>OY728153.1:496138804-497582406 GCA_963277665.1 Viscum album
TGGTACATATTTCCTATTGGGCATTTATTTTTCCCCTTTAATTTTCATTTTATACTACCGTACTCATGTACTGTCTAGAGGTTTTACATGCATGGTTGTTTCCATAGTATTTTTCATATTTTTATACAATTCTTCCACACTTATGCATCAATATGGTTATGTGTGTGCATACATGTACTTAGGAAAATGTCTCCCCATGTTAGTTATGCCTTTAGCACTGGTTTCTAGCCCCTATCCTATGGAAGAAAACCTGAGGGTAGTTATGGCTAGAGCCTTGAATTGGGTTGGGTCATGATATGTTGGTATCAAAGGTGGTTCAATCCTTAGGATGGTGTTTGGAGTAATCCCCTTACAAGGATTTGGTTGGGATTAGGGAAACAATGTCAGAGTCTCTCGAGTGTAACTCTTAGGCTAGGGAATCTATTGATGGTATGGGCGATCAACGTATCCATTCACAAGGACCTTGAATACCTTCTTGTTGACTCTATATACCGAGACATTTATTGAAAAGATCAATGTTACATGAATCATATAGGATTGAGTCTTTGACTGTCCTTCTTGAGTTAACTCCCCAAATTGTTTTTTATATTTATATGATCATTTTACCTTGGTATGTCTGGATAACTTTCAGGATACCTCCACGATGTTAGCCAAACAAGATACCATTTCCAAATTGTGATGATGATTTAATGAGTAATGAGGCCTCTATTCAGGGTTCATCCTATGAGATTCTTCCTCTTGGTGGGTAGGTAGTAGCACCCACACCTATTGAGCGGTAGATTATCCCAGAAAATTAGGTTGAGGATCCATGAAGGCATAGAATACTTTGTGAGTTCCAGCACCATAGGATGTTGAGGTTCTATAGAAAACCAGATCCTCAGATATCATAGGATTTGATAGATTCTGTGGTACATGTTTTTAGGCACATCCAAACACCAATAGATCATGTATTTTCATTGGAAACTATCCTTTTACTTGAAGCAATTGGGCACTGGTGGAGTCTTGTTACCCAAATGCACAATGAATCGACACTTTCATGGCATAACTTTCAACAACTATTCCATGAGGAATAATACCTCTCCTAATTGTGCTTAGTTCAGATTCAGGAGCTTCTGGAGCTACATTAGGGAGGGATGATAGTGGATGAGTATGTAAAGAGGTTTATAGACCTTACACAATACTCCCTTGACATAATCTAAGAGGTATACTTCCAAGCATGAAAGTTTGAGCAGGGAATACGCAGAGAGATCCATGCTAGTGTGGTGACCTTGTGCATCCCCACCTATTTCGTGGTGTTGGAGTGGGCACTAGTGGAAGAGATATTCCACTTAAAGGGACATTGTGAAGCTAGATTTGGAAGTGGGTGTCACAAGGTTTTTCATCTGTAGTAGCTAGCAGACACTAGATGATGGGATCTCTATGTAGGAGACCTACCTATGATCAGAATCAAGTATGTGGTTAGGGGTAGAACAGAGGAATAGTGTAGATTGGAGATGGGTAGTGCTATTCTTGTGACGGTCGAGGTCACATGGAATGAGACTGCCTGACTAGACATGTTGAGGGGTGCATACAGATAGCTGATGGACCACCATAGCAAAGGTATTGTCATGATTAGGGATCTCCCAAGAGAGGGTAGGGTGATCCCTAGGGAGGTGGAGAAAAAAGAGGTGTGGGAGGAGCTATGGGTGGTGGATGACGCTATGATATCCTTCCACCATAACCACCAGGTAGCCCATGTCAGGTCTAGGGAGTTGGTGGTTGTGGCCACTAATAGATGTAGGATTTCAAGACTCATGAACCCACAACCCACAACATGATTATATATATGATCTATGTTTATTCTACTCTTGCTTTAGTATTAGTAGACAAAGGTTCCAGTAATTCCTTCATCTCTATACTACTGGTGCAAGATCATGAGCTCTTAGTTGAGGTGTTTTCCCAACATATTCATCTTGAGGTTCCTATAGGAAACACTTATTCGATATCTTTTATCTATCGGTAGTGCGAGTGATCACTTGATATAGGGATGTTCACACAGGGCCTTTTGGCCATCATTATGGAACCCTATGATTTCATCTTGATTATTTATTGGATTTCCATGGTCTGAGCCCAGATTTATTATCACCATAGACAAGTTAGATGCCTACACACATATGATATGGGATTCTCCTTTGTGGGAAAGTGATATCTCATGGCATGGTGAATGGGTTTTGTGAGAAAGTGGCTATAACCCATAACCCATTAGTTGGAGAGTACATCCCTTAGTGCAATAAGATCTTTAAGAATCTGGATTTTTTTAGTTGTGAAGGATTATATGGACATATTCTCCAAGGATGTTTTAGGACTACCTCTATGATGGGAGATAGATTTTTGTATTGACTTGCATCTCAGGACCACTCCAATATCTTCTAAGGCATATCAGATGGCCCCTAATGAGGTCTGGGAGCTACGATTGCAGTTGAAGGACCTTTGATAGAAGGGTTTCATCAGGACCAACATGCCCCCTTAAGAATATATAGTGTTATTCGTAAAAAAGGAGGATAGGATCTTGTAACTTTGCATGGGTTATTTTCACATGAACTAGGCCATGATAAAGAACAAGTACCCATCTCTGAGAATTTAAAACCTCTTTGACTAGTTTCTAGGTTCAAGATGGTTCTCAAAGATAGATCTCCAGTACGACTACCACTAGTTTAGGGTTCTCGAGGTTGATATTCCAAAGATGAATTTATGATGTTGCTACAGAGATTATGAGTTCATAGTGATTACCTTTGGTGTGATGAATGTCCCCATCATATTTATATATTTTATGAACTATATCTTCTAGTTATAATTGGAAAAGTTTTTGGTCTTCTTCATTAACAACATACTTATCTACTATGCATCATAAGAGTATCATGCAGAGCACTTGAGGATGGTTCTAGATTTTCTTTGAGAGAACCAACTGTATAGAAAACTCTTAAAGTTCCAGTTTTGGATTCATGAGGTTCACTTTATAGGGAATGTCATCTCTGATCATGGTTTATCCATGGATCCAGAAAATATTGACACAATTATTACTTAGGATCCACCCAAGAGAATGTTAGATTTGTAAATATTTCTTAGTTTGTTGGGGTACTATAGGTGGTTTGTGGAAGAATTCTCTAGGATTTAATCCCCTTTGACCTCCATGACATTAAAAGGTCATCCGTTTACCTATACTGGGTAGTTCTATAGGGAATTTGAGGAGTTTTTGATGAGGTTCATGAGTGATACTGTGTTGAGACAGTCAGAGGAGGTCATGTAGTATGTAGTTTATTGCGACGCATCAAGAGCTAGGATCATCTATGTGTTGATGTAGTGACATGTAGTTATCATATAAATGCTTAGGTAGTTGATAACCCATGATAAGAAGTAATTAAATCACGAACTAGAGCTGGAAATGGTTGTCTTCTCTTTAAGGATGTGGAGGCACTACCTTCTAGGGGAGCGCTTTGTGGTTTACTCAGACCATCAGAGTCTTAAGAACATCTTCATGCAGAGAGGCTTAAACTTAATACAATGATGGTGGTTGTAGTTCCTATAGGACTATTAATTAGAGATAGTATATAATATAGGTAAGGAAAATTTAGTAGCAGATTCCCTTAGTAGGAAGTCCCAGACTCGCTGTGTGTAGGATGCTTTAGAATAGTTGACTTCCTTACAACTGACCCTAGTGGAGCAGTGGGGTACAAATTTTCTGTAGTTAATGGTATTGAATACTCTACTTCTCGAGCATGTGAGAGAGTTTAATATTGGAGACATCGACTTTTGAGTTATTAAATGACCATATATTCACATGGGATTCACTAGATGGATATTCCGAAGGAGAAAATCACATAATCTTTTTTCTGGGAAGGACGATGGTTCTAGTCATGATGTAGAATGAGGTGATGTGAGAGTTCCACACCTATCCCCTAGATATACATACCAATGTGGTAAAAATATAATGAGACCTTTAGTGGAAGTTTTTGTGGTCTAGAATGAGACAGATAATAGTTGAGTTCATCTCTCGATGCCTCACCTGTCAGCAGGTGAAGGCTGAGCACCAAGTTTCGGTAGGTTTGTTTCATCCCATTGAGATCCTAGAGTGGAAGTGAGATGAAATATCCATGGACTTTTTCATAGGGATTCCAAAGATATTAAAGGACCATGATTCCATCTGGGTTATATTTTACTAACTCATGAAGTTGGAACACTTCCTTGCTATCAGAGAGAAGATTTCGGTAAAGAGTTTGGGGCAGTTGTACAAACAGGAGATCATTCACCTTCATGGGGTGACATTGATGATTGAATTCAATTGTGACATGCATTTTACATCATGAATATGGAGATTTATTTAGGAGGAATTCAAGACCTAGATGAGTATGGGTACATCCTTTTACCACTAGAAAAATGGGAAGACCAAGCACACTATCTAGGCGTTGGAAGATATGTTGAGGAATTGTGTGTTAGACTTTGTATAGAGTTGAGAGGATCACTTAACCTTGGTATAGTTTCATACAAAAACAACTAACAATTTACCATTTACAGGGAAAATTTTGAGGCCCTGTATGGAAGGCCCTTGCAAGAAACCATTGTGTAGGAAAGTGATCAGAGAGACTTCTCTTGTGGGTCCATATATGGTGCAGGTGATGATAGAGAAGATCTAGATCATCAGTGAGTATATGAGTATGAATCAAAGAAGATATAAATTTTATGAAGATCACTGTCATAGGCCCTTGGAGTTTGAGTAGGGAGACCACATTTTCTTGAGAGTCTCCCCATGATGGTAATGACGTAGGTTTGTCTAGGGAGTCAAGCTATCCAAAAGGTTCATCGGGCCATTTTAGATCATGCATAGGATTGGTGAGTTTGCTTACCACCTCTCCATACCCCCACAGTTGGAGTGGTTTCACAAAGTCTTCCAAGTTTCATAGTTGAGGAGATACATGAATTACTCTACACACATCATCAGTTGTGGTGATTTGGATATTGAGGATCAATCCACCTTTTTGGAGTAGCTGATGGTGATCAAGGATCAATAAGAGAGGACCTTATATGGATAGACCATCCCCTTGATTTGCATGTTATGGAAACACGTGAACATGAAGGAGAGATCTTGTGAGTGAGAAAACCATATTTAGGCTAAGTACCCCAATTTATTTATTTAATTTTTTCTTTTTGGGGATGAAAATTTTGTATGGAATGATGTAGATACCTATTTTTTCCTTTCAAGGCTTTGAAATATTTCTGTATATATTTCCAGAGTCAGGTATCAAGACGACCTGAAATTCCAAGGCATGATGTTCCTAGAATTAATTTTATAAAAATATTAAATATATTTTATAATTCCCACACATAGTTTCTTAAAGAAAATGGGATAAATCATAAATGGTAGCTTGGATCAGAAATCAGAGACCACAATTGAGTCTGGAATGCATTTTTTACCCTAGGTGAGACCTAAAATAGGCCAGCACAGGGCATTAGGATATCTCACCCATTGGTAGTATGTTTAGTGGATTAATTAATTAATTAATTAATTCATTCATTCATTTAACCTAACAGGATTTTCCTATAAATAAATTGTTATGTAAATCTGTATAGGGTTAGACTCATAACCCTAGAATCACCAAGTGACATTCTTACTCTCCTTCCATTGGCGGATCACATTGGACGATGAAAAAACACTGGATCATAGCAGATCAGGACGTAGTGAATGTAAAAACTTAATAAAATTGTTAGAGAGTATATTCTTCAATGATGAATGATCCAATATATTTTTAGGACTCATAAATATATGGTTTATGCCCCTTTAGATTAAATTGATTGAGTAGAATTATCCCTTTCTTGGATTTGTGTCAATTGTGGGCTTTTCATGCGCCCGTGTACCAATTTAATTGATTATCTCAATTGATTTATAACCTCAGACATCCCCATTCTTGATCATTGGCCAAGAAAACTTGTAAATGATTAATTAAACATTTTAGGGCACCTTTATCCCAAATTTCTTTGTGTTATTCACTATTAGGACCCCGAGGCCCTGGTTTGACGTTTCCAGATGGTACCAAGCCCGATCGTACCCCCAGAATTACAACGAAATGATGTAAGATGGATAGATAAATGATTCAAGGAAAAACATGGTATGTTTTCAAGAAGTGTATGACCATTTTTATGATTAGAGATCAAATCATCATTGACGAAAGGAATCAGGATGTGTGGTGTATACAACAAAACCACCGAGGAATGACGAAATCTGATTTCTGGAAAATGATGACTGAAAACAATGGATTGGAGTCAGATCCACTAATATCTGGTAGAAACAAACCCATATCTATGGTGGAATATCCAAATTCAAGGGATGTAATACATATATGGGAATCTATGAAAAACTCGACTACCCGCTTTTTACTATGATGAACACATGACATGTAGCCCCTTGGTTGTGGCGGCTAGGGTTTTGGGATTTTATAAGGATGAAATGATGTGTAGTCTCCCTAAAATCTATGTACCCCCTTCCCCATTAGGATGAGATGTGTGATGGAGAACATGTTCAATAATACACCATGTGACCAAGTACACAGGCATAATCAGAGCGCACAAGAAATACCCCATGTGAAGAGGCATTCTATGTACTAAAGTACACATATATGGGGTAAACTACATGGACACAAATTGCATACATGGACATGAACAAGTACATAGGTGGGACCCCGAGTGGCATGGGAACACCATGTATATCCCCCACATGCCATGTAATCCAACATGTTTGGCGAGTTGTGTAACTCTAGGGACATGACCAGGTGAAGGAGTGGGACCACACTCCATGTGGGTCCCCTCACATTCCATATACCCTTGTATCCTTTTTAGGAAACTTTGATCTTCTATTTCTCCTTAATTTGAACTCTATTTTGGCCTGCGAGTATCCCATCCTAAGTATTATTCCACATAGAATGAAATGGTTCCCTCCATTATAGATTTTGAGATATGATGTGAAATATTTTGGGCATGATGATTATTTTAGGAAATTCCCAATGATGGTAGTGATTGGGCAAGATCACCAAAGGACTTCTATATACTGGAACCCCCCATCAGCTTGGGTGTGGGTCCTCTACTTACCGAGTGGAACCCCCTATCGGATAGGGTGAGGGTTCTTAAGGAATAGAGTGGAACTACCTTATCACACTAGGGCATGGGTAATTGACCTATAGAGTGGAACCCCCATCATCTTGGGTGTGCGTCCTCTACTTACTGAGTGGAACCCCTTATCGGATAGGGACCAGGTCCTCATGACACTAGAGTGAACCCCACATTAACTTGGGTGTGGGTCCTCTACATATAATTATTGAGTGGAACCCCCTACCAGATAGGGCACAAGTCCTCATGAAACTAGAGTGGAACTTCCCATTATCCTGGGTGTAGGTCCTCTATAAATACTTAATGAGTGGAACCCCTATCAGATAGGGCATGGGTACTCGTGACACTAGAGTGAAACCCCCCATTATCTTGGGTGTATGTCCTCTATAGATACCGAATAACCTTTTTGATAAATTATTTTAAGAAAGTTTTTGTATTTGTTAAAAAACAATCTTTTTGTATAAGAATGTTTTTGTTATTTAGAAATCAGACCCAGTTAATCATAACAAGGTTTGCTGAAAGTTGATGAAATTTTGAACCCAAAGATAAAGGGGGAGAAAGTTTTTCTTTAAAAAGGGTTGTTTTTCCAGTGTTAGAGAATAAAATTTAGGTCCATCAACATGACATTGAAGATCATCAGATCCAAAAGAATCAAAGGTATAAATTATTGATTGATAAAAGTTTTCTTTTTTCCATAATCAGAGAAAGAAAGAAGTTGATGAGCTAGAAAGTCAGATGTTTCTTTTTTAAGAATTCATATTGCTACTGAATATTTCTGAAATAATATTGTGAATTCAAGAGTTAGAAAGTTTTTATACTTTATAAAAAAATTAAATGATGCTTTGTTGGTCATAAAGTTCTTAAAAACCATAAAAACTCTCATGATAAAAGATTTTAAAGAAATTTAGAGAGTTTTGAAGAATTTTGAAGTTGTAGAATGGGAATTCCATCATAATGGGAATTCCATTATAATGGGATTTTCATCATAATGGGGATTCTATCATAATGATATTTCTATCATAATGGGAAAATCCATCATAATGGGAAATTCCATCGTAATGAGAATTCCATCATAATGAGCTGAGAAGAAAACATAAATCATAATGTGGTAATAAGAAAACCAAATTCATAATGAGATGAGAAAAAAACATAAATCATAATGAGATGAGAAAGAAAAATAAATCATAATAAGCTAAAAAATAAACATAAATTGTAATGAGTTGAGAAAGAAATAGATCATACTGAGATGAGAAGAAAACATAAATCATAATGAGCTAAGAAAGAAATAGAAATCCTAATGAGATGAGAAAGAAACAAAAATTATAATAAGCTAAGAAAAAAAAATTGTAATGAGCTGAGAAAGAAATAGATCATAATGAGTTGATAAGGAAATAGAAATCGTAATGAGTTGAGAAAGAAACTGATCATAATGAACTGATAAAGAAAGAAAGATCATAATGAGATTATTACAAAGAATACTCAAAAAGAAAATTCCATAAGTTTTATAAATAGTTGAAGTTATCAAACTTGAAATTCAATTTTTCATAAATCTAGGTGAAATCTAAGGAGGATTGAAAAAGTCAAAATTGAAGTTTAAATTTGAGATATTTTTGAAGTTTTTGAAATACGAGGAAGCGGGGAATGTTTTCAAGTTTCCTCCTATTGTTTTCTAAGTTTCATATAAATACTTGATCATATCATTCATTCATTGTTAACTTTCATGTAATTGGAAAAGGTAGAGAATTGAAGAAATCATGTGAAAGTCATCTCTGTCCAGAGATCTCATGAGGAGGATCAACATCTAAATGTTTGATTACCAGATTGAGCATAATCATATTGATAAGATTATATTGAGTTGATAGGACTGATAAAGATCATATTGATAATTTGAGAAGATTTTGAGTAATGAAGATTGATAATGAATTCATCATACTGAGTTTATCATATCCAGTATCATCGTATTGAGTGAATCATATCCAACATCCCTGGATTGAGAAAATTAGATCTTTCCAAATCAAACTAAGGATTTGGACTGAGAAATTGTGGATTAATTTCAAAAAAGTCTTTATTCTTTTATTTGGACCAATTATTTTATAAAAAACATTGTAAACTGATAGGAGTTAGTAAAATCATTCTTATCGGGAGATAAGAGGTGTCTAATGGGAGTTCTCACAAGTTATATTCACTTATTAATAATAGTGTATTTCCATAGACCCACAAGAGTAGATATGACAAGAATATTGGTTCTCACACTGAGGCAAACCTTGTAAATCTTATGTTCTATACTTGATTTCATAATTTTTCATGTATGCATATTTACTAAAATTTGATAAGTAAATAAATCTTAATAGGTTATAGAGGTTATGTTTCTAAAAGTTTTGAAACTCATAAAAAGAGAACAACTAATTAAAACCCCCTTCTCAGTTATTATTAAATAATTTATAAATTCAATTAGTATTAGAGTTAAGGTTTCCTTGTTGAAACCTTATCATGGATAATATCAATTATATCAATAATAAATTAATTACTACATTTTATGAAAAAAAATATTATGGATGAAAAAATAGGATGATTCCTTATATCCTATCTCATGGACTAAATTTTTTTGATACTAATATGATTGGTTTTCCACCTATTGAGAAAAATTATCCTATAAAATTTACTAATAAGAGAAATATAGAAGTTGATGGAAAGACTAGAAATTAAATCCTTATGTCATTATCATAAAATTTTTATTATAAGGTTATGGGTCTCAATAATTTAAAATGTATATGGGAAAATCTGGAAAGTATTTTTAAAGGGAATACTAAAGTGAAGGAATAAAATCTACAAATATGACATATTAAGTACGATAACATCATAATGAGAGATGAAGAGGCTATCGATGAATAATTTACCAAATTAAATAAAATTGTTTGCAACATCAGAGGATTCAAAGATGTTTTGGAATATTCTACAATTGTGAATAAACTTATGAGAAAATTTTTAGATAGGTTTGATTAAAAAATTTTCTATTTAGAAGATAAGGATGATTTATCTCTTGATGAATTATATAACATTTTTTTTCTTATGAAATGAGAAAATATATAATATTTAAAAATAATATGAAATATGAACTGACTTTTGAAGTTACAAGAAAGTATAAAATTCAATATGTAGAAGATGTTGATCCTTGTGACTTCAAAGGTAAATAGGATGATGAGTTCAATGATAAAATCATGTCTCTTATATCCAAGAACTATCAAAGAGAAAGAGGAAATTATGGAGGTAAAATTACTCTCAAATTTTTTGAGTGTGGTGGAATTAGACACTTTTCTATGAATTTACCCAAGAAGAAAGTTGAAGAATAATGAGATGATTCTGATGAAAAACCTTGATGGAAGAAGTGGAATAAAAATGATAAAGAAGAAAAGTCTTCCAACAAATAAAATAAGAAGTTTACTGGAAACTAAATAAGTAGAATGAGTAAGAAAGTTGAACCAAACACAACCGAAAACAATTATTTTGAAGATAAAAGTTCAGAAAAATTCAGAACCTTAATTTAGTAATTTAAGAAAATATAATATTCCTCAAATAGTGAAGAAGGTGGTGAAGAATCTTATAGAGAGTATCAACTCAGAAAAGAAATTTTTTCTTGTATTGAGAAAAAAAACTCTTAATAAAGGAATTAGAGTAATGAATAAATATTATGAAGAAGTTTTTGATCGAAGAAAATATTTCATCAAGTAGAAGGATGAATACATTAAAGAGATCTTAAATTACAAACTAATAATTGCCTAATAGGGAAAGATGATTGAAGATATCAGTAAGAAGCTATAATATAAGAAATAATAATTTAAAAAGTTTCAATAAAAATATATTGAGTTAAAAAATACCCTGATTAAGATAAATTAAAACTTCAACAAAGCCTTATAAGTAAAATATGAGACATCTAAATTTTCTAAGAAGGATCAGAACGAGAATCATATAAAATCTTCACTAACCAAAATTATTGTTTCATCTGATTATTTTAACATTTTAGGTTTTGGAAAATGTGTTGGGAAATATTGGGTGGAGAAAGTATGTGGAAAACCTATAAAACCTTCAAAATTATAAAACTCACTAAAAAAAAAGATGGTCCACGTCCTGAGTATGTTAGAGCTGAAAGAAGTTACCAAACTGAACAAAGTTTCTATAGATAAATATATTTATTGAATAGGAAATCAATATTTAATGGCTATTTCTGGTGTTGTTGAATGTATAGAAATATAGATTATAATTTTTGTCACAACTCATATCTACTCACAAGAAGGTTTAAGCAAAGTGGAAGAAATAGTGACAGTAGAATGAGTAAATTTTATAACTTAAAAGATGAAAAAGTTAATTATTAGGATGTTAAAAACTTTCCAACAAGAAATAAATTTGAATATCTGGAAGAAGTTTTTGGAATATGTGATAAGGCTGGTCATCTTGACGAAAAATGTATGACAGTACTTCCAGAACAAGTTTCTTACAATGGAAAAGAAAAGGAAGATAGAAAGAAGAAAGTTGTGGAAAGATCTTTTGTTGTTGAGACATCCTTGAAAGAAAGTAAAAATAACAAACCATGGATACTTGATAGTGGTTTTTCATCACATATGATAGGTGACATAAAAATCTTGAAACATGTTGAAATTCATGATGGAGGAGAAGTTACCTTTGGTAAAGATATTTCCTTAAAAAACTAGAGGAATCTGAATGGATGAAATTGAAGTAAAAAAGTTTAAATATAAGGAAGTTTTATTTATTGATGGGCTAAAACATAACTTACTTAGTGTAATTCAACTTTGTGATGATGGAAAATATTTTTTTTAGAAAATATTTTTGTATCATCAAAAGTTTGAAAAATAGAAAAGTTATTACAAAAGTAGAAAAAACATGTGGTAATAGATTCCAAATAGAAAAATTCAAAAACTCCTATTACTTGAGTGTTGAAGATGAAAAATATTTTTAGTATCAAAGACTTGGGAACCTTGGATAGAAAAGTATGAACAATATTTCTAAAGTTGATGCTATTCAAAACTTTCTAAAAATGAAAATAAGAGAAGAAGATGTTTGTGTTACTTGTCAAGAAGGGAATATGACTAAAAAAAGTCATAAAAGAGTTGAGATTCAATCTACTAGACCATTTAAACTTATTCATTACAATTTATGTAGGCCAATGAGACATTAATCAAAAAAATAGATTTATACTTCATCACTTTTATTGATGATCTCACTTGGATGAAAAACATCATGTTTATGAATCACAATTCACAGGCTATTTAAATGTTCAAATTATTCAGAAAATATGTTGAGAAAGAAATGGGGGTTTCCTTAAAAATGTTGAGAATAGATAATACCAAAAATATAAGTGATACTTTTGAAACTTATTTAAGAAATCACGGTATAAAACATTAGTAGATTGATCCCTATGCTCCACAACAAAATGGAGTAGTAGAAAGAATGAATAGAAGTTTGGTGGAAATGAGAAGAAGTATGTTAGCAGAATAAAAAATTTCAAAATTCTATTGTATAGAAGCTTCTAGTACTGTTGTACATGTTAAAAATAGATGTTTTTTGGGATCAGAAACCAACATTACTCCTTATGAAATGTGGTATAACAAAAAACCTTCATTAAAATACTTCAAAGTTTTTTGAAGTCCATGTTTACTCAAAATAAAAAATATGGATCTAGGAAAGTTTAATGAGAAATTTTATGAAGGAAATTTTATGGGTTATTAAAAAAATGGAAGAAGTTACAAATTCTAGAACAAAAATTTACAAAAGTTGGTGGACTCATATGATGTGAAAGTAATTGAAAATCAAAATTCCTTAACAAAATTTGTTAAGAAATCTGAGGAGGATAAACTAGATATTTCCAAAAATAGTGAAATTAAGTAAAAACATCCTTATCAAGATTAAAACAATTCATGTGATGAGGAAAGTTAAATTGGGAAAAAAACTTTGAAATTTCCTACTTTACAAAAATATTTTGAGTCTGAAAATGTTATTGGAAATCAGAAGGCTCCAATTCAAACAAGAATAAAGTTAAGATAAGATAACCAGACTTTACTTATCTCAAAAGTTGATCCAAAATTAGTTTCAAAATCTATTCAACACAAATAATGGATAGATTCTATAAATAAAGGGTTGGATCATATTAAGAATAATGAAACATGGGAACTTGTTTCATGGATAGAAAATAAAAATGTTATTAAAGCCAGGTGGGTTTAAAGAAATAAGTTAAATGAACATGGGTAATTTTCAAGAAACAAATCCATGATTTTTTGTAAAGGCTATGAAGAGGTGGAAGGTGTGGATATTTAAGAAAATTTTCCCTAGTTAAAAGATTAAAAACCATTATAATGCTTCTTTCATTGGTCACACATCAAAATTAGAAAGTTTATCAGATGGATGTAAAGTCAAATTTCTTAAATGATGATATTGAGAAAGAAGTTTACATAGAACAACCTTATGGGTTTCTACTTGATGAGAATGAAAATAAAGTTTGTAAACTGAAGAAATATTTGAATGGGCTGAAACAAGTTCCACATTCTTGGTATTTAAAACTTTAAAATTGTTTGATAATGTTAATTTTTTCTAAAGGAAAAGGTGATAGAAACTTATATGTGAAAGATAATGACTCCAGATCTCTAATTGTAATTGTTTATATGGATGGTATTATTTTTTCTGGGATAGAGAATATGTTTTTAAAACATTTTCTAAAGAAATGAATAAGAATTTTGAAATGTCAATATTGGTATAATTAACTTTCTTCCTTGAATTATAAGTTCAAAAAAAATATATATTTTTTTATCTCAAGAAAAGTATGCCAGAGAATTTTTAAATAAGTTTGGGATTGAATAATCCAAATAAGTTTATAATCCTATTTTAGTGAGAACAAAGTTGAGTAAAGTTGAATATAAAAATAGTGTGAATAAGAAATATTTTCGGAAGTTGATAAAAAGTCTACATTATCTTACATCCTCAAGGCCTGATATTATTTATGTTGTGTCTTTGTGTGCTAGATATCAAAGTAATCTAAAAGAATCAAATTTTTTTGGTAGAAAAAAGAATTATGAGATTTGTAAAAGGAAAAAATTCACATGGGATGTTATACAAAAGAAATAGTAAGATAAAGTTTCATGGTTTTACTGATTCCAATTGGGATGGAGATTGTAATGATAGAAAATCAACCTCAGGAGGACCATTTTTCTTAGATGAATATTGTGCGAGTTGGCATAATAAGAAACAAATTTAATAAACTTTGAGCATATCTAAACCTGAATATATTGAAGCTACTCAGGATTGTACTAAAATGATGTGGATGAAAGTTCAGCTAGAATATTTGAAAGTAAAAGTTTCTAAACCATTGAAGATACTTTGTGATAATAAAAGTGAAATTAATATTTCTAAGAATCATGTACAACATTCAAGATCAAAACATATTGATATAAAGTTTCACTTTATAAAATAGAAATTTATTGTTGGAGATTTTTTTCTATAATATATTTCAACAAAGTATCATATTGCTGACATCTTTAAAAAATCAATTCCAAAAGAAAGGTTTGTGGAATTGATGATGAAACTTCATGTTTAGCCTCCTCCCATGTTTTCCTAGACCTCATAAGGAAGAACCCCCACCATAGTTTGTATTATGTTTAAAAAGGGGGATATAAAGTAAAAAAATTCTACTTTGTAATAAGTTTTTAATTATATTTATTTTATGAATCTAAAGCTATGTTTATCATAAAATGGGGGAGAGAAAAAGAAAAGTGGGAGAAAAATAAAAGTGAGGGAGAGTTTATCTTTATATGGCCGCAAAATTTTCTTTTCACCGAGGGATGGAATTAATTAAAAAACATTAATTTATCTAATAGTGTGGTGTTTGGACACTCACTTTTGATAAAGGATATATTATGATAAAATTCATAAAACTTGAGTTCTTTACAAAAGTTGAGCTGTGAAAAAAATCTGAGGGTTGGAAAATTTGTTAACAAGGGTTTTCAACAAATCCAAAGGGGGAGATTGAATAAACTTTGTGATATTTTTTAACTAAGTTTTTTTATTTGTTGAAAACTAATATTTTTGTGTAAGAATTTTTTTGTTATTCAAGAATCAGAACTAGTCCATCATAATGATGTTTGTTGAAAGTTGCTAAAAATTTGAACCCAAAGATAAAAGGGGAGAAAAGTTTTATTTTAAAGAAATTTGTTTTCCTGGTCTCAGAGAATCAGATTTAGTTCCATTATAATGATGTTTAATATCATCAAATCCAAAATAATTGGATGTAGAAATTGTTGATTGATGTAAGTTTTATTGTTATGTAATCAAAGAAATAAATAAGTTTTTGAGTTAGAAATTCAGATGTTTCTATTTGAAGAAGTTGTATTGTGTATGAAGAGTTTTGAAAGAATATTGGGAAGTTAATAGTTAGAAAGGTTTCATAC
The DNA here is from genome assembly GCA_963277665.1 of Viscum album. NCBI lineage: Eukaryota > Viridiplantae > Streptophyta > Magnoliopsida > Santalales > Viscaceae > Viscum > Viscum album. The sequence goes on from OY728153.1 coordinate 496,154,389, forward strand.
TTTATAAAAAAATAATATGATTATTTTTTGGTTATAAAGTTCTCACAAATCATGAAAACTATTATTATAAATAATTTTAAAGAAATAATGGACAAGTATGAAGAATTTTAGATTTGTAGAACGAGAATTACATCATAGTGGGAACTCCATCATAATGATATTTTCATCATAATGGTAATTGCATTGTAATATGATTTCCATCATAATAGGAAAATCAATCATAATGGGAAATCCCATCATAATGAGAATTCCATCGTAATGATCTGAGAAGGAAATAGAAATCATAATGAGTTGAGAAGGAAAAATAAATCATAATGAGATAAGAAAGAAATAGAAATCATAATGAGCTAAGAAATAAATATAAATTGTAATAAAATGATAAAGAAACAAAAATCATAATGAGAAAAGAAAGACACATATCATAATGAGTTGATAAGGAAACAAAAAAGTAATGTACTAAGAAAGAAACAAAAATTATAATGAGCTAAGAAAGAAACAGAAATCATATCAATCTAAGAAAGAAATAGAAAACATAATGATCCAAGAAAGAAATAGATCATAATGAACTGAGAAGGAAACAAAAATCACAATGAGATGAGAAAGAAACAGATTATAACGAACTGATAAAGAAAGATAGATCACAATGAGATGATTATGAAGAAGAATCAAAAATAAAATTCCAAAAGTTTAATGAAGATTTTAAGTAGTAAAAATTGAAATTCAATTTCACATAAATATTAGAGAAATATAATGAGGATTTAACATGTTAAAACCTATGCTTAAATGTGATATATTTTTAGAGTTTTTGAAATATGAGGAAGTGGGGAAAGTTTTAAAGTTTCCCACTCATTTTTTATGATTAAACTATAAATAATTTCTCAGATAATTCATTCATTTTTAACTTTCACACAAGTAGAAAAGTGGAGTGCTGAAGAAATCAAGTGAAATTCTTCTTCATCCAGAGATCTTGTAAGGAGGATCATATAGATGAATGTTTGTTTACCAGATTGGGAAAGATTGTATTGAGTAGATCACATTGAGTCGATCGGAAAGAGAAAGATCATATTAAGGATTTTATAAGAGTTTGAGTAATGAATATTGAGAATGGATTAATCCAGCTGAGTTCATCAGATCCAACATCATTATATTGAGTGAATCAGACCCAAAATCATTGAATTTATAAAATCAGATCCAACCAAATACGACCGAGGATTTAAATTGAGTAATTATGGGGAAGTTTCAACAATGTATTTATTATTATTTTTTTGATAAATATTTTTATAATAAAACATTCTAAACTGAAGGTATTCAGTATAATCATTCCCATCGAGAGATAGAAGGTGTCTAATGGGAGTTATAACAAGTTGTATTCACTTCTTCATAATAGTGGATTTCTATAGACCCATGAGAGTAGATACATAAATGATGTATGTTCTCACAATGAGGATAAACCTTGTAAATCTTGTTTGATTTACCTGATTCCATAACTTTTCATGCATGAGTATTTACTAAAATTTTATAAGGAAATAAATATTAATAGGTTACAGGGGTTGAGTTTCTAAAAGTTTTAAAACTCATAAAAAGATAACAACTGATTAACCCACCCTTCTTAGTTGTTATTTGATCCTTTGGAACTTTAGATACTTACAGAGTGGACCCCCTAGACACACTAGGGAATAGGTCCTCTACTTGGAGTTTGTTCCCCCTCAGCTATGAAGCACAATGAAAAGGTGTGTGCCTTTACACGGTTACTTCTAAGCTGATTTGTGGGGTTCTTGGCATCATTGATGGACTTCTGAAACTATTGTTGACTCTTCTTATTGGGATGATATGTGATATAGAGATCTCCTTACTCTATCATTTTGGTTTCTTTTGACTAAGCACACACACACACACATTTTTATCTATAACTTTGGATTTGGTTACTCTCCCGCCATGGGCTACGAAGACATGTAGGGTATGCCACTTACTTTCCATGTTTAGATTATCATGGTTGTATGAGTTCACTCTCCTAATATGGGTGGAAAATACTTGATATGTAGTTCATTTACACACTTTTTTGAGCCCCCTGTGCTTGGATGAGGTTACTCTATCTCTCTATCTCTCTTGGTTTGGGTTGAGCTTTTCTCTTTCACTACTTATTTTATCTTATTTTCTATCTATAGTATTTCTATTCCTATTGTATCTTATACTCCCCCTTCAGCTTTCAGGGTGTCATATTGTGTATGTATACAATCACCTATTCATGGTCTTTTACTACACTTGTCATGTCTTATGTAGATGATGGAAAAGTCAACGGTGACTTCAAAAGAGCTCAGGGATACCTGGTACTCTGGACTATATATGGTGGTCACTACTTGGTTAGTGGGAGCTAGAATCTCTAAGCATTTTACTTTCCAATTTGTTTTAGGTTCAAACATCTTTTTAGTTAGGCATATATTTTCCCCTTTAATTTTTAGTTTACACTGTCAAACTCATGTACTTTCTAGAGGTTTTACATGCATGGTTTTTCCCTAGTATTTTTCATCTTTTTTTTATTATTCCTCTATACTTACACATCTAGATGGATGCGTGTGTGCATATAAGTACTTAGTCAAAATCCTCTCCATTTTAGTTATTCCTTTGGCACTGGTCTCAATCCCCTATCCTCTAGAGGCGGGCTTGGGGTAGTTGTGGCTCGAGCCCCAGCTAGGGTTGGGTCATGAAAGTTTTCACTGAGGGTTTGTTTGTAGTGAAACCTATTGAAATTGATTCCACATGCCTATTTAGTGTTATCAAGGGTGTTCTATCACGACCCGTCCTCGGGGCCCGTGCCGTGACTACCCCAAGCCCGCCTTCCATAGGCCAGGGGCTGGTGACTAGCACCAAGGCATAAATCCCGGTAAAAAGGGAAGGCATTACCTTTGTAAAGTAAATAATCACACAGAGTACAAGCGGAAGAAGTAAACACTAAGTAAAAAATGAGTACAATAGTAAGTGAAGAAAGTAAAAAGGGGCCGGAAATACAAGCCCAACTGTAAAGTACAACTCGAAAGGGAAAACAACAACTGAAAAGTAAAGCTGCTACGCCGAGCTGTCCACTGGAAATCCCACCTGAAGGGTGGGTAAAGATAGCTCCTCTGCTCCTCGGGTCCCGCCGTCCGCTCCGAGTATGTCCCGCCTAGTGGTCCACCTCCGGGTACCGCCTCGTCGTCACGTCCACCTCTGGGTACCGTCTCATCATGAGGTCCTCCTCTGGGTACCATCTCGTCATATAGTCCACCTCCAGGAACCGTCCAGTCCTCGAACACTCGGCCTCTGTCAGCACTGCCCGTCGTCTGCAACCAACACAACGAGGTGCGTGCATAGCCCGTGCAGGGGTGAGTATAACGATACTCAGTAGGGACCCCGAGACCCTCAAGGTCTCACTAAAACCAACAAGGATAACCACATAGAAGATCTCAACAGATAAACTCTACTTAGGTATATGCCCATACATATACCTAAGTTATCAAGTAACCCATCTCAATCATGAGGAAACACAAGGATTGTGAAATCAACGGATAACTACTACCCAGGTATATTCCCATACATATACCTAAGTTATCAAGTGACCCATCTCAATCATGAGGTAAACACAAAGGTAAAAAGTCTCAACTCAAACCAGGATTTTCATTATCGAAACCGTAACTGCTGAAGAGCTCCGTCTCTAGTGTGTACAGTGGTCCTGTCACGACTCCGAGGTACTACTCACTAACCTAAGACTGCTGAAGTACTCCTCCTGTCGAGTACCGCGGGTCAGCCACCCAGACACAGTAGTGCTTCCCGCCGAGGTATGTCACCCAAACACAGTAGTGCACACCCCCTAGTAGCCTGCTGAGGTACTCTCCAGACGAGTACCGCGGGTTTGCACTGTCACACAGGTAGTGCTCTGTCCGCCATGGGTCTGCACCTCAGAAAGTAGTGCTCCGTCCACTGGGCTAGTCGACTCACTCCTAGTCGATTCGGTCAAGCAGTCGTCAGGTATCAGCCAGTTACACGGTCTCCATACTCCGCACGCTCGTCACTGGGAGGGTCCGCTCCACGAGCTACAGGTTGATACTCCAAGTATCTCAAAGTCCCACGAAGAAGTATCTCAAAGGACCGCCTCGTCATAGGGGTCTCAACACAACAGACGGCGCGTCAATCGGACGCCCGGTCTGTGAGTTATTAGCCTTTTCGTCCTAGGGGCCCAGTTGGTTTCGTGAGCGAACCAAACCCGGCCGTATCTCAACTGTACCCCGAACTCTCATAAGGTATACTCATAGGGACCGTTTCTCAACGAGATCACCAACGCTGCTGACGGTTCGTCAAACGGACGTTCTGTCAGAAAGGTATCAGCTTTTCCGTTCCAGGGGCCCGGTTGGATTTCTGTGCGATCCAACCCGGCCACTATCCATCTGCATCCAAATCTCGGGCGGAGAATGCCAAAAGTTCCGTATCGTCAACAGGAACTCAACGCAACAGACGGCGCGTCAAATCGGACGCCCGGTCTGAGAGTTATTGGCTTTTTTGTTCCAGGGCCCCGGTTGGTTTTTAAGGCAAAACCAACCCGACCGTACTCCACCTGCGTCCAAACCTCGGGCGGAGTATACCAAAAGATCCGTCTCATCAAGAGGAATTCAACGAAATAGACGGCGCGTAAATCGGACGCCCGATCTGTTAGTTATTGGCCTTTCCGTCTTACACCCACCCTGGGAAACTTCCCAGGAGGTCACCCATCCTGATCACTACTCTTGGCCAAGCACGCTTAACTATGGAGTTTTAACCACGTAGGCTCCCGAAAAGGACGGTGCACCTTGAGTATAGTATACCGAAACGACCGTCTCGATCCAAGGATCGCGTTGCCGCTGACGGCGAGTCGTTTGGAGGCCCGTAGCCCAAAATACGGGTATTTGACCAAAAGTGGTCCGAAACTGGGGGTCTGGGCCCGGGCCGACCCCCCTCCCCTTGGGTCGGCCGAACCGGGTCGACCCGCCTCGGGCGACCACCCGACCCGACCCGACTCGGAAAACCCGGCCCGGCGCGGATGCGCGGGCCGGTGCGGCGGCGCGGTCCGGCGCGGCGGCGCGGGCCGGCACGGCGGCGCGGCCTGGGCGCCGTTTGTGTGCCGCGCGCGGGGGGAAAAGCCCCCGCCTTTCCTCAACTGGCGGCGCAACAACCTGCCGCACCTAAAGAAAAACGGCCCCCCTCACGTGGGGGCCTGCCTTCGAGAAAACGGGGGGCCGCCTGCCCCCCCTTTGTGAAACCGGCCCCCCTCATAATGTGGGGGGGGGGGGGGGGCATTAAGGCTGGCCGGGGGAAATTATTTCCCCCGGTTTTCTCCCTTCCGGCCGGCCCGACCTGGCCGGCCGGTTCTTCCTCAACGGGACCGGCAAAGCCGGTCCCCCTTCCGGCTTCCGACACCGGCAGCCCTGCTGGCCGCCGGTCTTCTCGTTCCGCCGCGGCCCGGAACCGGCCGCGGCCTTCGTTGTCTGGCACGGTGCGACCGCACCGCGCCCCTCCACCGCGGCCCTGCTCCGGCCGCGACGCCTTCAACTTTCTTCGACGCGGCGCGACGGCGTCGCGTCCTTGCATTATTTAACGACGCGGCGCGACGGCGCCACACGTTTCTTGCCGCATGATCCTGCGCAGTGCGACGGCATCGCGCCACACCCGTTTCAATCCACAACAAAATCAACATGAAAGGAGGAGGGTCGGCCGTGTTCGTGCGGTCCGGCCCCCTCGCGTTATTTGCTAACAATATGCCTTTAATGAATGATAAACTTTCACAATCTTTTAAATTAAATAAAAAGATTTGGAATCAAGGCCCGCAAAATATAAACCTTCAAGTTCGAAGGAGAGATCCACATAACTTTAAAAAGTTAAAACCCCTACCTTGATTTAAGAGGTGACGAGATTCGGCGTCGCGAAAAGAGATGTCGCGGAAGAAGACGTCGTCGGTATTGCGGGTATGGCGTCGCGGAAGACGGTTCCCGAGAACATGGCGTTCTTCGTCGTTGTTCGATTGTTCTTCGCGTTCTTTGTCAAGAGGATGAAGAAACTTCAAGACTTCTAAGCCTTCTTTCCAAAAGCTCTCAAAAAACACAACCCAACCAAAAGAAATAAGTTCTCCACTTATTTAATTAACTTCACATGGCTTTTGAAATTCAAGTGTTTGAAATTCAAAAGACTCACACAACTCACCACATTAAAATCAGCTCATTTAAGACATAAGTTATAACTAAGTTAAAATCATTTAAGTGGGAGTTGAGGGGTTTTAGAGGATATGAAGAGGTGGGGTTCGTGTGGGCCCCACCACCCTCATAACCTCCCAAGGGAGGTTGGGTGGTTACCCAACTTCCACCATGAGCTAACACTTAGAGTAAGTTAATAAAAATTGTAGTGTAGTTATAAAATAAACTTCCACAATTTTTATTATCAACACTCGTGTAAACGCAACTCCGAAACATGAGTTCCTAAGTAATTACCGGCGCTGCGGTTCCATCGGTGCCCTCGGAATTCGATTCCGGGCACCGGTTCAAAAGATAGAAATTCCCGCTCGCTCGTTCACTGAACGTACCCGAGCCAAACTTCGGAAATTAATTCTGGGCACACCGGGCCTCGGAATCAGGCGCCGTCAGAAACTACATTCTTGTAAAATTCCAAAGAAAATTAAGAAAAAATTTTCTTTGAAATTTCCAGGTCTTTACATTACTCCCACCTCAGGGCTTTACGTCCCCATAAAGCTTCAACACAAACTAGGGTCACAAAAGCGGTACAGAGCACGCATCGGAGCCTTCTGCTCTTATGTGCTCACCTGGAGGTTTCCGTACTGCCAAATAAAGTGCACCCGAGGAATCGATTGTCCTCATAGGATCTGCCCCTGTCGATCCTCGATCCCCACTGGAATCTCCGTGAAAGGCACCCCATTGCCATCGTCCAGCTCCTCATGGTCGATGGTATGCGAAGGGTCGAGCACGTATCTCCTCAGTTGAGATTTGTGGAAGTCGTCGTGCACCTGGTGTAACTGCGGTGAATGGGTCAAGCGGTAAACCACCCCGCCTACCCAGATGGGGACCTAAGAAGGTCCGCTGAACCCTGGAGATAACTTGCCGCCTTGGCCACATCTCCGTAAACCTCGTCGAGGTGAGACCCGTATAAGTACGTGATAGTCATCCTCGAACTCCAGAAGTCTCCATTTTCTGTTTGAACTGGAACTCGAAAGGCTGCTGCCACGAGGGTAAGGTTGACCGACTCAAGAGTGATCGGTCGCACCCTCCTGTGCAAGAGTTACCCTACGCTGCCTGGGGTTTCCTTTTCTGCCGACCAAGGAAAACCCATCCCGACGTTTTCCTAAAACCGTCAATTTGAGTATGAACAGTTATTGCCCATTCCATACTCAAACTAACGTCGTAAGGCCTCAATGCTGTCACCAAGAGATTCCAACCGAAACTCTCACCTCGAGGGTCTGACCACACTGTCGGCGTAAGTGTGATTATCGAGTCTCCTCCCAAGGTATCTCCAGACGTGAGGGTCAAGTCCACAGCTTACCGGAAACTCTAGGTCTGGAACAAGATTTGTGAAAGCAAGGAATGATTCATATCGACATCCGTTACTACAACAGCTAGTAGTGGACACAGACTGTCCATTGAATCATTTCTAGATCCATTGGGTCACACTCCTTGACCGCAAGCAGCCGCACTCTTCCTCCGCCCTCCAGCTCCCTGAGCCTGACGGGAATAACTAAGGCGGGTGGTTGTACCATGATAGGATGTACACCACCTCATGCTGCTCTCCTAGCTCTGCCTCCACGTCTGCTGCTTCGTAGACTCATCTCTCCTATAAGCATTCTCTTCTTTAACATTTAACACGCCCGAGTCTCTAAGACTGGCACTGGTTTACTATTTCTTACTGCACTGTGCAGTCTTCATCCTCTCTTGGATGTCCTGGACCTCCTTTAGTCTCACAGGAGCTGCTATGATTTCTTCTTTGCCGATAAGAGAAATCTGGTCTCATCCCCTAGATGAACCACATTCATTGCCTAATACAGTCAATCCTGACATGAATGATGCATTCATGCCATGGTTGACGTCGTAAGGCCTCGACGTAACTACTAAGTGATCTAACTGTCACTCTCGCCTCCAAGGGTCGAGTCACACTGTCGGCATCAGTGTGAGGTCACTAGGTCCTCTCCAGTAGAAATCTCGAAAGTGAGGGTCAAGTCAACAGTTTAACCGGGACCACTCAGTATCAACCAAACAAAAGGACAGGAAAGCAAACAAAGATAAGTGTCTTTTTATTTTTGCAGCTCATAGTACAAAGACAGGAATACAACAACAACATGGAACTAGAAGTACAAGGGACGTATCCACTAGTTCCGCTCCTGTACACCTGCTCCCAGAGCTCTACTGCCTTGGTGGCTCCTCCAAAGCTTGCAGATCAACCATACGAGGAGTCGGACAGTCACGTGCCAGGTGACCCTTTCCGCCGCATGAGTAACACAACTTGCTTCTGGCACGCCTAGCTCTGTTCCCACCCCGGGTGCCCCGCACCACCGGTCCTAGAACCCGAGATCGTCCAACTGCTAGTCTGGTCCTCCTGGACCTCTGCATCATCTGTCTACTGCCCACAGATGACTCGGCTACTGATCGAAAAACACGCGGCAAAGGCAGAAGCTCCTGTACATGCTCGGGGTGTAGAGCTACTGGCACAAACTCCAACCTGAAGAAGGTCTCAAAGTCTTCCTATGCGAAGTTCATCCCGTCGCAAAACTGAAACAAGTGGCTCCACCACCTGCCTGCTGCTACCTGAAGGAGGCTAGTAGCAAAGATCACCATGAAGTCTGCCGGCGTCCCCACTAGCCTAAAGACTCTCACCACAGCCTCCAGCCAAACCTCAGCCGCCTGCGGGTCCGTCTCTCCCCGGAACCTGGGTGGCCTCTGGCGCTAGAACTCGTGCAGCGCGCTCAAGCATCGTGCATCTTCTACTGCTGGGGCTGGTGGCATCGGTGGCCCAACGGATAGTAGTACCGCTGGTGCCTCCACTGCAAGAGGGCCCTGTATCGAAGCCTCGTCGCTCGACAGGCTATCAGCACGCACATCCCTCTGGGATCTAGCTGGTCATCCGTGAAAAGGAATCCTGAAAGAAACATCATGACACGGTCAAACGTTTATACCTGGTGAGCTGACCTGGTTTGAGCTGTTTTAAGGGAAAACCTTTGAAAATACACACACAATCAGTGTTTCGTGCACAAAGTCGGAAATCAGTTGTTAGGGTCCTGGTGTATGGATACGTCGACCGCCCGCACCAACACTGGACTCCCTGAACTGAAAACCACACTCGGTACTCTCAACACTATTGCTTCACAGAAAGAAACATCAGAGTTATAAGTTCAGCGGTAGAACCGAACTCCTCTGATACCAATTTGTCACGACCCGTCCTCGGGGCCCGTGCCGTGACTACCCCAAGCCCGCCTTCCATAGGCCAGGGGCTGACAACTATCACCAAGGCGTAAATCCCGGTAAAAAGGGAAGGCATTGCCTTTGTAAAGTAAATAATCACACAGAGTACAAGCGGAAAAAGTAAACACTAAGTAAAAACTGAGTACAACAGTAAGTGCGGAAAGTAAAAAGGGGCCGGAAATACAAGTCCAACTGTAAAGTATAACTCGAAAGGGAAAACAACAACTGAAAAGTAAAGCTGCTACGCCGAGTTGTCCACTGGAAATCCCACCTGAAGGGTGGGTACAGAAAGCTCCTCTGCTTCTCGGGTCCCACCGTCCGCTCCGAGCATGTCCCGCCCAGTGGTCCACCTCCGGGTACCGCCTCGTCGTCACGTCCACCTTTGGGTACCGTCTCGTCATGAGGTCCTCCTCCGGGTACCATCTCGTCGTATAGTCCACCTCCAGGAACCGTCCAGTCCTTGAACACTCGGCCTCTGTCAGCACTGCCCATCATCTGCAACCAACACAACGAGGTGCGGGCATAGCCCGTGCATGGGTGAGTATAACGATACTCAGTAGGGACCCCGAGACCCTCAAGGTCTCACTAAAACCAACAAGGATAACCACATATAAGATCTAAACAGATAACCTCTACTTAGGTATATGCCCATACATATACCTAAGTTATCAAGTACCCCATCTCAATCATGAGGAAACACAAGGATTGTGAAATCAACGGATAACTACTACCCAGGTATATGTCCATACATATACCTAAGTTATCAAGTGACCCATCTCAATCATGAGGTAAACACAAAGGTAAAAAGTCTCATCTCAAACAAGGATTTTCATTATCGAAACCGTAACTGCTGAAGAGCTCCGTCTTTAGTGTGTACAGTGGTCCTGTCATGACTCCGAGGTACTACTCACTAACCTAAGACTGCTGAAGTACTCCTCCTGTCGAGTACCTCAGGTCAGCCACCCAGACACAGTAGTGCTTCCCTCCGAGGTATGTCACCCAAACACAGTAGTGCACACCCCCTAGTAGCCTGCTGAGGTACTCTCCGGACGAGTACCGCGGGTCTGCACTGTCACACAGGTAGTGCTCCGTCTTCCATGGGTCTGCACCTCAGAAAGTAGTGCTCCGTCCACTGGGCTAGTCGACTCACTCCAAGTCGATTCGGTCAAGCAGTCGTCAGGTCTCAGCCAGTTACACGGTCTCCGTACTCCGCACGCTCGTCACTGGGAGGGTCCGCTCCATGAGCTACAGGTCGATACTCCAAGTATCTCAAAGTCCCACGAAGAAGTATCTCAAAGGACCGCCTCATCATAGGGGTCTCAACACAACAGACGGCGCGTCAATCGGACGCCCGGTCTGTGAGTTATTAGCCTTTTCGTCCCAGGGGTCCGGTTGGTTTCGTGAGCAAACCAAACCCGGCCGTATCTCAACTGTACCATGAACTCTCATAGGGTATACTCATAGGGACCGTTTCTCAATGAGGTCACCAACGCCGCTGACGGTTCGTCAAATGGACGTTCTGTCAGAAAGGTACCAGCTTTTCCGTTCCAGGGGCCCGGTTGGATTTCTGTGCGATCCAACCCGGCCACTATCCATCTGCATCCAAATCTCAGGCGGAGAATGCCAAAAGTTCCGTATCATCAACAGGAACTCAACGCAATAGACGGCGCGTCAATCGGACGCCCGGTCTGAGAGTTATTGGCTTTTTCGTTCCAGGGGCCTGGTTGGTTTTTAAGGCAAAACCAACCCGACCGTACTCCACCTGCGTCCAAACCTCGGGCGGAGTATGCCAAAAGATCCGTCTCATCAAGAGGAATTCAACGAAACAGACGGCGCGTAAATCAGACGCCTGATATGTTAGTTATTGGCCTTTCCGTCTCACAGCCACCCTGGGAAACTTCCCAGGAGGTCACCCATCCTGATCACTACTCTTGGCCAAGCACGCTTAACTATGGAGTTTTAACCACGTAGGCTCCCGAAAAGGAAGGTGCACCTTGAGTATAGTATACCGAAACGGCCGTCTCGATCCAAGGATCGCGTTGCCATTGACGGCGAGTCGTTTGGAGGCCCGTAGGCCAAGATATGTGCATTTGACCAAAAGTGGTCCGAAATTGGGGGTCTGGGCCCGGGCCGACCCGGGCCGACCCCCCCTGGGTCGGCCGAACCGGGTCGACCCGCCTCGGGCTGCGACCCGGCCCGGCTTGGAAAACCCGGCCCGGCGCGGCGGCGCGGGCCGGGACTGCGGCGCGGCCTGGGCGCCGTTCGTGTGCCGCGCGCGGGGGGCAAAGCCCCCACCTTTCCTCAGCTGGCGGCGCGACAACCTGCCGCGCCTAAAGAAAAACGGCCCCCTCACGTGGGGGCCTGCCTTCGAGAAAACGAGGGGGGGGGGCTGCTCCCCCTTTGTGAAACCGGCCCCCCTCATAATGGGGGGGCATTAAGGCTGGTCGGGGGAAATTATTTCCCCCGGTTTTCTCCCTTCCGGCCGGCCTGACCTGGCCGGCCGGTTCTTCCTCAACGGGACCGGCAAGGCCGGTCCCCCTTCCGGCTTCCGACACCGGCGGCCCGACTGGCCGCCGGTCTTCTCGTTCCGCCGCGGCCCGGAACCGGCCGCGGCCTTCGTTGTCCGGCGCAGTGCGACGACACCGCGCCCCTCCACCGCGGCCCCGCTCCGGCCGCGGCGCCTTCAACTTTCTTCGACGCGGCGCGACGGCGTCGCGTTCTTGCATTATTTAACGACGCGGCGCGACGACGCCGCGCGTTTCTTGCCGCATGATCCTGCGCAGTGCGACGACACCGCGCCACACCCGTTTCAATCCACAACAAAATCAACATGAAAGGAGGAGGGTCGGCCGTGTTCGTGCGGTCCGGCCCCCTCACGTTATTTGCTAACAATCGGCCTTTAATGAATGATAAACTTTCACAATCTTTTAAATTAAATAAAAGGATTTGGAATCAAGGCCCGACAAATATAAACCTTCAAGTTCGAAGGAGAGATCCACATAACTTTAAAAAGTTAAAACCCCTACCTTGATTTAAGAGGTGACGAGATTCGGCGTCGCGAAAAGAGATGTCGCGGAAGAAGACGTCGTCGGTATTGCGGGTATGGCGTCGCGGAAGACGGTTCCCGAGAACGTGGTGTTCTTCGTCGATGTCCGATTGTTCTTCGCGTTCTTTGTGAAGAGGATTAAGAAACTTCAATACTTCTAAGCCTTCTTTCCAAAAGCTCTCAAACAACACAACCCAACCAAAAGAAATAAGTTCTCCACTTATTTAATTAACTTCACATGGCTTTTGAAATTCAAGTGTTTGAAATTAAAAAGACTCACACAACTCACCACATTAAAATCAACTCATTTAAGACATAAGTTATAACTAAGTTAAAATCATTTAAGTGGGAGTTGAGGGGTTTTAGAGGATATGAAGAGGTGGGGTTCGTGTGGGCCCCACCACCCTCATAACCTCCCAAGGGAGGTTGGGTGGTTACCCAACTTCCACCATGAGCTAACACTTTGAGTAAGTTAATAAAAATTGTAGTGTAGTTATAAAATAAACTTCCACAATTTTTATTATCAACACTCGTGTAAAAGTAACTCCGGAACAAGAGTTCTTAAGTAATTACCGGCGCTGCGGTTCCATCGGTGCCATCAGAATTCGATTCCGGGCACCGGTTCAAAAGATAGAAATTCCCGCTCGCTCGTTCACTGAATGTACCCGAGCCAAACTTCGGAAATTAATTCCGGGCACACCGGGCCTCGGAATCAGGCGCCGTCAGAAACTACGTTCTTGTAAAATTGCAAAGAAAATTAAGAAAAAATTTTCCTTGAAATTTCCGGGTCTTTACATGTTCTAAAAGAAAAAAGTGAAATCTAGTTATGTGGTACCAATGTGGGAAGTCCAGGAATATTAGGCATTTCTATCCAATGGATCTAAGAACCTATAATAGGTGTGTCCATATTGGTCACCTATAAATGTTTTGTAATCTGAGTGGATGTTAGAATAAAAAGTATCATACTTAGCTTCGACATGAGTAGTGATCTATAGTGTTAATTCCACCTAGAGAGTCATGATCTATTTTTTGGTTTTGAGGATATTATCTTTTGTGATATTTTATTTCTTGGATATTTTTATATCTCTTTTATAAACCCCATTTATTTTTTTATAATGAATGATAGATCTTTTAGTTCATGTTCTTTCCTTTTGAATGTTCATGCCTTATTGTTTTCCCTCTTGTTGTATTTATGCATGGTATTAACCATGGTTTGAGGATTTTTTGATGAATGAAATAGGAATACCTTGGGTGTAGGATAGAGAATCATGGATTTGATTTTGTTTTTGGGTAGACTGTGAGATCTACTAAGATGAGATTTTATTTCAGAATTACCATGGCTAGGTATTTTTCATGTTTGGCACACATTTTTCCCTCATGTAGTATCATAACCTGAATTTAGAGTAGTTTCATTCCTTTTGGATGAATGTTCATGTTTGGGGTGTTTATACTAGTTTAGTAGAGTGTTTTAATATAATAATCCTTTAGATTTCCTATAGTAATTTCTCTTTGTGGTGTTTTGAGAAAGTTTTCATGGTTGGAAGATCATTCCTGTTTAGAAGGGATTGTTCTTTTGAGTTTACCCTTTTATGATTCACCATTTTAGATTCATTATAAATGTTGGGTAGACCTTCATCCAGTATTTGTGGGTTTACCCCACTATTTGGGAGTATCATCCAATATATTTTGGTTGGAATGTGAAATTATTTATTAAGCATGTGGTCTTAGTTGTTTTGGTGGTGTTTATCTATCCTTTGGTCTAGTTTGAGAATCAAAAAGCACTTTTGGGTTTTAGTATATGTGTTTTGTGGAGTTATTTAATTCAAGATAGGGAAGAGGAGTGATTGTACCATCATACCTTAGTGTGGGGAATCCACTGTTAGGAATCTTAGATCTTTATTGGTTAAGAAATATTTGGTTTTTTGGGTTTTCCTAATAAATGAGCTGTTTGGGTCATATGTTTCTGATTCTTTTTTGGGAGTTAAACTTATTGGTCAGATACTTCTCCTTAGTGAGTTAATATTGAACTTTCAACTAACCCGAGGTATCAATAGATTTTTGAGAGTAATTTTTTTTGGGTATAAAGTGAAAATGCAGGAAGAATTATGAAACCATGAAATGTTACTTTCTTGATTTTGATCTTCATTTTCTCCCTTAGGCTTGAGGTTTCCATTGGTTGATTTTTTTTGTTTTTTTTGTTTTTCCAAGGATGCACGGTTAAGTGCACTATTTGGGAAACCATGAAGTAGAAACCATGTGAAATATATAGGTTTTGAAAAATCAGATCATACAGTCTATACATGGTTTCATAAACCATGAAATATATCTATGTTACCTCTAGGGTTTTGAGGATGTGGCAACCTCATGGTTTGCACATGGTTCAGTAAACCATGTGACCTTTTTGGGTTGGGGTATTTTTATCATTCCGTGATGATTTTAATTGAATATTATCCCTTAGGCCTCTCATTTCTGTTTCCCCTAACCTAGGAACCTCCCAATGAGTCCTCTCTCTCTCTCTCTCTCCTAATCTCCTCCAGGTGGATTTTGAGTGGATTCTTGGTGGTTCTTCATCTAGATCAATAGGAACTGGCTTCTCCTTTATTATTATCTTAGTTTATTCCCCTTCCCCCAATTTTATCTAACCCTAATGGATATAGATGGTCTATTTTTATGGTCAGGTTTGTTTTAAATTGTGGATTTATATTTTTAAAGGTTTTGATCCATCTCATGAGGCCCATTTCGATGGTTTCCATTGAAGGTGACATGTTTACATCATTTTCAGTAGACATTTCTATTAAATTTCCATTTATTAAAGAGTTCCTTGATTGTTTGATGTTTTAAAAGTATTCTTGAACTAAATTAGGGAATATATGATACCTAGTTTTGTGTTATCAAATATTTTACATGTTTTTTTTTGGTTTTTTCCATTGTCAAAATTGGGTGAAATGATTGGTTGAATGTCACTTTATTTTTAAATGAATTTTTATACATTAAATGTGTTTATTAAAATGACATTTATGGTTTTGTATGAGAAAAATAATTGGTTCATGGTGTTTTCAACTAAATTGGTTTTATATAGTGAAGTTTTCTTTTTTTAAAAAGGGGTTTCCTTATTTTAATATGATCCCATGATTTTAAAAATAATCTTCCTACATTCTAAATGATCTTCCCTTGAGTGTATAAAAGGGTGTATTATTTTAGAAGAGGCTTTCCATGCCTTAGAAAGGGGGAATGTTTAATTTTGGTTTTTTCTTATATAAATCCTATAACTATTTTATCATATTGATGCTTTATTTTGGTTTATGAATTTACCTTATGTTTAAAAGTGATTTTGAAAGAGGACTTACAAAGTTGGATTTTGGGTGTGCTTTGGAGTTTCTTGTGATTTTCTTTGGGTTTCATTAGGGAGATAAATTATTTTAAAAATGGAATTTAAAAAATAATGTAACCTTTATATATAAATATAATTACTAGTTGACACTTTATTTGATTCTCTTTGTTTGGATAATGTTTTAAAACCTAGTTGAGCTCGTTTCACCCATTTTTTATGATTGTAACTATGTGCTTGTTTAATTGAATTTTGATTCATGTTTATAAGGGTTGGGGATAATTATTGAAGAGGGTGTGTTGGAGGTGATATTTTTATTTTATTTCTTTATATATTTCCATAGAGAAGTGTTCTTTTCACAAAGATGATGTTTTCTTGATGACAATTCACCTTTTTTCCAGGACATGTGGAACCTAGGTTACTAAATGAGATATTTAGGGAAACTAACTTACTAGTTGACTATGATAACCTAAAAATTAACCCATAGTTTTATATTATACCTATCCATTGGATGTATCTATAATAAAGATAGAGTGAGAGAGATTCAGGAGATGAGTTGTGCGGCCGTTAACCTATTGGCAGTTGTGTAACATCAAGATATTTTAAAAGAGGAACATCATGTTTTATAGAATATATGGAACAAAATACCATGTTCATAAGACAATGTAACACACCTATAATTACGATACATTTTTTTAAAATAAATTCAATATATTTAAAAGCTTTCAATGCATGTAACAACGAGTTTAAATGAAACACGATACTCTATTAAAATATTATTATTTAAAAATGACCATTATAACCTAGATGTTAAGTTGGTGCGTATGAATAGTTTTAAATATTATAAAATTTATATGGTTTACACGTGTATAAAATAAATTTAATGGTTATCTATTGATTATAACTTAATTAAGAATCATTTTACATAAAAAATAAATGTTTTATAAAAAACTGTATTTTTCTAAAAGGTTGTTTAGTCGTGCTTTGCACACATAATTTGAATTTTGTTTACTAATTTTATAAAATTTATTTTAAAAAATAAAATTCATTTTTTAAATATATGTGTCAAAATAACCTTTGGGTTATTTTTTGATAATTTCTTAAAAAGATTAATTTTTTTTGATGAATAGTGAAAAATAATGATTTTTATTGAAATCCACCTTTTCATTCAAATTATTTAAAAATTTAAATTATATTTTAAATTAGTTTTAAAGTAAAATTATTTAAATTATATTATAATTTAACTAATTTAGGTCATTTTAATCAATTTTATATTTAATTCTGATATAAAAACTTTTTAAACTTTTGAAGTTTTTTCTTTGGAAAAACCATTCTTTGATGCGTCTATATGTTTAATTTTAAATTGAATCCTTTGAAAAATGGATTAAATATTTGGAATCATCATAATTTATATTATATAATAATTTCAACTTAATATTTGGTCATAATGAATAGTAAAAACCAAAAAAATTATTTATCATCATTAGGGTTAAAATGGGTTTACCAGGGGTTAAACTAAAAGATAGGGGTTAGAAATAAAATATTTTATAAAAAACATATTTTATGAACATATTTATACCTTAGAATATCTAAGGTATGATAATAAACCATTTTTGTGCCTTTTTTTCATGTGGAAGAGGTTGATACACTTTATTCTTTTCAAAAATTCTGAGAATATCATCTCCCCACTCATAAAAGGCCACCACTATCCTCCCAACTTTACACTTACAAAGACACTTGGTTATGCTAAGACCAAACCAAATCCATTCCTTAATCCCCTACCAATATCTTATAGTCCTTATTTTTATTATAAAACCCTCATAATAAGGATTTAAATATAAAACTAAAGGGTTCTTCGACGGAGAGGTTAAATTATTAACACATGTATTTGTTTTATTTCTTCTTACACCGACTTAAAAAATTATTAAAATATGTTAATATAATAAAAATATTAACTAATATATACTAATATGTTATTATGTTAATGGAATAACCTATATCCATATCCACTTTCATCAAATGGGAAACAAAATCGTCGATCGTGTGTACAGTGGACTATCGCCTTGCGAACCGAATTAATTCATTTTCCATCATCAACTTTCAAGTATGGATATAATTATGTATTTAACATAATTATATAAAATTTTTGACATTATTATTCTTTTGTAATTATTATATCACATTTAGATTTTTTAATTTTCATTCTGTGGGGGGATACGATAACATCGTTTGTGTGTAAGGCAGACTACCGCCTTATGAAGCTATGTGCTTCGTATTTTGCTTACGCTTTACATGAATGGTAGTAAGGATAAATTTAATGAAATATATTTGATATTTATGATATAAAAATAATTTTTAAAATATAATATCACATCTAAATTCTTACTTACAAATCTGTTGGAAAATAATAACATCGCTCACGTGTACCTGTGGACTACCGCCTCCACGTAGCAATGTGAAATGTTTTTTATTTTATTTTTACATGGATGGTAATAAGGATTGGTTTTATTAATATAAATTATATATATATAACATAGTAATTATTATTTAAAGGTTAATTAATATTTATTTTCTTTTATTTCCATCTATCAGGAAAATAGAAACAATGTTCATGTGTAAGTATGACCTACCAAATCAAAGTAAAAGGTACAAAATTATCAAACCAAAAAATATATGAAAAATAATGAAATTATCACCAGAAATAATGATTTTAACAAATAATTATTAATAAAATGGTCATAAAATACTATAAGTAAACCATATATGGTATGCAATATATGATTATGGTTTTATAATATGTTTATAATAAATATATATTTATTATATAGAAGGTACGAACACATATAAAGCAAATAATATTTGAGATAAGGGTTTATCATCTCACTTTTACTTCCATGATATGTATTCCATATTCACCACTTAGTTATTTTTTGTGGTGTATATACTACCCCTTTGATATGTTATATCATTAATCCATTTATCTTCATAGTATTTAATGTTTCATTTGAAGTTATTTATTTCATGATGATTATGATTCAAATGATACCAAAGTAGTAATGGTTTATTTTAAAATCTCATCATTTATCAGGATTGTTTATGATTAAATTTATGATGATGAAATATTATTATATTTCACTCAATACACTCATAAATTTTCTTCTCATATTAATATTCATTAACTTTTCAAGTAATAGTACCATTTTTCTCTCTTTGTTACTCAAAATTATTTAAAAAATGATTTTAAGAAAATCCAAATTTGTTTCTATTAATGGAAAAAATAATTTTATATTCCATATCTATGTTTTCTAAAAATATTTTCAAAAATGTTTTAACATTATCCAAATTATTTATTAAATATGTTTTTACCCATGTTTTAATTTTTATAAAACTGGTTGAAATTAATCTTTTTTTTTTCTGAATGAGGAACTTTTTAACATTTTTACAACAGTGTGGAATGAATGTTTTTTTAACTTATATGACATGTATGAAATTACCCTAAATAATGTCCAATAATTTCTTTAAATATTTACTTAAAAAATTTCAAGGATATTTTTAAATATTTTTTTTCTTAATATTATTGAAATTTTTTATTTCTAAAAGTGATTTTCAAAGTAAAAAGAATATTTTCCTTAAGAATGTTTTTAATGGTATTTTTATGGAATTTATATTAATAAATGAAAAAAACTCATTTCACTTATTTTCTATTGGGAATATTTTTTAATGATACCATATTTATTATTTAATTAAATGGTTTATGATTAGTTTTAATAGGGATGTACTATTTTGATACCATTCACCATATTATTCTGAATGGTTTATGATTATGTTTATAGATTGGGGTAATTATTAACATTTCGTATGTTAGTTTGTTTTTCAATATGAATGTTTATATTTATTATGATTCATATCTATTATATTAATAATTAATTTTATTTATTAAGTGATATACAGGGCCTAATATATCCCCTTGATGCATTGGTAGGTCTCATGAGACTAACTAGATTGGGTTTTTAGCTGAGGCTATATCCATTTATGTAAGATGACTTGGAACAATGTCTTGAAGGTATGTTTATGATGTTTGAAATTATGAATTTTCTCATTATGAGATTAGTTATTGATGTCCATGTGATTATTCAATTAGTTATAATATCCATGGATAAGTTTCAAGTTCATGTGATTATTTATATGTCTTTATTTGATCATCATTTATTCCTGTCATATTATTCTTCATGTTCAAGTTAATAATAAAATGACTTGTGTTTTCATTTATTTACCTTACCATATTGATTATTCCTTATTTATTCATGATATATTCTACTGCATTATTACCCTTAATGAGCATCTGATGTCACCCCTTTCTTATGTTTTATTTTCCTAGGATACTAGGAAGTGTTTTATGATTTATATATAGGGATATATTAAGGGGAATAATGAAATTATAAAAGAAAACACTTTTTGTATTTTATGACTTAAAATTTAATGTGGATTTCCAAGTATGTATCTAGTTTACCAAGACCAATAATCTATTTAGTTCTTTAAGATGTGATTTCTTGTATCTAGTTCTAATGTAATAAAGTAACCACCAACTCTAGGATACTAGAGTTGGGGTCTTTATTGTTGGAATCAGATAAAGTTTAGTAGAAATATTGATAACTAAATTAATGAAAACATATATTATGGGACATAACCCTATGGTATAATTTTAGGATAAGTATAAAATAACATACTAAAGTTTTTTTAAGGTAGAAATTATGTGAATTTTCTATCAATATATACCTATATAGGTACTACAGGTGGATGTGGTTCAGGAACAGATGTTACTAGGGGTAATAACTCCAAAAAATATGTTTCAGGATTAACTTGAGAGTTACCTAGTACATGATAATTTTCCATACTGCGTACTTGGTTTGACACTCCCGAGGTATATTCTTTGGTTAATTCACATTTTATATACAAACCATTATAAAGGATTTTAATAGATAATGACCACGAATGACATAGGATTAAAACTAAAGTGTGTTAGATTGTAAATAATGTGTCATTATTTATAAATAATATAAATGGTTTTTCATGATTATGTGGTTTCTAACTATGATTATTGTTACTTACACTATGATTTTTTGTTTTAGTTAATGGCATGAACCAAAAGGAACTAGGTTAACATTGAATGAGATAGACAATGTTTTGATGAGAAACTAAATGGGATAATGACTGGAGTGAAGGATATTATGATTATTACTATTCAATTATCACTATATATGATTAACAACTTACACATTAAACAAATCTCAGGCTCACCAAATAAAAGAAGGATAGAGTTCACTGAGATCTCGGGTGATGGAGACCATGGATGAAAGAAGATTTAGTTTTATATATGTTGAGAATGGAGGAAGAAACACCCAAGTGAATGTATTAGAGGAATGGGAAGATGTTTTTGGTATATAAAAGAACACAAAGTAACTAATTTATGAGTAAAAATGAAAAGTTTGGTTAACACAATGGATGAGAATAATGGTCTCCCTAGGGTATCATTGAAGGTTGAATGTTTTAAATGTGGAAAGTATGGGCATTATGAAAATTGATGTACTAGTGGGAAAGATCATAAATAGAATCAATAAGTTTTTTTTTTGAGTAATGGATATAATATTGATGATGAAGAGACTAAAAATGACATATAAGGAAGGAATTATTATGGAATAAGATGATGAAACATAGTTAATGATTTAAGAATGAAGTGGAATAATTAAAGTGATTGTGTATTTGGATTCAATAATTTTATTATATAATTATTTTATCAATCATATTATCACTATAATAATCATAAAACATATAAGTATTGAACTATAATGTATTTTCTATAAGGATTTAAAGACACATGTTGAATAGTACCAAGAAAAGCAATTCAGTGGAAAGTTGATTTTTTAAGAAATCACATGATTTAGGAAAGATAACCATTAATATGTGCTAAATGTTGAGAAAATAATGAAAAATTTATTTTTATATAATATTATTGGTGATGCTGAAATTGGTTAGTGATTTGATGGTTTATGTTAATTTTAATGGATTTTACTACATGTTTGGATTTATGGAATATATTTGACAACTTGAGATTTTATTTTTAGAAGCATGAAAGTTTTAATTAAGGATTTATGGTGATCATGGTATTAAAATATTTGGAATGTCACATTAATACCCACTTTATATTGTTTTTTTAATATAACATTGATTTAGTGACCTTCTAAATTTTTGGACTTTGAATTTGGTCAGACATATTTTAGATGAGTATTAAGGTTAAATATTTATAAAATAGATTAAGTTGAATTTTGAGAGTTACTATTGAGGTATAAGATATTAATATATTATATTGGATAAATTTTTATAACCATTTTTGTTTTAGTAAATACAATAGGAATAACTTGTTACTCTTTTATGGATCTCATGATCCATTAAAAGTTAATTTTAGTGCTTCAGGCAAATTTTTTTTATCTAGGATATTCATTTCTTGGAGTAAGAAATGAAGCATAAATTGATCAATTTACACCCAAAGGATGAAATTTTAAGTATATTTTCTTGAGTTCTCTATCATAATAGAAAAATAATCACTCAACTCTAGGAAAAGGATCTTAAAACAAAAATGTGATCATATTATCTTTATATCTGATAAACTGATGGTCTTTTCACTCATTATAAATTTATGGTTTTTTAGTTATTAACTTTATCATTATCATTCAAATTCTTATGATCAATGATCTCTATCATTATCTATTATTATTTACTTTTTTCTTTCATGTCCATATCTTCACTTCCCACCAATGTTCTCTCATTTGGAAACATAGTTATGCGTTATTTTACACGAACTTCATACTTCCCATTATCTCTTATCAATAGGATGTTTTATTAACCCTTTTTTACAATATAGGTTTTCAATAAAGGTACTCTAATATGAAAAACCCTTGGTTACCGATATCATGATTGAATTTCAAGGATGCAATTTAATTAAGGGTATTGAATGTAACACCCAACTATTTTAAAAGAGAAATATCATGTTTGATAGTGTATATGATACACAATAAAAATATTAGAATATAATGAAACACCTTGATACTTTATAATATATTTATTTTTAAATAAATTCAATCTCTTTGATAGCATGTAATCCACGCAATATCGAGTTTAAATGAAACACGACACTCTATTAAAACATTATTATTTAAACACGATCATTATAAAATAGGTGTTAAGTTGGAAGGTATGAAAAGAAAAAAATAAATTATGGAAATTATATGGTTTAAACATGTATAAAATAAATGGGATGGTAATATGTAAATTATAAATAAATTAAAAATCATTTTAAATTAAAATAAATGTTTTCACAAAAACTGTATTTTTCTAAAAGGTGGTTTAATCACACATTTCTCACAAAATTTAAAATTAATTTTTAAATTTTTTAGAAAATGTATTTGAAAAAAATATTCATTATTTAAATACATAGGTAAAAATTATCTTTAGGTTATTTTTTGAGAATTTTATGAAAAGATTAATTTTTTGATGAATAGTGAAAATACTGTTTTTATTGAAATTTTCCTTTTCATTTAAAATATTTACAATGTTAAATTATATTTTAAATTGGTTTTAAAGTAAAATTAGTTAAATTATATTACAATTTAACTAATTTAGTTTATTCTAATCAATTTTATATTGAATTATGATACAAAAACTTTTTAATATTTTGAAAAATTTTCTTTGGAAAAACCCTTTTTTAATGTATCTACAGGTTTAATTGTAAATTTAATTATTCCAACTATGTGAATTAAATTTGGAATAAGAATAATATATATTATATAATAAGTTAAAATTAATTTTTTTCATAATGAATATTAAAAATAGTAAAAACTTATTTACTAT
The DNA here is from genome assembly GCA_963277665.1 of Viscum album. Lineage (NCBI taxonomy): Eukaryota > Viridiplantae > Streptophyta > Magnoliopsida > Santalales > Viscaceae > Viscum > Viscum album. The sequence continues at coordinate 496,178,129 of OY728153.1, forward strand.
AGTTAGGATTAAAATAGGTTTACCAGAGAATTAAACTAAAAATAAGGGTAAAAAATGACCCAAAAAATTGTCCAAAACCCATTTTAGGACATATTTATAACTTATAACCTGTAATGTTTAATAATTACCCATTTTTTATCCTTGTTTCATGTGAAAACATGGGTTAATTTTATTATTTTCCAAAATTCCATGTATGTCCTCTCCCCCGCTTATAAAAGGACACCCCTCTCCTCCCCTATTTATACTTAAATATCCCTTTGATTTAGAGAATAACTACCCAAATATCTTCTTTAATTCCCTCAATACATCCTAGAGGCCTTATTTTTATTAGTAAACCCTCCTAATAATGATTTAGGTATAAATCTAAAGGGGTTCTTCGAAGAAGAGGTAAAATTCTTAACATGTGTATTTGTTTTATTTCTTCTCACACCTCATTCAAAAATTCTTCAACTATGATAATATAATAAAAAATTATATCCTATATAATGAAATTTAATTTTTTAATAGTACAAACTATATCTATATCCACTTCCATAAAATGTAAAAAGAAACCATCGATAGTGTGTAGGGTTAACTATCGGCTCGTGAACCAATGGAATTTGATTTCCATCACCACATTTAATGGTTGGATATAATGATGGATTTAACATATGTATATGAAATATATAAAATTATTATACTTATTTAATTATTATATTAGATATACCTTATTACTTTCTATTATGTGGTAGGGATATGATAACGTCGCTCGTGTGTACTTTGGACTACCACCTCATGAAGTGATGTGATTCATTTTTCACTTACGCTTTACATGGAAGGTTGTAAAAATAAAGTTAATGAAATATATGTTATATTTATGAAAAAAATAATAATTATGGAAATATAATATCACATATAACTTCTTACCTTCCAATCATTTGGAAAACAATAATGTCATTCGTGCGTACTTGTGGACTACGACCTCCACGTAGCGATGTGAAATGTTTTTCATTTTATTTTTACATTAATGATAATAAGGATGGATTTTATTAATATTAATTATATATATATATATATATAAAATAATAATAATTATATAAAGGTGAATTAATATTTATTTTCATTTCATTCCATCTGTCAAGAAAATTGAAACAACATTCATGCGCACATATGACCCACCATCTCCATGAACAATGTAATGCATTTTATATCTTTAACTTTTATGGATTAATATAAATACACATATAATGAATCTATATGATATTTATATCAAGTTTTAATTTTTTTATATGATTTAAGAATGATCAAAGTAAAAGGATTGAAATTACCAAACCAAAACATATATGAAAAACAAAGCATTTTCACTCAGAATAATGATTTTGACATAGAATTATTAACAAAAAGGTCATAAAATACTATAAGTAAATAATATATGGTATTAAATTTATGATTATGTTTTTTAATATATTTATAATAAATCTATATTTATTATAAAGGAGGTAAAAACACATATGAAGGAAATTAAATTCGAGGTAAGGGTTTCTTGTCTCACTTTTACTTTCATGATACATATACCATATTCACCAATTATTTATTTTTTGTGGTGTATATACTACCCCTTTGATATGTTATATCATTAATAAATTTATCTTCATATTTTTTAATGTTTAATTTGAAGTTATTTATTTTATGGGTCTTAATATTCAAAAGATACCAAAGTAGTAATGGTTTATTTTATAATCTCATCTTTTATTAGGATTATTTATGATTAAATTTTTGATTATAAACTATTATGATATATGACTCAATAAACTCAATAATTTTATTATAATATTGTTATTAATAAAATTTTCAAGTAATATTAACATTTTATTCTCTTTGGTACTTAAAATTATTAAAAAAATGATTTTAAGAAAATCCAAATTTATTTCTCTTTTCGGTTGAAAATCCTTTTATCTTCTATATCCATGTTTTTTGAAAATGTTTTAATTTTTTTTAACATTATATAAAGGATTTATTAAATAATTTTTTACCATGCTTTATTTTTTTTAAAAATGTATTGAAAGGAATCTTCTTTTTGGTTTTTTTGAATGATGCACTTTTTAACCTTTTTACAATAGCGTGAAAGAAATGTTTTTTAACTTATACGGAGTGTAAAGAATTAATCTCCATTATTACCAATAATTGTTTTTAATCTTACTTTATATGTTTAAAGGATATTTTTAAATAATGTTTTTATTAATATACTATAAATTTTTGATTTCTAAAAGTGATTTTCAAAGTAAAAAGGATATTTTCCTAAAGAGTGTTTTTAATGTCATTTTATGGTATTTATATTCATCAATGACAAAAAACCTTATTTCACTTATGATACATTGGGAATATGTCAAACAATGCCATTATTATTATTTATTCGAATGTTTTATGATCATTTTGACCGAGGAAGTATTATTTTGATATCATTCGTTATATTAATCTAAATATTTTATGATTATGTTTAATGATTCAGGTAATTATTAAAATTTCATATGTGAGTTTTTTTAATATGATTTTTTTGTTGCTTATGTTTCACCCCTTTTATATGAGGAATTCATTGGATTTAGTAAGTGATAGGTGGAGCCCATGATATCCCGTTGATGCATCAATAGGTCTCATGAGACAAACTAGATTTGTTTTTTGGATGAGGCCTTACCCATTTCTAAAAGATTTCTTGGAATGAGACCTTAATGTTATGGTTATGATGTATGAAATTATGAATTTACTCATTATAAGATTAGTTATTTATGTACATGTGATTATTAGATTAGTTAGAATATCCACGGATAAGTTTGAAGCTCATGTGATTATTTATATATATATTTATTTAATCATCATTTATTCCTTATATATTATTATTCATGTTAAAGTTATTGATTAAATGGAATTTATTTTTAGTTATTTATATTTCCATATTTATTATGCCTTATTTATTTATGATAGATTCTGCTATACACTTACCCTTATCGAGCATCTGATTTCACCCCTTTCTTATGTTTTATTTTTACAGGATACCAAGAAGTGTTTTATGATTGATATGCATGGATATTCTAAATGTAACAATGGATTTATATAAGAAAAAACTTTTTGTATCTTATGTTTTAAAATTTAATGTGGGTTTTCAAGTATGCATTTATTTTACCAATATTACTAAACTATTCAGTCCTTTGGGATGTGATTTTTTTATCTAGTTCTGATGTTATAATGTAACCACCAACTCTGTGCTACTAGGTTTTGGGTATTTACAAGTTGGTTCCACATTTTAATGTTAAGAAAAACTTGCACTGTTGGTTTCTAGAGTGTTTCATCAAAGTATGTTCTTTATCTTATTCTTATTTATCATTATTGTCACATGAGTTGCCACTTCTATTTATGTGTTGACTTTGATGATTTATGAGTGACCATCATGTGAGTGAGGTATGAATTAAATTGTTATTTTAATTTATTTATGAATCTTGTGGATTTTCATTTTTATTATTCTTTCCCTTGGTTCTTTACCATTGTTTTGAGAAGTATGGGTGTGAGTTAATGTTTTAAAAAGGGAAAGAGGTGGTGGTTTAAAATGAAATCCTTGTGAAAAGTTTATTTTGTAAATATATTTAAAACCATGGGAGTATTTGTTTTCAAAATAGGATTTTTAACTTGTTTCTTTTTAAAATTAAAGTTATTTTAAAAACAAAACAGTTGGGTTTGAAAAAAATTCCTTTGTAAGTCCTCTTTGAGGAATGTTTTATTAGTGGTGTGATTTAAGAAAGTATATCTTGTAAAATTTTCTTTATTCCATTTTATGTAAAGGAAATGAAAAATTATCTTTATATACCTTAATTTAAAAATATAATTATTGGTTTATTTATAAGTATATCATGAATGGACTCATGGAGATATCCTATTTTCCCATAGATCACACCCTACATACTCGTATTAGTGGGTATGTAGTCTTCATACTTTCTGTTGGTTCTTAGGTTATGAATTGTAGGTTGGATAGTTACCACTACCCATTATAAATCAAGTGATTTTCATGTTATTATGGTGACTTAAGTATCACACTTATATTTTGTAGTTTTTCACCCATTTTAGTTCATCCATCTTTAGGTCACGAGGTGTATTGGCCTCTTAGGGAACCTACTTCTTTTCAATTTATTTTTATTTAATTTATTTGGAAAAGTAAAATATTTGTATAAAAATGGTTTCATGTATGGAGAATGATTTGTAAAATCTTTTTTTATTCATTTATTCTTATTAAATGTTTGGATGTTCTTATTTTTGTTTCTTCTTATTTATTTTTTGCATAATATTACATTTTAAGGCAACCAAATGACAGGTTCTTTGGTATAGCCATTGTTTATACTAGTTTTTAAGAAGGTGGAATCATTACCAAGTGATCTCTTGTAATACCATGGTTCTTGTAACCAGATCAGAGTGATCAAGAATGTACCTCATGCATTGTAGTGGGACAAAATCGGGTGACATTTCAGGTCATCTTGGGTCAGTTCGCTACATTGGTCATGTCAATGACTTGGATAGACCGGTAGTTTCCTTAAGTATTGTTCTAGTTTTAGAATTAAATCAATGAAAATATTTTGACAATGTGAACTAGTTTAAGAAAAATTTACCCAATATTCTAAAAGTATTGTAGATAGTTGAATCAGGCATATGATTTATAGGTTCTAGTACCGTGTTGATAGTACAAGTGGGTAAAAGTTAAAAATGGAATAATAAAAGATAGTTTGAGAGTACAAAAATTTTTGTTCACATATTCAGGAAAATTCATTGAAATATAAAGTTATTAGGTAGGATGAGTGATGTTTCCATATAAGGGAATTGTTCAAGATACCTAAAGGGATTTGAGAAAATCCATGGAAAGTCCAAGTCAGGTATTAGTGTTATATAAATTAATTATTTATTTTTTATGTATATATGATAATAAATGTATTATTTAATTTTTTTAAGTTTATAAGTATTCAAAATCAAGGGAATAATTGATAAATCTTATAGTTTGTATTTAAATGATAAAGAAAAGGGTTATAATCATTGAGTTGAATGCATAGTAATATATCAAGGCTAGATGGATCTTAGTAAAATGATGTTTATAATTATCTCATTTCCCTTATTTTTTCATAGATTTTTTATCAATAAGGAATTATTATGAACAATATGAGACAATGGTTTCTATAAACATGGGGTATGATTTATTAGATTTTGTAACATGTCTTTAAAAAGAGAAAAAAGAGAAAATGTTTTATCTTGGATGATATATTTTATCCACGTATTTTTTAAAATACGGGGAATTAAAATATCACCACCATCGATGGAATATTTTAAATAATTTTATTTTCAAAAATAAAAATAATCCATTCATATATAAATTTATATATGATATAGATAAAATAGTTTATTTATTAAATAGTTATACTAAATTAAATAAGTGTTATTTCCTAATATAAAGGAGTTTTTTTATCTTCACATGATATTATAAAAATAATAGAGTGTTTAATAAGCTAGTGGGTGTATGTTTGGACTTAGATAAGTTAAAATTTAATGAATAAAATATCATGCTAAATAAAAATTAAAGTGAATTCACTCAATATTCTAAATATTTTAGGATGTGTCAGTAAAAATAAATTTAAAGAGATATATTTAGTTACTATAATAAATTTAATATCTAAAATATTTCAAGGAATTTTTTAAATTTAAATGGTTCTAAGAATAATGATAATGTAGTTATAAATAGTTCTAAGTAGTAAATAGATGTTCTTAACATTTTAACATTTTATTTTTTAAAGTTAAGGAGTTTGGATATGTTCAAGGAGTTTAACATTAGGAATATGATTTATAAATATCTCTATTATTCAAACTATATTTCTTCATAGATTTTAATAGCTAAATAGTTTAGTGAGAGGTTTTTATCATATGTCCACATAGAGATGTGAAAGGAATTATATAGAGATGTAACGAGTTTAATAAAACCCCTAAAAGTACAGAAAACATAAGGCTGATTAGGTAGTATATCATATATGATATATCAGATATGAACTTATTTGTGGGTTTGTTAAGTATTATTAAAGGAGTTTCAAAATATAAAATGTATCATGTTATATAAAATTAAATCTCCACTTTATCATTATTTCACATTCGATTTATTTATATATTGATATAAATTTCATGAAGTGTATTGATAATTATACTCTCAGTGTATGACTTTGAGTTATTCCTAATAGATGTTTATCATAGATTATTATAAGTTATGATGATTTTTTTAGTTTATCTTGAGTATGATTTTTGTATCAGGATAGAAAATATGCTCATGATCCATAAAATTTTTTTATACACTGAATGACCCATGAAGTATACCATATGGAGTATCATAGACTATGTATACCAGGGGTGTATTGTTCATATTCAGAATTCCCAATACCTAAGGTTAGTGAGATAACTATCATTATAACCTTCATACTTTGATACCTTTCTTATGAAATCCTTTAGGATTAGATAATTAGGGCTGTATGGGTATGTTGCTAATCATTATATCGGTTGGAGCTTAACCAAGATGAGATTTTTCCTCTCATATTAATAGTAGGACATTTGGTCCCTCAATTGTGATATAATGAGAAAGTATACAAGCACAACTAGATAGTATATATGATGTACTTATTTATTTGGATATGGGACATGTGATATTATCACCCTTAAAGGCGAATGACATGTGATGTATTCACTAACTTGATCTAGTATATACTTGAAGAATCAAGATGTATGAGTTATATATATGGGATTATCATATTCCATGTCCCATGAAAACTTTATGTCTTGGACAAAGGGAACATTTGAAAATACATAATTTTATATGATCTATATGTTGGATATAGGTATAGAGATACATGTATTTAATGGATATCATTCCTGATTATAGTTTGAGTAGCACTAATGATTTTCTAAAGGCCAATATTTTCTTACATTTATAGATCTAGGGATTTATATTTTTTATCAATGCTACAAATACCCATGGGATTAAACTTTTTGGTTAAATGAATGTGGATTGATTTTGACTTACTGAGATACTCCAAATGTGTTAAGTTTATCCAAAAGTGTTTTGGATGGGTATTAATAAGGTATTGCCTATGATGTGATACAAGTTGAAGTTGATGATATATTTAAAAGAGTGTTTATGTAGATATCCAAAAGTCATTTTGGATATGAATTTACAAGTAATTTTATATGATATAATATAAGGTGAAATGGAACTAAGACTATGGAGAATTAGTTCCATTGGGAGATTGGATGACATATTCCTTAAACCAATTAAACTTTTTTGATGAGTTATTTCCATATCATATATTATGATATTGATATATAATTGGATATAATATTATGATATAAATGTTTTTGGGTATAAGAGAACTTTTATCCAATCACCAATAGTTCATACTATGATTCTACAATGCAACATAATTTTAAACATAAAAAGAAAATAAACTTTCGATCATCCACCCCCATGACATTAAAGATCAGAACCGGTAAGACATCACTCCCCAACCACTGCATCGAGTCATAATTCACCTTGGATTCCTCTATTACTATTCAATTCATGATACTAATTCCAAAAAACTAAGCATGATCAAGAAAATGATCGACACATTACTAAGCACAAACAAAATGCACACAAGAACAAAAGAAATTACATGGTTCAGACTTTTGTCCTACATCCATGGGAGAAACAACATCATCTTTTTCATTCCATCATAAGTAAATCCAAGTTAAAATGGATATCTAACATCTAAAAACCCTAATAAAATCATCAGAATAAGTCTCACTAACACCTACTGTCCATTCCATATTTCAGTTGATCCTCCCTTTAGTTCCCTGACTTCAACATTTCAGCCTCTAAAACCTAGATGTGCCAAGGTGTGCTTCTTCCAGAGCCACCTCAGCTTTTAGGTTTTACCCCATCATAATTTTATAGATTTAATCACTTGTATCACTATTTTTTATACATTTTTCATAGGTGGTACAATGGAATTCTTATAGAGGGCCCCTTCTATTCATCTGGTCAGCACAACCATCCAATAAATGTAGATGTCCCTCTCTTGCACTATGTAACCTTTGATTTCCCATAGCATCATTGCATCAATCACTAAATCCTGATGAATATTGAATTCCATATTTTATCTACAATGATTACTTAATGAAAATTTCCTTTTTCTCATCCATGAAGAAATATTTCATTTCCCTCCATTAGAAACTTCATGTAAGTCATGAACTCTCAAACTTTCTTTACTAATACTTCAGAATTCCATTCCACTACCAGTAACTACCCATATAGTTTACCTCACTACATCCTATAGATCTATGGATGAATTCATGAGTATATTCATCAGTAAATGTTCTTCCTCAGTTTTCATATACCCAGCCTCCATTATTCTCTATTCGTTGAACTCACTCACCTAACATATATCTATTGATCTTCCATTCTAAGGATACCATTGAAATCTCATTCAACTCATGATGTTACTTCCAGATAACTAACTCATACACCTACTAAAAATTCTTGGAACCAATATTTATCTTCCTAACATGAACTTCTATGGTTTTGGTTCATTTCCTCCATCAGTATCCTACCAAGTGTTATTATCGGTGATTGAACTTCTGAAGCTCTAACACTGGACCTGAAAAACAATTTTCACACAAAACCAAACAATATTACACTTTATAACTGTTTTCACAAATTAATTCCATTAGTATAACTCATTAAGAATATTTATAACCCCTTAATATTTTATATGTATTAATTTTAAATAAATTTGAAGTATTCGATATCTTGCTTTACATGCAACCTTCAGTCTAAATAAACCATGATATATTATAACATTTTTAGCATAACCATTGAATTGAAAGGTATGAATATGATTAAACACATTATAATATATATATATATATATTTTTCTTAATTCAATGTAATTGACTAATACCTAATAAATAATCATTAAGTTTTTAATGAAACCATTCCATGATTAAAAGACCAATTTTATGAAGAAATGTATTTTCCCATGTGTTATGTATTTTTATAAAAAAATAAATTTATCATTATTAAAAGTATATTTTAATGAAATTTATTGGTAATTCATGAATAAAATTCACACTTTAGTTATATTATGGTTAGGAATAAAGATAAAATCATTTGAAGGTAAAACGTTATTTAAAAAAAAACCATTTTGATATGTGTAATATGTTTTTATCTTAATAAATTAAATTAATCAATATTAATGAATTATTTTAATGAAATTTATAGATTATATATTCAATAAAATGTTTTAAAATTCATCTAATAGTTTTTACAAGGAAATTAATTAAAGTAAATCCAATTTTTTTGCTTAAAAATGGTTTTGTCTAAAAATGGGTGTCATTGTGTTTTACGAGATTATTTTAAATTTAATTTCTTTAAATTATAGATAATGAATTTGATAAAATATATTTAATATTTTTAATCATCATTTTTAAATTTTTAATGATTCCAATTTAATTTTTGGTCATAATGAATTGTAAAAATATTAAAAATTTGTCACTATGGTTAAGGTTAAAATGAGTTTACCGGGGAGAGGGGGTGGGTGAACTAAGAGATAAGGGAAAAAATTATAATTAAACTTGTATAAATATTGTTGGTTGAAGATATTTAGGCCTTATATTATCTTAATTTATAATTATCTTCCATTTTGTTCTACTTTCACATGAAAGTGACTTCATATTATTTAAATATTTTAAGTAATTGCATGTGTGTCCCCCCTCACTTATAAAAGGGAACCTCTTCTATTCCATTATTCACAAAATTTGAGAATTATATCTCAACTAATACCTACTCAAAAAACATAATAGATTCATTCCCTTTGTTCTTGATTTCTTGGTCTTACCCTAAGACCATCCTAAGAAGGATTAAGGTGTAAGCCAAAGGTTGTCTCTCAAAGAAGAGGTAATCATCTTACCCAAATCTTTCAAAGTTTTTTTCTTCTTATAATTAATATAAAACTTTTTTATCAATACTAACATAATTATTAAAGTATCATAAATTTAATTATATTTTATTTTGATTAATGGAATACCATTTTCCACCTCATTTACATCAAATGGGAAATGAAAGTATTTATTGTGCATACTTGTAGACTACCGCCTCTACGTAGAGACGTAATTAATTTTCCATCACCACCTAAAATTTATGAATTTAATAAATATATGTTATATAATTAATATTCTTTAATGATAAAAAATTATTTTTCTTTATTTCCTTATTTTCATTAAAAAATAAAAACAACATTCATGAGTACGTACAAACTACAATATCTATGGACGGTGTAAATAATTTTTATATGTATTTTATGGATGGTTATAAATATTTATATAATGAATATATATTATTTTTATATCATTATTAATATTATATATATTATTGAACCATGATCAATATGCAAGTACCATAACTGCTGAATTGAAATTACTTGAAAAACGCTGCAGTTAACTCCTGAAATGATGATGAAAATGTAAGATTATTAATAAATAAGTGATATAATGTTATAAGGTAAAAATTTATGGTATTATAAGTATTAATATTTTTCTATTTTATAATTATAATAAATTTAAATTTATTATAAATGAGGTTAAATCACTTATGTAGCAAGTCATGCCCAAGGCAAGAGTTTCTCATTTCATTTCTATTTCTGTGAGACATATACCATATTCAACACTTGTTTCTTTCAAGTAGTGTATATAATGACCCTTTTATATGTTATATAATGAATATATTTATATTAATAGTATTTAATGTCTCATTTAAAGTTATTTATTTCATGATGGTCATGATTAAAAGGTTACCGAAGTGATAAGGGTTTAATGTCACAATCTCACTTTTTATTAGAATTATTTATGATTAAATTTAAAATGATGAAATTATATGATAAATATATCATAAATATTATTTATTTTATTATTATATAGTAATTTATAGATATTACAATTTTTCCTTTCATTTTCGTCTTTCTAAGTACTCATAAGTTTTAAAGAATATTTTTCAGGAAACCAAATTTGATTCTTTATTTGGCCGAGAATATTTTTCTTCCATATCAATAAATTATTTAAAATGTTTTTGATATTATATAATGATTGATTAAATTTATTTTTACCCATGTTTTAATTTCTATGAATTTTTTTTAAAAGTAATATTCCTTTCATTTTCTGAACGAGCTAATTTTTACCGAATGTGTGAGTGAAATATTTGTTTTAACATATACTAAATGATTGGATTTTCATGTCATCATGATTACTCTTTACTTTGAATATAAATTTATAATATTACATGGTTCTTTTCAAAGTATTTATTTTCCCTAATATTTTATAATATTTTATATTTTAAATATGTAATTTTAAAATAAAAAATTTATTTTCCTCAAGAAATGTTCCAGTGATATTTTAATGGTATTTTCATATATGAAAACTTAAATTGATGTTAATTATGATTAACTAGGTATATGATCCAATGTTACCATATTTATTATTTCTTTAGATGCATATTGATTATGATGATGAAATACTATTGAAGCCCATTTTCTTTTCCACTGGTTAAGCTATGATGAAATGATAAATGTTTTCATTATCTTGTGTAATAAATATGAATGAATTATGATTATGTAATGAGTGGGTAAATTATAGACCTCCAATTCATTGGGTAATTTTTAATGTTTATGTGCACAAATGGTACATGAGAGGTTATCCAAAGCCTTAAGAGGGTACGCGTGAGGTTATCTCAAGCCCAAAGAAGGTACACAAGTGGTTATCAAAAACCCAATATGTGATGAATGTATTGGTATATAGCCTTGAAAAATGATTTCTATGATTATGATAATGAAAATTTTTATGAAACTACTAATGAAATGTTCTTATACATATGATATTATCTCATGGAACAAGATTGTTGATTCTTCTATGATTCATGTCTCGTGAACTACCAAAGTTGTATTACATGATTATGGGTATTATTTCCAAATGTTACGTTCATATTATAATACCATTATGCTCATGTTATGATTGAATATAATCATTGACTGATATCTCCCTTGTTTTCCCTTACTGAGTATATGAGCTCACCCTTTCTTATGTTTCCCTTCCCCAAGTTATAAATAATGGTTTTAAGTAGGGTATGACTAAGAAGTTTATTATGTGAGAAGAACTTTGTGGGATCTTTTGAATATGTTTCATTAAATAAGATGATTATGTATATAGTCTCTAAAGGAACTAAAATTTTATGGTCCTTGGGCGTATATTATTGTTAAATGTATTGAATATTCATATAAAATGATGGAATATTTATGTATGTAATGTTTGGGTTTCCTTAGTTGGTATCGGAGGAGGGTTTAGTTATTTTTGGATATTAGGATTAGAAAAATTTAGCGATAACCCTTAGGAAAAGACTTAGTATATGAGAACATACTAAGTTATGGTAAATAAAATAGTATGATTTTCCTATAAAATACATTCCTATCTGGATACTAACAAGTGGATGTGGTTATATACTAGATACAAATAGGGGTAAAAACTCTAAAAAAGCTAGATTAAGTATTAACTCAATCATCATAAATGCATGATGAGTGAGCCTAATACTATATAACTAGCTCGACACTCTAGAGGGATATGATTGGTTCAAATCACATTTTCTTTATAAACCATTAAGAATGATTTGAATCAATAAGGACCATTGATGAAACAGGTTAAACCAAATGTGTCATATATTTAAAATAAGAAGTGATGATTTAGAAATCCTATGAATGATTCTTCATTATTAAATGATTTATCACTATGATTATTATTTCTCACACTTTTATTTTTGTTTTAGTCAATGGATGGAACTAAGAGGAATCATGTTAACACTGAATATGATAAACAATTCAATTATTTTCCTCCCAATAAACCTAATGTTATGGGATATAGAATATAAAATTATAATGATATGATTATATGAATTTCTTAAGCTATGAATTATATTGAGCTTACAAATGATAAAAGGAGGGAACAATGTTTTGTTGAGTCCTTCATGAGGAAACATCCATCTTCTTTTAATGGGTATTATTATCCATTAATTGATGATGAATGTACTTGTACCACTAAAATATTTTTTTGTTCTCAATTTCTCAAAGCATGAAAAAGTAATTTTATCCATTTATCATTTAGAAGGAGAAGAAGATCAATGGAGGGATCTTATTAAGAACAAAACAAAACTGGAAGAAATTAACTCCATAGAGCAGGACGAGTTAGGAAGTTATTTTTAAATAAGTACTTTTCTCATATTCATTGTAAAAAAATGGATAATGTATTCCTTAATCTAAAACAAAGTGGTGGTGAATCCATTAGTACATATGAGGAAAATTTTACAAAACTTATGAGGTACACTTTTAGTATTATCATCCAATATAAAAGAAATATTGATCGATTATTCAATGGCTTAAAATCAAGTCTCTGAAGGCTGTTAGTAATAATAGACTTTAGTGATTATAAAGAAGTCATTCAATGTTTTCTCAAGGTATAAATAGTGATCAAATTCACCCATCAATCTCATGGTTTTGATAAGAAAATAAATTAATAATTACAAGGAAATTATAATAATAAAATCCATGTAGAGAAGAATATGAGTCTTACTTTATACTAGAAGTGTGGAAAGAAACATGGAGGAAATTTTCTTAAGGGGACTAGTAAACTATTTAATTGTAAAAAGGAAGGAAATCTGTTAATAGAATGATAAAGTGATGGGAATAAGTTGACTAATGATTCAAATGGAGATAAAGCTCCATAAAATGCACCAACCATACTATAGTGTTCCAAATGAAAAGAATATGGGAATTATGATAACCTATGATAGAATCTAAAGGTGAATGATGATAAATGATTTTAGAAACCTCTTAATCCTAGAGATGAATGGTAATATCACACGATCACTATTACCGATATGAGTTATGAGAATGAAGTGGTGAAAGGTACACTTACCATCCACTCTAGAACTGATAATTCATTATTTATATTCTGGTTCTAACCACTCTTTTATATCAAGATATTTTTCTAAGGTTATCACATTACCACCTTAATGGTTAGATGTTTAAATTATAGTGAAATCATAATCGTAAGATGATCACATATCAAGTATATGATTCTTGTCCAATTAAAGCTTATAGGAATGTGCTTCCTACATATCTTGTTATCATCCCTCTAGTCGAATTTGATGTGATTTTGGGCATAGATTAGATATCTCTATTGAGATACAATATTAATTTCCAAGGAATGGAAGCCACATTTCATATTCTAAATGAACCTATGACCGTTTATCGGTGCAAGGGTGAATACGAGATTCCAATGAAAATTAATTCCATTTTATGGGACCTGATCCCTATATATTATGGGTATTTATCTTAGATATTTTTGGGAGAAAATAAACATTAGAGATATTCTTATTTTATGAGAGTTTGTTGATGTTTTTACAAAAGAGTTTTCTAGTCTTCCTATGAATATTGAAGTTGAGTTTTCAATATAACTCATTCTCAATGTTTCCCCTATTTCAAAGACTCTATATAGAGTGTCCCAATTTGAGTTATAGGAATTAAAGAAGCAACTTCATGAGAATATTGATAAGGGATTCATACACCCTAGTGTTTCACTATGGGGTGAACCTATTATTTTCATTAAAAATAACAATGGATCAATACTAATTTGTATTTATTATTAGGAACTTAAACCAGTCATGATCAAGAATAATTATCCTCTACCCCATATTAATTATTTTTTTAATGAACTCTGAGGAGCTGAAAATTTTTCAAATATTTACATTCTTTTTGGATACTATTAATTGTGAGTCAAAAGTGAAGACATACCTAAGTCAACCTTCTACACAAGGTATGGACACTATTAATTTATATTAATTCCATTTGGACTTACTAATTCCCCCACCATCTTCTTAGATTTAACAGATAAAGTATTTATATATTATCTTAATCAATTTAAAGTAGTATTTACAGATGATACTCTTATATAATTCAATAGAAAGGAAGAGAATGAAGGTCACTTGAGAATTGTGTTGAAGACCCCGAGGAAGGAGAAACTATATGAGAAATTCAAAAAGTGTGAATTTTGGTTATATAAAGTATCACTATTAGAACACATGATTATAAGAGAGGGTATAACAGCAGATTATTTGAAGATAAAAGTCATTGAACATTGACCTAGACCAACCACTGTGACTGATATCTATAGTTTTCTTAGATTGGAAAGGTATTATTAATGCTTTGTGAATAATTTATCATGCCCGTATAATCTAATCACCAAGTTAACATGGAAGGGATCCAAGTTCTTCTAGACTAATTAATGTGAAGAAAAGTTCAAGGAGATTAAGAGAAGGTTTTTTAGTGCACCTATACTCAAATTACCCTATGGTGGAAAAGGGTTTTTGATCTATAGTGATGCATCTAAGATGGTACTAGGATGTGTTATTATACATAATAACATGGTAATAATTTATGGATCTCGTTAATTAATGGTTAATGAGTAGAATTACCTGACCCATGATATAGAGTTAGAAATAGTAATATTTTCATTAAAGATATAGAGATATAATCTTTATAGGTAAAGGTGTGACATATATACTGATCATGAATGTTTAAATTATATATTAATCCAAAAAGAGTTGAATATGCACTAGATAAGATGGTTGGAGTTGATTAAAGATTATGACCACTCAATACATTACCACCCTGATAAAGTAAATAAGGTGGATGGTGCTTTGAGTTGAAAAGATCATGATAGATTATCTATTATGAGGATTATAAAAGATCCAATATTTATGGATTTTCTAAATATGGATCATTAAATCTTAAATGAAGGGGGATAAATATTATTTTTCTCAAATAAGTGTTTAACCGTCTATCCATATGAAGATTAAAGAGGAATATAAGGAAGATTTAGATCTGTAAGAGAAGGTGATAAATGTTTTTGAGTTTAACCTTAATTATAATGGAATGATAAGGTTTAAGAATAGAGTATGTGTCCCTGTTATTTTAGAATTGAAGAAGGATATATTGGATGAATCACATAGCTCGCCATTATCTATTCTTCCTTGAAGTATGAAGATGTATAAAGACCTTAAGAATCATTTATAATGGGATAACATGAAGAGAGATATCACATAATATATATATTGATTCTTAGTACTCCAAAAAGTTAATACTAAGTAGAACAAGTCTTATGGAATGTTACAATCATTATCTATACCTATATAGAAATGGGAAAATTTCACCATGGATTTCATCTTAGGACTCCCTAAGACATCTAAAGGGAATAATTCTATTTGGTTTATAGTCAATCATCTTATGAATTCATCACATTTAATTGATATTAGAGAAGATTTATCTCTTTACCGCTTTCCAAAATATACATTAAGAAAGTTGTAAGGTTATATGGAGTACTACATTATATTATATCAAATTGAGATCCAATGTTTTCCTTGAAGTTCTGGATAAGTCTTCAAGGAGCTCTAGATATAGAGTTATGTTTGAGTACTTACTATCATCCATAGAAAGGTTGTCAATATGAGTGAACCATTAAAAACTAAGAGGATATGATAATATCATGTTCTCTAGATTTCAAAGGTGTTTGGGATCAACATATTCCTCTTATCAAATTCTCTTATAACAATAGCTTTCACTCAGGTATTCAGATGGATCCTTATGAAGACCTATATAGAAATAAGTGCAGAACTTAGACTTGTTGGGGTGAAGTTGGAGAACAAAATCTATTGGAACCTGATCTATCTAAGGAAATGTTAGAGAATTTTAGATCCATTCAACAGTATATCAAGGCAGCTGAGAGTTGAAAAAGAGTCATTCATACAATCATTAGTGATATATGGAATTCAAAGTTGATGAGAACGTATTCCTATGAATTTATCCATATAACAAGGTTATGATATTTAGAAATAATGGAAATCTAAGACCTAGGTATATTGGCCCCATTTTGATTTTGGATTGAGTATGGATGGTCTCTTATTGTTTGGCACTTCCACTGAACCACTCTTATGTACATTATGAATTCCATGTATCTCTTATGAGTAAGTACATACCCGATCCTTCACATTTAATATACATAGAGGTAGTACTAATGCAGTATGATATTTCTTATGAGGAACAACTGGTGGAGATTCTTGATTTTAGATAAAAAGCGATATGAAATAATACCACTCACCCGGTCAAATTTTTGTAGCAAAACCATAAATTTGAGGAATCTATTTGGGGACCTAAGGATGTGATAAAGCAGAAGTATCCTTATTTTTTTAATTAGATTGAAAAAATTTCAAGGGATAAATTCATTTTAAGGGGGTTAAAATGTAACACCCTGATATTTTATATTTATTCATTTTAAATAAATTTGAAGTACTTGATAGATTTTTTACACACAGTCTGGAGTATAAATGAATCACAGTATATTATAACATTTATAAGCCAACTATTCGATTTTTGGGTATGAATAAGATTAAAAAAATTTATTAAATATATATAGAAATGTTTTAATTAATTCAAATATATTTATTAATTCCTAAGATATAACCATTAATTTTTTAATAAAATCATTTCATGATTAAAAGACCTATTTTTTGAAGAAATGTATTTTTCTATGTGTTTTTTATTTTTCTAAAAAAATATATTTATCACTATTAAAAAATATTTAAAATAAAAATATTGTTAATTTATGAATAATCATTCATACATTAGTTTTCTAATGGTCAACAATGAATATAAAATCATTTGAAGGTAAAAAGAGTTATTTTTTAGGAAACTATATTTTTGTGCATAATATATTTTTATCTTAATAAATTAAATTAATCAATATCAATGAATTATTTTAATTAAATTTATAGATTATATATTTATTTAAATACTTTAAAATTAATCTAATAGTTTTTATAAGGCAATTAATGAAATTAAATCTAGTTTTATGCTTAAAAATGCATTTATCTAAAAATGGTTTTCATTACATTTTATGGGATTATTTTAAATTTAATTTTTTCCAATTATAGATATTTAATTAGATAAAATTTATACACTATTTGGAATCATAATTTCTATTTTTTTAATGAGTCCGTTTTTTTTTCATAGTGAATAATAAAAATAGTGAAAATTTGTTTTCCTGGTTAGGGTTAAAAAGGGTTTACTAGGGGGTGTTAAATGAAGAAATAAGGGTAAAAATGACACCTAAAATTGTTTAAATATTATTGGTTGAATATATTTTGTTCTTATATTATTTTAAATTTGAATAATTTTCCATTTTTTCCACTTTCACATGAAATTGAATTTATATTATTTAAATATTTTAAGTAATTCCATGTGTGTCCCTCCCCTCACTTATAAAAGAGAACCTATTATCCTCCATTATTATCAAAATTTGAGCCTTATATATTAGAAAATACCTAATAAAAAACCTTTCTATATTCCTTCTATTAACTCTTTATCTATTTATCTTACCCTAATACTATTCTAATAAGGATTAATGTGTAAACCAAAGAAGGTTTCTCAAAGAAGAGGTAATTATCATATCTAACTCTTTAAAAGTTTATTTCTTCTTATACATATTATAAATTTATTGTATCCATAATAAAATAATTAATATATTATTATAAATATTCTAAGATATTATTATGATTATTGGAAAACTATTTTATACCAATTTCCAATCAAATGGGAAATGAAAGTGTCACTCGTGCATACGTGTGGACTACCACCTCCACATAGCGATATGATAAATTTTACACTATTGAATAACATTGATGGATATAATGATAGATTTAATAAATATATATGATATTTATGATAGAATTATAATTTTTAATGATAAAATATTATTTTCCTTTCTTTCCTTATTTTCAAGAGAAAATGAAAACAACGTTTATGCGTATATATAGACTACCGTCTCCATGATCCATGTAATTAATTTTTATATCTCTTAATTTTATTTATGGTTATAAATATGTATATAATAAATATATATGATATTTATATAATTATTAACATTATTTAAAATATGTAACCATGATCAAGATGCAAGGACCATAACTTCTGAATCAAAACATACATGAAAAACCAAGTAGTTAACACCTAAAATGACGATGATAAGGAAAGATTATTAATGAATGGATGATAAGATTTTATAAGTAAACCATTTATGTTATTATAAGTATGAATAATATTATTTTATATAATTATAATAAATTGAAATTTATTATACATGAGGTTAAAATCACTTACAAAGAAAGTCGTACTTGAGGCAAAGGTTTCTCATCTCACTTTTGGTTCTGTGATACATATGTCATATTCACCACTTTTTTTATTTTGTGTGGTGTATATAATATTAATTTTATAAGTTATTTTATGAATATATTTATTTTCATGGAATTTAATATTTTATTTGAGGTTATTTATTTCATGTGGGTTATGATTCAAAAGTTACTTAAGTGGTAAGGGGTTGATGTTACCATCTCACTTTTTACCAGGATGTTTATGCTTAAATTTATTATGTTAAAGTTATATGATAAATATATAAAAAATATTATTTATTTTATTATCATATATTTATTTATATATATTAAAATTTTTATTTTCATTTTCTTCTCTCTAAGTACTCAAAAGTATGAAATAATGTTTTTAAGGAAAACTGACTTTTTTTTCTCTATTCTATTAGGAATATTTTTCTTACATGTATATATTTTATTTAAAAAAATTTCGAGAATGTTTTTATTATTCTCAAATTATTTATTAAATTAATTTTTATTCATGTTTGAATTTATATAATTTTTTAAAAAAGTGAATCTTATTTTTATTTTCTGAATGAGGTAATTTTTACCAAAGGTGTAAACAAAATATTTGTTTTAATTTATACTGCATGAAAATTTTTTATTACTATATTAAGTAATATTTTATTTGAAAAATAATTTACAAATTTCAATGGTTATTCTCAAATAAAAAGTTTTTTCTAATATTCTAGAAATTTTGAGATTTTAAATAAGTGATTTCAAAATAAAAAGGGTATTTTCCTCAAAAAATGTTCGAGTGATCTTTTAATGGTATTTTCATATATGAAAACATCCATTGATGTTAATTTTTATTCACTATGGATATGATAAAATGACACCATATTTATTATTTATATGGGTGGTTATTTATTATGATTATAAAATATTGATGAAACCCATTTTCTTTTCAATAGGTTAATCCGTGATTAAATGATTATTGTTTTCATGATATTATGGCATACATATGAATGGATTTTGATTATTTGATGGATGTTTTTATTATATCCCTACAATTAATTGGATATTTTTTAACGTTTATGAGCTCAAATGGTATACACGAGGTTATCCCAATCCTTAAAGAGGGTATATGGAATTTTATCCCAATTCCAAATAGGGTACATGGATGGTTATCCCAATCCCAACATGTGATGAATGTCTTGAAATATATCATTGATAAATGATTTCTATGATTATGATTATGCCACTTTTTATTCCACTCCCTATGGAATTTTCTTATACTTATGATATGATACCATGGCTCATGATATCTAATTCTTCTATAATTTATGTCTTATGAACCACCAAATCCTTATTCCATGATTATGAGATATGAATTATTGGGTATGATTTTCAAATGTTAAGCCCATATTCTCATACCCTTATTCTCATGTTATTGTTACATATGATTATTTAATGATAACTCCCATGGTTACCCTTATTGAGCATCTAATATCACCTTTTCTTATGTTTTCTTTCCCCAGGTTATGAAGAAAGGTTTTAAGTAGGGTATGAATGAGGAGTGTATTATGTGGGAAGAAACTTGTGAGAAATGTTGAATATATTTCATGAAATAATATGATTATGTATATATTATCTAAAGACACCAAACCTTTACGGTCCTTATACATGTACTATTGTGAAATGTATTGAATATTAATCTAAAATTATGAAATATTTATGTATGTAATGTTTGGGTTACCTCACTATTCTCATGCTCAAACCAAGTCCCTCTAGATAACATCTATTAACCTTCCTTCTACAACACTCACATGTTTCTCCACACCATGTTCCTTACAATCATTCATTCTTCCACCAAAGAAACTTTTTATACTTTTAGAACTATGATCCACTATTCTATTATATCCATAAAACTTACCTCAATGACTCCATGGAATTTCTCTAAGGAAAACAAGAACCGCGTTTCCATCCACTAACTTTATTGAAATTTTGGTTAATAAGTAGTGCTATGCATCAAGTCTATGACTTTTCTATTGATGATGTGTGTTTGCAACACCCAGAACATGTCCCTGTAACTTGAGAGATTTTGGTACAATGAACTCTAATGAAACCATTATAACTTACCTCTATTCGGTATTTCTTGAAATTATAATTTCATCAGCATGGTGAACTACCATTTAAGACTACTTATCAGTGAAACTAAGGACATTGTGGTCCTTTTATCCCATTACTTCTTCTGGTCTCGATTCTTTGAGGAAACCACCTCCATTATAGAGATAATTTTGATGCTATAATGGTCTTTCAATGGTCATTTCCATAGATCTAGAAACCACTTTCAAAGAAACATGCTTTGATACATGGGAATTTCCTTTTAATGACTTCAGTGTGGCCTAACCACACATATTTACTTAGACTTAGAGATGAGGTAAAAACTGTCTTATAACTTTAAAACTAAAAAATTCTCTAGAATTTCACCCTTCAGATTTCCATCTCTTAATATTCACTCTCATCCCTTGGACCAATTTTCAGTCCATCTGTATCATGGTTCTTCATCTTTCATAAAAGGACTTTTAATTACAATGGATTTATGTGAGAGGAACTATCAGAACTAAAAATTATGTCATGACCACTGAAGATTGAAATATATATCACCAAGTTCTAGATACACTTAACACTAAATAGATTTATCATTATTCCTTCTCTCTCACTCTAGTTCACTCATGAGAACCATGCCTTATATTACATCTTCCAATCATTTTATCCTTAATATTCTTGCACTCTTTTATGATCTTTGAGCCCTGTTCATAGTTTCCATAACCAAGAATACCCCAACATGAATTCTACCATGCTCTTCTATAATTATTCTTCTTTTCCACTAATCATAATTCATTGAACATGATAATCATGCCTTACCACATCTTCTTATAATATGAAATTAAGTGAGAACTTGGAAATATTTCAGTCACCCACCCAGCTGTAGTTTGTGGAACCTCCAAAATTTTAACTTTTTGGGAAACAATCCTTTCTATCTTATACCAATTGTTATCAGCCCATATGACTTAACCTATGACACATCCTTCCAAGAATATTCATCATATTTAATCATAACCTAAAGAAAAATCCATTCTCTTGCTATCATGGAATTCTAGTTTTTTATTATTTTAGAATAATTCTCCATCCAATGGAATTGTAAAACCTCTAGGAGTAGAAACACCGTCATCCTATAAGATCTGAAATCTCTACCATCAAATCATAAAGTTGTGCCTAGACCATCCAATGATTTCCACCAGAAAAATAAACCCCACTGAATCTAGACAATGTAAGAGATCATTAGATCCATTCAAAACTTCAATGATCTTCAACCAAGATATATAATTATACCCAATTAATAGAACACACCACATGAATCCTACTACCAAGAAGAATTTCAATATACAGATTAATTTCTAGTACCACCTCTATATTTTAGTAAACATTCTTTCGATTACCTGATAGACCACTTAATCATGAGGAACCTTGAAGTCTTCCAGCCAAGATCATTTTGAGTCCTTGACAAACTACTCTACCAGAATGATCTCCACCAACCCTTTGATACCACTTTATGAGGAAGAGGTTGCTTTTCAATGATCAACAGTAGTTTTTACTACCATTTATAAAATATATAAATATTTCAAAAACCAGAAGTATAGAATATTCCGATCATCCATTCCCCATGACTTCAAAGATCCAAACTGGGAATACCTCACATCCTAGCTACCACATTGAGTCTTTATTCAACTTGGATTCCTTTGGTATTGATCAAATCATGATACCCCTTATAAAAAATGTACATGCGATCAAGAACATGACCAACATAGTATAGAGAAAAAACATAATTCACACAATCACAATAAAGATTAGGTGGTTTGAACTTTTATCTTATATCTATGGGAGAAACAACAACTTATTTTTCATTCTATCAGAAGTACATCTGAGTTAAAAGGGATGCTCAATATCCAAGAAACCTAATTAGGCTACATAAAGAAGTCTCAACTATGCCTACTATCCATTTAATCTTCCAATTTCTTCTACATTAAGTCCTAATCCTTTTTCATTTCAGCTTTCAACACTTGGATGCGTCCATGTGATCTCCTTGTAGAGCCACCTTAGCTTTTGGGTTTGTCCCTTTCATCCACTATCAGATGTTTTTAGTTTTATTTGTAAATTTTTATAAATTTTTCTTTGGTGGGACAATGTAATTATTATAGAGGAACTCAATTTATCATCTAATCATAACTACCATCTAATAGAAGCCGGAATCCCTCCATTTCATTATGAAACCTAAGATTTCCTATAACATCGTTGCATTAACCACTAACTCTCGATGAATAGTTTATTCAATCATACACTATACCATAATTACTTTAAGAACATATAATTATTCATATCGATAAGAAAATATTTCAAATCCCAACATAAGTGACTTTATGTAAGTCATGGAATCCAATACTTGCTTCACCAGTCCTCCAGACTTCTATTCGGCTACCGATAGCTGCCCCTGCCATTGGACTTAGTACATCCTCTAAATCCATGACCGAATCCATGAGTATATGAATTGGTATATATTATTACTCTACATTACCATACTATTTATCCACTATTATCCATCCACCAGACTCCCCCATATGATGTCCATATGTTTATTTGATATCCTGAGCCTCCCGTCGAACTTTCGTTCAACTCACACTACAACTTTTGGTGAAATGAGTCATCCTCCTATTAAACTTCATATGAACTAATCTTCATATAAATAACTTGAACTTTTATGGTGTTGGTGAAATTACTCCATCCTAATCCTTCCAAATGATTGAACTTTTGGAGCTCTGACACTTTACCTAGAATATATTTTTCACACAAAACCTAACAAAATTCACTACCTTTGTATGTAAGCAATTACATGGAAGTTTAATTATTAATAACTAAAAATTCAAATAAATCCCATTTTATATCATTAAGTAATATATTTTATAATATGAATTTCATATTGGATTCATTTTATATAATGATGTAATAAAATAAATGAATCCATTTATTCATGCATTTTAACACATGAATAAAAGTATGGAACTAAAGGAATGCCCTCAAGGATTATATATTGGATCTAAATTCCATATAATGGTGGTTTCATAACTCTACTAAGATTATTATTATCCTCAGTCTCCTAGTATCTCTATACCTTCCTTTATTTTCATTAAAAGATACTTGAACGTTGTAGAAGGAAGGAAAATTTCTTCTATGTGATGGGTGATTCATCTAGCCCATGGATACCCCACAAATGAGGGATGCAATTTTAATACCACTTTATGATATTTATCAACCATATATGATGAATATTTTTATATATATTATGATTTAAGGTACATATACAATACTATTCATTTTAAATATAGTGCATGGTTTAGTTTCTTGCATGGTAGATCCTAGATTTGGGTTTCTTATTTTCTTACACTATTTAGTTTAAGTGTTAAACTAACCTTAAAAACCCATCACAAGGAAGGTCATGACAAAAATATGGAAGTGATGCATAAAACATATAGATGAATTCACACACAGATATATAAGAATAAAGAATCATTATTATAACATAATGGGTGGACAGATTCCTCTACCCCAAAGGATGAGGATAAATTATAACTAAATTACATATTTATAATCATGAATAAGTTACACATATAAATAATGTGATAATGTTTTTATCCTAAATAACTAATGATCTAGAACCATATTACTAAACCTTATCAATTCATGAACCCCATTTTTTTACTAACACACTTTACTTAAAATAATTTTAGCAAAAACCACTTTTGGAAAAGAAAAATAACTCCGTAACACATAAAGATAATACATTAAAGTTGAAAATGATGTGATTAGACATAGCAAAGATCTCAATGTGGTCTACATGAAACTTCCTTGATAAACATATTCACATGGTGATAATTATTTTTAAAATTAATCTTCTTGATCAGGTATGTCCCATATATTTATTTATGACTAAGAATACATTTTCTAGAAATGAAAACATTGTTTACTTTTTTTAATAAGCCTTACCATGAAAAGTTTAATTCCATTTGTTTTAAGTCATAGACCATAAAAATTACCTATTAATCATTTTTACTATCATGATACCATTGTTAGTATTATATAACTATGACATAACATACATACATATCGAGTTAAAGGGTCCATATGGGTTATATAACCCATTACCTCTTGTACATAACCGTGATCTCTCCCATGATAAAAAGGGTTATATTTCTAAAAATTAATTAAAACCATAATTTAAACTGAGGTTTTTTGTAAAATCTAAACAAAACTATCCCATAATTACATGGTTTTCTATATACATTACACCAATTTCATGATCAAGTCCTTGGTTTTGAATTATATAAGATTAGGGAATACAACAAAACCCTAAATAATACATAACTAATAAAAAGAATACTAAAGAAAAATAATATCATGATGAAGGATACTACATCATGGTTTTTTATAAAGAAATCATGACTTGGTGAAAGTCATAGTGTCGTGGTTTGACTCTAAGGTGCATGCATATAATCATGTATTATGAGAATAAACATAATTTTGATCATTTTTGACATATGATATCATTATATTTGATTAATATTTATTAAGGTGGAGTGTTATGGAGTTTCAAATGTTAATATTAATTGTTTAGATGTTAAAAAATTATTTTAATTCTGGACCAAAACTTATAGGGATTTGTAACATTGTGAAACATTTATGAAAAGGTAATAAATTATGGTAAACATTTAATGAAATTTTTTGAAACCAAAGAGTGATATAATAGGTATATTTAAAGGGTTTCACACCTTGTAAATGATGTACAATTGTTGCATATGATTGTTTTTTGAATCTATAATTTCCCACATCTCTTTAACTAAAAGTTTTTAAATGATTGTGAGTCTATGATAAATCCTTCCTAAGTGTTGGCATATTCATAAAACCTATAGATACTTTTAGAGGAAGGATTCTATTGGCTATATCTAAGGTATATCTTTTAACCACATGTGAATACATGACTCAATTGTTTTATAAGTAGTGATGTATATATGTTTTTCATTTATTTCATTCAATTAAAATGAACTATGGTTGGATCTTATGGAAAAAAATATAGTGATTAATGAAGATTGAATAGATAAATAATCTCGAAAAATGACTTTTTCTAAAACCATGATTCATTATATAAAAAAAGTTCATGGTTTATGATGATTTTAATAAAAAATAACGTGTTTCTAAAATAAACAGTCATGATCTATAAAAATTATAAAACTAAATCATAGTTTCAGAAAAATGGGTTGTGTAAAATCTTTTAAAAAATCAGAGCATCCTAAATCTATGTTTTCAAATCATAGTTT
This sequence comes from Viscum album, assembly GCA_963277665.1. NCBI lineage: Eukaryota > Viridiplantae > Streptophyta > Magnoliopsida > Santalales > Viscaceae > Viscum > Viscum album. The sequence goes on from OY728153.1 coordinate 496,204,874, forward strand.
TAACTCCAAATGATTGTGGTATATATGAGAATTATATTTCCATATTAGAATCATTTTGGGATGGAACAAAACTATATCCTGGTTCAAAAGTATAAATTTTGAGGATTTTTTTTCAGAAATAAATTTTACAAAGGAAAAACATTATGGTTCATTAATTAATTTTTATCATATGTGAATAAACACATTGTGATTTATAGGAAAAATGACATGGTTTTATTATTTTGTAAAAAAAAATGATTTTCTTAAATTCTAATAAAACATTTTCAGCATAACAAATGGGGATTCACAAAATTGAAAATCTGTTTTAGTGGATAAAATCTATGTTTTTATTTATCAATTTACATGGTATATGTTTATGATTTTAATATAATTTTTTTATATTTAAAGTATAAATGTGTTTATAAATTATAAAATAAGGATAAATATAAAATATTTTGTGTTGTTTTATAAACTATTCATAAATCATAATATAAATTGATTATATTGAATGCATTATTTTAGATAATTAGTTAAAACTATTTAAAATGGATTTAGTGGATTTGATGAAATTTTTAAATAAATATAAAATATACGATAATAAAATAATATAAATTATTTACATTATTAATATGAAGTGTTTCTATATTAAGGAATATGAAAGGTATATTTTTTTATAGAATCATATATTTTAATTTGAAGGTGTTCACATGAATACCATGAAAATAAAGTAATATGAAGAAGTTCATTTTTGTAATTAAAATACAAAGGGTTTATAATTATATGTTATAGAATGTAAATAAAAGCTTGTCTAATTTTTCTTATAATTATATTATTTATGAAATTTTTATAAATGAACATCTCATGTATAAATATTTGAAAATTTTATTTATTTATTTATTTAATACACGTTTAATATTCATGAATATATAGTTTTTTATTATAAATGAATTAATTAACTAGTTTAAATTATTTAAACTAGTTCTTATAAACCTCATACCATGAATATAAATACTTAAATTATAGGTACAATATATGAATTAATTTAGTTCAACCATGGTTATGATTTTTTTATGTTATAAAATCAATAGTAAATGTTGATTATTATTTATACATATTTTGTGTTAGTACTGTATAGAATTAATTTATACCTTATGGATTGATTTATAAGTAGTTGGGTTTTGGGATATAATTCTCATATGTCTGGGAGCTTAGACAATGTTCTAGAAAATACGGGATTAACTTCCCATCATGCCATAGTTTCCCTTGAGTGGTTTTTTATTTTTTATGATTATAAACCTTTACATGAAAGGGTTCCATGTGACTTATACATTATATTAATTTTTATATGTGTTGATATAATTAGTTTTTATTTTTGGATAAATAAAAAAATTAGTTGCAAATAGTTTTATACATTAATATGTTTGAAAAATATTAATTTAACTAATATAATATGATATAAAAAATAAATTTATGGATACATTATTATATAAGGGGAATACATGAGAAAATATGTTGAGATATTAAAGAACCCCTTAAAAATACTAATTAATAGATTCCTTTAAATGTGGGCACTTTTTAAGAACTCAAATACCTAAATGGGTAGGTAATTCCAAATATGAGTTACCATGGATTATATTAGGTAAGATAATTATAGTATAAGTGACTTTAATAGTGCATATGGCACAATATTTGGGTTACACATAGTTGGGTGACTGAGACACCAAAATAATGCATATTATTTTGATGTGTTTACATGATTAAATAGTAAATTTTAATCAGATATATTATTTGATGACTTAAAATATTTAATTTTAATATTTATATCAATATTATAGGTTTTATGAAATAATGAAAAAATTATAAAGGTTTTAGAGAAAAATGGATGACTACATGATGTGTAACAGATAAACACATGTCGCATACTTTAGAAGACACATGAATCGATGAATAAGAGTAATATCTTGAATTCCATCTCAAAAAATACATGCCAGGTTGGATGAATGACATTCCATGTATAGACTTCTAGATTTTTTTTTGAAAGATATCAAAGATACACACCATGTTCACCACTACCATAGATTTTTCAGTCCACCAACTGACACAATATGTGCCAAAGGAAGGCGTACTTAAGACGATGAATAACCCACCCCAATAAAGAAATCTAGAATGTTGAAGTTGACTTGATTACATGATGTGTAATTAGTTACTTGTTTTGTAACTATTTATTCTTATAAATTCAAAATCTTAGCATCTAAAAAGAGAACTGTTGACATGAGGGAGAGGGGGTCCTGTTACTCTACCAGTTTATTCCCCCAAATCCTGGTTGGTGTTTTTCATATATTTTATCTAATTTTATATTTGTTTGTATCTTCTTCATCTTATACCCTCTTCTACACATGGGAGAGTTTGAGTTTATTCTCAACCTTTTCACCCTTCCCATGGTCATGAGAGGGTGGGGGTCATTTTGGGGTTGTAATAATCAAGAGAGGTATGTCATAACAAACAATTTTTTTTGTATGTTTCTTTTTTATATTATGATTTTATTTTATAATCTCTTTTATGGTATCATATTTGAATTAAAAAATTATGTCATGTAAAACCAAGAATAATATAATTAAGAAAAAAGGGACTACAATGAGAAAACCCATGACCATTGGGTGAGATCATTTCCACCATTTTGGGGTTTTGATAAACATATATTTTTAAAGAATTGATTTCCAAACCAAGGTATCAATTCTAAAATAGTACAATCACTCAATGATAAACCCATAAATGATGATATAATTGAATCCCAATAATAATTAATTTTATAAATAATTATATATGTTGAATATATTTTTTTTACAACACATCTGTTTTAAAAATTATAACCCAATCACATTTTTTTCATTATTTATATTTATTTTTTCCCTTTTCTTTTGTCACATTTTCATTTTCACCTAAAATCATTGCCTAGATAATTGATTACCATATATATAACTTATGAATATATTCTTATTCCTTGTGGATTGAACTGATTAATTTTCTATTATATAGTATAGTTACAGAAATTAATTTTTCATGCCTTGTAACATGCATTTTAAATTTTAGTGCAGTTTTTGGGGAAGATATTTGATGTGACATGAGTTCTAAATGATATATAGTTAATTTAGGTTTTTTTTTAATTTTTATGTTTTAAATTTTTATTTGGGTAACCTCATACTAACATCAAAACATAATTATAAAAATGGATTCATATTCCATTAAAGGTTAGTTTGTGTCAGTTAAAGAGGATTTTTATAGGTATGATCTAGCTACACTATAATCATGTTAATTATAATTTCACCCATACATGGATGGAGAATTTCAAAGTGAGGATTACCCATGTATATTCCAAAATCAATAACCTATTATACTGGATCCTTCCTCGAACTTTAATTTAAATTATAAAATATTATCAATGATGGAATATTTTACTGAATTTTATTTGGGCCTACTGAAAATATTGAAAAAATTTAGAACCTTGGTAGGGAAACCATTAGAGGTAATATTTTTTTATAGAAAATATAGGTAATTATGAAATGAAAATTCCTAACTTAGTTTCCAATATAGAAGACTTACATAATTTTATTATAAATATTTATAAATTATAATGTTTTGAAAATTAATTTTCATGTACTAAATTTAAAAATTAGAATATATAATGTCATGAAAATATTAAAACTAATTATCATTTTCAAAACTCAAATGACGTTTTACCTACTTCATATGAATTTATTGAATATTTTATGATAATTTAAAACGAGTAGAAGAAGATACCCTAGTATATGGAGGGCATGAGTAGTTAAGCCAACAAATTGGCTAACAAACAGTTCATCTTGGACACCAATAAGGGGTAATGAAAAGATCCACCTCACCCTCTTGAATAGAGTGCATTTTACTTAAGAAGAAAAGGAACTAGGAATATGTGGTGGTTCCCAATCAATATTACCCACCCTATTTTATAATTTAGGTGAGTTTTGATTATAAGTTTGAGCTAAATACCTTAATCAATGATACTTCTAAAGAGGTAACCCTATTTCTTTTTCCCCTCTCATTTTTCTATTTAAATTAAGATATGGTGTGTGTTTCAAAATAATATGTCATGAAATTATCTATATCTCTCTCAATATATCACCCATATCTATATATTTAAATAAATAGGCATATGTTTATTTATTTAAGTCCATGGCATGTTTTTTTTCACACAACATGTATTTATATATTTATATATGTGTTTATGAGTGTTCCTAATTATATATGTAACACCCCTAGATTTTTTGAAATAATTTTTTTCCTTATTCGAATAAATTAATTTTCATTAATGTATTTAATTACACTAAGTCAGAAATTCCTTTCAAATAGAAAAAAATTGGCTTTAACTACACACAACACTGACTTGGCGTACATTTCACACAACATTGAGTTTCTATGAAACATCATTTCATTGTTAGAATTATTTAAATGAGATAGTTATAACCCTGCCGATAAAATTTGTAATATGGATAATAATAAATACTTTTAAAATATTTTTTATAATTTTTTACATAAATATAATATATTTATAATGAAAAATATAATTTTTGGTAAAGTTTTTATATTTTTTAAAAGAACATTTTCTTAAAGAAACTCATTTTTATGTCCTTTTGTGAAGAATAATAAAATCAATTTCAGAAACTCATAAAATTTTATTTGATAAAATAAACATCATTTTTAAATTCATAATTTTGATATTATATTATGGTTAATTTTTTGGATTTTTTCAAGAAACTTTATTTTTGGGTGAATAGTAATAATTACAACAATTTAGTTAAAAACAACCTTTTCGTTTAAATAATTTTTAGTGTTAAATTATATTTAAAATTTAATTTTAAAGTAAAAATATATCAATTAAAAATATATTAATATAATTTAGTTCATGATAATAATTATTATATAGAAATTAGATATAAACACTTACTGAACTTTTGAACATTTTTACTTTAAAAAACTCTATTTCTTGCCAGATCTGTGGGATTAACGTTAAACTTAATTTTCCAACTTCTTGGATTTGAATTTTGAAAAATGGTAATAAAAAGTTTTAATTAGTATGATATTTTTATTCTAATAATATCAACTTAATTTTTGATCAAAATGATTAGTGAAAGTGATTAAAATTAATCACAATGATTAAGGTAAGATTAAGCTTAATTAAGGACTAAACCTTAATCTTAAGGACCAAAATGACATGGAAACTTGTACAAAATCAATTTTATGAAAATAATTCCACATATCCCCTATTGGTTCCAATTTAATGGGTTATTGGGATATTATTAAATGGAAGTTCCCTATATAAAAGGTTAAGTAAGGAAAAACGCAAAAAAGGAACTTTCCTAACCTTTAACATTTATAAAACTTTGAGATATGTAAAAAAAAATCAGATTTTAGGTTATACATATGATTTTTAAATATAAATGGATTATTTTAATTATAAAAATTTATCAATAATTTTTATAGATGATTATTTACTTAAAATGCTTACAAAATTCCAATGTAGTGATTATTTAGTTAATAATTAAATAAAATAAATGATACTATAAATGTTAAAAGTGAAGTGAATTTATTAGATTATTGTATTTAATTATTTATAATGATTAATATATAATTTTAAAAATATTTAAACATAATTTATTTTAATTCCAATATTAGTTTGATATTTTAAAATTAAAATTAAATAAATAATGTCAAAATTGAAATTATTGTTATTTTAAAATAAATGATATTTTATTAAATGATTTATAATTAATAAAAATAATATATTATTCAAAGTTATTTTTAAGGGTTATAAAATATTAAATATGGTATATTAATGAACCTATTTATATTTTATAATTAACATATTGACCCATATATTATAGAAACATTGTTGGCACAGTTTGGGTTTAAGTAGTGTTTTGCACGTCACATGCATTGGTTTTAAAAATTAATTTCCAAAAAACATGATTTTTTTTAAATTAGGTATAATATTTATAATTATGTGGATCTATATTATATAATAAATATCACTTTATTTTATTCTTAATGGTTAAATTAGTTAGGTTACAAAACTAGATTCTTTAATAAAAACAAAATAATAAAATTGTGGAATCTTAGAAGTTAAGGAACCAAATTATTAAAATGAAAATATTTTTGTGTGGTGTAGATTTTTTTGACCATAATTTCACATTAATCCATTATTTTTCCATTTTGGAGGCACACTAGGTAAAGGATACCTCCCATTATTGAATACCTTTTGATATTTACAAGAGTGTCACTCCCCCTCCACTATAAAAAGGCAATCACTCTACCCCTTCCTCATACCTCTAAAGACACATTGGTTCCTCATAAATCAAAAAAAATAGTCTACCAACACCCATAACTTATTTCTTAAAGATTAAATTTGGGTATGAAGCTATCTAATGAAGACATTTTTCACAAAGTAAAAGGAGTTACCCGATTAAGAGGTAACGCCTTCCCTCAAACTCCTTCCTTTTATTTTCTTTCTCCACTCCATAAAATTTTTATTTTTCCATGATTTCATGAAAAAAATAGTATACTAAATATAATAGTATTTTTTTATTATAGGTTTTATACCTACAATTATACACACTTCCATCTAATGGGTAACGAACATACTATTTACGTATACAACAAACTACCGCCTCACTGAATGATGATTGCTTATTTTTCCTTTACCACCTCTCATGGAGAACATTATGATGGAAAATATATTTTTATATATGTTATATATTATTTTTTTATATCTTTAATATTATTTAATTTTTTTACATTACTTGCCTTAATATTTTCTATATTGTGTTAATATGATAATTTTGTTTAAGGAAGTATGGACTACGACCCCCTCAAAGCAATTTGATTCGTTCATAAACTACATGGAATGTATTAAGGATGAGTTTAGTGAATATATATATAATATATATTATATAATAAAGATAATTTAATAATTATATATATACATATATTTATTTTACTTTATTTCTTTCAACACGATAATTAATCATAAATAGTGTTCATGCGTACGTACGACTTACCGTCTCCATGAATAGTGTATTCCGTTTCATACTTATATCTTCTATGGATTATTATAATACAAATATAATGAATATAAATTATATTTAAATCATTATTTAAATTATGTAAATCATGATATAAGTATAAGGACAAAAGATATAACAAATTAAGATACATGTGAAAAACAAAGCGAATATTACTCGAAGTGAAACCTTAACATTGAATTGTTAACAAGAAGGTAATATAAAGAAATAATCAAAAAATATATGGAATTATAAGTAATAATATGGTTATGTGATATATTTATAATTAATTTATATTTATTATATAGTATTTTTTAACGATTATGACGAGATCCAAAACACAAGGTAAGGGGATTTCATCTCACTTTTAATTTCCATGAGATACATGCCATGTTCACCACTTTTTCATTTTACGAGGTGTATATAATAAGCAAGAATGTATTATATAATTTTTTTTCACAAATTTATGGGTATTTACATATCCATTTTAGGATATTTATTTCATGGGTTTTAAGTTTCAAAAGTTACAAAATTGGTAAAATAGTTTTGTCTCAATTTGACTTCTTTGAGAATCATTTTTTTGTTATACACCTAAATTCTTTTTTTGAGGTGTATATAATTACATTTTAAATTTTATGTAATGAATCTTATTATTTTAATTATATTCTATGCTTCATGTAATTTATTTCTCTTAAATGTATATTTCGATCCTAAGTTACCAATTGATAAGAGTTTATTGAAAAAATCTCATTGCTTTTCAAGATTGTTAATGATTATGCTTCTTTGATGAAATATTATGATCCATCTCTCAAGAAAAATCATGATTTACCTTATCATATGTTTATTAAATATATATCCATGTATTAATATTATTTTCCCACTCATTGGTACTTATATAATTAAGAAAATGTTTTTAATAAAATATGATAGTATTTCTCTCTTTGATTAGAAATCTGTTTTATTATAAAAACCAAGTTTTCAATTTTTTTTTCAAATGATACTTGAAGATCATTTTCAAGGAAAAATGATTTTAAAAATGTTTTTTTCAAAGATTTATTTTTAACTTTTCAAAGATATTTTCAAATAAAAAGGGCTTTTAAGTGTTTTGAACCTTTTTTTATAATTTTTCAAGGAAATGTTTATTAAAATGTTTTCAAGATTATTTTATAAGTTTTAAATGAAATGGTTTTTAAAGTGTTTTAAAGATTTCTTTATAAGTTTATAAGGAAAATTTATTTCAAAATTTTTTCAAGATTATTTTATTAGTTTTCAAGGAAAATGATTTTCTAAATGTTTTCAAGCCTTATTTCTATGTTTTCAAAATATTTTAAAATGAAATAGTTTTCAAAATTTTTTATGTTTTAAAGATAAATTTTCAAATAAGAAATGATATGTTACTTAATAAAAGTTTTTAAAATATCATAACAAGTTATTTTTTATCTAAGATGAAATAATTTTATGTTAATCATGCCATTTTATGAAATAATACAGAGGTTGAATTCATATTCTTTATTGAATGGTTTATGTTTTGATGGAATGATGCTTATGAAACCCATTTCTCTTTCATTGGTTATATGCTTTTGAAACTTGATTCTTTTCACAAATTATGATTATTATAAAATGATTATAAAATCTATATATTTTTCCATAGGTTATGATATGATTACATTTTTATGATATCTATTTCATTTCATGGGTTATGATATGATTCTTTATGATTTCATGGAACATGTATATATGATTTCATTATGAGATAGGTGCGACCTATATCTCAATCTAATTTATTTGGAAAATATTTCTATCACATGATATAAAAATATATAGAACTTTAAATGAACTTGGTTCTGTATTACAGGGCTGGAACGAGAAATGAACTCAGTTCAGTAATATAGGGCTGGAACGAGGAGTGAACTTGTTTCAGTAATACAGGGCTAGAACGAGGTGTGAAACCAGTTCAGTAAAGGAATTTGTCCACTAAGATGGACTTGAAAATAATTCCTTGACTACTATGGAAATAATTATATATGATTACGTGTCTTCCACAATTCCACGTTTTATTCCCATGTTATACTTTCATAGATTATGTTCTTTATTTCCTTATGATTCATGTCTTCTGAAATTCCAAGCTCTATTCCATGATTCATGTTTATGATATTTAATATGCAGGGCATGATATTATTTTTCTTGATCATATTCGCATTCCCTTATGCTAATGATTATTCTTACATATCTCCCTTGTTTACCCTTACTGAGCATCTGAGTTCACCCCTTGTCATGTTTCCTTCCCCCAGGTTATAAATATATGTATTATGTTTTATGTGTCTAAGAAGGGTACTAGTCATGAAGAACCTAGTGGGAGATAATTTAGCTCCCTTATATACGATTGTTTATGTTTCCATGTTTCTAAAGGCACTAAACTAATATGGTCTTTAGGCATATGTTTTTATAATGTTTTTAATATTCTGAAAAAGTGATGTAATGTCTATGTATGGAAAGAAAGGGTTAATATAGTTGGTATCAAAGAAAAGGTTTAGTTAAACTTTGGAAAATAGGATGAGAAATATTTAGTGATATTCCTAGGTATATTTCTAAGGATATGTCTAGGGATGTCTCTAAGGAAAAGTATAAGGATGAGCTAACATTTAGGAAGATGTCCTAGAATTTTTGTAAAGGATACAATGAGTGGTTTCCTAGAAATACATCCCTCTTTGGATACTAAAGTGGATTTGGATCTTGAACAGATGCAACAAGGGGTAAGAACTTTGACAAGATGTCCCGGGCCTGAATCGGGGTAATCTGGTATATGACAATGGGCCTTGCTGTACACCTGGTTTGACACTCCCTGGGGATATGTTTTTGGAATTCAAAAACTCTTTAAGAACCATCATGAATGATTTAAATAGAGTATGAATGTGAATAAATTAGGATAAACCTAAGGTTTCATAGATTAAATAAGTAGTAACCATGATTTAAGAAGGCTATAAGTATTTTTTCATGATTATATGGTATCCCAATATGATAAAATTTTCTCACACTATGATCTATGGTTTCATTCAATATATAGAACTAGAAGAAACCTGCTTAACATTTATTGTTTCAGATATAGAATGTATGAGAATTATAAAAATTAAATTCCAAAGTAAAAATCTCATAAAGATAATCGGGAAGGTGGTATGATTATTGGTTATACTTATGAAGATAATGAGACTGAAAACACATGTGAAAGGTATGTGATGTTATTCTAGTATTATTTATATTAAACATAAGAATAATTATTAGATTGAGGTTGAAGAAACTTAAGAATGATTCAGATTTCATATTCTTGGAAAGAGGCATTAAGGAATAAGTTAATATAGCCTGAGTAATGCTTTAAGAATAATTTTAGATGAATGAATTATTTATGTTTTTGAATTCAGAGATTATGTTATATGAATCATGAAATATATAAGTATTTTCAGTATTAGTTTTCATTATGGATTAAAAATGGCATTTTGAACATTGATGAAGACATAGAAAAGTAATTTCATGTAAAGGTGATATTTTTATTAAGAGAAGGGAACCCTTAATTAATGCCTGAAATTGAGATAATGATTTTTGGATAAAGATATGTTGGATATTAATAAGTAATTGGACAATACAGATTACCCTAGAACTGATTATCGACAAAGTGGTCTATTTCATCAAAGAATAAGTTTAAAAATTATTGTATTTGAGGAATATATATAGTAATATTTTGAATAAGGAAGCATGCATGTTTTCCAAAAGGATTTATGGTAATTCAAATTATTACCATGTTCTAAGGGAATATACTATGTGGTTATTCCCATGTTTGGAATGTGACAACCAAGTGATAATTTGTGATATATGGGGGATTAATGTTAATATTATTTCATAAATTTCTCTCTAAAGTTTTGGATTTTCCTATTTTGTAAGGGTTATAAGGATAAAAATTTATGGTGATATTATGTTAAAATTCAAGTGAAGTTTGTGAGATTAAATCATTATTTCACCACATAAGGATTTATACATATTGGATAACCTGTTCTAAAAAATTTGTATTGATGCTAACTTATGTAAAATTGTATAGAATATCATGGATATCATGAAATATTAGTACTTAAGTAATGAAAAATTCACCTTCCTTTTTAGATAAAGAGGCGAAGTAGATCAAGGAACAACAAACAATGATATTGTCCTGAAATCATGAAACCATATCTTTTCATGAAAAATTTTCTAATTTAGGGGAAAAAATCTTGAAACCAAAAAATTTATCTTAGTACCTTCATTTTCGATGAATCATAAGGCCCCTTAAGTCATCTAAAATTTATGTATTTGTGATTGTTAACTTTCTCCTGACCTTGTTCACTATCACTATCCATCAGAACTTGATGGTGAAATTTCTCTTCCATGTCCATGTTTTCAACTCCCTCCTATGTTATCCTATGTGGTAATCGCATTATGAGTTAATCTGGGTAACCATTATTATTATATATTTCCCTTTTAAGGGAATTTTTAGTATTAAGTTTTACTATGTGGGTTTCTATGTATAAAACTTTCAATTATTAAACTTTTGATAACCTAGACAAATTTCGAGGGAAAAATTCATTTTAAGGGGGGTAGAATGTAACACCCTGAGATTTTGTGAAATTTATTTTTTCCTTCTTTGAATGAAATAATTTTCATTGATTTATTTCATTAAACTAATTAAAAAATTACTTTCACATAGAACCAACTTGGATTTCACTACACGCAACACTGACTTGACATACATTACACGCAACACTGAGTTTCAATGAAACATCATTTTGTTGTTAGAATTATTTAAACGAGATAGTTATAACCTAGATGATAAAATTTGTAATATTAATAGTAATAAAAACTTTTAAAAACTTTTTTATAATTTTTTATATAAATAGAATATATTTATAATGAAAAATATAATTTTTGGTAAAGTCTTTATATGTTTTAAAAATACTATTTTCTCAAAGAAACTACTTTTTTATGTCCTTTTGTGAACAATAATAAAAAAATTTTAGACACTCATAGAAAATTTAATTTGATAAAATAAACTTTATTTTTTAATTTATAATGTCAAAATTATCTTAGGGTTAATTTTCAGTATTTTTTAGAGAAACTTTATTTTTGGGTGAATAGTAAGAATTACTACAATTTAGTTGAAAGAAACCTTTTCTTTTAAATAATGATTAGTGTTAAATTATATTTTAAATTTGATTTTAAAGTCAAAATAGATCAATTATACATATATTAATCCAATTTAGGTTATTATAATCATTCTTATATTTAAATTAGATATAAACACTTATTGAACTTTTGAATGTTTCTACTTTAAAAACCCGCTTTCTCACCACGTTTGTGAGATTAGTATTAAACATAACTTTCCCACTTTTATGATTTGATTTTTGAAAAATAAACATAAACGGTTGCAATAAGTATGATATTTATAGTTTAGTAATATCAACTTAATTTATGACCAAAATGATTAGGGAAAGTGATTTAAACTAATCACAGTGATTAAAGTAAGATTAATCTTAATTAAAGACTAAACATTAATCTTAAGGAACAAAATGATATGGAAACTTGTAAAAAATAAATTATATGATAATAATTAGACCATATTAATTATTTTTTATAATTTAATGGGTTATTGTGATATTATTAAATGGAATTTCCTTATATAAAAAGTTAAGTAAAACAAAAGACAAAAAGGGAACTTTCCTTACCTTTAACATTTATAAAACTTTTAGATATGTAAAAAAAATCACCTTTTCGGTTATACATATCCTTTTTAAATATAAATGTTTTAATTTTATCATAATAATTTATCGATATTTTTTATAGATGATTTAGTTACAATTCTTATGAAATGCCAACATAGTGATTACTTGGTTAATAATTAACTAAAATAAATGATACTGTAAATGTTAAAAGTGAAGTGAATTGGTTGAATTATTTTATTGAATTATTTTTTAAGATTAATATGTAATTTTAAAAAAATTTAATCTTTATTTATTTTAATTATAATATGATATTGATATTTTAAAATTAAAATTAAATAAATAATGTCAAAATTGACATTATTGTTATTTTATAATAAATGATATTTTATTAAAAGATTTAGAATTAAAAAAAAATATTCTACCAAGTGATTTTTAAGGATTAAAATATATAAAATATGGTCTATTAATGAACCAATTGATATTTTATAATTAACATATTGACCCATATATTTTAAAAAGATTGTTTGCACGATTAGGGTTTAAGCAGTGTTTTGCGTGTCACTTGCGCTTGTTGTAGAAATCAATTTACAAAAAACTTAGGATTTTTATTTTCTAAATTATTTATAATATTTATAATTAAGTTTCAATTTATTATATAATAAATTTAATTTTATTTTATTTTTAATGATTAAATTACTTATGTTAGAAAAATAGAATCATTAATAAAAACCAAAATAATAAAATTGAGGAATCTTAGAAGTTAAGGAACCAAATTATTAAAATAAATATATTTTTGCGTGGTATATATTTGGGAAGAAAATAATTTCACATTAATGTATTATTTTTTCATTTTTTAGGCACACTAGGTTATGTATACCTCACATTATTGAATACCTTTTGGTATTTACAAGAGTGTCACTCCCCCTCCACTATAAAAAGACAATCACTCTACCCCTTCATCACACTTATCAAGCCAAATTGAATCATAAAAAATATTCCAAAATAGTATCCAAACACCCCTACCTTACTCATTAAATCATATCTTGGGTAAGGAAGCAATCCAATGAATATTTTTATCATAAATCAAAAGGAGTTACCCGATTAAGAGGTAATGTCTTCCCTTAAACTCCTTTCTTTTATTTTCATTACCCACTCCCTCAAATCTTCTTATTATATGATTGTATGAAAAAACCAGTATCATAAATATAATACTATGTTTTTATTCTAGGTTTTCAATCTACACTTACACACACTTCCATCTAACGGGTAATGGACATACTGTTTACGTGTACGATGAACTACCACCTCACTAAACGACGATTGTTCATCTTCCCTTTACCGCCTCTCATGGTGTAAATTTTGATGTAAAATATATTTATATATGTTATATATTATATTTATTATATATTTAATATTATTTGATTTTTTTACAACCCATGTTTTTATATTTTCCATTTTGTGTTTATATGATAATTTCGTTTGAGGAAGTGTGGACTACCGTCCCCTCAAAGCGATGTGATTCGTTCGTACACTACAAAGAATGTATTAAGGACGGACTTAGTGAATATATATGATATATATATGATATAAATAATATAATTTAATAATTATATATATAAATATATATATATACATATATGTCTTTTAATTTCCTTTTTTCAACACAACAATTAAACAAAAATTACGTTCATGCATAAGTACAACTTACCGTCACCATGAACATTATATTCGGTTTCATACTTATATATTATATGGATTATTATAATAAAAATATACTAAATATAAATTATATTTAAATCATGGAATAAATTATTGATATCATGATATAAGTATAATGACCAAATAGATAACAAATCAAGACACATGCAAAAAACATAACAGATATTACCCCAAGTGAAACCTTAATATAGAATTGTTAACAAGCAGGTAATATAAATCCATAATCAAACCATATATGGTATTATAAGTAATAATATTTTTATTTAATATATTTATAATAAATTTATATTTGTATTTATTATATATGGGTTTTGAATGAGTACGACCAGAGTCAAGACACAAGGTAGGGGAATTTAATCTCACTTTTTATTTCCGTGAGATACATGCCATGTTCACCATTATTTCATTTTTCATGGTGTATATACTGTCCATGAATGTATTATATGAAAAATTTATGGGTATTTAAATATAAATTTTATTATCGTTCTTTCATGGGGTTTAAGTTTCAAAAGTTACCAAATCGGTAAAATAGTTTTGTCTCAATTTGCCTTCTTTGAGAATCATTTTTTTATTATGTACCTAAATTATTTTTTGAGGTGTATATACTTCCATTTTATATATTATGTCATGAATATTATTATTTTAATGATATTATAAGCTTCAAATAATTTCATTTTATCACATGGAGAGTTTGATCCTGATTTACCAAGTGATAAGAGTTTATTGAAATAATATCATCGCTTTCCAAGATTATTAATGATTATGCTTCTTTGATGTGATATTATGATCCATATCTCAAGAACACTCATGAGTTTACTTATAATTTTTTTAATAATGTGACATGAACTGAAAACCAGTCCATGCCTTGGGAATTTATTAAATCAAAATGTTACAATGGAAATACGAGGTGTAATACGCTTACACTATCACCAAGTTGTAGAGACAAACAAGCTATACAATGAAGAATAGAGGAGAAAAAAAGGAATTTCCAGAACAGATATTTATTTCATTAGAAAATTATTATTTTCCATAAAGATACCATCCAATCTCAAACTATACTGCAGACCGCATCAAACCAGTGGAACAAAAAAGTGGTTTTGGAAACTCCATCAAAATCCAGAAAAGCTGCCGGTAATAATGACCACCTTCGCACCCCACATCATAAATGCAACCTGTGACTATGTTTCCCACACAAGAGAAGTATAAAACGAGAGTCTAAAGAAGTGCAGTGTTAATTAATCCACAAGAAGATAAGGATAGAAAGCTCCAGAACCAATCAACTCCTAGACAACCAAGCAGACCAGACCCGAGGAGTCAAGCAGAATCTGCTTCATGTTGCAGAACCACACATCCAGTATTGAGAAAAAAAAGTAATGCTTCATATGTCTCTGAGAGCACCAGGGAAGTCTAATAAATGATAGACAAAAGGCAACCAAAAAAAATCAATCCAGGAATACAATCTTCAATGACATACGTTCAAAATGGAGATAGAAACTGAAAAGAGTCCTCAAAGTCCAAACTAGATCGATGCAAGTCAAAGTCAGAACATCAAATCATAAAGGATTGTTTGCAAACAACTATTATTCCCAAGGAATAAAATTGAAATCGAAATGGGGATTCATTTTAAATTCATCCACCACTCTAAGGAACATTCTCTTCCTGAGCTGTAAATAGTTATCAGCCGTCATTTCCCCATTCTTGTACTGTCAGAATGCATGTACATCATTATCATCCATCCAAGCTCCGAGTTCCTCAGAGATATCCAAATTATTATCAATTTGAAAGGCATCCCTATAGGTGGGGTCATTTTTAGGATCAATCTAGGAGAAATCTGAGTCAGATTATTGAGTGGAAGAAGCTAATTATTCTACAATTATGGGATATGAAGTGACATCATCCAGTAACGGGGGAACTGGAGGATCAGAATTTTCCATCTTGGCATGAGACAGAGACCATGGAACAATAGTTATTTCCATATGGTAATAATATCTACGTTTTCTAGTTTTTCTAGGATTGGGGGAGATGAATCCATCAGCATCAACCATGGGTTTTTTTCTTTTTCAGGCTCTTGAACTTAAATAGGTTTCTTCAATCTGACTAGGCTGATCGTCAGCCTCCTGAGAAGATCTTTAAGTATCAGAAGCATCATTTTTATCCTTATTTTGAGATTCATTGACTTCAAGGTGCTTCTCCTATTCCTCAATCAGGGGTGAAAGTAGCATATTATGGTTATTGGTATTTTTTGAAGGATGAATGAGACCTTTATTGTCCTTATCAGAATGCTCACCCTGTTCCAAAGGAGTGTTTTTCCTATCTTACTGGTTGTATAGAGTTACCTTATAGGAAAAAGTCTTAGTGAGAGGATTAGGTATATCAATGGGGTTTGGGGGTGGGGTTAGCAGCAGTCCTTATTGTTTGATCCTTATTAGAAGTAGTCCTTTCCACCCAAATGAGGCTGGAATGAGGTGGATGAGGTTCAAGATTTTGAGACTCACAGTCAGTCATCAAATGACCAATTATAGAATAGAATTTATAGTAAGTTGGAACATTCTCAAAAACAACATCCTGAATAAAACCAGAATCTCCATTTTGAATTCAGAAACGAGAAGGTAGTTCGCGCGAGATATCAATTTTAGTGCAAATCCTAGCTAGTGAAGGCTGAGACAGATTCAAGGAGTTTACTTATAAAATGTTTATTCAAGATATATCCATTTATTATTTCCATTTTATACTCTTTTTTTACTTAATATAATTAAGATAATGTTTTAAGAAAATTTTACTGTATTTCTCTCTTTGGTCGGAAATCAGTTTTATTAAAAAATCCATGTTTTCAAAAATTTTAAAAAAATATTTTCAAATATTCATTGAAGATAATTTTAAATGAAAAATGATTTTAAAAATGTTTTTTTGGTTTAAAATATTTATTTATAAGGTTTCAAAGCTATTTTCAAAGAAAAAGTTTTTTTAAATGTTTTGAATCATATTTTATAAGTTTTCAAGGAAAATGGGTTTCAAAATGTATTCACGATTATTTTATAAGTTTTCAATGAAAATGGTTTTCAAAAATGTTTTCAATCCTTATTTATAAGTTTTTAAAGTACTTTCAAAGGAAATGGTTTTCAAAAGGTTTTATGTTTTAAATAGAATTTTTCAAAGAAGAAAGGATATTTTACTCAAGAAATGTTTTCAAAATATCTTACCAAGTTATTTTACATATAAGATGAATACGTTGACGTTACTCATGCCATTCTATGAAATAATACAAAGGTTCAATTAATATTCTTTCTTGAATGGCTTATGTTTTTATGGAATTATTCTTACGACACCGGTTTATCTTTCATGGGTTATATAATTTTGAAACCCTCTTCTTTTTAAGGGTTATGCTTATAATAAAATGATTATGAAACTTGTATCTTCTTACATAGGTTATGATATGATTACATGTTTATGATACCCATTTAATTTCATAATTTATGATATTATTGTTTATGATTTTGTGGGACATGTACATATGATTTCATTCTGAGATGGGTGAGACCAATATCTCCTTCTAATGTATTGGGTAAGGATTTATATCTCATGAGATAGAAATTATTGGAATGAGAAATAAAATTGGTTCCATATTACAGGGTTGGAACAAGAAATGAAATTGGTTCAGTAATATAGGGTTGGTAGAGGAGTGAACTTGGTTCAGTAATATAGGGATGGAACAGGGTGTGAACCCGGTTCAGTTAAGGACTTTTCCCACTAAGATGGACTTAGAAACAATGCCTTGAATACTATGTAAATCATTATATATGCTTATGCGTCTAACAAAATTTTACTTTTTATTCTTATGTTATACTTTCATGGCTTGTTCTTTATTTCCTTATGATTCATGTCTTATGAACTGCCAAAATTTATTCCATGATTCATGTTTATAATCTTTGATATGCAAGGTATGATATTCTATTTTCATGATCATGTTCTCATATCCTTATGCTCATTATTATGATTACGTATCTCCCTTGTTTACCCTTACCGAGCACATGAGATCACACCTTGTCATGTTTTCTTCCCCCAGGTTATGAATATATGTATTATGTTTGATTTGTCTAAGAAGGGTGCTATTAATGAAGAACCTAGTGGGTGATAATGTATGTCACTTATGTACTAGGGTTTATATTTCTATGTTTCGAAAATCACTAAACTAATATGGTCTTTGGGCATCTGTTTGTATATTGTTTTAGGTATTCTGAAAAAGTGATGTAATGTCTATATATGAAAATCTAGAGTCTCTATAATATATATACTAATGTGTGTGTTTAATATATATATAATATTTTTTTTATAAATTTAATAAAATATATATTATAAATAAATATGAACAAAATAAATAAAGCAGTAATGAAACTTGTGTTGAATGGTATGAATACTCGAGGTCATTCAAACCATCCCGAGTTCAAATATATCCTTGATCATCAGTGTATGATTTTTTATTTTTCTTTAATTTTTTTTATAACTCTACATGTGTTTTTTTATAAAAATTCAAAAACAATTCACTATATTTATTTAACTAATAACAAAATTGGTTGGATGGTTAGGTATTTTCCAAGTTCCAAAGAATATAGGTTCAATTCCTCTCATTTGAACCGATTCTTTAATGTTTTCTGTAAATAAATCCCACGCATCAGTTTTAAGAATTCACATTGTGTACATATATATAAATAAATCTTAAAAATAAACTAAATAAAAAAATATAATAATAAAAAAATGGTTTATGAAATGAGTCTAAACTCACCCTTAAAAATTTATTAAGATAGAAAGAGAAGTATCATTATTGGGAAGGTTAGATAAGTCACGTATATATATAACCTTTGATATTAGAAAGATGAAAATATATAAGTTTATTAAAAATATAAAAAGCTCAAGATGAGGCACCATCTACCTTTAATTTCTTAGAAATTGAATCCGAGAACATATTTCATTCCCTATAGATATGAGAGATCATAATATGAATTTTCAATATGTTATTGAGTCCTTCTCTTTATGCCACATGTATTTTCCATGAAACATGTGGTAAATGATAGTTAACTAGGATAATAATTGTTTTTGAATCACTCTAAATTCAAATTTTGGAATATCCATATCTTTTGGAAAATAAAAAAGAAAATATATAACCAAAAATCCACCCTCTAAAGCAACATGAATTTGAAAAAATAGGTAGAAAGTACCTTTAAAAAATGGTTGATAGTTTCTAAAAATTCCACCACAACGTAAGGGTTCTGGTGTACTATGAGTTCCACCATCTATACTAACCATGATCCATGTCAACATAAGAGGAGCCCACCTAATATAATTATGCTGGCAGGTCCTTCTTGGAACCAAAGTCACTCTAGGAGACATCTTAATGTGAAGGTCATTTAAACAATTGATGGAAAACCCTGATTAATATTTTGAATCAATCTATATGTCCTAGATGACATAATCAGAACAACCCTAATGAAATTCCCCTTTCCTTCAAAACTAATTTCATTCCATGACTTCCAAATGTAATGGAAGCAAGCAGTAGTAGCCACTAAGATCACGTTATAAACTTTCTCATTGAAGTGTATTTCACCAAGTGAAACCATGAAACTATCAATGTTATTAGAAGCATGAATATTTCTCATGAATTGAATAGTAATGTAGCTTCAAATGGATTTATAAAATAATTACAAATCATGTGGGATGGAATAGATATTCTACATAGACTTTATTATAAACCTTAGATCATTAATTTCTTCTTATATTTCATGCTTTCCCTCCTTTCACCCCCTTGTTAGTCCTCAAATCAAAATAAATTTGGATTATATTTTTTAGAGTTTTTTGATGTAACACCCTAAAATTCTAAAATAATAAAATTTTATCCAATTGTATATGTAAAACCCAACACCAAGAATAGAAAAGAATATAACATCATGAGACTTTAAGAAAAATTTAATATTTTATTCAATACATTATATATCTTGAAATGCATTAATCACTAATTTTATCTTGAATTATATGCATCACAAATTTTATTTGATAACTTGCGTTACACGTAAGACTGAGTTTTATCAAACAACAACATACTATTAATATTATGATTTTATATGATTGTTATATCCTAGCCATTGAAATGGATGAAATGAATAGGATTAACTAACTTATGAAATATATATTTTTCATAAATTTATTGGTTATCTATTTATTATAAATAAAATAAGAATCATTTAAAAAGAAATGAAATGTTTCATGAAAAACAATATTTTTCTAAAGGAAGGTTTAATCATGCCTTCCACACGTACTATAAAATTAATTTTTATAATTAAAAAAAATTATGACAAAATTAACTTAATTTTTTACATTTTAATACAAAATTTATTTTAGGGTGTTTTTTTGGGATTTTTACAAGGAGTTTCATTTTTTTGATGAATAGTGAAATATACTGAATATTAATTAAAAACTGCCATTTGACTAAATAATTTATAATGTTAAATTATATTTTCTATTGGTTTTAAAGTCAAAATAGTTAAATTATTCATCTATTAATACAATATTTTTTATTTAAATCATTTTCATGTTGAATTTTGATATAAAAATATTGAAAACTTTTGAACATTTCTATTTTAAAAAGACCTGGTTTCTCATCACATATGTGGGATTAATTTTAAATTAAATACAACTAATTATATAGGTTTAATTTTGAAAACATTAATTCTATATTTGGAATCATAATAATCTATATCATCTAATAAGGTCAACTTAATGTTTTGACCACAATTATTAGTGAAAATAGTTAAAATTAATTATTGTGATTATGGTAAGAATGAGTATGCTTGTTGGTTAAACTAGAATGATAAAAGTGAAAATGACCCAAAATATTATCTAAATTTTATTTAATTATTTTATTTAAACTTGATACATAAAATTATCTGAAATATGGAAATATATTTCTACTTTACTTTGAATATGAACCATATAATAAGTTAAGTAAAGAAAAATAAAAAAATGATAATTTTCTTCCTTTTAATATCTATAATTATTTAAGATAGGGAAAAACAACATTGGTTTGGTTATAAATATTTTTTAAAAATATAAATGAGTATTTTTATCGTAATATTTTATCTTTAATTTTTAGAGATTAATTAGTTACTTAAAATTCTTAAGAAATGCTGATGTAATAATTATTTAGTTAATAATTAACTAAAATAAATGATAATAAAAATATTAAAAGTGAAATAAATTGAATGAATTATTTTCTTACATTAATTTATTAGATGAATATATCACCTTAAAAAGTTTTTAAACTAATATATTCAAATTCCATCATTTTATTGATTTTTTTAAATTTAAATTAAATAAATAATGTTAAAATTGACATTAATGTTATTTAAAAATAAATGATATTCGATTAAATGATTTAAAATTATAAAAACCCTATAATATTCCAATTTATTTTTAAATTTTAATAAATATAAAATAAGATCCACTAATATATCAGCTGATCTTTTATAATTAACATATTGACCCCTAAATAGTAAAAACTTTATTAGGGTAATTGAGGTTAAAGTAGTGTTTCTGAACATTACATGCGCTTCTGTTAAAATTAATTTCCTAGAAACATGAAATTTTTATTTTATAAAGTAAATATAATATTTATAATAAATGGGTATAAATTTTCTAATAATTATAACTTTAATTTGGTCTTAATGGATAAAATAACTAGGTTATAAAATTCATTACCGTAGTGGAAACCAAAAATGGTAAAAATAGAGAAACTTAGAAGTTAAAGAAAAAATTATTTAAAATATGTTTTTAATTGTGTAGTGGAGTTTTGTATCAATCAAATCATCCCTAAACACCTTTAAGTATCAATTTGATTTCCACTTTAGGTAATATTGACATCCGAATAGTGAATAATTTTGAGTATCTACAGGAATGCCACTCCTCCTGAACTATAAAAGGGAACTCACTCCCCTCATTTATTCACACCTATAAATCCATTTATATAATCCAAAAACAAACCAAATAACACCCAAAATTTTCTACTGTAATTATAGAATCATTTTTGTTTCATAAATCCAACCTAGGAATGGTTTAGTGAAAACCAAAGGAAGATACCTAAAGAAGAGGTAATGTTCTTCAATGAGTATATTTATTTTACTTATTTATCCACCCACATAAATTTTAATTAAAACATGATTATAAAATAACTTCAGTATATTAAATATACTAGGATGTTTTTATAATAAGTTAATTACTTAAAAAATAGTCTCCACTTCCATCAAATGGGTTACAAAATCATCATTCATGTGTACGACAAACTACCGCCTCACAAACCAATGTTGTTCGTTTTTCCATTACCACCTCTCAAGGTTTCATATTATCATGGATATAAAGTATATATATAATATATATATATATATATATTTATTATACCTATAGAGAAATTATATAATATATAACTTATTAATTTCCATTCCATAGGTGACATGATAATGTCGCTCCTATGTACGATAGACTACAACCTCCTAAAGCGATGCGATTCGTCTTTCACTAACGCTTTACATGGAAGGTGATAGAGAATAATTATATGTGATATAAATGAAATGACTATGATATTAACTAAATATTTATCATTATTTAAAGATAATATATCATATTATTTTCTTACCTTTTCACTCAATGAAAGACGATAATGTTGTTCGTGTACGTGTGGACTACCGCCTTAATGAAGTGACGCGACTCTCTTTTGATCACCAAAACACATGAATGATATATATAAGCATATAATATGGTATTAATAATATTATTATAATTATTTAAATTTAAAATATTACTTACCTCCTTTCTATAATGATCATTGAAAAACAAAAAATGTTACTCATGCGTACATACGACCTACCATCTCCATGATCATAGCGTACTTCATTTTTCGTAACCATCATTAATGATTGGTTTTAAAATTATAATTGATGTATAAATATGATAATTATTTCATTATTATTGTTTTGGGGATGATTAAACTATATAATATGTACAAGAACTGAATCTTTCATGGCTAAACACACATGAGAAAACAAGGCAGTTAACACCGAGAACAATGAAAATAATGAATGATTATTAACAAATTGGTGATAAGATAAAATAAAAGGATCATGTATGATATTATAAGTATGAATATGGTTTTTTTATAAATTAATAAATTTATTAAAACCATCATATAGGAGGTTTAATCATGTTCAACTAAAGGAAAGTGTGAGGTAAGGTATTTTTGTCTTAATTTTCCTTCTGTAAGACATACATTATATTTTTCACCCATATTATTTCTAGAGGTTTATATACAACTCATTTGAAATTTAATATTATGAATAATTCATTATTTTTGGTATTTAAAATTTAAAATTTAATTATTTAATCCAAGGGTATTTGACTTTGAAATTACCAAATGGTAAGAGTTATTGTGCAATCTCACCTTTTTTTGTAATTATTAAACTTATCTTGAAAAAATCACTTTCTTACAAAAAGTTTTCTTTATAAATTAAATTTATATTAAATATACATATTATTGTGTGATATATATGTTTATTTCATAAACCATATACCATTTTTACATATGGTTTTCACTTTTAACATTTTTTGATTAACTGGGGAAATATTGATAAATCTGCATCCTTTACTCAAGATATTTGATGATAAAGACAATTTTTTATGAATTAAGAAGATTATAAAATATATGAGGAATTATTTAGAAATTCAATAAATGTTTTAAGGAAAATTAATATAATCCCCTTGATGCATGTACAGTCTCATGAGATGAAATCAGTTGGACAAACCCTATGCATTTGTAACTAGTATGTTTTAAACTGTCTTGTGAAAGTCTCGACAGTATTATGCTAAACCATCTTGTGAATTGTATCAAAAGTAAAGGTATAATATTTATAAGAAACATGATATCTGATAATTAATCATTTCATTCATTCAGATTTATTTTTCATTATCCATGAGGTTTTTCTATGATATTATCTATGAATGCATTTCATTATCAGTTTATTGATTAAATGAAATGTATTTTTAGTTATTTACCTTTAATTATTGATTATTACCTATTTATTAATGTAGTAAAGTTATTTAAATGGTATTTTTGTTTAGTTATTTACCTTTCCATATTGATTATTTATATTTATTCCTGATTGATTCCGCTATACTTAACCCTTACTGAGCATTTAAGCTCACCTTTATTTTTTTTCTTTCCCTAAGAATCCATGATGTTTACTATATATGATATGAAAGGATATGATAGAGGGAATAAATTTATTCTCAGGAAAAGAATTATGTTCTAATTTTTGTATTATAATGTAATATATTAATCATGTATGTATCTAGTTTACCAAGACTACTAAAATATTTAGTCATTCAGGATGTGATTCATTATATATTATTCCTATGTAATGAAGTACAACACCGGCTCCAGAATGCTAGGGATGAGGTAACTAAATTTAACCCTCTATTCACTTATAAATCATTCTATAGTCCTAGTGTGTTATTTTTATTCACATATTTCAATGATTCTATTACTTTTTAGAGGTTTTAGAGGTTAATTTGAGTTTCAGATTAAAATATATGTTATAAGGTTACTCATAAAGAACAAACATTATATGGTATGGATATGAAAGTAGACAAAGAACCATACATTAAGCCCCATTCCAAGGGTCACTTCAAAGAAATTCATGGTGTGTACCTTAGGTAAATACTATACACTCTATCATGCTACCCAATAATCCCACCTATCATGTACACTTATTAATTGATACATACTCTAATGCCACCACAAAACATGTATCATAGTCTACATTCCATATAGTTTAGTTTTTTATATATTTTTTATGTTTTCCTTTATTTTATTTCCCTGTTCTATTTATTTGATTCATATTAGTAGAGGATATATTTTATTTGGGTGGGAAGTTCCCTATCATATTAGTAACAGAGGAAAGGGAACCATGAAGGTCCTATGTTGATGTAGGGAAACAACATTTAACCATGGATATATTGTTACTAAAACAACCAGTGTTAGTAGTAGATATTCCCAAGTTTAAAACATTAGACCATCCACCCATTTTATCTAATAAGGAAATATCTGAATCCACGCCACCATGACGTCCTCCACCGGCTACCGAAACATCACAAAATTCTTCATTTTTCACTATTTGGGTCACATAGCAAGGGGCCTTATGTAAATCCTTCCCCTATGATGCACCCCAATATCATATTTTATGTTGAGAGCCTAGTTGGGTCCCATATTTATATATTCTAAAGGTATACCATTTAGTTTAGGATATAGTTACTTGATTTGATTATTTCAAATAGGATTAAAATCTTGAATGAGATGTAAGATATTTTTTCCACACACTCTTTCTTATAATATTCCATGTTTTCATCCCCACTTATTGTGAGTTATTTTTTTGAGTTCATGACCACCTCTGAGTTTGATAGTCCATCATCCCGAGAAAATACAAGAGACACCAACCCGATCATATACTTCAAGCTCAAATTTAGATCCTTCTTACTCACCATGAGTGAGTTTGTCCATGGGTGTGACTTTTACCTCCATACCTCCACCCCATACTCTATAGTTACCCATATATTAGTTGAGAAAGAAGTTATAATATTGTTATAGAAATAGCTCACTGGAACCAAAGTATGATATGATATTACTTTAAATAAGAGAACCCTTACTTATTTCCTCATCCATTGATGCATTATCCTCATAATATTTCCCCACTACAAGGATGATGGAGTTATTACCATGTAGGAAATGAAGATATTTATACGTATCTATCACTATGAATACCCTAACATACCTTATTTTTTTATATCACTTCCATTTAATGTTCACTTTCCATTAGGGTAACCTGAGTTGTGTTTTTATGACACCCCTTTAATATATCACTTATGGGATTTTGAGGACTCTACACCTAATGAACATCTTGGTATAACTCAGTAGATATAATTTCTCATGATTCTTCACATGGGGATATTTTAGAATTAGGGGAAAACATATTTTATCATGATGGAATTCCCCATAGTAGTTTCAGATTTTGTATAGCTCATTATCCCTTTGGGTTATATTGATATGGTACCTCCACCATCTCATCAGACAACATATACTCCACCAACCACCCATCTTCTTCCATTCCTACTTATTCCACATATACCCTACCAATATATAAGACATATGATACACATACAAAACCAAAAAACACATCCAAGATTATGATTTTATCTTGGTTGGATCAAATATAATGTTTATTTAGATAATATGAAGAAGACATTTAAAAGAAGGATGGTTCAGTTTCATGTGAACTTGGGGTACAATCTCAGTATATAGGACTAAATTTTATAGATTCATATTTAAATCCATCAACCCCAACACCATCAAAAATATAAAACATATACTCTAATACCATGAATAAAAATGATACATTCACAATCCAGGAGTTATGTTGTCTTAGGGACCCTATTATTCATGATAAAAGTGAACCTCCACTACAACATACTAAGAATCTCCCTACTCTAGCTACCACTAATGTGGCTCTTCCATTAATGCTAGTAGTTATAGAAATTTCCTCATATGGTTCCATCTAATAACTACTTATGTTTCATTATTATTTATTATATAATTTTTTTATTGATTTGATGCATAAAATTAATGAAATGGATATAGATTCATTTTTATTCATATTGATAGTTAACCATTTCTCAGGAAGTATTTATTGTACACACATTTCAACCATAGAAATATAAAATCTATGTTGGTTTTATATCCACATTATAATTAAAACACTATAAGATACTTCATTATAAATTCATTCACCAAATAAAAATCTCTAGAATAAACCCCACACATGATTCCCAAATCTAGAATACAAACACACCCAATTGATTACATTGTAATGTAAAACCACCAAAAGATTCAAAAAAGAACTATTTGAAACAATGATTGAAGGAAAACATGAAAGGTAAATAAAAAAAGGATTACGTGGTTCAGTCTTGTTACCTAATCCATGGGGAATTTATACTTCACTTTTATTTAAATAATAAAGAGTATTAATACAATGACCAAGTCATTATTCAATATATATCACAAGTTATTCACAATGATTTTATAGTAGAATCTATTTGGTGCTTCTAGTCACCAACACCATCCTATCTCTATGGGGTGAAGTCTACCTCCTTTGAGAAATATAGAGTAAACATTTATATAGTCTAAGTACTCAACCACCTTAATATTACCATTATATTGGAAAATCACTCTTTCAATAAACTTATGGGATGTCCCTCATGCTTTATATTATGGTGAATGGACTTACGATAGACTAACTACCTCTACACCAGACTATATCTTCTAGTGAATGGACACATAACTTTCATTTCTCCATCTCCATACAATTGTTGGAAATAAGGCCACCATATGTTATCTTTATGGCGTTCTTATATTTACTCCTTTTAAAAAATGAACCTCATACCTCAATAATATCCTACTTGAGATTCATTTCATCTTTGTAACTAAGTCCACCACCAACACCTATAAAGTCTTACTTCTATTAATTTTCATAAATAAGCTACATATTTCACCACCGTGCCTTCCTTCTGGTTACCCCAAACTTACTATGGTGCAACACTTCCTCAACAATTCCTGAGGTACAATATTTTTTAATAAGTCATCTAAATTCAATTCCCCTTCAATCTTAGATAGTTATAAAACTATATCCTCTAAAATATTCTAGATTTAGTTGTACTTAATCTAAATGTGCTTCATTTAAGAATAAAATATAATATTTACAACCAAATTAATCATGATCTATATGTTATAAAATAATATATCCACTTTTTATACTTTTTCAATTTCCTCTAGATTTACCTTTAGCCATACTAGCTCTTTCTCTGCTTCTATCATGGTGACATAATCTCCTTCAATTTTTGAATATGTTACAAATATTTGAAGTTTGAATATCCAACTCATTATCATTCTTCCTAATGTAAACACATATCCTATAAAACTCTTATACGAATCTAAATATCATCTAAAGTCCTAGTTTTTAAAACCTTGTAAAGTATCACCTGTTCTAAAGAAAAATGTCAAGACTTTATCACCCTTCAAATACTAGAGGATACACTTCATAACCTCCCATTGATTCCTTTCAGGGTTTGAAATAAACCTGATGAAAACTCCCAATTCTTGTGTAGTTTATGGATAATTATAAACTATGGTGTACATAAAACATTTAATATTTGATGCATATATAACCTTCACCATATACTCGACCTCAAATTCTATTCAAGGCGACTTCTAATTATTTATCTTGAAATTCCTAACCAGGGGTGTGGTCATGGGATTTGATCCTAATAAAGAAAATCTCATCACCACTTTTCAAATATATTTGTCCTGATTTAGGTATTGGGTATAAGAACTTTAATATTATACAATCATTATCCCTAAAATTATCTTTATCAAGCAAATATTGTTCATCTCAAATATTATAGACAAATCACACTTTAAATTGTTGATCCTTTCTTTCACCAGACTTACTATCCACATGTCATCCATATAAAGTATAATAATTATAAAACTCCCATCATCAAATACCTTATGTTAATAGAAATGGTCAATATTTATCTATAAAAACATCCATTCTATAATGAAATCATTTAAATTTTTATTCTAATTCATTGGATCATGATTCAAACCGTAAATACTATGTTTGAGATAACACATAAGTTCTTAGTTTTTTTAATCCTTGAAACCATTTGATTTCTCAATATACATCTCTTTATATAAATACCCATTAAGGAATTTTATATTCACATCAAACTTCTCCAAACTAATATATTCTGATGTAACCATACATAACACCATTCAGATAGTTACGTGCCTAATTATCAGAGAAAATATTTTAAGAAATCCACTCATTTATTCCGTTGAAATTCTTTTACAACTAGCTTGGCCTTATACCATCAACTACCATTTTCCTCTTCTTTTATCCAATAAACCATTTTTTTGAAGAATTATCTTCCCAGTATTTCTCTCCATTAGTTACCATGTTCTATATACATGGAGGGACTCAAGTTCATCCATCATGGATAAATCCTACTATTTCAAATACTTTAAACTACTTTCCTCATCTAGGAATTCAGTATCTACATCACCCATTAGAAATATATAATGAAATTTACTCTAATACCTTTCACAAGAAGATCTCTACAATTTTCATCTTGGATGATTTTATTATGATATTGCAACTTCCAAAGTATGAAATTTTAGAGATCAAGATTCTACAGTCCTTGAACTATCTAGTATTTTAAGACTGTAAAACACCATTAAAACTTGAAGTCTTTATTCCAATAACTCCACTAAAGGGAATATCATTTCCTGAACTATCGTGATTCTTAAAATTTTTAGAAGATATATATCTTTTGATTAACCATCCAAGTTAACGTCAAATTCAGATGATACTTTTATTTTATTAAAATTTCCTACCAGGTTATGATACTTCCATAGGATTACTTTATTGATGATCAAACTTCTACTTGTGTTGAATTTTTGAGAGTCATTATCCTAGAGAAAAGATACGAATTATTCATCACTATAACTAAAAAAGTAATAAACTCGAGGATTCACCTCCATTTTATCTTTTTCCTCAGAATCATCATGGGAATATGAAATTTATCTAAATACTTTTAGGTGTTCTAATTAATCCTTTCTTATAGACCAAAAGTTCTCTATAAGTTTCTACTTAATTGGTGATGATGGAATTAAATAGATTAATTATGAAAAACTATTCAAATCTTCTTCCTAAAAAACATTGGGGAACCCTATGTGAAGTTAAATTATTCTATCATTTTCTAAAAAATTTATATTAAAACTATTTACAAATACATTTTTCTCTACAGTCCCTAGAATAGTATTCACAAAATGAATCCCTTTCCACTAGAAAAACCTCTAAAACTCCTTACTTCCATACTCAATACCATTTTCTGACCATAAGCACTTAAAATTACTTCTGGTATCCTTCACCACTATCTCCCTCCAAAAAACGAAAGTATAAAATGCCTGCTAACTATGATTGATGAAGTAAACCCACAATTTTTATGTTCATTCATCAATGAAAGTTATACAGTAGAGTGAACCTTCATGTGAATTCCCTAGAGTTAGCCCCCAAAAATTTACGTGAACAACTCCAACCTGTATTGATTTGGTATTTTACCTTCTACTCAGAAGGACACCTTCCCCTGATTTCTAAATTTTCATCACCCATAAATTTTGTATGCTACGATTCCTATCTTTAAATATCACTTAGCATCTAGAATATTTATTCCTTTTTCCCTATGGTGGCCTAGATGATCATGCTAAATTTTAACTGAAGTTACTTCTCTAGTATGTATCACTAATTTTGATAAACCTATATGATATTGTGTTTCTTCCTTTACTACCTTTACTATAACCATGGATCCATGTAAAATATTCCATTTTCTATCTATGAAAATTATATAGAAACCAAAGTAATTGAGTTATATCATAGAAATTAAGTTCTTCCTATATCTGGGTATGTGTTTCACACCTTTAAGTTTTAGTAAGTTTCTTTTACTTTTCCAGATAGATATATCTCCCATTCGAACAATCTCAAGAGATTTTCCATCCTCCAGATGAATTATTACATATCTTTTAGAGATACCATTCTTCACACTCCCCTCTCAGATGTTTAATAGAATGACGCTCCAGAGTCAATCCACCAAGAATCAAGTGGGACAATGAAACTTAAGAGAAAACCATCCATTTCCTCTAAAAAAGGGTTCATAGATTCACTAAAAAAGTATAACTTCTAATGTTCTCCCTCCAATAACTATAATCCTTTTTTGGATCCATTTACTCCAACATTTCCTACATAAGAGAGAAACAACCACCAAGTTTTACTTTCTCAAACTCCTTCTACCATTCCCTTTATAGAAACCTTTCCATCCAGTGAAATTCCCTCTTCCATTTTCACTATATGCAGTTATAGAATATTGAAGAATCTTATTTTGATTAACTTATTCACTCAAAATAAGGTATTGAACATCCATAAACTTAAAATTTTCCTTTCCACTAGAATTACTCAAACCATCACCATCACCCCCTAACACTGGAAGTGAGGAAAGTAAAAACAAAGCTTAAACTGGGTCTCTAAAGTCTAACTTTAATGATTTCATATAAATTATAATTACATTAAAGTAATCCATATGATTGGATAGAGACCTTACTTCTGACATTCACATAAGGAATAGTCTTTTTAGAAAGAACACCATGTTCATCAGTATGGTTTTATTATACCTGTTAGCTAAGGTCTTTATGAGTTCTAATATGGAATTAACTTCTTGTATGTTGAGAAACACATCCCAAGAAAGTGAAATTCACATGAACCTGAGTGCTTTATTATACCACCTCTCCCATTATTTATTTTTCATTACTTTTGGCTAAGCTTTAGTCAATGCAAGGTTGATTCTAATCTACTGAAGGAAATTCTATTTCTATATTTTCAAAAACCCAAAATATATTCCTTCAAACATATCTAACCATAACTTTATCTCATTTAACACCATAACTCTAGAAATTTTGAATTCCCACCACTTCTAGTCAATATAAAAAAAGTGTTTAGGGACCTCTTACTAATATTGTCCTATAAGGTAAAGGGAAGAAAAATTTCTACTGAGTTGATCTATAATACACCTATACCAGGGTCTGATCCTACTAAATCACTCTAAGCATGAGATTAGATGACACTTATTAGGTCTATGAACACATTTTGATTAAACCAAAAGAAGACACTCCACTAGAACTTCATGAGTAGATGAAAATATTCTGAATTGACCCAATGTACATTGCCTAGAACTTAGATGACAAGTGAACCCAAGTAACCTCACCATAATGTAAAACCACAGGAAGATGCAGAAAAGAAATATTAGAAAAAATGATTAAAATTAAGCTAAAAATGTAAAGAAAAACAAAAATTATTACATGGTTTAGGCTTGAAACATAATCTATGGGGGGAATTATACTTCACTTTTATTCATAGAATCCAGAGGATGATTACAATGACTGAGTTGTCACACTATATAGTTCAAAAGTGATCTACCATAATTTGATAGTAGATACCTTCAGATTATTCTATTCCTCATATCTATATTTTCTTTATGGGATCAATTAAACCTCCTCTATGATAAATAGAGGAACTATTTTTCTAGTCCAAGAACTCCACCACCTCAAGATTCCCAACTAGATGACTGTTCACCCTCCCAGTGAACTCACAGGATTCCCCCTTGATTTATCTTTTGGTAAATTGAATTTTGATGGAATGAATCCAAATAAACCATCTTGTATTTTCTAGTGAACTGAAAACCAGCCATTATCAGTCCATATCTATGATC
Source organism: Viscum album (assembly GCA_963277665.1). Classification (NCBI taxonomy): domain Eukaryota; kingdom Viridiplantae; phylum Streptophyta; class Magnoliopsida; order Santalales; family Viscaceae; genus Viscum; species Viscum album. Next base: position 496,237,866 of record OY728153.1, read on the forward strand.
TCATCATAAATAAGGCCACCTTTTTTTCCTTTCAGTGGTCTTACATTTTATACTTTTGAAAAAATGAATCCCACACCTCAACAATATACAGAACCAAATTTTCCCATAATTTGTGTCTGATTAGCTAGGGGAGTACATTTTTGAATTTATTTTTCCACTCATTATTGTATTTAATTATTTCATTACTCTAGTTTTTTTTCCACATAACACATTCCTTTCTCCGAATTTTCTCTATGAATAGGGGACCATGGGAAATATTAAGTGTGGGGGATGGTACTGTTGGAACCAGTCTTGGTTGTTAAGATTACTTCTTTGCACGAATAACATTTTTCTTTTGAGAATCACTTGATTGTTAGTTTTGGAATCCATTCAAATTTTTTATTAAATCAAATGTTATTATTTTAATTAATTTAAACAATAAATATTTTTGACTTGTAAAACTTCCCATCTTTTAGATCAATTTTGTACTTTTTGATAAAATTTAACAAAATTTCTTTTTAAATATTTTTGGCTTAGAAAATAAATTTTAAATAATTAGTTTAAAATTAACAAACCTAAAATTCTAAAATTTATTTCATATCATTTGGGAAGAAATACTTTTGAAATTTTAGAGACACACAAGTGGCCAACACACATTATTAATTTAATTACTTTTTGAATTGTTTTTAATTAAATAGAGGTTTTTGATTTTTAAAATTTAGGAATTAAAAGTAAACTCAAATATTTTTTTATATTATTCAAAGAAATATTTGATTTTAAAAAAATTTCACCCCCATATGATATAGAATTCAACATAGCACCACATTTGACAACTCAACTTTGTTGTGAGACCTGTTAATGCGTTAACCCACTATTTATCTTTGAAGCAACCTTTATTTTTTATGGATGTATGGAAGAATGAAAATTGAGGAAGGGAGTAATTTTAAAATAAATTAAAGAGATTAATTAATAATCTGTTAAAATTTTAAATATGGAATTCAAAATAGAATTACTTTAATGGACCTTGGTAGTTCACTTTAGGTAGAGGGAATCATTAAAAGTGTATGTTTATTTTTGAGGAAATTAAAATAATTTAATTATGAGCTTAATAAATATTTATTGATTCTCATACATATAGACTCATGATCTATTATAATACCTTTTTATGATTTTATTGAGGAAAATAAAATGACTAAGTGTGTGGGAGTTTGATGGGCCTGATTTTTACACATTATTTTGGTATGCTTGCATGAGAAAATAGTAAAATTATATAAAATACATTATTTGATGTTTTAAAATACCCAATTTCATTATTTTTTTTATATTAAGGTTTTCTTTTAAAATAAACAAATTATAAATGTTATGGAGAAAAATGAATCACTACACAATTTTTTATTATTAAAAAAACATTGTGTACTTCAAAAGACACATGAATCAGTGAATATGAGTACACATAAAGATATAATATTAGAAAATAAATTCCATATTGGTTGGATGTCAAAAAATGTACAACCTTATAGAAGTATTTTTTGGAATTCATAAAATCTAGAAACTATGATTACTACTACAACATGTCATGTACTCCACCAACCAACATACGATGCACTAAAGTTTGGAATAGTTAAGGAGATGTATGACCCACCCCAATAAAAAAAATCTAAAAAGGTGAAGTTAAACTGATTACATGTTGTGTAACTATTTATGCTTAAAAATTCAGAATCTTGACATCCAAAAAGGTAACTATTGATATAAAGGGAGGTTTTGTCACTCTTATGATTTTATCCCACAAAGGTTTGGGATTTTGTCTTCCATTTTATCTCATTTTCCAGTTATTTTCCTCTTCCTCCTCTCCATCCATCTTCTACCCTTGGGAGTGGTTGAGTTTATTCCCAACCTTTTCACCCTTCCCATGGTCATGAAAGGATAAAGAGGGTTATGTTAAGGTTGTAATAATCAAGATAACATGCTATGATAAATGAACTATTTTATGTGTTTCTTATTATATTATAAATTTTATTTATGATCACTTTGATGATATAATATTCCAATTCATTAATTATGATATATTAGACTAATAATAACTTAATTAGGGAAAACCAAAGGGACTAAAATGAGAAAACCCATGGATATTGGGTGAGACCATTGTAATTATTTTAGTGTTATGATAAAAAATGTTTTTAAAGAATCAATTTCCGAACTAAGGAATTAATTATTAAACAAAATGGTAGATTATTATCAGACCAAGAAATACTAACATAATTAAATCCCCTTGATAAATTAATTTCATAAATAATTATATATATTGAATAAATATTTTTTATAATATATCCTTAATTTAAATTATAACCTAATCAAATTATTTTCCTTATTTATGTTTAGTTTTTCCTTTTGATTTTTTTTTCATATTTAACCCAAATCATGACTTGGATAATTTATTAACACATCTTTGACATATAACTACATTTCTATTCACTGTGGATCTACACTCATACTCCACTAATATATAATAGAGTTAGTTAAATTAAATTTTTATGACTTATGAAGGGGGTTTTAGTGAAACTTATAGGATTAAGTTCCTAGAGTAATGGATTTGGTATAATCTATATGATATATTTGAGTAAATATTTGTCTAATCAACTATCTAAGAGTCATATATGATATGATTGATATGATGGTATTATTAATTGGATAAGTAATGTGATACACACTAAAGTGACTAAAATATTAGTAAAATTTAGATCTTGGCCCACTAATAGATATTCTAAAAATTATAAAAGGGATTATTATTTTAGTGGGAGAAAATTTAAATAAAATTCCTTATTAAATGATTTTAAAGCTTGATACTCATTTGATAAATTCTTATATTGTATATAAAAATTAAATCCTCATCAAAATTTTGAGATCAATATTAGATAAGTAGAAACTTAAAGGAAGAAACTTCTTTTAATAGTAAAAAAATAATGATATTTTTTCAAAAAAGAAATAAAATTTTATGTATTTGAGCTACCCATTGTTGATCTTTTGACTAGTGAAACTTATTAACAAGATCATCATGATATTTATTTGAAATAAGATAAGGATTCACTTGATGTATCTGGTATAATTTTTATATCCAAGGAAATTATGTTTTAAATAAAATATGTGAACATAGATGCATTCAAGATAATATATAACTCTAAAAGGATTTAAAAAAACAAGATAGGAATAATATTTATGAGGTTTAAAAGGAATTATTTAGATATAATATGACTAAAGTAACTTTAGTCTCTACTCATGTATTCAATATAATTGGGTATGTTAGTAACATGGATAGGTTGTAGTCTCCTTTAAGACTTGATCAGATTGCGGTCTTCATTCTAAAATCATTAATGGAAAGGCTCTGAAAATTAATTTTTAATTATAATATGGATGAGTTTAACAAAATTTTATCCTATCTCCTCAATATATATAGGATAAATAATAATGACATGGTAGATTTAATCTTTGGTGTTATGATGGTAGTAAAGAATGGTAAAAGTTTAAGCTAAAAGAGAAGAAAACTATTGGATGGTCCAATAGTAAGTCTGAATTATTAAAAACTAAAGGATACATAAGGATGAAAAAGAATTTTGTAAATTGTTCAAAGCCCAAAAATTATTTATAAAATTACCAAAAATATTTGAAATGGTGTATAAAACTCCGTGTAGAGTATATTCTATGTATTAGAGTTATAAAAATGTAATATTTTATTTTTAAAGCTATATATTACCAACTCTATATTTAAAAATTGTTGTGAATAAGTAAAAGAGTTAAAAATTAAGGAAAGTATTGATAAGGATTTAATTTTTCATAAAAATAGTGACATAATATGTTTCTATGAAGAAATTATTCAAAGGACATCCTTAAGTTCAAAGGATTTTGAAATTATAAGCATTTATGTGTTTTTTCATCCCACTTTATCTTATGTGTTAAGATAATTATATTTGTAATTTTTTTTTTATTAATAAATGAGATAATGGTTTTTTATAAATGGTTTATAATTTGTTCCATTCTATAACATGGTTTTAAAAGAAAGGGTAAAATGGTTTTATCTAGAATAAAATTGTTTTATCCATGTTATTTATTAAAATATGAGGGAAAGTGTTCTTACCATACATTAATGGTATATTTTAATAAATAAGATGTTATTTTCAAGGGTATTTATCAAAATTCATAAACTTCCACATGAGATATGATTACAAGTAATTTATTTTTTAAACACTACCATAAAGGAAATAAAGGTTAATTTTTTTTATGTGTATTATAAAGAGATATTGAGAAAATATAATTTATGAGAGGGTAGTGGGAGTATATTTAAACTTGTAAATGTTTAAAATTTTATAAATAAATAGTTATACTAGTCCAATTTAAAGTGAAATATACTTTATTTTCTAAAAAAACTTATGATTTATTTGTAAAGATAGATCTTATTGAAAAGGGTTTAATTTAAATTGTTTCTATGTTATCTTAAATAAAATTTCAAATTTATGTGATGGTTTTATTATGATTATCATATAAATATTAGAAGATTTTTAAATATTAAAAAAAACATGTTATTACAATCATAACCTTAGATGTTATGAAGAAAAAAAGTTTCAATATGATGTTAAAGTATTGAATATAAGGATTATGAATCCTTAATCTCACCATTATCAAACAATTTTTCTTTATAAATATTATCTAATTAAAGTATTTAACTTAGAATATTTTATAATATGGATACATAGTGAAGTACCAGGTGTTACATAGTAATGTGATAGATATTACATTAATATATAACATGTTTAAAAATACTAATAAAATACATTAAACATAATATTTTATGGGTATTTTCATATTATATACAAAAAATATTGATTCTTATGCATGGTTATTAAAAGAGTTTAAGAATTTGAAAAGTGTATCTTGTTATATGAGTGACATCTATACTCTATCATTCATCCACGAGATCAATATATTTCATAGAATTAAATGATAATTAACCCCTAAAAGTATGACTTTGAGTTATAGCTAATCGATAGTTTTCTTAGATATTTATGGGTTGTAACATCATTAAAATATTAACATGAGTTGTGGATCTTATAGAAAATACTTAGTTTTGAAAATGAGGTATAAAATTATTTTCATGTTCTAGATTACCCACTACATATACCATAAGGAATTTCATACATGATTTCATTAATATACTATGAGTGTATATTTCATACCAATCCATATTAATTGATGTTAAAATGTAATCTCATAAGTGAACCTTTATAGTTTGATAACTTACTTACACCAACCACCAGCCTTGGTTAATTTGGAGTGATTTGGTATTTTTATAATCATGCGGTATATTTTTATTAATTAAGATTGAATTTTTTTATTCTCTTTGATATATATGAAATTTGGGACCTCAATTATGAATGACTAAGGAAGTGTATATCTATACCTAGATAAGTGGAATGTGATGCGTTTATTTATTTATGTGACATTTTATGTACTCATCTACTTAGATGAATGAAATAATATGTGTCCATCTATCTTATTTAGTCTTTACTTATAGAATCAAGAATGTATAAGAATGCCTATATGATATTGACATATTCCATTACTCTTTACCACTCAATGTTTTGGACAAACAGATTGTATTTCTATATAAAGGTGATGTTGAAAAAGACTCAAGAGTTGGGGGGGGGGGTTAATTGAGTCCCTTTAAATAAAAGATAAAAATAGTAGGAAACATAACATTTTTATAGTGGTTTGGGGATATAATAACCTCCCCCAGTATACCATACCAATGATAGATGTGATCTTGGTGATTTTTATTTCAATCCTTTTCCTAGGGACTGAAAAAATGAATGGAAGAAGAGAAAACTTGGTATAACAAGGATTTTTCTATTTCTTCAGGTCATTTTATAAGGGAACTATAAAATTATGTACAATTAATTGACACTTATCCACAACTAAGTCCAAGTAGATTTCATTTAATCTAAAATTAAGTAAAATAATTTTTCACTTAGTGAAAATAGAAGAGATGTAGAAATAGATATAACTTTAGTGTATAGTTTTCTCTCTAACTGTTAGTAGAGACTTCCTCTAGAGAATAAGTAATCCTTCAAAGTACATCTTTAAATAAGTTTTTATTGTAATAGGTATTAGATGGGAATAATAAAAGTAAAAAATATCATTCATGGTATATTAGTAGTAAACATATATTATTCAAGCTATAATATCAATAAACAAATATTCTATAAGGTACAATAACAAAATGCATCATGTTATTTCTTCATTTTTTCTATTTCATTTGAATAACAATCAAAGTTAGTAGTAAGTGAATAATAGAGTTAAAAGATATATTATAATTCTATTTATTTTCACAGTAGTTTTCTATCTTCTACTAATAATCTAGAACACATAAAATAACAAAGCAATAATATATATGTTTCACCCTTATTCCTTTTTTCTATATAAAAAATATTTAATAAAAAATTATCCCATAATTTAATTTATATAAATAGTAGTTCTATTTCTATATTTCCATTTTGAAAATGAATCTATAAAAAATTATCGATTAATACATTTAACAAATGTGAAAATATATTTCCATAAATCTATATATTCAATAATATTGTAATAACTTCATCTAAAATTTTCTCTATTAAATTTTTACTTTAAATCGTTCAAAAACTTAATAAAAATATCAATACAAAAGGCTAAATTAATACTATTACAAAATTGATATTATCTACTATATATCGTAAAATGGTATTATGATATCATAATTTAACAATTATATCATTGGATCATGAAACTCTCTTGATACTAAATCAAATGACTAGCAACCAATTCACATATCTATGTAATAATATAATAATGAATATCAAATTTATAATTAAAATTGAATAAAATAGATAAATATAAAACTATTAGAAATCTAAAAACCTTAAGAAAATAAAAAATGTGGTAACCTATTTGAACCAATTGAAACTTACTATAACTTAAAAAAGTAACACCCATTATTCTCAAATCATAACTTCTAAAGTCTTATGATCCCAAGGATATTTTTTGCATGAAACATTATATATTTATTTAATTATACTTAAAAATAAATTATATTTCATATTTAAATCTTATATGTGTTTCTTATAATTTTAAATAATACATAATTCATGAAAATCCATGTTTTCTATTTAATCTCATGCATATCAAAAAGTGTATCTGACATGTGTAGATTCCATCTATAATGCATGCGATAGACATATCCTATTAAAGATAATTTTAATATTTTATTATCTTCTTGATTTCACATATGGAATACTGTATATAAAGAGTATCTTCTTCTCAATGTTATAAGTCAAGTTATTTTTTATATAGCATGCATTGCTTCTATTTTTTCTTTACTTTGTTCACAACATCACTTATCTTTAGTTCACTGCAATGGGAGTTTCTGTAATATGTAAACTATATGTATTAATCTACAAATGGTGTATGCTTTAAGTGTACTTCAGTTCTTAATTCATTTTTCATGAGAGTTTCATGCCACTAGTTTCTGAATGTAAATCCATAATTCATAGCATGCTATGACATTCCTTCTACAATATAAATATTTTCAACTAAAATTGAAGTTCTTTATTTTTTACAACATGCATGAAAAACATTTTTTTCATATTCTGTATGAGTAATAATTCATCCTAAAATTATTTTATTTTCTAATTTCTTGATATTTGACAAATAATATCTGTAAGGATCAGGCTTCACATGGATTAGTGTAAGGATCATCTCAAATGTATAAGCATCAATATCATATTTATAAGGATGATTTCACCGTAAGGATGAGTCATGTCAGAATAATCCTAGGATAACATTCAATATTCATAAAGATAAATTAAATTTTACATAAGGATAAATTAAATAATTATTAGGTAATTCCTTTGTGAAAAAAAAACAGACTAGAAATCTATATCAACTTGGTACTACTAGTTTTAGTCAATTTTTAGAGCCTCTAAAAATCAATTTTAGATTATAATCCCACTGAATTATTTTTAAATGATTTTTTAATATTTACAATGAATTTAAGATCACCATAATATGACTTATGTATCTCTATAAATCACCAAAAAATAGTAGTAAAAAAAAATGAAATACCACATAATTAAAAAAATGTTACAAAAACTTCAAGTAAAAAATAAAACATCAAAACAACCAATTAATCCTTCATTGTAGTTAAATTAAATATATATAAAACTCTTGTGTATATATATTAATAATAAATGTTAAATTCCAATTTCTATAGCTCAAGTTATAATTAAAAAATATTAGCAACTATAATTTGAAATTTCAAGTGCTTTATAGAAATCTTTCAGTAACTTTAGGTCAAATTGAAAACATATAAACAATTGAATCAATCTTTTCTGTAGTTTAATAAAATATATATAATATTAATATCTCTCTAATGAAACAATATAATTAAATTCCATACCATATAACTCATGGTATGATCAAAATATAATATCAAAATAAATATGAAATCTATAGAAATATATGAACTCTAAAATGAAATATTTTCCATCTTTTAGTAGTGAATAAAATGTGATGATATATGATAAAATATTAATTAGATTAATAAAATATATAAAAACACATAACCACAAAAAATAGAGAGATATTTTAATTATCAAAACATTATAAATAGAGTGGAAAATAGACACTAAAAAATATCCCCTTTTTTGATAACTAAAAAACCTGATCATATTAAGAAAAATCTCCCTCGCTTTGTAATAATAAAAAATGTCAAGATAAACAAGTATGTATCTAGTTAAAAAAAATCAACACATTATACAGATTTAAATAATTAAAACATAATAACTAGGGTCACAATCTCACCTTTACCAATGGAATAGAATTTTAAGCACAAGGGTCATTTATAAATATTTTTAATTTTTACTAATAAGGAAAAGACATGCTTTTAAGGACCAAATATAATTAGAAAAAGCATGTTGTAACCAAATAAAAAACTCCCTAGGATATATGAAAACTTGTATATAACTAACATTCTTTTAATGAAATATACATTCTCCCCCTTTAATAATTAAAATATACATACTATAGATATATAAAAAGAATTATCATCCCCCCTTTAAGATACTAACCGATCAAGAATAAAGAATAAAAGAACATGATTTCAAAATAGTTTAACAAAAATTCCTAGAATTATTAAAAGTATTAAACATTTAATATATCATGCATCAGTATTGAAGAAAGTAATTTCTATACAGATAACATTCTTCACAAAATAAAATATTCATGTTTAACAGAAACAATTAAGAAAAATAAAATAATAATATCTATATAACCCCCTTAATATATGATTCTCCAATTGAAAATATTAAACTGTGAATGCTTACTTTCTTGAAATAATAGGGTAGTGAATATATAATTAGGATAACTCCCTATATATAAAAATTTGAACTCCAAGGAGCCACACTACTATTTAAAAATATACCAATAATTATGAATAAAAAATAGTTCTAATTCATTTCATTAAAATAAACATTTAATCACATGATATTCATGATTACTCCACTCAAAAATTAAACATATACATCAAGTATATTCATGAAATTAAAAACAAAATATATTTAAAGAATTTCATAAACTATTTCATCATAAATAATATTATAGTACGACTCATGGAAGTAATCCATAAAATAAAAACTTAAATACATTCTTACAATAATAATTTTTTTTACTAATTAGTATACTGCAACACACTAGTAGAAAAAAACATAAATTACATGCATATTGGACATAATATTATGTTTTAAAAACTTAAATGAATAAATTAGTTAGTAAAATAAATAAATAGTTAATCATATTCATAAATAAAGGTAGAAGAGTTTAAGAAAAATAACTTAAAAGAACTTCCCCCTTATATAGAATAGTTAGTGAACTTTAATCATAAATTAAAATAGAAATGAAATAATTCTTGGATAGTATTTATAAACTCCATGAATCTTTTCTTTTAGATAACAAACCACTTCAAATTTGATTGATCCTTTTATACTATCTAAATTTATTGAGAATCCACCACATGATTTAGTATTGGATTATTTTTTTAATATTATTAAAAACTATATCAAACACACGTTTCTTTTTTGTACCCATATTCTTTTGGGTATAATAGTTATAGAAATAAGAGACTTAGGTAACCATAATTGTTTATTTTGAGTAGAAATTGAGATTTAAAGTGAGATAATTATCTTTAATAGTAGACATACTTAACACCAAAAAATTGAGTAATTTTAAAGATTCAATCATTAATAAAATTTCCATTTATACCAAAATTAGAAAATATAATACATTAAATGCTTTTACTAGTCTTTCCATGAAAAAAATAATTTCAATATAGTTTAGGTCCTTCTCCTTTACTTAAAAATCCAAATATTCATCTATTTATTTTATTCTTTGAAAGGATTTTATTCAAGTAATTTTATTATTTTGTAAAAATACTAGAAGAAATATTTAAAGAGTATACTTCAAGTAATAGTTTTTTTTAATTCTATTATCATGCAAGACACAAGACGTTTTAGCAAAATTAGTCCTTAATTACAAAATTTGTTTAGGTAAGTCATATTTTTGAAGAATAATGACTTCATAATATTTCCTCAAAGATTTATGTTTCTTCTTTAAATTTTATAATTACCCTTTAGGAATAGTGTAGTAATAATTATTATCATCAAAATAAATATTTTCAAAGTTAGTATTTTGAGAGTAAAAGGAATGTACCTCTTCATCTTGAGCCATAAAACATAGATTCACCTTTGTATTTTCTTGATCAATATCAAAGTTTGAATTGGATTCGTCACTATTAAATTATTTTGACACACTCCAAGTAGCATTTATAGACTTATTACTTTTTATTTTATATTCATCTTTCCTTTGTGCCTTATGTAGGGGGATCTTGGTCTCGAATGTACTTTTTCTTGTATTCGTACCATAAAACTTCTTTCTTTTCTTTATTTTTTCCTTTTTATTCTTATATAACTTGATGAACTTTCTTATATATATCAGTATGAACTACTAAAATCATTATTAAAATAAATTTATTTAACTTTTAGTGTCGAAAATTTGAGAGAAACATTACCCTTTTTGATAGAATTATGATCTTTAGTTTCATCTTGCATCTCAGCTTCATATATCATTAATTTTCTAATCAAATTATTCATATTCAGATTCTTCACTAGAGTAGATTATTTAATATACATAGATATCCCACTTCATATAGAGGTTATGACTTTAAGAATTTTCAAAGCCTGATAATATTCAGGGATTAGAGAACCCAATACAATAACTTCATTATCTATTTATAGAATCCTTTGATTCATTTGAGTTATACTTTTTCTTCATACATATATTAAAAGTATCAAATTTAAGTTTTTCAGTGCCATAACTTAAATGTATGTTATTATCCTTAACTTCATATGAAACCACTATAATTTTTTTACATTTCAAAAATAGTATAGCATTGATAATATTTGTTGAATTCATCAGGTCTATGTCTATAAATAATAACATTTATATCTATATAATTCAGATCATAATTTCCTTCTTCAGTAGCATTCCACTTATTTGGTTAACCAATAAGGATTTTATAAGGATTTAAATATTATATATAAAATTTTAATCCAATGTTCTCCAAATAAATTATCATCCTTTATTTCCAACAACCATAATTATTACCTTTGAAATAAGAAGCACGAGTCATGGAAATACCTTATCTAAGTTCATCAACAATAATCAATCTTATTCAGTTGATCTTTACCCTCTATCTTATAAAGTCTAAAAGGATAGAAAATTGAATCCACAAGAATCCAATATTTGATAATTTTTTTTCCAAAGTTGATAAAAAAATACTCAAGAGGGGAGTTTATCTAAATTTCATTCAACTACAATAATGGCTGAAATGGTCATTTGGATGTTTGATTTTTTGTTTGAAGTTTTTGCAACATTTCTATAATTCTACAATATTTCATATTTTATTTTATACTATTTTTAGTGATTTATCGAGTAATAAAAGTAAAGTTATGGAGATATTTGGTTCATTATAAATATTAAGAAATAATTTAAATATAATTAAATTAGACAAGAAGTTGAATTTGTTTTTTCAGAGGATTTAAACATTGACTGAAACTAGAAGGATCAAGTTGATATTGATTTTCAGGATACAATTTTTCAAAGAGGAATTACATAAGAAGGATTTAATTCATCCTTAAAAATTGAATTTATCTTTACAATGATAGAATTTTATCTTTATATAAGTATATGATGATGATTATGCACCTCATCCTTATAATGAAATCATTCATATAAAGATAATATTGATGATTACATATTTGAGATGATCCTTACACCAATCCCTACAAAACAATATAATCTATATGAAGTGATAGATTTCACGTTGGATATCTAGAAATTAGAAAATATAAGCACTGTGGGATGAATGATACCACATAGAAAATATGAAAAAGGCTGGCCATGCATGCTGTATGAAATACAGAACTTCTGTTTGAGTTTTATGATTTGGATATAGCAGAAGACATGAAATAACATGTTACTACTAGTGCAATTCATTCAGAAATTAGATGCACAAAACTCTCATGTAGCATCAATATGATAAAAATATGCATTAGTGGTAATTTTTTTTCAAATATCTGGCAGTTTTAACTGCTTCCCATTGATTCATAGAACTTCTATAAACAGTCGCATTTTTCTAAGTCTCCCATTAATCAATTACGGGTTTTCATTAGTGGAGGTCCCTAAAAACTATTTAAAATCCATGATTAGTGGTGATTGTGAGTATTTAACTAAAATTAATGTGGTGATTTATTTTTTGAATAATTTTATTCAATAAAACATCGATTAGAATTACATCCAATAAATTTATGGGTGTTTAATTCATATTTTTTTATTATACCCCTAAACCAGTGATAGTTATAACCATTGATAATATATTAGTATTGGTTATAACCATCAATAATATATTAGTGGAAATTTATAAGCTTATAGTAATGGTTTACCAGTGAGTAGAGATAGTTAAAACCATGCCAATTATATAGGGGTTGTTTAAACCATCACTACTTACAAAAAAATAGCAACTTATATTAGCCTTCTAAATTTTTTACCACCTATAAGATAAAATAAAAATATGTTCATAACATGGATAATTCAATAATTCCAGTTCTCAAACAAATAAAACATAAAAAATAAAATATTTACATACATTATATAATATTATTTTTTAAATATACAATATTTTTTTTAAGATGCTACAAAAACGGTATATATAAGTTTTAATTAAAAATATAAGGAATTAAAAGGTTAATTAAACATCAACCCTACCCTTCTAAGTCAGTTTGGATTTCCCAAAATGATCCATTCTCTTGATTTACTTGTCAGTCACCAACCTCTGGTGCATATTTTATACATGTTAAATGGAATTTAGATTATAAATTATTTTTAATTTTATATTCTATTTTTGTAGCATATGGCATAAAAAATATATTTTGTAGGTTTCACTAGCCTCCAGTGCATATTCTATTTGCATTAAATGGAATTTAGAGTATAAATTAGTTTTAACTAGATAATTTATAAAAATATATTTACAACAATTATCATAATAATATAACCATATTAAAATAAATGTGGTAGATTTAGTACCATTGTATTTTTTCATACCAAGGATGAAATGTTTATTGGAATTCTCCCATTTATACCCTGAAATCGATTACCCAATAATTAGACTTATATTTTATAGTAATATTAGATAAGAAAACTAAAATATTTATCTATAATTATATTTAGTTTTTATTAAAGATTTATTCTTCTAATTAATGGGAATATACCTCCAATCATGGTAAATGATGGGAAAAGATGATGTCTCACATGAAAATTATCCCAAGATATATCTATATAAGCCACACACATCTTTTGTAGGCACCCAAAACATGTCAAATGGCACAAATATTTTAAAATAGATCAAACTTCAAACATTCAATGTATTAATGTTCATTTATGTCTTTCTATTATCTAAATATGTTTAATAAATATATTCAATAATTATAATACAAATGAAATGAATTATTTTTTCACATTAACAAATACATACTAATAATGTTCACCCTTTAGTAACCCTGTAATGGTAACTATGACACCATATTCTCAATTAATGACTGATCCTCATCTTCTCCATCTATTTCCTCTAACATTCCTAGAGTAGATGATGGTGTACTAGAAGTATTAAGAATACCTGATGAATATTAGAGTATATTAGATAGAATCAAATTACTAAAAGAATAGCATATTGAAATTAAAGAGCATACCTGATATAGGTGGGAGCATATCAGATGGGTCATATGACATCATAGGAGCTATTGAAGATCGAATCATATCTTCAAATCATTTTTTTCTCCATATTCCTGTATCCAATAAGAATATAAAACAAATTAGAACATGATATATGATATAAAATAAGAAAATATTTTGAAAATGTTGTACATTGATTAATTGAATTCATGTATTCTAAATAAATAGATAAAAATATTTTAAAGGATGAATGATCATATAATCAATTAATTTATCTTTAATCATATTAGTTTCATCCTCCACTATTAACATGATTTCACCATATTCACCCTCCCTTACAAGACTAACTGTTTCAATATCACTATGGATAGATTAATCAATCTCTTATTGTTTATGGGATTCAAAGTCACAAAATAATTCTTCAACATCATCAACCATATCATACATGTCTCTCTCTATGACATAGACTATAACACTCAACCATTCATCCACTCCATCATAAACAAAATATAATATTGTATCTTATGAATACAAAATATATGGATTGTGTTTTTCATGCTCGCTAGTATTAATCAATCTAGAAATGTTAACGTAAGTAAATTTTAAAAAATGTTTCCATATACCCATATAAATATCGACCCACTTGCATTTGAATAACACAACTGAAAATTGTCCATAATAATTTAATTAGTTTATTTCAATAAAATTTGTATAGTATCCCATTTATTTGAATTTTGTGAATATTCCACTATTTTTTGTTTTAAAAGATTCTTCATGTAAATATTTATAAATCTTAAATAAATTATTATTATAAGCATCAAATATCGTAGGATACTTAAATGTTCCTTCAGATAAATATTTCAAATCATCTGACACTCCATCTCAATTATCAACATTCAAGATCTACATGTATAAATATAAAATATTATTAGTTACATAAGATAATTATATCAACACATTATGAATATAAAATGGATTATGATCTTATATGAAATGAAAAACAATAAACAATGTCTTTGTTAACATCTTTTGTTATATATTTCTCATTCCATGTTCTAATATAAAGTCATATCTTTGTTCATGTCTTCAATTATTGAATAAATAATTTATCAATATCTCTATTGAGTAACCTAGATATATGTTCTTGTATAAACTATTTTTGTTCCAATGGAATTGATGATATTTTTCCATTATGATGACCTAATATTGGAAAGTTTTCTAATTTTTTATAGGAATGTAATTGATTTTCACTATCATCAGCATGTAGCACTAGATTTAATCACATCTCAATATTATCTAAATACCTAGAAAAAAAGGTGATACACTCTTCCACTGTTTAACATTCAGTGATAGATCATTCTAGTTGAGATTTTTTTTAAAAAGGACTTCAAATGACCTAGATACCTAATGAAAAAATTAACATATAAAAATAAACCACATATATAATGAGTTTTAAAATTTTAATATACTAATAATAAATAAGTAGGATACCAATACCTATTTATGGGATACATCCATTGAAAATGTATGGGCCCTATAACTTTAACTTCCTTAGTCAAATGCATAGTTAGATGAATCGTCACCATGAAAAATTATGGGATAAATATCATCTCCAAATGAAAAGTTTCATTAAAATTATTTCCTAATGTTTTTCAACCATAATTGGGTTTAAATATTTCTCAAAAATTGTTTGAATAATGTGAAAAATTAAATACATATTCTATTATTTTATAAGGTAAAATTTTCCAGAATGCCAAAGGTAACAATTACTCTATCAAAATATACGATTCATGGATTTTAATTCCATTTAACTTATATTGCTTCAAGTTAAAACATATTTAAATGTTATTTGAATACACATAAGGTACTTTAATGTTTTTTATACTTCAAAATAATATATATTTTTATATATTATTAAATAAAAAACTATTGCAGGATACTTTCCCTAATCATTTTCCCATAGATCACACTTTATATTAATTTTTTACAAGTACTTATAAACATTAAGATGATCATTTGATTTTCATTTCTCATTCAATATTGTAAAAACCAAAATTTCACATACATGTTTTTATTGTGTACAACTTCAAGATTATGATGTAAAAATTGAAATTCCCAATATGGTAGTTTGAAAAAATAAGCTGTTTCTTCCATTGTTGGGTAAAAACTTGTATTTGATGATATTTGATGTCATTTCCTAGAAAATTTCAACTAATACTCCTTCCTAAATTTTGCATTAATAATTGATGCTTTTATAACAATTTTTAAACTTGATATCAACTTTGGTGGTGGCCTAAACCCATTTTTTCTATTAAAACATGACTTATTAAACTGTACATTTCAGCAGTTGATGAATTATATGTATATTGAAAATTTTATTATAACACTTTAAATTCTTCTACAAGAGGTTGAATTTATACATCAATTTAATTTACATGAATTTTATTTCCTAGAATGATTATCAAAATAATTAAAGAAGTTTGTTGCATCCACATTTGTAGAGGTATATTGTATGTGAGCAACATAATTATCCAAATGCAATAATTTATTCTTAGAGTCTTTAATGGATTCTATCTATAAGTATCCAATCCAAAATTTACATTCCTAGGATCTAAAGAGATATTTGAATATAAATAATGAAATTATTTCCATGATTTCAAATATTTTTGATGATGTATAAACCTTTCATTCTTGTTTTCCATAGTATGTGTCTTCTATTTTAAAAGAAATGAACAATATTTTCAATGTTTATTTTAATATAAAGTAATATAAACCCTTTGAAACTATTTTATTCCTAGTATGTTAATTCATAATTTTATCATGATTCACTAATTTACATCTAGAAGTATGACATCTTTTACCCTCTTCTCTATTTAAATATTCTCCCCGATAAAACATGCAGTTATTAGGACATGAATATACCTTCATATAATTAAGAATGAGTTTGGTAGAAACCTTCTGTTGTAATATTAGGTTCCATAGACCCAATTATACAATACTTTTCGATTACCATATCATGTTTATAGTTAGATATAAATGATATTTACTTACAATTATAATGTTAAAATTTTCACATCTATTATTAAATGGTAATTTCCATAGATTAATTATCATATCTAAAGGTTATAGAAGATCCTAGGATATAATGAGAACCTAAAGATAATATGAAATTAATCTTAAATACATGTCCTATAGTCTATATACATTTCACTAACTGGACACTCTCGATGTTTTATTATCAGGTTCTAGGGGATCATAAGCATTGAGTCTTCTTTTCATGAAGTTCTCACTTGTTGATCTCTAGTAGTTGAGATCATGAGGACAGACCCACCAATAGGAACACCACATGTTTTGGGTGTCATTGAATGTTCCTATTTATGAACATGTGTATTGATCTCTTGACTTGAGATCATTATCAATGTGTTTCATTTGATCATGTACTTTGATGCAAGAAAAAAACCAGGATAATGAAATCATGGTGAGATATCTTGTGTTGGGTGTGTCATTGGTGGAATGAAATTTATTGAATAGTCAAGATAGAAATTTTCAATTCCGAGTTGAGGAAGTTATATATATCAGTCCCAGTTAATCTAGATGGTATTACCCTCATAAATCCATGGCCATGGTATTTGAGGGTAAATCCATCCATTTAGATCAAAAATTAATAAAGCAAAAAGGATGATGACATAGGTGTGCTTCCACTTTATGAGATATCTAAAGAAAAAGAGATTATATTATATAATGTGTGTTCATAGGTTGGTTTCCATTTCTATGACTAATCCTTATCTCTTTATGGTCTATAATGGGTTCTTAGATTCCAATCTTAGTCTATGAATGATATTCACTAAAATCGAGATAAGGGCCTAAAGGTTCAAACACAATAACGTATTCAAGAATCTCCCTTACTCCGATGAATAGGTATATATGACATGGTGGGACCCACCATTGGGCTCTGAGATTTTTCCAAAGATATATGATCACCAAAGGAATAAAAAAAATCATATTATTCAAGTTAAGAATAATTGGCATTGAATTTATTTATTATATATATTTATAAGTTTCAAAGTAAATACATGGAAAATATTATTTGGAAGAATATTTGTTTAAAATATTCAAGGTTCATTTAATATTTACAGGAAAAACGAGTCGAGTTAATGGCTCAGGTTTTATCACGTAATATATTTATTATATTACAAGAAAGTGATAAAAATATAAATGATAATTATGACTTAGTATAGTATTCATAATATGTCGTTTATAGTGTGAAAGAAATTTAGGGGTTGGGGAGACTTTTTCATGTAATTTGATAACACAATATAAATAAGAGATGGTTCGTTCTATCCTGTGAATATTTATAGTGAGCTCTTGATATATTATCTCTTCTCTCCCTCTTTATAGTGATAGATTCTTTATTCTAGGGTAATCAGATTAAGATCTCCCTCATGTATCGAAGGTACATCGATGCAGTGATCAATGGGAAAATGAAGACTTCATCAGATATCTATGATAGCACCCAAAATTTGATGACCATTGCTTCCATAGATTTTTTAAGTTCATATGGAAGATATAGAGAAATTAAAATTCAAATTCCTCAGGCAGTGATCACTGGTGACAAGTAGATGTCGAGCACAACTGCAAATCAAACCGGGTATTTATGATTTAATTTTTATGCTTAATTTTATTCACATGTGATCCTTAGCCTTAAATTAGGGCAGTGATTTTGCAGTGATGATGTTGTTACATCAATCATCGATGAAAAATTTTAAATCGCCAGCCCTTGGATTTCGTTGCATGACCCGATATCTTCAATTGGTATCAAAGGGACTCATGAAGATTTTAAGCCAAGAAAAATTAAACTTACATTAAATTCCATAAATGGAGTTGTTCTGGTTCCAACACAACCAATGATGGTTAAATTTGAAATCTTATGGATAAATTTCATCCATCTGAAGTTTTTAATGTGGATTGAAATTACTTTTTGTGAGTATTAAAATTTGAATAATGGTTTTTGATAATTAAATATCTGGCTGGTCGATGGTGATATTTTTGATATATCTATACCATTCTGACTGGATGAATAAAATAATGTTTTCCACCAGAGAAGAATTAGTCCCAGTGATTGAAATAGTTAAATTGATTAATTAATATGATTAAATAATTTATTTTAACAAAATTTTAATTAATAAACTTATAAATTTGAAAGGTCGGTAAAAAACTTGTATACGAACAAAAAATAGGAGGCGGTGTAGACTTTTTCAAAGAAAAAGTTAAAACACAAAAAAGAGGGTCTTCAATGGTGGGCCTAGATTTGCTTGGAAATAAAAAAATATGGGACTGATGGGAGACTTCTAAAGGAATCCACCTTTGAGCTAGCCGTGGCCCCAGCGCTAACCGACTGTTTCCCTTGGCTACTCTCCTTCTCCTCCATAGGAGTCTCCTCCTTCACCGCCCTACCAGTCTCTCCTCTCCCGCTCTCCCACTACCATGAGCCCGTCAAATCAGGACCCTCTCCACAGAGAGATACTTTGGTCATAGACCACCATGAGACAACCATATCCGACTCACTGCCACCGCATGGTCTTTAGCGATGGTTGAGCCAGACGCCCCTACCTTACCAGCACCAGATCCCAACCCTGCGACCACTATCATTCAGAATACTCCCCTGCATAAGTTGTGTGTGCCCTTTCTATCCCTTCTAGGACCAGGAGATCTGGCTTCCACTTCCTACAGTTCCCCATTTCTGCTGATACGCTCGACTGAGGCCAGCATTCCTTGATCTAGCTGGGCCAAACTCATCAGTAACCATCACCTTGAAGGACCACCACATCATTACCCCACAAGATACTAGGAGAACCTGCTTCCACCACCTCCGGATGGTCACCCATAGTCAGCACCTTCTCGAGCAACCACTACCATCACCAAATTCCCAAAGAGGAACCGTGATCCTATCAGCCTAATGTAACCTCTGTTAGTGTTCGGTTCAATCTAGTTTTCCCCAAAATGGGCTTGGGAGAGTCTTCTTAACTCATTATAGCTCTGAGAAGACCAACCTAGCCCAAAAAATCACTATATAGACTCTACATGACCCGTTATGGTTCTGTGTGGGGTCAACCTGACTTGGAATGACCCTATGTGGAGTTTTGTGGTCCGGGTAATTTTATATAATCAAAAAGTTAATTAAATTAATTATTTTTTTAAGTTAAATTAATTATATATTAATTTTTTGGTTTAAAAATAATTTTAATATTGTGGGTTAAATTAATTTAATTTAGTTGTTAAATTAAATTAATTAATTAATTATTTTTGGCATTAAAAATAAGTTAATTAATGGTAATGAATTACATAAATATTTAATTAAAAATAAGAGTGAGTTTTTAATTCAGTAAAATGCTCTCAGAAAAATAATTTAATGCAAATTTAATTTTATTTCTTCATTTAATTTAAATACACGATTTTAATGCATATCAACTAATCATGATCCACATACCAACCAATGTATGTTTGGTGCATGTTTATTTATTAATTTATTGCAATGTTATTTTATAATAATTAGTTTAATAAATGACTCTTTGCGTGTCGTATTTATTATTAAATGTATACAGGCTTGCGTGTCCATTTTCTCAGTTGTATTTTGTATTCCCAAGATCCCCTCACCTACATGTGAGTATTTTTGTATAATTACAAAGAAGAACAGTATCATACATCACACTGAGTTATGGAAATGAACCATACAGTAGTTTGAATCATTAGATTAGCAAGCACTGCAACTCGAGTCGCAAGTAACACTATTCAAGGAGTTACCCCTAGGGTTTAGGTTGATCAATTATTCACTAAATGGATCAAAAATTAGTATTATCTCATGATCACATCATCATTTTATTTATCTATGTTCTATTATTTTATGTATGTGTAGTTTATGTGTGATTACATAAAGTAATAAATAAGCATGAACATATAAAATGAACATGTGATACAATGTAATTTTTCTATTTATTTCATGATTAGTTGTGAGTGTGATCACATCGTAAATTCTTATGAAATAGAAAATGATTTTTTCTTCATTTGAAAATATATAACCCTTACAGAAATATTAAGTTTCAAATGCCTTATTTCATTTGAATTTGAACACAACTAGGTGTTCGGGGTTCCTGGTCAGCCATAGTTGGGGGCACATCTTACTACTGGGGAGTTCTTATGAGAATGATGGGTTTAATTTACTGAATTTGGTTGTAAGGATTATATATTGCTAAATTTCTATCACTTTATAGGCAAATCATTGATGGGATCAATGTTACGATTTTGAGAAGCTATGACTTTACTCAAAGGATCAAGGAGGCATGAGTTAATGTGGTTGGCTAGTCAAATTCATAACTTGAACTCTCCAATTAGTGGAATATCCATAACTTATAGACTATAAGGGGAGGTTCAAGGATTATTTCCAATATAATACTCGAGTGATAGAGTTTTCTGATTCTAGTATAGAGGGTTCCTAGAATTCGATAAAATAGTGGGAGACACTTAATATTAATTAATTAATCAATAATGTCTAAACTAGTAATCAAGATAAAATTACTAATCTACTAGATTTTATTGTAGTAAATGTAAATGAATATGAAAAGAAATACCATGATACTTAATGTACAAAGTATATCTCCACACTAACATGAGTTTACAAGAGTAGTACATGCTCTTGGAAAAAATACTATGATATCAGAAATTCAAGGTGCCAGTGTCCCTAATACCTATTAAGACACCTCAAGAAGTGAGGGTGTTAAAAAAATTCTTTTAAGAGACTCGTGTTTTATGCATATGATGTTTATGTCATAGTGATTTAATCAATTTTTTGTTGTAAGTTATGAATATTACATTTGTAAATGAATTATATTACATGTAGTCTCATCTATGAGAAGTTTGAAAGGAGAAATAGAAGCACAAATATGATTAAGTAATATTTACACTGGATCTCTATAAATTTAAATGTGGATTATGATCTTTCAATACATCCTATTATAATATAATTATCACCTATTTTCTCCAGTTTCTTTTAATATTACAAAATGAACAGTATGAAGAAAATGCTTCATTATCTTCTAGTTAAGGCTCAACCTGAAATAAGAACATTAAAGAATGATTAATATTTACTTCTTATAGAGAACAAATTGAAATATTGGGAGAAAAGGCTTATGGAAAGTGGAACACCCAAGGCCCCTTCACAAGGTCCTTCAAATAAAAGAGGTATTATTCAGTAGGTTATTTTCTTCGTATATCATGAAAAAATTCTATGTAAGATAAACATAATGAACTAAATTAAATACACAATTACTCTCTTATCCTTCAATGAATATTCATCATGTAAGTAATGTTTCATTTTTTTACTTCTTTGGTATTATATACAATATTTTTATCACATATGTGTATTGAAATACAGTAACCAAGAAAGTATAGAAAAATTACTGTAAGTAAGGTGTATTCTCTAGGTAGGTGAGAAAGGGTGGTGCCTAAGTCAGCAATGAGAAGTATACAACTTATATATTTACAAGTGAATTATTCTTGTAGAAATTTAATTGAGTATAAAAAAAATTATCTCACATGTACTTTTGACACAAGGACACATTTTTACAATTTTTTTAATGATATTTTTTGTGGTGTATAATACTCAAGTAATAGTTCAGTGATACATGAATCATATGAAATACGTGATGAATATAAAATGTAAGACTAATATACCCAATTGTAAAAAGATAATTATTTTTCAAGAAAAACTAAAAGTAGATGTCTAGGATGTACCAAGTATGGTATTTTGAATCATCCAAGATAAATAAATTAGGTATTATCGATGTTTATACTTATTTAGTTTTGGAAAAAGAAACATTTAAATATAAAGGTACACCAAAAAGATTTCAGAATTAGTTCAACAAGAGAGCGTAAACTATTCTAAGGGTAAGATAGTAGTATATATACATCATTAAATTCCATTAAGGATTTATTAAGGGAAGAGAAAGTGATGTATGGGATATGTATGGCTAAAAGATATGAGTTCTTCAGGCCAACATGTTAAAGAATATCTTAACCAATAATTTATCGATCAATATAATGTTTCATGGAGAAATTTCTAAACAAACATTACCTTATCTATATCACAACATTGATATTAATAAGGAGGATAAATGATGAGTCTTATATCTTAACATTTATCAACTAAAATATAGTGTGGAACAATTTATAAATGTATATTTTATACATCAGATTCATGATGTAAGGAGTATCAATGTTGCAACTTGTAGAAACATACATTATATTTCATGATGTGCTTCACAAATAAAGGAATTATCCCATAACCATTTGACAACAATAATGACAAATGGATATCATATGGGTAATATTATGATGTAAACCCATTATATCATAAGACATGTGTTTAGATGCAAAGAGTTTGTTAGAAAAAAAAAATTCATCAAAAAAGATCATAAAGTGCATCTAAAGTAATCATCCAAAAATTTCTTAGAATATTACGTGGATTCCTATAATAGAATATATATAGTCAATGGATAGAATAAATTTATATAAGAGGTTCCATATCTATATTTTAGATATTGGGATAAATATTTAATTGAGTTTAGTCAATTAAAAAGATACACAAGTACTTAGAATAGGAACGAGTTTCACAAGATATGTGGAAGATAATGTTACAAAGTCATATACAGTGTAGGAAAGTTAAAACCATAGTGATGGTTTTGTATTCACTGTGGCCAGTGATCCATTATTCATTGAGAATAATAATTCATACAAGTAATCAGTATATAGAAATTATCTAAGATTGACAAGATCAATTAAAATTCAACAATGTATTCCATGTATCAAAGTGTAAATGGGATTAATATTTTGAATACTGTGGTGGGTATTCAAATAATATTATACATGGATGGTATAAGAGTAGTACCAATAAGGCTTGATTGATTAGCCCAAGCCATTATTCCTAAATCCATTAGAATTTTACTTGTCATAGATAATATCTATGATCATTTTATTGAGTATTGGATGTCAAGACCACCAATCATGGAAGGTTTCTATATGACACAACAAAAAAGGAATGGTGACATCACAAAATGCCAATAAATGTTGCATGTTACTCAAATCTTGTTTAGGATTAAATTAAGCAACAAGATCCTAGAATATTAATTTGGAATGGATATTTTCCATGTTTTTACTAGAGGTTAGTGTGAATTCTAATTTTTTCCAAGAGAAACATGTTTGAAAATAGATAGAAAACTATTGGTCTTACAGTTAGTTAAGAATTGAATGAAATTTATTCCCTAGTGATTGACTTAAAGTAGTAACCTAAGTTATAAAGATAAAGATATAATGAGGTAGATATAATAGTTTTTTATACCTAATAAATATCACATATATTGTCATAGTATTGAAAAATACAAGTATGATTAATTCAAGAGAGAATTGTTTCCAGTGTCACATTGAATAAATCTCTCTAGGTAGACATGTAAAAAACACGAGAGAAGATTAAAGTGGTGAGTTGAATTCCATACACCTTAGAGATAGATTAATCATGTATTACATGATATGTACAAGAATTTATATTTCCAAGATGTACTTTATAGTAGGAATATATCAGTTATAAATAGGAGAACTACAATGGAAGCAGTCAGAACTATCTAATTGTACTTAATTAAGTACAAATGATATGTACCAGGTATGTGGAGAGGTAATGATACTTTTTTATAGGGGACACAAAATGTTTTTTGTTAGATCCATGTGATTTAATATCATAATCAGGCTAAGGTAATGAGAATCCAAAGATCATTCAAGCCAGTGGTATCCATACCAATAAATACCTAGTATGTTACAGCTTCTAAGGCATATAATAAGAAGTTAAATGCAATGATTTATTCTAGTTATTGGAATCAGACCTAGTAAGTACAATATTATCATAATATAAAGTATTATATTCTTAATAGCCAAGATTTCAAGTTTTTATAGTGGAAAAAAGAGAATACACTCAAGGTTTCCATCTCTTGAGAGGTTTTACTCAAGGTGGTTAGGTTGAATATAGCAAAATAACCAAGCAACAGAAACGTGAAAGACCCATCAAATAAATCTGTGACTCTGAAAAAACATGATCTTAATCATGTGAGAGATAATAAGTTTGGTTAACAAGTTTTCTCTAGTGCAAGTGGGAGTGTTGTAATAGTGTGTTCCCTATACCCAACTATACAATACTTTTCAATTACCATATCATGTGTATAGTTATATATACATGATGTTTACTTACCATTATAGTGTAGAAATTTTTTATTTCAATATTAAATAGTAATTTACATAGATTACTTATCATACCTAAAGGTTATAGCAGATCCCATGATATAATGAGAAACCTGAGATACCATGACATTAATCTTAAATATGCATCCTATGATCTAGATACATTATACTAACTATACATAGTCGATGCCTAACTATCAGGTGTTGGGGGATCATAATCATTGCGATTTGTTATCATGAAGTTCTCACTTGGTGATCCTTAGTAGTTGAGACCATGAGGAAAAACCATCCAATAGGAACACCACATGTTTCAAGTGTCATTGGATGTTACTATATATAGACATGTGTATTGGTATCCTTACTTGAGGGCATGACATTAGTTGAATAGTCATGTTATAATTTGTCACTTCTGATTTGAGAAAGTTATATATCTCAAGACTAGTTGATCAGGATGGTGGCACCTTTATAAATCTATGGATGTGGTAGTCAAGGGTAAATCCATCAAGTTAGATCAAAAAATAATAAAGCAAGAAAGGATAATGACATGTGTGTGTGTCCTGATTTATGATATATCTAAAGACAAAGAGATTATATTACATAATGCATGTTAATAGGTTCGTTTTCATTACCATGACTACTCCTTATCTCTTTAAGATCCATGATGGGTTTCTAGATTCTTCTCTAAGTATGTGAATGCTATTCACTACTATCGAGATAAGGGCCTAGAGGGTTACACATAATAGTGAATTCAAGAATATGACCTATTCAGGTAAATAGGTATATAGGACATGATGGGCCACACCACTGGGGTCCGAGATTTTTCCAAGGATGTACAATCACCAAAGGAATAAATAAATTCATATTATTAAAGTTAAAAATAATTGACATTAAATTTATTTACAAGGTTTAAAATAAATACAAGGAAAATATTATTTGGACAAATATTAGTTTAAAATATTCAAGTTTAATTTAATATTTGTGGAAAATAAGTGTCAAGTTAATGGATTGGGTTTTATCACATAATATTTTTATTATATTACAATAAATTGATTAAAATATAAATAATATTGGTGACTCAGTACAGTAGTCATAATATGTCATTTATAGTGTGTAAAAATATTCCGGGTCTGGGGACCTTTTTCCAAGTAATTTGATAACACATTATAAATAGGATATGAGTGAGTCTTTCCCGTGACTATTTATGGAGAGCTCTTGAGAGCTTATCTATCATCTCATGCTTTCTAGAGAGAGATTATCTCATTATAGGGTATCAAATCGATCTCTCCCTCATGCATCGAAGGTTTATCGATGCAATGAGCATCAGGGCATCGAAGGTAGTGTCAGATCTCCAAGTTAACACTCGAAATTCAATGATCAGTGCTTCTGTAGATTTTTTAAGCATGTGCGAATGATCCAAAGGAATTGAACTTCATATTCTTCAAACAGTGATTATTGAAGAAAACCGGATGTCAAGTGTGAATTCAGATCAAACTAGGTATTTATGGTTTAATTTTTGTGCTTAATTTTCTTCACATGTGATCCTCCAGTTTAAACCAGGGCAACCCTTCACCAGTGATGATGTTGGTACATTGATCGTTAGTGAAATGTTTTAAATTCTTGGCCGAACTACTTCCACTTTGGCCCCCGACACCTTCACTTTATTCATATCATGAAATTATTAAGGGAAATTATCTTACAAAAATTCATCATATAACAAATCCAATATCATTAACATTGATTTATCTATAATTCCATTTAAATCACTTTATATGGTAGAAATTTAGTAGAAAATATTTTTTTTGTATATTTTACACATCCTACTTATAACTTCTAATTTCTATCTTCTAGAAATTCATAAAACCCATTTGATCTCTCAATTCCTTTATCTCTTGTATTAATCCATAAAAATTCATAAAGGGGCTCCACTGATATTTTAAAATCTTTACCATTATTTGTAGTGTGTAAAATATCATTAATCAAGTTTGGAATTTCATTATCCACTATTAGGGTAGTATATTTTTTATTCTAATGATTTCTACATGTCAAAATTTCTACAATTTCTCATTCCCAATGCCAAATAAATCTCACATATTTATAAATAAATTTTCATAACCATCATCTAAAATTATAATCTAGATATATATATTTTCTTCCTCTAACTACAGATTGATTTTCAATTGAAAAATCTTAAAACATCTCTAACACCGTATCACATTGTGGTGTATTTCATGGAAAATTAATCCAAATTTTATCCATTTGTATTCTATTGATAAATATCTATATAAAAACATAATGAACATTAATAAAATAAAATAATGATAAAAATAAAACATAATATTTATAGAATAAAAAACATTAATATAAAAAAATGAGTATTTGTAAAATTTGATTGAGAAAAAGTCATCAAATAAAGTATAATTATTATTAATTGATATTATTATTACATTTTTTAGGATATAAATATAACATATAACATATTGAAAAAAATAACAGATTGCATAAAGAAAAACCACATATATTTTATAAAAACATATCTTATTGTTTAAGTGAATCATAAATGCACATTTATTTTAGTTTTTAATCGTTTTCCTTTTTTTACTTTAATTATGCGTTTTCAAAATATTTCATTTAAAATATTAGTAATGTACAAAAAATTGAATATTAAAAATAAAAAATATTATATAATTTGAGGTAAGAAAAATATTGAAATAAATATACTATGAGATTAAATGAATACTAAATCATTATAAAAAAATACATAAATATAGTGAATCCAATTTTAAACATATAATTACTCATATGTGTGGGTGAAATTAAAAAATGGGAACTCATTTTAAGGTAAGTATTTCATCAAAGGGTTATAGAGGATAGGATTCCATTAGAGGGTAGTGGAGTAGAGGACTTCGTAAAGGGGAACACATTGTCAGAGCACCTTTGAGTTGGGATGATGTTTTCAGAGGGTCATTGAGAGGGGAGGAAGCCGTATGAAGGTAATCACGAGGGGAGTACATCATGGGGGGGGGGTGTGATGTTCTATAGGATATATATAAGGGAGGTAGATAGGGGTGGATGTGTATCATGAGGGAGTTCAAGAGGGAAGATTAGCGATACTACGAAAAATGTGTAGAGAAAATGAAATAAATACATTTTATATACATAAATAATTCGAATTGTTACATGAAGAAGACACTACCCTTTGCATGTAGTAATCGATATATGAAATCAAAAAGGTTTTAAAAGGCAACTCTTAGTTTGAATAGAAGATTTTATACACATACATTAATGATAGAATCTACTCATGTTGCATGTATTCTATGATATTCATGAGATCAAATAGAAATATTTTCTCTGTATGAAAAACACACCATTTCAATATAGAATAAAATAATATGATCTTTATAATATGCAATATAATAGATTTTTAAGTATAATGAAAGCCTTGAATAATGAAGCATGTATAAATGAGCCTTCATATCCTAAGGTTTCAGAAGATATGATTCTAAAATAAAAAGTGCTACTTTTTAAAGTTATAGGAAGTTTTTACTGGTTCAATAAAGTTACTAGATGATCTATTTTATTATGCTTTTGAGATTTCTATAAACTTCATATTTATATGGATTACTCTATTCTAATTATAAATTTTATATTCATTGAGACATTCTTATGTAGCTGTGCAAAGTGGTTGCGAGGTATTTGATGGATGATCAAGAGAGTTCCATGATCCAATGATATAATTGTTATATTATGATATTAGAATACCACTTTATGATATGTAGTATAGAATCTTAGTTTTTTATAGTATTAGTTTAGTCTTTCATATTGATATTTCATTTAAATTTTTAGAATATTCAAAGTGCATAATTTATGGAGATAATTTTGGAAGAATGTTTTCCAATATTTTTGAATATGTAGATTTATGGAAATATATTTTCAAATCTTTTTAAATATATTGACTGATCATTATT
Organism: Viscum album; assembly: GCA_963277665.1. NCBI lineage: Eukaryota > Viridiplantae > Streptophyta > Magnoliopsida > Santalales > Viscaceae > Viscum > Viscum album. Next base: position 496,267,448 of record OY728153.1, read on the forward strand.
TAATGATTTATTTTTAAAGTGTATATATGGAAATTTCACTACTATTTCTACAAATAAAATTAGGGGATCATTTTGAATTTAATATTTTTAATATCAAAATAAGGAAGAAGGGTGGAATATATATATTATTGATTTATTATTTATATGTGATCTAGAATATTAGAAGAATAAATAACACTGATGTGATAAAAAATAGAATTATAATATTTTTTGAACTCCATTATTCTCTTACTGATGAAATAAATTTATATTTTCATGAAATAGAAAAAAATGAAGAAGAAATTGATGAATTTTTCTTCCAAATCCTTAAGAATATATATATTTTATTATTGTTTCACCTTATAGAATATTTGTTTACTACTATTTTTCCCATTAAATATCTATTACAACAAAGTATTATTCTGAGCTTGACCTTTACAGACTACTTATTCTTTGGAGAAAGTCTCTATTAACAGTTTCATAGGTAATTTTAAACTGAAGTTGCATTTATTTATTTATCTCATTATTTTCTATAAGTAACAACTTATTGTACTCAATTGTAGATTATGTGATAAATACTTTGACTAAGTGTCAACTACTTATACTTAGTTATTGAGATCCTCTATAAAAACACCTGAAAGCCTAGTAAAAGCCTTGCTATACTAAGTGTTAGCTTTTTTCACTCAACTACAAGATCCCAAGGAAAAGGATTAGGATAAAAATAACCAATATCACATTAAGAATTATTGGAGTGAAATAGGGAATATTATTATATCCTCAAAGAACTATTAAAATTACATTTGTCTTTTTATTTATTTATTTAATTTCTAATTCATTAATCAATTAAAGGTATAAAGACGAATTCACTTATTTTAAGAGGGAAGTTTTAAATCAGTTGGTATTTTTAAAGGACTCAATTCACCCCCACTATTGATTCATTATCTACATAAACTTTAGAACAAAAAGTATGATTATTTAAGGTGTATGAGACAAATCTAGTAGAAACTATTATATAGATATATGTGTTTAATAAAGATCATACAAACTCCCTCTATATCTAGAGTAGCATTAACATTTTTCTAGAGGTCACTACTTACTTATGAAAATGGATTATTGAATTAATAATTATTTTTAATGATATAATGAACCAATGGGTTACATATAGTTTCTATAAGAATAAGGATCAGTTTTGATAAACTATTTGTGTACTAAACTTTATGAGCATAATGAAATATTCTACCAAAAGAGTTTTAGAGGATAACCAAAACAATTTTTGGAAATTACTTCAAAACTTTTTACATATTATAAGACCTAAAGTGAAAATGAGTTAATTATATGATTATTTAGTTTATATAGAATATTAATAGAAATATAACCTTAATAATAACCCTGATGTGGTGAAGGTGACTGTATCAAGGTTAGTGCTAAAAGAAATCACAATGTGGTTAAAGTACCAGGAAATAGTTTGAACCTACAATGTATGCATGGAAACTTACATTATGAGATACCAAATGAATTTGATTATATTACATGTAATATATTATTATATTATTTTATGTTTCTTTAATGTAGAGTGTTAATGATTTTCAAATATTCATATTAATTTTTTAAGTGTTAAATAATTAATAAAACATTAAACTAAATGTTACAAAGAGTTGTAACAATATGAAACTTTTATGAAATATTAAATAATTTTGTTCAAATATTTATGAAAAAAATTGAAACAAAAGAGTGTTATTGTAAGTGTATTTAAATGATTTTAATCCTTTTAAATGATGTGCAATTGTTTTATATAAATTTTATTCAGCTGTGTATGAAACTCCTTAAACAATAACTCTCATTTGTCTCCTCTATATAACTAAAAGGTGTTATCAGGTCATTAGTGTGATAATATTCCTTCCTAATAATTAAGAGATCCATACAACCCATGGATACATTTAGATGAAGGAGTCTATTCACTACTTCTATGGGATCTCCTTTAACTATGTGTGAAGACAATGATTATTTTCTTTACAACCACTGTTGTATATATGTTATTTATTTATTGTATTAAATTCAAATGAATTATGGTAGATCTTATTAGATAGGTTTTAGTGGTTATTTCCACTATTTTTTAATAAAATTTTTCCACACTAAATTCAATAATTAAAAATCCACACTTTTTATACTAAATAAATACTTATTTATTTGAAAAATATATACATAAAATTTTCACTTGGTTATTTCAATAAAAACAATATTAAATTTATTCCTTACTACATTATCATTTATTGTCATCCATAAAACTTGATAATATCATCATTAAACTATGAGTGAGAACATAAATCTTTGTAAGGGGTAAATAAAGATAATAACTTTTTTAAGATAAGAAACCTATCAGTAACACATAAAGTTGAATCGATTCATACCAACAGAAATATAAGCTAAAATCCATCAATATAATATCATAATAAATCATTTATGAAAGCATAAAATCAATAAGAACATTATGAAAATGTTTATGGACATAATTTTAATATATTAATAGATTCCAACATAAATTCTTACTATAATGGGAAATTATGATCGGTCTATCCTTATATAAAATCTTATAATGGGAAACCCTACTCAGTTAATCTTAACATAAATTTTTTAGAGAATAAAATAATTACCCAATTCATTAAGAATTTATATAATTCCAATCCCACCCGTAATCATATACAATATCAAATAACTATAAAATTAATAAAATAAATATAATATTGCATATCAATCCATAATTATAATAAATAAATGTTAACACATAGGAAAGAAAATGAATCAAATGGATTGGGTTAACCAAGTACCCATTGAGATAAAAACAAAATAGAATAACATTTCTAACCCATAGAAAATGAGTAAGAGTTAAAATTACATGAGGTATATAGAAAGTTTCAATCATGATATAATAATTAAAGCCATAAATATCCACAAATAAGTAATATGATATGTTCAAAGGACATCATAAAATACAAAATACAAATAATATTGAACTCATATCAATTAAATGAAATTTAGAAAAAAATTCCTCTTACGAATTTCATAGGTCAAAAAGGAATAGAAAAAGATATGCAAATACATATTGAAAGGAATACGGTAAGTTCAAAGTATAATATAAAAAAATATTATCAAAGAATATAAAATAACAAGAGAGTATAACATGATTAACCTATAAAGAAAATGTTACAAATCACATAATAATTTGGTAAGGGTTATAATAGACTTTAATTAAATGTAAATAATAAAAATTCATAAATATCCTTATATATAATTCTTATACTATATTCAAGGGATTACATATGTACAAAATACAATAAAATATCACAAAAAAGAATATATTTTAAATAAAAAGGATAGAATAAACCCGTTTTCAACTTTTCAAGTATGATTAAGCAATAATCAATGGAAAATAGGTATAAAAAATCTTTATAAATAAAGAAAAATTGTATAGTATTATTACAATCAAATGAACTAAATACACTCTTGGGGGGGGGGGGGGTTAATAAGGGCATCAAATTTATTTATTGTCAAATAGATCTATCCCTCATGCGAGAAAGAAAAAATTGAACCAATCAATCCTAATTAAGAATTCACAATAATCAAATAAGAAAAATAAATATGAGGACAAGACAATTTTACTTGGTTAACCCAAACATGAAATGTATAAAGAGTAAATATTTACAATGTGTTTATGTACTAAGTAAATAACTAATTCACCCTCGTGATTACAAGGTTTTTAGTTTATTTCACTTCCAATTCCAAGGGAAACTCCCTGATTCTACCCATCTTTTCACTACTTCAAGATAGAGATTTAAATAAAATTCAATAGGTAGGTAACATAATAAATATATAAATAATATTCTAAACACCATACCAATTAGTGAAATTCACTTTAAATCTAAACTATCTATCAAATCCAAATCCATAAGAATAATTTTTTCCCTCACACATACACCAATAAAATCCTAGATGTGCAATGATTTTATCAATGTGTTATGTCTCTAAAAATAATCTAATATTCCTTCTTTAATATCTTTAATATTTATACTAAAACTATACTTCTTCATTTGATACATGTATCTAATTCACTGGAAACCAAAAATATTCTTTAGGGTTGATTCAAATATCCTATAAAATATCATATCTTTACATAATTTTAAAAATATACAAACTTATATTTTTATTATTTTTAAAATAATGATGTAGAACCACCATTGTTATGTAATACTATTTGATTTCTGGATCCACCCTAAAATAAAAATTAAATAAAATATTTAAACACTTGAAATCATAGGGTATGATATTTGAGATATTTTCCAACTATGCACTTTACAATATAATATATATTATTAAACTATAATCTTCATTAATTTATCATTCTATAACCTCTTATTATTAAATATACTCTAATTCATAAGTCTTATGCCCATAAAATACATAAAAAATCTTATTTTATAAATCAATAGGTTATGTTATGGTGTGATTCTAAATCATAGTCAAATAATCTAAATAACTTACAAATTATGGATTCATATTATAGTATCAATATTAGGTAATAATTCATATCCCTTCACAACTTTCTCATTTTTCCAAAAATAATAGAATAATAAAAATTTATTATCGTGCGATATATCTTTAGCAGAAAATCCTTATTCAATATTAATACCAATTACGGTGAGAGTCACCGACTATAATGTTCAGTGCTATATAAATTCATCCCTTTTCAACCTTACATGTAATCCATTATGTAATAATATTTTATTATCATTACATAGTATTATCTCAACACTTATTAAAATTATACAACAATAATCACGACTTTACCAATATTGTTGTATGTTTTTCCCTTTAACACCAAACTTTCTCTAAACCTCATCTACACTTTACCAAAACTTTATCCAAACCTAACCAATGGTATAATCCAAAAATATGACATATTTATAGTAAACACAATCAATTCTAATCATACTAAAATATTATATTATTTTGATATATAATTCTCATCTTGAATAACCTAGCTTACAAAATTATCTCCCTTTGGGTTTATTGTAAATTTTAAGTGAAATTAGAGAATCCTTTTTCTCTAAAAAATAAAATAATAGTTGAAAAATTAATCTTTCACTCTAAGTATATATGAGTAATTCTCGATTTATAAAATGAGAGTTTAAGGGATAATTATATTCTTACTTTAAGATTCCAGTTCTATTTAACCACATTTTAACAACTAAATTTTACATTGACCCTATCATTATTTATTCTTGATATTATTCCATATGAACTACATCTATAAGTAACCAACCATAAAATATTAAATAATCTTCATTTTTAGTCAAAAAATAAATTTCTTATATTTTGAGTATCTTTACAGTTTAGGGTTTTATAAAATTAGGTCATAGACTTACATAAAAATCCTATATATTTCATAGTGGACACTTATAATTAGTATCTATTTTCCCCAAAATATAGAAATTTTAAATTAGAACACATTTTATTTTCATGACAAATCTTTTTGAATTTCAACATGACTTCTTATTTGTTCTTACTTATCCTTAAACCATGTGCAAAACATTTTAAAAAGTAGGATGAGAACAAAGATATTAGTAAGGGACATAAAAAAATAAATACATTGGTTCCATTAAAAACATATAAATCCATATTTTTTACCTTTATCACAATATTCATTGATCATATAAAATAAATCATATCCATGTGAAAAGCACACACTTTTCTCTTGAAAAAAAACCTCAAAACCATTAGAAAGAAAATGAAAAACCTTTTAGGAAACTTAGAGAATCATATTCATAATACATGTTTAATTATGTTATAAATAAAAATAGCCTAGTTAAATCCATAGGATAAACCTACTTGGTTAACTCTATCCTTCTTTTAATTAAAGATAAAGAACATTAACTAATGCATTGGACAGATATATTAGGCTCATCCATCATATAAGCTATATCAAGCTCACCGATAATATAATCTATATAAGGCTCAATCATGTTCATCTATAATTATCAAGTACCATATATTGAATATAAAATTTCTTGTTTTCATCTTTTCATCATAAAAACCTTGAAAAACTCTTTTAATCCCATATGCAAAACACTTTCATGTATTGAAATACCCTTTCCTTTTAAAAAATCATTTTCAAAACTAAAATACCCATAATAAAAGGAAAGAGGGGTTTTATTTGATAAAAAAATAAAATAATGTAAAGGAATACAAATATAAAATACTGTTTATGGTGTCAGGAAAAGTTTTTTACACCATATACGTTAAAATAGAATATTCATTTTTTCCTTTTGTAAATAAAGTAAAAACGTTTTATTAGAATATTTCTTTTTGAAAACCATTTAAATAAATTAAAAATAGAAATAAAATTTACATTTTAATTAATTAATTTATATATAAATATATTCATAATTGTTTTTAATAATATGTACATGTAAGAAATATATATTTATAAAAAAATCTTTAAAACATTTAAAATGAGGGTTTTAAAGTGCCCCTTACCTTGAGTTTAACTCATCACATAAGTTCTTTATCTTACTTAATAAAAAAACTAAAATTATTATTTAAATTATTAATAAAATATTTCAATTTTATTATTTCTTTTATTTTATTTATTATAATGTTATATTAAATTACATAATCATTTAATTTCTTGTCAGACTTTTTGATGATATTTAGCTCATATGTCCAAAATGACTTCAGTAGGTTGACTATGGTAAAAAAATTCATTATTCCATAATCTACAGAATAATAATAATGAAATAATTATCATTTTTATACATAAATTACACAATTAAAACCAACCATGAAATATGGTTATGAAAAATGAACTATGTTATAATCATGAAGACGGTAGGTCGTACGTATCCATGACTGATGCTTCCATTTTTCAAAAGTCATAATGGAAAGAAGGGAAGTATTATTTTATATTTACCTAATGAAGGTTATATAATAAATATCATATTATATCATCAAATATACTAATATATAGTATGTATGTGATGTGGTTATGAAAAGTTAATAACACCACTTCATGGAGGTGGTAATCTACACGTATGCATAAAAAACATTATCAATTTTCAATGAACGGAAAGGTAATAAAATAGGTGTTATATTGTATTTAAAGAATGATAATTATTTTATGAATATAATATATATACATTAAATCCATAATTATAACCATCCATGAGATATGGTGATAGAAAATGAATTACATCAGTTCGCGAGGCGGTAGTCCGTTGTACACAGAAATGATAGTTTCGTTTCCCATTTGATAGAATAATAAATGTATATGGATTATGAAATTAACATAATAACATATTATTATATTAAATATATTTATGTTATTATTTTATTATGGTTTAATAATATTTTAAGTAGGTAGAATAATAAAAATAATGAAAATTATTGGTTAAGATCTATACCTATTCTTCAGACAACCACTTTAGGTTTACACCAAAATCATTCCTAGAATGGTTTTATAATCAAAATAGGGACTATGATACTAGAGGATTAAAGATTTTGAGAGAATTTTTTTATCTCTTGGATGAAATATAATGCTCAAAATTTATGATGAATATAAGAGAGGGGGTTCCCTTTTATTAGCGAGGGGAGGCACACTCTTGGAATTACTTAATGTATTAAATTAATATAAATTAATTTTCATAAAAAATGGTTCCAAATTTTTATAAATATAAAATTATATGAGGATGGGTATAAATAATGTATTCCAATAAATTTTTTACATGTTTATATGTTCTTGTTACCCTTATCTCTTTACTTTAACCCCCATTACCCCTTTTGACAATTGGCGTGATATTAAAAGTTTTTTTACCCTAAAGTAGTCAAGAAAGTTACTATAAAAGGACTAGTGGCCCATAAATGGACCATGATTGATATTTTAAACCATACCCCATTCAATGGGATAAATATAATATTTTTAGTAACTTTAAATAATTTAATAAAACATTATTCATTAAAGAATATCATTAAGGTCATTTTTGGAACAATTCATTTAATTTGACTTTAAAAACAACATGAAAAACAATTAATTATAATATAATACTTTAGAAAACCCTAACACACTATATTTATCTTAAAAAATATTTTAACACATTAATTCATTCAAAATATATTACTTTTAATATTTTTAATATCATTTATTTTATGTTTTCATTAATTGAATAAATAGTGTGTCAATGTTGCGTAAGCATTTAAGGAAATTATTTCATAACTAAAAATTAGAAATAAATTAAATTGATAAAAATAATAATTATATTTAAAATTAACATTTATGAATAAAAATTACTTGTCTTTATTCCTTTCAAAAAATATTATATATATTAAAAGAAAGAGAGTGACATTTTGACTTTATATTTACTTAAAATAATATAAGTGTTATAATCATAGGAAAGTGGAAGGAAATTTCCAAATTTTAAAATATTGAATATTAAAGGTCAAAAGTAAATTATCCAATAAAATAAATAAAAGTGTTATGGAGAGTTTTAGTGCCTATCACATTATTTTTAACCTTAATTACCTGATTTATCCTTACTCAGGTGACAAATATTTACAACAATTATTGTTCATAATGAACAAAAATAAAAGGAAAATATTTAAAAAATTTAGACCGACTGATTAAAAATATTAAATAAATTTTAAATAATAAATTTATATAAGTGGAATAAATCAATTTAATATTAAAATTAAAAACACAACAAAAGCAGTTTTTAGAAAAAAATGCATTTTAACCCAAAAAATGAACTTATACCAAAATAAGGTATAGTGATGGTTCCTATATAATTAATTAGATTATTTATAATATAAATGAACCAATTTTATTTTGATTTTTTTTAAAAAATAATAACTTTTTAAATGCTTGAACAAAAAATATATTTTTTTTAATAAAAATATTATTTTCACTATTCATTGAAAAATCTAACTTTTCAGAAAATTATCAAAAATTCAACATAATATAATTTTTATAGGTTGATTTAAAAAATGAAATTAATTTTTATAAATTAAAATTCTAAAATTTGGAAATCATGCCTTTAAATAAAACTATATAATATATGTAAATACATTTAGTAAGAATAAATCTATTTCCCTTTTGACCAATAAATTGATTAATATTATTATAGTCAATATATATCTATAAAATATAAATAATTAATATTAATAATTTAGTAAAATGGTTTGTTTTAACATTAACTGAGTTGTTACATTATTCCTCGATATTTTAAATTGCACCATTATAATTTTTTTCATTACTTAAACAAGTGGATATAATTTTTGTTCATAATATTTTTTTAATTCCCATGTTGTTTCTTCAATCATATGGTTTTACCAGAAATTATTAACTTGATGAATTAATTTATTTTGAAATACTTTCTATATGTGGTCAAGAATCTATACTTGATGTTCCTCATAAGAAAGGGTTTCTTCTAATCGAACTACTTCAAGGCTCAAAACATTAGATTTATATGGCACATATTTTCACAATATATACCTGAGATAAACTTGGAGGAAAGGACACCTGGTAAGAAACATATCCAAATTTATCTAGGATTTCATACATCCTAATAAAATGCATTTTTTATCTTCCCCTTTATACCAAAATTAATAACACTTTTCAATGGAGATACTTTAAGAAAAACTTAATCACCTACCTTGAAATAAATATCCATACTTTGGTTATCCACATAACTTTTCTGACTGCTATGAGCCATCCTAATATGTTTCTTAATCATATTCACCTTATCAACTACCTCTTATACTAACTTTAGTCCCAAAAACATATTTTTACCTACTTTATCCCAACAATATAGAGTTTTACACCAATAACATCCCAACCTGAGAGCCACTAAAATGGTTCCCTGAGCCGATTGGTCACATGGCCTCAAGCGTGCCACCCTATATTCCCGAGGCTGAGAACTAGCAGAAAGGTTCTAAATGTTGTACGGTTAGGAGACTATACCCCTTGATCATAGTAGAAAAATGGTGTAATAATGAATAAATCAATTAATAATGAAAATAATATAAATAAAAGATAGAGTAGTAAAAGATAACAATAACTGATAAAATAGAGAATGCCAAACATAAAACCATACCACTATACTTCTATGATCATGAGGGTATAGTATCCCCAATATTCCATATTTATATCCTCACTAGTATTCAGTAGCCTCTGGTGTATGGGGAGGTGTGCTTGAGGCCATGTAACCAACCGACTTGGGGCACTGTTTTAATGGCTTCTAGGTTGGGACATTTCAAAGTTGTATTAGTGGTGTTTTGTTTTCTTTTATTTTACTAATTTGGGAATTGGTTGACTGGAGATTAGGAAAGTGCTATCACTTGGTAAATATCCATGTATGGGAGCGATCAACCCATACTCGAGGAAACGACTAAGTGGTGAGGGATGGGATTATTGTTCACGACGATTGTTATTATAGTTGATTAGGATTTCACCTCAAGTGATTGGTGTACGTTTGAATGATTACATATTTATGAGATTTATTAAATTTCCCTTGGATTGGTATGGAAAGAAATTATTCTTACAATCATCAATATAGAAACATAGATATTCATATTTCATGAATATTCCAATATAGGCTTAATTATTTGAATGCCTGATGTCTTATGGATATGTCTTGAGTGATTAGAAGCATAGTTAGATGTATACTAAGAGTGTTTCAAATTTTAAAGTTTAAAATGTGTTTGGGGTTCATCTCAATAAACCCAGTATGGTGACATGACCCTCATAGGTCTTCTTTATCCTTTATATTCCTTAGTACTTAACCCCATGTGGGTATGTTTATGCTATATAGGGATGGTTATTTAACATGTCATCAACAACTTATACAATGTTACACATAAATTTATGTTTTCATTTAATTGAACTATATCCTATATATATATATATAATAAATTTAACTATTGGGACTTATTTTCATTAGAATTTAGTTAATGAGACCAAAAATTACAACCTAAAGGGTATTTTTCTTTATAAATTAAAATTTACATTTTCTTTAACCAAGAAGAATGTGATACCTTAATAGATAATTCTAATGGTTAAAAATGAATTTATAAGATAGTTTACCTTATTGTGATATGATTCCTATTAAATAAATATTTTTTGAAGGAAATTTTATGTAACTTGCCTATGTTCCTTGTGGTGTTAGCTAAATAAAGAACCAAACAATTTTTCCTTATAAATGATACTAGAATTTTTATAAATTTGAGACTCCTTAATGTTTTAAAATTCAAATTTTAATTAATGTAACAGATTAAATGAAACCATAAAGTGGTGTTATTAGTTTCAACCCTCATGTAAAGGTTAATCCTAATGTTTATTTGTTATTTGCCTCAGAATGAGAATGTGATAATTTCCCATAGAATTATTATTCTATTGCTTGAACCTAGTTGATATATAGTAGAGACTAGTGACCTTTTATGGTGTGACCTTGTTGAATATTCTACACTTAGTGCTTTAGTAAAGGGCTATCTCAGTGTAACTATCAACCTCATAGAGTTAAGAATTTATTAATGTTTATGAGGAGTTTCAGATGTGAGGAACTATTTGGGTGTCGTTTATCCTAAGTAAGACTCTTAGTTTCTAAAGAGTCACTTGGGTGAGATAGGTGGTCATGTAATAATTTGTCCCTTTTTAAAGGGTGAGAGCATCATGTAATTCTTGGTTTTAATAGTTTGGACATGCCTAGGGAATAGTTTCCCACTTAGTATGCCATGTGACCCTTCTTCCTCTTCAATGATAGAAAAATAGTACATTATCAGTCAAGTTAACAGTCATGTGGGGTAATGTGACTATGGAATTAAATATTTTGTACATTCCATATGATACTAAATGCATAGTGCCAATAATCCTATGATTAGTATTTGGTGACGGGTTATTATGTTAATCAAATCTTAGTGTAGTATGTGTTAATAAATGTGGTACCATTCGAGTTGATAAATGGTGTGTCAAATCGTATGAGTTTGGTTGAAATCATTTAAGCCTAGAGGTGTTACATTTTGATCATGGGTTATCTTCTAGGTAGAGTAAAATAGTCTTTAAGGGAAATAAGACTCATCCCAATGATCAAGATGATGTCATGAAAGGATTGGGTGTTGTAGTGCATCAATCAATTTGGTTTTGAATTCTAAGCCTGGTGCTAATGATATGTGTACGATCCCAAATTTTTCTATGAGTTACAAAACTTATGAGTTTCAGTTTAATTCCTTAGTTTTAGCTAAATGTGAGAGCCTAATGAGGCCATAGGGGTTTTAGGGGTGTCTAGGGATTATTTGGATCCTATAGGCTCAGGTTTTTTAGGAAAAAGTTGGGCTGCACTATTAGTAGATACTGTGCTACCAAGGGCGCACAATTACGATTAACCGTGCAGGCTGTTTCGGGGGGTAGAAGTGGGATGTACAGTTTGATGAAATAATGAAACCCAGGCTTCATGACCATGTGGGGGATCTATAATTTTTAACACATCCAAAAAGAACTGTTTTCACATGGTTTCCCAAACCATGCACTTGAACTATGTGAGGTCCGTCCTTGGATGGTGAAGGGTTCTTGGTTTGCGCACCATTTGGCCAACCGTGCTACCAAACTATCTGAACTCATTTTTAAAGGGAAAATGACCATTTCCCCCAATTTATTTTTAAGGTTAACCCTCCTCCTCCTTTATCCTTTTCTCCAGTAGCTGACTCTCTCTTCTCCCATTGAATCTTCACTCCTAGGGTTGGGTGTGTTTCATTATCTTATCTCTGATTCAAGATTCAATCATATCATTGGTTTCCTCTCAGTAAGTAATTCAATCCTTAAGATTGTTTTGTTATTTCTTCTTTAAAATGAAGACACTATTTTGTTGAAAGATAATATGCTGTATTTTATGTGTATTAATTTGTTATTACATTTTCTTCTAATTCTAGGAAATTTAGGAGCCTATATTAGATATTTTTTCTACCACAGGCATAAGGTAGGTGGTATATACATTTTCCCTCAATGTCTAGTTATTTTATAGCTCATTTTCATTGTGACACACATTATAATTTCTAATAATTTCTCCTAAATTAATTGAATTCCTTTATTAAATTAATGGAACCTTGTAGGGTTCCCCACTTAGCACCATGTGAAGTTTGTAGGTTGTCAACCTCAACCAGAACCACCATTGAGGTGTGTTAACGTATCTTCCCATGACATACCACCCTATTGGGTTTTATAAGCTCTCTATTTGTATAGGGAGTCTTAGCAAACAATGTGAGATATTAGGAGAGGTATTATGCCTTTTTTCCATGTGATTACATATTATTAAAATGGTTAAATGGTTAAAATGGAAAATGTGGAAGGATTTGGAGGAACTCATGGCTTGTGTATGGATATGAAATGGATTAAGTAATGGGTTAAATGATAAAGAGGATAGTTAATGAATGACCCTTGTTTCCTTATGTGATAATGTTAGTAATGGATGTAATGGTATGAAATCTAAGATTACTTTGTATTCCATGGAATTTCTACTCCATGGATTATTGATTACATTGGATTCCATGAACATTTCCACTCCATGGATCCATATTAAAAGATATTCCATGTACATTTCTACTCAGATCCAGACATGTGGGTCTGACGCTCGATTACTCAAAATAGAACATGGATGATGTATTTACCACGATTTTTAGTTTTCCACATTTACAGTTGGTTATTTATAGTGATCTATGGTAAGCTATATTATATCACATTTACTTTATTCTTATTATATATTGAACACTACTTCAACTTACATTCAAAAACTAGACCTATTATATATATTATTGGTGGTGGCCCACTAAGTATCATATCACACCTTATTTAGACCACCATTGGGTACCCAGATAGAATTTATGGATGTAGGTAGGGATAAGGGAAATAACCCAATTTATGATGCTTGATTGATTGTGCATAAGAGCGATGGAGCACATGTCCATGCTATGGCTCATGATTCTATCTGGAGATAGTCATTTTGGTCTTTTTTTTCTTATGATACATGCATTGTATTAGATTCATGTAACTATTTACTATCTGCCATTTTTATAAAATCATGAAATATTTATCATGACATATTTGATATTGTCTTCTGCTTTTTTTATCTATATTATCTGGATGGCTTACCACCACTGTGCATTAATATTATATTTGTATTCTGATATTTATCTATTATGACACTGTTGTGTGACTTTGATGATGTGAGTATAGTCTCCCCATGGTATTAACTTATAACATCACTCCTAGTTGGAAGCTTTTTTCATATGAGGAGCCGTGATTGAGGCCATGTGACCCACTATCTTGGGGAATCATTTAGTGGATTTCAGGTTGGGACATTACAAAGTGGTATCAGAGGATCCTTTCTTTTGTATTGTCATTTAGTAATATTAGACATGATATTAGAAATGTGCTGAAATTTTGTAATGAGTTGTGCCTAGAAGTAGCTAAACCATGTACAAGAAATTTCTAAATTTTTTGGCATGTTCATGTTGTTATGGATTTATTCTTGTTACAGTTGATTTGTCTTCATCATTGGGCGACACACATGATGTTTAATGTTCCTTATAATTATGGATTTTTACACTTATCCTAGTATGTTAAGGAAATATTTCATCATGAATCACGATAGGAACTTTAGGATTTATATGTCATGTATTACTCCATTCCACATTTATATTACTGCGTGCATTACTTGCATCATGTTTTGGTGCCTTTATTTCTATATGCATGTAATTGTGTTTATAATTTAAGAAGGGACTTATTGAATGAATGGTTGTGATTAAATGGATTCCACACATCAATTTATAAGGTTTACGTCCCCTCATAAATTAGAAATAGTGATCTATATAGTTCAATATTTTAAAGAAAATTTCTATGTAAATGAAAATGAGCTTAAAATAAAGTGGATTCTAAATTAAATGGTCTCTATTAAATAGGGGTTGAAATTATAATTTAAAGTATTTTTTCCCGTATAAAGTGATTGAGACTTTTATAATAGAACTTTTCCTTAAATTGATCTTAGTAGTGAGTTGTATGTAGTATATCATGTTTTCTTATGTCATCCATATGTGGATTTAGGAGCATGAAGATGGGTGTGACTTATGTTTAGAAAGTCTTGTACAAGTCCTATTAGTTTCTATGTGATCTGATTGTTACTGAATTCTTTATGAGGCATGTGTTCAGAATTTTTAGATATATTCCTCCATGACGACCTCAAATCATGCACTAGGAGGGTGGAAATGACTATTACCCAGAGGTAGTGGGCCCTGAGTCGCTAGTAAAACCTCATAAAATACCACTTGTGACACCACCCACTATTCTTGATATGGTTTCCGATGACCAGTTCTGACAGGGTTTCCTACACTTTATGCATACCTTTTAGTGATCCCCACACCTTGCCTCGAATATGGTAGAATTGACATGTGTGTTTTAGAAGAAATATCCACCCACATTTTTAGGTGATGGTGGTCCATAGGATGCTGACACATGCTTTGAGAAAATCTTGTCAATATTAAAGAACTTAGAGACTCCTATAGAGTGGAGAGTAAAACTCTTGATGTATATGCTTTGAGAAGATGATAAGAACTAGTGGGATATTTTTAACCAGGATAATAAGATATTGGATATGGTTTTAAGAGATTTACAAACCATATTTTTTTGACTATTTATTTCTTGAGAATTTGAGATCTGAATTAGCTAGTGAGTGTATGAATCTGGAGAAAGGTTCTTTAACCCTTATGGAGTACTTGAACCACTTTATAGTGATTCCTTGATTTTCACCTATCTTCCTTTATGATGATCCATCTAGGGAGAGATGCTTTGAGGAAGTTATCAAGCATGCCATTCAGTCATAGGTGAATGTGTTTCAGTTGAATACCATAATATAGAGAGTAAATCAAGTGATTATTACTAAATGTAACCTAAGGGAAGTTGGGGGCCCGGAGAAGGGTAGGGTAGCTTCTTGACCGAGTGGTTCAATGTGAGGTGGAAACAAGTGATGTTTTGAGACCTATCATGAGTGGAATACAATATAGGGTGTGAGTTTTGGTAGTTTTATCTTCTTATATTAGTGTGAGAGGTAGGGACACATGAGAAACTAATGTGATAGAGACCTAGTCAAGTGTTAAGCCTATCAAAGGATGTTCCATTTATAGAATTTTTGTTGGACCATCCCTCCAAAAACCAGTGAGAGGGGGTTGACACCGAATCTAGGTTTAGGAGAAGGATTCATAGCTTCATTCCAATCCATAATCTAGAATACTACCAGTCATTTAGGCCAGGGGGTTGGTCATGGCTAGTGGAGACAAACACCAGTTGCACCTCGATAGAAGAGTGGGCTCACTCAGGGTGGTCAAGATATTTATCAGAGATGTAGTTTAGGATAGATATATTCAGTTGAACCTATACCTTAGGAGAAAAGCATTGGGACATCTACCATGATAGGTATGATCTAAATAGATTATACTCTAGTATATTCCCTTTTTGTTATATATGCTTTACATTCTTTCACATCTGTACCTGTTGTTAGGATCTGTGGGCTCGATGTGTAGTTTTTTGATGGTGTTATGACACTTGATACTCTATTAGGGATTAAATTAGAGAATATATGCCAATTTAGGGAATTACACCTTGAGATTGGTGCATATCAATTCATATGGAATCTCTTTATTCTCGAGATAATTAGATTTGATGTCATACTTGAAATTGATTGGTTAGTTACATATGATGAACATGTTAATTTCTAACATTAGAGGGTATCCTTCACATAACCAGAGTGAGGTAGGTATATCTAAAAGGGTTAGTGGGATGTATAAGAAGGTAGAATAGGACTAGAGCATCATGGGATATGTGGAATGTCAACCAATATTGCTTGAATTTATTAGGATGATCGGGGAATGCTATAGGATAAACTCCCTTTAGTAGTAGATTGTTTCAGGTATGTCTTCCTAGAAGACATTTCTAGTTTACCTCTCGAGTGAGAGGTAGATTTATCTATTGATTTGGTTTTTGAAATAGTGCCAGTATCCATTCCTCCTTATAGGATGGCCACTACTGATCTGCAAGAGATCAAGATACAAATAATGTTCTTAAAAGAAAAGGGGTTTATATGACCCAATACTTCTACACGGGGTTCTTCGGTCCTTTTAACTAAGAAGGCAGATGGAACCCTCTGACTATATGTGGATTACCTAAAATTGAACCAGTTGAAGGTTGATAATTAATATATTTTACCTCATGTCAACAAAATCATTGACCGGTTCTGAGGAGCTCGGGTTTTCTAAAAAAATGATTTGAGGCCTGGTTATAACCAAGTATGTGTCAGGATGAAATATATACCTCATACAATGTTTTTTAGAAGGTATAGCCTTTTTGAGTATCTAGTTATTCCATTTGATCTCATGAACATGCTATAAATTTTTATGGCTTTGATGAATTGGGTTTTCTACCTGTATTTAGACTCCGTCAAGGTTGTTTTTATAGAAAAAATATATTTTTGTACTATCAGACTCATCATGATCATGACTAACACCTTGAAATATTTCTAAATACACTGATAGAGCATATTTTGTATTCTAGACTCATAAAATTTCAGTTCTGGATAGATAAAATTCACTATTTAGGTCACATCATCTAAGATACATAAGTATCTATGGACCCATAGAAGGTGAGTGCCGTGGTTTCTTGGAAGAAACCTAAGAACATCTTTCATATTCATAGTTTATTAGGTTTGTTTAGTTATTATAGGTGCTTCATTCAAGAATTTTCATGTACAGATATACCTCTCATGGGATTGACCAAGAAAAGGGTGACATTTATATAGTCTGAAATTTGTGAAAAGGATTTTCAGGAGCTTAAGGGTAGGCTGAATTCCACACCAATCCAAATTCTACATGATCCAGACAGAAATTATATGGTTTACTATGATGCATTAAGTGTTGAGCTGGGAGCTATCCTGATGCAAGGGGATAGAGTCATGGCATAAAGGTCTTCCTAATTAAGACCTCATGAGTGGGATTACCCAAAACATGATATTGAGTTAGAATCAATGGTTCACTCCTTGGATTTTTGGAGGCACTATTTTCTAAGAGATATTTTTTAGTGTACACAGACCACAAAAGCCTCAAGTAAATATCTACACAACATGAATTAAACCCCTAGTAGAGAATGTAGTTTGAGTATATCCAATAATTTGTTTTTGAGCTAGCCTATATGCTTGGTAAAGGCAAATAAGTAGTGGAAAATCTGAGTTGGAAGACTCATACACTTTTAGTTTAGGAGGAAAATAGTGAATGGGAACTGATAACCTTCTCTGAGATGCACTTGGAGGTGCATAAATGTCACATAATGAATTTTATTTCACCCATGGAGGTCAATTACACTCTTCTGGATAGGGCGATGATGATATTGTTGTCAGATTTGTAGGACTTAGTCCTAAGGGAGATCATGGGAGGTGAGGACCCACCTCCTATTTAGATCATTGGGGAGGATGAAATTATATATATACATGGGTGTGTATAGGTTCCAAAAGACATCCAAGTAGAGATGATGTGATAATTTCATTCTCATCTAGGACAGTACATTCTAGTGTAACCCAGATGTATAAGGATTTATGATTCTAGTATTGGTGGCCTAGTATGAAATGAGAAATAGCAGGTTTTGTCACTAGGTGCTCCACCTATCAGTAGGTGAATGTGTAAAACCAATGACCAACTGGGATATTACAGTAGTTACCCATTCCTAAGTGGAAATGGGACAATTTTGGGATGGATTTCATGACCAGTTTTCCAAGTTCACCCCATGGTTGTGATTCTTTATGGTTCATTGTGGGTTGGCTAATGAAGGTCTCCCACTTCCTTCCAATCAGGGAGAACATATTAGTTTATGAGCTTGGGAGACTTCATATTTTGTGAGAATTTGTGCCTTTATGGGTTTCCTCATACCTTTTTATTAGATAGGGATTCCTAGGTTACATATTAGTTTTGGAAAATCTTATAGAGGGTGTTGATTTTGAGAATAACATACCATCCTCAGACTGATGTCTAGTTAGAGAACAAAATAAAAGTTTTATAAGACATGATTAGAGAATGCATCCTCAATTTTGGGGGCTGTTGGGAGAGGTATATACCCATGGTTTAATTCTCCCACTGCAGCAGCTATCAAATGACTATACAGATGACACTATATAAGGATTTGTATTGTAAGCCATGCCGATCAACTTTTTACTAGATATAGGTAGGGAGGGACACATTGATTAGACAATGTATAGTTCGAGAGGCGTTAAATAAGGTTCTACTGATTCAGAAATGGATGGATACAACACAATTTAGAAAAAAACTCCTATAAATATCATCATTGATGAACTTCAGAGTTCGAGGTTAGGGATCAAATATTTTTACATATCTCACCGAGGTTGGGGAACAGACGAATTCAGATACAGGGTAAGCTTTCACAGTGATATTTCAGGCCTTTAAAGGTTTTGGAGATAGTCGAGATGATAGCCTATCTATTGTAGCTACCTCAGATATACCAATCCATACACAATGTCTTCCATGTATCTCAGCTTCATCTTCATCACTAAGACCCGTCTCACACTCTTCGTTTGGATGAGGTTGAGTTATACGTAGTTGCATCCTTAGAAGAGAATTCTATATGTATTGTTGATTGAAGCATGACAACTATTTGATACAGCTCAGTTCCTTTATTTCAAGTGCTATGTAAACATGAACATGTATAGGATGATACCTAGGAGATATAGGCCTATGTACATGCTAAGTGACAATAACACTTTTCAGATTCTTTACCATCCTTAGAAGAGAAACTTGAGAAAAAATTGTCTTAAGAGAGAGATATTGTAAGATCCGGATTTTTTATATGAGGTATGGATCTTATTAATTTTTGTTTAGTTCCTTCATTTTGAAAAAAATTATAATTCCTAATGAGTTAAAGGGAGTTTTAAGGGTGTCTGGGGCTTGTTCGGAGCCCAAAGACTTGGTTTTTGGAAGAAGCAGCTGAGCCACACTATTAGTAGAAAATATGTATCCCAAGATTCATAGTTACTACAAGCCATGCAGGGTGTTTAAAGAAGTATAAGTGGGTTTTATAGTTTCATGAAACCATGAAATCCAATATGAACGCCCGTGTAGGGGATCTACAATTTTTAACAGAGCAAAAAATCATGTTTTTTCATGCTTTCCCAAATTGTGCGCATAAACCATGTGAGGTATGTAACGCTCAAAACCCAAAATCCTGGAGTCAGTGAATTATTTTATTACATTATCATGATTAAAAGGAATAAAATCCTGAAGTATTGATCTATTTCACAGTTTTGTAAGTCTAGATTACATACATGATGCCCATTTTACATTGGGAAATGAAGAATAAAACATGATACATAATAAAATCAAATGAATAACCCCTTGAAATATTATTCAAATAATTATTCTTTATAACTTGGTGAAAAGAAACATAATAAGGGTGAGATCAAATGCTTAGTAAGGGTATATAAATCAGAAACAATAATGAATAAATGAGTATAAATCATCATGGAAAGGTAAATAACTAATAAAACATGCCATTCAAATAAATAGACAAGGAATAATTAATATGTAAAGGTAGATAACATAAACATATGACATTTAATCAATAAAATGAGAATGAAACTTGACCATTTACATTATAACTAGTTGAATAATCACATGGAATAACAATAACTAAATACATACTTATGAAACGTATAACCATGAATATCTAAAACAAATCATCAAGGATTCATGTAAAGAATATAATAATTTCAAGGGTTCATGCCAAGAATCTAATAAATGGGGCAAGGAATTAGCCAAAACCAGATCTAGTTTGTCCCATTAAACCCACCGATGCATTAAGGGGATATAGTAGGCCCCACCCATCTCATACAAAATCTAATGCATTCCTCATATGTAGAATAATCTATTTAATTAACAGACAATGTGACTTATCATAAAATATACTTATTGAATAAATAATGTTGTTTTATCAATAATTCCCTAGTGGAGTATAAGTAAGAACAATGTTTTTTGATGTTTATGAATGGAAATACCATTTAAAGATCACTAAAACATTCTTTAGTAAAATGATCATTAAACATTCCAAAGTGTCGCATACCACTTTGAAACATTTGAATCATAATATATTCATGATATAACATGTGAAAGGGTAGTATATACACCATATAAAAGGGAATTGGTTCATAACAAAAAATAAGTCTCAATGGAAAGTAAATTGAAACAAAATCCATTTCCACTTTGTAATCATTTATTTAAAAGGCTACAAATTTATAAAAGAAAATACTTTATTTGAAAATAAACTTGTAAAATTTTAAATTAATTGTCAAAACATTAGGGCTTAATGACAACGAGAAATTTTGTTCACATTGTATAAGTGAAAAAAACATTCCTTCTACTTTTTAAAGAAAAGTCATAAAGTATCTTATTTTGGAAAAACGACAAGAAGATTACTTTTAATGAATTTTGTAAAAATTTAAAAAGGGGTAAAATGTTTTTAATAAACAATTTTAGAATAGTAAAAACATTTTTGAAAACATTTTTAGAAAAAACTAACACTAAATTGAATTATTCTCTAATGGAGACTTAAGACAAACAATCCCGAATAACAATCAGATTGTGAAATAACCCCTTACCAATTTATAATTAGTAGAACCATGTTACCATGAAATAAATAAAATTATATAAATATAAAAATACCATAAAATTCATAATAATACTCATAAAATACATTCATGGGTGTTATATACAACACATAAAATAAATAAGTAGTGTGCAAGGCATGTGTCCCACATAAATAAAAGTGAGACAATGATCTATTACCATACACTTACTTTTTAGTTTTATGTTCTTTAACTTACTTTATAATGGTTTAAATCATGATATTAATTTATATAATAACCTTATTCAGATTTATGATATCATATATGATCTTTTTATAGTATTTTATCACCTATTTGTTAATAATTTTTCATCATTTTCACTATTTTGGGTGTTAATAGTCTAGTTTCTCAAGTATGTTTTGACTAGTTATTTGTTGTTACTACTACTTAGATAATGATTTAATAATATAAAAAATATAAACAATTATGTAAATATCATTTATATTCGATATATATTTAGTTATAATAATCCATAAAATTTGGATATAGGAAATGA
The DNA here is from genome assembly GCA_963277665.1 of Viscum album. Classification (NCBI taxonomy): domain Eukaryota; kingdom Viridiplantae; phylum Streptophyta; class Magnoliopsida; order Santalales; family Viscaceae; genus Viscum; species Viscum album. The sequence continues at coordinate 496,289,681 of OY728153.1, forward strand.
AATGCAATGTTCATGGGGGCGGTAGGCCGTACGTACACATGAACAATACTTTTAGTTATTTTTCATGTTAAAATATTGAAGATTAAATTATATATATGTATATTATAATTAAATAGTTATATTTATTTCATATATTTTAAATATTTTTATTAAAACCAACCTTTAAACTTTCCATGTATAGTGTGAACGAATCACATCGCTTTGAGGAGGCGACTGTCCACACGTCCACAAATGATGTTATCGTATTTACACAATATTGAAACAATGAAGTTACATGCTATATAAATTAAAGAATTATAAATAAAACATAAATATCATATTTATATATCATATTAAAATATATTTTCCATCATAATTCCAAACTATGATAGTTAGTAAAGGAAAAATGAAAAAATTCGTTTTGTGAGGTGATAGTTCACCATACACAAGAATGTAAGTTCGTTACCCATTAGATGGAAGTGTGTGTAAGTGTAGGTAAAACCCTAATAATAATAAAAAATAATTTTATTGAGTGTATTAATGTTATTATATAATCATGTAATAATTATAAATGAAGGATTGGAGAAATAAATAATACTAATGTGATCATTGAAGAACGTTACCTCTTATTTCGGTAAATCCTTTTTATTTTTACCAAAATCATTCCTTGGTTTGATTTATGCCAAAATTGAGGTTTCTAGGATGAGGGTAGGGAAATTGGAAGATTTTTTTCATAGTTTTTGGTTGATTTAGAAGGCTCAATGTGGTGTGGGGAAGTAAAGTATGAGGTTCCCTTTTATAATTGAGGTGAGGGGTACTTTTAGAAACTCTCAAACTATTAACTTAATATAAATTAATTTTCTATTATAAATGGTTCCAAAGTGAGTAATTTAGAATATAATATGAGTATGGGTCTAAATAATCTCATGAAATAATTTTTATACAAGTTTAGGTCTCATTATTACCCTTATCTTTTGGCATTAACCCTTAGTTAAACCCCTTGACTATTACCATGAAAACTTGGATTTTTACTCTTTAATGGTTAATATAGTTACTATAAAATGAAAAAATAACCATAAACCCGTAATGGGTAAAATTTTAAACTTTATCAAAATTATTTTTCTGAATTTTAGTTTTTTATAAATTTTATATAATTTAATAAAATATTATTTATTTTAAAATATCATTAATGTCAATTTTGACACTATTCATTTCTTGACTTTTTAAAAAATATGAATACTGAAGATAACTTCTAAAAAACCTTTAATGGACCTCTATTATTTTTATTTCATCAATAAAATTCATGAATGATATAAATTATATCAAATTATATTTATTTTATTATTTTTAATAACATTAATTTGATATTTCGATTTATTAAATAATTAATGCATCATTATTATGCTATCATTTAATCTAATTATTTATTCCATAAAAATTAAAAATAAATTATCATGATTAATATAATCATTTTACCTTTATAATTAATTTTTTTAGTCGAAGATATATTCTTAATATCTATATATAAAAATGTAATACTTATTAGAAACATGAGTTAGACATATTGGACTTTCCTTATAATAAAATATTATAAAAGCCTTAAAGTTACCCAAGTGGATCCAAGAGCATAAAAAATCTTACCAAATATAGTTTTGGTCAACACTAACTCATACAATAAAATTAGGAAAAGTGTTAATGTAATTTTATAATGCTTATAATATTATTTTTACCCTTAATTACCTGATTTACCCTTAACTGATGTAATTAATTTTAATTACTTTTTCTAATATTTTTGGTCAAAAAATAAGTTTATAAATTATTTCACTTTATAATTATATAAGTAAATATACATACTTTACACATTTCTATAAGCACCGTTTTATCCTTATGCCTTAAACTATTTCTACTTCTTTTCTTGGAACTAGTTTCATCACATGGTGAAGAAATAAAATAATCTCTAAAACCTCATCCAAAGTTCAATTTAAAACATTAAATAAATGGTTAAACTTATTAAACTTCCATGTATTATGATACAAAACATTATAATGTTATTCTATACTTATCCTCAATGTTTATCTTAGGGTTATGTTCCCTAATCTATGTTTTCTAAATCTACTTTCCAAGATTACTGCTAAACTTCCATTGATACCAACTATAATGATCAGACCCTAGAAGCTTAGAGTTGGTGCATTATTTTATTATATTATCTTCATTAAAAGAATAAAATCTGGAAGGAATGATTAGTTTAGAAGTTTTTGAAATCCAGATTACATACATGATACCCATTTTACATTGGGAAATGGAGAATAAAACATGATACATAATAAAATGAAATTAACAGACTCCTTGAAATATTATTCAAATAATTATTTTCTATAACATTGGGAAAGGAAAAATAGTAAGGGTGAAATAAAATTCTCAGTATGGGTAAGTAATGCAGAAGCAATAATGAATCAATGAGAATAAATCAACTTGACAAGGTAAATAACTGATAACACATGCCATTCAAATAACTAGATAAATAATAATCAATATGGAGAGGTAGATAATTGAAACACATTCCATTTAATCAATGATATGATAATGAAACATAACAAGTGATATTATGACTAATTTAATAGTCACATGGAATAATAATAATAGAATACATAATTATGGATGTATACCAATGGATATCTAAAAAATATCACCGAGGATTCATGCCAAGAATCTAATAATTTCAAGGCTTCATGACAATAATATAATAAATGGGTAAGGACTTGGAGAAAAACATATCTAGTTTTTCCCATGAAACCTATCGATGCATCGATGGGTTATAGAGGCCCCCACTCATCACATATAAAATCCAATGCATTCCACATAAGTAGAATAATTGATTTAATTAATAAAAAATGTAACTTATCATAAAATATTGATATTGAATAAATAATATGATTTTATCAATAATTCCCTAGTGAAGGATATATAACAAAAAAGGTTTTTCATGTGGGTGAATGAAAATACCATTTAAATATCATTAAAAAATTATTGAGGAAAATAATCATTAAACATTCTAAAGTGTCACAAACCAATTTGAAACATTTGAATCATAATCCTCATGATAGAATAAAAATAAATGAAACTTATAATATCATGAGAATAATAATATTAATTATATAACATGCCAAAGGTAGTATATACACCATATAAAAGTGAATTGGTTCATAAAAACAAATAAGTCTTAATGGAATGTAAATTGAGATGAAATCCCTTACCACTTTGTAATCATTTATTTAAAAGGATACACATTTCTAAAAGAAAATATTTAATTTGAAAATAAAATTTTAAACTTTTAAATTAATCTAAAAAATATTAGGGTGTCATGATGGAGGGAAATTCTATTAATGCTATATAAGTTAAAAAATATTTCTTTTACATTTTAATGAAAAGTCATACATTACTTTGTTTTGGAAAATGACAGAAAGATTCCTTTTAATTTTTTTTAAAAATTCAAAACAGGTGTAAAATGAATTTATGAAATCATCTAAGAATATTAAATAAAAGTTTATTTTTTAGAAAACACTAACATGGAAGAGAATTATTACCCAGTGAATACTTAAACAAAAACAAACCCGAATAATGATGAAATTGTGGAATAAACCCTTACAACTTTATAATGAGTAGAATCATATGAAAATGAAAGAAATAAAATTATATAGATATAGAAATACCATAAAAAGAAGAATAATACTCATAAAATACATTCATAGTGGTATATACAACACACAAAATAAATAAGTAGTGTACAAAAGTGTCCCACAAAAATAAAATTGAGATAAAGTTCCCTTACCTCACACATACTTTTTAGTTGTACATGAATTAACCTCATGTATAATGGTTTACATAATTTTATTAATTTATATAATATACTTATTCATATTTATGATATCATATGTGATCTTCTTATATTATTTTATCACTCATTTTTTAACAATCTTTCATCATTTTTACTATTTTTGGTGGTAATTGCCTAGTTTCTCGAGTATGTTTTGACATGTTATTTGTTGTTCCTATTACTTAGATCATGATTTAACAATCTTGATAATGTTTAACATTATTTAAATATAATATATATATATATATATATATATTTATTTATAATAATTCATAAAATTTGGAGATAGGAAATGAAGTGGATCGTTCATGGAGATTATAGACAGTACTTACGCATGAACACTACTTTCATTTCTTTTCCATATTAAAAGAATGAAAATTAAATGATATATATTTATATTATAACTCTAGTATTGGATATATTTTATATATTTCACAAATATTTATTAAAACCAACCTTTATACATTCCATGTATAGTGTGAACAAATCATATCGCTTTGAGGAGGTGGTAGTCCACACTTCCACAAACGATGTTATCATATTTACAAAATATGGAAAACATGAAGGTATGTATTATATAAAAATTCCATAAGAATAAATAAAACATAAATATCATATTTATATATCATATAAAAATATTTTTTCCATCATAATTACCTTCCATGATAGGTGGTAAAGGAAGAATGAACAACTTTGTTTCGTGGGGCGATAGTTCATTCTACACAAGAACGGTAAGTTCATTACCCATTATAGAGAAGCGTGTGTAAGTTTAGGTCGAACCATAAAAATAATAAAATATCAATATATTAATGATAATTATATGATTATATTATATAAAAAATGTAATAATAATAAATTAAGGAGTAGGGAAATAAATATTACTAATGTGATTGTTGAATAACATTACCTCTTATTTGGGTAACTCTGTTTTTTTTATCAAAAGCCTTCCATGATTTTATTTCAACGAAAATTTAGGTTTCTAGGATGAGAGAAGGAAAGTTGGGAGTTTTTTTTGTGTAGGGTTTTATCAAGATAGAAGGCTCAATGTAGAGTGAGGAAGTAAGGGAGGAGGTGTCCTTTTATAATTGAGGTGAGGTGTACTTTTGGAAACCCTCAAACTATTAAATTAATATATATTTATTCTCTATTCCAAATGGCTCCAAAGTTAGTTTTTTTAGAATATAATATGAGTTTGTGTCGAAATAATCTCATTCAATAATTTTTAGACAAGTGTAGGTCACATTATTACCCTTATCTTTTGGCATTAACCCCTAGTTAAACCATTTTACTCTTACTATGACATTTGTATTTTTACTCTTTAAGGGTTAATATAGTTATTATAAAATGGAACAAGAACCGTAAATGAGTCATGGATGAAATTAAAAACTTTATCCCAATAAGTTTAAAATTTTATATTTTTATGAATTTTATATCATTTAATAAAATATTATTTATTTTAAAATATCTTTAATGTTAAATTTGACACTATTCATTTATTGACTTTTTAAAAATATCAATACACAAGATAACATTAAACTAAAACCTTAAATACAACTATAATATATCGAGTTAATCTATAAAATTAATTTATGACATCAATTATATCAAATTATATTTATCTTAATATTTTTAATAACATTCATTTGATATGTCCATGAATTAAACAATTACTGCATCATCATTATGCTGGCCTTTAATTTAATTATTTCTTCCCTAAAAATTAAAAATAAATTATCATGATTAATATAAATATTTTAGATTTCCAATTATTATTTATATTCTAAGATATCTTCTTAATAACTATATATAAAAAATGTAATACTTATTAGGAACATAAGTAAGACATATTAGACTTTCTTTAGAATAAAATACAATAAAAGACTTAAAGTCATACAAATGACTCCAAGAGCTCAAAAAATCAGCTCAAATATAGTTTTGGACAAAAATAAATCATTGAATAAAATTAAAAAAAGTGTTAAGATAATTTTATAATGCTTATAATATTCTTTTTACCCAAAATTACCCAATTTACCCTTAACTGCTGTAATTAATTTTAATTACTTTTACTAATATTTTTGGTAAAAAACTAAGTTGATATTATTATACTAAAATTATAATAATTATTAAAACCATTTATTTCTATTTTTCAAAATTATATTCACATAAATGGAAAAATTAAGTTTAATGCTAACCCCATAGATGGGATGATAAAGCAGAGTTTTAAAGTAAAAGAATCCAAAAGTTTGATATGTTTTTGTATCTAAATTTAATGTGATTTATTTTAAAATTTACTAAATTATTTTAAATGATATAAAATTGGTCTAATTATACTTGAAAACCAAATAAAAATAGAATTTAACTATATAAATAAATTAGATGAAAATTCAGTCTTCAACAAAAATGTAGTATTTTTCACTATTCGTCAAAAAAATGAAACTTCTCAGAAAAATAAAAAAAATTAATTTTTTTTATATTCCTATTTAATATAAGAGTATTATTTTTTCAAATACAATATATAAAAGTGTCAAAAAATTGTATTTAAAAATGGTTCTCCATTAAAAGGCAGTAAATGTGTCTTTATAAAAATATTGATTTTTATGCATAATATTGGGTTTGTTCTTATCTTATTCTTATAAAATATATTGGATGAATGTCAAAAATATTTTATTGAATTTATAATATATATTACATTAATATCAATCAATAATTTTAATTAATATAATTTTTTAGAATAAAACAACTTTAGGAGGATTAAAATAGTTTTAAAAAAAATACTTCATTTATATTCAATTGGTTCTTATATTAATTTCTAATTAATTTGTAACAAATTAATTCAACCATATATTTTTAAAAGTTAGTTAATTATATTTATAACCACAAACTTAATGACTAGGATATATCTTATTATATTTAATAATAAAATTTTAATAATATATTATTGTTCTGTAAAACTAGGACTTGCGTGTAACGCAAGCCAACTCATTATTGTGTGTAGAGTAAGCTTCACAAGATGTTGCGTATAATGAAATATAGAAATGAAATTAAATTAATTAAAAAATAAAAATATTTTAAAGTGTTGGGGTGTTACAAGGTCCCACCTTGGTTAGTGAAGGGCACACAGTTGGTGCATATTCAGGCCAACCATACAGAAAAACTGTGCAACCAAATTTTTAAAAGGGGAAATGATGATTTTAACCTATCTATTTTTAAGGTTAACCGTCCTCATCCTTTATATTTTTTCTTCAGGGTATGGATTTCTTTTCTCCTATTGAAGCTCCACTCCTAGTCCTGAGTGGGTTTTGTCATCCAACCTCCAATTCGAGATCCGACTGTCTCATTGGTTTCCTCTTAGTAAGTGATTTAATCCTTAGGCTTGTATCATAATTTTGATTTCTATCAAAGATGCTATTTTGGTGCAGGATAATATGACCTATATTTAGGGTATTCATTTTTTCTTCCATTTTCTTCCGATTTGGGTCGATTTGGGAAACCATACTAGATGAGTGTTCTACCACAAGCATAAGTTATGTGGTCCACACCTTTTCCCTCAAGGTATAGTTATTTTATAGTTCATTATCATTGTGATGTATTCAGAAATTTATGAGCATTTATCCTAAATTAATTGAATGAATTGATTAAGTTAATATAACCATTTAGGGTTTACCACTTAGAACCATGTTAAGGTTGGAGGTTTTCAACCTCAAACAGAACCACCTTTGAGGTGTGTTCATGTATCTTACCATGATATACCTCCCTGTTGGGTTTTATAAGCTCTCCATTAGTAGAGGGAGCCTTAATGAAATACGAGAGATATTAGGAGAGGGATTATACCTCTATTACATGTGATTACATTCCATTAAAATGGTTAAATTATTTAAAATGGAAAATTTGGAATGAGTTGGATGAACTCATGGATCATGTATGACTATGAAATAGATTAAGAAATTGGTTAAATGATAAAGTTCATAGTTAATAAATGAACTTTATTTCCTTATGTGATCATGTTAATGATGGATGGATTAGTATGGAATATGAGATTACTTTAGATTCCATGGAAATTTCTACTCTAGAGATCCGAGATTACATTGGATTCCATGGAAATATCTACATAATAGATCTAGATCACATCAGATACCTTGGACATTTATACTCCTTGGATCCAACCATGTTGGCCTGACACTTGAATGATTTCATAAAAGGAGAGATGTTGTTAGGAGGGCAGCCTCAGGTGAGAGAAAACCTCAGGTGGGAGTCCTTGGGAGGACAAGGTTAGTGATGACCTTAGGTACGAAACCCCACACGGAGTCGGTGATATCCTTAGACAGGCGACCTCAAGCGGGACACAAAACGTGATGAGGAGTGAGACACAGAGCGGAAACCTAATCGGTCAGGAGCCTTGTCAGATCTCAATGATAGAGACAGATCCATCTACAACTGTGGGGAGAAAGTCAAGACGAAGACCCCATTCCATCATTCACTTTGAATCTTCCATGACCTCTTCCTTCCACTATTCCTCCTCCAGTTAATCCATGATTTCCACCAATTCCCCTAATTCCAATCTCACACAAGGACCCTTCTTCATTCAAGGGATCTCCATCAATTTTTATTTCCACATCAAAGTTTGAGTATGATTAATCTTTCCACTCCAAGACACTCAATAGATTTAGTGTAGATCGAACTTCCTGGGAGTTATTTTAGGGATTTATGAACTCAACATGGGGTCTTCATTCCCAGATAGTAATGGGGGCCCTGGATCAATGACATCTATGCATCCACATTTTCTATGATGATGATTTCTCTTGTTCATGGCCATCATATTTGTGCCTATATGATAATTGATGCTTCCTTATCTTCCACTAGATAGTCAACTTTGATTATAGTCGCGATTGAAAGAGTTTAGTGGTGTGTATTTTATTTCCCCATCTTCCACTCCCTTTTCAAAACTCTTCCACCCTCAAAGGTATCAGTCATTGGATCAGTTTTATTCTCCAGATTGATGATGATACTCTTTGCATGAAGCAACTTGGATTTTATTTCCTCTTCATTAAGATGGACCTCTCGATGCCTCTCTCGAATTGCCTTTGTCTCTAGGTGGAAGGTGCATTTGGTTTTTGGAAAAACATTCAGTATGATGAAACCTTTATTTTTTTCCACTTTGCTGTTGATAAGGAAATTGGACTTATTTATGATCTCGACATGGGAGATGAGGTCAAAAGGGATCGGGGGCTCATCCTAATGACACCCTTTCTCCCACAATCCATAAGGTTACTATTGGAATTCCTTATTCTAGTGTTGGGATGAGTCCATGATCTCTATCAGATGGTTATAACTCCCCTTTAGGTGTCCATTGGGTTTCGAAAACTTCAAGAAATAGAAAACCCTCCTCACCAACTTCTTTTCTACCAGGTTCTACTGCTCATGAACCTCCCTTTATACAAAAGACACCCAAGTCGGGGGGAGATAAGAAGGGTAAGGACATCACTACTGTGGTTTCAATGAGTTTCAACCCTTCATATGATAATGTTTTCTATGGTGTGGTGACTGAACCTGATGGGAGAAGTTATGATCCAACACTACAGAGTACCCCAACGGTCAAGGAGACAAAGGGAGTCTCACTATTTTTATTGGTTCATTTTGGGAACAAGTGGTAGCCATTACTATAACCCAGATGTCTAAGGATGGGATGGTCGGTGGAATAGGGATTCTAGATGGATTGGATGGCCCTGTGGTCACCCATAACCAGCAAAAAAGAAAGCAAAAAATATGGGGTAAGGAACGAGAGCAATCCAACTTGGGTATTTCCTCATAGGTCATTGGTAGGTAGTAGGTGGCATGTAGGTTGGGTAGGATTCACACTCACTCCATCAGCTGCCAATCTGGTCTTATGTATGAGGATTTAGATATTGATTCTGATAGGGAACAATATGTATTTGAATATATGCATGAGGAATATTTTTCAGTTTAACTTGCAGTTATCACTCAATCATAAAAGAAATTTATGGGTTTTTTTCAGACTCTTGTATAAAATGGTGGATACCCTTGGGAATTCTACCTCACCTGTGGTTATTGTTTTGGTTATCACTTAACCTTAAAGTGATTATTATTTAATTCTAACTCAACCATAAATTGTTTTTTTTAGAATAAAAAAACAATGATTGGTTGTCTGACACTTGATTACTCCATATATGCCACATATGATGTATTTACCCTAATTTATAGTTATCCATTTTTATTGTTTTTTGTTTGTAGTGAGCCATAATAGGTAAATCACATTTACTTTATTCCTGTTATATCTTTCACACTGCATCAGTTTATATGAACATACTGGGATTATTATAGGTACCATCGGTGGTGGCTTACTGAGTGTTATCTCACATCCTATTTGGGACACTTTTGGGTACCTAGAAAGACTTCACGGATGTAGATTAGGATAGTGGAATGTTCCTTCTTTACAATTATTGATTTATTGTGCATAGGAGTGAGGGAGCATAGGACCAATCTATGGCTTGTGATGTTATCTAGAGATAGTCATTTTAGTATTTGTTTTTTACTTTTGACACATGTATTATATTGGATGAATGTATCCATGTATCAACCACATTTTTTATTGATTGATTACTTATTCATCGTGTTATATTTTATATTTTTTTCTATTTTGTTTATCTGTAATATCTGAATGACTTACCACCACTATGCATTTTTATTATATATGTCTTTTGTTGTTTTTCTATTATGACACCATTGTGTGAATTTGATCATGGGGGTATAGTCTCCCCATGGTATTACCATGGACCCTCACTACTATTTGGTAACCTCTGGTGTACGAGGAGGTGTGATTGATGCCATGTGGCCCACCCACTCAGGGAACCATTTATTGGCTCCTGTGTTAGGAAATTACAATGTGTGTGAGTGTGTCTTGGGAGAGAATCACACATATGTCTCAAATGAATATGTACTATCATGCTTTTAAGTATCCATTTTCCTCTCTTTTCATTGTGGCACTTGGTAAAATCTTATTGGCCACGTCAAGAACCCGTGTTCGGTGGTGGATGGAGCATGTGTCGATGGGTGAGTTCTAATATTCAGTAAATGATGAATATGACACCCATAAGGAGGGTATCATCACATTGAATTGGTTAAGCATTTACTTCCAAGTAAAGGGATCAAAACCATGAAATTAATGTTTAGAAACATTTGGATTTTCTTTTGAATGCCTATGGGGCTAGTTAGATTGGAAATGTTTTGGTGCTTGAAAGGAAGCACAATGATTATATGGTTTGATATGAAAACAATGTTTAAAGACACTATTAGTTGAGGATGGATTTTGGTGGTAATGGTTGAGTGATCATAGGTTTTCTCATGTGGGAAGGGCATCATTGTTGGGTAGTAAAAATGCATCGATAGGTGTAGCTAAGATTCCTCAAAAAGAGTTGACCAGAGATGGATCGTCTGTTCCTATTATGCGTAGTTGGATAAAGATGGTTCAAAACCATACCAATCACTTCATCTTGGATATTATGGGAGTATCTTAGGTCTTCTAAGTAATTCTTGATATCCTTGTAGTTTACTCTTGTCTCACTACTGGAAAATAGAGCTATACCCACAGTTTTTCCCAAAACCGTGGGTATAGGCACCCCTATACCCACGGTTTACCCAAAACCGCGGGTATAGGTATTATATGGGAAACTATACCCACATTTTTACCTAAACCATGCGTATATGCACCTCTATACCAACGGTTTTTGGAAAACCATGGGTATAGGTAAAGTGTGGAAATCTATACCCACGGTTTTACCAAAACTGTGGGTATAGGCTCTACTATACCCACAGTTTTGGTAATATCGTGGGTATAGGGTAGTTTTTTGAGACCTATACCCATAGTTTAATAGAAACCATGGGTATAGGGTCGAATTTTGAAGACCTATACCCGCGATTTTGTAAACCCTGGGTATAGCTTTCCCGCCTTATGGCGTAAATTTGTTTTTCGTGGGGAACACTTTTTTTTCGTGGGAACACCTATTCCTATAGTTTTTATCTATAGCCACGGTTTATATAAATATATATAACTAAATATATATTTATATACCAATAATACATATAGGTTAGTGGTTAGGCGTTGGAGGAATAAAAGAGCGGTCCAGGGATCGAATCCCGCAGATGCTTGTTTTTATCAAAGCTATACCCACAGTTTTAAAACCACGGGTATTAGTGAATGACATGGTGTCATGGTTACTGACACGATGGACTGGACCTATACCCATAGTTTCCAAAATCGTGGGAATAGCTCTGGGGCTATCCTGACACCTCGAAAGCCCACGGTTCCCTAAAACCGTGGGTATAACCTATACCCATGGTTTTAGGGGCTATACCCATGGTTTCAAACTGTGGGTATAGGTCAAATTTCCAGTAGTGTCTTAGTGATGATCATTTCCCCTATCTAGATATCATCTTGGATACACTAAGATATTATTAATTATATGTTGATATAAATTTAAAATGACCTTCTATTTCAATAAATAGACTCAGTGAGAGTTGCAATTAGGGAGTGTGGGTGATTTTAGAGGCATGGTTAGTCCCAAGTGATACTTGAGTTCCTACGTAGTAATTCCTTGGATGGACTCATAAACATTGGTTAGTTCTTTGACTTGAATGTCATTGGTATTGATCAATGTTTTGATTCATAGATGTTTCAACCTTGTATCAACGTCTCACTTGTAAACACTAGAGTATGGACTACCTTGTATGAGCTCCTTGGATTCTATTTGATGATTTCGAGGTTACCCCTAACTTTAGTCAGGCTCAGATGAGGTGTTTTAACGGTGATTATCAAAGTGTTCTGGATTGTATATACACATACATTCATGATGTGGCATGACAACATAAATGAAAATTTTGGTTAAAGGCATCATTGAAATCTAATTATAGACTTAAATGAGCGTTCTTCGATAAAATATTTAGGTACTTTAGTTTAAATGCCTTGGGATTTAGTTTTTGAAATGTATTGACATTCTAATCCAAGTTTTTTCAAATGAAATCAAACAGAGGTAGTTCGACTTGGGATCTACTTATTTTTGTTTCATTTGGTTGGTTAGGGACTAATTTTAGAGTATTTTATAGAAGAGGTGAGTGTGGTTCAATTCAGGTAAGGATTTTCATGAAAAGATGGATCGACTAGGCTAAATGAGGTCAATTGGGAATAAAATATTCAATTGAATTGAGGATCATGTAGAGAGAATCATTAGATCACTAAGGGAAAGATTAAATTAGAATTTCTAAATGTAGAGATATTATGGCTTTGAGTTTGAATTTAGATGGTGGAACCTATGGTTTGGGGAACCATAGGCCAGATGATTAAAGAGACAATTAAGTAATTGGGCCTATAGTTAGATGGGCCCAGGTAAGTGTTGTCTCAATGTTCAAGTTTTCAAATATGATCATTGGATTGAGTTTAAATGCTCATGTATCATAATATTAAAGTGATTTTTAGAGGTGCATTGGGTGTTGGAAATGAAACATAACCATTTAGATGAAACATCATGAACAAGGAAGGTCAGGTGATTTTTTCATCATTTCCCTATTAATTCTCAAGGATGAGATATTTTAAAGTGGGGAGACTGTAATGTCCAATGGTTTTGGACCAAGTTGAAATTACAATGTAATTTCAATTTCCCTATTTGGTGGATGGGACAAATGATTAATTGAACTTCAGAATGTAAATTTGAGTTTCAGAACACCTAAAGGTTTTGTTTTTGGATAGAGTTTAAGGCTTGAGAGTTTTCTCAGTTGTTTAAATAAGATTTGAGAGCTTTAGACTTCAAAAACTAATTTTTTATGGAGAAAACCTTAGGCATTCGGTTGGTTCATAGTTAGTGCAAACTATGAGGCTTAACCATGAAAACTTTTTGGTATAGGGATACAGTTTGGTGATGCTATGAGAACCTAAAGAAGAAACCGTACAACCTAGTCTAGTGGATTTAAGGGTGTCATGCAGTTTGTTTAACTGTGTGCCCGATGCCACATGACCATGCAAGGGGTTTGCAAATTATTATAGAGGTGGGACATGGGCTGCGCATAGTTTGGTCAAACTGTGCACCTAGCCTGCATGGTTTGATCAACTTAAGAAACATACCTACATGATTAGGTGCATGATTTGGAAAACTATACAGCCAAACCATATAGATTATTAAAGGGGGTGAAATATCTATTTTTACCCTAACTTTTTAAGATATATCATCCTATTTTCTTCCTCCACACACAACAAGTTCCCCTCACATTTGGATATCATCCTCTCACCTTCTAGTCTTGGCAAAAACATTATCAATCATCCATTGATTCAATAATTATTTTTCACATTGGATCATTACTAGTAAGCTCTTCAATTCTCATGATTCTTTCATTCATTTATTTTCCCATATGGAATTCTAAATCCCTATGAGATCTTTTGACCTATTTTTAGAAATTTTTTATATTTTCTAGATTTATCTCAAAATGGCTTGAATTGAGCTCAGTATTGGATGAGTTAAGTGTTTTAACCATGAGGTAAGTGGAAACTTGATTTTCTTTTATAGTCTTTCTCATTTATAAATTATTCTACTGTGCTGTGTGCTGGTATTTCTGTGAGATGCATCTTAAATGTAAAATTAAATATATAGAACCTAATTATTTATCTAAATAGTTCCCATGCATTAAATTGAACTATTGGTGGTGTTCATCTCAATCCTAACTACCCCCTTAGGTTTTTTAATTTTACGAATATTACATATGCTTCATCTAGGAGATTAAAACACCCACTTTGGGTGGCGTTTTAAATGCTTTTAATTATGATTCCTTTCACACTTTTGATCACATTTTTAGGTGTAATAATTAATAACTCAAGTAAATGATGATTAAATTGAATTAAGAAATTTGGGAATGATAAAAATCATGACTGATTTTATTTAAAAACCTCTTATTAGGTGAACTATCCTCTTAAATAAAATGGAACTTCTTAATGGGAATATTTTAATAATGAATGAAAGGAACCTTCCTATGGAATTATTTATTTTCTTATAAATGAAATATCCCAAACGATATGATGGAATTGAGTTATAACATGCTTGTGGACATGGTTAATTTGAGTTTAACAAATTTAAGTGAAGTATAGTGTGGTTACTCACATGGAAATATTAATTATATTCAATTTCAATTAAATAAAATGATTGATCACAATGAATCAGTTAGGCATGGATACTTTCATGGACTATGATATACCTTTGCATGTACGGTGCCAAATGCTTATGTATAGTTCACATGGACCTTGTTATATAATTATATGATACTCATGCATGATTTACCTTATATATATTGTGATACTTGGGAATGATGTCCCTGAGGCATGGCATCCATTATATTTTGTGATACTTGGGCATGATATCCCTTGGTCATAATGCCCCTTATAAATTGTGATACTCAGGAATGGAGTCCCTTATAAATTGTGATATATGGGAATGAAATCCCTTATAAATTGTGATAGTCATGCATGATGTACCTTATATAAATTGTGAAACTTAGGCATAAAATCCCTTTGGTATGGTACCCCTCATTATTCCATGACACTTTCATGTCTAAGCTTGGATGCTTGAGTTATGCCTCATGTCCTGGATATCACTATGTATATATATATGGACACAAATGTTACTACATATATAATGAATATATATACATGCATACTTATACCTTTATATTTTATTTTAAATATATACTTATATATATGGTAACACATCATCAGAAATATTCTAGATTTGGCTAAAGAAGGTATGTCTTGCTAGGTGTCCTTGAGGAACCTAAGACCAACTTTTTTTCATTTATTTATTTGTTTATAGATTTATTGGAATACCTTAACACTCTTGTATTTTATATTTATGGACTGGATAAATTTAGACACCATTGGTGGGGGCCTACTGAGTATATCTCACACCCTGTTTGGGACACCATTGGACTGGGGTACCCGAACAGACCTCATGCTTTCAAGATCATGTTCTAGATTGGGCTTAATTGCTATTATTCATGGATATGGGAGTTAAAAGAACATGACTGAGTTAGAACTCATAATCCTCATGGAGTTATCCCTTTGGGATTTTGTTCAATTTTATTATACCTATATCATACTACCTTTCTGTATGATTTCTGCTTTATATTCTGTAGCCTCATCTATACATGTATGCATGGTTGTATATTTATCATTTGACATTTTATCAGTTATTGTTATATTTTGTTTCTCTACATTTTATTTATACTATTTTCACTACTGATTGATTTAATAATTATTAAAACATAGTGATACTTTGATCATGAGGTTATATTCTCTCACTGTATAACCTTTGGATCATCGATTCTAGTTGGAATCCTCTAGTATACAAGGAGGCACACTTGAGGCCATGTGAACAACCGACTTAGGGCACTATTTTAGTGGCTCCTAAGACAGGATATTACAAAACCACTTTCCATATAATTAATAAAAGGTTCCATCTATATAATGGAATGAAAAATATTATTATAAGAAAACTTAAATAATGACATATGTTAATCCCAACTTCCAGGTAGATCCATTTAATAAGCACGAATAATGTATTTAAAGGTTCGAATCATTTTCTCAGACTATCAATCATATTGAGGATGAAAAGCAATACTGAAATTTAATTTATTACCTAAAGAAATTTGAAGGCCTTTCCAAAAATTATAAGTGAACTTGAGATCACAGTCAGATATAATGGAAATATGAAATCCATGTAACCTAAATATCTCCTTCTGGTACAGTTAAGAAAGATAATATAAATATATAGTATCTTGAATGGGAAGGAAATGTGTATTTTTAGTTAAATGATAAAAAATACCTAAATCATATAATTTCCTAGAGATTTATTTAGTTATCCCATTATTAAATCCATGGATATATTTTACCATTTCCACTCTGGCATTGGAAAAGGCCGAAGTATCCCCTTTAATAATTTTCATTTTTTAGGATATTAACAAGTTAACCATTTCATGGTATAGTAAAAAATATCTTTTTTAATTCCCTCACACTAGTAATACTCCTGAAGGTCTATATACATCTTAGTAATTCTAGGGTAAATGGAAAATATGGAATTATAAGCTTCACTAAAAAATTCTCTCTTCAAATAGGAATCACAAAACATACATAATATTTTTTTAAATCTGGTAACACCTTATTAATCAAATTTAAAATCTAGAAACTTACCATTCTTAATAGGTTCTATATTTTCCTTTAAAACGAGATCCCATTTATAAGATTTCATAGTCCTTTATGACATTGTTGATTATATTGGAACCTAAAGAAAAACAAAAGAAGTTCCTTCAGGGACAATTAATAGGTCAAAATGCATCAAATCATTAAACAAATGTGCATGTTCCAAACATAAAATGGTTAATGATGCATTATATTTTGAAATAAAATCATTAAATACCTTTTTTAAATCTATTACGGTAATGATTCATACAATAATAATCCTTAATAAGTTATAGTCATCTTCTCTACCACATGTTCAACTATTTCTTAGTGAATATATACTTTGATCTTTTGTGATTAGTATATATTTTACACTTTACCCCATATAAATTATGTCTTAAATATTTAAAGAAAATACCATAAAAAATAATTTCATATCATTTATCGGATAATTTAACTCTTTAGGTTTCATTTAACATGAAGAATAAAAAATTAATCAATCATTATATATCACAACACAACCAAGTCCCTTGAATGAAGCATTACTATAGATGACACATTCACCATTTCTAGTGCATAGGGAAAAAATTGGATCATTCACTAATATTTATTTTAGTTCCTATAAAAATTAAATTCAATATTTCATATAGATGAATTAAACTCCTTTTTAGTTAACGTAGTTAGCAGGATAGACAAATGATCAAAGTTTTTAATAAACCAGAATTAGTAACTCACAAACCCCAAAAATTATGAATCTTTATGACACTTTTTTGTATTTTCCAATCTTAAAAAAATTAGTTTTTATAGGGTGAAAAATTATGCTATCTTTAGAAACATATGATCAAGGAAATAAAGTTATTATAACCAAAATTCACACATAATAAATTTTCCATATAGTTTCTTTTCTTTTATGGTTTTCAAAATAATCCTTAGGCATCATTCATGATCCTCGTGAATTTTTGAATATACCAATATATCATTAATAAACATAACTATTAAATTATCTAAATAATCATGGAATAATCTATCCATAATATACATAAATATAGATGGTCCATTAGACAAAAAATGGAATAAATATAAACTCATAATGCCCATATCTAGTCCAAAATGTTGTCTTTTGGATATCTTCCTCCTTTGCCTTCAACTGATGGTGCCCTAAGCCTACATAAATCATCAAAAAATAATTTTCTCCCTAGAGTTGATCAAAAAAATCATTGATATGATTAAAAAGATAATTATTATTAACAACGATGTTATTAAATGTTTTCTAATCAATGAAAATTCTCAGTGAAACATATTTAATAAAATTAAATAAAATAGGACCACCCAATGGCGAAGTTATAGGATGAGTAAAATCTTTATCTAGAAACTCCTAAAACTACTTTTTTAATTTCAAAAGTTCTAATTGAGCCATTCGATAAGGGGTTTTTGAAATATTCTTAGCACCAAACACTATGTTAATAATAAACTCAACCTTCTGATCAGGAATAACACTGGAAAATTAATTAGAAAAAACATACATATATTCATTCACTACTATAACATTATTAATTTGAAAATTTTATCTCTTTTTAACAAAATGGTATTAGAAAATTTTACTTCCATCTATAATCAATTTCTTAGCTTATTAATATGCAATCAAAGGTATAAAATCAATGAATATAACTTTATTATCTCTAAAATATGTCTTATTATGATAAATAGAAAGTAGATACATACTAAGAATAATATCATACTCCACTATGTCCATTTAAATAATATTTCTATGAAATACTATCCCACTGATAAAAATTTCAAAATTTCTATAAATCTTGGTTTCTTTAATATTTACACCTAGAGTTTTTACCAAAAGTTATATAATCTTTTCATGAGGTGATATTCACATTTTACTTGAAAATTTATCAAAAATGAAAGAATGCGAAGATACAGAGTCAAATAGTCCACTGAGATAATTTGAATAAACAAGAAACGTACCTATCACCACTTTATTAGATAGTCCAACATCAACCATAGTAGTAGAAAATTATTTTTTCACACCTTTTTCCCTTTTAATCATAATGATTTCCAAAATGTGTAACAAAATTTAGACACATGTTATTATAATTACAAAGCTTATTACAATTAAAACATCTCACCATTGGATGGATATCTGTTACCCCATTTTGGTATTGTTCAGGGGTCTTTTCTTTGTAGTCACAATCCACGACCAAACTTAATACACCAGTAACACTTTCTAGATCCTGTAAAACATTACTTGAAATGTTTTTACTAAAATTAGAACATGTTTGGGGACTACCTCCAGATTTATTAGTTGAATTATCCACTATTTCTTACTTCCTTGATAGATTCTTAATTTTATCATCTCAAGGAACATACGTGTCAATAAAATTAATATCAGATTTCTCAGCACAATGAAAAAATTTCTCATAACTTTTAAATTATTATGATTCCAATTATCTTAGTAAACTTGATTTAAATATTTATTAAAATATATTAATTTTACTATCAAGGCCCCAAATAAAAATCATTACATACATATAAAATCTTTTAAAATTAGATTCATACATGACTACTTAATCTTTATCCTTTTAACTCAATTCCAAGAATTGTTTCTCCATTATATGTAGAAAAATCTTAGGGAAATTTTTACCCTAAAAAATATTCTTAAATGAATCCCATTCCATAGAATAAATATAATATCTCTATGGAATTCTTAACTAATGACCACCATCGATCAACTTTACCTTCATAAAAATAAATGAAAGGAGTTACATATTGACATTCTAATCATCCAATGAATTAAAATATATTTTCCAGTTAATTTATCCATCCTCCGACTACTACTGGATCTAAGGTTTCTTAAAAATCGAAGGGTCCTATTTCAAAAAATGATCAACTATTGATATATTCTTATGAAATATATTTTTTATCTAACATGGATGTCACCACCATTTATAGCCTACATCAACTGATAAATCACTATAAAAAATGGTCATTCCCAATTACAACTATCCTGAGATATTGGTTTGGAAGGATGTTTTTCTCTTGATAAATTCTTTCTTTAGCTTCTTTATTTTCTCTATAGAAAAACATTCTAGACAGACATATATTAAATAAATTAACTTTGTAATCTTCATATTCTATATCATTTCAACTTAACCTTAAATTAGAATCACAAATGTATATTCCAATAACATTATCCTAACCTCTAAATCTATCTAAACCTTTCCTCTGACACCAACTATAAGGAAACAAAGTTAAAAAATTAAACAATCTTGAGTTTTTAGTAAAGAATTCACTTTATTACATTTTAAAGATTTTTACATTTTATAGTTTTAGATAATTAGGTCATAAATCCTACATAAAAAACCCATATATTACAAATTTTACACTTCTAATTAGTATCCATTTCCCCACAATTATTTTAAAAATAACACATGTTTTCTATTCAAATAAAATCTTCATGAATTTTAACTTGAATTCTTCTTTGGTCTTACTCATCCTTAAAACCTGTGAAAAACATTTAAAAATGTGGGATGATCATAAAAATATTACTAAGGGATATAAAATAAATAAATTCATTAGTATAGTGAAAAATATGAAAACACATAATTTTTTTAACTTTATCACAATATTCTTTGAACGTATAAAATAAATCATACCCGTATAAAAATAAAACACTTTTTTCTCAAATAAAACATTTAAAACTCTTAGTAAGAAAATAGAAAACATTTTAGGAAACTTAGAGAATCATGTTCATAACCCATGTTAAATTATTTTAGAGATAAATAGAGCCTAGTTAAATCCATAGGATAAAGATACCCAATTAACTCCCTTCTCATTTCCATTAAAGAGAAGGAACATTACCCAATTCATTAGAGAGTTATATCGAGCTTACCCATCATATAACATGTATCAGGATCACCCATTATATAAGATGTATCAAGGTCACCCATATTAATTGATAATTCTCAAGTACCATACCATGAATTAAAATTTTTATTCTTTCATATTTTCATTATAAGACCCTTGAAAAACTCTTTTAAACTCATATGAAAAACACTTTCGAGTATAAAAATACCATTAAATTTTAAAAATTAATTTTCAAAACTAAAATAGAAAAATCAAATAGAAATTGGGGTTTTATTTGAATAAAAATTGAAATATTATAAAGGAATATAAAAATAAAATAATTTTTTCAGTCATGATAAAAGTCATTGGAACCATATACGTTAAAATAGAATATTCCTTTTATCTTTTGTGAAGAAAGTCAAAACATTTTATAAAAGATTACTTTTTGAAAACCTTTAAAATAAAATAAAAAGAGACATAAATTTACTTTTTATTTAATTTATATCCTTATATATATAACCATAGAATAATTTCTAGAATATGGACATGTAATAAAAATATTTATCAAATAAATCTTTAAAACATTTAAAATGAGGTTTTTAAAGTAAAGTGTCCTTTACCTTGAGACAAACTCATCACATACATTAGTTATCTTCCTGAACAATAAAACTATGATAATCAATTAATTACTTAATAATATTTTTCATTTTTATTATTCCGTTTATTTTATTTATTATCATGTTATATTTAATTACTAAATCATTTGAGTATATGCCAGATGTTTTGATGACATTTAGCTCATATGTCCAAAATGACATCAGTAGGTTGATTATGATCAAAGAGGTCATTATTCAATCATATACAGAATAATATTCATGAAATAAATAAAATTTTTATACATTAATTTTACTTTTAAAACCAACCATGAAACATGGTTATGAAAAATGAACTATGTTACAATCATAGAGATGGTAGACCCTAAGTATGCTTGAGTAACGTTTCCATTTTCAAAGTTTAAGATCGAAAGAAGGGAAGTATTATTTTTTCTTTAAAAAATGATGATTATTTCATAAATATTATATTATTTATTTAAATATACTAATATATAATAGCCATGTGATTTGGTTATGAAAAAAATCCCATCGCTTCAGGGAGGTGGTAATATACACGTACGCACGAACAACATTATCATTTTTCAATAAATGGAAATGTAAGAAAATATATGATATATTATCTATATTAAATTAAAATAATTTCATTAATATCATACATATACATTAAATCCATCATTATAATATTTTTTGAGAGGTGGTGATTGAAAATGAATTATATCAGTTCCCAAAGTGGTAGTCTTCCGTACACATGAATGGTGATTTTGTTTCCCATTTTACAGAAGAGGATATGAATATAGAATATGAAATTAACATAATATCATATTATTAAATGTAATATACTAATTTTTTTATTTTATAATGATTAAATAATATTTTACAGAGGTAGGATAATAAATAAAATGAAAATGCTTGGTTAATAATTATACCTCTTATTAGGACAACCTGTTTAGGTTTACACCAAAAGCTTTCATAGGATGAGTTTTTAATCAAAAAAGGACATATAAGACGTTTTTAGTGAATTTAGGGAGATAATTTGTTAGATATTTGTCAAAATAGAGTGCTCAAAGAGTTCCCTATTATAAGTGAGGGGAGGGTCACTCTTGGAATTACTTAAATTATTAAATTAATATAAATTAATTTCATGAAAAAATGGTTCCAAGTTAGAAGAATTATAATATAATATGATTATGGGTCTAAATAATTAAATCCTATAAAATTTAGACCTTTTAAGATGATGTTTTTACCCTTATCTATTTTTTAACCCCCCATTACCCTTTCTGATGATTATAGTGATATAAAAGTTTTTTTACACTAAATGAGTCACAAAATTTACTATAAAAGGAAAATTGGATGATAAATCAGACATGGTTGATATTTTAAACCATATAACATTCACTTGGAAAAATATTTTTTTTAATTTTAAATCATTTAATAATTCATTATTTATTATAGAATATCATTAATGTCATTTTTGGAACTATTCATTTAATTTGACTTTGAAAACAACATAAAAATAGGGGAATTAGAATATAATACTTTAAAATATCCATAGTATTTTATATTTATGTAAAACATTCATGAAAAATAATAATTAATTCATATTATATTATCTTTTTATATTTTAAATTTTTTTTTCTATTAATTGAATAAATACCATGTCGGTGTTATGTAATAATTTAAGGTCATTATTTATCATTATAAATTATAAATAAACTAACATGATAAAAAAATAATTTATATTTTAAATGAAAAATTATAACCAAACAAAATTTGTTTTTATGGCTATCACAAAATATTATATATATTAAAAGCAAGAGAGTGACATTTTGGAATTTATATTTACTTAAAATAATATAAGCGTTATAATAAAAGGAAAGTGTAAATATATTACCAAAACATTTAATATTTAATATTTAAGGTAAAAAAATTATAAATTAAAATAAATACAATTTTTAGAGAGAGTT
Organism: Viscum album; assembly: GCA_963277665.1. Lineage (NCBI taxonomy): Eukaryota > Viridiplantae > Streptophyta > Magnoliopsida > Santalales > Viscaceae > Viscum > Viscum album. The sequence goes on from OY728153.1 coordinate 496,313,192, forward strand.
TTAGCCGTCATCTTATTATTTCAAACCTTAATTACCTGATTTACCCTTACCAAAGAGACAACTCTTTACTACAATTACTATTCATCATGACTAAAAATAAAAGGAAAAAAATTAAAACTATAGAACCACATGATTGAAAATATTGAATAAAACATTAAATAATAAATTTCAAGAAGTGGATGAAATTAATTTAGGATTAAAATGAAAACCACTATAAAAATCAATTTTTAGAAAAAATATATTTTAAGATCAATAAAGAACTTATACTCAAATAAGGTATAATGATAGTTACAATATAATTAATTAGATCATTTATAATATAAATCAACTAATGTTACATTGAAACTATTTTTAAAACAAATTTAATTTTGTAAATATTTTAACCAAAGTTTTTTTTATAAAAATCAGTATTTCCACTAGTCAATGAAAAGGAAAACTTTTTAGAAAATCCTCAAAAAGTAACCAAAAGATAATTTAGAAATGCTAATTTCAAAAAATAAATTCATTTTTTTCAAATTAAAATCCTGTAATTTCTAAATAAATCCTTTAAATAAAATGATATAATATATGTAAACACATTTAGTAAGAATAAAAATATTTCCTTTTTGACTGGAAAATTAGTTAATATTATTATTGTGAATACAATTCTATAAAATCTAAATAATTAATATTAATAATTCATTAAAATAATTTATTATAACATTAAATGAGTTGTTAGAATATCTACCCCTACTTATTATACCAAACAATCTCCCACATTAGTAGATCCCCCTAGATTTGAATGTCCTCCTTGACATGAGGATGATACCCCGATCCACTTGTTAGTGATGATATTATTCCACTTGTTAACCTATATTTTTTTTTCACTTTCTTTAGATTTAACAATTTTTGTTCACATTGAAAATATAACCAAAGGATAGTGTCCTTCCAAACATGTAAAAACAAGATAAATAATAAATTCATATGGGGAGTGGGGATATGACAAACCTCGTTAAGAATTAAGAGGTTGTTGAACACTGATATTTAACAGACATTTTTAAAATGATAGTGTAAACCATGATTTTTTAATATTTATACTATGTTTTCATTTATTCAAATTTACCCCACTTTAATAATTCCAATATTCAAACTATCTTTGATAAAGTGATTCTTATTTCAATGTACTTTTTACATTAATGTTGTACTCGAATCTTCTTAGAATTTATAATTCCTATCCCCCAAAACATACCAATATTAATGTAATATGTTTTAGAGTCCCAGTTTGATATACATGCAGAATGAAACACACAAAAATACTAGTCTATATGTACTCATTGATTACTGACACTTCAAATTTGGAATTAAAATTTCAACTGAAATTAAAACCCAAACTTATCAATGATTACTTTTTATAAACAATACGAGATAGAAAACTAGTTTCAAAAGATGTTTAGTCTAAAAATATAATTTATTTTGATTCTAAATAGAATTAATTTAGTTAGTTTCAAGAGTCATAAGGTAATTTAAATCCATTGGATAATCTTTAACCAATAATATCTTAATCATTTAAATTATTTATGGCCAAAAAATACTCAAACTACGATATATTAAATTCCTATCCTAAATGAAAAATAAGTTTGAAAACTTTTTTCAGAACCAAAATCCATATTTATAATATTGGTTTACTTACCCTAAAAACTCTTTTCTCGAAGAATAAATTAGTGAATATGATATATAAATCAATATCAATATAATACTATACCAAAATAACTCATTAAAAAGAAAATTAAATCTTTAATGTGAACCCATACTTTGAATCTCAATTTACCATATATCAAGGTGACTAATCACCCATGAATGATAGAGAAAAAATCATCAGTGAATAATTAATCTCAAAGGACATAGAAAATATAAAAGAAAAAGGGTAGATAAAATAAAATACTTTATAGAATTAAATAAAATATCTTATTATAAAAAAATCAATATGAGTATTTCATAGAAAAGTTCAAGACATCCTAGAACTCTTTATAATATTAGAGGTTTAAAAAGTATCCCTAAGAAATGAAAACATTAAATATTATAATATCAAATAAATCATAGAATAATGTATTTATTTGTACTATAATGAGTGTATCTCCAAATATCTTTTTATCTTTACCCTATAGACCATCACTTTTATCCTATTTATAAATTCCATGGCCCCAATAGTATGATGTAATATATGTGGTTTAATTGAAATATATGTAGATCCTATTTAAAATATAAATGACCTAAAATCTATTGGCTAGTTATTTTTTTGAAAATTTTCTTCATGTTCAGATATTACGCTATAATCGATGATAGATTGGGGCATGATTCATTTGGTGTAACACATTCCATTATTCCCTTTCCATTTCATTGTGAAAAGTTCCTTTCTTAATCAAGTTCAAATATATATAAAATACACAATTTAATGTTCACACCATCATATTAAAATTATCCCTTCTATAAATATTCAAATCCTGGTTTACTTGGGTGTTGCAACGTAGTCTCTTCACCATCAGACTATAATCCATCCTTTACCAAAATATAAATTTTAATAAAATTTTAGGATTATAACATAATATTTAAGCTTCGTTCTCTTATTTATCCATGAATTTACAATATTATTCTTCAAAATAAACTTTTCATAATGATTTGTGCTGTGGAATGATCTTTGGTTCCAAATTAAAATCTTTTTCAAACTTATCTAAACTCTTAAAAAATCCATATTTTACCAAATATCCTGGAACAATTAATAATTTGGCACTCTTAAGTCTATTTAGAAATAAAATCTATGATAAAATGATATATGAAAAACTTGTATTATAAAATTCCCCACATTTGATCATTTTCTTTCTAAAAAAATATTAACATAAAATCATAGAGAGAACATATTTTAATAGGGAAAACTACCATTTTATCATGATCATAATAATAAAGTTATAACCTAATTTTTCAAAATCCAAAAACTCATCCAATTATGATTTCTTAATCATACCACCTTCATGAATATAATTCCAAACCCCCTCCTCTTTCACTCACATCATTCAATATTTTATTAGTATCTATGATCACTTATGATATAATTTATTTGAAATAATTTCACTTATCACTCAAGTTTTATTTATCTATTGTTATGATTAATACTTATGTTTATGAATTATGACCATAGGATTTCAAGGTTTAAAAAAAAACTTTCAATGAAATTATTATTTTAGTCCTGATGAAATTTTAATAAGGTTTATTCATAGGTATAAGGTTGTGGGTATTAATTTAAAATCCAAAATAATGGAACAAAGATGTGGTTTATATGTTAAGTATAATGCATTAATTAAAAATTGACTACAACATTAATACCTCTATCATTCCTATTTTTTAGATAATATTACCCAATAAAACTTCTTTTTACTCTTCATTTTCAAATCATATGCTCAAAAATAAAATAACAAAAGAAATTTAATATTTTAACTATTTTATTCTAAAATTTTATTATTTTTTAGAGGGTATTTGTGAAGGAATAATAAATGATAAACTGTAAACCTTTTTCCCTCAACCATTGATAATCCTTCAAATTTTACCCTTTGCAATATTTTTTATCACACTAAACATCATGGAACTAGATAATTCCTCAATACTTATTTCTAATATTGTCATGAAAAAAATAGCAAAAGAAAGGAAAAATTAATTATAATAGAGATCTCCTAATAAAATAACCATGGTATCTAAGGATTAAAGAAGTAATAAATGCAAGTTTGGTCTCAATGGTTTAGGGATAAAATTTTAAAAAATGGACATAATTTATTTAATGTGTCTAAAAAATGGGCTATAATTTCTATAGTTTAGACAAGGAAATAATGTTCTAGTAGTTAACTTGTCTCGGGTGTCTCTCAAGAAAGATGGTATAAGAAATAATATATCAATAAGGTTTGAAATACCTCTAAGTTATGTGAATTTAAAAATTATTCAATATAACATATGATAAATACAATAATCAATAAAAAAATAAAAATTTTAAATAATTAAATCTAAGAAATAGATATCATATTAACAATATTTTTAAATATGAATCAACATTGATATAATAATATAACTGTCAATAATTTTCAACTCTATCTTTAAAATTTATTATCAAGATCAAATAAATTTTTCCAATGAGGAATTTATAACTTCACATTAATAATGTCCCCAAAATAAATAGGTGAGACAATTTCAACTGGGTCCAAATTTCCCTCCCCTACCCTTAAATTAAACATTGTCTCATATTTTTATCTATGGTGAAAGAGATACTAAAATATTCAATGAAATTTTGTAAATAAATACCAGTTAAAGAATATAAAGGAACAATATGTTATTACATGTTTAGGTAGACATTAATCCATTTATCTTTGAATTAAAAGGAATGAGTTTTTAGTTGAATTCCTAGTATATTATTGGATTTTGTGTGATTCAATGTCAACCATTCATTTGAAAAATCTAAACATTGAAAATTGTTTAGTAATAAAATTTCTTAAAGGATATCTCGAAAAAAGATTTTTTTTATAATGAAAAAGTGATTCCATTACCACATATATTTCATTATGAAAATACATAATATGATATTTAATCAGCTCAAAAAGGATTAAATTAATGGGGTAGAAAAGTAAGTGTAAGGAAAATGAAAAGTTACCCCAAAATTATTAAAATTATGGAAAATTAAGATTCCTTTGGGTCTACCTTATCATTATAGGTATCCTCACTTACTCACTATGATTCTCTATTATTTTATCTACATAAATTGATTACATGAATTTTTAGGGAAATATACTCTATTTTCTATTCTAAGTGAAGTGATTTATTATAAATTTATAATATATCTCACACATTTACTTATAATGATGAATACTCCTACACTTATGGATTTACTATACTAAATATATCTATCCTAATATGCATATAAATATTCCATTAAATCTTAATATTTTTTAGCACAAAATAACCATCCATAATCAAAGTACCTTGAATATACCTCAAGATTATTTAATATAGTGAGATGTTCTTCTTTTGGATTACATTGAAATATCATAGACAAACATGTTGCATAAATAATTTTTATCCAACTCACTATCAAGTAAAAAAATATTCTAATGATTCTCTGATATAAATTTGTATTTATAGACTTTCCATTATCATACTTACCAAGATTAATTCTATCACTAAATAGAGTTGAAACCAGTTTACAATCATGCACATATAAACTTTTTAGAAATTCCTTTTCATATATTTCTTAATAAATAAAGGTATAATCACCTTTTTTATTGACATGAATTATAATAAAATATTTTATTTCACATATCAATGAAATCTCAAACTCTTATAATGTGATGTCCTAGACCTAGTCAACCTTATTAGTGTTAGACTTGGTCACCGCATGACCTCAGGCATTCCTCCATGCATCTCATTGGATACTAAATATCAGTGAGACTCTATGGATGACATGAGGATACTATACCCAATGGATAAGATAACCAAAAATAACAGTGGGAGAAATAATAATAAATCATCATTAAAATGTAATAGTATAATATGAAAATTATAATTATGAGACAACCATAAAGAAAAATACTATATTCTATAACATACTGAGAACAAATGTAATGCTTTATGAATTATAAATGAGTAAATAGGATCACCTCATGGAATAATAATATAAACTCTATTCAAAATAATAAAATAATATAGAAACAATAACCAGATACAAGATCTAAGTCTTCACCCAGTCTCATTACCCTCTCAAACTATCCATCCAACTCATCCATCAGCCATACTACCCTTGGCCTTACCTGTATACCTGATCATGAAATTTTCATGCACACTGATATTCTAGTGTAGGGTGTGAGTATAACTTAATAGGCCACCACCAATGATGTTCCTAAACAAATCCAGAATATATAATCACATGCATGGAATGAAATAGAAAAAACATCAATAATAAATACCTACCACATACTAAGGTTATAATGAGCCACATGGGATTGACCATACATTCTTCTTTTGGTACAAATTTCGAGTCTAGACATGTAATAAAAGTATACTAAGGGTTTACATAGCATCCACCAATAACATAATATTTAAGACCTCAAATAGAATAGATGATAATACCCCCAACTTAGAACAATAAAAGAGAAGAGTTAAAAATATATCCAACCTACATAACAATAAAAAATTAGTTGAAATTACACCCAACCTCATCATTTAATTACTTTTTAGCATTGCACCCAACCTTTTCACATAATAATTATAGATATAATTACACCCAACTCACCCAACAAAAATACTCATGGTTGGAATTACACCCAACCTACAACACAATAATACCCAAGGATGGTATTACAAACAAAACACATTATGGAAATAGACATGGTTGGAATTACACCTAACCCAAATAACACAAATTTACAAGGTTATAATTACAACCTAACTATATAAAAATAATGGCCAAGGTTGGTATTACACCCAAAAAATAACAAACAAACATCTAAGGTTAGCATTACACCTAACCTAAATCACATGAATAACCAAGGTTATAATCACACCCAAATCATACAGTAATAAGGGACAAGGTTGGAATTACATGAAACCTACAACACATGAGAAACAATGGTTGTAAGTAGCTCCAACCCATATAAGAAGATTAATCATGGTTGTAATTACAGAAAACTCATGTAACAACACTAGTTTGGTTATAATTACATCCAACCACATATTGACCACCTTCATTATAAACAAATCAAGAACCAAGAGTCATGTAATATCAAAACACAAGTATAACACATAACAAATTATTGAAAAAATTATATTTAAATCAATAATACAAGCCAAGGCTATGAATTTTTATTTTATCCAATCACCATTTTAAACTGTATTTTTCTTTGGTTTACCCACACACAATTTTTTTATTCTATCTATGGTTAACCTTATGCTATCCTTTAGTTTTGAGAACTTACCACCATCGAGGGATACTCTAGGGTACCTATCAAGTTCCCCTAGCTAATATCATAATCAAGGAAAACTCTTGCATGTTTATTTCTTAATTTTCACAACACTTTAATTTAGACACATGGACATTGATGAACATGGAATCATAATGAATCACTAAAGGACTAATAATGGCCATAATAGTACTTAGTACACTCTTAAATTATAAATGAAGAGAATTTAGGTTAGTTTTGAGTCATACATGGGAAGTTGAATAACCTTTATCACATACAAACTCATATGACCTAGTGAAAAAGTTTTGGGACCATATACCTTATAGTCATAAGATCCCACTCATCGGAGATGTTTAGAAAAAATCATCCTTATTAAGAATAAATTAAAAAACTAAGTATAAACTCTCATAATTAGTCATTTCTATTAAATAAAAAAGAAAAAGTAATAAATATAAAGAATATATATAAGAGGATTATGAGTGTTACCTTTAGTGATCCACCGAGATATATAAAACATTTATATGATATAAAATGCAGGCGATTCATACTTAAGGGGCAGAGAAAATGAGGGAGGAAGAAGGGGAGTCATGTGGTCTAGGAGAAATAAATGAGGGTGATTTTATTTTATAAAATTTCAATCAATTAAAATAAAAAATGTTTTTTTTAAAACTGCACTGGGGCCTATTTTCACGACCTATCACAACATGGATAAAGATAAAACTACCCCAAGCCTACCTCCATAGGATATGGGTTAGAGAGAAGCACCAAAAGTCATAACTAACATGGGGGTCTTTGTATCATGTACCTGTATACACACAGTTGACCATATCGATTTAAAAGTGAAGAGGAATAAATGATTCTTGTAAAAAATCTACATAGAAGAGTACAACAATTCAAATTTAAAGTAAAAATGAAAAAATACACACCCAACCAGAAATATGTCCCGACCAAAAAAAATTGGAAAAGTAATTGCTAAGAGAGCCCAAATCATAATGTTTAAGCTCCAACCACTGTACGCTGTCAAATGCACTAGGTATCCCTATGATCCTTTATAATTTTCTCTAACATATTCTTCATTTTCATAAGACCCAACAAGTGTGGGAAAATATCATATGGGGGTGAGTATATACATCCTAGTAGGATGCCCTAAAATCTGAAGGGGGAGGGGCAGTAAGAGACACGATTGGAATAGACATTTCAACCCAAAGAAAGAGTGTAAAAAAATCCAAGGATATGGATACATACATATATATACATAGACACACACACACACACACACACACATATATATATATATACACACACTAACCAAAGAATACAAAAATAGAGAGAAAAGGGATCTCCATCTCATAGAATGAACTAGGAAAAGAGTTGTAATAATTCCAAGGGTCCATCATCGATGCCCAACATCTCACATGTCTATCCATAAATTTAATAGTGTGGAGGGACCATGCCTCACCACTATGCCACATAGCTGAGGCGACCCAATATTTGAGTAGAGGACCCATACCCTAGTGTGTCAGGGGGTGCCACTCAATGTTAGGAGGACCCACTCCCTATCTAATAGGGGGTACCACTCTAAAGATAGAGGACCCATGCCCAGATCTATCGGGGGGTACCACTCAGTATATAGAGGACCTTCAACCGGGTACGTCAAGGTGGAACCACTCAGTATATAGAGGAACCACACCCTAATTACCTAGGGGGAACCACACAATAGATAGAGGAACCATACCATAATTCCCTAGGGGGTACCACTTAGTAGATAGAGGGACCTCACCCTAATTCCATAGGGGGTACCACCCATTAGATAGAGGAACCACACCATAGTATGTACGAGGGGGGGGGGGGGGTACCAATCAATAAATAGAGGACCCGCACCATAGTATGTCATAGGGGGTACCACTCAGTGGATAGAGTTCCCACACCCTAATTCTATATGGGGTACCACTCAATAGAAATAGAACCCACACCCAAATTCCATAGGGGAAGACCACTCTAATAATCCTTCCCGATCACTTCCATTTTTAATATCCACCTAAAGAAGTGTAACCCTTGAAAAATATCACATCATATCTCAAAATCCACTACAAAGTCCACCATCATGTTCTATTAAAAAAACATAGGATATCTAATCATGGGATAAAATCCACGTCTAAATGAAGGATATATGAGAGGTAAAAGGTTTATCATAAAGGAAGTAAGTGTACACAACATATAAGGGGACCAACATGGAATTTTATCCCATTCATTTCCTCCCAGTGTCCCTGTTGGTACATGGATAACTTCCCATGTAGCCCTACACGACATGCCTCAACCACCCGGGGTCCTATATGCAGTCTGGGCTATGTTCATGTAAATTTTTCTATATCCATGTACATAGGTACATACTGTTTCCTCCCACACAGGGTTCCGACCATGTCCTTCAGGCCATATCCATGTAATATGGATGTGTTCTTCTATACAACATGTACCTGGCTAAGCCCGTGTCTGTTTACTCCCATAGCACATACTAGTTCACTTGTACATGGGTCACATGGTGTGTGGGGACCCACATGGCATGAAATAATTATAAACTCACGAAAACCAAGACACCATAGTTAGGAGGATACATGTTGTGTGTTATTCAAACTACATGGCTTATAGACATGTTTTTATTGAATTTCTAGATATGTTCACAGGAATTCTAGATACACCCCCCTCATTCGAATCCATCATCTGACCACCCAAAAATAGTGGAATCTTCCTCTGGCCATCATTTCCATCCCATTGATAGCCAAAAATTGAATTTCCATTCCTTCACTTGAATCTTGTATACCTCATATTCCTCCCATGCCATTCCTTTATTCATATCAGATCTTGGATCCAAAAAATGATTATCCAAAACACACAAATCCTCTGAATCCATCCCTAATTTTCCAACCCATTCCTCACACATGATTCCACAGGGAATCTAGGGGTCCAATCAGGTTCGATCCTTCCTGAAAAAGTCAAACCAATACCATGTGGCCCAATTGATAAAGAATGTGAAGAATGATTGGGATAAATGCACAATATCATAGGTGAAAAGATTTTTGACCAAGCATTCTTGGCCAAAAAACATAAATTTGGATTCCCAGGGGTGAGAAAACTGAATAAACAATTTAAAATAGTTATATAGGTGCATGATAAGTATTGAAATTGATGTAAATCAAGAAATAGATTAAATCACGATAAACCTCTTTAATCAATATGTGAAGAATCGATAAATTTATTAGTCCTACATCAATTTGGATCATTCAGTAATGAAAAAAATTATTTCCAATAAATGAGACAAGTCATTGAGTTCACAGTGTCTTAATCTTCCTGGATCCAAAGTTTCACCATTTTTGGATCATGATTATCCATCAAGAGGAGGAAGAAGAATTATATCAATGTTTTTAGGGTTATGCAGCTAACCCTAGTAATCTACCATAACTGGGATTTTATAGAGAAATATTATTTTTGGTCATTTTTTAATCAATTAATTTTAATTAAATGCACTCTCCAAAGCCTTTTTTATTTGAATGACCTATGAAACTAAAGTTAGGTCAGTACTAGAGTAAAATTCTTGTTCCAAACTCATCCATGGTCTCATATTTTTGATATAATACCATTTTTAGGAGTTATACCATTTTTTTAAGAAACCATGCATGCGTAGTATAAAATATATATAAATTTTTTATAAAATTAATTATTGGAATACCAGGCCTCGGAATATCACACCGTCTGAGCACCTGAAAAATAAAATATTTCTTGATATATTTCAAATACTGACAGGGAAGAAATAGGGTCTCTACATAATTCACTCCTTCAATCATTTTTTCCCCAAAAAGAAAAAACTAAATCAAAATCTTGGGATACTAAGCCCGCATCTGGATCTCCATATCCCAGGAGATCTTCTGTATGCTCTCATACTACTATAACACATGAAACAAAAGGATGGTTTATCTATGAAAGGTCCTCTCCAAATGATCCTTGGTCTCCGCTGAGTTCTCTAAAAAGTGGTTCAATCTTCTATGTACATCTCTCCCCAGTTAAAAATGTGTATGAGGTCATGCATGTATCTCCTCAAATATGAAATATGGAAGATTTCATTCACCCAATAAAACTACGTGGGTATGAAGAGAGTGTAAAAACCCCCACCAACCCTCTAAGAGATCTCAAATGTCCTGATGACTCTTGAGAATATCTTACTTCCCTATATAAATATCTATAATCAATGATGTGAAAAAGCAGACGGGCTGTCTGAAATGAAAGAAAAGAAAAAAATAATATAAATATCTATAATCCTTATCATGGATAGACTCTCAGAAAAATTTGGTCACCATTATAAAACTCCAAGGGCCCATTACATCAATATTAATAATATTTATTTCTGTTCTAGGCTGTCCTTATCCAATAACAGATAACCTAGACCTTATTCATCATCACTTACACCATATATTTCCCAGAAAGAGATGCATCACTGATCTTTTTCCAACATAAGGGTGACCTACAGGGTCTCCCATACAGGGCCTCAAAAGGTTCCATACCAATAGTAGAGTGGTAGCTATTATTTTATGCAAACTATACCAAGATAAAGTGATCCTCCTAGATTTGGCCAAAGTCTAACACGAAATCCCTCAACATATCCTCTATAACCTTGATAGTGTGCTCAGTTTTCCCATCCTTTTGGGGGTGAAAAACTGTACTCATCCTCATCTGGGTCCTAAATGCCTCATGCATGCCTCTCCACAAATTCAATGTGAACCATGAATCATGGTCAGAGACTATATTAGATGAAACCCCATGAAGGTTAAAAACTTCCTATATGTACAAATTCCCCATATTCTCCCCTGAACAATGCTCCTTGATATCAAGGAAGTGTGACGACCATGTGAGTCATTAAACTATCACCCAGATGGAATCATGGACACTAATTTTCCATGGAATCCTTTTCATAAAGTAAATGGATATTTCATCTAATTTTACTTCAATATATCAAGGGGTTGTAACAAACATACCAAAACCTGGTGCTTAGTCTTCACCTACTAATAGGAGAGTCACCGTAAAATTAACTCATCCACACTATGTATTATATCATCCCACCAAAACTTCCGATTAAGGTCTATGTATGTCTTTATCACATAGGGATGTATAGACAAATGAGATGTGTTTAACTCTCTCATAACCTCCTCTCACATCAGGACCGAGACCACCATCCATCCTTGGAAAAGGATTATGCGATAACCTCCTTCAGAAAATAAATTAGGTGAATTTACTAAGGATATATAGTCATGTAATACCACATAGTTGATGTATCCCAAATGGAAATATCTTACATGTTGAAAGAGTAGAGAAGACAACACCATTGGCAAAAGAAAAGCTGAACCCTCATGCTCAACCAGGTTTAACTATAAGGAATCTAACTGCTCAGTCACCTTCTACAACAAATGATATTGGGACTTCCTACTAAGGGAATATGAAACTAGGTTTCCCTTCCACCATAATATAGACTATCTTGAAGTCATAGTCCTGCATGAACTCCAACAAGTGCCTCTATCTCAGATTAAAGTCTCTCTATATAAAGAAATACATGAGACTATGATGGTCTGAGTAAACAAAAAATCTCTCTTCTAGAAGATAGTGCCTTCACATCCATAGAGAAAATAATACAACTGCTAGCTCTAGGTTATGAGTCATGTAGTTCTTCCCATGGGGTCTCAACCGAATCAACCCATATGTGATAACTACCTATCTATGTATCAATACATATCTAATTCGAGCTAATGAGGAATCTCAATACAATAGGTACTTCCATGCCATCCTCTAGTAGTCTCAAAATAAGAGCACTCATCAACCTCGCCTCAACTAGTGGTAGAAAGACTAGAGATCAATCTTTGAGAACCATATCACGCATCACAAATGATCAAAGAGGTGTTAAATACTTGGAAGGGGTAATTTTTTTTATAATGGACTGGTTTAGATGATGATAATCTACACAATTCCATAATCTAATGTACACATTTTTCATGAACAACACCAGAGCTGCCTAGGGGGACACACTAGGTCTAAAAAAACCCTTCTCATGAATGTTTTCTAATTATAACTATAGATACTAGAGCTCAGTAGGTGTAATATGATATTCAATATAAGATATTAGAGATTTAATAGGATTCATGTTGATACAAAACTCCATCTTCTGCCTCAGAGGTAGTTACGAAACATTCTTGAGAAATATGTCTATAAAATCCTCTATGACTGAAGGAATCTAGATGCGTAAAGAGGCTAATACCCCAATGTCCACACTCACCAACTTAGGGGTGATGGGATGCAACCTCCTTCTCACAAAACCCACTCAACCTTCCATGATATATCTATATCCCATAAAGAAGAATAGCATACCATTAGTGTAAAGGAATTTGAATCGTCTGTAGTGACGGTTAATTTGGGATTTGACCATGGACAATCGATCCATACCCAAGAAGATGTCAAAGGGTTATATAATGATGACCAAAATGTTACAATAGATCCTCTCTCTAAAAAGTGATAGCTTGCATTGCTGGAAGTTGAAAGATATAGAAGAAGTGTTCTTCATAGGAACCTCAAGAAAAAGATTATGGGCTAAAGCCTCAGTAGGTATATCTAGCTCTCACAATAAGAGTAATGAGATAATGTAATGAATTACACCCGTGTCAAATAATCTTGAGGAAGGAGTATAATAAACACATATCATACCTCTAATCATATTGTGTGCCACTGGTTCATACACATCCATAGCCTACAACTGTTTGCAACCCCAACCTCTAGCTCCCTAAGACTAATATGGGACACCTTTTGGTGGTGGAAGAAGGATATAATAACATTTTCCACCACCCACAACTCAACCTTATAGATATCCACCTACTCCTCTTCCATCTCCACATCCCTGGGGGCTATCCTTCCCTTTCCTGGTAGATCCATGATCACCATGATGCCTTTACCATGGTGGTATATCTACTATAAGCCTGCCCTCCTCCACATGTTTGGTTTGGAAATCATGTGCCATGTGACCTCACCCATAAAATTCATAGCAGCACCCCTCTCTAGTCTGCCCTGTTCCTCTACATGGTCTCTACACCACACAACAAAATGCCTAAGACCAGTCATGGGAAGATCTCCTTCACTGAGATCCTATCGACTAATGGTTACTAGCTATTGTAGATGACTCATCCTTAAAATGAACACTACCAAGTATAGCTTCCTAAAATCCCTCTTATAGGAAGATATTCTTCACCAATGACCACTCCAACACCCCAGAATAGGTGGGGATGCACAAGGGTACTACACTAACACAAATAACTCCATAGATACCCTGCTCAAACTTCAATTCCTAGAAGAATCCATATTTAATCATGATGAGGGAATACTACATAAGGTATATGAACCTTGCAGCATACTCAGCCACTATCTTTCCTCCCTAATGTATCTCAAGAATCTCTTGATTCAGAATTGAGCGCAAGCATGATGGGTAGTACTCCACATAGAAAAACTATTGGAAGTCGACACATGAGAGTGTTGACTCATCATGCGTCTACGTAACTAGAATCCACTAGCGCCAAACTTATCTATGGAAAAGGATAGCTACTAGAACAATCAATCTATCAGTTGGTGTTTAGATAATAATAAAAACATGGATCACCAACTTTATCCAATCCTCCACCTCTTAGGGATCTGGCTCACCGTGGAACCAAAGTGCCCTCTAGAACTGGAACTCATAGAGTGCACTAAGATTATGTGCATTCTCATCCTACTCTACTAGCATTACCAGCTACATGAAAGGTGGGGGTACTGATTATTATCATCTTTTAGGAATAATATCCTGATATGGACCCTAAAATGAGACCTTATCACTCATCGGATAGTCTTCATGGTCTAGAATCAGTCACCTAGATGGCTTTCATCATGGAGGAATCCTGAATATTTAATCAAGACATACCACTATAAGATAAGCATATATATATATATATATATATATATATATATATATATATAACTTAGAGTTTAAAAAATAAGGATATTCAAAATACTCAATCCTATATGATGCATGCACCATTAATCCATGAAACCAATGTCTCAGTATGAAAAGTCAATAAGTAGGTAGTCAAGGTCTTGATGAATGGATACATCGGTCGTTGCATGAAAACTGGGTTCCCAAACCTGAAATCCATGCTCAATAAACTTTGAAACTATTTCCCTAAACCAAAGAAAAAAACTCATCAGGGGATTACTCTAAACACCATCCTAAGGAATAAACTTATAGGATACCAATCTATAACAGCCCAACCCAATGGGGATCGAGCCATAACTACCCCAAGCTTGCCTCAATAGGCTTGGGGGTGGTGAAAAGCTCCAAAATACCTAAATAAAATGGTAGGAATTTTCCTAACGTACCTATACACACACACTCGACCATAACAATGAAAAAGTGTGGAGTAATAAACTGTGCATGTAAAACCTCTAAGGGGTACAATAGTACGATAGTGAAATGTAAAAGTAAAAAAGGTAAATATAATTGTAGAAAGAAATACTAACCTAAAAAATGTAAAAAAGTAAATGATGAGAGAGACCATATCTGAATCTCCAATATCCAACCACCATACGTGGTCAAATGCATCAGGAATACCTTTGCTCCTTTTTAATTTTTGTGGACATGTCCATCATCTTCATAAGACATGAAACATGTGGGAAAATCCTACATAGAGGTGAGTATATACATAACTAATTGGAAACTCTGAAATATTATGGGGGATAAGTTAGATACATAATAAAAATAAACTGCTCATCCAAAAGAAATAGTGTAAAAAAATCCAACGACATGGATATATATATTCTAAAACAAAAGACCCCCAAATGAGAGAGAAAGGGGATCTCTATCTCACATCCAAGCCCAAGAAATTAGTTTCAATAGTTACAAGGGTCAATCATTGATGCCAAAAATCTCACATGTCTATCAATAGAAGTAATCGTGTGGAGGGACCATGCCTCGCCACTATGGTGCATAGCTAAAGAGGCACAATATCTGAGTGGAGGACCCATTCCCTAGTGCATCAGGGGGTGAAACTTAATGTATGGGGGATCAGATACGTATCTGATAGGGGTAGCACTCTGTAGATAGAGGTCCTACACCCTAATTCATTAGGGGGTGACACTCCGTATATAGAGGACCTACACCCTGGTATGTCAAGGGGTAAAACTCAGCACATGGTGGACCTACACCCTATTGTCATTGGTGGTACCCCTTAATAGATAAAGGATCCACACCCTAATTCCATAGGGTGGTACCACTCTGTAGATAGAGGACCGACAACCTAATTCCATAGGGGGTACCACTCAGTAGATAGAGGACCTATTCCTTTTTACATCAGGAGGGTACCACTCAATAGACAGAGGACCCACACCCTAGTATGTCAAGGGGTACCACTTAATAGATAGATGAAATACAACCTAATTCTATAGGGGGTACCACTCAGTAGATACAGGACCCATACCCTAATTCCATAGGGGCAACCCAAAGTAAATAGAGTACTCTCACCCTAATTCCATAGGGGGGTACCACTCAGTAGATAGAGGACACACACTCTAATTCCATAGGGGGTACTAGTGTGATGATCCAGCCTGATCACTACAGTCAAAGAGCACTGCCTAAAGAAGAATCACATCATAAAACATTGCATCATATCTCAAAATCCACAATAAAGGACACCATTTCATTATACATGAAAAAGCACTCAAGATAGGCTACTCGTAGGCCAAAATATGATTCCAAATGAAGGAGATACGAGAGGTAGAAAATTTCTCAGAAAGGAAGTAGGGGTACACAGTGTGTAAGGGGACCACACAATGTGTGGTTCCATTCACTACCTGGTCAGGTACCTTATGGTACAAGGATCACTACCCATGTAGACCTACATGATGTGTAGAGGTACTACACAACATGCATCAGTCACCCTAGTTATTACCAGTGCTCCTAGCCGCATCCATGTAAAGTTTCTCATGTCCATGTACTTTGGTACATGCAATATGTGGGTTCTGCCCATGTCTTTTTAGCTATGTATATATACTATGTCCATGTGCTAGTACACAATATGTACTTGTCCATTCCCATGTCTTTTTACTCTCAAAGTATATGATGGTTCTCTAGAACATGGGTCACATGGTATGTGGGGGTCCCATATGGTTTTTGATAATTATAAAATCATGAAACCCTATCCGCCATATCTAGGGGGTTTCCTTCAGTGTTTTCTTAGGACTTCAAAACTTGTAGTCATTTTTTTCATATAATTTCCAAATATGTTCACTAAAATTATATATCCGGCCCCTCTACCTTTGAATTAATCATCAAACCACCAAAAAATGGTGGAATCTTCTTCTAGACATATCTTCCAACCCTCAAATGGCTAGAAATAAAATTTTATTTACTTCAATCAATGCCCACATGCCTTATAGGACTCATGTTATATGCATTCATTAATCTCAAATAATGGATCAAAAAAAAATGATCATCTTCAACCCATAAATCCTTCGAATCCATCTCTGATTTTCTAGCCCATTCCTTGAATGTAATTTTTCATGAATCTGGGGGTCTAATCAGGCTCAAACCCGCTCAAAAAAGTCGAACTAAGGCCCTATGGTACAATCAGAGAATAACGTAAAGAATGATTATGATAAATGAATAATATCAAAGGTGAAATGATATTTTTACAAGTATTATTTTCCTAAAAACAAAAATTGGGATTCTTGGGGGTGATATAACTGAATAAAAAATTTAAAATCAGTACATAGGTGCATGAAAAACTTTTCAATTGGAAAAAATAAAGAGATTGATTCAATTATTCTAAATCTGTTTAATCAATATGTATAGAAGAAAAAAATTGATGAGTCCTACATCAATTTTACTTTTTCTTCAAGGAATAATTCACTTTCAAACAAATGATATAATTTGTTTCATTCATAGTGTCTCAATATAGGTGGATTTGAAGTTTCGTTGTCATTGGATCTTTATTCACCAATGAGAGGAGGAAAGAGAATCCTATCAATGGTCCCAAGGTTATGATACTAACCCTAAATATCTACCATAACATGGATTTTATATATAAATATGATTTTTTACCATTTAATAAAATAAATAAATTTATTTATTTATTTTAAATAAAATCACCTGCCAATGACCATTTTATCTGAACGCTCCGCATCGACCAAATTTAGGTCGCACCTAGAGTAAACCTCACATTCTAGACTCAACCATGGTCTCAAATTTTATATTTGAGACTATATTTAAGTGTTATAAAATTTTATTTAAGAAAATGTTTGTTCATAGTATAAAATATATCTACTATTTTTATAAAATTAATTCCATGAACACTGGGTCTCAGAATCACACTCCGTCTCAACGCCTAGCTCTAAAAATATTTATAAATATATTTAAAAGGATTAGAAGTCAAAAACATTGTCTATAAAACTATTTATTACCCAATACCTTGACACCTAGTACTCTATACCCTACTAGGTAATCACATTAGGTTCTACCCCACCTTTTTCTTAGAGCCCCCAAGTACCCAATATCGACCTCTTGGTACCCTTTTCCATATTTCACAAAGATATTTTTTTAACATCAAGACTAACTAATTGAATATTGATTGCTGGACTCATTTAGTTATTCTTATATCCCAAACACATTGAAAATTTATGTTTTGGAAATAATTTAAATGATTCCATAAAATATAATATGTGGTTTATTACAAAATACTCACCATATGGCAGCTGATCCCCAAGATACATCACTGTTCTTTTCTTGTGAAAGCTCCAACAACATACCTTGTATATCCACATCTCACTCCCATTCATCCTCTTTAATACACCTATCCTACCACTACTTATGTATCAGGTGAACTATCTCACCTCAAAGTATCATTTTTTAATCAACTCTATAAACCAACAATTCCTCAAATGTGCATCATCCTCCATCCTGATATCATTAATTCTGATCACATGATAATAGTAGGGACAATATCTCTAAATATAATATATTTGGAATATATTATGGATCATACTATATATATAAGGAATCATTGATCAGTATTCCACTATACTGATCCTCTTAACAACATCAAAGGACCCACAATCCTCAATGAAAATTTCTCATACCTCTAAATCCACTTGTGTCCTAGTAAAGGTTACACCCTTAATAAGACCCAATAGACCACATAAAACTCTAGAAGATTCCATAATTGGTCAACATATGATCACTCTCTTGTATGAGTGTCCTCTTACTACTTTTTATTCAACCATATATTTTATGATGTCTCCTATATGAGACTCAACCTAATAATATAAGACTCTCCTTCCTATATCTGGCAAAGTGGTGACCAAAAAAACCTTTAATAAAAGGACTAAAATGGTTCCATTTGAAAATATGGTTGATAAATATTGTTATAGGTGAACTCTAATAATGTTTTATGACTCTCCTAATAACTATAAAAATCAAGGACACATGATCACCAGATGTCCACCAATACCTGTAAAATATTCTCATAATAACCACCTATTTAAGGATTATATGTTATGGTCATATACACATGGATTATTAAATATTTTATAGGAACTAATAGAAATGATAAGTGAACTTGGAATCCTAATTCAATATGATGATCCTAGGAACATTATGTAGATGCAATAGCTTCTGAACATATAATCATCCCACCTTGTCAACCGATTGGGTATCCCTAATAATTAGAATAAGTGAAACCTTTATCAAACAATTTATATTTACTAATAACTTATCAATGCATTTTGGTGATCATGGAAACCCATTCACAAAACCCATCATCACATCATCCCACTTTTATTCAAGAATGGGTAGTGGATAAAAAAGTCCTACAAATCTCTGGTGATTAGACTTAACCTAATGATGGGTAAGGCATCATGAACCAAAACCTATAATGTAATTATTTATTATGACACACAGATAATACCTTTTAATATCATGATACATCTTGGTTTATTCCCATTAAACAAACCATATCAAGACTTATGAATCCTAAATTATCCCCTCATGTATTCTCACAAGTACCATAAATCGAATTTGTATGTATATAATCCTATCATCATTCAAGGTGAAATAAAGTGGTGAATCCACACCATATATAATATCTCTTATAAATTTGAAATTTGAGTCAAACAACTGACTCTCATACTCCCTAAAAAGTAATGAAGAGGTAATGCTCATGGATATAAGAGTATCTTTGACCTAAAACTCTTGGATATTGATATCCATTTAAGTTAAGTGGCACATCATCTTTTAATCACTGTTAGAATCAAAAATTTGTTGAGACTGAGTTTTATTACTTAGTATAGTAACCACAATATTTCATTTCTCAATATTATATTCCATCTCCAAGTTAAATTAATGGAGGTAATCAAACCACCTTCTCTATTGAAGGTCTAGGTCATATTTAAAAATATATAATTTAGTCTCTTATGGTTAGTGTAGACCCAAAACCACTTATCTAGAAGGTTGTGATGCCAACATCTAAGTGCATGCACCACTAATTCCAACACTACATAATGCTTTGGGTAGTTTTTCTCATGGGAAATCATCTATGTAGACCAATAATAAACTTATATCCTATACCACATCAACATAGATATATGAAAGATTCATGATGTATTACAATATAATGAATACTTTTTATATGGATATGGTAAGATCATGATTGGTGTGTTTATTAAATTTCCCTTAAACTCATGAAGGAATCTCTTCTAAGAATCATACGAACCAAAATTCTCTCCACTATTGGTTATAAACTTCCTAGGAATTTAAAATCTAGATAAGTGATGAATTAATCTCATATAGAATCCTACTAATCCTAAGAATATATAAATATAAAAAACATTCTTAGGTCACTCTCAAGAGACCAATGACTCAACCTTTTCTGGGTCTGTTGATGTATTTTCCTCTAATATCACATGTCTTAAGAAACACACCACTTTTATCCATAAATTAAACTTAGAGATCTTAACATATAACTAATTCTCACTCAATATATCCAAAATAAACTCAAAATTTTGACTATGATCCACCCATATTTAGAATTATTCCATGATATCATCAAAAAATATCACCATGAATTAGTCCATATATAGAAGTAAGTCCCTATTAATCTAATCTATAAATATTGATAATAAATTTGTTAAACTAAAAAAATAATTTGAAACTTATACAGGTCATATATTCTTATAAAAATAGTCCAAGGAACATTTTCTACAATCACATACAATTGTTTATATCCCAACCAAATACTGAACTTATAAAACTACTGGGATCCCATAAACTGTTTTAATATTTCATATATATAAATAATATGATACCAATTATTGATTTTCACTTGATTAAACCTTTATAAATCTATACACAAGGATAAAACATTGTCACCTTTCTTAGTGAACAACAGATGAGCACCCCAAGGGGTCATTTTTTTGTGAATTAATCTACTCATCTCTAAGACCTCTACCCAGAACATCAACTTTGTAAGATCTAAAAGATACATACTATAAGGAGTAATAGATATGTACTTCATACTTATCATCACCTCAATAATGGAATTGACCTCAATATTCAGTTAAAACCTTAAGAAGTCATCAATAAGAACACTTTAAAACTAATCCAGAATAGGAGGAAAGACTTGTTTTAAAGTTTCCTTATATCTTAATAAAATGCTAGAAAAATGGGTTAAAATTTTCCTCGACTTCTGATGGTCAGATCCCAAATATATTTCCTATAGATATTACCCTTTAGTAAGGGTATAATAATCACATCAACTAATATGAAATATACCGCTTAATCATACTGGTTGATGTGTACTCAATAATGAGTCAACTAATCCATCCCAAGGATCACATCAAAACTATGAATTTTTAATACATATAGATCTTTTAGATTATCATAGCCAATAATAATGATGGAACATCGTAGGAACTTTTGAACCCTTAAATGGTGTAATGAACCAACTTGATTTGGCCTTTGAACTAGTACTTGAGTCTATGTTCTATATACCTGATGGGAATTTTCAATCCCCATGGTATGGATACTAACACCCAGGCATCAAACAATAACCATAGGAATGATTTATCCTAACTTGAATAATAAACATGAAATATATATCCATAAAAGAAATAAAATTGGAAGAAAAACTAGAATAAATATACATCATAACTAAGAAAAAAAATTGTAGTGACATAACTCAAATATCAGAAAAAAATGAAAGGGTATAGGTCTAACATAACCCAAGGACAACCAAAATGGATGAAAAACACTCCTATAATATTTGGGGAATCTCTCACCGTATCACCACAAGCTACCCAAACCAAGCTAATATAAACCTTTCCACCTCATTATGATTCCTTTCCTTTCTATTCATCAAAATAAATAACCAGGTCTACACACCGATGAAGGGGTATGTAGGGTTTGATGTAAACTGGCTTAGTTGGATCCCATCCAAGTGTTCTATATCAAGTAATTGTACAAATAATCATAGTATGACCATTTTAAAGAAAACATGGCATGGTAAACAGTAAATTTGTTTTATATCAAAAGAGGGTAAATATCTTCACTCCTCTTACAGTTCTAAAACAATTCGGGTACAAAAACTTCAAAGAAGATTTTTCCATAACCATTCATAAAAATAAAATGTATGTATATCTATCCCAAATAGTTCAAAACAAAGTACAATAATAAACAGGCCAAGGATCACAACAAGTCAGGAAAGTAGAATACTCGTACTATAATCAATGATAACTGCACACTCAAGTCCTTATAACACAGGCCTAAGGAGTATAGGAACACCCCATGAGGGACCCCACAATAATGTCAATAACAAGTCCCTATAACAACATGCATAAGAAGCATAGGAAAAACCCATGAGTGAACCTCCCAATAATAAAATAGATGATGGAACAAAGCTAAACCTCCAACCTAAGTACCCAATGATTCCCTTGTGCTACATTTGTCAAATCATTCCAAAGTATTTAACATTTCACAAATAATTCAAAAACATGTTATTACACTAAAACATTATTTGAAAATTCCTTTCTCAATACATTTAACAATTATATTAAAAACCATTCTATTTTACCAAAACAAGAGAAAACACCCTTTTATCAAAAATCTATTTACACACATAAGAAAATCATTCTAATTCATATATAAAATCAATTCATAAAACTGGAGAAATATGGTTCACCCAATGTAGGATAGAAATGAAACCACCTACCACAAACTTATGTAGAATGATACCTACAATGGGATCCATCAACACCAAAAAGAAATCAGAGATAATAATTGAGGCCCTTACAATGACCCCATATATTAGAATCAAATTCCATAGAAAATAAGATTTAGTGGAGAAGTTATATAACACATACCTTGAAAAACACACCCACCACATCAAAACCAACACGAGGGTTGACAACTGAGAGAAGATAACACAACAGATCTACAAGGGATAAAAAATGTCACCACAAGGTTGATGAAACCATAAACATAGTTCAATGCTACTAACACAATTGAAAAATGGAGAATCAGAAATATTTCTTACCATAGAGAAGCAACAAAATCAAACAAGAGATAAAACAATAAAATAAGTAGTCTAGAAGAGGTGGAGACACCCAAAATTACTAGGAAGGAACCTAGGGTACAAGGTAGGGAGGAACAAAACTGAATGAATTATAATTTAGTCTTATACTTCTTAAAAACCTATAGGTTTTTAATGACCCATGTTATGAATACCATATTCATGGAATGAATCCCATGAGTTCCATGTATGCTAAAAAAGGAATCACCTTAGGTTAATAAATCCCGATCAACCAATTAATGATGTAAAAGTGATTCATGGCCTGAATTGTTTTCATGATTTAAATATAATTCATTTCATCTTCCTAGGGAAAAATTCACATTGTGAATAAATTTCATGATGTGAATGTTACCTATAGGAATCACCATGTTTAGGTTCTTAAAAAAACACATGGAACTCCTCGAAGTCCTCCAAACCCAAAAAAGACTCTTAAATATTAAAGGAAACATACCTTTAATCAGGATGTTACAATATCACCACCATTGGAATTTCATACCCTAGGAAGTCATGAGGAAGAGGGGTTCACCAGAAATAGGTGAGGCCACTACTCCCTCACTGCTGATCTATGATCCCAAGACTCCGAAGAATTTGATCTGTATCACTATAAAACTCTGACCAACTGGATAGACTTCCTACACAAGTCTTTCACATAAGAATGCATGATCTCCACTGGTTTCTATACAATTAAAAGATATGGATTCAAATCGATCTCCCAACTCAGAATAAGAGAGGTATCATGATGGAACTTTATGAGATGAGATACGTGGAAACAATCATGAATTCATATCAACAAAATCTAAAATGCCAACCAATAAGCAACCCACTCAAGTTTCTTAGTAACCTAAATTTTTTCAACATATATTAAAGTTATTTTTACCTATTTCAAAAGTCAATGGTGACCTAAATGAAGAAAATAAAATCAAGAAAACTAGGTCACCAACAAGAAACTCTAAATAAAGGCATTGATGACCCTCATATGATTTTTGACTATGTTCTATAGCCATATACTAAAGCATATCCTGAATCCTTTTTGAAATCTAATGTATGAGACTATGTGCCAAAATAAAGGCCTCTCCCACCTCTTCCAAAAAAATAGGTGACCTACATGGGAACTCTATAATTCTTTGAAGGGATCCATTCTGATAATTGACTAGTAACTGTTGTTAAAAGAAAACCAAACTAGTTCTAGATGTATATCCCATGATCCACTAAAATCCAAAATACCAGAATAAAGCATATCCTCTATGATTTTAATTACACACTCTATCTAATCATCCATCTATGGATGTTAAGCTCTACTCAACCAGACCTAAGTCCCCATCGCTTCCTAAAAACACTTAGAAAACTGGGAGGCAAACCTAGGATCCCTATATGAAATAATTGAAGAGGGAACTCTATGTAACCTCATAATCTTATTCACATACAACTTACCAAGATCTTAGACCATTGTGGGGTCCTTGATTATAATAAAATGGGTTTATTTCATCAATTGATCAACCCCTAGCTAGAGGGAAATCTTCCCTCAGGGATTCCATGGTAATCCAACAAAAATATCCATAGAAACCTCATCCCATTACCAAACTAGCACTAGAAGATGTTGGAGAAACCCAAAAGTTTATAGATTCTTTTTCTTTCTCTATTGGAAGGTGTAACAATGAGACACATAATATGAAATTTAATAATTCATACCAGACCACCAAAATATTCATTTCATTTCATAATACATATTTTTGTGCCTAGATGAATGAACCATGAAAAACTATGATGGTTAAACTAAACTCCACATTTATTTGAGTATGAAAAACTGATCTCCAAAATGGATAATAACATTAAAAGGGAGATACCAACCAAAAATGGTCTCCCCCTATAAAGGATTTCTTTGATTCCTCTAAAACCATCATCCTACTACTGATCCTATAAAATAGGCTCAAGGATAGATGATAAAAACTATTTACATGTCATAACCATACTCAAAACATAATCTGGAGTGTCTATAGGTAACTGATCAAAACTACTCATAAGGTTCCACTCTTCCCTCAATTATGAGATAGAATTCGATGGTACTTTCATACTGAGATCACCCATGACAACATTTACCTTCCCTGTGGTGTAGGAAATATTGAAATTGAATGTTTGAAGTTACTCTACACACCGCCTCTATCTTAGTTTCAACCCATTATAAGAAAATATACAACTCAATATCTTATGGTTACAAAAGACTATGAAACTCACCCTAAAATGATAAAACTTCCAACACTTAAGCACAATCATAATTGCATCTAGATCCAAATCATGAGCGGGATAATTATTCTCATGCGACTGAAGACAATAAAATCTATAGGCTATTACATGATCTTCCTGCATACGTATGAAACCCATGATAGCACTAGAAGAATAAAATTAAACCACATACCCCTTACTAGGATAAGGTAAGATCATAATTTTTTATTATTTCAGAAGGCATTTAAACTCATCAAAATAAGTTTGACACTTTTCACTCCATATGAATTTCACCCCTTACTTATAATAAATGTCAAAGGGGACATGAGATTTGAAAAATATTTGAAGAACCACCAATAATATCCAGCTACACCGATGAATCTTTGTATATCAAAGAAGTTCCATGGTTTCTTCCATGACAAGGAAACCTTCACCTTCTTAGTATCAACTAAAAATAAATGCTCAAAAATCACATGCCCCACTAAAATTACCTCTTGAATCTAGAAAATTCATTTCAAAATCTTTCCATATAGATAGTGACTCCTCAAGATATAAAAAACAAAACTTGGATGGTGCTAATACTTTTTATAAGACATTAAATAGACCAAGATATCATATATGAAAACAATTGATAAAGTGTTGAGATACAGATAGAATATATAGTTTATCAATTCCATAAAAATTGTAGGAGCATTAATCATAACAAAAGGCATCATAAGATATTAATATTGGCCATACCTACTTCTGAATGTTGTCTTTAGAATATCAGACTCCTAAACCTTGATTTGTTGATAATCTGGTCTAAGATCGATATTTAAAAACCACTTTTAATCTTTTAACTGGTCAAACAAATCATCCACATAGGGAAAATGATACTTATTTTTAAATGTTACTAGGTCCAACTTTCAATAGTGCATACATAGATGAAGTGAATCATCAATCTTCTTGTAAAAGAGCACTAGGTCTACCCACGATGAAACACTTGGTGTGAATGATACCTTTCTCTATCAGGTCATCCAAATGAATCTTGATCTCTTTCATCTTCACTGGTTCCATGAGATATGAGGGTATCAAGATCAACTATGTACCTAACACTAGATAAATTGAAAACTCCACATATCTCTCTAGAAAAATTCTAAAGAATCCATTTGGGAAAACATGAAGAAATTCATAAAAAACTATGTGAAGATCAAAAAGAGAAGAAAACACATCAGGATCAAGCACAAAAACAGAAAAAAAAACTCATGAGTTCTAGGTGGGGAGGTCCTGTATAACCAGACTTTGTATCCCACTCTCCCTAAAATGCCTGGGAGCTCCCATCGACAAAAAGGAACATGACACACTAATGATAACAACAAATCTCATCATGGAGAGAAACCAGACAATCCAACCCAACAATAAAATCAAATAAATCCATATTGAGAATGAGAAAATACTAGACTATATCAATATTAGATATATATTGATACCAATGAAAACTTTATTCGAAGAGTCATCCATTGCATGAAGGTTCTCCCCTCTTGAGGCCTGTGGTTGGAGACCTGAGTAATTTGATGCTTTTAACTACAACATAGTAGCCTTTAGAGCTGAAAATCCCTAAATATAGTGAGTATTAGACATATCATGGTAGAACCTCCATACATATCCATAAGAGACATAATAATCATACATCTTAGTGGGGGTTAACACGAACATTTGGTGTACCCAACCTTACCGAACTAATAATAATTCATAAGTACACTACTATTTAAAATTGGTGGTAAAGAGGAGGCCCACTGCTAATAACCACATCCACCACTATGGTGGTGATCATACAACTTCCTATTCTTTATTTTAAAACCATTGAATATTCCATTGGGTAGAAGTGAAGGGGTAGAATAATCAATATTACATGTTATGTCCATTTCTATCATCCTAGATTTGTCTACCATCTCTATATAGGTTGAAAGAATTTGTATAAATACATATGATTTGATATAAAGTCATGAAACATATAGGTAATTCCCGAATTTCATCTGATAATTATTTAGCACCTCCAAAGAAGAAAAAACCATCTCCACAAACCGATTGATATACTCCGACACCAAACACTCTCCCTATTGCAAAGAGAGGAACTCCAAGGGCTTTTCCATCATCAGGGAATCTGGGAAGAACTATTGAAATAAGAGTGTATCGAAAACTCTATAATACAAAACCATGTTACTATATAACTATAATATAGAATCAAACCATCAATTTCTATTTCCCTAGATCCTAAATGCTACACAATTTACATTGATGGTCTTAGGTGTATTCAGGAAGACAAATATCTGATCGATCCTATCTAGACAATACTTCACCTCTGAGGGATCATTCATACCATTAAACGAATGTATATTCTCATTTAAGAACACTGAAGATCAATCTCTTTATACTATATCTTCTAGATATACCTCAACAACAAGGTTATGTACTTGATACACATTCTTTTCCACAAAAAAAACATCTTAGAGGAAGTGTCTATGAAATTCTGATCCACAGCTGGATTCTCTTAAGGTTCATTAACTTCACCCTCCTATGGAACCCATGGGAGATGTCTTAGAGGCATATCACTACACACCAAAAATAATATAAATGATCAGATAGTAGGACAATCTCAGTTCAAACCAGAAAACCATTAGCAGGAATAGAGACTAAGATCAAGAGCTCAACATGTGAGACACACATCCCAATATCCCATGGTAACTTGAGTATTTTCATGAAAAGATCTGGCCAAGAACTCACAATAACCTACCTCTCAAATTATGATAGTCCTATATCTATTCTACCAAATGTCCCATGAAAAGGAATCTTGGGGAAAAACTATAATTTGATACCAAAAAGTAATGAACCAACTCATGTTACCCTTAGAAACTAGTATCTGAGATAATCTTCTAGATAACAAAACAACATTCCTAATCCCCACAGGCTAAATGATTTCACTCGAGAACCAAATAACTACTAGAGGGAATTATTTCACACTACTTGATTAATAAACAAGGCATATATTTACACAGTAGAAATAATAGAGGAATAAAATCTAGAATAAATATATTTTATAACTAAAAGAAAATAGTGGTAGTGATACAACTCAAAAAACCATAATAAAATGAAAGGGTTCATGTCCAAAAAAACTGAAGGACAAACAAAATTGAGGAAAACTACTCCTATGATATGTGGGAAATCTCACACCATATCACCACCAACTATCTAAACCTAGTTGATAGAAACCACACTGCCTCACTACGGTGCCTTTCCTTCCCCTACACAAAAATATATATCCAAGTATACACACTGCTAAAGGGGTGTGTAGGATGTAAGCTAAACAAGATAAGTAGGAATCTACCTAGGTGTTCCATATCAAGTCTCTATAAAAATAATCCCAATATACTCATTTTAAATAAAACCTGGAATGATAAACAATAAAACAAATTTATATCAAAACATGATATATATTTTCCATTTTCCTACAGTTCCAAAACAATCCAGGTAAAACAGTTTCAAGGAAAAATTTTCGATAAAAATTCCTCAAAATACAAAACATGTAAAATCAATCCAAAATAGTAAAAGCCCAACAATAATGGTAAATATGATAAGGATAAAAATATTCTATGACAATAGACTACTCTTACCACAATCAATAACTAGTGCACATCCAAGTCCTTAGAACACATAACTAAGGAGTAGAGGAACTTCCCATGAGTAAACCCCCCAAAAAAGTCAACAAAAATTCCCTAGAACAACAGTCCATGGAGTAGAGGAACACCCCATGAGTGAAGATCCTAATAATAAAATAGGTGATTAACCTAATATAAACTTCCCACTTAATTATCCAAGTCTTCCCAAGTGATGCATTTCTCAAATCACTTTAAAGGGTTTTACATTTCAAAAATAATTACACAATCCTTTATTATACTAAAAAATTATTTGAAAATTCCTTTCTCAATAAATTTGACAATTCTTTGAAAATAACCTTTGTATTTTATCAAAATAAGGGAAAACCCATATTTTATCACAAATCTATTTACACACACACAAAAATCATTCCAATACATAGAAACTAGAGCAATACATTTCATCCAACATATGCTAGAGATGGAACCGCCTATCTCAAACTTAGGGTAAATGCTACCTGCAATGGGATCCACCAATATAAAAAAGAATCAAGAGACAATAATGGAGTCCCTGACAATGATCCTCATATCCTAGAATCACATTCCCTAACAAGCGAGTGTTAGTGGAGAGATTACATCACACAAATCTTGATAAACACAACTGCAACACCATAACCAACCTCAAGGTCGACCTCTAGGAGAATATCAAAAAATGGATCTAAAAAGGATAAAAAACACCCCCAAAAGGTCAATTAAAACATAATAATAGTGAAACATTGGTTCCAAAATAGATCAATGAAGAAATGGAAAGGCTACATACCAGTGAGAAGAAACACAATTAAATTAGAGATCAAATGCTAAATAAAGTGGTTTAGAGAATGATGTGACCTAAAAAATATATTAGAATGGTCCTAGGGTAAAATTTATAGAGGAGAAAAACTGAATGAATTAGTATTCAAGATTGCAGCTCATAAAAAACTACAGGTCATTAATGATTAAGGCCATGAATCCACTATTCATGGGGTGAATCCCATGAGTTCCATGTACGTTGAAAAAGGAATTGCCTCAGGTTAAAGAAATACTAATCAATAAATTTATGGTGTGAATATGATTCATGGATTGAATCATTTTCATGCAGTAAATGAAACTCGTAGCATCTTTTGAGTGACATATTCACATCGTGGATAACTTTCACAGTGTGAATGTGCCCTAAAGGCAGCACCCATACTTGGTTCTGCAAAAAACTCCCAGAACTCCTTGAATTCCTTCAAACTTGAAAAAAACTCCCAGGAATTAAATAAAATATACCTTTAACCAATATGTTACATATTAAACCCCAAAGGCTTTATTAATCATCATCATCCACCATAGACACTCCCCAAATAAACCCAAATAATCAACCAAATGAGTATACATAAATGATTGATATGAACCCACATAAAATAATACATATGCTAGGGTATATTTCAGTAAGATAATACATAAAATGGTCAATGGAACCTCTCCTTGATGAAAATGAATTGACTTGAGAGCATGAATCTAGCCAGTACCCAAGCCTCTACCCTTGTATTTAGAACCCTAACTACTTAGAGTAAAATCATCATACTTCTTGTTCCATATCCAAGAGATAGAACCTCCTCCAAATCTATAATACATAGAGGAACCCCAACTACCTATTTTGTGTGAAACTACTAACCCTGCTCTAGATCCTTGAGTTTATTATAACCTTAACCACCAGATGAATGTAGATGATTAGTCTTTCTATATTGGTAACACTTTACATAAGATTTTCCTTGATGTATAAGGGATGCACCCTGACTCTAGATACCCTATACATCACCAATTTGGTATGAACCATCATACCAACTCTTCTTGATACCTAAAGACCCACTAATGGTACTTATAGAAGGTCTAATTTATAACCTCTAAAAAATATGTTAGGTGGAAGATATTCACCTGAGCTAGAATGGTGTATCTCAACCCATCCTCAAAGATCATAGCCCAAGTGGTTGAATCTCTAGCCAACATGAGAGAAGAATAAATGATCTATATAAAATATTTTTTATAATTCATTACTGAAATCTTTTTTTGGATGAGATACACAAAATATTGACCCCTATATTCCCTCAATATATCGAAAAATAAATACACATAGAAATAAACCTAGAAATCCTTCCAGGATAAACCCAATTACTAAACTACCTATACTAATACATCCCAACATACTTTAGATATCCCTCATAAAATATACACCAAAACTATCACCCTCATCCTAGGGGGTTCTCAATTTAATAAAAAAAACATACTATAAAGACTCAATATAGAACTCGGTAGTGTTCATTCCTCCCTCACTAATAAAGAGAGATGAATTCTATATCTAGAACTCCATACTCAAATTAAGTTTAGATAACTTGAACAATTGAGCCCCATGATCCATATATTATAAAACATAATTCAGAATCTTATAAAGCTCTTCATCTATAGTTAATTCCTAATCAACAGGAGGCTCCAGATCTACTACCAATGGATCATTATCATCCCTAACCTCATTATAGAAAAATAGATTTTTCCTTTGTGGAATACCATAGATATGACAAATTTATATCTGAGAACACATCTATAATCCTCATGTTTTTTTGAAAGCCTCAGAGCGGCGGATACCTTCCTCTTGTGTGAGACTAGGGTTTCCATTCAGAGAATCACCTCCTCCCCTCCTCCGGCGCCATTCTATGTGGCTCGGTGCCTCTTCTCTGGGTTGGCATGGCAGTGGCGTGGAACAACATCGACTTTGTTTCTCTGGATACGACTCCAGAGGGACTCTCATTGTCTCTTACCAGACTAGTGTCTGCATAGATCGACGAAGGATTCAGTTTGCTCACTATTTCTTCCTCCAATGTAGCCAGGAGTCGTATACGGTTCAGCTCAGATGCGGGAGGATCTATTTGGATTTTTCAGGTCTGGAAGGTTTTTGTGGCGTCACCGCTGCTGGAGGTTCCCTATAGTTCCTTGATATCTCTACTTCCTGTATGCGGCTGTTGCTTAAGAGGATGGTTGGGGATTTCTCATGTATGGAGACAGGGTTGTTTTCTGGCGGTGGCTGTGACATATGGTGTAGGTATTGTGGCATACTATATTGTCTTCTTGAGCTTCTCCTGGTGATTTAGGTTCTTTTGCAGATGTATTATTGAAGTTGGATGGATGATTTCTGGTAACCGATGTTGTTGAAATTGTTTGATGCTGATGATTTGGTAAAGGTTTACTATATGTAGGAATCCCTATGTGATTGGTGGAAGTTTTTTGTGAGTTTGGTTTGATCCTGAAGGTGGAAAGTTAGTGTATCCAGACATGATCACAGGAACATGCTCTAGAAGAGGATTCAGAGTTGGAGGTTCATCATTGCACTACTCTTTGGATTCAGTTGTTTGAGAGGGTGTGGCGTTAGCCATCGGATCGAGCCTGTGCTTTGAAACAGGATATTTGCTAGCCGATTAGACTTGCAACAATGAAAAAATTCAACATGATCAATGCTGGGGAGGGGTAGATCCGGTTGTGTCTGGTTTTACTCCTTTTTTCATTCAAGTGTGATTTGTCTAAGTCCTGGATGTCTTTGGGTTCCCCCCTTCTTCCCTTAAAAGGGGGCTCTATCTAATAAATAAAAATATTTAAAGGCATTCGGGCCGTTGGAAATAACACATATATCAATGTTATTTATATCATAGTTTTAGATAAATAATAACAAGAATAATTTCTTGATACTCAATACAAAGAAATATAAAAGAATCTCATATAACTCATGGACTCTCTAGTCCTACTTACCTATTCTTAGGATATGTATGAACACACGTAGTTCTATATAAGGAACATAATATATCAGAAACAAGGAACTAAGAATCACAGTTCAATCAAGTAGAGCTCCATCAACATCTAATATATGAAAACACAATATAATTTATTATTGATTATTTGTATAACTAAACACCATTTGATAATTTGTTCATTAATCACATACAACCATATAAATATCATGTGAATTTTAATAATAAAATATGATGCAGGAATGTACACCCTCCCCTTAGACCAAGAGTAAAACCATAAACCATAAATCACTCTATATACTCCTTATAAATCACTAAAGTTCGTAACATCTGAAAACTAATAACAAAAATATTATCCCTAGTTACTTGGAATTTTTATATATATGGGGTTGTTAAACCCAAGAATAGGGTATACCCAAAGTTTTGAAAAAATATTATCTCTAACTACCATGTACTAAATAGTATATCAAATAAAAAAATATTTTATTCCACTTTATAACATCCCAATACTAGTCAACATGAATGGTACCAGAATAGGTGACCAAAATAACTTAGGCATGCCTCCTAGTAATGAGTGACTATAGGTGACATGGTGAGGCTACTCCCTCTGAATCATGTAATCATAAATAATAATAAAATTAATAAAAATAAACCATCATCATAATGTAACAATATAATATGGAAATTACAACTATGAAACAACCATATAGAAACTTACCAAATGATATAATAGAATGAGAACTATAATTCATTATGAAAAATATGTGAGTAAAAAATATTTCCTCCTAGGATGATCAAATGCAGGTTGTCCAAAATAATAAAAATAATGTTAAAAGAATAATAAAAAATTGGGTCTAAGTCTCTTCCCATTCCCATCACCCTTTTACACCATCCATCCAACTCATCCATCGGTCGTAGGGACCCTTCACTTACATACATCCCTGATCATAAAATCTAAACATGCACCAAGATTAACAATTAAGGAATAATAAAAACACATAAATCCACCACCAATGATTCCCGTAGCCAAATATAGAATATATAAGTGTATTCATGAAGTGAAATATAAAAAATAGTCATAAATAATAAATACTTATCATATCCTCAAATTATAATTATCCACATGGGATTGACCATAACTAATCTTGACATTACCAATGTTGAATATGAACATGTTATAAAAGGATACCAAGGTTCAACATAATTTCCACCAAATAACACAACATTAAAAAACTCAAGAAGTGAATTTTTCACTACACCCAACTTAGAATATTATAAGAAAAGAGTTGTAAATACACCTAACCTGCATAATTATACCCAATGAGTATTCATTATATTCAACCTTATCCTTTAATAATTAGTTGATATTACTCCAAACCACATCACATAAAGGGAATAGTTGGTATTACACCCAACTCACCCTATAAAAATAATCAGCATTGGCATTACACCCAACAACAATATGAGAATAGACAAGGTTGGAATTACACCCAACTTACATCATAAAAATATACAAGGTTGGAATTAAACCCAACCAAAATCATACAAATAGACAAGGTTGGAATCAAAACATACCAATATTCCTAGAATGTCCAAGGTTGGACTTACACCCAATCTATAACAAAAAGTATCCAAAGTTTTCATTACACCCAAATCATATAATATGAATAGCTAAGGTTGGAATCACACCCAACCCGTATAATAGGAATACACATGGATAATATTTCAACAAACCAATAAAACATGAAGAACCATGGTTTACATAACACTCATAACAGTCATCCTATATAGCAAGATGAATCATGAGTGGTATTACACACAACTCATGTAACAATGCTAGACTTAGTTGGCATTACACCCAACCACATAACAACCACATTTATCATAAAATAATCAATAATTAAGTGTCACTCTATATAAAAACACACCCATAAAGCATAAATTATTATAGAAATTTTTTATTTAAACAATTCATACAAGACAAGGTCATGGATTAACATTCCATCTAACCCCTATTTAATACTTTATATTATATTGGTTTAACCATACACAACCATTTTTCTATTTTTTATTCCATAAAAGTTTAAAAAATATGATAAACTTCATTTTCAGGAACTTCCCACCATTGAGGGATACTCCAGGGAACCTATCAAGGTCCACTTGGTTATATAATAACCAAGGATTCCCTTTATAGGTTCAATTTTCTAAATTCCATTACACTTTAATTTAGACACATGGTCAGTAATTATTTTGAAATCATAACACATCACTCAAGGAACACTCACAGATCTAAAAGTTTTTACTCCACTATTAAAGTATAAAAAAAGATAATTTAGGTTTGTTTTGAGTTATATGTAGGCATATGTATAACCATCATATCACGCATCACTTGAAAAAACATATAAATTGGCGGGAAACCTTAGGGAACACCTTCCTAATATTCATAGGATCCTACCCATCAAAGATCATTAGATAAATTTATCTCATTTAGAGGAAATTAGAAAACTTATCATAAGCCCCCAAATTAAGGATTTCTAGTAGAAATAAAGAAACACTAATAAATACCAAGAATAAAAACATCGATTTGAGATCAAATGTAGTAGATATACACTTAAGATGGAGTGAAAATGAGGGATGAGTAAGGGGAGTCATGTAGCCTCAGAGGAACAAATGGAGGTGATTTAATTTCATTAATTTTTATTTAATTAAATCCATTTAATTAAATTTTTTAAAAACTTATACACAGGGGCATATCACATACATGGTCCGCTATCACCAAGGACATTATACCTCACAATGTACCCTTACTTGGGGCACCTATAACACCCTGAGATTTTAGTATCAATTTCCCTTTAAATAAATACTATGTTTAATATCTTTTTCCACACACAATGCCGATATAAACAAGTCTCAACATATTAGAAGAGCATTATTAGGAAAATTATAAGAAAAATAACCACTAGTAAATCATTGTTTTTAGAGGATAAATAATTAATATTATTTTTAAAATATTTATGTATTTTATCCTAATAAATTGAATTAATGAATTTTAAAACATTATTATGATAATATATAATATTTAAATACATTAAATAATATAATAATATTAATTAGTAATCAATATGAAATAAGATTAAGAACACTTAATATTTAAAATACTATTTTTCTATAAAAGTAGTATCTCTTAATATTTTTTATTTTCATTTGAAAAATAAATTACTAAATTTTATAATTTTAATTTGAAAAAAAATCTTCATTTTGTATTAATCATGAAAATGTTATCTTAATATGATTTTTTGGGATTTTTTTAAAAGGATTGATTTTTAGGTGAATAGAAAAAATATAGTTTTTACGAATACCATGAAGTTAGTTACTTCATTAGGATATAAGTATGACTTACAAATTTATGAAAAAATTTTATTTAAAAAATATGAATTTTATTTAAAAAATATTCATTTAAAAATGCTAAATTTAATTTAAAAACCAATATTTAACATTTTCAAACTTAGGTTATATTTTATTCTAAATCTATTTTTATGCATTATACATTTATTATTTTAAAATTAATTTGTATCAATTTTAGAAATTTAATATTTATAAATTATTTTCATATTTATAATATGAATAAAAAAATTATCTATTAATGTAAAATTTATTTTTAGTTATAAAAATAAGTTATCATGGTTAAAAATATAACCATGGTAAAAGTCTAATTTGGTAAAAAGTTAAAATTAAGGAGAAAAAAAGACTAAAAGCAATGATTTTTTTTTTTGAAATTTAGTTTTTTGAAAGTATTATCAACCCATGCTCATCCAATATCCATTATTTTCAACTTTTGGGTCCACTTCTGTTGAATAGTGACTATCCTTTTATATTATTAATAAAATGCCACTCCCTTCACTTAAAAAAGAAGATTTCCGCCGCCACTTTTACATAAAATATATAATTTTATTTCCTCACAAACATATAACTTTATTAATTTACACAGAGACCTATCCTAATTTTTGAATCCATTTTATCCAAGGAAAATCCCTAAATTTTCCATTTCCAGGATATAGTTCAAGAGAAGGTTCAAACTCTTAACATGAGTAAAAATCACTTCTTAACCCTTTTTAGTCTCTGTAATGCCCCTAAAAATTGATTTTTCCCAATAAAACACAATGAAAATAGTTTACTAATATTTTTAAATGTTATTATGTTAATGTTATTATCAACCCTTACCCCTTACTTAGAAAAATGAGAACGTCATTCATGCAAATGTGCAGACTAGTGCCTCCATTAAGCAACATATTTAGTTTTTCACAAACACATTATAAGGAAAGTTATAAAAGGTCATTTAATGAATAAATATGAAATATATAACATGTTTATTAAACTAAAAAATATAAAACATCTTATACCTTTCTCCTACTCTATAGAAAATGAAAACATCATATGTGTGTACGTGAAGATTAGTGCCTCCATGGAATAATGTATTTCTTTTTTAATCACCAACATATTTATATTATTATAATAAACCATAAAATGAACTAAAATGATTTTTATTAAATTTTGATGTATTTTAAAGGGTTATATTAACATTAAATGTGTTATTAACTTAGCAATATTGGTTCATCAAAAATTACCAAAACAATCACATCACTGATCCTTTCTTCACAAATCATGTATAAAATTATAGTGGAATGAAATTAAAGACTTATAAATCATTGTAATAATATATTAAAGTACCTTATATATTATTGTAATTATTAAATTGTTATAAATTCATGGTAATCAAAATCTAAATTTTAAAGAATACGTGAAACAATTAAAATAACTAACATCTAACAATAAAAATAAACTATAACTAACTAATAAAAGTATAATATGTGATTATAGTTGAGAAGTATACATGTTAATATATATGAATAAGGTATATAAATATTTTATTATAATGGCTATTTTTATCATATATGAGGTTAAATCAATTTTTATAAATCCATAGTTAAGGTAAGGGTATCATCTTAATTTTAATTCCTTGAGACATGTTTTGTATTGAAAATTCATTTTTATTTATATGGTGTGTGTATTGGATATTTGGATAATTTTATCATGGTTATATTTTATTAATTTAAACTTAAGTTGTATATCATATTGTCCATTTCAAAGAGTTTTTATCCAAATGGTACCAATACAGTAAGGGTTATTGTTAACTCAATTTTAATTCTTTGAGTTATGATCATTCTTATTGAATTTTATTCTTAAAACTTGGGTAAAATTTACCATTTTATTGAACTATATAGTACATAATATTATGATTATGGGTATTTAAATTTCCTTATCCTTAACTAATTTTCAAAGTATTATTACCAAAATTATTCTTCATTTATTGATTTCTTTCTTTATAAAAATGAAAAGTTATTAAGAATAATTTTCATCCTATTTAATGGTTGTTTTTTCTCAGTATATAGATTATTTATTACCAAAAATGATTTAATTTCTTATTTTGAAACCTGAATATAGATTATCTCATGTGATCTTTTTATTTATATTTACTTATTTTCAAATAATTTTTTAGTAAACTTTTTACTATGTTGGTTTTCAATAAAGGTATTTTAAAAATATTTTAAAAATATTTCCATCTTAATTTTTTATTTTTATCTTACAATACAAATTTCATAAAGAAAAAGTTTTTTAAATTTTCAAGGATAATTTATTTAAATTTCTTATAAATTAATTATTTTAAAAAGGTTTTCATGTTACCTTATTGAAAATGATTCATAATTTATCCAGTTTATGACAATGTTTTAAAATGATTTAAAAAAAAATTTTCATGGTTTCATTTTAATTTTAATCTTAACATTAAAATTATATATCTCCTTTAAAGTAATATTTTTTGAATTACCTTATAAATCCTTTTATGAAATATTCCATTTTGGGGATTGAGTATTGGGTTTTTACTAATCTATTTCTTAAAGTTGTTTTATGTGACACCACTTAGAAATGTTAAAAAACTCATTTTATTTCCATAGGTTCATTATAATATGATAAATTATTGATTTCATGTATAAAAAATATATATGGATTATTATTTTATAATGGGTTCGGTTCTATATCGCCATATAATTAATTTTTTTCACAAGAATGGGTGTGAGTGAGTGGCTCACTAAGGTGATGTTTCCCTATACTTATGTATGTTACATATTTCAATAAATCATGGACATGTCTGGACTTGTTCTTAACTTAAAGGATGGATATACTTGGATTTGTTCAAAACTAAAAGGGTTCAATTTCTTGGATTTTTTTCACAATTTAAAGGGTAGAGATAATTGGATCTTTTTCAAAACTAATGGGTGAAGATACTTTGATTTGTTCACAAAAAAAAAGTTAGAAATACTAGGATTTTTTCCAAAATTAAAGGGTTAACATACATTAATTTGTTCAAAACATAAAGGGTGGAAATACTTGGATTTGTTTACAACTTTAAGGATAGACATACTTAGATATTTTCATAACTTAAAGGGTGTACATATAACCACTCGAAGGATGGACATACTTTGATTTTTTCACAAATTAAAGGGTAGAATTACTTCAATTTTTCCCAAATTTAATGGTGTGCATACTTGTACTTATTCAAAAGTCTTTTAGGGGATCAAATTACAATGGTAACTCGAGCCATTGGACCTTTGAGTCATGTAAGGGTCACATATCAACCCAGTGGAAAAGTCGTATTTCTTTCATTAATAAAAATTGTTGTCAACCCCAACCTATTTTAATTAAATTTTGTTTTTTCATAATGTAATTATTTCATGTGATTATATTTGTGAAAAATTTCTATGAAGCGTGGACATGAATATATTTGTTCATAACTTAAAGGGTAGTCATACTTGGATTTTTTACATGTTAAATAGTATACATTCTTAGATTTTCTCAACACTTAAAGGGTTGAAAAACATGGTTTTGTTCAAAATTTAAATGGTGTAAATACTTGGATTTGTTAAAAACATAAATAGTGGATATATTTAGATTTGTTTATAAATTAATGGGTGGAAATGCATGGATTTGTTAAAAACTTAATGGGTGGACATACTTATCTTGTCTAAAACTTAATGGGTGTATATACTTGGAT
This sequence comes from Viscum album, assembly GCA_963277665.1. NCBI lineage: Eukaryota > Viridiplantae > Streptophyta > Magnoliopsida > Santalales > Viscaceae > Viscum > Viscum album. The sequence goes on from OY728153.1 coordinate 496,353,605, forward strand.
TTATTCATAACATAAATTTTAAAAGTACATGGATTGTTTTCACAACTTGAAGGGTGGGAATATTTGGATTTTTTCAAAACTTAAAGGGTGTACATTATTGTATTTTGTCACGACTTAAAGTGTGAACATAATTGGATTTGTATACAATATAATGATGTCAAATTCTTATATTTGTACCATAATTTATTATTATTATACGTTTCAAGGAAATTTTATATTTATATCTCATATTTCTATGATTATTTTCCATGGATATTGTTTATTATCTCAAAATCTTATTCTATGGTACATGTTTGTTTATTAGAGATTACATGTCATTCTATCATGACTTTTGGGAAAATCTTATTATTACATGTTCTTTTTAACAAGATATTTCTCAAATGATCTTGATTTCTCATATTATTATGATCTAAACCTTTATGATATGTTGATTATTTTTCCATTATTGATCGTTTTTTCTCACCCCTTTATTATGTTTCCATTTCACATGTTATACAGACGAGTAAAACTTATAAGAAGTATAGAAGGGTGTCTATAGGTGAATGATTATAGAGGGATGCACATAAGTTTTATAAAATAATTTATTTATGTATTTAATATTAAAATACTCTAAATATAAATATTCTTTGGATTTTTTGAGATTTTTATGATATATAATATTAATGAGAATTATATGAAAGTTTAGATTTGTCCATATCACTAGGTATCAAAACCATTTTCTAAAGTATGTGTTTTTAGTACTAGAACCATGAGTGTGGGTCTAAGGAACCTTATTTGGAAAGCATGATTTATTTATTTTCAGGGATTAGTTTCATTATTTTTGGGAATTAGGGATATATAAAATTAATGAAAACCTTGGTATAATTCTAATTATAGGATTACATCATAAATATCTTGTAAAGAAGATATTTTTTGGTTTCTTAGAAATGGAATCACTTTCAAGGTACAAAAAAGTGGATGTAGGCTCTAGAATAGATGCACCTAGGGATAATAACCTTGAAAAGGTTATTTGGTTATTAAGTTAATCATCACCCAGTGTAAGAAAAATTGACCTAACTTCACAACTGGTTTTACATTGCCCAAGAATATTCTATGGTGATTCACATGTTCTTTAAAAACCATTATGAAGGATTTAAATGGAACTTGAGGATGTAATACATAACAAGAAAGATTAGAGAACCAAATAGGAATATGACCATGGAAAACCTTGGTTAATATGATTGAGTTATATTTTTATTCAATTATAGATAAACTGAGAGTATCATAGATTGAAATTAAGGTGTCATAAGAGAAGAAATCATTGGATTGATTTTTTATATTCATATGATCATTTAATTTTATTTGATTAAAAATAATCATAACCATTTTGGTTTTAGTATTTGGTTAAGTACATGATCATTAAAATAAATCTATGAAAGTTATGTCTCTATAAACTCCTTAGTCTAGAAGAAATGATTTTGATAAATTAAGATCTAAATATATTCTTATTATGAATGGATATATGTGTTTTATAGTATTACCTTGGATAATGAGGTTGATATCCCATTAGAAACTATATTTTCAGTAATTTACATCTTATTTATACCCATATATATTAACATTAGTGAGTGATAATTAAATTTCAAATACCCAATTTATTCATGGGAATAAATGTAATGTCGTGATATTTTACTATTATTTTATCTTTAAATAAATAATATGTTTAATATCTTTCTCCACATGCAAAACGGAACTAAAAAATCCTAGACCTATTAGATAAACATTATTAGGTATTTTTTTTTAAAAATAAAACCTATAATAAGTAAAAAGATAATAATTGATTAAAAGTTTTTATTTTTAGATGAAAAATAATTAATATGGTTTAATGTTAAAAAAGATTGTTTTTTATCAAAGAACAGATTTTTTAAAACTGTTGTGTATTTTATCCTAATAAATTGAATCAAACACTTTTGAAATATGATTATTATAATATATAATATTTAATATATTAAAATTTATTAGTAATTAATATGAAATATGATTATAAACACTTAATGTTTGAAAGTATATTTTTTAGAAAAAATGTTTCTATTTATATTTTTTATTTTCATTTAAAAGATAAATTTATAAATTTTAGAATTATAATTTGAAAAAAACTTCTTTCTTTTTTTTTCATGTCAATATTATCTCATGATGAATTTTTTGGATTTTTATGAAAATATTGTTTTTAGGTGAATAATACAAAATATAGTATTTAAAAATACATTGACATTAATGACTTTATTAGTGTATACAAATGACTTAAAATTTTTTGAGAACTTTTTCTTGACCAAATATTTATTTTATAAGAAAAATTATACATTTAAAAATATTAAGTTTAACTATCCCACCTATATTTATCATTTTAAAACATAAGTTATATTTTATTTTAAAATTATTTTTATGAATTACGCATTTACTATTTAAAAATTAATTTTTATCAATTTATGAAATTTAATATTACTAAAAGATTTTAATTATTTTAATAATAATATATACATTATTTAATAAGTATAATTTTTTTAGTTATAAAAGTATGTTACCAAGGTAAAAAATTTTACCATGGTAAAAGTTAATTATGGTAAAAAGTTAAAAATAAAGAAGAAAAAGCATAAAATAATTAAATAAGGGTAATAAAAACGAGTGGTTTATAGGAGGATCGAACCATACTTATCCCCTCTCCATTATTTTCTACTTTTGGGGACACTTTCCTTGAATAGAAACTTATCCTTTTTATTATCACCAAAATGCCACTCCCTTCACTTATAAAAGGTGAATTCCACCATCACATTTAGAAACACTCAAAAGTTATATTTCCTCCTGAAACTATATAATTTTTTACTTCCCCTTTATATAATTAAATTCCCTAAATTCACCATTTCCAAGTGGTACACCAAGTGAAGGTTCAAACTCTCAACGTGTCTGTTAATCACTTCTTAACCTTTTTTTTTCTATGTCATTATCCTATAAAAATATTTTCAAATTATAATAAAATGAAATCATTATTATTAATATAATTATATTTTATTATGTTAATGGTATAATTATTACCTACCCCCCCCCTAGAAAAATGAGAACGTCATTCGTGCACACATACAGATTATCGTCTGAACGAAGCAACATATTTCATTTTTCATAAGTATATTATGTGGATTGTTATAAAAGGGTATTTAATTAATAAATATAAAATTTTCAGAAATTTAATTATTCTAAAAATATACACTATTTTCTACCTTTATACCATTCCATGAAAGTTGAAAATGTCATCCATGTGTATGTGCAGAATATAACCTCCATGGAACGACATATTTATTTTTTTGAAACCACCCACATTGGATGATTATAATAATTTATATAATTAACTGAAACGTTTTTATGAAATATTTAACTCTCTATAAGGGTTATATTAATATTTAATTTGTTATTAATATACCCAATTTTGTTCATAAAAATTTATTAAAATATCCTCATCACTGATTCCATCTTCATGAATTGTGACTAAAATTATCAGGGAATGCAATTATAGATTTATAAATATTTATAAATTATATATTATATTAACTTAGATAATCTATAAATTTTTAAATTATTATCAATGAATGAGAATCAACATCAAAATTTTAAAGCATGCATGAAACAATCAAAATCACTAACATCTTAAAATGAAATTCAAACTATAACTAACTAATAAATGTATAATAAATAATTATAATTGAATATTATTAAGTTTAATAGATATTAATAAGTTTATGAAATAGTTTTCTATATTAGTTATTTTTATTTATATAGGGTTTCAAAGCGCTTCTTGGAAGTTGTGATCTATGATAAGGGTTTCGTCTCAATTTCAATTCCTTGTGACATGGTTTGTATTTTGCAAATATTTTTATATGATGTATATACTACATATTTGGGATATTTGATCAAGATTATATTTTATCCATGGATACTGAAGTTCTATTTTATGTTTTCTATTTTAAAGATTTTTGATTCAAAGGTTACCACTATTATAAGGATTGTTGTTAAATAAATTTCCATTCATTGAGTTCTGATCATTATTCTTGAACTTTATTCTTATAATTTGAATAAAATATACCCATTTATTGAACTATATTGTAAATAATATTATTTTTATAGGTATTTACATTTCCATATCATTAAAACCTTTTCAACGGTTTTTTATTTCAATTCTTCTCTGTTGATGGACTTATTTCTTTACAAAAATGAAACATTGTTAAGAATAGTTCTCATCCATTATAAAGGTTTTTTTTCTTCCATATCCATATTATTTCTTCAAAAAAATTATTTATATATTATTTTGAAACCCAAATATGAATTATCTCATTTTAGATTCTTTTTTCTCTTTACCTCTTTTCAAATGATAGCTTTTTTATTCTTTTTTTTGGGAATGATAACTTGTCCAAGTGGATAATAATCTTTTATTAAAAATAGAAATGTGTGTGTGGGTTATGATAGAATCTCAATAGGCCCCCCAACAAATCCTATATCATGACACATATTCCCCAGCTAAGAAATAACATTGAATCGTTGTGTGCATAATACTAATAGTGTTAGAGTCTGGCATGACTTGAGCATGAACCAGTTCCTATGGAGAGAGAGGGGTATAATCAGCAGGAAATTCTTAACTAACAACCAATGGTATTTTATTATCCTTATTATGATGTGGGTTTTCAATAAAAGTATTTTTAAAAGATTTAAAATAATTTCCATTTCAATTTTATATTTTTATCTTTCACTCCACATTTCATATGGAAAACTATTACGGATTTGTAAAGGCTACGTTATTTGAATTTATTTTAAATTTGTGTTTTAAAAAGGTTTTCATGTTACCTAATTAAAAATTATTTTTGAAAATGATATTTAATTTTGTATTTTTATAAATTTTTTAAGAAATGTTATATAAAAACAATTTTTATGGTTTTGTTTCCATTTTCCTCTTTACCTCCAAAATATCTATCTACTTTTCAGTAATGTTTTACGAATCACCCAATAAATAACTTTATGAAATACTCCTTCTAGGTGACTGAATTTTGGGTATCATCTTTTCTAATTCTTGAACTTGTTTTATGTGAAACCACTTGTAAATATTACGAACTCATATGATTTTTTAGGGTTTATTATATTAGGATGAATGATTGATTTCATGCATTATACACATGTATAGATAGTTATTTTATGATGGGTGGGGTCCTATATTGGTTTCTAATTAATTATATAGGGATTGATATCTCATTATGTAAGTATTAAAATACATGATTATGTTTTTTTATCAAGTATGGGTGTAAGAGAGTGGCTCATAAAGGTGATGTTTCCCTATTCTTATGTTTGTGAAATATTTTTATGAGGTGTGTACATACTTGGACTTGTTCACAACTTAAAGGGTATATATAATTATATTCTTTCATAGCTTTAATAAGAATTATTGAATTTGTTCACAATAAAAAGGGTTGGAATAATTTTATTTTTTCATATCTTAAAGGGTGTACATACTTTTATTTTTGCACAACTTAAACGGTGGACATACTTAGATTTTTTCACAACCTAAAGGGTGTGTATACTTGTATTTGTTAACAAAATAAAGGGCAGACATACTGGGCTTTTTTTAGAACATAAAGGGTGAACATACATAGTGTTTTTTCACAAATTAAAATGTGTACATACTTGGATTTGTTTACAATTTAAAGAGTAGACATACTTTGATTTTTTAGAAATTGAAGGGTAGAAAAACATAGATTTGTTCAAAAATGATAGGGTGGACATTCTTGGATTTGTTCACAACTTTAAGGGTGGGAATACTTGGATTTTTTCACAATAAAATTATCATCTATGCTAATTTTTGTGCCATATTTCTATGAATCATGGACATGCTTGGATTTTTTTGACAACTTAAAGGGTAGAAATACATATATTTTTTCACAACTTAAAGTGTATACATGCTTTTATTTGTTTACAACTTAAAAAGTCGACATACTTCAATTTTTGTCAAATATTAAAGGGTCTAAATGCTTATATTTTTTTAAAAATTAAATGGTGGACATACTTGAATTTTTATAAAACTTAAATGGTTGATATACTTGCATTTTTTCACAAAATAAATGGTGAAAATACTTGGATTTTTTTAAAACTCAAAGGATGAACATGATTGAATTTATTCAAAACCTAAAGGGTAGACATAATTAGTTTGTTTAGAACTTAAATGATGGACATACCTATATTTGTTCAAAACATTATTGGTGTACATTCTTGGATTTTTTCACAACTTAAGGAGAAGACATTATTATATTTGTTCACAACATAAAATGAAAACACACATGGATTTGTTCACAATATAGTGATACCTTATGCTTATGTTTGTTTCATAATTCCTTATTATTATATGTTTCAATGAAATTTTATATTTCTATGTCACATGAATATGGTTATGTTTTTTAGCTCATGTTTATGATCTCACAGTCTAATTCCATAGTATATGTTTGTTCATTTGAGATTACATGTCCTCCTATCATGACTTACAGACAACTGTTATTCTTCAATGTTATTTTTAATAATCTATTTCACTTATTCTCGTGTTTCCTCACATGATTATGATCAAACCCTTGATAAAATATTGATGAGTTTTACCTCACTGAGATTTTGAGATCATCCCTTTCCTATGTTTCTATTCCATAGGTTATAAAGAGGAGTAAAACTTAAAATAATTTTACAAGGGTGTATAAAGTGGCACAATTATGGATGGATGTTCGAAAGTGATTTAGAATAAGTTTTTTTATAGATAATCGTAAAATAAAATAATCCTAATGTTTCTTAGGATAATGTGAGATTATTATGAGATGTAATATTAACGTCAAATATATGAAAGTCTAACCTAGTCCATCTCACTTGGTATTGAATCCTTTATGTAAAGTATGTGTTTATAGCATCATACCTAGGACTGTGGGTTTTGGGATCCTCACTATCAAGTTTCCATTTTCCCCTTTTACGATACCCAATTCTTCTTATATCCACTGGTTAACTATTACTGGTAATCGAGTACCCAATTCCACTTTTTAGTAAGATAAATATTTAAACATCGAGACCAACTCCTCAAATTTTGACCCCAGTTGCTACCAACACCTAAAATAGTATAAGAAAAATAAAATATGCACGGTTTTAAAAATATTTAAATTCTTAAATTCATTAAAATATGTTGGATTTTATTTATCACATAAATTTTAAAAAATATTTCAATAATAATTTATTTTTTCCACCAAATATGATATCCTGAACATAAAAAAGTACTATAAGTTTATTTTTTTACTTTAAAATCTTCACATAGAGGCTGTGATTAGAACCAAATCTCTTGAATTTTAGACTCTTTTATTAAGAATAAAAATTATAATACCAATATCAGGGTTCTTTTTTCAAATCATATAAATCCTTCTTTAAATTACACACATTTCCTTTATCATAACCAATTTAAAAACCAAATTATTTTTTAATATAAGAATTCCACTTTAATAGATCCATTAAATAATTACATCTTCAAATATATTTGGTGAATCTTGAAACCTATTTTAATTTTAACCACCAATAATAGTTGAATCAACACAATTTATACCAATGATGAAAACGTTTCTTCCACATATATTCCTTTGATTTGAGCATAAATTTTTCAATCGAACACAAATTTATTCCAAATCACATTATAATACTCATGATATTTTTTATAACCATTTTTTTAATGATAATGTTATCATTAGGTCTCTTCAAAATCTCTGAATATTGATTCTTTTCTATTTGATCAAACTTTTTATTTACAGATATAACACATGATTCATCCTTTAAAAATTTATTAAATAATGTTTTCAATTTTTTGGACATCAAATTAGTGTTCTACACAATTATCATTCACCAATTTTGTGTTAAATATTCCTTATATACAAAATATATTGAACTCATCGATATCGACCCATGTTGTCCTCCATTTATTTGATGGTTGAATATCTTCATCAACAATTACATCTTTTAATTAAGCCCTAAAATATTCTTCATATGTTGAACTTTTTGGCTCTCTATAATTTTTATCATGATCATTATATTCTTCATATATTTCCTATAAATAATAATTTCTTGATCAGTTGCTAGATTTTTCATCAATAACCTTGGCATCATTACTTTCAACAATTTTTCCAAGCTAATTATTAAAGAACTTTTAAGATTTTATCTTATTTAATTACCCAAGAAACATTCCTTCATCTGCTCCATCATAATGTTTACCTTGAGTTCATTTCTTATTGGAAATAAAATATTTTCTCCTTAAACTCCAATGTTTTTTATAATCAAATTTATTCCATGCCACATTTTATGTAGTATTCTATTCTCAAAGAGACTTACTAAATCCAAATTTTTAGTGTAAACCATCAATTCCACCACATCATTCAAATAGTGATATGAGATTACACTCTCAATGATTAGTGATTTTTCTAAGTGTTAAATATTCAATTTCACATTTCAATCACTCCATTTTATTATAGAGTTCATACTAATGAAACCACATGTTTTTGTTGAGACCAAGTGTTTCATTTATTCCCAATGGCATGTCAATATGTGTTTGGTGTGGTTATATGAATTGGTGATGCTTGGGGAATTTTTATGGATTCATTAAAGGGAATTGGGTGTCATGATCAAGAAATTATTCTTGTAATTGTGATTATTGTTGAACTTATCTTAAATCAAAAAGACTTCTAAAATGGGAATTTGAAGTGAAAAATTAGTGTATCTGGTGAAACCATTATTTAATTATAATGAATAAGGTATCCATGAATATATTTTAAATATGATCCCATGCATTAAAAATTCACGAGAAATTACATTTTTCATTTAACATTTAATTTTGGTTTTAATCTACCTTACTTCATGCAGAAAGTATATTTGTTGGGACTTACTTAAAAAATGGACCCACCATTAACTGGATAACCAAGCCAAATCAACCATGAACATGTGGGAGATCATCTCACACATTAATGTGAACTAGTAGGGATATAAAACCATGGAACCTTGGGTGACGGTGACCACCTAAATAGGATGGTTGGAGTCTCTGGGTGGATATCGCCTATAGGGTGTGCACTAGTGGAATATAAGGGGGTGAGCGGGTCAGACCACCCCATGTGGTGTGTGAAGTGTTTCTAATATTGAACCCTATTACTGGATCAAGTGGATGATGGGATGGAGATAATTATTAAATGGTGCCCAACTAAATGAATGTTTAATGTGGGATGGGGACCATGTGATGCACTGTTCACCCACTTAAAAATGTTATAGACTTAACATGTTCATTTGATACAACATGATTGGACAATCCAGTAGCCTCCATGCATTAATATTCAACCTCATACATAAGAGGGTTTTATAGTTACACTAGAGTACACCACCAAGCTCAAGATAACTGAAAATTAATAAAACCTTCCATCGTCCATGATCATTCTGAAGGAATGATATACTCGAGATCAATCTAAGTTCATGTATGTAATCAATGCCTTTTATATATACAATTACTCAACTAACTTGGTTCGACAAAGTATAAATGAAGTTGATCATGATTTAATCACATGAAAAAAACTGATTAAGTGAAGGCATGTCTATTTTCATCAATGGAATCATATGGTGTTCTTTGGGTTACATGAATCAATTATTAGATCGCATGATTCCATCACATGAAAAATAACATAACTCCCATCGTAAGAAGACCCCATCATTTATCGCTTCTATAATGTTAATACTTAAATAATTTTTTAGTGGTTATCTATAAAAATTCCACCTTAGTGTTTCAGGAAGACGAATCTAATCACGCAAAGTATCCAATTGTCATCTGATAAAGTGAAGACAATCACATGAATCACATATCCACTCTTGAACATGAAAATATTGAGAATTTTATCATTTAAAAATGAATTAGATCTTGATATATTTAGGGGTGTAATGATCCTTTACTCACCTTAAATATCAAAGGATAAGTGGTGAGATGATGTCTATACGAATAGAGGTAGGGATGAGGAAATGTGTTGCTACCGTTTAGAATATTTTAAAGAGAGATACCCTTTTAGGTAAACATAGCACTCATGTAATCCATTCATGTGAAGGAAGATATTCTCACATTATTCAATCACATAAAGGATAACACACTTATTATATTTTTACATGAATAATAAGAAGCTCATGTGATCCTTGCCTAGCTTTCATGAAGTTAGATAATAATCCCTTTTATACTGATTGTTTTACTGACATATAGTGTGTTGTGTTAAGTTTTTGAGGATTTGAAGACTTTTTAAATGAGAAGGAGGAAGAATATTTTATCATAAAGTGTTAATGAAAATCCCTTCCATGAATCTATTACATAAAAACAAGTGCATTTAAAAATATCTTGATTTGAGTGAGAAGGAGAAAGATATGTAAATCATATATTGTGTTATGTTATACATGTATTTGATAATATTCATGCATGAGATTGAGGGGAATAGTATATGTATATGAAGAGTATGAGAAACAAAATTCATAAAATAATATGCATTCATGAGGTAGTTTTCATGAACTTGAAATAAAGCATGCATAAATATTGTGAAGGTTTTGTAGTTGTGATGTTGCATAAAGTACAATGGATAAGATTTAAAAAGACCAATGCAATTAATGCATAGAGAGAAATTGATAAATTGTGTGCATTAGTTACACACATCTAAGTGAGGGAAATACTTCATCTATAGAATAAATAATTTACCAATAATTGTTTCACTGAGGTAACTGATCATATACAGGTAATATTAATTACTTGATAAAGATTAGAAATATTCAAAGGTACATGAAGTTTTACATAAGTGAGTGTGATCCAACAATCTAATGGAGTAGGATCACCATAAATTGGTCATTTTATAGCGGATAAATCCATATTAAGAAGAAATATATAGTTGGGGGGTATAAATATTTTCTGGAAAATGTCGATTGGGGGATCTAACCAATCGCTGGATAAGAAGGTACAATTAGGGGTATAACCAAACACTATAGGTGGATTAAAACTAAGGGCTATAACTAGTTTTTAATTGTGGGAAAGAAATAGTTACTATTTATTATCACCATCTTATATAGTGGTGAATCCACCTTTGGGGACTAACCAACATGGAAAAGAGTAGGTCTTTGTTCTAAACCTTATAAATACTTGTGTTCAATGCCTTTAAAATTACATCATTTTTAGAGTTGAGGCCAAGGGACATAATAAGAGCGGATCAAGGATTTAACCAACCATATAGGTTCAATTGTAAATAAAAAATTTGTAAAAAGAAAATGGATATATGATTCACCCCACCCCATCTCATGATCTCATAATAATTGAGCTTCTTTAGTTTTATTCTACACTTCACCCAATAACTTTTGACCTCAATTGACATGTAATCCATTTCATTATCTGATCATAATATTTTGATCGACCTGTTGGGTTCATTATTATATCATCTTTGATACCTTTTAATGAATTATATCACATCCTTTTCATTTTTCATAATAATAATAAAATCCTCCTTCTATATTTTCTAGGTTATTAAATAACTAAATTATTTTTACATACCTACTTAAAACTAGTACAGTGGAAATCTTAGTGAAATCCCATAGATAATGTGTTGTGATAAAAGATTTAAAAAAATAGCAATTTTTTAACTAAAACAATGTTAAGGAATGGTGAGTAATGAAATTGTGTGTGAAATTAGTGAAAAGAACATAGAAATAGTATAGAAACAAGATAAATTAGAAAAGGAAGCACATTGATGGTACATGGGTGACTATATTGACAAAATATTTTCACTCTTTCATCTATGTCTAACTTGAAAGTGAAAAAGACTATTAAGAAATGAAATTGATTTTTCCTCATAATTTCATGGATAATTGATGTTTACATTATTATTAGTTACTAAATTATTATTTTCTATCCAATAATTTAGGGAGTGAGTGATCCTTTCATAGAGAATATAATTTTTAATTTTTTCTTGATAAATTAATTTAGTTAAAACATTTTAAGTAAGGTTTTAACTGATATTCACCGATTATTTCTTGAAGTAGTGTTGAAATAGGTTCTCATGAATAATTAAAAGGTGATAAATTTTTTTAAATTATTCACAAAAATTCTATACCAATGTAACTACAACTCAATCTATCCATTTGTTATTGATAAGGAAATGATATCTTACTAAAAAAGAATTTATCACTCATAATCACTTATTGGTTCTTCAATTAATAATAAAAATAAATACTGATCCAAAAATATAATGAGGTGGGAGAAATAAAAAATAAATTAAAATTTGATATGTAAACATTATAAGTGAATTTAATCCATTTTAAATTATATTCCCCTAAATAGAACTTATCCATGCATATTAATAATTATAAAATAATTAAACAGAGAATCCATAATAGGAGTGAAGAAGAAATAGTAATAAAGGAATTAAAAACCTTATCCATTGAGATAATTTCTCTCTACCCTTGTCTTTATATTCACAGATCTATGGTTCTTTTATCGTTGATCTATTTCTCCAGATTGAGTCCCCAAAATGAATCAGAAATCTATTATAGAAGTTACCTTCCCCTATTTTGCTTATATAAATTGACAAGTAACATTATACACTAGAGACGTCCATAGTAGTCTTCACTATTTATCTCCTTATTCACTATGAATTTAGCCAATTCCCCGAATAGATAATGCCACACTATGTGATTCCATGTTGGTTCCATGTTAGCATCACCCGGTCACACTTCTATATTGATTCAGTAAACTCAATCACTAATTTCCAATCCCTATACTTAATTTCATTATACCCATTATCATCAAACTTTAGTTACACCTATTCTTTGATTTTGAGTTGTCAAAATAATATAGTTTTTTATTTGTGACATCGATATTTTATTCCTCAGATGCTTGAGTTTAATCTTACGTGAAGACTTCGATGTAAGAATAAATCTGACGTAGATCCCAAATCAAGTAGTTTGATACTATACAAGAATGAAGTTAATCTTTTATAGCAGTTCTCCCATTAAATCATTTTATGCTACTAGTATTGTTATTAGTCTAATCTAATGCAAATATAAGTTTAAATAATTGAATCTTACATGAATTAGAAACTAATATCACATAGTGATATACCACCTACATTAATATTACATGAAGTAATTCAACACTGATTTTAATATCACATAAACTTCAATTTACAACCTTTTACTGTTATGTATCAATCAACCAACTCTTAGGTGAGTTTTAGATTTTTTAGAACAAATCTTACATATCTTCATTAACACAACACAATTGAATCACATCATTTAATAATAAATATTCAATATGTAAGAGTTGATTAAAAAATTTAATATTAAAAGAAAACATAATACTTAACTATATTTAACATGAATTCCCAAACTTCAAAGTATAAAATTAAAATGATTCCAATAAAAAAAATTAAAACTAGTTTAAAATAAAATATTCAGTAATTATCTCAACAATAATATTCAATTTTTTATTACAAAATACATAAATACTATAACACAAAACAATCATCAATTTAACAACAAAAATTCACATTCATACAAATATCTAATTAAAATCGCTTCTCATAAAAAATGATCATGAATAGATAATATATCATTGAAAAAAAATTTAAGAACAAAACGATATATTTTGTATAAAAATAATGTTGTGAACATGTATAAAAATAAATCCATATCAAATTCCTTCACACTTAATCCATTACTTGTCCTCAAGAAATTAATTCATCACAATCAATAAATGATAATTAATCTTAAAAATAAATTATTTATCTTATAAAAAAGAAAATATTTGGTAAAATGATGGTTTCTATGTTTGGAAAAAATGACGAAATTTAAATTTTTTAAAAGTAATTTTACTCATTTTTTTCAACCACTCTTCCAAACTTCTATTTTTCTCCCTAGTGAGAATACACACAACACAATACTAACATATAATTATTATCTCATGCTAAATAATTTCAAAAAATCAAGATAGATGAGTGAGAAAACTATTAAATAATAGCTCATCATAATTAAACAAACTCATCCTTAAAATTCCAACACAGAAGATGAAAAAAAAAATTAAGATTTCGTTTTTAGATTAATATGAATAAAAAAAATTATAATTTTAACTCCAATAAATAATTTAAAATCCAATTGAAAGTATAACATGTACTCATAAGTTTAATTATGAGTGTGTATTAAAGAGAGAAATTTAAATATGTAACCTAATTGAATCAATGGAAAGAACAAAAAATTTGAAACCTCATTAAAGTTATAGAAATAATTTTCAATATTTATAAAACTTTCCACCCACTGTGCATGAAAACCAATGCCCACGAAAGAAAAATTTAAATTTTTTTTGAAGGAAATTTGACATGTTCTCCATGATAAATAGTTTAGTACATAAAATAACCTTATACCACACTTAAATCCCAACATTATCCTCAATTTTAAACTATAAGGTGGAAGTGATAATTAACACTTTAAAGATCAAAATTATTTATAATAAAACAGCTAAAAATCATGTACAAGTGACATAATAAAGATTAAAATTTCTTATTACAACAATTTAAACTACTCTTTAAAACATAATTTAGAGTGAAAAATATATTTATAGTTAAATTGATAAAATATATTTAGCTATATTACGAATAATCATGTAAAATACACATATTAGAATGAAATAATTCACATCTATCCTTAAAGACATATCTTAATAAAATTTATATAAAACTATCAAGGAATCATGAATTGATGTCATCAATTAAAAACTATTAAAATATGAAATATAATGCTCCCATGACAGTAATTGTTATATTGATAAACAACCAATTTATCAACCTCTTTATCACACTCCAAGCTCTACTTGGTCTGTCCTATTAAATCGCCTACAAGAGTAAAACTAATTGACCATTAAATTCAACAACTAAAAACCAACAAAAGAAATCCAAGTTTAAAGTGAGTTAATGTAGCAGTGAAGATCCAAGATAAATGGGAAAGGTGATAAGGGGGTGATACTTCAAATTTATCCAGTATGTTTTACTATATATAGCACTGTGGAATGTGAATTTTATTTAAAATTAAAAGGAATAACAATGGTCGATTAAAACATGGGTAACTTACCATAAAATGCAGTATTTAAAGTCCCCAACCATACTCTCTCTCTAAAATATTAACACGATTTATAGGAGGTATTACCCTATTGATTAGTACCTCATTATTTTATAAGAAAGCATCACCATGATCTCTTAGAAATTTCCCAACTCTAACAAAAAGCTCAAAATTATAAAAATTCTTCTTAAGAATATGACTTATCTTATCATACAATCTCTATCTCTATTTCTAAATCATTAAAAAATCTTAAAAGAGGTATAAATAGCTTATAAAAATCTCCCAATAGAGTAAAATATTCCTAATAAAATCCCACCACCTTAATGGTTTGAAAAAACTTAGAAATAGATGCAAAAATAGTTTCAAACTATTCACTATTTCTAAAAAATTACCCCAATGTATTTTGAAAATCTAACAATATAGTATATTCTCACCTAGACACATGAAATTATACACTAATGATAAAATTTTCAAAGTATTTACTTGTCTAAAATGAAGATAAATTCTTAAAAAAATTTGAAAATCATTATGCATGATATCATTCATATTATTTTATTTGGTTTTAAGATAAGAAACATCTTCACATTGATCAATATCTTATTTTTTTAGTAGAAAGACTTTAATAATATTTTTTATCAATATTTGAGACTCTAAAAGACTATGTTTTTGGTGAGAAACCGACTATAATAGTATCAAAAAATGTAGAGTGAAATATTATTTATTCAGAATCAATTTTCGGTATAAGGGAATTTTTCACTTCCAAAGGATATACCCTCATAAAATGCTTATGAAAATCACTTATTTTCTTGGGTT
Source organism: Viscum album (assembly GCA_963277665.1). Lineage (NCBI taxonomy): Eukaryota > Viridiplantae > Streptophyta > Magnoliopsida > Santalales > Viscaceae > Viscum > Viscum album. The sequence continues at coordinate 496,369,598 of OY728153.1, forward strand.
TTTCTATGATTATAAAAAATATCTCTATTATAGAGGTTTTTATATGATAACATGTTTATGATACCCATTTCATTTCAAGGGTTATGATATAATGAATGTTTATTATCTTGTTGAACATGTATATATGATTTAATTATGTGATGAGTGGGACCTATATATCCCTCCAGTTAAGTGGGTAAATATTTATATTTCATGATACAAACATTACTAAAATAGGGTGTGAATATTTTTCACTAAAGGAATATTTCCGTTAAGATGGTCTTGGGAGTGGACCATAACTACTAAGATGGTTCGGGCAGTGATCCCATTTTAGTAAGATAGCATTTTACATGAACATTTACTACTATGTTAATCTAATTTATGTATATGTGTATTCAAAAAATCTTTGTCTTATTCTAATTATATTCTCTTATGACTCTTGTTCTTGGATATTCTTATGATTCATGTCATATGAACTGAGAATATTTATTCCATGAATCATGACTATGGTATTTGATATGTAGGGTATGATATTTAAATGTTATGATATTGTTCTTATATGATTATGTTCATGTTATGATTGTATATGTCTTATTTTTACCCTCACTGGTCATTTTATCTCACCCTTTCTTATGTTTCATTCCCATGTTTATGTAGAATGTTTTAGGTAGGTATTCCTATGTGGAGTATTGAATGAGATTATCTTAGTGGGAAACATTGAAGATCTCTCACCAAGTTAGCAGATGTTGTTTCCATGTTTCCAAAGGCACTGAAATATTATGTTCCCTAGAATTGTGTTTATATAATACAATGAATATTAATCTAAAAAGATGTAATATGAATTTATGTGAATTTTGTGTATTTATAGTTGGTATAAAAGTAAAGGTTTAGTTAATCTTTGTAAACAAGGATAATAAGTCTTTTATGAGATCCCAAGATTACTCATAAGGATATTTCTTGGGATGTATCTAAGGATAAGTCTTAGGATGAGTCAAGGTTTAGGAAAATAATCTAGAATTTTAGTAAATGACTGAGACTGTGGTTTAAAATAAATTACAACCTTTTATGGATACTATTAGTGTATTTGTATCTATTAGATATGTTCATATGGTTAACAACCCAAAAAATGGTGTATTGAGATAGAATCAATCCGGAACTAGTGCAAGAAAATGTGCCTTATAAAACACATGGTTTGAAGCTCCTGGGGGATATAGTTTTTAAATTCAAAAACTATTTATGAACCATCATAAATAATTTAGATAGATTATGATTGTGAATGTCCTAAGATAAACCTAATGTGTCATATATTAATAAAAAGGTTTCAATATTTAGACATCCTATAAGTTATTTTTCATGATTATGTAGTTACCTATAATGATTAGTGTTTATTACACTATGCTTTTTCTTTTAGTCAATAGATAGAACCTGAATGAGCCATGTTAATGTTGAGTGTGATAGACAATGCAATGATTGTCCTCATGAGAAAGCAAATAATATAGGAGAGAAAATGAAAAATATTATAGATATCGTCTAAAACATTTCTCATGCTATGAATCATGTTAAAATGACAAAGGATACAAGGAGGTAAAAATGTTCTGTTGAGTCCTATATGATTCAACAACCATATTTTTAAGTGGTTCTAATGACCCACTAGCTGCTGAGAAATGGATCGGTACCCATAAAAAGATATTTTCTATTGTTCAGTGTCCAGAGAATGATATTTCATTTTATCCATATGTCATTTGGAAGGTAAATAAAATCAATGGATGACTCTTATTAAGAAAAAATGGGGATAAGAAGTAGTTGAATCTATGGAATGGGGAGTGTTTAAGGGAAAAATGTATAGTAATTAAATCCCTTTTATTCTATGAACAAATATAGAGAAGGAATTCATTGAGCTTAAGAAAATTGATGATGAACCTATTGGAACCTATGGAGATAGTTTTACAAAAATTTCATGGTACTCTTTTGGATTAATCATCTTCACTAAAAACAAAATTGACATATTATTTGTTGGCCAAAAAATAAGTCTTCAAAAGGCCTTGGATATAAGAAACAGTAATAGATTGGAAGAATTATTTTGAGGTGCATTGATGGTAGAAATGCAAATTGTATATTCTAACCATTCCTATGGATTTTATAAAAAAAGGAATACCATGTCTCATGAAAACATAAATGGTGGAGAGAAATTCCAAGTATATGTATACCGGAATTGTTGTAAGAAGAATATAGGTGATTTCTTTAATGGTACAAGAGGGTGTTTAAAGTGTATAAAGGGAGGTCATTAAGTGGATAAATGAATAAGTGATGGGAAGAATAGAGTAAATGAGGTGAGTAATGAGAAAGACCAAAAAAATACACATCCCACACTCCAGTATTTTTCCATTTCATGGAGTTTAGGAATTATACTAACAAGTTCCCATATCCATGGAATAATGTGGATGATAATCCACAAAAATATCTGAGGACAAAGGTAAATGTAAATCTTATGCTACCATAATGTATTATATGATCCATGATAATTAGTTAATAATTATAATTCTATCCTTATTTGGGGATTTCATGTTTGATTTTTTAATAATAAACCCTATGAAAATATTTTTCTCCATTAGTGAAATTTTATGTGATTGTCTACTTGGATTATAGAATAATGAAATCATATATTCTATTGGTATGACTATGAACCCAATTTTAGAATTAAATTTGTCTTTTAAAAAAATATATTTTATAAGTAATGAATAAACATGTGTGTATTCAATATTGTTTTTTGGTAGTTTAGGTTATTATCATGTTTCAATAGGATACATGATGAATGTATTAACATGTTTGGTATGTGGAAATCAATAGCTACTTTATGATATTTGGGGGATTAATGTTATGTTTATTATGAAAACATTTTTATCCTTATTTATAAATTTTAAATGTTAAAAGGGTTATAAGGTTAACCATTTATGAAAAGGACTATATTGAACTTTGGTTGATGTTTTATATATTAATGTATTATTTCAACATGTGAAGATTTATATGTATTGGATAAACTATTATATCCATTTTTCTATAATTATAACATGAGATTAGAGGAATGATTTATCATCCCTTTATGGATCATAATATCCACAATTTCTTTCAGAATTAAAATTTCATTTTAATTTCCCAGAGTAAGAGATGAATCATAAATTGAACAAGGTAAAACCAAAAAGTGATTTAGTACTTATGAAATGAAATCAAGTAAGTATATCATCTCAAAGTATTTTGAAAAAAACATTATCCTATTATAATAATTTATGATTATAACAAAATACTTTTCAAAACTACTTCTTATATGGTTTTTAGGTCATTAACCAAATCTTTACAATTCTATTTATTCATCTCTATTAGTTCATAAGGATTATTTTTCCCTTCCAAATCCATTTTTTAATGTTTTTATTATGTGCGAAAATTTGTTATATGTTAATTCATGTATCCTTTATCTTTATAACTTTCCCATCTTAAGGGAGGTGTTTTATTCAATTTAATAATGTGGGTTTCTATGAATAAACTATCATTGTTAAAATCATTGATGATGGAGATGACTTTTGAGGGAAAAATCATTTTAATGGGGGTAGAAAGTAACACCCTAGGATTTTTATGACATTGAATATTAAATAATTTTATTCCTTTGATGTATTGTGTTAGAAGATACACCAAGTAAATATTTCTTTATACACTACACCAATTTAATCTTGCACTGTATGCAACCTCACCATAGCTTGTGTTAGATGAAACACTGAGTTTCTACAAAACTACATTTTAGGATTATAATTATTTAAATAATATAATTATAATCGGGCCTTTAGAATGATGGGTATGAATTGGATTAACTAAATTATGAAAATATATTTTAAAAATTTGTATAAAATGAGTAATTCAGTGAACAATTGATTATAAATGAAAATAAAACCGTTTTGAAAATAAAAGTAAATCTTTTTTTTGAAAAACTATTTAGATGCGCACAAGGGTGTTTAATAATAATAAAATATATAAATAACAATTATTATATTATATTAATGATATATATATATATATAATTTTATATATAATTTTTAACACTCATCCTATGTTATTTCTATACATGATATAAAAATAAATCAAACTGTACGTTTAAAAACCTTTTTTCTAAAAAAGAGATTTATCATCTTTTATTAGAGAAATTGTTTCTAAAATATATTTTTAGAATCATATAAATTTTGTTTAGAAAATAATCTTAATTTTTTAAATCATAATATAAACATTTATTTTGGTTTAATTTTTTGTGTTTTTTTGATATGTTTTTTTTATAATGAATAGTGAGAAGTACTGCATTTTAATTGAAATAAAACTTTTCATCTAAATAATTTATTCTGTAGATTTATATTATAAATTGGGTTTAATGTATAATCCAATCATTTATAAATCTATAAATCCAATTTAGTTAATTATAATCTTTTTCAAATTAAATTTGGATTTATAAAAAATTGAACATTTTGAACATTTTCACTTTAAAAACATGTTTTCTCACCCCGTCCCCAAAAATAATTTTAATTTAATTTTATCTACTTATGTGTTTCAAATTTTGGAAAATGGACTCCATTTTTTTAATCATAATTTCCAAATTTATTAAATATTACCCTTTTAAATTTGGAAAATATGTATAATAAACGTTGTAATTTTATTACTATGGGTATGGGTAAATGGGATAATTAAGGGTCAAAATGATATAAAAAATATTATTAAATTTACCAAAAACATGATCTATGTTTATTATATGTGTTATTTTCTTCCATAACCATCCATGTTTTTTGAATTTATGACCTCTTGGATCCACTTGGATGACTTTAATCCCCTTATAGTATATTATTTTAAAAAAATCCAATCATGTCACACTAATGTTTTAAATAAGAAAAACATTTTTAATATGTAGTCATCCATAAGATATATTAGACCATAAAAATTATATAAGAATCCAAAATATTTATATTCATAATGGTGATTAATTTTTTAATTTATATGGAATAAATAATTAACTTAAAGGCCTACACAATGATGATGTAGTAATTATTAAATTAATGAAATAATCAAATATATGATATTAAAACTATTTAATAAAATAAAATTTGAATTAATTAAGGAAATTTAAAGTATATATATTATTATTATTATTACTAATAATGGGTTGTTTAAAATATTTTGTTTTAATATATCATTTTTTCTTTATTCCATTCAAGTCTATGTAATGAATAGTGTCAAAATTGACACTAATGATATTTTATGAAAATAATAATTTATTTAATTATTTAAAAATATTAAAAATATTAAATAAATAAAAATATGATGATATATAGTCTAAAATATCATAGATCGGAAATTTATGGTCCAATTGACACTTAAAAATTTAAAATTCTATCCTTTTAATATTGATTTGTTTAATCATAATTAAAATTAAGACAGGTTAACTATCAGTTAATCTAATTAATAAGGTTTAAAATAACACCAAATCAAGTACAAAATATATTTGTTACTGATATTATATCCTTATATTATCTTATATTTTAATCCATGTCCTTTTGGAGTCAATTTTATTGAGATTGAATTTATTTTAAATTAATATTTTGAGAAATTTCAAAAGTTCCCCACTCCTTAATTATAAAAGGGAACCTCTTATTCTATTTTATTCGCACTTGAAAACTTATTTGGTTCAAAAAAATACTATACAAGTATAATTCAAAATTCTATCTATTCTTCTTAAAACCATTCCTTTGTGTATAAATCCAACCAAGGAAGTCGTTTAGTTCAAACTAAAAGAGATACCTATAGAAGAGGTAACGTTCATCAATAAACGTTTTGGTTTTATTTCTTCCTTAAACCCATAAAATAATTTTTCTATAATGTTTATATAATAACCCAGTTATATTAAATATACATATATGTTTTTATGATAATGTGGCCACCAAAAAATTCACAAACTTCCATCAAAAGGGATATGCAATCCTTGATCTTGTGTACGATAGACCACCGCATCATGAACCAATGTTGTTTTTTCTTCTGTTATCACCTTTAAAGGATGGGAATAATGATGGATTTATAGTTTATATATGATATATATTATTTTTATGATGTTATTATGATTCTATAATTTTTATATCACACATGACTTTATGCTTTCCAATTTGTGGGAATGTGACAACGTCGTTCATGTGTACGGAGCACTACCGCCTCATGAAGCGATATGATTCATTCAAAATTTACATGAAATGAATTAAATATTGTTTTAATTAAAATATTTGATATTTATGAAAAAAAAATTTAATGATAATATATCATTTAATTTTATTCAATTTAATTCGATAACAAAATGAAAATAGCATTCATGTGTATGTAAGACCTACCGTCTCCGTGAACGGTGTATTTAATTTTCTAACATTAACATTTATGAATCATCATAAATACATATATACTGAATATATATGATATTTATATCATGAATATAATTATATATTTGATGCAATCCGGATCTTACTAAGATTACCAGGAATAACAAGTCAAAACATGTACAAAAAACAAAGTGGTTATTATAAAAAACACAACCTCATCATGGAATTGTTAACAAATGAGTAATATAAATTCATAAGTAAATAATATATGATATAATATATATGAATATAGTTCATTGGTTGATTTATAATATAATTATATTTATTATATATTTGTTTTGAATGTGTTCAAAAGAAATCAAGACTTAATGTCAGGGGATTTCTCATCTCACTTTTATTTATATAAGATATATGCTATATTTACCCTTTTATTGTATAGTTTATAAAGTAACCATGAATTTATTATATAATTATTATCCTTAAATTTATGGTTATTTGAATATCCATTTTATGATATCTCTTTATTGGGGTTTATGATTCAAGAGTTACCAAATCAGTAACTGAATTTTGTCACAATTTTCCTTCTTTGAGATAGAAGTCATGTTATGCACCTATATTTTTATATAAAGTGCAAAGAATTACCCTTTAACATTTTATATAACGAATAATATTATTTTCACAATATAATAATATTCATGTAATTTTATTATTTCATGGATATTTTTATACAATGTTACCAAATTCGTAAGAGTTTACTACTACAATCTCATCATTTATCGAGATTGTTTATCATTGTGCTCCAATTGATGAAATATTATGATTCATATATCAAGGATTCTCAAGAATTTTATCATCCTATAGTTTTTCATGATATCTTCAAGTAATGGTACCATTTTACAATATTTTTCACTTAATATAATTAAGAAAATTTTATTTAGAAAATCCGGCTTTGTTTGTCTCTTCAGTCATAAATCCATTTTATTCAAAAACCTCTTCATCTAAAAAAATCACAATTGAATTTAAATGATATTTTAATCTAATTTTCCAGGAAAATGATTTTAATTTTTTTACATTAAAAAGTGTTTAAAAATGGTTTCAAATCTTCATTTCTATTTTTTCACGTATATTTTCAAATAAAAAGGTTTTCAAAAGGTTTTATTATTTAAAAAGGTTTTTTCACTGAGTAAAATTATATTTTCCTCGAGAAAGGTTTTTAAAAGGCCTTTCAAAATTATTTTCCATCTAAGATGAAATTATTTGTGGTTACCTATTTTTTACTAGGTATATTATCCAAGAATACCAATCATATTCTTTCTCTGAATGGTTTATGTTTGGATGGAATGATATTTTAGACACCTATTTCTCTTTCATTGGTTTTACCATGATAAAAAAAATATGAAACCTGCTTCTTTTCTTGCATTGTTCTATAATTATAAAACCCATCTATTTTCTACAAGTTATGAAATGATGACGTTTTTATGATACCCATTTCATTTCATGTGTCATGATATGATTAATTTTTATGATCTTGTGGCACATGTATGTATGATTTCATTATATAAAGGGTGGGACCTATATATCACTCTAATATATTGGGAAAATATTTATATAACATTATATAGACATGACTGAAATGAGTAGTGAACTTGGTTTAATAATCGTGTTTTTTTTCTAATGTAGTCCTTGGAGTAAACCTAGACAACTAAGACGGTTTGGGGAGAGAACCCATTTACTAAGATAGAATTGGTCATGAGGCTTGACTACTATGTAAATCATTTCTTATGATTATTTATCTTCTATAAATATATGTCTTACGTCATTGTTATGATTCTATGACTCAAGTTATTTAATTTCCATATGATTCATGTCTTAGGAACTACCAATATTTATTTCATGACTCATGATTATGATATTTGATATGTATGGTATGATCTTAAAATGTTATGATCAAACTCACATACCCTTATGATCATGTTATACTTGTGTAGGAATTATTTTTACCCTTACTGAGTAACTAATATCACTCTTTCTTATGTTTCTTTTCCCAAGTTATACATAATTTTATAGCTAGGATATGCCTATGATGAGTACTAAATGGGAAGATCTTTGTGGGAAACATTGAAGATTTCTCATCAAGTTATAATATTGTTTTTTCATGTTTCCAATGACACTAAACTATTACAGTCCTTAGGCATGTAATTTTATAATTTTCTAAATATTAATCTAAAAATATGTAATGTATAAATACGTCAAGCTTTGGTTGTTGTAGGAGAACAACTGATGATTACTTCATTTTAATCAAGCAGTATTCTGAGGGTTATTTTATTATCATATAGCTTTAGGTTGGTGATATGATGACTATTGGTAGAGATATCACCATGATTGATAGGTTAAAGAAGTATTTGACAAAATATTCTAAAATGATGTAATTGGGATACACTACTCAGAATCTTGTTGTGACAATTACCCATGACAGAAAGAATGACAATATTTTTTCATCTCATGAGCAACACATTGATAAGGTTCTTAAAAGATTAAATATGATAAAGGTGTAACTAGTTAGCACTACACTTGTGATTCATTTCAAGAACATGAAAAGTTAGAGTCTATCAAATGAGGAGGAGAAAGCGGAGGTGAAAAAAGTCCCTTACCAATTAGAAGTTGGTGGTCCTATATATGCCATGGTGTACACCATACCAGACTTTAGTCACGTTGTTGGAATTGTGAGAAGATTCTTATCAAATCTAATAAATGGGAATTGTACAATAGTAAAATTTATACTAAGGTATCTCCAAGGTACATCTAGTCATTTTTAATGTTTTAAAACTGATAAAACTATTTTATAAGGATACACATATGATGATATGGATGGAGATACAAGCATGAGGAAATTCAAATTTGGGTACCTGATATCATTTTCAGGGGGAGAAGTGTCATGTAAATTAGAACATCAAATGTGTGTTTCCTTATCTACCACGAAAGGATATAATATCTCAATCACTAAAGTATAAAAGGTGATTTTGTGGAGAAATATGTTCTTACAAGAGATAAGATAGATTTATGAGAATTATAGTCTATATTGTGATATTTGGAGTTCTATACATCTTAGTGATAATCTAAAATTTCATTGCAAGCTGAAACACATTAGCATAAGATATTACTAGATCTGGAATGTGTTAGAAGAATATTTTTTAATGTTGAGAAAATCTATACCAATAATAAGGGGGCCAATATGATGATGAAGATTCTACTAAAAGAGAAGATAGAAGGTTTCAAGGAGACTTGATGTCTACCTTCTACCCCAATTTTTCCTTGAGGGGGATATTTTTAGGGGAAATCCCAATTAGGGAGTGATTTGTGAGAGGATTTTTATAAATTTATTTTTCTTATTTTTCATAAAAAAATTAGTCGTGGTTTTCTTTCAAGTAAAAACTAACCTAGGCAACCAACACGGTGGAAGCATCCAGTAACGATGATGAATTTTCAACAGTAGATGAACTACCCATACAACCATAGATGAAGTCATTCTTCATCCATCTACAAAACATGACTTGTTACCAAAATTTTATAATCCTATAATTATTTTTTTCCTCGGTTTCATGATATTGATAATAAAATAATAGAACCCCCCTCTCTCCAATGTGTTCTTATAATTTTCATCCTCTATTTGTGTTTATTTCTTCAAATGGTAGTTTGTTTCCCCAATAAAATTAACCCCAATTTAAGAAATCCATGTGCATTTTCAATATATTCAATATGCTAAACATTGATGTAACATAGATGCTTGTTAATATGAATCTTGAGTTCCCATCGGCTGAACCCAATGCGTCAAAGAGGAGTCGAATGTGTCAAACCAAAATATGAATATGAGATCGAGCTAAGGATCTATTGGGGCATAATATGATACAGGAAATAAAATCAAATATAAACAAAAGAATAATATCATATAACATGAGAATTTACTTGGATTTTCAATATTACTTACATCTAAGGGAGAAGGGGATCAATTCTATTATTCTCTCCATATGAAACATTGGAGGACCACACAACAAGTTATAATAGGTTTTTCTAATTGAAATTTCATGGGATTTTATCTAATTTTATAGGTGAAGGAATAAAAATATTTTCTCCAGTTGTTTGGGTATTTCATATACCCTTGAAATCTTCCACCATCGATATTTGTGCATCTTCTATGTTTGTTGCGCTGGTTTCCATCTTCTACAAATAATTTTTTTGACAGAAATCCAATTAACATCTCCCATAATTGGGTGTTCCCCCAAAAATCTACCCCTCACAAACAATTTGGGGTAGAAGATGGGCCTTCAGTCTCTTTGAAGGATTCTAACATCACTTTTTGTATAACTTTTGTCATGGTGTCTTCCCCATTCTTCTTAGTGTGGATTTTCTAAAATTTCAATAATCATTATTCCAACTCAGTTCAAACATTGTGATATTTCACATCAATGTGTTTAGACATGGAATTATATGTTGGGTTATTACTAAGATGAATAGTGATCTGACTATCATAATAGAGAATATAAGTATCCTAACTCTTTCCTAACTCCGGTAAAAACTTCTTCATCCACAACACCACCTTAAAAACATTAGTGACCATGATATACTCTACTTATGTGGTAGAGAAGGAAACAAACTTTTAAAGTCAGGATTACCATAAGACTAATCCCCCTCCAAATGATATCAGTTTCCAAGATATAGATTTCCTCATATCTACCTTTCTATACATATATTCACCTCTGTATCGCAATAAGAAAATTTATCACTCCAAAAACATAAACAATTACTAGTTGTACCTCGGAGATACCTCAATATACTTTTGAACTTTTTCCAATGTTCCCTTCCTAGATTTGATAAGAAACTACTCACAATTACAACTTCGTGAGAATATCTGGTTTAGTTCACACCATATAATATATAAGATTACCAACTACTTACTGATAAGAAAATTTTCTATTTATACTATTTCCTCTTATGCTAAAGGAATCTAACATATCATGAGCCTGAAATGACTCACATGTGTAGGGCTAACTATTTTCACCTTGATCGTGTTAAATATTTCAAGAACCTTATCAATGTATATCTCTTGAGATATAAAATCATTTGATTAAACCTCTCGATGAGTAATTGTTATGGTAAGAATTTGAGTATAATCTCCCAAGTCCATCATTTAAAAATAATTATTCAAATCCTTTATCAACCTATAAATCTTGGTGACATCTCTACAAATAATCAAAATATCATCAACATAAAGCAAAAAAATAATAAAATCACCATCATAAAATTGTTTGATGAAACTAAAGTGATCATCAGTCGTCTACCTATACTCATTTATCTTCGTAAATCAACCTAATTTCATGTATCATTAACTCGATTCCTATTTCAATCCATATAATCTTTTCTTGAGTTTTTATAATAGGTTTTCCTTACCTTCCACCTTAAATCCATTTGGTTACGAGATGAAAATATCTTCATCAAGATCACTATGTATGATTGTTTCCTTTACATCAAGTTGTTGAACCACTAGGTTCATAGTAGTTTCAAATCCAATTAATACTATAATAGAAGATGTTTTAACCATTGGATAAATAATTTCATCAATGTTAATACCTTTATTCTAACTAAATCTCTTCACAACCATTCTGGATCTATTGCATAGTTTTTAGCTTCCATATTCTCCATTGATTCTATACACCCACTTGTTCTTGAGTACCTTTTTTTCCTTTTGGTAACTCTACCAAAACAATTTTAGGTTATTTTTTAAGGATCTCATCTTATATTGCATGAACTTATTCCATTTCATCTTCTCTTGAATCCATATTTCATCATCATAGTTGCCTGGATCTCCCACATCAACGACCACCACATACTCATGTAGTATTTATGAACCAGTTGTCACTATCAGATGGATCTCCTCAAATAGAATTTGGGGGGAATATGTTCTAGAATATTATATGATGGATGAATATAAACTGATTGAGACATATTACCAAGTAGTGATGTATCATTAGTTTCATGTATTTTTCTCACACTAGTTATAATTGATGTTGGTGAGACTTGTTCTTGATTGACTGGAATTTCATAATACTATAACTTCTATCCATTTTCTAGATTCTCAATATCTTAAATAGTATAATCCTCAAGAAGCACCACATCCCAGCTTCTGATGATTCTCATGTTAATAGGATCCCATAGTCAGTATCCAAATTCCATATGAGAATATCTCAAAATGTTACATTTCTTTCAATTTCCACCCAACTTCACCCACAAATATCTAGGTATGTGAAAAAATTCCGTGCAACCAATTATTCACATGTTTCTGTATGAAACATCTTTACCTATTGAATCCTGTTCTATAAAATCATAGTTTAGTAGAATTGATGAAGAAAGGTTGATAAGATCATCTTCGATCCTTATTTCCTCCCCCCAAATTTTTTTGTAGCATTTCATTTGTGTTCATACACTTTAATGTCTCTCACTAATTGTTTAGTTCATCCTCTCAGCAACACCATTATACTGAGGCATCATTGGAACTTATTATTTCATTTTGATTTTGAAACAATTGTGGTACTCCTTAAATGGATGGCAATAATCTCCTCCATTGTCCACTATCACACACTTTAATCGTCTGCACATCTCTCTTTCCACCTTCACATGAATGTACATGAAAACATCACACACTTGGTCTCTATTTTTCAAAACAAAGACACAAAATTTTATAAAATGATCATATATAATGGTAATAAGATAAATAGAACCTCCCATTGACCAAGTATCCAAATTTGTAACTTTTAGTCCAGAAAAGGGATCGATCCGGTATATAATTCTGATTCCTCTCTCACTCATGCAACCATGTTGTTTGTGCCAAAATTATGTACAAATGTCTTTTCTAGTTCCATTTACTTTTCCTACACATAGTCTTGAACTGTGAGTTAAATATAAGTATATTTCATTGCTTTAGAAATTAACATGTCACCATTGGTAAGCTTTAATTTCACATCATGTAAGGAACTAACACATCCATCATCATCAAAAATTCTAGTGGATATCAGATTGAGATGAATATCTATAATATGACTCATATACTTTAACAATAACCAACTTACAATATTATTCTCTAGAATAATGCTACAAATACTAATAATTTTTTATGCACCATCATTTCTCATCTTCGTGTGTCTGAAATCCCTCATGTGTAAGATGACAAGAAATCTCTTCTGATTGTGACATGGTAGTACGTACCTGAATCAGTCACTCGTGTCAATTCTTGGATTTCAAGACAAACCATATTATCTTCATGAACAATAGTGATCACTTCGTTGACAATTGAAACATCATTATTTTGGTTCTTACCTTCCTGATTCCTCTTATTTTTCTTCTTCATCTTATACTCCTGAATTTAGTGTCTATGACTTCCATAGAGGTGGTACTTCATTTCACAACTCGATCGTTATTTTGATATCTTCCACTTTTTCAGACTTTGGTAATGTGATTCTCTTCCTATGATTCCTCACTATCATTTCTTCTTCCCTTGTTGGTCACTAACAATTACTTATAATTCAGGTGTGCATCTCTCATCCTTCCTTCGGGACTCTTCATTCCACATTCTATATTTCACCATCTTGAAGATGAGAGTTCCATCAGGAGTTAAATTGATGACACAAAAAACTAATGTTTACCACATATTTGGTAACGAACTCAACCCCTGCATTTCTTACAAATCACCATCAACAATAATTTTCAGGAAATTCAACTGATTAATAGTACCTTCAAAATCACTCATGTGCTCTAATATGTCTGTATCATCTCTACTCTTCATGTTTAGAAGTTGATGTATCATATTTTCTTTGTTATGTGTGGTTATCCTTGAATACAACTTTTAAAATTTTCACTATATAATTGAAGCGTCGTATTTATTGGTGAAATTCTAAAAGATACTCTACTCGATCCACTACCGGATTTGGGTATCACACTTTCTATTGAGCATGACCCACTCCACATGAATTGGTGGGGTACTAGTTGACATCTTATAACCATATAGAATCCTTATTAATGATTAATATTCTTTCACTAAATTGGGTTTAGGGTTCTCCACTACTATTTTCCACATATCTTTAATATAAAAAAGATCCTCTCTTTTTTGTTTCCAGATGATAGAATTAAAATCAGTGAGTTTAATCTTATTACAGGTATTTTCTTCTATTTATGAAGTGGGAATCTTGAAAATTTACCTAGATGGATTCATCAGGAATGATAAAAATAGTTTAAAATGACTCTTAGATCGTTGAAAATGGACACTGACTGGTCAATTTTTAACCAAAATAGTTTCAATGGTCTATATAGATCGATGAGGTGGCATTGATGTGGCTTGTTGGAACAGTCGCCATAAAACCTATCAAAAGGGCGATGTTAGTAAGAATAGCATTGTATACTCCCACAATGGGTTATTGTTGCAATGTCAAGTGGACTGAATTTTTTACGACCACAGCTGACTATATTTCAACTCTATTTTTAGGCCGTCACTTCTAGAAAATTTGTTTTTGGAGGAAATGGGAGACCACCATTGGTGGTCAATAATACTGAAATGAAATGGGTCAGATTTCCCCTTCCCCTATCACTATCTTCCTCAATGTCACCGCTACAACACTCGTTTATTCCCATGTCACCCCGTCATCGCCCTACCACCCTCGGTCACCACTATCACCACCTCCTGTCGCATCCCGTCACACCTCCCACACCAGCTGCAGAACCCATCGACTATTGACATTCAACTGCCTGGCCTAAACCCCTCGACGTTGTTCCTACCGCACCCTTCATCCGCTGAAGATTTTCAATCACTGGAACACATAGCTTTAGGCCCCTCCTCACCTAGCCCTTTACCCCACATGTCCCTCCTCACACCCCACTAGTTCCCCACACACATGAAATAATGTATTTTATACAGGATATTTATTTGGAAAAATAAGAGATTGGCGTTGTTCTATACTGATCGATCAACTTAGACCATGAAAAGTGGTTTCAAGGCAACCACTAATGACCTTTAGCGGCTGGTTTTTGCGGCCACTATAGGGCTTTGTTGTAGTAGTTCATTTTTGTTTTTGTGATCGTCTTAATGAGCTCTTCACGTATATATATTAAAAAGAGACCACCTATAATTTTCTAGTCACAATAATAATACTCTTACCTATTTCCATTTCAACCCCGATAACGCTAATACTACTTTGTTGGTTCACTAAAAGATGCTGGCGATGAAATTGAACACAAACAGTTAAAGAAAATGGAAGAATACAGTAATCTATATAATTGGGAATATTGGATACACCCACAGGATAAGGGATCCTGTTCTTTTAATCTATCGGTCTAAAATGAGCATCACACAAGAAGTTACAACTTATTTTTGTGTTATAATTTTTTTATATTATATTATATTTTATATAGGTGGAGTAACAACAATTTTTTCTCATGTGGTTTGGTAGTTTATCCACCGTAATCTCGCCCATGCCACCTGGTGCGTGTCTGCTCTATTGGGTGGGTTGGTTTCCAACTTCATAAAATACCGCCGCCAAGTGAGGTCCATTGGCTATACAAGACGAGAAATATGAGAAGAGAAATTGAAGAGGAAGAAAAGTTGGTACACAACACAACGAAGCTTTCAAGCTTTTTCACAATTGAAATTTCAGACTACAATTACATCAATTTATAGACCCACAACATTAAATGCCTAGCATATATGTTGGTACAAAGAGAGACCAAAACATTAAATATAGAGAATCTATGACGGTACAAGGAAAGACCAAAATATTAGATGCTGAGCATTTATGACAGTACAATGATATACCAAATATTTAAATGCAGAGCATTTAAATTTATTCAAAGAAAATAAATGGAGGTGGACCCCTGGAAAAAAATGTTCAAGTAATAAATGGCGCCGCAGGCAGCTTTGACTCATATTTTTGGTTTGCAATTCCAACACTCCCCTTCAAACCAAAACCGACTTCATTCCGAGCATCGTTCTAAATATTTTGAATGCATCTGATGGTAATGCCTTAGTGAAAATATCATCCACCTGCTCTTTAGTATGACAATATTCTAATTTTATCATTTTTTGCTTCACATGATCTCGCAAAAAATGGAATCGGGTATCAATATGTTTTCTTCTTCCATGCTGCACCGGATTTTTGGCAAGTTCAATTGCCGACTTGTTATCCACATATATCACTGTGGATCAATCCTACGGATGCTGCAACTCCTTCAGCAAATTTCTCAACCAGATTCCATCACAAACAGTGGATGATGCCGCCATGTACTCTGCTTCACATGTAGACAAGGTGACTACACTTTGCTTCCTTGAATTCCACGTGAAAGCAGTCGATCCAAGAAAAAATACATACCCAGTTGTGCTTTTTCTTTCATCTTGGTCACCTCCCCAGTCACTATCTGAGTATCCATGTAGATTTGCTTCTTCATTGTATAGATAAAAAAGACCAAAATCCACTGTTCCTTTAACGTACATGAGGATACGTTTTGCCGCTAACCATTGTGACTCTTTTGGTGCTTCCATGTACCTGCATAGAAGCCCAACACTATAGACAATATCAGGCCTTGTGATTGTGGGATACCTCAGGCTTCTAATTAGACTCCTGAACAAAGTCGAGTCAACACTTCTTCCTTCTCCATCTTTTGTCAGTTTTAACCTCATTGCCACAGGTGTGTTTACAGCATTGCAATTAGCCATCTTGAATTTTTCAAGAAACTCCTTAGCATACCTCTTCTGAGAAATATAGATTCCTTCATGTTGTTTCTTTACTTCTATGCCCAGAAAAAAGGACATGAGACCTCCATCGGTCATCTCGAACTCCTTGAACATAGCCTTCTTGAAATCATCGAACATCTGTCGACTATTCCCTGTAAACATCAAATCATCAATATACAATCATGCAATGATTATATCGCCACGATCATTCTTCTTGATGTAAACTACATGCTCATATGGACATTTAGTGAAGCCGTTCTCTCAAAGATAGCTGTCAATGCGTGCATTCCAAGCACGAGGAGCCTGCTTCAACCCATAAAGAGTTTTCTTCAGTAGATACACTTTGTCTTCCTCCCCTTGCATAACAAAGCCTTCAGGCTGGTCTACATAGACCTCTTCCTCTAGAATTACATTCAAGAATGCAGACTTCACATCCAATTGGTAGATCATCCAACTGTGATGAACAGCAAGAGAGATAATCATTCTCACTGTGTCAAGGTGAGCAATAGGAGCGAATACTTCTTCATAGTCCACCCCATACTTCTGTTTGTACCCCTTTTCTATGAGCCTTGCCTTGTAGCGATCGATTTCACCATCAGCATTTCGCTAGATCTTGTACACCCATTTGACACCAATGGATTTCTGGCTATTAGAATGTGTGGTCAACTCCCATGTGTCATTTTTCTCTATGGCACAAATTTCTTCTCCCATAGCCATTCTCCAACATTCTTCCCTTGTGGCTTCCTGAAACTTCAGAGGCTCATGATCTGCATACAGGCAAAAAAGATTTACCTCTTCGGTTTGTTCATAAATGTCGCTTAAGCTTTTCATCTTTATGGGCGCCATGGGTGAGGATGAGCTCCCCAAATTTTGACTTGATGGAGTCCTTTCAGGAGTGATGGAATGTCCTCCTGGACTCCTGTGTACTAATGATGTGCCCAGGGAAGGTGTTGCTGGCGTTTGCTCCTGATGATCATGCCTTTCTTCAGGATCTTCTGTTTCGACTGGAATCTCTTTGTTTGGTTCTTCATCATTCCATTTCCAAGATTCTTCCTCACTAAAGACCACATCTCTACTCACCACTAATTTATTGGTTAGTGGATTGTAGAGCTTATAGGCTTTAGACTCTTCACTATAGCTGATGAAGATGCACTTTTCACCATGATCATCAAGCATCCTTCTTCTCGCTTCTGGAACTTGAGTGTAGGCAACACACCCGAAGATTCTTAGGTGTGCTACGATCGGTTTGTAGCCACTCCATGCCTCTTGTGGTGTCATGTTTCTGACGCTCTTCATTGGGCACCGATTGAGAAGATAGGCAGTACATGCCACTGCTTCTGCCCAGAAGTTCTTTGGCAAGCCGTTCTCCTTCAACATGGTCCTCGTCATGTCGAGGATGGTGCTGTTCTTCCTTTCTGCGATGCCATTCTGCTATGGCATGTAGGCTGCAGTGTATTATTGTTTGATTCCATGTTCCCTACAGAAATATTGAAATGCATTTGAGGTGTATTCTCCACCTCTATCAGATCTGAGTACTTTGATTCTGTGGCCACTTTCAGTTTCAACATGAGCTTTAAAATTTTTAAAGACAGTGAAAGAGGAAGTTTTTTCTTTGATGCAATACACTCACAACTTTCTTCTGAAATCATCAATAAGGGTAATAAAATATCTATTACCTCCAAATGACGGTGTTTCAAGTGGTCCGCAGATATTAGGGTGAACCAACTAAAGTGGTTCCGTTGCTCTTCTAGACACACCACTTAGAAATGAGTTCCTTTTTTGTTTGTCGAGTGTACACACCTCACACACATGATTTGGAACTTCAATTGCTGGCAATATGTGCACCATGCTTGATGAGGATAGAAGTTTAATCCCGCTAAAATGCAGATGTCCAAATCGCAGATGCCATCTCCATGAGTCATTCTTCATGAGTCCCAAGAGACACTCCTCAGAATTTGTGTTGATTTGCAGCGGAAACATGCGATTCTTCGCCATTTGGACTTGAGCAACAAGTCTCCTGTGAGCATCCCTTATAGACAAAGAAGAATTTTCCAAGTGTATGACATACCCCTTCTCAAGAAGCTGGCCAAGACTGATGATATTATTTTTCATACTTGGTACGTAATATACATTCGAAATGGAATTCGACTCTCCATTATTCAGATAGATTTTGATTTTACCTTTGCCTCTCACGGGTACCTTGGATTAGTCGCCAAAACTCATGTCTCCATGAACTTCTTCAGTGAGTTCCTCGAACAGTTGTTTGTTACCAATCATGTTGTTGCTTGCACCAGTATCGAGATACCAAACATTAGGGCATTCACATGCCTTTTCTTGTGCGAGGAGGAGTGTGGTACCTTCTTCTTCATGATGAGATGTTTCAGCATAGTTGGATCATTCATCGTGATCCACTTTGCTCCAACAATCAGAAGCATAATGCCCAAATTTCTTACAATTGTGGCATTGAATGTTCTTTGCGTTTCCATGACCACACATGAATCGTCCTCCACCATTCCCTCTTCCACGAAAGCTGGTAGGATTTTGTTGCTTTTGTTGATGGCTTGGATAATATCCATGCCCTCTTCCTCTTCCACGATTACCGCCTCGTTGCGTGTGGCCATTGTTTTGTTCATGTAGAGTCAACTTGGACTCCAAGGAATGCTCTATTGTTGAACCGATATTCTTTTTCATCTGTTGCTCGTGCACTTGCAATGACCCCATCAGTTCTTCAATGGATAGTTTCTCCAAATCCTTTGATTCTTTGATTTTCACAACCACATGCTCAAACTTGGTTGTGATAGATCAAAGTGATTTTTCGATAACTCGAATGTCCTCCACTTTTTCACCATTCCTTTTCAAATTGTTAAAAATAACAATTAATCTTGAGAAATAATCAGAGATGCTCTCACCTTCTTTCATGTGTGACGATTCAAATTCCGCTCTTAATGTTTGAAGACGTACCCGCTTCACTCGATCAACACCTTTGAAGACGTTGACAAGGGTATCCCAAGCTTTCTTACTTGATGTTTCTTCGGTAATCTTTTCGAACGTCGATTCATCCAACCCTTGATAGAGGAGGAACAACTCCTTGTTGTCTTTCTTTCTTTGATTTTTGAGGGCTGTCTTTTCTTCATTCGTGAAGGTAGCTTCTTCCGCCGTAGTGGGTACAACATACCCTTCGGTAATGATCTCCCATAATTCTTGCGACCCGAATAACGCCTTCATCTGGATGCACCATCTTTCATAGTTGTCCTTGGACAACTTCAGAACTTGCGGCTGGATTGCGGCCATCTTAAAAAAATTGGAGAATTTTGGTAACTTGACTCTGATACCAGTTTGTTGGCTATACAAGCCGAGAAATATGAGAAGAGAAATTGAAGAGGAAGAAAAATTGGTACACAACACAAAGAAGCTTTCAAGATTTTTCACAATTGAAATTTCAGACTACAATTACATCAATTTATAGACCCACAACATTAAATGCCTAGCATTTATGTTGGTACAAAGAAAGAACAAAACATTAAATACAGAGAATCTATGACGGTACAAGGAAAGACCAAAATATTAGATGCTGAGCATTTATGACAGTACAAAGATATACCAAATCTTTAAATGCAGAGCATTTAAATTTATTCAAAGAAAATAAATGGAGGTGGACCCATGGGAAAAAAATGTGCAAGTAATAAATGACGCCGCAGGAAGCTTTGAATCATATTTTTGGTTTGCAATTCCAACAAGGTCTACCTTGAATAGGATTTTCCATTGTGGGTGAGAACGGTTGAAGATTAAATGTAGGTGTCGATGGCGATGCAATGTGAGGCCGACCCGCAGATGTCGATCGATAGAATTTGGAAAGTAGAGTGATCTTTCACTGACAAGGTGAACTGGAGTCCGAGTTTGGGTATTAGGTGAATCAGACCCGAATCAGGAATGTGCACTTTCATATAGGAGCTCCGAAAGAAGAATGAGGTATGCGACATGGGTTCTTGGAAGGCCTGTTGAATAAGAAGAATCTTGGAATTCATTTTTAAACTGAAGAAGTATTAGAGTGTGTGTGGTGATGATCTCAACATCTTGGTTGAAGATTAATAGTTGTTGGGGATGTGACTAGGCTAGATGGAAGTCGTACACTGCCTAGGTGGAGCTGAGGAGTTCGAATCGAATGAAGTGGGTGGTTGTGCAGTGTAGTGGAATAAGGAGATGAGGGTGGAGTGTTCGATGGATAAGTTGATAGAAGTTGAAGATAGGGATGGATATATTTTTTGAACATGGTTGAGGAGTTCCTAGTCGTGGCAGTTGGAGTTTGAATCCAAGCGTGATAGAAAATGTTCCGATTGTGGTTCCGGTCATTGGAAGATGAGAGTGTGTTCATGGAAGAGTAAGGATGGAGGTGGTCTTGACAGGATCAGAATGGAAATAAATAAAATAAAAGTGAAATGATAAAATAAATATAGATCATGAATAAGTGAAGAAAATCAATTCGTCCTTGAGTGGGGAGGACCGATCATGAGATCCACTATCATATCCCAAGAATACCCAAATCATTGAGGAAATTATTATCCATAATTTCTAAATTAGGGGGTAACTTGCGAGTTAATACAGTTGGGAAGTTACTCTTAATTAAATCCTTTAAAATAAATTTTCAACCCCATGTCTAGGTTATGAGAAGAGTAAAATAGAACATTTACACTAGAATATCCATGCAACAAGATATTCCAAAACTATTGCAAGGGATATTAGGTTTTAATAAAATAGTGGTAGATTAATAACTTAAATTAAATATAATCTAAAATCCAGAAAAGTGGGAAAAATTATACTCTTATTTAATGTAGAAATTGAAACACACATGACTTTGAAAATATCACTGTTATCCATTCTAGATAAGGATAACATTCTCACTACTTTAAAATTCTAAGAATATTATAAGCATTCACTTGTTATACTACACCATGAATGGAAATTATACGTGCAAGAAAACCCTTTTCTAGAGGTTCCTGGAAAAGAGGCAACTGAGGAAGAATTGTGTCTATATATGAAACATTTGGATGGTGCCAAAAATGTCCAATGTTTCATGTTATCTTCCATGTCTAATGAAATTTTAAAGAAACATGAGGATATAGATGGGTATAACATCATGTCTCACCTTTGGGGTCTTCATTAATAGATGGAGAGACAAGAGCGATATGAGATCTCTAATTAATTATTAATGTGTAACCAAAGTGATTTGGAACCATTTAGGATCATGTAGTCAAGATGATTGGCTACATTGAGCCATTATGAATCTTTAGATTTATGATCTCTGATGAGATACACACAGATATCATTTTATTCTCACTATCTAAGATATTATCCTATTTTAATGATAATTATAATATGATAAATAGTTAGAATTATCTCCCAAAAATCCTTACATAAATTCTTCACGTTGATATAGACTTTTGGAATGAAAATCTAGTGGTCATTATGGTGAATAAGAAAAGGATGAACAAGGAAAATGACCCCAAGACTCATTCAAAGTCCAAGGATCCGAAGAACTATCCTTCCAAAGAAAAGGAAGACCCAAAGACATGAAAATGAAAAGGAAAAAGATATTCTATGATCTTCATGTGGCAAGATAGGACACTAGAAGAATAACTATACCCAATTAATGAACCAAGGGTATGTTTATGGTGCGTTTGTTATCATGTGAAATCATTCTATATATATACATTGAGTATTATATAAAACTTATGGTTCCTAAATATGTATTAAAATGTAGTAACCCAGTAGATTTTGAAATATTTACTGATGGGTGGTGGATTTATAGGCTTCCAATGGTGTGAGGCTGGCTACTCTAGCCACTGAGTATTACCACCTTCAGTTTCAAACTAGGATGGTCACAATTTAAAAATATTGTTATTATGTATCAAATATTACCAAAAAAACACAATTTCTATATCCATCCTAGAAAGATATTGTTTTAAATTCAATTTTTAAAATAATATTTTTTATATTATAAATTAATAATATGTCATGGTATGACACATTTAAATAATGGTCTTTATATACTAAATTATAGAAACCGGGTATTATAAATTTATAACGAATCAATTTCTCATCACACATTTCATACCCAACTGTTGTTGTATGTCTCTATCTCTCATGATATTTTCATGACCAAAAACTCTCATATATATATATATATATATCAAATAATTTCATTTAAGTGATTTTATTTTCCATGATTAAGAATTTGATGGATTTAATAGACATTGATGTGCCACTTGAAAGTATATTTGATAATTCAATTAAAGACATTTAAGAGGATTTAATGATATTGTTGAATTATTAAAACATGTGTTGAAATAATGGAAATGATTCCTTGAAACAATAAGATAAAATTTAATGAATCTTGAAGGACCTTTGTTGAAGATGGGATTCTTTAGGCAACACTGGCTACCTAGTGAAGTGCACCAGCGAGGTAGTGAAAAATGATATAACTTACATATATAGAATAAGCCCCTAAACTAGCCAGTGGAGAGCACTAGACAACTGATTATGTCTATATAAAAGTTTCATCCTACAAAAATTCACTATCTAGTTGGTGGAATCAAGAAACTAGCCGATGTATTTATTCCCAAACTATTTGAGGACTATTAAATGAGGTCTTAAGAACTTCGAATCCGGCCTTTAAATATTCTGCTTGACCCAAGACCCCTCCATTTCAGATAAATCCTATAAATAAATACCTTGGGAGTATTTGATTTGATTTCACAATTCAGGTAGGATGAATGATAAAATCAATTGGAGTGTCAATGATTGATCTCTAGAAAATTCTAGCCAATCTCAAAACCTACACTAGATCCAATACCAATTTTCAATTCTCTTGGGCACTCAAATTATTTATCTATCTATCTCTCAACTAAAATTGTATCGATCCTTCTCAATAGATAAGGGAGAGAAATTTTACTAGGTTTTTATCAATAAAATCTTTTTACTACTCATCATATCCTCTAAAATGGGTTTCTCGCAATAACTGAAGAGAATCAAATGAGGTATGTTTCTTTCAACTTTTATCAAAAAGAAAAGGAGGAAAACGTTTCTTAATCTATGTTAAAAGAGATGGAATAAAAAAATTGTCTCAATCCAATGAGAGGATATATAGTGTCTTACACTAAGATACTAATGAACTCCTTTATCAAAAAATGTTTTTTTATTTATTTCAATTTACACATCGAATCATACAATATTGATTCACATAATTTCATAAATTTTATACATTTTTTTCTTTGTGATTATTCACTTAATTAACATTGATATTAAATTTATAATAAAAATGAAATTTAACTCTTTACCTCTTCATTTTTATAAAATCATTTAGTTTTAAATTTTCCATTTTCATTTATTGTTTTAATAGAAATTAAACCCCAATTTTCATTATTCTTCAATCAAAAATTTGTTTCATTGAGATCTCTCTATTTTAAAAAAAATTATAAATTAGTTCAAATTTTCAAAATCATAACCAGTTTCAACGTTTAATATTTTTACAGAATATACTTCTTACACCCATGATAATTTCTTTGATGGATAAAATTTCACTAATTGAAAAATTCACCTATCTGTTTTTCTTAGAAGCATTGGATATCCTATTAGAAAAATAGTTATGCATGGTTATGACCCTAAAAAAGAACCAAAAGGTTCATAAACACCACCTGAAATAATTGATTTTGAATTAGTTGGAAAATCCATGGATGCTCTCCATTGAAGGATTGACCAAAAATAATTTAATCACAAATCTACTTGAAAAACTACCCATAAAATTTATAAATTGTTAGAAATTACTCATGATGTAATGGACAATATTATAGCTTCTAAGCTTGATTTTTTATATTCAAGATGTTGAATGTTTTATTTTTTATGAAAATGAATCTATTTCGGATATGTTTACTTTATTTACTAACATTTTCAAAGTAAGATGTTTCTTGGTGATGAGTTTTTTAGAGAAACATTATCAAAGAATATTATTTTGGTATTACCTAGATCCAAGTATCCTAAGGTGATGAAAATATAAAAATTGAATGACATCAAAAATATATCACTCAATGAAATAATTGGATCTATCTTAACATATGTATCATCATGAAGAGAAAAGATAATAATCTGAATAAAATCTAAAAGAATAATTCAACCAATCATACCAAGAAGGAAACAAAGAAAGGATCATAAGGAACATGTTATTAATTAAATAAAAAGGGACATAAAAGACTGGATTTCCTCATCTACAAAAGGAATTTTGAAGAAAATAAAGAAGTTAAGAAATATCTTAATGTATAAACCTGTAGTTTAAGAGATTAATACATAGACTCAACCTCCTCAAGTGACTCAATTACTAAATTTATCATGGATCATATCAAGGTTGGTGATGATGTTAGTTCTCATATTTTTAATTATCCTTATCATTCATCTTCTTTGTTTCATTCATACTCTTCTTATTAATCTTCTAATTAGAAAAATTAACATGCCATTTTCTGTAAGGAACTAATTTCCAAATGTATTGAATTTACAATAAAATATAAACTAGTTATTAATTAAAATGATTAATTATATAATTAAAAGGATCTCTTGTCTAAAGAAAAATGTTATTTAGTGTTGAAATTAAATGATCAACCAGACATTGTGAATTTATAATAAAAAATCAAAGATTATAAAAATACTCTCACTCAATTCATCTACAGTGATCAATATATTGAAACCATTTTGGGTTATCAACATATTTTAAAAAATATTCACGGTTTTGGTTTTATAAATAATTCGATTTCTTCCAAAATACTACTTTTTTTGGAAGGGATTTCGCAAAAAAAAAATGCAGTTATTTTAAGAAATTTGGGAATATTATTTTTGATTATGACTGAAAAAATTATTGATATGGTAGAAATAAATATATTTATATTTATTCCTATATATCTAATAGATATTATTATTTGAAACATGTATGGGTACCTAAATCTCTTCTAGCTGATATTTCCAGACCCAAATTCTAGGTACCAAAATGCACTCACGTTTTAGATTTTTCATTGCTATGTTAGTGGGCCTTATTGACATATCATACGGTTTTTTTCAATTAAAAATGAATATTTACCATTAAAAAAACAATCCTTCAAGATCAAATGTTTTTTCTTTTTATTTTATGTTTTATGATTGCTTGATGCATATATACAATTTAATACAGGGGGATATATTTTGTGTTTTTTTATTATCCCTCTTCTTCCCCTATTCTATTATTTTATAGTATATGGAAAAATCATGTGCATGATTATAATATCATTTGTGATATTTAATTATTTATCATGAATATCAATGTCTTACTTCATGTAATAGTTTTAAAATCATAACTTCTTTGAAGTTTCTTTTCACATTTTTTTGATTCCATTATTTAAATGTCTTTATAAGGGTGGGTAAACCTTTTTCAAAATTATTACTAATATTTATTTAAAATTGAAATTTTTATTCGTCTAGATATTTTAATTTCCTTCTTTATTTTTTTAAAAATATATTCTCTTGAAAATATTTGATATCTTTTAAATATTTTATAGATTATTGTTTTTAATTTTTATTTTGAAATCATTGATATATATTTAATTTTTCTCTGGAAATCATCATTATTATTTTTTATCTCACTCTCTCTTACGGTGAAGTTTCTTTTCCATATTAAAATTCTCCAATTTATAGGGATCATTATATAATGATGATTTGAAAAATCTACATTCATAATGGGGTACTAGTAATTAACGATTTAAAATTCACCACTATCTTGTAGCTAACCAATAAATATTTGGGATGATCTACATTAGTGATATATTTTTAAATGTATTTAATATTTCTTTCTATCTTAAACCTCATTTTTAGAACTCATCTCTCTATCACTATTTCCTATTTTTTCATTAAAGAGGGAGAAATTGGTTTTCACATTTCATGGTATTCTCTTTTTCTTTCCATTTCAATCACATTTGAATTCAATATTGATGTTCTAATTATTTGTATGTTTCCTCTAAAATATTGAATTTAAATAATATATTTTACTTCTTGAAATTATCTTTGAAGCTATCTTGGATATATTTTCTTCTTTATTTTATTTTTACTGACTTAAAAATCAATCACTTTTTACATTATTTCATTTATTTTTTTCAATATTATTTTTAATTTTTTTCAGATATATTTTCCAAATATAATCTTTCATCTTTCTAAATTATCTATAATCTATATTATGCTTTTCTTATTGAAATTATTTTTGAGAAATCTCTTTTAATATCATTATATAAATATCTTCCTATATTTTTTATTTTCTATTTGATAATAATAAATGCTGAGATGTATTTTGTTTATTGATGGGAGATGTTTTATGGTTATTTGTTAATGTTTTTGTTTTGTTTCATAGGGAGATAAGTTTTTTTAATTTTTTTAAGGTTTATATCATGATAATATTAAATATATTTAACTTTAATAACTGGAATTACTTTGAATATTTGATTCACTTTTGATTTAAAATGGACATAAATTTTTTATGTCTATTTCATGTGATTACAAAAAGTGAGAGATTGTCAAACCTCTCTCCCTGTCATGATATTTTCCTAATATATGTATTTAATTATTCCATTTAATCAATTTAAAATTACATTATTAGGATGTTGATGAATTTAATATACCATTAATATCACATTGGTGTATCTATGAAAATTCAATTGAAGACTTTGAAGAGGATTTAAAGCACCTGTTGAAGTATTAAAACATGTGTTGAAATCATGTAATGTATTCCTTAAATCAATTGAACTTAGTTGTTGGAATATTGGAGGACCATGGTAAAATATTGGAAGCTGTTGACACCACTGGATTCCCATTATAGTGTATCGACCATCCGAAGAAAAAGGGAAAACCCTCCATATGAAACAAAAGCTAACCAACCAGCCCATGGAGTCTGGAAAAGAGTGGCATCCTATAAAAGGTTCACTAAATAGCTGGAGGAATTAGGTGAAAATCTGGTGTCTTCATTCTATATCATTTCTCAGATCATTAAATGAGGAGTTAAATGATTTGAATCAAGCCTTTAAAACATTAGATCAAACCAAGACCCCTTCAAATCATATGAAGCCTATAAATAGATACCTTGTAATCCTTGAATTTCATCTTATTATGATAGTGGATTGAATGATCAAATCATGTGATGTGTCTATTACAGTTCTCTTGCAAATTCTCTCCAATCTAAAAATCCTATGCAGATACAATTCCAATTGTCAATTATCTTGGGCACTCTCTCTCATTGTCTCTCTATCTATATACAAAAATTGTATCTATCTTTTTGAGCGACAAGTAAGTGAAATTGTAACAGATATTAATCAAGAAAGTATTTCTCTTCTCATCATATATTTTATAATGGGATTATTTGTATAATTTTTGAAAATAAAGGGATCTGGGATTCTTGATACTTACATAAAAAATATTGGGAAGACATGGTTTATTGAATTACATTAAAATAATGGGAATAGGAAAAACCTTTCAACCTAATGGGACGATACATAAAGGATAAGACTGGGTTATTTCTGAAATTCTTTATCAAACTATGTTTTCTATATATTTTAATCTACGCATTTCATCATCCGATATCAGTACTCATAATTTAAGAAATTTGTTTTTTATTTTTTTCGCTATACTTACTCACTTAATTAAAATTTATATTAACTTTATAATATAGTTAAAATTTATTTCATTATAAACTAGTAGTATCAAACACATTTTATTTTAAACATCCCTCTAGCATTTATTGATTAATTTATTTTAAAATTAAATTCACCCCTTTCCATTCTACTCCAACAAAAAACTATGGAATCACCATCTTGATCATGCAAATGAGAATAATTTAAAAAATATCTATCAAGATGCTTACTTAGAATCTTTTGTCCTCAAACTAATTGAAATATGTCACACTTATTTTCAACAGAAATTGAACAATGCAATATTTTATGAATAAGGTGAAAGATATATAGAGCATCAAGAATTTTTATACACTAATGTGTGAGGAACTTTTCTATTATAATCAAGATGTGGGTATTTTTACTTCATTACTTTACTAATTTTTTAAGTATAAATTGATATGTATATTTAATGAGGTATAAGTCATAATATTTTGATAAATTCAAATAATTTAATAATGAAGTAGAGAATAAACTTAGTGAGAAGATAAAGAAATATTGATCTGATCAGGGTGGTTAATATCATAACCAAGAATTCATCGACTTTCCATGTGAGTGATATATTCTATCACAACTCACTCATCCTTATACAACATAGTGGAATTGTGTCAGTGAGAGAATGAATCGTACCTTTCCTGACATGGTATGGACGATAATGAGATATGTAAGTATTCTATTATCCTTTTGGGATATTAATTACTCATTTTAACATACACAATAAAATATTTACCAAAAAATCAGTAAACAATATTCATTTAAAGTTATAGTGATGAAATAATCCTTTTTATAGTAGTTCGTTCAAGTTATATTGTAGAAAAAAGCATTTTTTGTTACATATCTGTCGAGGAGGTTGTATGGAATTTGTTAAGTCCAAATTGAGAAACAAAATAGAACACCTAGTTGTATAGTTTTTCTGTATATATTATACTAAGGAAACAAAAGGATACTATCTATAAAATACCTTAGTTAAAAAAAGAAATTACCGAAACTCAGTCCATTTATCTTGAGAAGGATCATATCCAAAAGAAGGATAGTGAGAGAAATATTGAATTATATGATATTGATGATCAATATATATAAACGTTTTCATAGTAAAATGATACATATCTCCTCATGTAAAATTTTGTTTCTAAAATAAAATTACTATATAGGATCACTAAATAGGTTATAGCACAAAAACAATTTTATTGTCACTAAATATGCTAACTTGTTATTGGCTGAAAATAAAGATCGTATATCAAATAAGAAGATAATTAAGAGATTAAATTATTAAATATGGAAATAGGCTATTAATCATAAGACATATTCCATGTATCAAAACCAATTTTGGGTTCTGGTTGGTCCACTAGATTATGTAAATCCTATTGGGTGAGAATGAGTATTCATGAGAAAACTGGACATCCAAGTTAATGTTGGTACATATAAAGTAAGTCTATTTGAAAAATTGTTCAAACACCATCAAGTAATTGAATATAATGAATCCTTTTCTCTAGTTATAATATTTAAATCTATTATAATTCTACTTTCCATAACTATTTTCCATGGCTATGAGATTAAGCTGATTGATGTTAAAACAAATTTCCTAAATGAAAACATTCAATATGATATCTATATGACAAAACATGAAGGGGTTATGACTCCTAGAATTGATTGTAGGATATGAAAGTTGTAGATATCTATTTGAGGGTTAAATAATAAATCTACTTCATGGAATATTCAGTTCAATGAATCCAAAAGAGAACTTTTTTCCTAAAGAACTAAAATAATCCATGTGTTTACCAGTGGTTTGGTTGAAGTAAATTCATATTCATATTAGTATATGTTTCTAAAATATTTATTATTAAAAATTACATACCAATCATTCAATCAGATAAGGACACATTAACTAAGTTCTTCTCCATGAATGACTTAGGTGAAGTAGCATATATCCTCGGAATCATGATCATATTTGATATATCTAAAAAGATGATTAGACTACGTCAAAGTACACGTATTGAAAAAATAATAAATATATTAAATATGGAAAAAATATTATAGGGGATTGGTTCTGGTGTCCCATTATATATATTTCTCCAAGAAAATATGACATCTGACACAAAAAAAAAGAGTGGGGGAATGAGTAGGATCCCATGAAAATTTAATATAGGATCTATCATGTGTGCTATCTTACATACTAGTCAAGACGTTTCCTATGATTTAATCATGGTATTTAGATATCAAGATGATCTAGGAGAACATAATTGGTATATTTTTTAGGATAACAATAAGTACCTGAGTTATACTAATGATGTGTTCCAAGAATATTGAGGATATATAGAACTAATTTTCATAGGATATACCGATTCTAGTTTCCAAATAGATCAAAATGTCCTAAATCTGTAGTTAGGATATGTATTTAGTATTAATGAATGATTTTTGAGCTAGAATAGTTCAAAGTAGCCTATCTCCACTGATTCTACAGTGGAGTCTAAGTATATAACCTCTTTTGATGCAAACAAATAATATGTTTGGATTCAAAAAATATCCATGATATTGATGTGATCCCTAAAATTATATCTCATATAACATTTTATTGTGACAATACAGTTGTGGTGAATCTCACAAAGGATCCAAAATCACATTATTGGAAGAAGTATGTACTCTAAGAATTTAACCTTTTGAGGGATTTTTTCAAAGGGTTGGAGTTTTAGTGAGTAGATTTTCCATGGAATAAAACATGGAAGACCCCTTGACAAAGGAATTATGTCCACAGAAGCATGAACATCAAGTAAGATATAAAAGAATGATATTTTTTAGCAGTTGGCTCAAGTGAAAGTTGGAGTCTGTTGGAGTTAGGGACCAATAACCATCATCAATATACTTTATGATTACTTTTTCATGTATTTGAATATTTTTAAAATATATTTTTACATCATAATTATTCTTATTAGTGACCTAGTATGTGATAATAACCTAAATATACCTGCCACACTAAAAGGTCATAGAAATTCCCTACCATGATGAGAATATATATTTCCCATGATAGTATTCTTAATATAAGTTCTATAGTCAGATGATATTATTTTAAGGAATAAAAATGATATAAGTTATTAAAGGTGGATACTCATAGGAATTTGAGACACTTTTTTAGGTGTACCTGCTTGGAAACCATCAGTGTAAAAGATTATGAGAACGTAACCTACTAATAGAAAATAAATATTTATATGTTACATTGTACATTCTGATATACTGATGTTGGTAACAATCCAATGACTTCAAGGTTATTATTAATTCATTTCATGAGTCATGTGATTTGATGTATTTATGAGAACAGTGATGGAATATGCTTGTAGAAATAGTATGATATATTGGGTTCATCATTAGTGATGTTTTACTAATTAATAATGTGAGAAAGGATTTATTGATTATGTTCTTTAATATAAGGTGATATCTCAATACCTTTTATGGTAATCGAGTTTCCTCATGAAGTCCATGACCATTGTGGTGTTTTCAGAAAGATCATTTAAGGAAATTAGAAATTGGTCATTACACATATAGGTTGATGACATTGTAATGAAACCAACGTGATTAGTGATATCAAGATAAAGATATTATATTACATAGTGAACATTTTTATGAGATTACATGTTTTTATGACATTAACATGATTCTCTATGGTTTTTTTGTTTTACGTTAACCTTAGACTTCTGGAAGTGTAGCATAATATTTTGGATCATTATTGATTGAAATTATTACTAGAAGGGTGGTTAATATCAATTTTAAAAATTTGGAGGAAAAAACAATTAGAGTTTATAAAATAAAAATATAGTGATTTATGTGCTCTCGAAAATATTTTTAACAAAAATAAATATTTAAGAATACATGATTTATAGTGGTTTAGATCAAAAAGATCCTATTCCACTACTCAATCTCCTTTACACCACAAAGAGATTATTACCCACTAAGAACCTCACTTTTAAGGGTGTAATATCCTTGTTACAGAACCAAACTTTTAAACAATACAGAAGCACATCCCAGTCCAATTACAGGAGACCAACCTAGTCTAATTAACTAACTTTTGATCGGGAGTCTCAACCCAATATTCCTTTTAGGTGGTAGAATAACCGGATGAATTAAATACTATTGTTTTATAGGAAAATCATAAACTAGACACAAAGAAAAACAAATAGAAGGAAAAAATGTTACCTGAATAATAACTAATATAGATAAGTAGCAGATGATTATAAATTTCAAATAAGATTATGATCGATGACCATTGAATAGGTGGAAGGAAAAAATTT
This sequence comes from Viscum album, assembly GCA_963277665.1. NCBI lineage: Eukaryota > Viridiplantae > Streptophyta > Magnoliopsida > Santalales > Viscaceae > Viscum > Viscum album. The sequence continues at coordinate 496,402,737 of OY728153.1, forward strand.
CAAATTTGAATACATTTTGTGATCACAACATGATTATAGAAGTAACAAATGTTTGTGAACAGTTAAGAGCAACAAGAGTGTCAAATATATTTCCTAAGTGATGTATATGATGATCTACACAAGTATATTTTTTTATTCATTGAATGTATATACAAGATCATTAGAAAATGATCCTCTAGGAGATTTTTCATGTCCAATATCTAAAAAATACTTGTTAGAGAATAACCATGGAATAATATGATCATTTCCATTATTTGTTAAAGATTAGCTGAATAACATAGAACAAACACGATTTATATTTCTTCAAAAAATATTAATATATAAAATAATATTTTAGTTTCAAAAATTAAAAAAAATTCCAATGTAAAAAAAAATTAAAATGAAATATTATCTTTTAAAATATACAAATATAAAATTTATATTACAAAATATCACCACATGAATTTTAGACTGTAAGAATAAGATTCCATAACACACTACTACAATTATTTTGTATACAATTTAAAAAATATATTTAAAAAACAAAATATTAAAAACATTAAAAAAATAATTATTTTAATGACATCAATTGAAATAATATATAAAATATTTAGAAACAAATTGTTTACCTAATGGTGGATCATTTATCTACCATTGAAGTAGAGAGTGGTGGTTTATTTTTTATACAGCTGAAAATAAGGAGTAGTAACTTGATTTTTATGACATTGATAATAGAGAGAGGGGGGTGAATAATGGTGCAAAAATAGAGAAGATTCCACCACTACAATTATATGAAGAAAATAAAAATCTCTATCCAGAATTTACCTATTTCCATGCCACTTAGCAACCAAAGGATTTAGGAGAAGCAATAAAATATTTTCTACCATTGGATTTCAAATAGTGACTCATGACCTACCATTGGATATTTCCAATAGTGAATCATTGAAAACATATCCAACTAACTAAAAAAAGATAAAATAATCACCTAATAAAAATATGAAAAAAATTAAAACAAAATGTTTCCTACTTCACCCAGTCAAAGAAGGAGAAGATCTCATGTTGGAGTTTAAAGAAACTTCTTCCAACAAAATGAAATTACAAATGATGGGTAGAAAATGATTCAACATTAATAAAAAACAATGAATCATGAATCATTGTTGATCTCCAATAGTGACTCATGACTCAATTTTGATTTTAAAAAGTGAATCATGAATCACCATTAGTGTATGACGGTGGCTCATGACTCACTGTTGGTCTCTGACGGTGGCTCATGAATTGACATTATAGATGTCTAATGGTGCCTCAGGAATTTCTATTGAAATTTAATAGTGGAAAAAAATGATCCACCTTTGAATAGAATTGGTTTTACCATTGATAAAACCACCGATGGAATATTCGAACCAGTGAAGCATGCTATATAAACGAGAGAAGAGAGAAAATTGAGGAACTTTTTAAGAAACTATAGGCTTTAGAGAGGATGCATAAATTGACACCCAAATAAAATGAGATAAATATGAAATCTTGAATAAACATTGATATATTCATTGGAGGAACTATGAAGATATTCAGTTTATGGTAGAATGAGCACACACCCAAAGAACAAGAAGAAGAAGAAATTCTAACATAGGTACATGAGAGTTCAAAAAGAACATTCTAGATAAGAAAAGAGATAAGAAGGCTCACTGGTTTTGATTGGATGACCAAGATCTATATTAATTTTTTTAACTCGAATGAAGAGTGAAAAAAAACTAAGACCCACATACATGCAGTATCGATCAGTATAACATACATGTGATGTTTATCCTCAGTTCGACATCGCTATTGGGGATCACCACCAGTCACAAAAAAAATTAACACATGGGCCAACAACCCCACAAGTGACCTAGCCCAACTGATGCGCATTCCATGGGCCTTATACACCAGATTGCATGCTATGTGCATGCACTATTCTCATAGTGCACTCTAGCTTCTTTGTGAGCCACCAGTGATGGGCCTTACCACAGGGTTTACACAATGGGTCCTTTAAATGGTTGAGGGGTATCCTGAGTGAATTAAAAGGATGGCCCAAATTATTATTTTTCATAAAAAATATTAAACTTAATTAAATAAAAATAGAAAAAACATTTTTTATATAATTAAAACATTAAGAAAAACAATTAACATTATTAAAACATGTAATACAAAATTTATTATCTTTCAATGACATGTGAATTTTAATAAAAGCGATGATACAGTAATTTATCAAAATCAATAATATTGTAAATGTTTTAAATCTCTAATTTCAAATACAATCATAATTCTACTGTGAAAGGTTCCTAGAGGGTCACACAAAATGTTTATTTGAAATCTTAGTTAAATTCCACATGAATTTAACATGTTAGATAAATATTATTCTCATACATGGTTTAATAATTATTCACTATTATTCGATTGTAAATATTCATTCACTAGTTATTTGTGAGAATATATATGTGAGTTGAATATTTAATAAAACTTTATTCACTAGGTTATAATTTATTTAATTATGTGAATCAGATATATTTATTTATTAGGTCTATTTACAAGGTAATAAAATTTATTTTGTTATTTAAATATTTAATAAATATATTTTCACCCGTTTTTTTAATATAATATCGATAAATTAATTGGAGAATAATGTATTGGTATTTATTTAATTTATTCATTATTCATTATTTAATAACCAATAAATATTGAGGTTGAGTTGCAAACTGAGATTAATTGTCCTATGACAAATGTCATACTAAATATTATTTGAATAAATATTAATTTATTTTTTGAAGAAAAATTATATTTATTTTCTCCATGAGGTTAGATCAAGTAAACTAAATAATAATAATAATATTGTTATTTATACATATGGGTCAAAAGGAATTAAGAATATAACAAGGGCCCTTGTGAAATTATTTATTTTCTAAACCTAGCACTATTTAAACCTGGTTATGAAATTTTGTGTAAGCTCTCTCTTCATTCCATAATTTTTCATAACAAAATATTGACAAAAGTATCTCATTCCCCAAAGAATACCCTCTCTTGAACGATTTGAATAACACAGAGTAGTTCTCCTCCACAAGAATTAATTCTTATCCACCTGAATAATTAAATTGTGATCAACAACGATAATCATATGTGATAGATTAATTCGAAGTAACTCCCAAAAAATTCTATGGTGGTGATCACCAGTTCCTAAATCATGTTTGGATCACAACTAGAAATATTCTACCATTTATTCCTCTTATAATAAAATTATATGAAAAGATTGGTCAATTGATTCATCAATGAAGAAATAATACAATGAAAGAAAATTTTTAAACAAATAAATTATTAATAAATTATATATAAAAAGATTATATCATTATGGATATTAAGAAATAATTTCCATCTATTTTGAGGAGAAATACTAAACAATCGACAAAAATTAAATTTATTTGGAATTGTCTTATACAATTTTGTTTCACTTTGGAACCTTCATACCAAGTGAGTTCCCTTTTGACTTGTGGTGTTATTGCACTATCTGGAGAAACTGTGTGATTAACCATGCCTTAATGATATCATTTTTAGTCGAGGGATATTTTATAGTTGGTTCTCAGTTTAGTACAGGTGAGTTGTGGTTTTCCAGTGTAGGTTTCCTGAAGGATTGACAGTTTACAAAACCATGCACCCTAAAGAGGCGAGCTTCCCAATTATATATAAGAGGAGATTTCCACTTTTTCCCTTGTTGGTTTTTAGGGATTTTTACACTCCTTATACTCCTCACTTTTTTAACCAAGACATAACAATCCACCCCTACACTTTCATTTTAAAGCCTCCTTCCTTCGATTCTATGTGGGTTATCTATGGTAAACCCATCTTTCATCCCTGTTATTCCTTCATCCTCACCTTTTCATCCATTTTTATTATGTTCTTTATTCTACTATGAATCCAAGGGTGTTTTCAGATAATATTAGGGTATTATAGTGGCTATAATTTATGGATTTGATTTTTAATGTATTCGAGAGGGTGACTTCATGCTCAGTTTGGCATTCACCATCGAAAGAGATGCATGACAACTTTATTCCATTCAGTTTGAGGTATGTGTTTTTGTGAATTTCCATCAAACAATATGTAATTTAATGATTCATTATTTACAATGGGATATTTTATCAAATTAAGTATATATGTGAAATTCATAATTGATTTTACAAAAATTATAAATATTTTTGATATGTAAAAAAGGTTTTTTCTTTAGTTTTCATGTTTTTTTAAAGTAATGGTTGAAGTGAAAAGTGTTTCTAAAATTGGATACAAGATTTGTTTTAAATAAATATCATTTTTAAAGTTTATTAACCCGATTGGGTTATGTTTAAATGGAAATTATTTTTTTAAATATAATTTATTAAAATTTAGGAATTGAGTAGATTCATTATCTGGTTTTAAAATGAAGGGATATTTGGTTTCAAATGGTTTTATATGGGGTTATCCATGTTTTTAATTTAAATATTGTTTCTATGTTCTTTCAAGGGGTGTTTTCAAATGATATTTCAAATGGTGGAAATGGATTGACATCTTGATCCAAATTTGAATGAAATCGCCATTTAGCACCTTGAATAAGTTCTTTTTAAAATTTGTGAGGCCCTCAATTTAGCCCCATGTTTGTTTTTATTGATTTAAATTTTAGAAACCAAGGGGGATTTGGTTCCTTGATATATATTTTTTGATGCTTAACAAAAAAAAGGTTATTGGAATCATAGTAGTTAGTAGATGGATTGGATAATGTAAACCCTAGTGTATATTGTACACTAACTAGGAAATGTTTCCCAGCTAGACATGGCGAGTTATAATGGGAAAGATTATGTGTCATGTTGTAGCTTGAGAACTCCTAGAATGAATTATATCACTAGAATATTTCTGGAGTACTATCAGGGGCATTGATAGATTATTTAGTGTTGGACTATAGTTCTAATATCTATTTTTGGTCTTTATCTATTGAGTTATAGTAATATGAACATGATTCCTTATTATTTTTGGGATTTTATAGGGGACCCATTATATACCATTTTTGCATCCTCCTGCTCTTTATTTATTTCTTAGAACAAATGATTTAGTTGTTTATCTTGTAAAATATTATTAACATCTTTGTGTCTATATAGGATTATTTTTTATTTTTTATTTTGATGTTGGTTTACATTTAAGTGGATTTATAAAATAGTTTTGAATGTGGGATTTTAAAATAAATTAATGTAAACATTATATTACAAAATAATCTTGATAAATTATTTTTCAAAGCATAAATGGATTTTGTCTTATTTTAAAAATTAATTAATGGATCATCGTTCCATAGTTTTAAAAAAATTAATAAAGTTTTTGGTTGTACCATTTCTTACTCCAAAAAGGGAGATGTTTTATAGAAAAATATTTTGAAACATTATTAGGTTGCATTTTACTGAAATGATAAAAATCTATTTTTTTATTATAATTCAAAATAGAATTAATGAAATTGATTTTTAAAAGAAATTACACAAACTCGTTGTTTAAATCCTATGATGGATATTTATCTCACACCCAACATACACTATTGGGAGTATACAACATTCTCATTTTCATTCAGGCATCTAATATCTGGTCTCTTTTGGGGTTGGTATTCAGGATTTTTGAGGATTGAAGATATGAGATGTGATGAGTTACCATGGGTCATGAGGAGATAATTTTTAGTTGTTTTTTGTTTCTATTTTTATTTGTTATGGGGATATATTGGCCTTATATGCCCAAAAATGTATTTTGGATTATTGTATACATGTTTCTTTTGTTATGTTCATTTTATTCATTGATGTTGTTTATGATTTATCTATTCTTTCAATTTCATGTCACTATGTTTTTCTATCTCATTTTTTATTGAAAATATTTATTTTATGCAAGGTCATTGAATTTATGTATAGTTCGTTCCATATCTCTCGGTGGGATCAAAAATTTGTTTATTTGGATTTAAAGGTTGAAAAAAATCCCAAGTGTAGGTTCTTGATACCCAAACACTAGTTTCTAGTCCATGGGGATTGGGAACACCCTTTAGGACCACCAAAGAGTTGGGTTAGGTGATGTGTTGGGTCAGCCTCGGTTAGTTCATTATAAATGGAATTAGATCCTAGGTTGTTCGAACTCCAATGTATTATAGTATCCTTCTTAATATTTGGGATGTTAGGTAGTGTGGAGATAAGAATGTTGATACTCAACAGGTAGGTGTAGAGAGAGTTCAGTTACCTCTTTTTATCCCTGAACATCGAGTTATCAGCAAATTTAGGATTTGAATTATGAAATTGAGTTAGTTTTTTTATTATTCATCATATTTTATGGTATGATATAATGGTATTTTTGTCCCCATTTAGTATATCAATGATTTTGGGGGTCTGATTTAGATTTTGGGGTGAAAATGGATGATAAACTAGAGCTACATGATTAGATAAAATGCCTCATAAAACCATGAAAACCCATAAAAATAGCACAATAATCATTTGTAGAGGCTTCTGTATGGTTGTAACATAGTTTTCCAACCCACATGGTCAAACTATGAATAGTTGAACCTTTCCCCTAAGTCTTTTATTTTTGATAACTTGGTTTATAAATTTAGTCTAGTGGTTATTACCAATTTTGTGAGATTAATTAATATAATTTAATAGTGACCTAATGTTATTATAAGATCTTTAAACTAAGGAATCATGACTTGTTAGTTGTTCATGCACTTCAAAAACATTATTTTTGGATGGGAAAAAGAGATTTAATGGTTCATTTGATAATGAAACTATTTTTTTTGGTATAATGAATTTTTTTGGTACTTCTGAAATGTTTTGAAAGTGACTAGAATTCATTTTTCATTTTGATTTAGAAAATTTACATTAAAATAAAATATAGGATATTATGTATTGTTTTGGACACTTAAAATTGGATTTTATTTATTATTCATTCGAGATTTTTGATCACCCGATATTTTATTTCTCTCAATATATTATTTATATAGTATTTTTTTGGAATAAATAATTGTTTTGAGGGTCTGGGGTTGAATTTTATTTTTGTTAATAAATTTCTAGGATATAAACTATTTTAATATGATTAGTAATAACCATGTACTAACCATGAATATGGGCTCTAAAATATAGAAATTCCGTTTTTGATAGCATTTCCATGGTTTCTCCTACCTTGTATCTCTCTCTCAGAAACCATGTGCCTTCATTTGTCCATTGAGGGTGACACACATGGTCAGTTCACAGTTTTGGAAAATGGTGTATAATCCCAAAAAATGTTTTCATAGTGACTGTTTTCATTTAATTAATATATAAATGTATGTTTAAAAATGGAAATAGAAATAACATTGGTTTTTAATAATTTTTCTTGAAAAACTATTTTATAATAATATTTAAATATGTCTTTAAATGGTATTATAATTAAAAGTTTGGAATTTTTAACAGTGGGTGGTGACCCACTAAGCATATGATTTCTCAAGAATATATTATCTCATTTCATTTTTATGCCTTTATTCATTCTTTTCTCACTTATAGGGAGTGTCTAGTGATAGAGTCATTTAGTGACCAGTGGGGATTTGAGATTAAGAGTTTATTTTCTTTAGTTTTATTTACCCTACTTACCAAAAATTATCTTCAATAATGTATATTATGGTTCTTAGTGTATTTAACTATTTATGTACAAATTGAGGATTCTGATGGTTATGATATCTATATAGGGAGTTGGGGGTGAGAAGAGGGAGATGCTTCTGTGGTGGGAGTTTGGAGAGTGAGATGGGTGATTACTTATATTTTCTATATCTACTATTTTTTTTAAATCTTGTTTAGTAAATTTTACATCTACCTTTTTATTTATTTTTTTATATCTGAATTTGAAATGGATGTCCGAATTATGGTACGGTCAAGACAGTTTTTGGAGAAAATTTCCTTTTGTGTTATCTCTAATTTTTCTGATAATTCATTACCATTGCTCGTATCTAATGGCCTGACACTAATCACCAGAACATGGTGATTAGGAATGCCCATCAGGCCATATCATGGGTTGTCCCAGTTGTTTAATGGATATATTACTCAGGTTGGTTCATTAAAAAAGGGTAACTAGGCTAGATTTTTTTGTGGAAGCCTTGGAATGTTTAGTATAACTTATGTTATTTGGGGATTTTCTAGGATAGTTTGGAATTATGAACATTGAAATTCATTATTTATTTTTACAAGGACATTCAAAAAAATTATTTTCCATTTCAATCCTTGAGTTTCTAGGAGTAGTTTTTATTTGATTTGTTTTTGGAATTTATTAATTGAGACTTGAATCTATGATGTTACATGATACTCATAACCTAGAGAAGTTTCTTTTAAGGTCACTATTAATTTTGGGATAAATGTAGAGAGAAAATAAAGCTGTTAGATTATCTAGTATGGCCTTATAAACCATAATGTAATCATGTGTTTAATTTCAGAACCATTTGATGAACTATTTCATGATTAGTAAACTCCCCATCAATAATTTTTCTAATTAGAATATGATTCTACAGCCTATTTTTGTTTCTTTATTAGGGCACCCAAGTCCATGGATTGTCTTGAGTTTTTTTTGTAAATTGGAAGAGGGGTGAGATTTGTCTTATGATATTTTCCCATGGTTTATTTCGATTTTTTTGGATAATTTGTGTGTTTATTGTAAAATTTATTTTTTTATTGAAAAAAAGTTTGGATTAAATTGAATCTTATGGGATTATTTGTAAAATTGGTATTGGATTTATAAAATTATTCTGGTGAGTGGTTTTTTTTAAATTAATTTTAAAAGTTTGTTTTTAAAATCAAAATACATATTGAAAAAGTTGTTTTTGAAACTCCAATTTGGTGTGATTGGTTTTCAATAAAGGGTTTTTACTTAATAAATGACATTTTAAAGTGGTTTCTTTTGATTTTTAAAATAATTTGTTTCATTTTGAGTTATTTTTGTGTTTTTTACGTAAAAGGGATTTATTTTTGAATTTTTCCTGTGGTGTAAAATGAAATATTATTGTTTTCTTTATATAGAATTAATTTTGGTTTCATGTGTTTTTTCACTGATGTAGGGACTCATAAAAAATTTTTCGAAAATAGAAAAAGGATTTTGTCTTAGTATGACCCTCCCAGTGGTTTCCATTGTCACATATAGGATATTATTATGGTTTCTATTTCTAACTAGATCTCAGATAGGGTGGTTGGATTGAAACCTTCTATTATTTTTTAATCACTTTTGGGTTGAAAATTGGGTTCATTATGTTCTTATTCTTTGATGTTGATGGGTAGAGAGTTCTCTTGATTTTGGTAAATTTCATCAGGATTAGAAGTAAGTGAAGGAGTGTGATGATCATTTCCCAAATGAAGTCATCCTCTCTCTGAAAATGGATGTCAATGATTATGAGGAAGAACTTTACATTGGAGGAAATATTCTCCCAAATCTTTGACAAGTTGATATTTGGGTTAGCTTGAAAACCTTTAAGGTGGTGGTCCTAGTAGCCATCCAGAATAAGCTAACTTCTCTAGGAATATGATGATGGGAAAGCCCTTAATTTCAATTATTCAGAAAAAGAATACCCCATTAATAATGGGACTATGAGGATTTATAAGCTATTCTATTTTGAAACTATAAGGACATTCCTCAATCATTGATGTTTGGGTAATTTATTGGGGTTTCTTGAGCTAGGTTATCTAAGGATATTATCAAGTATGTTTTGGATGAAATATTTTATTATTCCAAAATTTCTATTATAGATACTGATTAATTGAGAGGATTTTTGGTGATTCGTATTTAGATATATCCATTCGTGTCTTACATTGTTTATTGGATGTGGGTAAGATTATGGTTTTCCTTATTCTTAGCTGTGGAATGTTACTTCTTGAGGCTCTGTTTGTGATGGCCTTATAATTAGGCATGGGTTCTGATTGAATGGAATGAGAAGGAATTTGGGTGTGCACTTGGGTAGCTAGGATGTGGATGGAACCCATTTTGATTACAGACTAGTTGGTGTCTAGTATAGTTATGATGGGTTTATTTTGGGGAAATTTCCTTGTAGAGAAATTAAAAGTTACCTTCTGGTGTAGTGAATTGGGATAGGGCCCATGACATTATTTTTAGGTTGGTTACGATCATTGTATTTATTATTTTAGGATATAACAGTGTGGAAGTATATTTTATGGTGTTGATGGATTAATTTTATAGTATTTTGGTTGACTTATGGTTCACCCATCTAGATGTTATAGGTCCATCATGATTGGTTATTTTTAATTCCAAGTGTTTCATTTCACCCTTTAAAATGTTTTTAAATTCTTGGTAGAGTCAAGAAAGGTCATATTTTCATTATGGGATTTAGGATAAGTGTTCTTAGTTGTGTGTTTCATAAAGATGTTTTGAAACATTTGACACATGGTTTTGTTGTTTTAGGATATTTGGTAGATGGTATATATTGTGGATTATGTTTAGTGTTTCCTATCCATTTCCTTCTATATGACCAAAGACTTCTTGGAGGCAGAAGTGTAATGGTGGAGAGTGGTATCACACCCCGAACCATTATTTTCATCATTACAAAATTCATTTACTATTATTTTGTTGTAATTTAATTTTTTATAGGGATAGAGATTAAATTTTAATTTTTTAAAATTTATGGGCTATGAACAATTTGTGCACGATCGGTATTAACCTTGCACCACCCATGAATATAGGAACTGAAACATACCAATGTTGTTTCACAAATCATGAGAATGATTTCTCCAACCATTTGAATATATCTATGGAATACAAAACCTTTAGTTTTCCTTTGTGTTATCACACAAGTTTTGAAAATAGTTTTTAGAAAACAAAGAAAACTCCATACGACCATCCCTGTTTTAAAAAATAATTTAAAGAAAAATAATTAAACTAGGGGGACTCAGACTCCACCTCCCTCTATTGACTACTCCTCACCTATACTGAGGACCCCCCCCCCCCCCCAGCATGCCTCCTCCCCTCCCCCCCCTCACATCGTGTAACCAAGTTACCCAAGGTGGAATGCCTTATACTCACTCCCTCTATCATTCACGCAAGGCTGACACACACTTGAGTAGTTCCACATTTCCTTCTTAGAATGCAATACATCCTATCAAAGATTTTCAAGTGATAACCTCTGGTAAGCCTTTTATATCCCTTGTTTTCCTCTTCTTCTTCCCTTAACACCCATTCCTCCTTGATTATATTCTCACTCATGAACCCTAGAGATTCCATGATCTCAATTTGGGTTCAAGTGGTTCTAAATTTTAATTTTTTTTGTTTATGGTGAATTTGGGAATCATATTTTTTATTTGGATGTACTCCATTTAAGGTGACATATTTCTGATTACTATAGAATATTTTTTCTTCATTTGATATTGGTTTTCCAATATCATAGGATTTTAATTTCAGAACCATTGATTTCTGGGGGTTTTACTTATTTAGTAATATTATAATTATAATATTAATTATGATTAAGCATTATTTGAAAGGAAAATAAAGTTATACTTTATTTTAGTTCAATGATGAGGGTTTTATTAATTTTATAACACACCAAGATCTATTTTTTTATACTAAACATTATTATTGTTCATTTAATGCCACAAATGGATTTTTAAAATTGAATTTGAATTAAAAAATGTTTTATGGTTTTCAAATTTATATTTAAATGGTTTTACTTAGAATTTATTATGTTACTTGATATTATAAGTATTTATAAATTATTTAAATATTTTATTTAAATAAAATGTGAGGTTTTAAAATTTTTTGACCCAATTTGGGTCAAGAAATAAATTGAAAATATCCACTAGGAACCTTTGGAATCTTTGAAAACAAGTGAATTGACTTCATTATTGGTTTTTCAAATAGATTTTAGTAACATGTTTTATAACATGTTTGGAAATTTATTTTAAAGGATTAGTTTCAAGAAGGATTTTAAATGAGACTTATAACCATGAGTAAAAGGATTAGGATCTTGATCACTTTTTAGTAACGTTCCATTTGGAACATTGAGTGATTTCACGTGGTGTGTCTATGTGCAAGACCCTCTTAATTCTTGTTTGTTGATGAATGATTTATATTGCGTCCCATAAGGTATTCTTTATATATAGTGTGATAAAATTGTTATCTTAACAAATTTTTTTCTTGAGAAAGTTCTGGAGGTGATGGTCATATTTTTTATGAAGCTTATTATCGATTGTGCTTGCTACTTGTTTTTTTACCCTCACATGTTTGGTTAAACAAACATAGGTAGCTATATGGAAAGTATAAATGTATACCACACTATGTATTTACACAATACTTGTTCCTCCCCTAGTTGTATCATGTTCCAAGGATAGTCGTTAAGTGGCCTCAAATGAGGCTAGGTGTAGGTTAGTTAGATGAGTTGTATTAAGATGTGCCATAGGGTGAAAGGATGGTCTGTGTTTTGGTAAAGTCTAGCACTCTCTAACTTTAGGACCCATAGTAGATCCCAAGAAGCCTATTCCTTTTCTTGGTGGTTTTACATAAGGGTATTCCCATGTATTATTTCATATCCCTTGATATGTTTATGTGTGTGGAACCTTGGTTGATTTTTCTTTATTTTTTGTATTCATTTAAATTGATGACATGGTTCCTTTTCATGAACTTAAATTTATACTGTGTGAATTGTTTTTAAAAATTAATTGTGGAAATGTATTTTTATATTACTAATTTTGGAAAATGGGGTATAAGGAAATGAAATATTTTCTTAGTTACTGTTTTCATTTAACAAAAATAAAATGGTAACATTACAAAATGGAAATGGACCTAACTTTGATTTTTATGACTTCTACATGAAAACCTATTTTCTAGTAATATTTTAAACTATACATAAATGGTTTTATAATTAAAATTTTGGAATGTGAAATGGTGGGTGGTGACTTATTGAGCAAATTTTTATCAGGCATATATTATCACCTTTTAGTTTGAGGTCGTTGTTCGGTCCTTCCTCACTTATGGGGTGTGTACAATGATAGATCCAGTTAATGATTTATGTGGTTTTGATGTTAGTAGTTTGTTTTATATTCTTTAGTTTCATTTACTGAACTGTTATAATGGGCCCTTTTCTAATTTTAGTTATGGTGCGTGGTGGATTTCACTATTTAAAAGGTGACTAGGGATTCAGGTGGGGATGATATTTATAGATGGATTTTGGGGTGTGTGGTGGGAGATGCTTATGAGGAGGGAGTTTGGAGGGAGATCTAATGGATTATTTATATTATTTATATCTTCTTGCATAATGTTTTTTAAAACTATTTATATCATCATATTTAATTAGGTTTTTATATCTAATTTTTATACGGACATCAAACATATGGATCAGTGTTTCTATATTTTTTGGATAAAATACATAGTACGTTAACTCTGATTTAAGAGACAGATAACCACATTGTCTGTATCTAATGAAACAAATGCTTGTTTCTTGCCTATGGGGATTGAGAATTCTCCTTGAGCCCTATAATGTGATGGATAATGTGTCTGATGGGTGGAAAGATCATGTTACTTCATGACATCAAAAGTGGTTGATTTTATTATGATATTTAATATTTTTTAAAGGAAGTGTAATGGATAAAAATGATTTGAAATAAAATGGGACTTCATAGAATGGTTTTGAAATGTATGTGAGATTCATGGGAAGTTTTAGTTTTTAAATGGAAGTCATTGATCATTTTTAAAATAAAAGGGATGATTTTAAGATTCATTTAGCATTTTTTACTTTAAAAAAGTCAAATTTTTAAAGCATGTGCATACTTTTTCAAAATAACTCTTTTCGAATATTTTTAAAATATAGTGATCTAAAATAAAATGTATTTTTAATTTTTTTTATTTAATAAAAATTATTCTGGAGGGGGTTTTAATTTTTTAGAATCACCCTACATTAGTGGTTAATCAAGTTCCTTTCTGAGAAAATATCCAGTTATGATTTTTTAAGAAACCCGTATGTTGAATTACCAAGAGTAGTATTACGTAATTATTTATTTTTGGGGTTTTCCTCATTAATTTTAGAGCGGATTGAGGAGATTGAGGTGATTTTTCTTAAATGTATTCCTTGATTTATTAAGGTTCCTTATTTATGAATAATTGTTTATTATGGTTATGCTTATTCCTCGGTGAATGATATAATTTATTAAGGATTTCATATAGTGATTTCTAGGATTTAGTTTTGAGGTTTTTGATATGGGAAGGCCTTAGGGGTGTGTTTCAGGGGTTCTAGGATGGGTGTTAAACTAGTTAAAATTATACACTGGATGGTGTTGGTTCCAATATTATTGGGTTTATCGTGAGATGGAGTTTTTGGTATAAGGAAATAGATCTCCCCTTTCACTATGTTATAGAACCCATGGTTAGATCTATTGTCATTTCTTGTTAAGTAATGTCTTTAGTTTATACATAATTTCCTTTTTAATGATGTTGTATATATTATATTTACTAATATGTATTGTAATTTTCATATATTCTTTGGTTAGTTCTTCCTTTGGGAGATTGTGGTCAATTCGAGAATGATTTTGGTAGTTTATGGATGGTTATTGTTTTCCTTTGGGTTATTTTTTGTAGCATGGTTATCTTGGTGGTGTTTTTGCCTTTTAAATATTCCTCTGTTGTCTCATTATATTATATGAATTATAAATAATGGGGAGACCTGTATTTTCTATCTATAATCTTGAAGGTTTGTATTTAATTGTTATGGTTTATATCGTTCTTGGTTATGTTTGTAGATGTTTAGATGTTTGGGTTCACAGTTTTGAGGTTTTTTGTGTTTTTTAGGTGTTCCCTTCACACTGGACCTCATTATATTTTATTGACCCCTCCCACCTATTATCAAGGTGTTAATTTTTCTTAGTTTTCTTTTCTTATACCTTTATTAGTGACTTTTGGGGGTACAAAGGGGCATAGTGGATATAATTTTGACACCCAATGTATCACTTTTACATAAAATTTTAAATTATTTCGGGGTAATTTAAATTTCTAAAAGCATTAGCCTTGAGATTATCATTTAATAGATTTTTTAATCTATTACAAGATTAATTATAGGTTTAAGGGGAAACTATGAATGAAGTCGAGAACAAGGTACATTCTAGTTCTTTTTATTAATGCATGATTTCTTTGTACGAGTAACAATTGGTTCCATAAAAATATGGAAAAATCTAATGTAAATTGAGCGGGTCCATTTTTGGCATAGGGTGTTCGTGCATGGTTAAGAGAAATCATGAAATTGTCCATGCTTCAGTGCTACAGTTTTTAGTAGTGGGGTTTTTCATGGTTGACACATGGTTTGAAAAACAATGTAGCCAAAACATGTTCGTGATTTTTTATCCAATGTGAGTAGCAAAGATGGTGCATGTTTTACCAAATTGTGTATCCTCATCATGCATGTTTCCCAATTTTACATAAAACCGGAATCTGAATTTATCCCTTATTTGTTTTTTGGAATTTTTACCATCCCTCCCCTTTGCACTCATTCAAAAAAACCATGATTCATTAGGAGAGATCCTCCCTCCCTTACTCTTTATGTTTTTATCCTCTTCATTCTATTCCAAGTGATTTCTCTTAAGTAAACCCCACTTTCCTCCATATTATTTTTCTCTACTTCTCCTTTATTCAATTTTACTTAATTTATTTACAGTTTTATGAACCCAATGGGTTTTTGGGATGATATTAGGGTGTGGGAGTGGTTCTATTTTAGGTAATTTCTTTCTTAGGGTGTGGAGAGGGTGTTTTCTAGCTCGGTTTAGTGTTAGCTATCAAAGGAGATGTGTTATAGCCTGATTGGTTTGTTTTGAGGTAGGTGTTTTTCATACATTTCCTTTAAATGGCATGTAATTAAATTAATGATGATTTACAATTCCTTTTTTTATCAAATTAAGCATATATTTATATTCCATAATGGATTTCACCAGGATTATAAAGGTTTTATGACATAGCATAAAGGTGTTTTCTTAGTTTTTATGTTTTATAAGGTAATTATTGATGCAAAAAGTGTTTGTAAAATTGGTTTCAAGATTTATTTTAAATAATTATTTTTATTATAGGATTTTTACCTCATTAGTTCATTTTTAAAGGGAAAGTATGGTTTTACAAGTAATTTCTTAAAGGGTAGTAATTGATTGGATTCTATCTATAGTTTCAAAGTAATTGGGGTTTTGGTTATAAATGATTTTTAGGTGGTTATCTATGATTTAAATTAAAAAAACTTTCTAAGTATTTTTATGGATATTTTAGAATGATATTTCAAATGGGAAAATGTAATGAAATCCTAAATCAGTTTTGAATTAATGGAATGTTCAGAAACATTATGGTGTTAATTTCATAACATGTGGGACCTTAAATTATTCCATTTTTTGGTTTCGATTGATATAAATTGAGGACCCCGGTGTAGATTTTAATCCTTGATATATTTATTGATTATTATGCTTTTAAATATGGTTTGATTCGTGTGAGGTCATGAGATATGATATGTGATATCTATTTATTGTGATTTATTTTTGATCATGTAATTATTATGATACTATTTCATTGCTCACCTCCATTTATTGATGGCATAGAAATCATAGGAGTTAGTAGATGAAATAAAAATGTGAAATACCTTGGGAATATTTTTCAAAGACTACATAGTTTTTCTGGTTTAGACATGGTGAGCTCTAACATGATGGTTTATGTATACTGTAGTTCATTGGGAACTCCCAAGATGGATTATACAACCAAACTAGTTCAACTAGACTACTAGAACATTGAATGATTCTTATAGATCATCTTAGAGTTCTATTCACTTGTTTAAATCCTTATTATTTGGTTCCTATAATGTTTCCCATGATACCTTTTTATATTTAGTATTACATAGGGGAAACCGTTATATACTTTGTATCCCCAAGATCAAGATTGGTTTTAATAGAAACACTACTTTGGTTGTTATTTTGCTATGTTATATTGACTTCTTGGCTCATGTGTGTACTTATTTTCTATTTATATAATGGTTATTGTTTACTTTAAAATTTATTTTAAAAAGGTTTGGATAGTTGGATTTTAATGGAATGTGATGTACACTTTTTTTAAGTAAGATTGATAAATTATATTGGATAGTGTAAAGGGGTTTTATATTGTTTTTAGGAATATATTAATGAATACTGATTCATTTTTTGAAATTTTGTTTAAAAATGAAAAGGTTCCATGTCCACTCTTTCTTACTCTAAGAAGTGGTATGTTTTATAAAATTTATTTTGGAACTTTATTTGCTTTCGTTGTACTGGAATGAGAAAAAAATATTATAATTATAATTAAAAATTGCATTAATAAAGTGAATTTTGATAGGAAATTTGAAAAAAAATTGCTTAAATTATACTGGATGTGTTTAACTCACACCATGTATATACCATTGTCTGTTTTTGACTCATATATTTTCTTTTAGGTTCCCATGCTCAAGCCACTTTTAGTGTGGGTATTTTAGTTTTTTAGGATAGATGTTATAGGATGTGGTGAGTTATTTTAGGTTATGATGATATGATTGTTAGTGGATTTTTGTTTCGTTATTATTATTATTATATGGTCATTTATAGGTCGTGTTATCCCATAACCTTTGTTTGCCTTGTTTTATATGTGTTTCTTATCTTATGTTCAGTTTATTCATTTATGAAATTTACGAGTTATCATTACTTTTATTACAGTTTTGGGTTTCTTTTTAAATTTGTTTCACTTCTCATTGAAATAAAATAATTTATTCCTGAGAATCTGATATAAATATATTCCATTTCGAATTTTTGGGTGGGATTCATGTTAGGGATATTTGGATTCATGTGTGAAATGTTTTCTAAGTGTATGTTCTCGATACATAGGAACTGGTTTCCATCTCATAGGGATTAGGAATAGACTTTAGGACAAATGGTGAGTCAGGTCACGTGATATGGAAGTTTTGAAAAACCACAAGTATTTATGAAATATTTTTTCCAATAAATTTAATTTCTTCAATAGATTTCTTTACATGAAATTAAAAGTTTGTATGAACCACAGTATACTATGAATATTATTATTATTTAAACATAACCATTATAACCTAGCTATTAAACTTGAAGATATGAATAGTAAAAACAATATTTTAAAAATTAAGTATAAATTAATCAGAAAAAATAAAATATATTTATAAATAAGAACATAATATTTAAGTAGGTCTTTATAGGCTTTAGAAATGCATTTTTCTCAAAAAATGATTTTTATTACTTTTTTTGAACAAATAATAAAATTAATTTTTTCCACCTTTAGAAAATTTATCTAAAAAATGAACTTCATTTCAGTAATCTATATTTAAAATTTATCTAGGTGTTTATTTTTTGGACTTTTCTGAAAAGTTTTCAAAAGGAATAGTAGAAATACCATTTTAATTAAAAAATGTCTATTATTTTAATTTATCTAAAAGTTTTATTTTGTTTTAAAATGGGTTTAAAAGTAAAATTAGTTCAATTATATTATAATTAATCCAATTTAGGTAATTAGTGTTAATTTAATATTGAATTTTGATATTAAAACTTTTTATACATATGAAAAAACTTTCTTTGGAAACCTCATATTCACTCTGTCTACTGGTTTAATTTTAAATTAAATTCTATAAATAATATGAATTGAATTTGAAAAAATAGATTAAATATTTGTAATTATAATAATAAATATTATATAATATGGTAAACTTAATTTTTTTTGTCATAATTAATAGTTAAAAGCGTTAAAATTAATTTTTGCAGTTAAGGTTAAAATGGGTTTACTATGGTGTTAAACTAAAAATATAATGGTTAAAATGATGTAAATAATTATCCAAATCTTATTTTAGGTATATTTTTTGACCTTATATCATTTAAGGCTCGATAATGAGTCATTTTGGATCCTTATAGAAGGTATTAAAAATGGGTATAACTTTTTATTTTCAAAAATGCCATGTGTGTCCCCTCCCCCACTTATAAAAGGGAATCCCGTCCCCTCTCCTCTTTACACTAAAAATGAATTTGTTATATTAAAATAAATATAAAAATATCTTACTTAAGTACCTTCCCACTACATATAGGTATTATTTTATATTAGTCAACCCTGATAAGAAGGCTTTATGTCTTAACCTAACAAGGTTCTCCAAAGAATAGGTATAGTCCTCAACCATGCATTTTCATATTATTTATTCTTCTAACTACATAAAATTTTATTCAACTATAATCATATAGTAACATAAATATCTACAATATAATTAGATATTATTATGTTAGTGACATAACCTACATCTATCTCCTGTTCTATCAAATGGGAAACAAAATCGTCAATCATGTGTACGTTAGACTACATCCTCACGAGACAATGTAATTTTTTTCCATCACCAACTATAAAGATTAGTGATAATGACAGTGTTAATGTTTTTATATGATATTTATATCGAGGTTCACTTTTCAAGATGACTTAACCATGATCAAAGTAAAAGGACCGAAACTACCAATCTGAAACAAATATGGTATGATATATATGAGTATAGTTCTATAATAGATGTACAATAAACCAATATTTATTATACAGTAGGTTTGAACATGTATGAATAAAGTTGAGACTTGGGGTAAGGGATTTTAATCTAAAATTAATTTTCATGGGAAATAGTCCATATTCACCACTTGATGCCTTTTTTGTGAATATAATTCAAATGAATTTCTTATTATTATTCTCATGAATATTATTGGATATACATATCAATCAAAGGTTCTTTCTTAACAGGGATAATGATTCCAAAGTTACCAAGTGGTAAAGGTTTTATGTAATATTATTATTGTCTATCAGGATTATTTCTTATTATTATGTTGATGATAATATCTTAAAATTATATCTCAAAAAACTCATGTACATTCTTATCCTCTAGTTAATTATAGAGAATGTGAATTTTTGTTTAATTTTTCTCCCATTAATACCTAAATATACGAAAAAGAATGTTTAAGAAAATAACTTATTTTTCTCTTTGGATGAATGCAATTTTTATCGCATGGTCATATTTTCTATAAAAAAATTCAATAATGTCTTCAAAATTATTTAAATGTTTTTAAAATTCATTTTACCCATATTTTTATTTTTAAAATATGGTTTAAAAGGAATCTTATGGTCATATTATGTAGAAGAGGTACTTTTGAAATTTTATCAAAAATGAAAAGGAATATTTTTATTAACAAGTATGAAATGAATTAAATTTTACATTTTCATGACCGCTAAATTATTGGATCATCCTTTACAAGTTTTCATGTTTCTTTTAAAAAAATATTCCTTAATATTTGTAAAAAAATTATATTTTAATGAAGTGATTTCAAAATGAAAAGGATATTTTCCTGAGTAACGTTTTAATGATATTTTTATGCAATTATTTTTCATCCAAAACAAATAAAACTTTGGATTTACTTATGTTTTACTAGGGATATAATCCAATTGTACCATCATTATTATTTGTATATATATTTTATGATTATTATTGTGATAAATAGTTGTTTATGAAACCCATTTATTTTCCATGGGTTGTTATATGATGAAATGTTTATGAAACTCGTTCCATTTTAAAAAAATTATGACATGAGGAATGTTTTATGATATTGTGGAAAAAAAGTATATATTATGTGATAGGTGGTACATATATATACCTAAAATGAATTGGCTAAAGATTAATGTTTTATGATCTCAAAGGGTAAATGAGAAGTTATCCCAAGCCCAAAATATGGTACATGGGAAGTAATCCCAAGAACAAAATAAGAGGGTACTTGAGATATTATCCCAAGCCCAAAATAGGGTTCATGGGAGGTTATCATAAACCCCAGGTAGGAACACATGTGGTTATCCCAAGCTTATATGTTTTGTACATCTCGATGGGTAGCCTTGACATAAGATTATATATGCTTATGTATATTCCAAAAATCTGTGTCTTATGCTAATGTTTTGAAATCATGGATTTTGTTCTTTTATTAAAGTTTCATGTCATATATACTTATAAGATTTATTCCATGAATCTTGTTTGTGATCTATGATATGGAGGGTATGGTTCTCAAATATTAAGGTCATATTCTCATACCCTTATACTAATTTTATTATTATGAGATCAGTGATATCTCTCTTATTTACCCTTACTAAGCATCTAAGCTCACCCTTTCTTATGTTTCCTTTCCCCAGGTTATGATGAAATGTTTTATGTATGATAAGTCTAAGAAGGGTTATAGTTATGAAGAACATAGTGGTAAATGATGTCGTTCACTAATGAACTGGTTTTTTTGTATCCATGTTTTTTAAGGCACTATACCTATATTATTATATCATGTATAATTATTCTATTTCATGAAAAATTCATTTATGAAGATGTAATATATATGTATGAAAATTTTGGGTTGTTATAGTTGTTATCAGATAAAGGTTTAGTTAAACCGTAGAAACTAGGATTAGAAAACATTAGTGAGATACTTAGGTATTAGTCTAATGTTATTTCCATGTATAGGAATATGTATTAGATTTTTTTTGAATGATGGAGTGGGTGGTTTCCAAGTGATTATATCTCTTTGTAGATACTTCAAGTGGATGTGGATTTGTAAAAGTTGTACCTAAGGGTGATAAGTCTAAAAATTGAGTATTATACTTTGACTTGATCATAAAATTATGCATAATAGTGTGACTTAATTTACACCTTACTTTAAACTCCTAGGGGATAAGTTTTTTGAAATTCATAAACTCTTAATTGACCACCATGTTGAAATTAAATAATCAAAAGGAATGGCCAAGATTATGTTGGGACCAAGTTGGCCGGAGAAGTTATTTGGAAATTAGATGAAGTTTGATTTACAAATATTTTGTTTTTCGTTTTCAAATAAGAAAAATAACCTTACTTTGTAAATATTAGTGATCAAAAATACAATAATATTAAGGATATCAGACTCAAAATCCTTAATAAATTTTATTTAAATGGGAAAATGTTTTATAGAGGAAAAGATTTATCAGACTCACATTATGTTTGAAATGAAATGAAAATCCTAATGATGAAGAGAATCAGATTCAACACGGATCAAATAAAAATATAATAATTCTTTTCTATATTTTATTTGTCAAAAATCATAATTTAGTTGAAAACATTTGGTGTAATAATGATGAAGGAAAGGGGGAAAAGGAGATGCTAATCATATTCAGGTTTGGTAGGAAAGAAAGATGTTTCTCAGAGAAATGGAAGTTATAATATTTCTCAATATAAGTATGAGGATTTAAAATATGATATTTAATGTATTCAAATCCATAAAATAATTCATGCTCATAAGTAGTAGTTTGTAAAAGAAGGAAATTAGTGGTTATAGACAGTTTATTGTTATCATACTAAGAAAATAAAATGCATTACTGAAGTAGAAGCTGATAGAACTAGTCCATCAAATTTGGAGTTCCACTGATAATCAATGTTACTCTGAAAATAATTAATCATTACATTTTTTTAGTATCCTTATGACATCAGAGTAAAGTTAATAAGAAATTTGTACTGAAGTATAAATTTTTTTATCAAGATTTGTCTTGGATGATTTTGGGAAAATTGAATAAGAAATGTTTATTGAGACCAAGATAAATCCACAATATAGTCAACCATTTCTCATCAAGATTATTATTTTTTTGATTCATGTGATACAGAAATTTTTTAATATATCTAACAGGTCGGTCAAGATAGAAGTATAAGAATAAGAATTTTTTTTGAATTTTTAAAAGTGTTGTCAAAGGGGACATGAATATTGCTTGAAATTCCATTAATTTTTTTTCCTTTGCTTTTATCTTTTGGAATGAAGCATCATATTGGAAAGATATATGTTATACATTTTATTTAATTGATACCAAGAAATGTATTGAAGAAACTAAAATATTAATCGTAATTAGGAAAAAAATGGGAAGATTAGTTTTTCAATTGATGTTGAGAAACATGATGAGATGTGTTTAGTATTGATTTGTTTGAATGTAAGAAAATAAAAGTTACCAAAAGCCTTTATCATAATGAAGAAATCACATTACAAAATCAGAATCTGGATCCGGATTCAGACTAAATATTTATAAGAAAGTTTGAATCATTTTTGAAGTCAAAGAGAGATAAAAAAATCAAGGAGATTTGAAGATTCAAAAAGGTGTCAAATAATTCAAAGATAGATATTATATTTAATGAACATTAAATATTTGGGAAATTTATTGAAGTTATAAAACCTTTTTAAAATCTAACTTAATCCTTTTTGTGTATATAGTAAAGAAGGATAACACATTTTGTATTATTTGATTTTAATTTGTCACAAAAAATGGAGATAGAATATACTTAATTTAAACAAGAAGAATTTTCCAGTTTTTGTTTTCTTGAATACTTTTTCCAGATATAAGAAATAAAGGATAATTGAGAAGATCATAATCATAGTTTCTATACTTGGAATTTGGATTGGTATTTTTGGACTGAAGAAAATGTAAGTTCATATTTCTTTTAGTGGTATTCTAAGAGTGCATTGTTTCTATATTGAGTAATGAGACTTGGGAATTACACTAAGAAATAAAATTGAGTTCCATTATCTAGTCCAAGAAGTTTTTACCAGCTTATGGGTAAGAATGTGAATAATTTTTTTGAAGTATCGTATCTATGAAAGTTTATCAATAAGCACCGTAACATGTTTGTTACAAAATTGTATTACAAAATTTTGTGCTACTTGAAGCACATGTACTATTTTATTGAACATAGTGCTACATGTTTTAGGGATATATCGTACTCATTACATTCCATACAAAAGGATTAATTTCTAGTGGATTTTGTAGTATAGGATTATTTCTGAACCATACCAAGGACGAGTTATTCTTTGTTAGTAGTGAACCTTGTAAATTATTGAGTTACTGTGGTTGTGTATTTCATCTATTTTAATGGGAGAAATAAATCTTTTACAAGAGGAAAATGTTCTATAAAAAGTAAATAAAATTAAAAGAAAAAATATATCATTGATTCATCCCCTCCCCTCTCAGTGATACTTAAATCTAGACATGGAAATCTCAATTGTAATCAGAGGAATGATTCTATTCATTTACTTTTTTCTAAATTAATTAAAATAAGTTGTGATGGAGAATCTAAATTGTGTGAATAATAATTATATTATGATCTCGATAGAAAGAAGTATAATATTTTTAGATAAATAATTTTTCCCTATCTTATATCTCTTGGGTATGATTTTCTTGAATCTAAAACATATGGATTTCCTCCTATTGATGATAAGGTTTATCATAAACATATTGATAAGAAGAATCTTGAGAATTATGGAAGAGCTATTTTTTTAATCTCATGAATTTTTAATCATTTTTTAATAGTTAAAGGTGTTTTCATTACCAAATAAATCTAGGATAAGTTGAAAAACATTTACGAAGGCAATACAAAAGTAAAGATGGAAAAATTTCAAATCTAGAGATTGAAGTATGAAGATCTCAATATAGGTGAATATGAATATTTGTTTTACTTCTTTACCATAAATAATGAAATAGTCACCACTATCTTATTTCTTGGTGAAATTTTGAATGATTAAATATGTGTCAAAAATAACTTTAGAATCCTTTCTTATAAGTTTTATACCAAGGTTTTATCATTTGAAAATATGGATCCTGAAAATCTATCTCTAGATGATCTTTATTGTACTCCCATTACCTAGGAAATGATAATTGAAAGATTCATGGAGGTAAAAACAAAATATTATATTTAAATTCATTCAAACTTTCCAAGAAATAAATTACTAAAATGGTTCTTGAGGTTGATGATGTTGCTGACTCTGACTCTAAAAAGGAGGTATGTAAAAAAATTGATGGATTTTTATCCTTTTTCTAAAAATATAAGAATTGGTACAGTTTAATATAACTGGAAACTTACCTTGAAATATTTTGAATGTGGATCCATTGGACAATTTATGAATCATTTTCCTCAAATAAATAAATAAGACAATGTTAAAGAAGAAGAAAGAATGCCATGAATGTTGTAGATGAAATAGGGTGACACAGAAAAATCTTTTTCTATAGGGAATGATAAAAGGTTCTTAATTTTATAAAAGACTGATATTTTTATCTAAAGATGATAAAGAAGAAGATAGTGAAGTTGAATCAAAAAACATTTTCAAAAATCTAGAGATAATACATTTATTTCTAAAACAAATAATGAATAGTTGAGAAGTATATGTTCTGAAGAAGAAGAATACCAATTATAGTTGCATCATAAAGAATAATTGAAAGAATATTTGAGGAAGAATTGAAGGCATGAAAAAAAATCTGGAAGGTGAAAAATGAAAATTCATCAAAAAATGGCCGATAATATTTTCTTGAAGAGAAATTCAATCTATTGGAAGAGATTTATGATTTAATAAATATATTTTGAAAGAAAATAATCGCAATTGACATCTAGGAGTATATTTGAGGGAAAAATGAAGAAGATTTGGAACATGTCCAATACAAACTTTCTAAAGATGAATAAAGGGATATAAGTTTCAAAAAACTATATTTGAAGTTGGTGAAAGTTATCATAAAGAGGAACATGTGATGGATAACTTTTTTTTACCTCCAATGGTTTAGAAGAAATATAAAAATTTTCTTGAGAAGAAGAAAGTGACGAAAGTTATGTATGTGTCCAAGATTAACAGAGTGAATAATTTAAAAGTTTCTAAAACCTTTGAGTCAAAAAATACTAAACATTTAGTGTTTAGAAAATTTTATATTACATGTGGTTTTGATAAGTTTATAAATAATATTCTGGTAAAAGAAAATAAAGGGTGGTGCTCAACAAATTTATATTAATAAGGTTGTGGTGAAATATACTCACAAAACTGTTCAATAAGAAAGATTCAGAGGAAAATAATCTTTCTATGGATACTATAGGTATTTTTGTTGATTATAAAATTCAAAAAATATGTGTTGTTTTAACAAAAAAAACATACTAATATTCCATTGTTAATGGAAGACATAGTTTTAGGGGGATTCAATCCTCTCAACAGAATAAGTGTGTGAAGGAAGTTTGGGAGAAACCTACTAAGGTTTGTGTAAAAGTTGAGAATAGGTTCCAATCCCTAGAAAATATTTGGGAAATATGTGAACCTGGAAATCTCATTAAGGGATGTTTTATTTTTTTACCAAAAGAACAATAGTTTCTTAACAATTCTTAGAAGCCATAGGTGAAGAAAAAATGTGAAAATAAAAAGATCTTATTGTTGAAGCCAATTTGAAAGATATAAAAGGAAAATGACCATGTAATCATGATAGTGGGTGTTCTTATCATGTGAAATGAGACTTAAATTTGTCGAATAATGTGATATTATTGAAATAAGGAATGGTGACATTTGGCAGTGATGAATCATAGAGAATCAAAGGTGTTGGACCAGCCATCATTGGGAAATAAAAGATGAAATACAATAAATCATTATATATTGAAGGGATGAAACACAAACTGATGAGTGTTTTAACAAATTTTCATGATGGTCAAAATTTTATCTTCAGAAAATATGTTTCTTTTGTGAAAATTGAAGAACATGGAAGGATATTTACAAGATTCCAATATAAAAAAGGAAACTTTTTCTAAGTTGGTGAAATAAAAAAACACTTTCTACTTGGGTATGGTGGAATAAAATCAGTTATGGTATAAAATATTGGGAAACATGTTTCAGAGATACATGAAATTATTTTTCAAATATAGATAGTATACATGACATTCTTAACATGTAAATAAGAAGAGATCGGTTTTGTGCTATTTTTTAGAAGTGAAAATAATATAAACTCAGTACATATGAATGTTTAGATTTTTTCAAAATAACCCCTGGAACTTAATTATTTTGATATCTATGGGCCAATGAAAAAAATAAACTAATATACATAATTAATTCCTCTCTTTCATTGATTACTTTACATGAATTACTTATTTTGTTATGTGAAACATAATTCATATGCTCTAAAAATGTATGAATGTTTCAGGAAGAAAGATAAGAAAGAATTTGAGTATTCAGTCAAGAAGTTGAGAAGTGATAATGGTGGGGAATTCAAAAATGATGAATTTGAAAGTTATCTTGAGAAACATGGAATTCAGAATGAGTTCAGTTCACCATATAGTCATCAATAAAATTGGGATGCTGAAAGGAAGAATAAATGTTTGGTGGAAATAGAGAGAATTGTGTTACTTGAACATGGACCTTCTAATTACATTTAGAGGCCAGACATGAGTACTACTATTTATATCCAAACAAAAATTTTCTATAGGAAAAGTTCATATATTGATCCATATGAAATATTTATTAAAAAAATACATTTTTGAAACACTTATGAGTTTTTGGGATTCCATACATGATAAATAAGAAAGGTGGAAACCAAGGAAAGTTTGATTAGAGAGATGAAGATGTAATTTTTCTTTGTGAAGCACTAGAAGGAAGAGAGTATATATGTTTCTACAAATAGATAGGAATATTTTTTTTTCTATTTATGTAAATGGTTTTTAAAAATATAAGGAAGAGAAAAAGACTTATGCTGATAATGAAGATGAGTAGTATAAGGGAAGTTTTGTTAACAATTCTGATTAGGATTCCAACAGTGGTAATCCTACTATAGAAGAAAAATCAAACTCAACTATTTTATGTGATGAGGTTGAAACACAAATAACTCATCCTAGGATAAAGAATCTAGTAGATGATCTGAACATTATTGGTGATCAACATTAGAATGTTCAAAGAAGAAGATCGTTAAAAATTGTTACACATAAATATTTGTTTTAAATGGTTGAGAAGAAATATGTGAATGAATATTTTGATCATCTTGAATGGGTTCATTATGTAAATTAATATCTTGATCAGATATAAAATAATGATACTTTGGAATACATACCCAACCCGAATAACAGAAATTTTATTGGTACAATGTGGGTTTTTTGGAAGAAGCAGATTGTATAAGGTGAGGTAACAAGTAACAAAGAAAGATTATTGTGAAAAGTTTACTCAATAATTGAAGGTGTTTATTCTGATGAGGTGTCTTATCTTGTGCCAAGGTTAGAAACAATTACAATCTTTCTTTTTATTACTGCAAAATGAGGTTTCTCAATTTTTCAGATGGATGCAAAGTCCAAATTTCTGAATGTGTATCTTGACGAGGAAGTTTACATTGAACAACCTTGTGGATTTGTTGATGGGAAATATTAAAGTCATGTGTATAAGGTTTCTAAACCCTCATGTTGGCTAAACAATATCCTAGAACATGATATTCCAAATAGGATATTTTCTTGAGGAATATTAGTTTCAAGAAAGAAAGAGTTAATAAAAATATTTACATTAAATAAATTTAGGAATTTTTCCTCATCATAATTTTTTATGTTGACGAAATTAGCTTTTCTATGAATGATGAAAGAACTCATGAATGATTTTATGAATAGATTAAAATGTTGTTTGAGATGACCATTCTGGGAGAAATGAAATACTTTCTTAGGTTAAAAATTTTACAAAAATAGATAAAAAATTTTCAATCTCAAGAAAAGTTTGCTGAGTAAATTTTTCTGAAGTTCAGCATGAATAATTTGAAACCAGTTTCTGGACTGATTTTTGGTGGAACCAAGTCGGATAAAGATGGAGAAGGTAAGTAAGTTGACTCAAAATGGTTTCAGAAGTTGATTTAACATTAATTTTATTTGACAACCGCAAGACATGATATTGTTTATTTTATTACCTTATGTGAAAGATTTTGGATTTCTCCTAAAGTATCACATTTACATTCAAGAAAAATAAATCTCAGATATATCAATGGAATAACAAATTTCAGAATCTATTATGGTAGTTTATAAATTATTAACTAGTTTGGGTATTCAGATGCTGATTGTATAGGAAATGTTGATTATAAAAGGTCAACATCTAGTGGATTTTTATTTATAGGTAAAGTTTGTGTTATTTGGAATATAAAGAAACAAAATTCAGTAACTCTTAGCATAGTTGAACCTGAGCATGTTTCTGCCACTCAAGCTCCTACCCAACTTGTATGGATTAAAATTCAATTGGAAGACTTAATTATACAAATAAATTTATACATTCTCTTGGTATGTGATAATCAATGTTTAATAAACCTTACAAGGAATCCACTAAAAAATTATCATTCAAAATATACTCTCATAAAGTACCACTTCATCAAAGATCATGTGGAAAATGAATTGAAGCTGGAGTATATTCCTTCAATAGAAAAAGTTACTGACATATTTATAAAACCATTACCAAAGGAATGTTTTTCTAAATTTTGTTTGAACATCGTCATATAACCTCTTTCTCATCAAGTTTGAGGTACTTTTTTACCCTATTTTATATTATCTTTGGTTATTGTTGTCATGTGAAAAAATTGTTTCATAAATTTATCATTACTAAAGCACACATGAATCGGGAGTTTTGGGTAAGATGTGAATCCAACATGTAAGTGTGTGAACTATTCTTACTATTTATGTGAGTGGTTTTAGGAAAAATATTTTTTGTATTATAGGGAAGTTGAAGAAGTGGGGCCAAGATGAGGAAGACATATAAGGATGAAATTTGAGGAAGAAATACTGGGAAGAAACTTGAGGATGAAATGTTGAGAAAGAAATCTAGGGAAGTGTTTCATGAATCACTACATTTGGAAAACACGGTTTTTCTATCAATAAATATTGTTTCCTAAAATTATTTAGTTGACGTAGGCTTAGAATTTTTGATAATTAATTCATTTCATGAGGTTACAATATTCAATGATTTATGAATCATGGTTAAAAACAAAATCCAAAGGGTGTGGTATTAAATTGGTTCATCAGGCTATCCTTATTGTTCAGTATATAATGGGGGGTTTTGGGTATGTTATAAATCTAGAATTCATGTGTGTGAACCATTTTAACCTTTTTAGAGTAGTTGTAGGGAAAACATTTATTCCATGGAAGTTGAAGAAATTGATCCAATATGAGGAAGAAAGTATGAGGAAGAAAGATCAGGATGAAATCTGCTGAAGAAAGCTAAAGAAGAAATTTGAGGAAGAAAAGATGAGGAAGAAATCTAATGAATAATTTCATTATTTTATACTATTAGACAACATGTTATTTTTTTCAATGATTCTTATTTCATATAATGAGTTGTCTCACATAGTTATAGAATTATTGTTAAGTAATTAATTTCTTAAGGATGCGAATTTTAGTGATTTATGAACCTCGGTTGACAACAAAATCCAAAGGGGGAGATTGTTGGGACCAAGTTCAATGGAGAAGGTTTTTGGAAGTTAAAAGAATCTTGTTCTACAACTATATTATATTTTATTTTCAAATAATAATTACCACATTACATTTTAAATCATGGTGATTGGAATCATAGTAATATTAAGGAAATTAGATACAAAAATCTTAAGAAATTCCAACAGAATTAGAAGATATTTTCTAGAAGAAAATATTTATTGGAATCACATTAGTTTTAGAATGAAAGTAAAATTCTAATGAGTAAGTGAATCATATTCATGATGGATATATTATAAATTTTATGATTCTTTTCTATTTTTTATTCCCCACATTCATATTTAGGATGAAGAAATTATGACTCTAGCTTGATGAAGTAAAATGGGGAGAAAATGGGCTGCCAATCGTGTTCGAGTTTGGTAGGAAGGAAAGATATTGCTGGGAAAAAGGGAAGTTATAATACATATCAATATAATTTATATGATTCAAAATATGATCTTAAAAATATTCAAATCTAGGAATTATGAAATTTTATAAGAATTAGTTTTTGGATGAAATAAATTTGTGGTTACAAATAGTCTATTGGTATCGTAATCCAAAAAGAAAATTATTTGATGAAGTAAATGCTGATGGAACCAATCCATTATACACGGCGTGCATCGATGATCAGAGTTACTCTAGCACCGATTAGTGATTGCATTTGTTTGGTATCCATATGACATCAAAGGCAGATTGATATGAAATTCTTGTTGAAGTAGAAATGTTTTTATGATGAATTGTCTTTGAAGATATTAGGACAATTGGATAAGAAATGTTTTTTTGAGACTGAGATCAATCAATAATAAAGTCAACCATTTCTCATCAAAAAGGTTTTTTTATTAATTCAATTGAGAAATAGTGTTTTTAATATCTCTAACATGTGGGTCAAGAAAAAAGTAAAAGAAGAAGAGTTTTGTTTGAAGAATTTTTTAAATTGTTGTCAAAGGGGGATATGAATCTTTCTTTAAGCTCCAAGAATTTGGTTGCTTCTATTTTTATCAATTGGTACAGAGTATTTTAATGGGAAGACAAATGTTTTACATTTGTAATAACAGATAGAAAGAATCTTATTAAATAAACTAATATCATCATCATAATATAGAAGTTGGAATAGGAAGATTTGATTTTCAATTGATGAAAAGCAACACTATGAGATATCTTCAGTTCAGATTTGTTTTCAAATAGGTCAAGAAAATAAAACTGAAAAAATGCCTTTAACATACTGTATAATTTTTTTTGGTAATCAGAAACATGAATTAGATTCATGAAGAATATTTTTTAGAAATTAAAAAGTGTTTAAAAAGTCAAAGAGAGATGAAAATCAAGAATATTTGAATATTAGATTTTAGGAAGATTAAAGATTCCAGAAATTTTTTCAAGTAGTAAAACCTTTTTGAAAATCACACTTAAACCATTTTGGCATGTCTATACAAGCCATATAATAGTTTTTATAATTTGTGACTTGATTTATCTAGGAACTTTGATATAGAAGCTAAGAAATTTTAGCAAGAAGTAGTTTATGATTTTTTTTTTCATGAAGAGGTTTTCCAAACAGAAGAAAGAAAGAAGAATATATAAGAAAATAATTAGAGTTTCCATATTAGGAAACCAAACTGTGATTTATAGATAGAATTGGTATGTTCATATTTGTCTTTTTGGTATTTTATAGAGTATTGTTTCCATATTGAGAAATTAAAATTGGGAATTAGACTAGGAAATTATACTGAGGTTCATTATAGATTCAATAAAGTTATTACCAGCTTCTTCCTAGGAAAGTAATGACTTTTTTTAAAAGATCATATTTTTTTAATGTTTATCAAGAAGAACTATATAATTTTTGTTACAAAAATTTAATTAATAATTTTGTTCTACTTGAATAACATGCACTATTGTATTGAACATAGTGTTACATGAGTTTAAGGGAATATCCTACTCATTATATTCCATAGAAAGGGATTATTTAGAGGCTTTTGTGGTATTGGATTACTTCATAACCATACCAATGACATTTTAATCTTCTTAGGAAGCCATCCTTGTAAATTATCGGGTTTCCATGGTTGTGTGTTTGATTTTTTTTCAGAGGAGAAGGAAATATTTTACTAGAGGTGAAGGTTGTTTCTAAATTAAGAAAAAAATAAAAGAAAACGATATCATTGATTCATTCACACCCCCTCTCATTGATACTTGAATCCTAGCTGGGTAATCTCCAGTTCAGCCTAATGTGTTTGATATTGAAATGAATTTTTCATGATTTAATCATCCTATAAGTGATTTTTCATGAGCATGTGGTTCCCCACTATGATTATTATTTCTTACATTAAGAATATATTTATTGGACATAACCCGAAGAAATCATGTTAATGATGAAAATAATGAGAAATTTAATGATTTCCCTCCCGAGAAACCAAAATTTATGTGATATGGATTGTAAAATATCCTTTATATAAACACACAACATTAAAAATATATGAATCATAATGTAGATCCAAAAGAAAAAAGGATGGAAAACATTCTATTGAGTCCTTCATGAGGTGATTTTTACCTTATTGTAGATTTTTCAGTATTCTTATTATTTATAAGAAATGTATAAGTAACATTGATAAGATATTTTCTGTTATCATATGTTTTGAGAATGAAAAGTTAATTTTTTTTTCAATATATTGTTTCGAAGGTGAAGAAGATCAATAGTGGACTCATATCAAGAATACAAGGTAACAAGATGAAATTGACTCTATGGAGTGGTATGAGTTTAAGAGATTGTTTTTTAATAATTAATTTCCTCATATTATTCATATGAAAATATAAAACTAATTTATTAAGTTAAATCAGAAGGGTGATAAATCCATTGGTATGTATGTTGAAACTTTTACAATAATTTTTAGGTATGCTTATAGTATTATCATCTTATATAGAATGTAAGGTCGATCAATTATTCAGTTGTATAAAACCAAGAATATGAAGGATATTACCTATAAGGGACTTTAGTATCTAGGAATAAATAATTTGACGTTCTATCATGGTGGAAATATATATTCTGGATACCCAATTATCTGATGTTTTTAATAAGAAAAGAATTATGAAATTCAAAGTAAACTTTTAAAACCATGTTGAAAAGAAGATAATATTTCCTTCATGCTCTAAGTGTGGATAGAAACATGGAGGAAATTATCTTAATGGTATAACTAAATGTTTTAAGTGTTTAAAGGATGGTAATTGATTGATTGAATACTGAAGTGGTGGGAAAAGTTGGCTAATGA
This sequence comes from Viscum album, assembly GCA_963277665.1. Lineage (NCBI taxonomy): Eukaryota > Viridiplantae > Streptophyta > Magnoliopsida > Santalales > Viscaceae > Viscum > Viscum album. Next base: position 496,436,247 of record OY728153.1, read on the forward strand.
TGTGAATAGCGATAAATCTCTACAGAATGCACTACCCACACTCCAGTGTTACAAATTCAAGGAGTATGATAATTATTCTAACAATTATCAAATAAAAAGGATAATAATAATTCTCAATATAAAAAACATAATAATTGATAGATAATGGTAAATCTAATGTGATTACTATTTTTTATGAGGGGTATGATAACAATGTAGTGAACGATACACTTACCATCCACTCTAGAACTACTAATGTGTTATTTGATATGGATATACCCTATTTTTATATATGAATATTTTCATAATGATATCACAATAACAAATCAGTGATTATATGTTGAATTAGTAGTGGAAAACATTAATGGTATGATGATCACATATAATTTTTATGATTCTTCCATAGTTTATACTTGTGGGAATGTACTTCCTGAAAGTTTTGTTATCCTACCTTTGGTTGAATTTGATTTTATCATAAGCATGTATTTTATTTCTATATAAAAATACCACATCAATTTATAGGTAAGGGAATTCATATATTTTAATCTAAACCAACCTATGACCACATATAAGTGTGACAATAACTATAAACATCCAATGGAAATTTCACCAATTGTAGGGGTCTTGATTCCTATTCAAAATGTGTGTTTATCTCATATGGTTAGGGGGAAACTCAAAATCAATGGTATACCTATTATTAGGTATTTTAAAAATGACTTTTTGAAAGAGTTTCATAGTATTCCACTAAACCGTGAAGTTGATTTCTGAATATAATTCATACCTTATATTATGCCTATTTCAAAGACACTCTATAGAATGGCCTCGATTGATTTTCCAAAATTGAAGAAGAAAATCTAGAAAAATATTGACAAGGGATTTATTTTGTTAAGTGTGATACCTTGGTGTGAAAATATTCTTTTTACTAAAAATAATCATGGATGGATGTGAATTTCTATTTATTTTTGAGAGATGAACTACATCACAATCAAGAACATGTATACCCTACCCCTTATTTATAGCTTGTTTGATAAAATGTGTGGAGATAAATACTTTAAAATTATTACCCTTTATTTTTGATATCATAAATTGATGGTAAACAAGGAGGATATACCCAATATAACATTCCATAAGAGTTATATACACTTTTAGTATATAGTTATTCCATTTGGTCTTACTAATTTTCCCATTATCTCAAGGGATTTAATGAATAAATTATTTAGATATTACCTTGAATATTTTGTGGTGGTATTTATAGATGAAATTATTATATATTCAAATATAATGGAGATAATTTGAGTATTTTGATTAATATACTAAGTATAACTTGTATAAAAAATTCTCTAAATGTGAATTTTTGACCAGAAATGTTTTATTTTTGGGTCATATAATCTTTAGTGGGGGTATATCACTGAAATTATCATATATAGAGACTATTAAGAATTAGACTAGACCAACCACTATGACTAAGATTTGACTTTTTCTTGGGTTTTTTTGGATATTATTGACAGTTTATAGAGAATTAACCATGAATTTCCAATCCACTCACCAAGTTAACTCATAAGGAAACCATTTTTTTATGTATGAATGTGAAGAGCATTTCATGGAACCGAATAGAAAATTAGTCAGTTCACAAGAAAATACAATACCCTATAGTGGGGAAGGTTTTATAATCTATATTGATTCATCAATGATGGTATTGAGATCTGTTCTCATGAATAATGATATGGTGGTAGCTTATGCCTCAAGGTAATTGAAGGTTCATGAAAATTTTTACCCAAATCATGTTTTGGAGTTAGCTGTAGTAATTTTTTCATTAAATATTTGGAGAAATTATCTTTATGGAGAAATGAATGATATATATATAATAATCATAAAATTTTAATGTATATATTCATATAGAAATAGTTGAACATGTGCCCAAGAATATGGTTGGAGCTGATTAAAGATTAAAACTACTCAATACATTACCACCCTAGAAAATTAAATAAGGTGGAAGATGATATGATTCGAAAGGATCATGCTAGAAAATCTACTATGAGGCTCAAAAAATATCAAATATTTTGATATTTGGAAATTATATTTCTATAAGTCTTGAAGGAAGTTGTAAAATCTTATCTTTCTTAAATAAGTGTTCACTTTCTATCCATGTTAAGATTAAAGAGGCACCAAAGGAAGACAAAGAGATGTATAAGAAGGTAATTTTTTTAGTTTAACCATGATTATGATGGAATGAAATTGATTATGAATAGTTTATGTGTTCCATTTATACCTAATTTAAAAAAATAGTTCTTTTAGGTAGATTATAGTTCTTCATTCTCTATTCATCATGTAGGTAACAAATATATATAGATATTTGAAAGAGTATTTATGGTGGGATGGAATGAAGGGAAATATTTTAGAGTTTATATCTCAATGGTTTTTATGTTATTATATTACATCTCAGTGAAAAAGTATAATGGTATGTTATGACCATTACCAATACTATAACAGAAATGGGAAGACATCTCTATGAATTTTTCATCGGATTAGACAAACATCTAAAGGGAATAATTCTATATGGGTTTTAGTCAATAACCATACAAAATTAATAACACTTAATTACTATTAGAGAATATTTATCATTGGATCATATTTCCAGAATATACATTAATAAACTGGTAATGTTACATGGTGTACCATATTCTATTGTTTCTAATTGGGATTCAAGGTTTACCTAGATTCTCTTGAAAACTATTCAGAAATATCTTGATAAAAAATTGAGTTTCCACACCATGTATCATCCTAACATTGATAGTTAGTTTGGGTGAAAAATTAAAACACTAATGGATATGATGAGATCTTATTCTACGGATTTCAAATCTGGTTGGGATCAATACCTTCCTCTAGTTGAGTTCTCTTAAAATAATATATTTTACTCGAGTATTCATATGATCCCTTATGAATCCCTCTATGGAATGAAGTAAAGAAATATATAATGCTGGGATGATATTGGGGAAGTAAATATATTGTGACCTAATAATTTTGAATAAATGAAAGATAAGTTTATATCCATTCAACGACCCATAAGGGAAGCACAATTTCAATAAAAATTTACACTAATAATCATGGATGTGATCTGGATTTTGAAGTTATCAATAGTATGTTCTGATGAATTTATCCATGGAAGTAGGTTATCTTAGCTAGGAAGAAAGGAAATTTGATCCTATGTGTATTGGAAACTTTGTTATTCTTTATTTAGTAAGGATAGTGGATTATTTCTCAACATTTCCACCAAACCTCTCTCATATCCACTTTTTTCCCTATATATCTTCTATGAAAGTACATACCAAATCCTTCACATGTAATGAACACATAAGTCATACCAATAGAGCATGATCTTTCCTATTAAGAATAGCTTATGGGTATTCTGGGTCCTAGAGAGATAGTTCTACAAAATAAGACCACTTATTTGGTTAAGGTTTTAGGGAAAAACCACCATCTTCAGGAAGCTGTAAGGGATCATAAGGATATGATGAGGCATAAGTATCCTCAATTTTTTATATCAAAATGATGATATTTTTTGGGAAAATTTAATTTTATGGGGGTATAATATAAGAACCCAATATTTTATGAATTTTTTTTTACAATAAATGAAAATTCATTGATAGTTTGCGTTACATGCAACAACATGTTTTAATGAACCAAAAAATATTAATAATATTATTATCTAAACCTAAACCTTATAAACTGGAAATTAATCATGGTAGTATGAATAAGAATAACCATTTTTTTAAAATTATGTATAAATTTTTTAGATAAGGAAAATATATGCAATGAATAGGGTTTTTTTTGTTCAAGGAATTTGAATATTTCAATGAATATTTTAAATGTTAGGTACCAAGTCAGGTTGGGATTTTTGAGCCTGAAAAACATCATTGAAGTGTTGTTAAACATATTAAATATATTTTATCATGTGAAAATAATACTTTAGTACATGTGTAATAAATCCCATGTGGAGTATTAGATTGAAAATTTGAGACCATGGTTGAGTCTTGAATGTGAGGTTTACCCTAGGAATGACATTGCCTTTGTTAGCATTGGGTGTCCGATTGAAGGTGATTGTTGATGGGGTGTTAAATTGTTTTCCACTAATTTAATAAAAAAAATTAATAAATCACCCCCTTTGGTTTATAATGAATTGTATAAGAGAGGAACTCTTTGCATGATGGATTACCTGAGGCGAAACTGAGGATATGAGGTGCCATTAAGCCCCATTTTTTGATGTCGATCATCAACAGATTTAGGATCAGCAGGTTTCAGGAGTCATTTTGGACCTAAATAATTGATCTTTTATCGTGAGGTAGGAACTTTTAGATGATTTATGTCTTGATACTATTTTATTCATTTTTTATGTTTTTAGATCCATTAAAAGGCAACTAGGGAACATTTGAGGGACGATCTAGGGTGGATCTGGAGAAATTGGGGGTATCATGTGGTTCATAAGGAATTTACATTGAAATTACTAACCATAATACATTTATGTTTGAGGAGTACACACCGTGTATTATTCCCATTCAAGGAACATAACTTTTTGGGACTACATGCCATGTACTGGGGGTGCAGTCCTGTAGTTATCCCAAGCTGTGTGGTCGAGTACATGGCTAGGGATGTCATGTCTTGGGACATGGATATGTAGAAGTGCATGGCCAGGTGCACTGGCATGGGGTGATGAGAAAAATCATGACATAAGTACATGACCAATTGGTTGGATATCCAAGACATTCCATGTACCAATGGTACATACAATGTGTTATGACACTACCAACAGACCTAGTATGGGTAAGGACACAGTTTGGAGATCGAATGGGGTCACAAGTCATGTGACATGGGTACTAAACATGTAGTCTCGTTTTACATGCGGAATATTGAGAGGGTAAATATAAAGGGTTTTATGTCTAGATACATGCCACGTTCTAAGGATACATGCCACGTACTATCCTTGGAAACTTCTCCCTCACACATCTCCACCTTCAAGACTCATAAGGGGGCGTAAGAGTTGTCTATTAGGAGTAGGATTCTGTATAAAACATAATTGTGTCCATGGTTTTGGTGTTAGAGAAGAGTTTTGAGATGTTTCAAGAATGAAGATTGCTTAGGTGATTCTTGATGGTGGTAGTGATTGGTATAGATCATCAGAGAGTTCAGATAGAGGTGGTACTCCCCTGTCGCACTAGGGCACGTGCACTCAATCCATAGAGATGGTACTCCTCTGTCTCACTAAGAAGTTAATCCTGCATACTCATGGAGTAGTTCTAACATGGTTGGTACTCCTCTTTCATGTCAAGGTGAATGTCCCCCATATCATTCATATAGGTAGAGACAAAACTCCTATATACACAGGTGTAGGTCCCCTATCTATAAAGTGTTACTCCCCTGTATTCAAGATATTAAAGGGATCATGTCATCCATAGGAGTTGGAGCCCCCTCAGTTGTGGATCAATGTTTTGAGGATAAGGACCCTCCACAATATATTAACAATACGAGGTTAGTTTGGTGCTCCCTTAATGTGGTGAGGTGTTGGCCTCTCCATAAGGGCTCTTTAGAGGATTAATGAGATTGCTAGGAGTTAGTATTCCTTAAGTAGTGGGGTGGTGATGAGTTTTTGTTCCCTCAATTTTATCTCTTAAGGATGTACATGTAGCTTGGTTTGGAGTTATATCTCCGAAGACTATGAGTGGAGGGTGAGGGGTGGGACTCTCAACATTAGTTCATATGATCTTGCACAGTGAACAAGAGAACGAGGACAGGACCTCCAGTGCTAGGCACCAAAGTTTGACCTAGAGAGATGTACATGATGAGTGATATATATAGGATTATTTCCATCTATGATAGAATATATCATGGAGTGAGTTTTCCTGGATGATCATTTCCTTGATCCTCGAGTAGAATATAGTTTTTGGTAATGAAGTTGGTACTTTATGAGACATAGAGATTGAGATGGGTATATATGGGATGTTCTGAGAGTCCTTGAAGTGACGTCACACATATTTTTTGAAATACCATGTGGATTTAGATGACTAGTAATGTATATCCGAGGATTGGTTAAGATGGATTTCCTATTCTTTCTCTCATGGGTTTCCTCCTCTAGCATGGGGTTGATTAGACTATTTCCTTTCATTTGATCCCTTTTATTTTTGGTTTTTGGGGAACCTAATGTGTATTTTTATACTCACCCTTGCATGGTAACTTCTTGCACATGTAATGTCTTGTGGAAACAATAGTCCTTTCGATGGAGTCCTAGGAGGACCTAGAGTAGGAATAGCATAAGAAGCTTGACAGGTAATTATGTATACCTACTATGGACTAAGGTTTGTTTTAGTGGATTCATTTGACAATAGTACCCTAAAACTGAGAAGGTTATACTCTATTTGAATTTATCATGGGATTTTATTTTTACTTTTTTGTGCTTTTATAACTTTTCTTGTACTCTAATTGTGGGATATATGTATGCATGTATTTTTTTGGTATCAAATTTATTATCTATGAACTATTTCAAGTATATTTTTTTGTGATCTTTCATAAAAGTGAAATAGGATAAGGCCGCCCATGTGTGTGATATTCTTACTCGGTGCTAGTCTATAACCATTGTCCTATTGGAGGTGATCTTCGGGTAGTCGCAGATGAGGCTTTGATGGGTAGGTTCATGATAGAGTGACATCAAAGTTGGTCCTTCTACAAGATTATAGTTAGGAGTTATATATCTATGAGTTTGTTTTAGGTTTTATGGATATAGATTTGAAGTTTTTTGAGTTTTAATTTTAGGATAGGGACTCTATTTTGGGTGTGTCGACTGACGTATCTATTCAATGGGAGTCTAAGGACATGCTTGTTGACTGGTAACATGTAGACATATGATGCAGTGATATTATAGTACAAGCATCATATTGAACTGGGTTATGGGTTCCATATACTACTTGAGCAAGATCACCAAATATTATAATGACTAAAATTTTACATGTATTTTTTGTGATACTGTATGGTTCTTTTTTTAGAACAGATGATGAGACAACATTCAATTATGAGGTCTGTTGTGATAGAAATAATTTTTTGAATTATATTAAATATATTAAATTTCATGCATATGTATTTTTCTTGAAAAATTAGAAACAAATCTAAATGGGGGGGATGGATTATAAATATGGGGGCACTATCAGGTTTGGAGAATGGGTTTTACCCTAGGCATGACGTAACCTTTTTCAGTTCGGGGTGTTATTGAAAAATTCATCAAAGGCATAAAATGAATAAAAGAATTAAATAAATTATTTTATTTCATTCATTTATTCATCAACCTAATTTCATCAATATGTTTATGAGTATGAATTATTTCCAAGGTCAGAATCATAACCCTAGTACCATTGGATAAGCATTGGAGAGAGCATTGGAGTATCTCTCTCAGAAGAATGAAAAATGAATCAAAGATCAATGACCATTTTATGATAGAATCCGAGGATCTCTCGAATGTCAATGAAATAACTTCATTCTTCATCATTGATCAATGAAAATCAAGGAAGGGAATTTGTTTATTTGGATGTATTCCCATTTTATGATTCCCATAAAATACATGAATCAATCAACTAATTAATTTATTCAAAGATCATGTGTATTATGTGTGTAGGTTAGAATTACATAGGATTTGGGGAATGAATTCAATATTTACTATTGATAAATTCATTTATCAATCTAATAAAACTAAATCAAGTCCAACATAAACATTATCCCAAAAAAATCCTCATGTCTGTGATTGATTTTTTCTTCCCCATTTCATCATTCATCATGGGATATTTCCTTTGGCCCGCGGTTCGACATATACTGGAAAATCGAAAATTTCACACTCGTTTTAGGGTGAAATGATTCGATATCATATATAAGGGAACATCATGATGTTGCGATCATGTGATGATAGAAGTGGTAGTGGGACATACATTTTAAGATAATGATCTTTGTTTTCTTTGGAACATAATGGTCGGTGATTCATGATGGAGTTTTCTGATCAGATTTGAAGGCCAAAATCTATAGTTTTTCGATGGAAAGGTTTGGCCGATGGAATTCCTTGATTTCTGTCGAGAAGCATGGACAGATCATTGGTTAGAGGTGTTACAGAATACATGGAATTTTGGTATTAATTTCTATAAAATCCCAAACAATACGAAGTGTACTGCAAAGCTACACGCTATATGGGGCCCTCTTTGTGGTAGTTAGAGTTTTGGAATGAAGTTAAGGATCAAACGACATGTGACCCCTATAACATGGCATGTGATTCTTCCCAGTTTCCTCGGAATGTACCTCATAGGTTAAAAAGACATGGCCAGGAGTAAACAAGCACAATCATTCCATATACCCCCATATAGACACATCCAAACTAGATTTACATGGGAATAATCATGTACTTGGACATGGGACGAAGTACACGGGAATGGGCATACCATTTAGTTTCACTTGGGTATGGAAAAAATCTTTTTTCATGGGTAGGACCCAGTGTTAAATGGAATTGTTGTGTAATTATTGTACACACTACGTACTCCTTCAAAGAATGGTCGAAGACCTTTTCCACTGTATCTTGGACATGTTTTATTAGGGTGAGTTCCCTATATAAATCCCCTAAGTGTTAGTATAAAAAGAAATACTACACATAAGATGATGATCCATTTACAAGACTTATTAGATAGGGTTGTTATAATCCTTCCATGAGGCCCGGAGGGAGATCCTCTATCATCTTCCTTCCCTATGTGGAGTTGTTGGTATCATCACGACCAACACTACAATGGCTCTGATACATTACTTAGCAGGTTAATCCAGGTTGAGTTTTTAGTATTCCCCATGGTCATGGGATTGATCATCATCTATGAATCATATCTCTTCATAATTAAAACAAATAATTCTAATGGAAAGACTCGATGACCACTATCTCTCATGTGGATTCCATCATTACTATATGAATCATGTAGTGTCTTCTCCCTGGTGAGTGCTATGACAAAACTTCGAGCATAAATCCATGGATAGTATTATGGTTGTGACTTTACATTGATATTTTGTATATTTTTTTAGTATATATGGATATTCATGTTATATGTTCAATAGACATATACCTCTATAGGTCAAACTATTGTACCTTTTTATATTCTTTATAGTTTTAGGGTGTTCTATTGGGTATTGTTATATTCAAAACTACATTTTCTTTTACTAAACATGTCATGTATTGTGAAGATGATCAAACTTTTGATGGAATCATAGAGAGACAAATACTAGGTGGTTCTTAGTAAGTAGGACAGACCAAGGTGTTTTCCTGTTGTATCTTGACAGTAGTCCCTATCTTTAATTTCATGCTGGACTTGTATTCTGACTCTTTTTGGAGGGATTTTATTTAGACCTATTTAATTTCCATTTCTTGTTTTCATAAAATATTTGTGGGATTTCGATTTATTCATTCATATTTTATCATTTGTTTATACTTTTTAACATTTTATGGGCCTAAAGACGTGTGTGTGTGTGTGTGAGTAGGTACTTACGCAATGGCCTCCCAGACTAGTGATATGCATACTCGGTGCTAGTCATCGTACCTTGGCCTATTAGAGGTGGGATTGGGGAGTCATGAAATAATCCCTATTGGTAATGTTCATGATAGAGTAGTATCAAAAGATTCAGTTCTAAATTAGGATCAGAGTCTATGATATTGATTTGTGGTATTTGTGTTATGTGTTTCGAGTTCGGCCTTCAGGCTAGAGACACCAGTTTTGGTATGATAACTGATATATCCATACAACAAGACTTTAATCCCCTACCTATCAACATGTATATGGGAACACTAGTTGTAGGAAAAGAAATTTTACATGTATCATATAGGAATGGGTTGCAGTTTTCATTTCCTTCTTGAGTAAGCTCTCTAGGTATACTCATTGACCATGGTACATATTATTTATTTCAGGATTCCTCTGTGATGTATGATTTCTATAATTTAGTATTAGGGTCACATGGATGATCCCCTCAATGATGAAGCATTTATACAAGGACAATTTACAGGGTTGTTACTTTTAGGTGGTGCACCATCTATACCACCCCCTATAGAGTAGTGGATGGTACCTAAAGTACTTGCAGATGATGTGTGTAGTATAATTTCACTTCATGAGTTATAGTGATAGTGACCCCACAAGTTATGAGGTTGGACCAATCCATAGGTGGATTAATTTTATCTTGAGGTGGTGACATGAGTTTTCCATCTGTTCAGGACACCATCTATTCAAATGGCGGTCCTAGTGGTGAGCCTTATACATGGATTAGAAGGTTAAAGTTTGGGTTTAGTGAACCAATCGTATGGAAACATGACTTTACCTTGGTTATAATTCAAGTGAATTTTTAGAGAGGATTTTTAGCAAGATATACAATTGTTTATACATATCAAGAAGCTTATATATCTTCAATAACACAGTATGATAGAAGTTGAGTATTCATTAATGTTCAAGAAACTCTAAGGTAATCAATATATATGGTTTAGGATCAATTATTTTGGGCTCAGAACATCAATTATGAATATGTAGAGGCATCTGGGCAAGACTTTTACACATGTGTATTCATAATTATGATGGGGTTCTATAAAAATATTTCGAGGATGAGAGTTTCCTAGCTAAGAAGATGCTGATGGCAGTTGTCAGTGGTGAGAACACAGGAGGAGAAACTTTGCCATCAAGGAGACGATGTCAATATCAAGGAACTGGATACGCTATACATTTTTGGAGGAGGTCTTGAGATAGATGGTATGTTGTTCTTGGATCCCAAGATGGGTTTAGTTATCCCAAGGAGAGGTGAAGCAAATCTTGTGATGGCAGGAGACATCTTTCACAGGATTGCTTGTCATGTCTTATGACTAACAGGGAGATATTGGAAAGGTCACTAAGATAGATAAAATGGATGGATAAGAGAGGTAAGTAGGGAAATAATTTATACAGATGATCTGGGAGAGTAGCTATAGGTGGATGATTCTTTGAATTTTTACCACCACCACCAACAAGTGGTCTACACCAATATTAGGGAGCTGGAGGAAAGGGGCGGGGGAAGCTGTTGGTGGTTGATAATTTTGACTTACAGGCATCGAGACTGATATGAGGTATGATTTGTGTCTTTTATACCTTATCTATAGTAATTATACGCATATTTTATAGCCATTCCTTTATTACCACAAATCTAGATTGAGACTTAGAGTTTTGTGTTAGCCCTTATTCAACACTTTCACTTAGAGACCCTAAATAGAGATGACTCAATGACCAATAACTTCTGATGATAGTGTGATGTGACTCTTAGAGGTCATATTTTCTATTAGGATCAATTCTTAGTAGCAATAAGGCCTTACAAATTCATCTTAGGTATGGACTGACTATCTAGAGTTCATTACCTAATCAACTATTTATGGCGATGGGTGTAGTTTGTTTGTTGCAATGGGACAAGTTTTACTTTGTGGGTGAAATAGAAATCATGGTATCATATGATGGAGACATACATTAGAGGGTGTATCTAATTACACACCAGTTGGCTGATTTCCAATGAGCCTATACCCAAGTGGTATAGGCTCTTGCTTGGTATCCAAAAGACCTAGGATCAAATCTGGGCAGGGGAGACTTTTCGGGACTGCAGTAGTGGTAGAACTATAGCAGCGGAGGCACTGTAGCAGTGGAGGAACTACAATAGGCACTGTAGTGATAGTGGTAGTGTAGTGGGGACGGTAGCTGCATGGGTACTGTAACAGTACTGTTCAATGAGGGGTCCTTTGGAAAAAAGGGCTTTCAGGCCTTGAATTCAGGCCACATGGCCTTGGACCTTCAGGCTTTGTAGTGGGTCTCCCTCTACCCAGAATAAAAAGAGGTCTTTGGTTTAATAATAAATTGAGGCTTCGGCCCCAACCATTAAAAAAACTCACCATTTGGCAAACAATACCCTTGGTGGAGTGTTTGTCATGGGTTTCCATTTCCTAACATTGGTGGTAGACCATGAGGATGTATTTTATGAGGACATTTAATGACTGCATCCCTGTTAAAAGATAGACTAATTTATTGATCTACAACCATAGATGATCGTAATATATATTCCATTGTATCATATGTGTATTGTAGAGTTTCGCGAGAAGAGGTTCAGTTGGGGGACTTGTAGAAGATGGGATTTTTTAGACCCATTATTTCGCCCTGGGTAGCCCCAGTTTTGTTCCCTAAGATAGAGGATGGTAGATTGAGGTTATGTGGGGACTATAAGTGTTTTAACTAGGTTACCATGAAGAAAACATATCCACTACCAAGGATCAATGACCTATTTGATCAGTTGTGAGGGTCATGATGGTTATCGAAGGTTGACCTTGGATCTGGCTATCACCAATTGTGAGTAAGGGATAAGGGTATACTGAAGGTGAAATTCATATGTCTCTATGGTCAATAAGATTACTTTTCAATTACCATTGGTATGATTAATTATATATAAGTTTTCCTGGAATTCATGAACTCTATCTTTCAACCCTACTTATACTAGTTCATGGTAGTCTTCCTCAACGATATCTTTGTGTACTCAAAATCTAAGTAAGGGCACGCGAGACACTTGAGGATGGTTCTAGACATACTCTAATTGCACCAAAATTATGGGAAGATCATGAAGTAGTTCTAGATTTAAGTTGTCAACTTTTTGGGACATGTTATCTCAACTGATTGAGTGGTAGTGGACCCGGTGAAGGTCGAGGTAGCATTAGCCTAGGATCCACCCAAGATAGTGACAAAGTGAAAAGTTTCCTTGGGATAGTAGGATATTACCAGAGATTCATACCTGATTTATATAGGATATCAAATCCCATGATATCTTTGAAAATAATGGGACAAAATTTCATGTCGATAGAGAGGTGCTAGTTGGATTTTCAGAAGTTAAGGTAGACATTAACAAGTGCTCTCATATTGAGATTACTAGAGGAGGGTGGTGATTATGTACTGTTCAGTGATACATTAAGGACTGAACATGGTTGTGTTTAGATATAGTGGGGGTGTTGATTGTCCGTGGTTCATATCAGTTGATATTACATGATCAGAACTCTTTAACACATGATCTTGATTTAGTAGTGTCAGTCTTCACACAAATTATTTGAGGACACTACCTAATGTGTGAGAGTTTTATCATCTATTCTGACTATAAGAGCCTCAATTATATATTCCCTCTAAAGGATCTTAACTTGAGACATAGGTGATAGCTATATCTCCTATAATATTATGAATTCCAGATTTTCTATACTCCTATAAAGGGGGACATGGTAGAAGATTCTCTCAGTATGTGATCTTCTTCACAATTACTTGGGTTAGAGTAGTTGATCTCACTGTAGTTATCCTATTTGGATGGAGATGGGTAAGATAACCCCAATTAATGGGTTTTACCCCTATACTTTTATAGTGAAACAGGGAATATCATATTGGGGATACTGAATGTGAAATGATCCATACTCATATATCCAAGAGATATGCTCCTACTGAATTTATTGATAGTGGGGGTCTTGTCATTATTTTTAGAGGATGCACGATGGTACTAGTGACACTGAGGTGTGAGGTTCTAAGAAAGTTTTATATGTATCTTTTGGTGGTATATATAGGTATGGAAAAGATGTACTAAGACATATCTTATCTATTTTGGTGGATAGGGATAAAGAAGGGAGTTTCAGAATTTGTCTCTTGATGCCTTACTTGTTTGTAAGTGAAGGCCAATCACCATGTTCCAATTGGTTTAGCCCAGCCCTGTTAGGTTATAGATTGGAAGTGAGTGGGATATCCATGGAATTCGTGATGAACTAAAAATGCATGACAGGGGGTATGAAGCGATCTGGGTGATTGTAGAATGACTCACCAAGTCATCCCACTTCATAGTTATTAGATATCATATTTTCACAGAGATATTAGGACACCTATATATGCAGGAGATATTCTGACTCTATGGAGTGACCTCAATGATCATTTATGACCATGATTCTTACTTTATGAATCAATTGAGTAAGGGATTTTAGGAGGATTTTTAGACTTAGCTAATTTTGAGAATGGATTTTCATTTCCAGAATGATTTCTAGACTGAGTGAACCATTCTGGTTCTAGAGGATATGATGAAATCATTCTTGTTGTACAATAACCATTGTGGGTTAGATAACCTACCACTGGTGGAGTTTTCATAAAACAAAAACTACCATTCCACCATCGATATGGAACCATTTGAGTCCTTGTACAGGTGACCCTACAAGTCACCACATTCCTAGAATGACCTAGGATATTCAGCACTCATTGGCCTAGAGTTGGTGTGAGAAACTACTGATATGGTTAAAATAATCCATCAGTGGATAAGGACCACACAAATTCATCAAAATTCATATTGAGATATATGTTGGAGGCCCTTGGAGTTTGATAAGGGAGATAATGTTTTCCTATGGGTTTTATCTCAACATGGATTAAAAAGGTTTTACTAGGTTGGAAAGCTATCTTTGAGATTAATTAGGCATTTCTACATAATTCTTTGATTGGGAGTGTCGGCATACCACTTATCTCTATCACTATAGTAAGATTGGGTACACAACATCTTTCACATGTCGCAGTTGAGGAGTTATGTGCATGAACCATCACACATTTTTTACTGGTGTGAGTTTGCCATCAAGGATAGAGCTAGCTTGTATGATTACATAGTAGATATCAAGGATTGATAGGAGAGGGTCCTTCATAAGTGATAGATTCCTTTAGTGGGTGTCTGATGGAATCACGAGAATATTCAGGTGAACACTTGGAAGTGGGAGGCTCAAATGCCTAATCAGTAACTACATAGTTTTTCTTTTAGCCACATGTTTTAGATTTTCGAAACATAAATCCCCAAGGTAGGGATAATGTAATGACTCATATTTACCGTGTATTATTTCTATATATTTTATGGATTATTTTTGAGACCAAGAAAATCGAAGAAATGAAATTTTGAGGACTGCTGTGCCCAGAATAAATGCCAAAAATATATTTAATTTATTAAAAATCATGTGTGTAATATTTCCATAAAAAATTGGAATAACATCTGAACAGTGGCACAAATCATAAATCTTAGGGAACCGTTGTGTTCAGAGCATGGGTTTTACCTTTGGAATGATATAACTATTATCAGAATGGGAAGTTTGTGAAAAGTTCACTGTAGGCATAAAATGATTAAAATAATTAAATAAATCATTTTATTTCATTCACTGATGAAAATACCTAATCTCATATATAATTTATTGTTATTATAGATTCCCATTTTCATCAACATAACCCTTGATCCATTGGTTAATAATTAGAGATATAGTTGGAGGATTTCTCTTAGACAAATGACAGCCAAATTGAATATTGAAAACTAGTGTGTGGTATAATCAAAGGATCTCACCAAAATCAACAACAATGAATCTTATTTTTTGTTACTGATCAATCCAAATAAAGTTAAGGAATTTTTTATTTTGATTTCATCTTTTTTTATGATTCCTACAAACAACACTAATCAACCAACTAAAGAAATGATTTGTGGATCGTGTGTATTGTGGGTGTGGGTTAGAATTATCTGGGATTTGGGGATTTGGTTCATGATTAATTTTTTATCTCTTTTTTCTTCATTATAACAACCATGAATCAAGGCCAAATTGAAAATTAGAAAAGTTTCATTCCTCGTGTTGGTGATTTGTCAATTATTACCCATTTATTTATTTATCAAGGGTGATTTCCTTTGACCTGTGGTTTGAAATATACAAATAAACTATTCGTTGCAAACCCATTTATTTCCATAACAATTTGATTTCATAGATCTAGGCTTGGGATGTTGAGGTGATCATGCGAAGAGGGAATCAGAACCAGATCAGATGGATTTCAATAACCATTAATTGTGTTCTTCAGTGCATGATGGTGGGTGATGCTTGAGGGAATTTTTCGATTGGATTTGAATACTAGAATCCATAGTTCACTGATGAAAAGTATTAGATGACAATATTCCTTAATTTCTAGTGAAAATCATGATTAGATTAATTTCCAATGGTGTAGGAGAAGATGCGGAATCTAGATATGAATTTATGAAAAATTCCATAAATCACGGTGTGTACATGGAACTACACCTAGTATGGGAACCTCTCAGTATAATATAGGTTTTTGTTATGATGTTAAGGATCACACAACATGTGGTTGTTATAACATTGCATTTGACACTTTGATCGTACTGTGATTCAGTATTTTATTTCACCCTTACACCATTGTATTAAACTAATATTGTACTATAAATTCCAAATATAATATCAAAAATCACTTCTTGTTTTATTAAATTATATAATATTTATCACTACTTAAAAGCTAAATTTTACTAGTTTGGATGAATTATTTGTAGAAGGATGTGATTTAGGGGCCAGGAGGATAATCCAGAATGAAACTGGGCCGAAATGCATGGAATTCCAAGGACACATGTACACTATTTTTAACATTACACAAAATCCATGCCTCCAAATGGGATGAAATCAAGTGGTCCAATACAAAACACTAAGTGTAAAACTCATATCAAGAAACCCGAGATCAATTCATACATTAAAATCCCTATCTGAACCAATATTTATAGGGGACAAAATCTACCTAAATTCAAACATTATGTTAGGTATTTTGAAAATATTTACCAATACATATGTCTAATGGCCACAAAATTTAACATGGAGATATTAAATTGGTAGTAAAACAACTATAAAGTTTTATACATGTAATTATATTTAAATTAAATATTACGAAAAAAGAGATACAATTGGTATAACCAAAACTGGGTGCCCAAAACCATTTCACGGGTTGGCTATACAAGGGAACAATGGGCACCTCATTTGTATGTTCGAACTGGAAGAGAATATATGACATTTTCTAGTTCTAGAGGAGTCTCCTCCTCATCCTAAAAGTTATGAAGGGATCTATAACCATATGGCAATCAAGAATGAAGAAGTAGTTCTATTAGTGCTTTTTCCTCCTCTCAATGGATGGATAAATGGTGGGTCATCATTATGAGGGAGATACACACTTGAATAAAGGTTTTAATTAAATAATTATCTACTAGTTTGGTGTATATTAGGGTTTGAAATTTTTTTATATGTATCTTATCTTTTTTATGCATTTCATTTCATTGAAATTTATTTCATAATCGATCGGTGTGAAATTTTATTTGTGCGGCTACTGTTGTTCTGATTGGCCAACATAAGTTTCATATTAATTCCCAAAAATTTGATATTTAAGTGTTCCTTGACAAACAATAACTCATTATATTCATACTTGACTATATGATTTTATTGAAAGAAATAGTCCTATTTTCATCATTTTAGGGGTTTTCGGTACCCGAGATCTTGGTTAACCCTCAATCAAAGGATTAAACCAAAACCTAATAATCAATTATAAACAGGGAACATTTCAAGTGGTGTAGTAACTAATAAATGATCAAAAAATAATAATTTGTTCTTGAAAATCCACATGTTTGTAAACATAAAACTCTTTAAATTATGTAATTTTATTTTGAAACTGTTTTCAAAACCACCACCCCCTATTTTAGAAATTTTTATTAAAAATTCATACTAAACAAACCAATTCTATTTGAAAGGAAACCTTGGGTCTTACCTATATAATAAATCATATTTAAAAACACAATAAATTTGATGTGTCATGATAATTCATTCAAATTTGGTGTTGTTTTAAGGGATCACTTTTATTTTTATTGTGTGTTTTTATAAAATTAGTGTGTTTTTTATAATTATTTGTTCACTTCTTTTCATCATATATTATTTATGCTAACTTCTAAAATACCCCATGTTTATTCCTTTTGCATGGTGTGATATTCATCAGAGAAACTACTTCCATTCGAACACAAACTAGATAGGATAATGTTCCATCGACCCCAAGAATCACCAAACAATAGTTTGAAGGAGGGCACACAATAAAATAACACACTTATTCATCCTTCCTCTTCTTATTTTGAATCCAACATCAAAATTGAAAAAACATGCATAACATGGATGAAAATAACCCAACATAAAAAAGAACTAACCTCGGATGATTTTGATATTCAACCCACTTACAATCAGATACAAAGCGAGGAACCCAATTTTGAACTAAAATCTAGTCTAATTCACTCATTTACAAGATTTCATATATTTTCTGGAAAATATCCATAAAATAACTTAAAATAATTTCACACTATTTGTTCTATATTAAAACCTTTAAATGTGGATGAAGAAAAATTAAATCAAAAGGAATTAAAATTCACGTTAGAAAACACTAAAAAGATTGGATTTACTACATTAATTCACCAATTTGATACTAGGCCAACATGAAACACTTCTTTCATGAAAAATATTTCCCAACCCCTCGAACTGCCATAATAAGAAAATATTTTTTTTTGGAATAAGACAACCCAAAAGGGAAACACTTCATGAATACTAGGACAGATTTAAATGCATTTGTTCAATTTTCCCACACCACCAAATAAGTGATAAAATTATAATATAGTGTTTTTATGAAGGTTTAATTCTTATTGATCGAAATATGTTTGATGATACTATAGGTGGTTCACTAGTTGATAAAACTGTAATCTCTAAAAGGACTCTCATTGAGAACATAGTGCATAACACTCAAAAATTCGGTTCAAGATCCAATGTACCTATTAGAGGTGTTCATGATGTGAAGAGTACTGAATTTGAGAATAAGGTGGACATGAAGTTTGAAGAAGTATGTACCCTTCTTCAAAAACATACTCTTTACCAAGGGAATTCTCAATATCCTCCTCCAAATCATTGTGGTATAAGTTCTTCTTGCACCCACAACTCTAACCAAAGTCCTCAATTGACTGAAATCTCTAAGAGTTGTGAGGCAATCTTTTCATTCCACCCACATAACCCACCCTTTAGGCAAGAACATTACTATCCATCCAACCTTGGGTGGAAATACAACTAATCATATTGTAAACGGGGAACTCAGACCAACCTCAACAACCATGGAATCAATTATGCCAAAATATTCATCCACCACCAACAAAAAATCCTCAACCACCCTAAAGGCCTTTCTAACAAATCCCTCAAAAACAAGAACATATCCTTGAATACATGGTGAAACAAATGGCTTCCAACAATATGAAATTCCAAAAAACCACCCAAGCTACCATACAAGATTAAAAAAACAATTAGGCCAACTAGTCAACTCGGTGGGGGTAAATCCAAAGTCATGTGTTGGGTAAACTACCCTCTGAACCACTAATCACCCTTAGGAATTAGGGAAATTGAAGTGACACCACCCATTGGAGTCAGACACAACTTAAAATCCCAAGGAACCCTCCATGAAAGTTATCCCATCCTTAGGAAACCGCCATCCCAACCACTAAAAATTGTCCCAGCAAAGAAAATCCTTATCTTGAGAAAAATACCACCAAAGGATAATGTGTGTCTATCAATGAGCCTCATAGCCCAACCAATCCTCTTCCATTTCATTAAAGGTCCTCCCAAACAAGAAAACAAAAATTAATGAAACTTGATAAATAAATCATAGAAATTTCAAAAAGTGTAGGTTAATATTCCATTGATTGATGTCATGAAGAAAATTAAAAGAAACATAAAGTTTATGAAGGAGATTTATAAAAATCATAGGCGACTTCGAGGTGATGAGATTGTAAGATTGGGGAGGAATGTATTAGAATTGATAGATCCATAACTTCCCACAAAATTAATTGACCATGGATCATTTTCAATTCCTTGCACCATAGGGGAGTATTCCTTTTCCAATCCTATTCTTGATTTGGGTGTTCTATAAACTTTATTCCTCACTCCACTTACTCATCATTGCATGTTGGGGAACTAAATCCCACTAGAATTTTTTTCAATTAGAAAACAAGAGTACAACACACCCCACTAGTGTGTTAGTGGATGTTCTTGTGTGGGTGAAATTTTTTATTTTTCCTGCTACTTATTATGTGATAAAAATGGAAGATGATAGGATAAATTGTCATGCCCCAATTATATTGGGGAGACCATTCTTGAAAAATTACGAAACCTTAATTAATGTCTATAATGTTACACTATCTGTGGAGTTTAGTGGGGGAAATTTTCCACTTCAGCATCCTTGATTCCATGAAGCACCCCCTACAATAACATTCTTCTCTCTCTAGTAATTCAAATTATGTACTCCCTTCCCTTGAAAAACATATGTTCATTCCATTGACCCCCTTGATTGAAATTCTAGGTAATGAATCATGCATTGATTGTTGTAGTGTACTAGAAAAATTTAATGAATGTTTGTTGATTGCTGATTTTTTTAACATTGAGGATCACATGACCATCGATGATACTAATCACCTAGTAAAAAGCTCATTACTCATCTGAGGATGATACCATTGAGTAGTTAGATGGGATTAGTGACCACAAACATTAACAAAAACTCACATAAATCCAAAATCCCCTTAAATTGGAACTCAAACAACTACCTCAAGATTTAAAATATTCTTATCTTGAGAATGGAAACAAGTTTCTAGTAGGAGCTGGGAGCTTGGACCGCGTGTGGTGGTCGTGGCCGGGTTCCAAGTGGGGGACCCATCAGTTGTTTCTTTTTGTTTATCTGTTGCCGGGTTGTGGCACTTTTTGGTTGGGCGCGTGTTTTTCCCCTTTTCTTTTCAGCTTTTACTTTGTACTGTTTAGAGGTTGATGCACATCTGTGGTTTATACATATACCAGTTACCCTTTTTCATTACTTGTCTTTTCTTTTACACTGCACTTCTGCATTGAGTTTGCTGCAGGTGTGTGTGTACAGGTACTTAGGAAAAAGCCTCCCCGAGTTGTTGTGCCTTCGACGCTAGTCGCCAGCCCCTGGCCTATGGAGGCGGGCTTGGGGTAGTTGCGGCTCGAGCCTGGGTAGGGTCGGGTCGTGACAAAGTGGTATCAGATGTGGTTCGTTCCTTGGGACATTGTGCGGATGTCCCTAAAAGAGGAATTGGTTGGGATTTAGGGCAATAGTGTTAACGTGTCTCGAGAGCGGCTCTCAAGCCAGGGAGTCCAGTGATGGTGCGACGGCTGACGTATCCATTCACTAGGACCCTGATAACCCACTTGTCAACTCGGCATGCTGAGACACTTATTGTAGGGAAATTTGTTTGTGCATCACATAGGACTGAGTCTTGACTATCCTTCTTCAGTCAGCTCCCCATTGTTGTTGTTGTTGGTATATAAATTATGCTCATCTGACCGCGACACTCCTTGATAATATTCAGGATGTATCCGCGAAGAAAACCAGCCAAGATTCCAGCTTTAGTGTGTGCCGAAGACCCTGTGAGCTACGAGGCCACAGTCCAGGACCCATCATACGAGCCCTTTCTCCGAGTGGGCCGGTAGCAGCACCCCCACCTGTTGATCAGCAGATAGTTTCGGCAGAGCAGGATGAGCTTGAGCGTAGGTTGAGCATGGTTCGTGAGTTCCAACAGCAGAGACAACTGAGGTTTAGTGGTGAGCCAGACCCTCAGGCAGTAGAGGCTTGGCTTGAGGCAGTGGTTTGCCTTTCCAGGCTTGTGCAGACGCTGACAGATCAGAGAGTGGCTTTGGAAGCCACCCTTTTTCGTGGAGCAGCTCGGCATTGGTGGAGTTTGGTGACTCAGCTTCCTGACGAGTCGTCGCTTTTGTGGGGAGACTTTCTATTGTTGTTCTGTGAGGATCTTTTCCCTCCTGCTTACGCTCCGTTCAGATTTAGGAGCTCCTACAGTTTTAGCAGGGAGGGATGACGGTGACCGAGTATGTGGCTAGTTTCGCAGACCGTGCATGCTTTTACCCGGACTTGGTCCATGATGACAACTTCCGAGCACAGAAGTTCGAGCAGGGTCTCTGCATAGAGATTCGTGCTGTCATAGTACCCTTAGGTATTTCCACATATGTCGGGGTGCTAGAGTAGGAGCTGGTGATAGAGGGATTCCTGTCACATTCTAGAGTTGGTGGTGGCAGTAGGCATGTTGGATCTGAGACGTCTGCCGCAGCTAGCGGGCGTCGGCAAGCAGAACCTCAATGCAGGTGGCATTTCCATTTCCAGTTTCGGAGACATGGTCGTATACCACTGTGGCAGAAAAGTACAGGGCCTCAGCCAGGGGTGACCTTCTGTGAGTGGGAACCAGGCCGTGGTCGTACACCACAGTGGCACTAGAGGGCACCAGTGCAGCCCAGAAAGAGTCGGTGCTATGCTGGTGACGGGCGAGGTCACTTGGCACGAGACTGCCTGACCCGAGTTGCTGAGAGCTTCTGGCAGGCAGCAGTCGCACCACCACGGCAGAGGCAGCACCGTGATCGGAGTAGTTCCCAAAGAGGTGGTGCTAGCAGAGGAGCGGGAGGAGCTCGAGGTTGGGGACAACGTTACGAGGTCTTCCCATCACCATCAGGTGGTCCAAGAAAGGTTCTGGGAGCTGCGAGTTGGGACTGCAGACATCCGTGAGCTTTGGATGTCTACAATCCTGCAGAGCATGAGGTGATAAGAGGTATACTCTACAGCTCTTCTAATTCTTGTAGTAGAATTGTTAGACTCTGTTTGTGGAATTATTTCCTCCCTTATCCTTGCTTGAGGTGTTACCAGGGTGGCGCGGGGCATCAGTGTAACCCTGTGTTGGTATGATTAAAAGGTGTGGGACCTTTTTCTCTAGTCGATGGTGTTGACTCCATCGCTCTCCGAGCATGTAAGAGAGTCTTGGATGAGAGACGTCGAATGTGAAACCTTGCATGACCAGATATCCTTGAGTGCTTTACCATATGGATATTCTGAAGGAGGGAATCACCGGGCCTTATTCCAGGTGTAGGAGGTGATTCTAGTCGTGGCGTGTGACAGAGAGGTTTGACCGGGGAGGTGAGCTACCCCCGAGGGCCTTCGGGCTGTTTGAGACCGTGCAAAGGGATGACGAGGTACCCTACCACCTTGACCAAACTTCAAAGTCTAGAGTGGGTGCACGACATCGGCAAGGGCCGACCACGCGTGAAAGGATCAATCCTTTGGTCTTTGTGCGGTGATGCAGAGCTATGCGTGGGTTCTTCTGGGTATGGGAAAGCCAGGTGTGGGCATAGTACCCTGTGTTCCTCCCTAGTTTTTCTTTTCAGGTACGAAAATCTTGAAGGAGGTAATGATGTAAGAACTTGGTTTTTGCTATGAAAGACTTTGGAATCTTCTTGATGATATTCCAGAGCAGCGCCTTTAGACGGCATGCGATTCCGAACCCTGGAGTGGCAAGAATTAAATTTTCAGTGTGTTCACACTTGAAATGCCAAATAAATGGGATAACTCCTAAATGGTGATCTGAATCAGTGATCCAAGTGTACGGATGGGTCTAGAATGGGGTGTTTACCCTATGAATGACATAAAACTTGTCAGCACAAGACGTTTGGACCCCTCGCCCGCTTCTGGAATGTTAAACGGATTAAATAAATTAATTAATTTGTTTAATGTTGAAACACAGGTATCTCTTAAATGGTGGATCGGATAGGAAAATCGAGGGCACTGTTGAGTTCAGAGCGTGTCGTTTACCCTAGGAGGGGTATAAGTTTTTCGGGCGCGGGCCGTCTGTAAAAAATGGCCCCAGGAGCGTTTTTGTAATTTGGCGGCCTCGGGCGCTAAGTTTAATAACATTCAAAAGCGAGCTCGGATTAAAATTTCGAGACCACCGTTGTGCTCGGGGGTGGTGTTTACCCTAGGGGAGGCCTAACCTCGACCTCGTCGGGAGTTTTGGTTATGGGTTAATTTGGGGTGATTTGAAATTAATTAATTTAAAATTAGATTTTTTTTCTATTTAAGTAAACGCCACCCCTCCTCCCTTGTTTCTTCTTCCTAGCGGATGGAGTCTCAACCAAGGCCTCCTATATCCTCTCCTCCTCGAGGTGGTGTGTTGCGGTGGTGGCGGATCGTGCAGGAAGCGTCGGGCGAAGCCCATCAAGGTAGGCGGTGTTCGTTTGAGTTTTAAATCCCGAACCCCTCTTTGAGTTTGATTATTTGCATCAAATTGTTGTTATTTCTTCGAACAAATCCCATAATTGTGTAGTATAAATTATGAGCTTCCAATCACACTTTTCAGTTTTTAAATCGGAGTTTGGAGGCGGTCTCCGACATCCGGAGAAAGTTGCGGGTTCTTGTTTTGCTTCCGGCTGGTTTTGGGTTTTTCCGGCGGGTTCGAGCAGCCGAGCGCGGTGGACGAGTGAGCAGCGAGGCGCGATGGTGGGGTGTGCGGCCTCAGTCTGCTGAGGTTATAGGCCGGGGCTCATAGATGGCGAGAGGAGGATGGCGGAGGCAGCTTCCGGCGGGTGACGCGGCGGCGGGGGTCTCCTCAGCCGGAGCGACTCCCTTCTGCGGCGGCGGTCTGTTGGGGCTGCAGGCGGTGTCGGCCGGGCGATGGGGCAGGCGTGCGCCGGCCTGGCGTGGACAGCGGGGGAGCCCGAGGCGTCGACCTCCGGAGTGCGTAGGAGGACCGACCGCATGGCCGGTGCTGGGGTCGCCAGAACACCAGGGTCGCCCGACCCTGGTGAAGAAGAAGAGACCCGCAACAGCGGGTCTCTGTCGGGGGCAAACTGCCAAAGAAGGTGACAAGGAAAAAAAAGAGAGAAGTAATGAATAATAAAATGGGGGTCGCGTGTTTGAAAAAATAAAATAAAATATAAGTTTAAAATAATAATAATTATAATTATAATATTATTATTATTTTTCATATAAATCATAGACCGGGCGTCAGTCTCGTGTGTCGTCAGTGACGACGCGTCCCTTAAAATTAGAGGAATGTTTTGAGATGGTTTGGGGAATTTTTAATTCCCGAAACGAGGGGCCTCAAAGACGTGACGCATCTTTAAGCGAATTGTTGTTTTTCCAGGGATCTTGTTTTGGACAGTGCGGACGCGTCCAACATCCATTTTAAGTGCCGTCAGTGGCGTTGGGACCCTGGCACCGAGGCAGAGCTTTCCAGGGTGGTTTTAGGCACCGAGGCCACAATTTAGGCATGGGCCCCACAACCCTCCTTTCGAGCTGCGTGTAGCGTTTTAGCTCCTTTTTCATTGGACGTCTATTCGGGGCGTGCGAGCAGTCGTTGTTGGGTGTTTTTCCAAGGGGATCGTGTTGACACAGTCTGCCCGCGGTAATTCGGTACGATGGTGTGGGCCCCACAAGGGTCGTTTGGGCGTTGACGGTGATTTTCCATCTTTATCACTAGGTGTCCATTTTGGACAAGTGTTTTTTCCATCTCGTGTGATTTTTTGATAGGATCGCAATGGTTTGATCCATCCGTTGAGTTTCGGGACTGGGATGCGGGTCCCACGTAGCACTGCTCGTGTACGGTGCGCCAAAATGCATCTTTTTCTCCGGATATCCGTTGCGCTCAAGTGAGTAGTATTTTTGACGTGTTTTCCGAGGGGATCTCAATGGTGCGGTGTGCCCGACTGTTTTTGGGGCTGAGGCTCGGGAACACGGGACGTCGTACGTGCTTGAGGCGGTGTTGGTGACTTTTTCGTCAGATATCCGTTGGAGGTGAGTAAGTAGTCGATCTCGCGTGTTTTTCCGCGAGGATTACTAAGGTGTGATCCGTTTGGTTGTGCAGAGCCTGGTACACGATCTTGTTATATGTGGAGATGTGAAGGTACCCGGGGGGCGGTTCTTCTACTGTGTTCGTAGCGGACCCTTGGCGTGTGATCGCGTGCACTCCCGTGTGAGTGAAGTAATGCTTGAATAGTTGTGGTTGGTCGTTCCCCAGTCGTTGAGGTGGCAAGTTGGAGATGTTTCAGCACACCTTCGAGTTGACGTTGCCTTCCCTGTACACGATAGCCCTTGGGCTGAAAGTGAGTTATACTCTAGGAGTACACAGGAGCGCTTGGAGGTATGTGTGGTTTGTACCTGAGACTATTGTGCTCTAGGTTGGGGTTGATGTGGGGCCACATCTCGTGTGGGCCCCATGTGTGTGCCATGCCCTGCTTTACGTACTTGACCTCTCACGACATAGAGGGTCCCTCTGTGCTCGTTTGTTTGACCAGTAGGGTGGAGTTTTTCCCTGGCTCGGTGCTCGTTGGATTGACCAGCAGGGTTGAGTGGTCTCCCCCTGGCTTTGCTCTCGATGGATCGGTCGGTAGCAGTTCTAGTGACACCTAGTGATGGATTAGGCACTGAACTTCTTTTTGGAGGTTTGTTCTAGAGTTGGGTGGTTGCGCGATACCAACTCCGTATTCGGTTGGCCAGTGTTGTACCCTCTAGTAGAGATGGCCAGAGCAGTCCTAAGTTCTACCCTCCAGCGGGGCTGGGTAGTGGGTTACTCATCAACTTCTTCGGGTTTACCCTCCAGCGAGGCTGGGCAGTGGGTTGCTCACTGACTTCTAGGGTTTACCCTCCAGCAGAGACTGGGTAGTGGGTCAACCGACGCTCTTAGGGTCTTTCCTCCTACAGAGACTGGGCAGTGGGTCACCCGACGACTCTTTAGAGTCTACCCTTTAGTAGAGACTGGGCAGTGGGTTGCTCGTCGTCTAGTTCCAGGTCTACCCTCCAGCAAGGCTGGGCAGTGGGTCGCATGTCAACTTATTCCAGGTCTACCCTCCAGCTGGGCTGGGAAGTGGGTTGCCTGTTGATGTATTATGGTTTACCCTCTAAGAGGGTTGGGCAGTGGGTCACCCGATATCATATTATGGTCTACCCTCCAGCGGGGCTAGGCAGTGGGTCGCCGGATGATGTATTATGGTTTACCCTCCAGCAGGGTTGGGCAGTCGGTCACCCGATATCTGGTTATGAATTACCCTCCAGCAGGGCTGGGCAGTGGGACACCTGTTGGCATTCCAGGCTCAGTCCTATCTACTGGGCTAGCATGTGTCTTTACTCCATGATTACCAGAGCGGGACCCTTGGTTGTACGTGTCGGTGATGGAATGACTTTGACTTTGAGAAGACATCTCGACTGCATGGTAGTGACGAGGTTTGGTTTAACTTTCCCTAGAACTCTCAAGTATGAGGGGCACTTTCCCCACTGAGACGCGTTCTTGTGACGCGATCTAAAACCGTGTGGTAGAGTCAGTGCCGCCCAAAGAAGATAGTGTCGAGGTGCGGTGATTGAGCCCCTTGGATTGCGGTTCGGGGCAGATGTATGGGATGCTAGGCATCGATGGGGTTACTTCTGGGACTGTTGGCTACTCTTTTCTTGGGCTGAGCTACGGGATGGAGATCCCCTTACGACCTTGTTTGGGCTTCTCTTTAAGCATATGGATATGTATATACCGTGTTCCTGTACAAACTTCTTGGGTTTGGTTACTCTCTTTCCAGGGGAGGTGAAGATGCATGGGGTATGCCACGTGATTTCCGTGTCTAGCTTCTCATGGTTGAATGAGTATACTATCCTTCTATATGTAGCGAAGACTCGATGGGGAGTTCATATTCTCACCGTTTCGAGATCCTTGTGTCTGGACGAGTCTACTTCTTTTCTCTTGTTGGGTTGAGCTGGACTCCCTACTGTTACTCTTTTGCACTCTCAGTTGTGCTCTTTTACTTTTCTTATTCGCTCTACTGATCACCCATCGGTACCTCCTTTGTTACTCCCTCGAGCATTTAGGGTATCATACTAAGTATTTTTATACTCACCCCTGCTTGGGCTTTTCCCACACTTAGTGTGCCCTTGCAGGCGATGGACAGGTTGGTCGTGACTTTAGAGGAGCGTAGAAGCTGGGAGCTTGGACCGCGTGTGGTGGTCGTGGCCAGGTTCCAGGTAGGGGACCTGTCAGCTGTTTATTTTTGTTTACCTGTTGCCGGGTTGTGGCACTTTTTGGTTGGGCGTGCGTTCTTCCCCTTTTCTTTGCAGCTTGTACTTTGTACTGTTTAGAGGTCAATGCACATCTGTGGTTTATACATATAGCAGTTTCCCTTTTTCTTTACTTGTCTTTTCTTTTACACTGCACTTCTGCATTGAGTTTGCTGCATGTGTGTGTGTACAGGTACTTAGGAAAAGGCCTCCCCGAGTTGTTGTGCCTTCAGCGCTAGTCGCCAGCCCATGGCCTATGGAGGCAGGCTTGGGGTAGTTGCGGCTCGAGCCCAGGTAGGGTCGGGTCGTGACAAAGTTGTATCAGAGGTGGTTCATTTCTTGGGACGTTGTGCGGACGTCCCTAAAAGAGGAATTGGTTGGGATTTAGGGAAACAAGTTTAACGTGTCTCGAGAGCGGATCTCAGGCCAGGGAGTCCAGTGATGGTGCAGCGGCCGACATATCCATTCACCAGAACCCTGATAACCCGCTTGTCGGCTCGGCATGCTGAGACACTTGTGGTAGGGAAATTTTTTTGTGCATCACATAGGACTGAGTCTTGACTGTCCTTCTTGAGTCAGCTCTCCATCGTTGTTGTTGACGGTATATACATTATGATCATCCGACCATGGAACTCCTTGATAATATTCAGGATGTATCCGCGAAGACAGCCAGCCAAGATGCCAGCTTTAGTGTGTGACGATGACCCTGTGAGCTACGAGGCCACAGTCCAGGACCCATCAAGCGAGCCCTTTCTCCGAGTGGGACAGTAGCAGCACCCCCACCTATTGACTAGCAGATAGTTTCAGCAGAGAAAGCTGAGCTTTATCGCAGGTTGAGCGCGCTCCATGAGTTCCAGCGGCAGAGACCGCTGAGGTTCAGTGGTGAGCCAGACCCTCAGGCAGCAGAGGCTTGGCTCGAGGCAGTGGTTCGCCTCTCCAGGCTTGTGCAGATGCCGATAGATTATAGAGTGGCTTTGGAAGCCACCCTTTTTTGTGGAGCAGCTCAGCATTGGTGGAGTCTGGTGACTCAGCTTCCTGAAGAGTCGTCGCTTTCGTGGGGTGACTTTCTGTTGTTGTTCGATGTTGAGTTTTTTCCCTCCTACTTACACTCCGTTCGGATTCAGGAGCTCATGCAGTCTTAGCAGGGAGGGATGACGATGACCGAGTACGCAACTAGTTTTGCAGACCGTGCATTCTTTTACCCGGACTTGGTCCATGACGACAACTTCTGAGCGCAGAAGTTTGAGCAGGGTCTCCGCATATAGATTCGTGCTGTCATAGTACCCTTGAGAATTTCCACATATGCTGGGGTGCTATAGCAGGAACTGGTGACAGAGGGCTTCCTGTCACATTCTAGAGTTGGTCGTGGCAGCAGGCACGTTGGAGTCGAGACATCTGCCACAGCTAGCGGGAATCGGCAAGCTGAACCTTGACGCAGGTGGACTTTCCATTTCCGGTTTCGGAGACGTGGTCGTATACCACTGTGGCAGAAAAGTGCAGGGCCTCAACCGTGGGTGCCCTTCTGGGAGTGGGATCTGGACCGTGGTCGTACACCACAGTGGCACCGGAGGGCTCCAATGTAGCCCAGAGAGAGTCAGTGCTATGATTGTGATGGGAGAGGTCACTTGGCATGAGACTGCCCGACCCGAGTTACTGAGAGCTTCGGGCAGGCAGCATGCACACCACCACGGCAGAGGCAGCACCGTGATTGGAGTAGTGCCCAAAGAGGTGGTGCTAGAAGAGGAGCGGGAGGAGCTCGAGGTGGGGGATGACGTTACAGGGTCTTCCCATCACCATCAGGTGGTCCACGACAGGTTCTGGGAGCTGCCAGTTGGGATCGCGGACAGCCGCGAGCTTTGGATGTCTACGATCCTGCAGAGCATGAGGTGATAAGAGGTACACTCTATAGCTCTTCTACTTCTTGTAGTATAATTTTTAGACTCTGTGTGTGGAATACTTTCCTCCCTTCTCCTTGCTTGAGGTGTTACCAGGGTGGCGCGGGTCGTTGGTGTAACCCAGTGTTGGTATGATAAAAAGGCGTGGGACCTTTTTCTCAAGTCGATGGTGTTGACTCCATCGCTCTCCGAGCATGTAAGAGAGTCTTGGTTGAGAGATGTCAACTGTGAAACCATGCACGACCAGATATCCTTGGGTGTTTCACCATATGGATATTCTGAAGGAGGGAATCACCGGGCCTTGTTCCAGGTGCGGGCGGTGATTCTAGTCGCGGCGTGCGACGTTGAGGTTTGACCGGGGAGGTGAGGTACCCCCAAGGGCCTTCGGGCCATCTGATACCATGCAAAGGGATGGTGAGGTACCATACCTCCTTTCCCTAACCCTAATGTCTAGAGTGGGTGCACGACATCAGCAAGGGCCGACCACGCGTGAACGGATCAATCCTTTGGTCTGTGTGCGGTGACGCAGAGGTGTGTGTTGGTTCTTCTGGGTATGGGAAAGCCAGGTGTGGGCATAGTACCCTGTGTTGCTCCATAGTTTTACTTTTTGGGGATGAAAATCTTGAAGGAGGGAATGATGTAAGAACCTGGTTTTTTCTACAAAATACTTTGGAATCTTCTCGATGATATTCCAGAGAAGCGCCTTCAGACGGCATGCGATTCCGAGCCCCGGAGTGGCCAGAATTAAATTTTCAGTGCGTTCACACTGGAAAATCTAAATAAGTGGGATAACTCCTGAACAGGGATCCGAATCAGGGATACGAGTGTACGGATGGGTCCGTAATGGGGTTTTTACCCTAGGAATGACATAAAACTTGTCAGCATGGGACGTTTGGAGCCCTCGCCCGCTTCTGGAACGTTAAACAGATTAAATAAATTAATTAATTCGTTTAATGTTGAAATGTAGGTATCTCTTAAACGGTGGCTCTGGTAGGAAAACTGAGGGCACCATTGAGTTCGGACCATGCCATTTACCCTAGGAGGGGTATAATTTTTGCGGGCGCGGGCTATCTGTGAAAAATGGCCCCAGGGCTGTTTTTGTAATTTGGCGGCCTCGGGCGCTATGTTTAATAACATTCAAACATGACCTCGGATTAAAATTATAACACCATCGTTGTGCTCGGGGGGTGGGTTTTACCCTAGGGGAGGCCTAACCTCAACCACATCGGGAGTTTTGGTTATGGGTTAATTTGGGGTGTTTTGAAATTAATTAATTTAAAATTAATTTTTTTTCTATTTAAGTAAACCCCACCCCTCCTCCCTTGTTTCTTCCTCCTGGAGGATAGAGTCTCAACCAAGGCCTTCTCCATCCTATCCTCCTCAAGGTGGTGCGTTGCGGTGGCGGTGGATCTCGCGGGAAGCGTCCGGCGAAGCCCATCGAGGTTGGCAGTGTTCGTTTGAGTTTAAAATCCTGAACCCCTCTTTGAGTTTGATTATTTGCATCAAATTGTTGTTATTTCTTCGAAAAAATCTGATTATTGTGTAGTATAAATTATGAGCTTCCCATCACACTTTTTGGTTTTTAAATCGGAGTTTGGAGGCGATCTCCGACGTCCGGCGAAAGTTTCGGGTTCTTGTTTTGTTTCCGGCTGGTTTTAGGTTTTTCTGGCGGGTTTGAGCCGTCGAGCGCAGCGGCCGAGTGAGCAGCGAGGCGCGGCGGTGGGGTGTTCGGCCTCGGTCTGCTGAGGCTATCGGTCGGGGCTCACAGACGGTGAGAAGAGGACGGCGGAGGCAGCTTCCGACGGGTGACGCGGTGGCGGGGGTCTCCTCAGCCGGAGCGGCTCCCTTCTCCGGCGGCGGTCTGCTGGGGCTGCAGGTGGCATCGGCCGGGTGAGAGATCAGGCGTGCGACAGCCAGGCATGGATATCCGGGGAGCCCGAGGCGTTGACCTCGGGAGTGTGCAGGAGGACCGGCCGCATGGCCGGTGCTGGGGTCGCCAGAACACCAGGGTCGCGCGACCCTGGTGAAGAAGAAGAGACCCGCAACAGTGGGTCTCTATCGGGGGTGACCTGAAAAAGCAGGCGATAAGGAAAAAAAAGAGAGAGAAGTAATGAATAAAAAAGGGCAGCCGCGGGTTTGAAAAAAAAAGAAAATTAAAAATATAATATAATTTTATAATAATAATAATAATAATAATAATATTATTATTATTTATATAAATCATAGACCGGGCGTTAGTATCGTGTGCCGTCAGTGAAGATGCGTACCTTAAAATGAGAGGAATGTTTTGAGATGGTTTCGGGAATTTTTAATTCCCGAAACGAGGGGCCTCAAAGGTGCGACGTGTCTTTAAGCGAATTGCCGTTTTTCCGGGGATCTTGTTTTGGACGGCGCGGACGCGTCCGACGTCCGTTTTAAGCGCCGTCAGTGGCGTTGGGACCCTAGCACCGAGGCAGAACTTTCCAGGGTGGTTTCAGGTGCTGAGGCCATAGTTGAGGCACGGGCCCCAGGGCCCGTCTTTCGAGCTATGTGCAGCGTTTTAGAACCTTTTTCATCAGACGTCCATTCAGGGCGTGCGAGCAGTCGATGATGGGTGTTTTTCCGAGGGCATCGTGTTGGCGCAGTCTGCCCGCGGTAATTCGGCACGATGGTGCAGGCCCCACAAGGGCTGTTTGGGCGTTGACGGTGATTTTCCTTCTTTATCACCGGGTGTCCGTTTTGGACAAGTGTTTAGTCCATCTCGTGTGCTTTTTTAAGAGGATTGAAATGGTGCGATCCGTCCGTTGAGTTTTGGGACCGGGATGGGAGTCCCACGTAGCACCACTCGTGTGCGGTGCACCGAAATGCATCTTTTTCTCTGGATATTGGTTGCGCTCAATTGAGCAGTCTTTTTGACATGTTTTCTGAGGGGATCGCAATGGTGCGGTGCGCCTGACTGCTTTCGGGCCCAAGTCTCGGGATCATGGGATGTCGTACGGGCATGAGGCAGTGTTGGTGACTTTCCGTCGGATATCCATTGGAGGCGAGTAAGTAGTCGATCTCGCGTGTTTTTTCACGAGGATTACAACGGTGCAATACGTTTGGTTCTGCAGAGCCTTGTACGTGATCTTGTTAAATTTGGAGATGTGAAGGTACCTCGGGGGAGGTTCTTCTACTGTGTTTGTAGCGGACCCTTGGTAAGTGATCGTGTGCACTCCCGTGTTAGTGAAGTAATGCTTGAATAGTTGTGGTTGGCCGTGCCCCAGGCGTTGAGGTGGCAAGTTGGAGATGTTACATCATGCCTTCGCGTTGATGTTGGGTGCTGTGTGCACGATAGCCCTTAGGCTGAAAGAGAGGTATACTCTAGGAGTACACGGGAGCGCTTGGAGGTATGTGTGGTTTGTACCTGAGACTGTTGTGTGCTTGGTTGGGGTTGACGTGGGGCCACACGTCGTGTGGGCCCCATGTGTGTGCCATGCCCTGCTTTATATACTTGACCTCTCGCGACGTAGAGGGTCCCTCTATGCTCATTTGTTTGACCATCAGGGTGGAGTTTTTCCCTGGATCGGTGCTCATCGGTTTGACCAGCAGGGTTGAGTGGTCTTCCCCAGGCTTTGCTCTCGATGGATTGGTCGGTAGCGGTGCTAGTGACACCCAGTGATGGATCAAGCACTGATCCCCTTTTGGTGGGTTGTTCTGGAGTTGAGTGGTTGTGCGATACCCACTCTGTATTCGGTTGGCCAGTGTTGTACCCTCCATTAGAGATGGCCAGAGCAGTCCTGAGTTCTACTCTCCAGCGGGGTTGGGCAGTGGGTTACTCATTGACTTCTTCGGGTTTACCCTCCAGCAGGGTTGGGCAGTGGGTTTCTCACTGACATCTAGGGTTTACCCTCCAGCAGAGACTGGGCAGGGGGTCACCCGACGCTCTTAGGGTCTACCATCCAGCAGAGACTGGGCAGTGGGTCACCCAACAACTCTTTAGAGTCTACCCTCCAACAGAGAATGGGAATTGGGTCGCTCGTCGTCTAGTTCCAGGTCTACCCTCCAACAAGGTTGGGCAGTGGGTCGCCTGTCGACTTATTCCAGGTCTACCCTCCAGCAGGGCTGGGCAGTGGGTTGCCTGTTGATGTATTATGGTTTACCCTCTAGCAGGGTTGGGTAGTGGGTCACCCGATATCATATTATGGTCTACCCTCCATCGGGGTTGGGCAGTGGGTCGCCGGATGATGTATTATGGTTTACCCTCCAGCAGGGCTGGGCAGTGGGTCACCCGATATCTGGTTATGAATTACCCTCCAACAGGGCTGGGCAGTGGGACACCTGTTGGCATTCGAGGATCAGTCCTTTCTACTAGGCTAGCCTGTGGCTTTCCTCCATGATTACCGGAGCGGGACTCTTGGTTGTACGAGTCGGTGATGGAACGACTTTGACTTTGATAATAACTCTCGACTGCAGGGTAGTGATGAGGTGTGGTTTAACTTTCCCTTGAACTCTCAAGTACGATGGGAACTTTCCCCACCAAGACGCGTTCTTGTGACGCGATCTAAAATTTTGCAGGCGAGTCAATGCTACCCAAAGTGGATAGTGTCGAGGTGCGGTGATTGAGCCCCTTGGCTTGAGGTTCGGGGAAGACGTATGGGATGCTGGGCATCGATGGGGTTACTTCTGGTACTGTTGGCTACTCTTTTCTTGGGCTGAGCTACGGGATGGAGATCCCCTTAAAACCTTGTTCGGGCTTCTTGTTGAGCATATGGATATGTATATACAGTGTTCCTATACCCACTTCTTGTGTTTGGTTACTCTCCTTCCAGGGGAGGCGAAGACGCACGGGGTAAGCCACATGATTTCCATGTCTAGCTTCTCGTGGTTGGACAAGTCTACTCTTCTGCTATAGGTAGCGAAGACTCGATGGGAAGTTCATCTTCTCAACGTTTCCAGCTCCTTGTGTCTGGAAAAGTCTACTTCTTTTCTCTTGTTGGGTTGAGGTGGACTCCCCATTGTTACTCTTCTGCACTCTCAGTTGTGCTCTTTTACTTTTCCTATTCGCTCTACTGATCACCCTTCGGTACCTCCTTTGTTGCTCCCTCAAGCCTTCGAGGTATCCTACTGAGTATTTTTATACTCACCCCTGCTTGGGCTTTGCCCGCACTTGGTGTGCCCTTGTAGACGACGGACAGGTTGGTCGTGAATTTAGTGGAGCGTAGGAGCTGGGAGCTTGGACCGTGTGTAGTGGTCGTGGTCAGGTTCCATGTGCGGGACACGTCAGCTGTTTCTTTTTGTTTACCTGTTGCTGGGTTGTGGCACTCTTTGGTTGGGTGCATGTTTTTCCCCTTTTCTTTCCAGCTTGTACTTTTTACTGTTTAGAGGTCGATGCACATCTGTGGTTTATACATATAGCAGTTGCCCTTTTTCTTTACTTGTCTTTTCTTTTACACTGCACTTCTGCATTGAGTTTGCTACGTGTGTGTGCATACAGGTACTTAGGAAAAGGCCTCCCCGATTTGTTGTTCCTTCGGTGCTAGTCGCCAGCCCCTGGCCTATGGAGCCGGGCTTGGGGTAGTTGCAGCTCAAGCCCCGGTAGGGTCGGGTCGTGACATAAATGTTATGAACTAATTACCTAAAACTCTATACCTGAAAATATCCTCAATGTGAATTATACATTTAATTCAAGATTATGTAATGTTTATGGTCAGGTCCTTATAGTTGGAATCAGAGGTCAGTTTAGATAACTTTAGGGATTATGAGTTTTCGTTAAACACATGGTTAGTCCCTATTTTTATTATTATTTTTAAATCCTTGTTTTATAACTTTTTTTTTCAGATAAAGGAATGTTAGTTACAGATGGAAGGAGGAGGATCTCAAACAACATTCCTATTTCTTCCTGATGACTTACTTTCAATAATTATTGCAAATTCATGTTCGGATGATTGTGAAACTTTTTCTAACATACAACTCACTAGCAAGAAATTGGTTGAGATATAAAACACCTCCACTATACCCCAATATCATTGTGGATCATGGTTTGTATTTAATCAAATCCTATTTTCACAATATTCACATATTTTCAAGAAAGGTGAATATTTTAAATGAATTTTAAAATATTTTACCTTATCACAACATTTTGAAGAATATTATGATTTTGAAAAAGGTGCCGAAGACAAGGACCCTTGCAAAACCTATTTATATTTTCTTTTATAATTTAGTCTCTCAGTACATACTTATGTTATTTTAAAAGGACCATTAATTGAAAGCTTTCACTCAAATTCGGTCTGAATATTTTATAGAAATCATATTTTATAAGATGTTTTGAAATTATATGTCATACAAGATTATTTTCCAAAACTATTTTTCTGTGAACACCCATAGGAGCCAAGTTGTACAAGGTTTATTTGGATGAAGGAAGCAAATGATTTAGAAGGATCTCTAAATCATTGTTGCAATGCATGGACATTCTACCTATTTGGACAAGATAACGATGAAACCAAGTGGACACCATGATCAAGGTATGATGTTTTTTATTCTGGGATCATTTAATTTTATTATATGGTGGTGAAATTAAAAAAATTGCAATATATATAAGACATCAAGAATTAATATATGGAGATCATAATGATTTGTGATGAAAATGAGAGGTATATTGAAACCATTGACGTAAAAACATGTTAAGGTTATTTTTGAGTTTTATAAAAATGATAACACGCATACCATGTGAAAAACCCATCGCATCGGACAAAGCTGCAGAAATCGAACCCACAACCAAAGTACGATTGGGATTTATCGCCTACCACTAGACTACGAGAAGTCCTTAGTTAGTATAAATTATTATTTTTAGTTAAATTATTTTATTGATCATGAATATGTTGATTTAGGATCTTATTTTTTATCAAATTGATATCCTTAGTATAATAAAATTATTTGGTGATTATGTGATAAAATTGATTTTGGAAGACTTTATCTCTTTTTGGGAAAAAATATATACATATGGAAAATGGAATACTAGGGGATTTAAATTGTGATTTAGTGGTTGAAATATTATTTTTTGGAAGAATTTATGTTTTATTTTGGAAATATGGATATTTGGGTTTTTTATTGAAATGACTAACCTATCATAGAGAGTATGCGATTAGGTTAATTACACTTCAGTATAAGACTTTAAGAGTAATAGATGATATTTGGAGATAAATGTTAAGATTTACTAAGGAAGACTATGGGATTAAATCCTATAGAGTTTTGAGTTTCAATCTTAGTTTGGATTATTTTGAAGAATTTTAAGGAAAATTATGTATTCAATGGTCTTTCTTGAACTTTGGGTACTTTTGTTGAATTTTGGAGATTAAGAGTAGTATTTTTTTATAAAGGATTATCCTTTTTAGGGATTATATGATCTCATACTAACCATTTTGGTTTTACATAATTTCTAAAGACAAGGAAAATATATAGTTCTTATTTTGTGTATGATGTGACACTCTAGAAGTTGATTCTAGCACTTCTAATATGACCAAGTCAATTTGAATACTTATCATTGAGAGAAAAGTTAAGTTTGTGGTAGAAATTTAGTAAAGGATGAAATTATACATGACAAGTAAGTTTCCTTATGTTATTATTCAATCTCATAAATAAATCTTTCAACATTATGAAAAGGAAAATAAAACAAAAATGATGTATATTTACTTTTCCTTCTGGGAAACCAATGACCATTTAACCCATCACAAATTTGTGGTTTTCTTGTTGTTAACTTTCTCTTAATCATTTTTTATCACTCTCCATCAGAACTTGATTGTTTGTTCTCTCTTCCATATCCATGTTTTCCTACATGGAATCAGAGTATGGGTTATCTCGAGTGACCTTTTCACTTATCTTTAATTCTATTAACGTGATAGTTTTACTAACTCTTTTTCGATGTGGTACTTTTAATGACGTTTCCAATCCCAGTTTTAATATCACGAGGACATAATTCCCAAAAATGGGGAATGATGTAACATCCCAGGTAAATAAAGAACATGAAAATTTTCATATTTATTAATTTTTGTGAATTAAATATTAATTCTAATTTAATAAAGATTCTATGTATGATGGCGTACCCGATACACAATAATGGGTTTCATTGAAATCTTATGTTGCACACTAATAATATAATATTATTATTTTAAATGGTAGTTAAATCCTAGCTGTTGTATTGGTGGGAATGAATAAAACAAACTACAATATTATTATACATGTTTGATAAATATTTTTACATTTATCCAATAAAATTTAGAGGCTTAAAATAAGTAAATATTTCGATTTTAAGCATAAATACTCTAATATTCACTTAAAGGTCGATTTACTGCCTTTTAATAGAGAACACTCTTCAAATATAGTTTTTGTTAGTTTTATATGTTATTTTTTACAAAATAAAATTTTTCTTTAGAATCGGGACACCAAAATTTAATTTGGATTACATTTTTTTTATTTTTCTGATAATTTTCCTTTTTAATGAATAGTAAAAAAATATTGTATTTTAATTCAAAAGTGCCTTTTAATATAATTTATTTATACTGATAGATTATCTTTTTAATTGTTTCTAAAGTGTAATTAGAGTACATTTTTACCAGTTAATCCTATGTTGGACAGTGTAATTAATTTCACTTTGAAATTGGACATAAACAAGTGTCAATCTTTTGATAGTTATTATTTCTTAAAAACACGCTTTTTATTTTGACAGTGGGAATTAATTTTAAATTAATTTCTACCACTTATGTGTTTTGAATTTGGAAAAATAGATTCCATATTTGTAATAATTAGGTTCCAATTGTTTAAATAGGTAACTTTTATTTTTAGTCATTTTAAATATTTATTTTAGTAAATATTTTATTTACCATGATTAAAGGGTAAATATAGTAAATAAGGGTAAAATATAATATTATAATAATATTAAATTACCCTAACATGTGTCCTAATCCAATTGGCTGATACATATCCAACCATGGGAATCCTTGGGTTGAATTGGGGACCCCATGCAGCCACATGGGTGTAATAATGACATTTTATATTAATTAATTTAAAGTAAAGACAAAAATGACACAAAAAAATATCTTTTAGTAAATAACTTTTTACATGGGTTTATATAAGTTATCATTTCGACTATAAATATTATTTGGAAAGATAAACATATTTCCTATATCATGGTATTTTTATTATTCTTTTTGGACATCAAATAAATTTAATTATTTATGACAAATAATGGTGCGATATTTACCTCATTAATAAATGATTTAAATAAATATGATTATATATATTAAAAATATCCAAAACCTGTACAATTATTATTGGATTATTTTATTTCGACCACGATTCATCTTAACTTTTATTTTAATGAATATTTGATCTTTTAAAACCGAAGATGAGGTTATAATAAAATAATTGTTTCAAACTTTCCTAAAGAGGCCCTCCTCTCCCTTATAAAAAGCCCTCACTTCTAATACATTTTTCACACTATTAAATCCTTTGGATGGTGAAACCTATGCTCTAATAAGCTCCCAATATCCCTTTATTTATCTTAGAAGCCTTACCTTAGGCATAAAACACTTCAATAAACCCATTTGGTTCAAACCAAGGGGAGTTACTCAATTTATATGTAACGTCTCCTCTTAAGTTCTTTGTTTTATTTATTTCTATAACCCCATTAACTCTTTTTATTCCATTATTTTGTAACTACAATAGTATCCTAAATATACTATGATTTTTTTTGAGAAGGATTCGAACTACACTTACACACACCTCCATCTAATGGGTGAAGAACATACTGTTTCTATAAATGGCAAACTAACGCCTCACAAAGCGATGATTGTTCAATTATCTCCTACCACCTATTATGGTGTCCATTAATATGGAACTATATTTATATATTATATATATTATGTTTCTTTCTATAGGCTTCTTTAATTTTTATTTACAAACATACCTTTATGCTTTCTATAATGATTAAACGTAATAATTTCATTTTAGGATGTGCGGACTACTACCCCCTCAAAAGTGATATGAATCTTTAATACCTTATGTGGGATGTATAAAGGATTTAGTTAATTATATTATATATGATATTATAATATAATTATAATATAACTATGTATCATTATGTTTTAATTCCATTAAACATTAATTATAAATGAAAGTAGTGTTCATGCGTACGTACGACTTACCGTCTCCATGAACAGTGCATTTCATTTCTAATATCAAAATGTTATGTACTAATATAAATACACGTATACACTGGATATATATGATATATATGATATCTATATAATTAATATCATTCTGGAGATAATGGAGTTTTGACCACATGGAAAAATTGTAATTATAAGAACTTCATTTTAAACTGAAATTCCAAACATCGACAAAATGTATGATATGAAATCAAATCATTAACTAACTATTATTGCAATGTAATAAGTGATATAAAAGTAATAATAAAAATTAAAAATTTTATTAATCATGTATATATTAACTTTTGTTTATTATTCAGGGAGAACAAGGAACATACGAGTCAAGATGGACACGAGGTAAGAGATTTCTTATCTCACTTTTAATTCTTTGAGATTTCCATTGTTCAGCACTTATTTATTGAATATGGTGAACTGTGTAATGAAATTTGATATATATTATCATGATTATATTTATATTCATGGTATTATGTGATTTATTTGGTGGTTATTAACTTTTATCCTACGACTCGATTGATTACAACGTGGTAAGGGTTTTTCATCTCACTTTTTATTCCCGTGAGATTCATGCTATATTAGCCACTATTTCTGTTTTTGTAGTGGATGTACTTCCCATGATTGTATTATTTGTGTAATATACATTAATTTATGGGTGTTTATATATTCATCGTGTGATCTTTCTTTTATGGGGTGCATGTTTCGTAAGTTACCAAATCAGTAAGGGAACCTTTCTCCCTACTCTTTTTATAAGACATCTTTTTGTTATATCTTTTAATTTACATTTTATTATGTTGGGATATATTATTATATATCCTTATTGATGTATATTTTATGTCCACATGATGAGATATCCTTTTCTCTCTCATAAACCTATTTTATAAATTTTAAAGTAATGTCGTTCGGCTGTATAATTTCTGTAAGAAAACATCTTAACTCAATTTCAATTTTTGGGTTAAACATCTACTTCTTGATTATTTCATGCTATGAATATGTTTGAATAAATTATGATTGT
This sequence comes from Viscum album, assembly GCA_963277665.1. Lineage (NCBI taxonomy): Eukaryota > Viridiplantae > Streptophyta > Magnoliopsida > Santalales > Viscaceae > Viscum > Viscum album. The sequence goes on from OY728153.1 coordinate 496,477,105, forward strand.
TTTACAATTAATATAAACTTATATTGGGTGTATTTATATTTTTAGCACATAATTATGTAATTTATTTATTCATAATTTAAGGATACCGTTTTTATAAGGGATTTCGTCTCAATTTACATTTCCATTGAGACTGCATTGTTGATATGCACCAATTCACTCTTATATGGTGTATATACTATCCTTTGGGATATTATATCATTAATACCTTTATTCTCATGAAATTATTAAGTTATTATTAAATTTTATTCCTCTATTATTTGTATTCTAGGGTCTCTCATTTTGTTAAAAACTCCTTAACAAAAATATCGTTTTAAATGTTTTAAAGGTTTATTCTTTTAAATCTTTCACATTAATGTCCATGTTTTAAATTTTTTTTAAGGATTTATTTATACGAAAATGAATGTTTTGAAATTTAAATTTATTTCAGAAGCTTAAAAGTGATATGGGAAACTTTGATTCAAAAATCTATTTATTTAATATTTTAAATTGTTTGACAAAAGCATTGATTTTGTCAATATTTTGAAATGATATATTGTAATTGAAATGTGGAAATTTTATCTTTCCATTATGTTTATTTTATTGGTTATGAATATGTTATGGATATTAGAAATTGTTTACGTATATGCGTGGTTCTGTGATAAACCTTGGGTGGGTGAGCCCGAGATAGCTCTCTAATGCATTGGGTAACGTGACGGAGGTAAACATTAATGTTTCCCCTAAGAGATTTAGGGAATATACTGTGATGGATATTTCAAATGTGACTCCATCTGTAGTTGTGATAGATAAAATATAAGTATGTTATTTATTCCATAAGTTACCTTTATGATTTCCAATTTCTATGTGGTTTTCATAAATCTTATGATTTCATGAGGTATGTTATGATTGAAAAGTATGGTTTCATTGTTTTGTATTTATTGATGGGATAATGCTTTCATTCCTTATTTTATATCCCTTAGTGAGATTTTTATTCTCATCCCATGTTTTTGAAATGTTTTCCATAGGACTTATAGATGAATAAGGGCCAACGATGGGAACAAGGAAAAGTCATTCTATCAAAAACATTGAACTAGACATGACTCTTTTTTCAAGAGTTTTTATTTTATGAAAAAAATGGATACTGAGTAGAATTGTCAACATGTAATATTCATTTTGTTATGTAAATGTTATGACCTAATTCTCTAAAACACTAAACCTGAAAAGATCCTCAATGTAAATTATACATTTAATTCAAGATTGTGTAATGTTTAAGGTCGAGTCCTTATTCCCCTAATTCCCCATTTTGTGCTAGAATGTTACTTTTTGTTTCCATATTTATCATAGAAAATGATTCCAACTTTATCATGAATGCTATTGAAAATTCAAGATGAATTTCCGTATTTCATTTTATTTTAGCATCCAATTTTTTTGATGAAATGTGAATTCTAGAAATAATTAAATAATGTGACATACCAATATTTTTAAACTTGCATCCTTAAAAAAATGGTTTTATCATTTTCAAACCATTGAGAAGATTGATACCCTTTGTGTGATTATTTTAAGGGAAAATTGGTCACTTAATTTCTCCACGCATCTTTGCACCTAACCATTATGTGTGAATGTTTCTTACGTAATAGAAGGTAAATATATGTTAGTTTAATTTTTCCTTACCTTCTAAAAAAAATTTCGAAATTTTTTGTACTTATCCGATCTATTTCATTACTGTACCATATTGACCTATGTGTGTGTACATGTTATCCAATATTTTTATGCCGTAAAAAATCCCAAACAAAATAAAAACTATTAATTATTGAGTGGAGTGATGAAATGAACCACTTATGGGTATTTCTATGTAAATAGATTATGGTTTGACTTCTTGTAATGATTAATTAATTTGTTCTTGAAATTTTATTTCAATGGATTTAGAGAAGGTTCAGTGGAAAGGATCATGTATCCAATAAATTTTTAAAAAACTTATTTTTACTTGATAAAAATGGAAATAATCGAATAAAATTGTTGTCACACACACACATGGATAATTAGTGACATGATTAATTGTTGAATTATTTTCTTTGGTTTCTCTCATGTATCTCTTGTAATTTTATTCTGATATAATTTTTGAGACATCTTTTTTCATGATCACTGAGAATAACTCCTCGATGTGAATATATTTCATTGATCACATTTCTATGAAGAATTAAATTTTCATTGAATGTCAAATATTATGAACTTTATAATATCCCCATGCATACTTTTGGGAAATGTGACTTTTCCCAAGAGAGAAAATATTTATGTATGGGGGTGGTATCACATTATGGTTCACTTATTTATATCACCATTACAACATTATATGAAACTAATTTTGTATTATAAATTAAAAATATAATATAAAAATTTACATCAAGTTTTATTCAATTATTTAAAAATTATAACCGTTAAAATATGTATGTTTACTTGTTTTTATGATTTCATTGTAGGAGGATGGTATTTGGGGGTCTTAGAGATTATCCATAATGGAAATGGGCCAAACTGCATGGAATCCCAAGGACACCTATCCACATTTTTGAACATTTCTTGAATTCCACCACTCCAAATGGAATGAAATTTTGTGGTCCGATAAAAAAAAATCTATTTTCTATAACTCGTATAAAAAAAAGCATGATTCTTCTATTATGGGGCCCATATAACCAAATATGTCAATAGGATAGAATATTCCCAAATTCAAAATAAAGGTTCGGTATATTGACTATATATCCTAGAAAATATGTCTAATGGAGTATAAATTTAACATGAAGATATTAAATAGGGCTACCAAAAACCCTCCTCTTTTTTCCAAGTCGTGATATGGTCTTATACTAGTCCAAAAATGAGATGAAATTGGTATGACCATAACGGGGTTCCCAAAACCCCTTCACATTTTGGCTATAAAAATTCACCATCAGAACATCATTTGTAAGTTCTTACATAATGAAAATATATTCCATTTTGTATTCTTATAGGATTATCCTAATCATACTAGAAATTCATTAGGGAACAATCCTCATAGGGGGGTCAAGAATAAATACGGAGTTTCACCCGAGATTCCTACTCCTCTCGATGGAGGGCTAAATGGTGGGTGATCATTGAGAGGGAGATACACAATTGAAGAGGTAGTTATAGAACATAATTATCTAATGGTTTGTTGTATATTGTGGTTTGTAATTTTTCTTTTATATGTATCTTAAATTTTTATGATGTATTTAACTGAAACAATTTTTATTTCATAACCAACCAGTGTGTTATTTTAAGTCTCAGCCTTGTGTTTTTCCGAATCGAAAACATAATACTCCTCTTCATTCAAAAAAATTTTATATTTTAGTGTCCCTTGACAAACCAAAATTCATGCTATGTGTATATAATTTTACTATATGATTTTTATGTCAAGGTTTAGTCATGTTTTCATCATTTTAGGGGTTGTGGGTGCCCAAGATCATGGTTAACTATAAGTCAAATCATGACACCAAATCTTAATAATCAATTAAGAACAAGAAAAATTTCATGTGGTGTAGTATATTAGCAATGGTAACATAATCATCATTAATTTTTTATAATCCACTTTTTTAACTTTTAAATTCTTTAAAATAATTCATTTTATTTTAAAAATGTTTTCACAACCACCCCACTCTTTGTTTGTAATTTTTGTTAACAATTCACACTAAAACCCAACAAATCTCATTGAGAGAAGATATAGGGTCTTCCCTATAATATAAATAATATTTTATAATATAATCAAGTTGATGTGTCATGATAATGTGTTCACCCTTATTGGTTATCTCAGCATCTATGTCGGAGTTTGCACACACACGACCAAGAGTACATGGGTACAGGCACATTGTATACTCCCACACAGACACATCCAAGATAGATGTAAAAGTAAAAATCCATGTACATGGACCTAGGTATAAGTACATGAGAATTTGAATATCATATACATCTCCTTTGAAAAAGACACAGGGCGTTTACATGGGTAGGACCCAGTGTCAAAGGAACATGCTATGTACTCATAGTACATGGAGTTTACTCATTAAAATAATGATTTGTGCCATTTTATTTGGTGTCATGGAAAAGTTTCATTAGGGTGAATTCCTTATATCCATTCCCTAAGAGTTATTATGGAATCTAATACTACACATAAGATAGTGATGTATTCAGTAGGAATTCTTGGATATAGTTGTTGGAATCCGTTTGGGAGGATAGAAGTGAGATCCTATATCATCGTCTTACCCTAGGTGGAGTTCTTAGTTTCATTGTGACCAACACTACGTGGAAATCTATCCTTTACTTAGAGGGTTAATACAGACTGGTTTTTTGCTATACCTCATGGTCTAAGGGGTGATCCTCATCTGTTTATGATATATCTTCAGTCCTCTAGCGTATAATTCTAATGGAGGGACATGATGATGAATATCTGTTGGATAGACTCCATCCATTTTATCTAACACATGGAGTTTGTTATCGTATATGATTTCTACGTGGAACCTTTTATTATAAATAATTGGGTGTTATTATGGTTTTGACTTTAACTTGAGACTATATTGCTTAGTTTTGTATATCTAGATACTCTTATTATATGTGATATAGGCATATACCTCTATAGAGCTAAAAATTAAATTTTTTTTATTTGATTTGTCATTTTGGGTTATTTTGTAAGGTTTTTTTATAGTCAACTCTTTATGGAATTTTCCCGCATGTGTCATATTTTCTGTCAATTATCTACCTTTTCATAATTTCCTAGAGGGACTGGGACTAGGTGATGAATAGTGATCTAGAAATACTAGGGTGTGTTCCTAAGACATCTTGATAGAAGTCCCCATCTTTACTTTCATGTTGGACTTATTTCTATACTCTTTGTAGTGGGTTTGAATTTGACCTTATTTACTTTGCATTATATTTTTTCATACTCTGGTTGTGGGATTTAGATATTAGCATGCATGTTTCATTAGTCTAATTTATATTTCAGAATTGTATGGGGCTTGGAGATGTGTGTGTGTATATATTTAGGTACTTAGGCTAAGGCCTCCCATGCTAGTGATATTCCTACTTGATGCTAGTCGTCAGCCCCTGGACTATTACAAGAGGGCTTGGGGAGTCTCATCACATGACCCATTAGAACGCTTCATGACATATATACTCATTAACTATGGTGTGTCTTGATTATAATTATGGATCCTACCACCAAGACATCCAAAAAGGGTTCCACAAAGGAATTATGATGACTATCTTCCTTATGATGATGATTTGGTGCAGAACACTTATATTGGGGTAGTACCTCAAGGTGGTTTTCTAGTATAATTGCCTCACATTTATTAGAAGTTTATGTCTTCACTTCATGATAAGGATAAAGGAAATTTGAATATGATGCATGAGTTTTAGAAGAAGTAACCTCTGAGTTATTAGGGAGAGCCAGACCCTGAGGTAGCTGATGACTTGATAGAGGTGGTCACTTGTTTTTTCCAAAATGTGAGGAAACCTCCTGATTAGATGGGGGTACTAGAATATAGTCTTATGTAGGTCTTGTCCTAGAGATAGTAGAGTCTAGAAATACATACCCATGATGAGATAAATCTCACTTAGATGAAGATTGAGTATCTATTGCATGAAGTGTTTTATCCAACCATGTTCAGATTGTGCATATCCAGAAGCTTCTATAATTTCACTAGGATAAAATGATAGTGGTGAAGTATTTTTAATGGTTCAAAGAACATTCCTGACACTCTATATTTATTATTATAGATTAAATTTCCTGAGTAGATACCCTTGATTAGGCATTACACTAAGATATTATAGAAGTAATGACATTTATGTGAATTCCCAACTACGATGGATTACTTGAGAGGGCCTTGGTAGTGGAGAGATTTCTAGATGAGAATAATCTGAATATTAGTTCCAGGCATATAGGATCTAAGACCTCATCAGTTAGTATTCAATGGAATGCTTAATGATTTGTGAAATGATATGCTTTATAATATGATCTCAGGATGGAGGGATTACAGTTTAGAGATCCCAGGATAGATCTAATCATCTATGGGAGTGGTGGTGATTTTCTTATGATGGATAGAGACATTGTGTGAAAGATCACCCAAATCACTATGCTAGTGAGAGGTAGATGGTTGATAGAAATCCCTCGTAGAGATAGGGATTGGGGAATGGATGTCCACTTGGTGGAGGACACGGTTAAGGAGTTGGGAGAGCATCAGGATGTGGATAAAGGTTTGATATATTGTCACCACCACCCAAAGGTGGTCCACTCCTGGCATTGGGAGCTTGAGGATTAGGGTTGAGGATAGCTATTGGCCACAAAGGAGTATGAAATTATTGGATCTCTAGATGATTATAAGTATTCTCGATTTCCATTATTATTATTTAGTAGTATTGTTAGACATTTTTTGTGATATAATATATTCTTTCCACTTCATGCTCAAGGCTTATCTAGGGTGAAGTGGGTGTTGATAGAACCATGTGAGGGTTATGTTTGACGTAGATTCAGATTCATGGGGAATAGGGATGAATCCCTCACCAGGAAATGTTATTGTGATTCAATACAAAATTGTGTGGGTGAGTAAGTTCTCAACAAATTGGATAGTGTCGATGTGTGCCAAATGAGTTCCTTTAACTTGGGTGCTCAGGGAGGGTTGTGTGTTGGAGTGTTAGAGTAGTCCCCGACAGTAACATTTGACGATTTATGATCAAAACTTATGCTAGAGGCTCATAAAGAGAGTATTATTAACTAAAAACTTCTATAAAAAGTTTTATCTAACTCTAGGATGAGAGTGAATATGATATAATCTTTCCATAGTGGAAGGGAGACCCTATAATGATCTTCCTCATTATGGATTGGTTTCCTACAATCCATGATTAGATGGTTTTTATAAGAATTTTTTGGGGTGTTTCTATATTTTGGGGTGATTTTTTTTATAGAGGAGTGATTCGAGTCTGGGAAGGACAACCTCATGTGTGGGAAGATACGATAAACTTTTATCATATGGATGGAATGACCATTCAATTATTACATCTATAAAAATTCAATTTTGTACTATGGTGGTGGAGTTAATTATGTCCACCTGAGAAAATTTCGAGTTTACCTCCCCCCCTGAGAGTTGTTTTCTATAGAAGCTGGAACCCATGGACTACACCAATATTTTCGACAACTTATTAGTTTACTCATGTGAGTCTTCGTGAGCTATGGTGTAGTTGGAGGACTATAGATGGAGGGCCCGGTAAGACCCAATTTGTGCATTTAGAAAACCATATGTTGTTCATTAGTAACCTCATCAGCTCAATATCAATGGTTCATATGAGACACTTGAGTATGAAATGACATATATCATGTTAAATGAGGTTAACTCTCCAATTTTTAGAAAGATAAAGAGGAACAACTAATATATTTTATTCACATGGTCTCCCCTGATTGGATATCAACTAGACTTGTTCATGAAAGGCTTCCCAAAGGTGGGGAGTATGTTGTCCATATTAGGATTAGTGATGTCACCTATCACACTACGAGGTGTGGTGATGAGGAGGTTTCGTTCCCTCAGTAGTACACCCAAGAGTGTAGTGTTTGTTTAATTCAGAGATAACCATTCAGTTTCAGGAGAAATTTCATTGAGTGTTCGTGTTGTTGTGGTGTATTTTTTACTCCATAATTGGCATAGTACAAGTTGATGCCATGTTCGGTAGGCCCTATAGTTCACTATTTATCTAGTTGAAGCCTATAGAGACACTTTTTGTGGGCCTTGAGTTAGTTCTTGTGATGGATTTTGAGGGTGCATTTCATCCAAGGGAGGATAAGGACCACTGATTTATGTTTATATCTACATTGGGTTAGAAAGGTGGTGTACCTATAGAATATGTAACAATAGTTGGACCAAGTGATTTCTGTTTTCCACATTTCATAGCAGAGAAGACATGTTCACACTTCATTGCACGATGTCGACCAGGCTTGATTTGGACTTTTGGAATGTATTTTCTTCTGTGGCTTCACTTAGTTAATATTTTTAGATAGCACGAGAACCCTTTAGTGAGCTCACTACTATGGTGTGGGAGGATCAATTAGGAGCTCAGTTTCTTTCTCCCGATTCCTAGGATTTCAATTTGTAGGATGAAAATCCTAAAGGTGGGGAGAGTGTAGTGACAAGGGTTTTTACATGTAATAATTTATATTATTTCAAGGAATATTTATGAAGCCCCAAACAGAGTCGGTGTGGGATTCTAAAGCTCAGAGAGCCTCAATTTGGTGATGTTAAAAATATTAAAAATATTTTATCTTGTATAGATAGTTCTTTAGTAAATGTGTAATAACTCTCAAGTAGAGTCTCAAATCATAAATCTGAGATCGTGTTTGAGTCTGGAATGCTGGGTTTACCCTAGGTGCGGTATAATTTTTTTAGTGTTTAGTGCTAGTTCGGAGGTGACCATTAGAGGGCTGTTAAATAGAGATTTATTAATTTATCAAAATTAAATTAATAAATCATCTCCCATTGGGTTTAGATAATGGAAGAAGGTATGATATCCATATAAAAATGGATGAACCGAGGCTGAATCAAGGAGAGGAGGTGCTTTCAAGCCCTATTTTGGACGCTGATCAACACCAGATCGAGGTGATGCAGGTTCCAAGTTCCATTTTGGACTCAAAACATCAATTTTTTCCACAAGGTAGGAGGTTTTATGATATTTACATACCAATCCTTGTTTTTTATTGTTTTAAGGCTCTAGAGCCCTTAGATGGCTTCTAGGGACCCTGTAAAGGATGATCTAGGGTGGATCTAGAAAAATAAAGTATTTCATGTGGCTCACAGGGAATTCCCATTGGAATTCTTGATCACACAATGTGTAGTTAAAAGGATCACACACCTTGTGTTCTTCCCATTTGAGGAAGATAATTTTTTGGGACTAAACTCCATGTACTGGGGGTACATGTTGTGTTGTTATCCCAGGTTATAGAGCCTAGTACATGGATAGGGATGTCATGTCAAGAGACATGTCCATATGAAAGTACACAGCCATGTACACAGGCACGGGTCGATGAACAAGGAACAACATGAGGATATGGACAAGTGTCCATATAGCCATGAAATACCATGTACCAAGGGTACACGCCGTGTGGTATGACATGGAAAGCCGAAAATGTATGGTCAAGACATTCCCAAAATATTGGATGGGGTCACATTCCATGTGACACAGGTACACACCATGTAGTATCCTTTTACACACTGATTATCGAGTAGGACATGGATGGGGTCTAGTTCCTAGAGACTTACAGTGTACTGTGGGTACAGATCATGTACTCCACTTGGAAACTTCTCCCTCATGCATATCTATATTTAGGAATCATATGGGGGACCATGATTAGAGTATCCTAAGTATTTTTCTATGTATAACATGATCATGGTCATGGTTTGACATTATAGATGTGATGTGACAATTTCTAAGTGTGAAACTTCTTTAAGTGATTCTTGATGATGGCAGTGATTGGGCATGATCATTAGAGAGTTCATATAGAGATATTACTCTCTTGTCACAATAAAAAACATTTCTTCTATCCATGGATATGGTACTCCCTTGTCACACCAAGTAATGGGTACTCTATACTCATAGAGTAGTTCGCTCAGGGTCAGTACTCCCCTATAATTTTGGGGTGTGGGGTCCATTATTTCATTCATACCAGTGAAGATGGAACTCCACTATACATTAGTGAAGATACTCTATCCATTATGTGGTACTCCCCTCTCTTAAAGAAATAGTGGTGAGTGGGTCCTACAAGGGATTTGGAGCTCCCTTGGCTCTAGAGTGATGTGGGAATGAGTTGGCCCCTCTAATAGATTTTTTCAATGCCTAGTTAGGAGTTTGTGATCAATGTGTGGGCCACTCCATAAAAGTTATTTAGAGGTTTAATAAGATGGGTAAGAGTTAGTAATTCTTCATCTACTTGGTAGTGATCAGGTGTGGGTTCCCTCTTGTTCTCTCTTGAGGATTCACGTTTATATTGTTTCAGAGTTAGACTTCTATTGGCTGTGAGGGCAGTGGAGAGGGGACAACCTATCTACTTCAGTTCTTATGAGATATCATGGGGTAAAAGAAAATGGAGGAATGACCTATAATTCTAGGAAGTATATTTGTACCTAAATATTTATTTTCATTGAGTGATATATTATGGATGAGTACCATCTAGGATGGAAGAATGCACAGAGTGGGTCCTCCATGATGACTATTTCCTTTATCCTCAAGTAGAATACAGTATCTGGCATTGTGGATGATACCTCATGAGACTTGGAGTCTGAAACAACTACATTTGGAATATTATGAGTGCCTTTGAAGTGATGTCATATATCATGATCGAAATACCTTTTGGATTGATCTGAATATTGATGTACAGTCAAGAAGTGTTGGAGATGGAGTTCTTATTCTCTCCCAATTGTCTTTACACCACTGGATTTGGGTCGAGACGAATGTTTATTTTATGTTTCTCCATTTTATATTGTGCTTTTTGGGGTTCCATATCGGTATTTGTTATACTGACACTTTCATGGGAGCTTCCCAAACATGTCATGTCTTCTGAAAATGACAGGTTATTCAGTAGAGTCCTATGAGGACTTAGAGTAAGAAGAGGATAGCGAGCTAAATGGACCGAGTTGTATAATGTTTCTTGAGTGAAGTGTTTTCTATTGGATGAATTTGATAGTGGTCCCCTCTATCTAAGCATGTTTGATTCTATTATAGTTTTTGATAAGCTTTCATTTTCATTTTTTTATTTTTTAGTACTTTTATTATACTTTGATTGTGGGATAGATGTATGCATGAATTTTTTGGTATCAGTTTTAATATCTTTTTAGTATTTCATGGATATATTTGTGTTTTCATGCATATAGGTACCATAGTCTAAGTCATGTCATGTGTGTGATATGAATACTTTGTGTTAGTCACCAACCCCTGTCCTATTGGAGGTGGACTTCGGGTAGTCAGAGATTAGGCACTGCTGCATTAGGTTGGGAAAATATATTTATAAATAAGTACTTAACTTTTAGAAATGTCATTATATACGTTGAAAATATTTTCTTCTCAAAAAATTTATTTTTATTTATTTTTATAAGAAAAAAAAAATCAATTTATTTAAACTTTTTTAAACTATATTTTAGAAAATTAACTTCATTTTTTGAATCCTCGTGTCAAAATATCATAAGGTTATTTTTTGTTAATTTTCTGAAATGTTAAATTGTTTAATAAATAGTGAGAAATACTGATTTTTATTAAAAACTATGTTTTCTTTTAAAGAATTTACAAGTTAAATTTTGTTTTAATATAATTTTAAATGTAAAATTAGTTCAATTATATAATAATTAATATAATTTAGTTCATTATAATCAATTTATTATTTAATTTTCAAATTAAAACTTTTTATACTTACGAAAATTTTCTATTTTGAAAATAGCTTTTTATTACTCTTGTAGGTTTAATTTTAAATTAAATTATTCCAATTCTTTAAATTGAATTTGGAAAATTGAATAAAATAATTTTAATTAGAATAAATTATATTATATAATAAGTTTGAATTAATTTTTGTACATAATGAATAGTAAAAAAGAGTAAAAATTAACTATCATAGTTAAGGTTAAAAAGAGTTTACTGATGGGTTAAACTACAAAGATAAGTGTTAAAATGACATAATAAGTTGTAAAAATACTATTATATGGCTATATGTGGACCTTTTATCATCTAATATTCATGAATTGTCCATTTTAAATTATTTTTGTATGTCTAAAACATGGGTATAACTCTTTCTATTCAAAAATTCTAAGTGTTCCATCTCCCCCACTTATAAAAAGGTACACCCTCTCCTCTTATCTTCACACTTCCAAAGCCTTTTGGTTCTTCCAAAACCTACCCAAATATATTCCTTTAATCCATCACCATTTCTTATATGAAATATTTTGTTTAGAAAACACATCCTCAGAAGGCTTTTGGTGTGAACCTAAAGATGCTCTCCAAGAAGAGGTTTAGTGCTTAACCATGAATTTTCATTTTATTTATTACTCTAAGTCGTCAAAAATTTACTAAAATATGATTATATAGTAGCATAATTATCTAAAATATACTGATATTTTTTTCTGTCATAACATACATCTATCCCCTCTTCCATGAAATGGGGAACAAAATGATCGACTGTGTGTACAGCGGGCTACAACCATGCGAGCTGATGTAATCTGTGTTCAATCAACACATAACAACTAGAGGTAATGATGGGATTAAAGTTTATATATTATATTTATATCATTTTTAAAATTATATATTTTATTTTACCTTTATAAAAGTAAACTTATTTAATCTATCAAACCAAATAATACATGCAAAATGATGCAGTTATTACCCAAAATGTGATTTTAACAAGTAATTTTTAATAAACAAGTGATACATATTTATAAGTAATTCATATATCGTATCATATATAAGTTTATTTTTTTATAATATATTTTTAATTTACCTATATTTTTTATAAACTATTCTAAAATATTTATGATGAAATTGAAGACTTGATGTAATGGATTTTCGTCTAACATTTAGTTCCATGAGACACGTGCCATATTCACCACTTGTTTATTTTATGTGATTTATATGTTGTATATGAATGTATTTTATGATTATTACAATGATTATTATGGGTTATAAACATCTATATAACATTATTTATTTCATGGGGCTTATAATTCAAAAGATTCCAAAGTGGTAAATGTTTTATGTTTCAATCTCATTGTTTATTGGGATAGTTTGTGATTATGATTCTGATGATGAAATATAATTATCAATACCTAAAAAACATATTTATTTTATTTTACTATATTTAATTTGTGATAACAAATGTTTTTCTTTCATTTTTCTCTCATTAAGAACTAAAGAGTCCGAAATAATGTTTTTATGAAAAACTAATTAATTTCTCTCTTCGATCGAAAATCCCTTTTCTTCCATGTCTATGTTTTCTAAAAATATTTCCATTATTTTTTTACTATAATAAAAATATTTTTAAATTTAATTTTACCCTTTTTCTTTTAAAAAAAAATTATTAAAATTAATCTTCTTTTCATTTTTTTTGATAAATAGGCCCTTTTTTATTTTTACCAATAATGTCAAAGGAATATTTGTTTTAACATGTATGACATGAACATAATTTTACACTATCATGAATACTCAATTATTTAATGATTCTATAACAAGTTCTCAAGTTTTATTTCTAGGAAAACGTTTACCTTAATTTTTTTATTTTAATATTTTATTAAGAGTTTCAAAATTGAAAGCATATTTCACTCAATAATGTTTTAATGATCTTTTATGAAATTTATATTCACCATCAAAAAAATAGTGGTATTTCTTATTTTTTACTAGGGATATGATCCCATGGTACTATCCTTATCCTTTCTCTATATGATATTTGGTTATTATTATGATGAATAAATATTTATGAAACCAATTTCTTTTCCATTGGTTATTCCATGAAGAAATGTTCATGAAATCATTTTCCATTTTACGGGTTATGATAAGATAAATGTTTCACAATCTTGTGTTAGACAAATGTATTTATTATGTGATGGGTTAGAATTGCATCTCTCACTAATTAATTGGGTAAATCTTAATTTTCTATCATCTCAAATGGTATATAAGAGGTTATCCCAATCCCAAAATAGGATACAATTGAGGTTATCCAATGACCAAAATAAAAGGGTACATGGGGGTTTATCCCAAGACCAAAAGAGAGTACACAAGAATTTATCCCAATCATGAAGAAGGTACTTGGGTTTTTAACCCAATAATATATGTTATTAATGTCTTGGTGTGTATCCTTGACATAATATTTTTTATTCTTATGTTTATTCCAAAAAATCTATGTCTTATGTTAATGTTATTATCTCATGACATTTTTTCTTTAATTACATTATGATTCATGTCTTATGAACTTCCAAGATTTATTTCAAGAATCATGTTTAAGATCTATAATATACAGGGTATGGTTTCAAAATGTTTTTCTCATGTTATTATAAACATATTCTCATGTTATTCTTATGTGATCATTTATATCTCCCTTTTTTACCCTTAATAAACATCATGTATGACCCATTATTATATTTCATTTCCAAAATTTATGAAGAAATGTTTTATTTATGATAATTTTTAGAAGGGTGCTAGTTATGAAGAACATAGTGGGAGATGATGTAGTTCACTTATAAACTTGTTTATTTATAGATCTCAGTTTCCAAATGCACTATATCTATATGAATATTGTCCCAACCCGAGCCGATATATTACAATTACTACAATTCATACCATCATTGACATAGATAAAATAAAATAACAAATTAAAATTCAAATTTAATTCCATTTAATATCTATATATATTTTAAATAAATCATTTATAAAACTATAATGCAACAATTAATGGATTAAACATCTACACCCATTTTGTTATTAGATATATATTTTCCAAATAGTAAACAATTATCCATTGGTTTTTATTAAATCCAAGTCAAAAAAAATTTCAAATAATAAATTTGATCATTACAAAGATAATAACCTCCACTGTGATGGAAGAAAAAAACCTCTCACATCACAAACCACAGTCTTTCTGTGATAACTATATTAGACTATCTGATCCATATATTTAGTTAGTAATCCATGATAACAAAAAATGACACAGTAGATGAATTTAATTAATTATTATTTAATCAATGGTATAGTATGGATGATGGTATGGTCATTATCAACTTGTTTTAGAAGATGCTATCAGGGAGGTATCGTCACGAATAAGACAAGTTATCCATTGTTGTACCACATTCACACATCCACTAACTGTCCAAAAAAATAAAAAAATATTATTTTGAAGATCTATCCTTCCATACCAAAATTGGATGCTTCTAATTATTATTTTATGATCATGATATATTATATCTCAACCACAAAATAACACCGATAAAACCATGTATCTCTAAACATGACCTAAAAATAATATATTATTTATAAATCACTCCTATTGATTCATATTCTTATAATAATATCATGATAGTTTAAGATCATGGGGTCACCGTCTATGTAAACCATCTCATTTATATAGTAGGTTTACTCACTGATATAACACCACAACTTGTCAGTCATTATACACATTTGTATTTGACTGTATATATTAGTCTAGGACCTCTAAAATAATTTTTATTCCACATAATTGATCTTTATCACAACCAACTTTTTTGATACCAATGTATAAAAAATGGAAACTATGGTGAGGATAACTATATTATATACTTCTATATATGTTTGATTATATAAGATATTGGTTTTTTTAGTGTATAACTAACATTGGTTATTCCCCATAATTTGGAGTTATCCTCTAACACATTACTTATGGGCATAAATAGAGGGTCTTTGTACTAATCATTAGTGTAATATGTTTCCAATACTATCATACGGAAGAAATGAGTTAATGCTTATATACATATTCATTATCATAATCCTTTACCAACTAGAATATAAAGTCATCATGTCTCTGTTTGGGCCTCAATGAAACATGAATACTCTTCTATTATACAGAGGTAATATCCTTACATATCATTTATCACATCATATATTACTATGTTAAGTGATCAAGATTTGTAATCAAGATTTGAATCATCCATAGTTAACCATTATCACACTGATGGGTTATCAAAAGTTTATTACTCAAAATATCTGGAGTATATTGAATAGGTACACAAATTGATAGAAATGACTCAAAATATTTGATAATATTTTTCATAAATTATATAGTTATGAAATTATATCTTCAAAAAATCACAGATCAAACTCCCATCAAATCCATATGAAGTTCTATATCTACATTAAGATACTTATCTCTTGATCTAAAAATTTCATCATCTACCTCATTTATACCAACCATTTTATAAGATATTCATTATAGGAATAATATCCTAAAATTTGATTTCCCTTGTTAGATAGAATATATCATTAATCTTATCCATCCATATCTCTAATTCCACCCATCATGGTCATCTCGAAACATTGGTAACATCAATATTTTCACTCATACAATAAATAATTAATAAAATTTGTATCCTCTGGAATAAAAAAATACAATTTCCATATAAATATGTATAAGTATTAATATTTGGGTCATTGGATGAAGATATTATTATCTTCATGATAAACCAGGGGTTAAACTTCTATATTGAATTCCCAATCATTTTCACATCATACCTTTACAAAAATTTCATATGATAATGTTATCATATTTAAATTAAATTCATGGTTTCTTGAGTGTTTCCAAATTCAATTATGAGGGATATTTTATAATTGATAATTATAATTTACCTGTTATTTTTCTAGAAATATCCCCCTTATCACAAATAAGAATGAAAATCCATCATGATCTAACCATTATATGATGCATGTACCAACCTAAATGTATCTTGTAAATAATTATATAAGAACTAGAGTCCATCATTAAATGATTGGGGTCCTTTTATAGAAATTTATATTTTTCCACACCTCATAGATAGGTTCAATTTCCTAAAATATTAAACTAATTTCCCCTTATAACAACTTCCCTAGTTTCACAATAACAAACCTCATATGTCTTCAAAATCATTCCTCATGATAAACCCGCTCCAAAACCACATTAATATAACCTAACACACTGATACCCCTACTCATTTCATTAAAAAGGTCATGTGTGGCTCCCTAAGATTGTATATAATATTATAGGGTTTAATGAATAACCCTTAGAGGGTGTACATAAAATTAAATGAAGTTTCCCATAAAACTACATTAATATATCACTAATACTCTAAGGCTAATAACATATGAAAAAGAATATATAATGTAACTAATAATGCTTGACTTCATGGAATAACATATTATATGTAGGAGAACTGTGATATATAAAACTTCATTAAAAATGGATACAATATTTGTAACACAAACAATATATATAATAAAATTATATAAATACAGACCCAATTAAACACCTCAAATAATAGATATATATAACTTTTCTAGTCTAACTCTATGATCAATATGGGATTACCTCTACTAAAGGAAACCACCTTATCAAATATCTATATGATATCCTATAAAATATAGACATATTCGTATCCATGTTTATGTCACCATAAAAGTTTCCATGCATTAGAGATTATAACAACCCAATAGGACATGCCAAGTGCATAGAGAATTGAAATCCAAGCTCATGCATACATAATAATCAGATCATATTAAATAGAAATATATAGTCCCATCCTCATTACATAGTACCACCCATGGTTTTGTACGTTATACCACATCTAAGAGACCATCACATCCTAAATGTATCATAATATGTCACAAACAAAACTAGCTCATCCCAAGTTTCATTAGTTTGTATTTCATAAATATTTCACATTAAAATAAACCATACCTAATCTCACCAAGTATCAATATTAAAATAAATATTTTCATAAAGAAACAGACACTAAAATTGGTCCAAACCAACCACACCCTTATACCCAAGAGATTATTCAAACATAATTACATATAATATTTCCCAATGGATGATTGTATAACATGAAGTACCTGCTCTCTACTATGTGTGCTTTAACTAACTCCACATATTGACATTCATCAATCCATCAGTTTAACATGGTTTAAGGGGTGTTTAAACTCCCTTGATCTAATAGAGGACCCTAAATCTGTTCGTTTTATGATCAACATATGGATAATTGTCACTAAAGATACTAAATCCTCACTCATGGGCACTAGAATTTCTTCCTACTATCTGAAACTCTCCAAGAAGAACATGAATTGATTTTAAAATACAGTGATTCTAATGAAATAATAATAACCCATCATATATTATAAACCAACCCTTTTATAATTTTTTTATAAAGATAATGATTTCAAAATATTATCATCAAACGCCTCCTATGAATAAAATATCAATTCTCATCCATAACATCATCCACTCCATAAATAGAACCACATATAGCATGAAATATCGCTAAGATAATTGATAGGTTAACTCACCATAAACATCAATGAATGGGGATATATAACTCATTAATTCATTCCCCTATGTTGTAATAATTTATTCAATAGAATAATATTTAACCTTATGTCCTTTGAAAGTCATCTATATCATCACAATGTTGTAAATAATTATTGGATAATGGAAACACCTATCATGGTATGGTGTAAAAAGAAATTAATTACCAATGGTAAAACAATAGTATATTAAATACCAAAGATTATATCCAATGAGAGATTAAAACTCATGTTGTTATAGTTATTAAAATAAAGGGGGTTTATTTGAATTGTTTTGATAAAACTAATAACAATTGAAAAGAAAGGAAATGTGTTCGATTGAGTGATAGATTTGGGGATTGTTTCTGTCGTTGGATTACTAATTTCTATGTTTTGTTGTTCTAAAATTTATAAATCCAACTTCTATTATTAGAAAATGATAGAATCCACAGTCACTTGTCTCCCACCAAGGGGTGGTAGTGAGTGTGATTTTTGAATTAATAATGATCACTATTGATTTCTATTTCTTTCTTTGAGTGTTAGAATATAATATAAAATCATCTGAATATCAAAAATGGGATATCCTACAGACTGAATAAACTCTTAATCAGATGAAGGTAATCTTGAGAAATCCAAAGAGATCCATTGTCTTCTATTATATATGGGAAAGTTCAAGTCGAGGGTGAAAATAATTTAACAACCTAAGAATAGTATTTTTAATATTTTATCTCTATATTTTTGTTCCCCCCAAGAATCTATAAGTGAATGTTCCGTGAAAAGATTGACTGACACTTAGATTGTGGGATTTAAATTCATTCATCAAAAAATCTCTAGTTGAGTGTAATTTTTAGATCCACGAGATTCTCCACCATTAATCCCAGGATCAACCTCCATTTCCAAATAAAAAACCTTACATACTATTTTATTCTCTTAGTTTATCAGAGGAAAATGTCTTACGTATAATAGGTAAATAACCCAAATGGAAAAGGTATAATCATTACATGTCATAGAATCTATGTGTTAACCATTAAATAATCATCCATACCTAATAACAAATTGATTTAATAAAGGGGGAAACCATAATTGAACTTCAAAAAACTTATGTATCAATGATGAATCATTTTAAAATCCTCACATATCCATCTTTTTATATCTGTAGAAAATCCATGTATCCTTATGTATCATATGTTCCATAGGGTAACCTAAAATATCATCACCTATATTCAATGGAACCTACTTACTCTTACATATTATAGGGGATACAGGGTAATTCTATGCATTATCTTGGGAAAATTTATGCGTCATCTAAGGGACCTTTATATATCTCGACTGGGAAAACTTATATCAGATGATAATTTCCCAATTCTAACCAAATCACCCATGTCAATGAACTTATTCTACTATATTGAAATAATAAATAAATGGATTATCAATATATGGCCAATAATTTTATTTAATAAATTAAATAAATTAATTAAATTCACAACCATGACCCCCACCACTAGTACCCCTAAATGGTTGGTAATGAAGAAATGTGTGACCCCTAAATCCCATCTCCAACAGGACATGGGTTTGAGACTAGAACCGAGATTATGTAAAAAATATATATTGGAGTTATTATCCCCAATTCTCAAAAACAACAAAAAATTCATAATTCAAATAAATAAAGCATTCCAATACATTAATTTAATGTTTTGAAAAGAAGAAATAATTGATAATATGCCACAAACAATGCCTAGATTGAAATCATAAACTCAAGCTTCTCCTGAACAACCACTACCAGATAGTAATTCCCAGTCTGATCACTAACCAAAACTTGCTATCCTGATATATATATATATATATATATATATATATTGTTAGAGAATAGGTATAGTTAGCAAGATCATCCCCAAAACCCCCTTTTGAAATTTAAAAGAAGCATATTAAATCTCTAATGAATAAATAGTTAATATAAACTCATTAAATAAGTAAAATGGACTATAACCAAACCTCAATAATCTTTCTCACCCAATATCACATGAAAATAGTCAATATAATAATAGAACCATATATAGAATAAAGGCACAATTCACATTCACTTTCCCATTTGACAAGCCACCCTATACTCTAATGACTTATGGTATTGTGGTCTCATTCCCTCCATAAGTCACAATACACTTCATGAAATCATATTATAGCCACATCATCATCACATCACATCCTACACATCTTTTCACACATCCTATTCTCATTATATTCACATAATATCCTCACAAAAATATAGTAAAACCAAGAGTCGTCACATCCCTATGAAAATATTAACTATACCTTAATACATTACAACCCATACATAATTAAACATGTAATATAACTATATTATAGTACAACAATACTTTATAACCCACAAATACATATATATATATATATATATTTAGAGTCATTAAAACCAATATGAGAACAAACCTTATTACATGAGCCACCACAATCCAATTATTTATACTAAGCATGCTACATATAGAGGAGACAGTGGGGTGGGGAGAGGTGTTATTTATGATCATAGATATACCTTTATGAGAGGTATCTATTAACTTGTATGCCAAGGTTAAGTGTAACTTACATGGGTGTCACATGACCTTTATGTTTATTCTTCTAACCCTTTCATAGAAGCCACCTAACTCTTATATAGGATTTTTTTGATCCTAATATAAGAGTGAAACATAGGGGATTAGCCTTATGTAGAGGTACCCTAACCATTATTAAACCAATAATTATTACCTTTTTATAATTAATGTTGCATTATAATTATGTAGTGATTAGATGAACTTAATGCGACAGTTTTGATGACCTTTATTTAGAGTTTTACTTTGTAGTTTCCCTTAGTTTTCAGACACATGGGGATCATTAATTTCTAGCCATTCATTTCAGATTTTCTGAGCCATTACAACAGATTAAATTATCAAATATATTTCTACCCTTTCCATATGATATTATATATATGAATTATTTAAATGTATTAATTAAGAGTTATGTGCTACCTTTTTGTGGAGAACTAAACATTTCCAATAGAGAGTAGGAATAAGGGAGATAACCAGTCGCTTGGTTTTCTAGATCACTAACAAAGAAGCTAAGAGATTGTTTGAGGGACCAAGTTCATGGATCTCACCATCAACACTTATATTTTATATGATCACTTGGGTTGGTTAATGTCATTCCATATTTTATGGCGATGGACCTTGCTAGTGATGATATTGAGGACATTTGACATAATGGACTTGTAAATAATGAATTTAGTGAATTTATTGATCTTCTTTCTTGAAAATTGGGAGAATGAAACCAAATAAGAGGATATCAATCCTATATACATTTTTTATTTGTCATATATTAAAAATTCATATGCTTATTTCATGTTTTTTTGTCACAAGGGTCCTTTTTTATTCATTATCTTTTTTTGGGTCTCTCACTACTTCTTGTACTCCTTTATTTTTCATAACGAAATCTTATGATGATCTTATCCCATGAACATATGATAATTGGTTGAACCATGTAAATCCTCATGTCCATTTACTATTTTGTTTCTATCATTTATTAGCACCATTTATCATTGAATGGTTCACTTATAATTAAAAATTGTTGAACTAGTTCGAATTTATTTGGATGTTATTTTTTGATATTTACTTTTTCAGTTTATATTACTCATTTTAATTACTAAATGTTGTCACTTTAAAAAAATACTATAAATTGATTATTATTATTATTATTTAATATCATTTTAATGTTCTAAAACATGTTTGATAGTATATTAATTATTCATATTGTAATATATAAACCTTGTTCTCTTATTTTGATTCTGTTTTAGTTGAATTAGTTTGATTGCAATGTTGTTTTTCATTTATTATACTTCTTGAGATATTTTTTATTTTATTTTCCATTGCTCATGTGCATTGTTCACTACTTTTGAATCATTTAAATGTTCCCTATCTCCATCTTAGAATTCACTAATGCATCAACCCTTCACACTGTTTCCATGGTTACCCATTTAAAATTGTGAAATTAGTTGGTTGATGCTTTCGATAGATTCATTAATTATTATTAGGAATATAAGAAGTGTGATATAATTGATTTTCTAGATCCTATACAGTTTCTCATTTTCTTTGATAGTATATTATGACTTTGTTTTCAATTGGTCTAATGTAAAATGTCTTATTGATGGAATCAATTTTTCCCCATTAAGATGGGACAATGATATTTACATGAAAAAGGATCCCCCTTCCATGATGATCCAACTAATTTTTCTAGTATTTAACATCCCTTTTCAAAACCATCAATTTTATAAATTTGAGGTAATTTGGTTGGTAGATTCCAAGTTTTTGATAGTAGGTCAATGGATATGTATCCCCAAATTACTCCATGTATATGTGTGAATGTGGAAATATCCAATTCCCCTTTTAATCTACATGGATTAAGGTTTTAAAATATTTTATATGTCTTTAGATATTAAATTTTATGTCTTGTTGTGACTATCGCTCATCTTATTACTGATTTGGAAACCTCCAAAAAGCATTTCATCACCAAATAAAGAAGGTGGTGTTAAATAAAAATAGATCAAAATTTGGTTACCAGATAAATACGGTTGAAAATTATTATAGTAATCCACCATTGAATCATAATTCTAGGACTAGTGAGGATATCCCATGTCATTCTAGTAGTGTGTCAAATTATGCTCATGTTTTGAGGACAACTCCTCTAATGTATGGAAATGGCCTCAAAGAATTATGTAATGGGTTGTCTTTTATGGTTGTTAAGTCTGTTATAGGTCTTCATAATCCACTTGTGGATGAGGTGTTACCTGATCTAGAGTGTAAAGGTTCAAGGGTATATGAATCTAAAGGATTTGAAACCTAAACATGGTCTGGTGGTCTCAACTGTAATGATCTAGTGAAAGGTCCCAATCCAACTTTAGGTGTTGACACTAATGTCCATGAGATCGTTTCATAAGAATGAGAAAAAAGAGATTTAATATCATAAATTGAGGATGGAATGGGCAATTAAAGGCCTGAGGAATGGAAAATAGTAAAGTCTAAGTGGAAGAGGAATCAAACTAGAGATAACGATGCACTGAATGAGAATGTAGAGAAACGATAACCCAATTGGTCCAAAGATTATAATGAGGATTTTCTATGTGTAGAAGATTCTAAAAAGGACTACTATAATTATGAATTATAAAGTCACACTATAAGGTTTATTCCTTTAGGCTCAATGAATATTAACACATAATCATTCGATCTTGGATGTTATTTAGTTAAAAATTTAAGAAAACCAAAAATATTAGAGATTATTATAATTTAACCAAATTGATTACCACTAGATCAATGAAGAAATAACTTGGATGAAAGATAGGTGATAAATATTCCAAAAATGGGGTATGAATGGTAATGGTAATAGGCAATGGATAACCTTTTCTTGAATCGGTATTAGTATGGTAGGAGAAGGACTCATTGAAATTTGGGAATACTAATTCTACCAGTATGACCCCATCCCTCAAAACATACCAAAATGAGGGGAGAGAGATAATGACCCCCCCCCCCCCCCCGAGTCCCACCTCCAGAAGACCATGGGTTGGATATTAGCACTAAGGGTATAAAATATCATGAAACAGTAGGTGTTACCCTTTATAACAATATAATATTGGGAGATAAGATGAATCATCCAAAAAAACTCTAAAGTATAATATAAAAAGAAACCAAGTACTACCCCAAAATAATATATAAATAAAATTGATATAGATAAAATTCTCCAAAGTAAATACCAAAAAGATAAGTCCACAAAAACATCTCAACAACAACTCCAACATAGCTAGTAATGTCCTTATCAGTCCTTAGAGTCCTCCTGGAATCCAAAAAACAATATATATATATAGTGATCATACAAGTAGACTCAATAGGAAAAAACGTGTCTCTTGTGGACATGTTAAATAATCACACTAATTCACATGTGGGAAAATTGAATAACCAACAGCATCTAAACAAGTTAACTATCCCTCCTAATCTCACCAAGTCACACTTACTAAAAACAAAATACAAGTAATATATTATGGAATGTGTCACATCAGTAAAAGGGAACCCCACACTAGTTTCCCATTGGTATTCCACTCTCACATGCCAATTTCATACGTCATGGTGCTCCCATATCGTTCTTATACCACACCATCCCACAAGAACAGTCACATCACATCACACCCATATCCAGCTGGTCATGCTTCCCCTCATGAAATGCCACATCACATATCACCCAAAAACACATGGGCCATCAAATCACAACCAATTATATAACTAGAGTATTATGGTATCATGAACATGTAATGCATCAACATCATTCCCTCCTCCAACCTTACACAGCCCACACTATACGCGACCCCAGAAGCACAATCATATCATATCTCACACGGAAAAACCTAGGCCACCACATCTCTCGTAAAAATACCAAGGCTGTAAAAAACACCATTTAATGCACTAATTGACCTCTAACCATCACAACCTATGAAATACCTACCTCAACTAGAAGATATAGTGGGAAAGAGAAGGTACCCAACATTCTATCCTCCCCACCAAATCTAAGGAAAAACACCGCCTTGTGAATATGAAGGTTTTGGCACATAGTACTCGGCATGGGTGGGGTGTGTATATAAATATAGAGGAATATAAACATATATACATATATCCACACACAACCCCAACCTATGGCTTCACAAAAAAAATTAATCAACTTGAAAAACCCAACTTTCACTGCCGCCTCTAAATGAAGAACACTACACAAGCCCCAACCATATGTCACAAGACCATCCAATTCAATTACCTAACTCATTAATTTCATTATTTAGCATCATATACATTAAACTAAATATAACACCATTTATTTCTACATTATCTATTTTCATCCCATTAACCAAAATAAAACCCCATCAATTTCAATCTTTATTGAAAAAGTTATTCCATCACAACCTGAACATCTAGAATAAAAAAACCACACATCACACGCAGCTCAACACCCCCATCATACCATTTCCTCATCGCGCCATAAGAATAAACAAACAAAAACAACCTCACTTCCCTAAAATCGCGTCTAAACAACCACCTCTCCACCCAAAAATCACAGCCAAAGAACCACCTCATCACCCTAAAAAAATTTCTAAAAAACAACCTCATCACCCAAAAAGAACATACATCAAAAAATCATCTTACACATGTCCCAACCACAAATCAACCGCACATCAAATCCATTTTTTATATTTGAAAATGGTCTTTTGTCGCACTCCACTTTAAATTGGGGCATCATCACACAATCCATAATCCAAGATAAAAAATTTTATTGACCAAATTTAAACAGTTAGAAAATTTCCATTTTAGGGTCATATCACAAAAATAAAAAAAAGTTAAATTCCTAAAACATTTCATCCAGTGCAAAAAAATCCCCCAATGACCACAATTTTTAGTGGGGCATCAAACCTATACAATAACAATATCACAAACCTGTAAAATCCATAACACAATGTGAATCATTACCCTTTCCCATCTGAATTTCAATTTACAAAATTCGATTTCTTTTATTCATCCATTACAACCATAACCCATAGATAAACAAGTGTAAATACCTCATGTATTATATTCTATATAGAGAAACAAGGTATTCCCTACCACAAGGAAGATTTTCAAATGTGCTGCACACTGTAGGGTGAAGAAGAAACACCCAAAAACCATAACCTCACCAAAAAATATCACATATTAAACAACAGCACACCCAAATAATATCAAAAAAAATCTCAAAATGCACCAAAAAAACAACATCACCACAACATATCCACAAATGAATGACAAAGAAAACATGGGGATGGAAGAAGAACTCGCCATAGATCACTAGTGGGGATCTACCAGAAGTAAAGCATTGATGCTAAAGGAAGAGGGCTTCAAGAACTCCATGAGGTGCCTAGGGCTATGTTAAAATGAGAGAAAAGGGAGGTAGCCTAATAAAACAAAATTTGGATGAAAGGTTTATATTATAAACTAGATCCCACAGGTTACATGTGTTGTTACTGTTACACAGTGTGTGATCCTTAGGTTTCCAATAAATTTTCGATTTTTCTGAAAAGCACAACCCCTCAATAGTTTTAACACATGCATTTACAACAAGTCATGAATCTCACTAACATATCATGTTTTCTTTTCACAGGATTCCCCTTATCCATGAAAATTTCATATCCCCACCATATATGAACCACCATTACACATCGTGTAATACATTTTAACGATAGCTATTTCCAACATCATCACTACAATAGCTCTAAAATCCACCAAAAACTCATGAAACCTCCTCCAAACACTATCACCCACCAAAAATTACGAAGTAAGAAATGTGGAAGGAACATACCATTACATAAGATACCTCTAAAATGATTATCTCCCTCGAGAATCCAAAAATGAAGCTTAGAAGGAATGGGATCAAAACATCCACCCCATTAGATACCTATCAAGGATCTCTTCATACATCAAATGATACAACTATCCAAGCATAAAACATAAGTTGGGAAAAACACACTGCACAAACACATCACCAGAAAACCCCATCACTACAACAATCTCAACCTCTACACCCCGAAACCAACAATCATCACAACTAAAAAAGAGAATTTCCATGAACATATGAATCCGGTAATTCTATCCTCTATGTTAATATATTATCCACTCTGGGTAGCACTAACTCACCTACACGGGATTTGTTTCATCATAGTTAATGTTTCTCAATTAGTAATCAGGTCATCCCCTTTTTATATGTCATTAAATTACCTAACACCACAAAAAACACATCACATCAAGGGAAAACAACACATCACATTAAATAGAATGATTTAAACACCACATCGCAATAAAAAAGATAAATCTAACCTCAAAAAAACTCCAAATATTTGGAACACATCTACATATCTTTCTCCCAAGTACTCTCATATAGACCACCATGCCTCAACAACACAGGAACCAAAGGAATGGTCCATCCACACTACACCTTCTATTATTGATCCTAGATCAATACTAGACTCCCCACAAATGTCACATTATTATAAATATCCAACTCTCCATAGTCAATGACATGGGATTTATTAATAATATACTCAAAAGTTAAGAGGCATGGAAGATGTTGTGGATCTTCTCTAACTGTGGTCGAAAAACAACTGATATATCACCTCGTCTACTCATCCCAACCCCTCAAAGGGTGTAAAGACAAGGGAGAAATATTACTCCCCCTTACAGACATATTTTTACCACATAAAGGTGAAGCCTTTATGAAAATGTTCACCATAATATCGAACTTCAAGGGACTAATCCTACGATTGGAATAATATTTATGTTGATCATATGATAGTTTTATACTTTCACATACAAGATTAACATTCTATTTCATGATCTACACCAAATTGGGACCAAGAACTGCAGCATCTCTAACCTCCATTAAAGACAATGGAGAACAAGAATACCTCCTATAAAAATAATTAAATGGATCCATTATAATGGAAGAGTGATAACTATTATTATAAGAAAACTCAACCAAGAGAAAGTTTCATATGGAACATCCACCAATGTCCAAGATGTATGCCCATAATATATCCTTGAGCATCTACATGGTCTGTTCTGTTTTTCAATACTTTTGAAATTTGAAATTTTTTATGAAGAATTATTGAGTTCCAAAATCATGATTCAATAGACTGAAGACTCATGAGGTAAAACTTCTGTCCAAATCTGAGAAAATGGACCTAGAAACACCATATAACTACACCACCAAATCTACATACCTATTGGCCAAACCATCCACTACACCTAACTCCTTGTTCACAATGAAGTGGGATGATTTCATTAACTAATCCATGATCTAACAGATAGCATCACCACCTCCCTAAGACATGTGTATACCTATGATAAAATCCATTGAGATTTCATCCCATTCCACTCGAGAACATCCAAGTACTGCAACAAACCACTAAGAACATGATGCTCAGCCTTTACCTATTGGAAAAAGAAACCGTTTTCCAGGAATTCTTCCACCTCATATTCTATCCGGGCCCACTAATACTACATCATCAAGACATGTTACATCTTGTAAACTCCTAGGTGTACTGCCAAAGGTGATTTATGAAACTCATGAAGGACTTAAATGCACATCACTATCGAAACAAACGTCCCATGAAACACTATATAGTTCTAACCATCCTATGACTATCCCTCTAGATCATCAACATAGCCAAAACGATCATGAATCATCTTTACCTATGAGTCTCTCCATTAAGACTCCTACACCTACTACATCATAGAAGACTACACCTTAAAATGAAACAAATAGCCTCTAGGATCACCCACCCTTGCATCTAAGCGCAATTATGCCAACTCCTCCTACACTCTCCAAGAATCCCCAAAACCCTAAACAAAATCATTCCAAAAATTACTTCTCAAAGAATTAGCATAAATATTTCCCTTTCATGAGGATTTTGAGATTCAAAAATTCTATTCATGAAAAAACTCAATTACTGTAAGTTCATATAATGCTGAGAAAACATAAAACTAAATCTATTGTGATCCATGAAAACCAAAAAGAACTCCAAATGGTGTAATGATTTCACAACTTCATTGAAAACACAACAGATCCTATCTCTATCCCATGGGTGGGACAACTATGCTAATGTGTATGTAAATTCCTAGACCCATAAGAGGTCATTTCCCTATTCTGCGACAAAAAACATCCCAAACCCTGACAAGTGGTTTCACAAAACACCTCAAACATCACACCCTCCTTAGAAAACTGAATCACGAGAGCACTAACCAACTTCCCCTTCAAGTAACTAAATGATGCATAACAAAGGTTAGTCCAAAAAAATCCTAGTATTCCTACTCAATTTTGTCGATGAGGATACAAATCAAGAGAATTTGGGCACAAACCTCAGATAATAGTCTACAAGACTAAGAAAACTGTGAACTTGTGCCACGTTATTGGGTACCACCCAAGAAAAAACCGCCTTGACCTTTGGAAAATATACTGTTGCACCATGTTGGGATACAACATGCCTGAGGAAATTCTCATATCATGTCTAAAACATACACTTCAGAAAATTACCTTAAATTTGGCAGTGTCGAAGGACCTGAAAGATAGTTCTTAGATGATCGATATGCTCATCCTTTGACATTGAGTAGATCAATATATCATCAATGAATATAATGATTTACTAGTATAGGATCTCATATAATACATAGTTTATAAGACACATGAACATTTATAGTGACATCATGAAACCAAATTACATAACTAAAAACTATAAGTTCCCATACTTGCATTTGAAGGTAGTCTTCAAGATATCACCATCCTTCACCCTCAGCTAGTGATATCTAAACCACAAATCAATCATAGAAAACCAACTCACCCCTATCAACTGGTATAAAATATCATATGTTCTCAGAAAAGGGTAATGGTTCTTGAAAATCACTTGATTCATCCTCTAGTAGTATATACACAACCTCAAACCACCATCATCCTTCTTGGAGAACAACATTGGTGCACCACATAGTGACACACTAGGCCTGATAAAACCCTTCTACATCAGATCATCAATTTGAATCCTCATATATCATAATGTAGAAGGTTCCATCTGATAAGGATCAATTGAAACCATAGAATAATTAGGATGAAATTCTATCTCGAACTCAACATCGTTTTGAGGGGGTAACATCACAGAATCCTTATAGAATCATCTAGGAACTCCCCAATGACCCTGGGGAGCTCCACTATCTTATAATCCACTAATTATATCCAAAAACCATTAATGAAATAAATAAGGTACTCCAAAAATTGTTTTCCCAACCAATTACCTCCCTCCATAGTGAAAACCACATGTTATTCATCCACATATGAGAACACAGTCTCCTCCGGAAGTCATTGATAAAAAAACATATAGAATAAAACCTTTTAATATCAATTGTAACATCATAGCCTAAATCTGTAGAAAGAAAATATCACCACTAGACTGATGTGGCCCCATCACTAGTATACAGCCCCAGTATAAATCAAAAAAGATGGTCTGGTCTATGACTGGAATAGTTAACACTAAGGGTATGATAATCAATTCTATATCTAGTCTCAAAGAACAAGATAGAGTAGTTGTGACATATAAGTGTGAAGATGATGTATCAAATAAGATATAAACAAGGTTAAAAAAATATCATACATATGATGATCTTAGGTCCCTTTAACAATATTTCCTTAAATGTATTAAACTAACCATGATTATCTCCTCTACCTCTCTACAAACAATATCCTCCCTGAACACATTCAATATGAGGTCCCTAAAAATGATAAACATCTTGAGGTTGACATATAACTGCTCCATATCCCCTTGGTGGAGCATAATCCTTCTTCCCCTTCTCATGAAATGGACAAACTAGAAATTTCTGTTGAGGATGGAACTAAACCTATCCTCCTACTCCAAACAAATCTTGGGCGATCATTTGGGCATTGGATTTGGTGATGTACATTAAATCTATAACCCAAAAAATTAGAACAAGGGGATGTACAGAAACCACTATCCCTAGAAGGTTGGAAAGGAAGATACTGAGGTCGACTCCCCACTAGTCAAGACCTAGAAGGCCCTCGAACCTAAGTGCTATAACTTATAACTCTTATCCTCAAGGAAACAAACTAGTTCCCCTATCACGGTAAACCCCCTCATGAGTGAATCCACTCAATCACCTCAAACTTCTTATAAACCTCCAGATACATCGAAAATGAAAAAAGTGTAACTGCATACTGGATAGAAAGATAGAATTACTCCTCAAGACATATTGTATGACACTTTAATGTGGAAATCTATTTAGAAAAATGTGTGGAAGTTTCCTAAACTCGATTCACGACTCCTACAATAACATTATAACCTTCTGAATAGAAATAAACCACTACCTCTTCACTACCTTCACAGTCGAAGAAAGGAACACAACTCGAAACTCTTTCAAAAAGGTGACCCATGAAACAAATACCTCCTTATGATCTCGTGGATACAACATCCATCACTGACGCACAACTCCCCAAATATGAATAACTGCCAAAGGAACTCAGTACTTTGTTAGGTCATGGATCAAACATAAAGAAATTTTGAGCACCTCCATATAGATCTATTCCTCTACATCTGAAACACTAACCTCATACTTCCCAAAAGTTATCCCCAAGAAAGAGTGTAACACCCTATTCTAAGCCTCATCCTCACCTCTTGGATTAACCCAATGGGGATCAACTGGATAAGCATGTTAAATTTAAACTACATGATCTACACACAAATAATGAATTAGAGCCATTAATTAAAGAGGAAATAAATATATCTTAATCCCAGGAACTTTGAAATTTTATAAATATTCATTTTATTTAATTTTATTAATTTTAAACATCCCAAAACAACCCAATTAAAATAATAAATCAATTCACCGTGATTCATATTTCTCTCATAATTATATATTCTACCAATATGTCTACCTCACTTGGTCTTTCAATAAGTAAGGAGTTTGTACACTAGATCACCCCCCCCCCACCTAACATATTGTCTCATAGCTAGTATATGTGGTCTATAAGACAAACCAAGG
Organism: Viscum album; assembly: GCA_963277665.1. Lineage (NCBI taxonomy): Eukaryota > Viridiplantae > Streptophyta > Magnoliopsida > Santalales > Viscaceae > Viscum > Viscum album. The sequence continues at coordinate 496,508,787 of OY728153.1, forward strand.
TCAACTAACACTCTTTTCATACCAACCCATGAAATACTCACTATTCACAATTCTAAACTGCATCTTATCTCTCAGACATCACCCATGATATCACTCTTCCCTGACCCCTCTCTCAAAAGATACCACATTGAGGAGAGGGAGATAATGACCCTTGAGTCCTACCTCATGAAGGCCCCAAGTAGGAGACTAGCACCAAGGGTATAAAATCTAATGAAATGGGAGGCATTAACCTCTATAATAATTTAATACTGGGAGACAAGATGAATAATCCACATAAAACTATATAGAAAAATATTAAAAGAAACCAAAACTGCCCCATATATATGTGTAAATAAATCTGATATAGATAAAACTCTCCAAAGTAAGTACCAAAAGTACATTTCCATGGTAGAATCTCAATAACCACTGCAACCTAGATAGTAATGTTCAGATAAGTCCCCGAAGTCCTACTGGAAGCCTGAAAATATTTTATATATGTATGATGAGGATACAAGTATACTCAATAGGAAAACTAAAGTCTATGATTCACATATGAAAGAAGTATACTAACACATCCAAGATAAAGTAACATAACTATCAATACCTAAATAGGCCAACGATCCCTCCCAACCTCACGAAGGAATACTCACAAAATTACCCAATCCATGTAATATATTATAATATGAGTAACATTAATAAAAGGGTACCTCATACCACTTTCCCTCTGAAATATCTCTATAAAACCCCTATGACATACAACTTGGTGCTCCCATCTCTTCTGTATACCACCCCTCCCCACAAGCACAGTCACATCGCATCATGCCCACAAACACCTGGTCTCACCAACTCACAAGCATGACCACTTCACATCTCACTCGCAAGAAAACTAGTCCATCACATCACAAATACTTCCGTCACACGAGTAGTAGGTTATCACGAACACGTAAGACATCAACCTCATGCTCTCCTCCAATCTTGAATGACCCCACCATAATCCTCCCACAAGAACGTTAATGTCACATCTCACCCAAAAACTCATGGGCCATTACATCTTGCCTAAAAACAGCATGGCTATTACATCCATCATCTAATTCCCTAAAAAACCTCTGACCATCTCAACTTTTGAAATAACTACTGCTTATAGAAGAGAGATAAGGATCTATCAGGTACCCATCCATCTGTCCTCGTCACTAGATGTAGTAAAAAATACCCACACATGACTACGTGGGTGTCGACACATAGTTCTCTTCAAGGATTGGGTGCGTATACAAATTAAAGGGAATTTAAATATATATACAAATATCAACAGACAACCCCTTCCTATTGGTTTAAAACCAAACACTAATCAACTCACAACATCACCACTTTCTCTATAACCTCTAAATACATAACACCACACAAGTCACAACCACAAGTCATGTCACAATCCAATTCCATTATCCAACTCAGTCATATCATTATTTTGTATAATAAATATTTAACAAATAAAAAATCATTTATTTATTCAATATCCATGTTCATCCCCTTAACCAAACAAAAAACCCATCCATTTGAATAATTATTACAAAAGTTATTCTACCACTACCTATGAATATAGCACAAAGAACCAACACATCAAACACAAATCAACAACCCCATCAAACCATCACCCTAATTCCCCATAATCTCGGCCAAACAAAAACCACCTCACCACCCCCAAAAGCATGGATAAAAAACAACCTCACTTCCCCAAAGGAACAGCTAAACAAACACTTAACCAACCCAAAATACTGACCATCGTACTATTATCTCCCATATACCCCAACCACACATCAAACACACTTCAAGTCCATTTTACAAATTTATAGGGGATATTTTAATACATTCCACATTATTTACGGGTAGTAATCACACAATCTATAATCTTGGTGATACCATTTGATTAACTAAATATAAGTGGTTATCTAATTTAAATTTTTTGATCATATCAAAATAATCACAATAAAATTAGTTGTCACACCACATATCATCCGGTTCAAACAAATCCCCAAAGATAATAAATATAATGGGCCATCAATACCGTACAATAACAATATCCCAAACATATAAAAGAAATAAATGAATGAGAATCATTACCCTTTTCCAATTCAATTTAAATTTACCAAATCATTTATATTTTATTAATCTATAAAAATCATAACCCATAGATGAATAAGATTAAATACCTCCCACATGATACATAATAAAGAGATTTAAGGGATTCCTTTACTCAAGCATGTTTTTCCTACTCCTTGTGCACTATAGGGTGAGGAATAAATTCTCACAAACCACAACTGAACCACAAAATACCAAGGATCAACTTAAACTACACCCAAAAACCACCATGTAAAGAAAACACACAGCCCAAACCAATGAAAAATTCCCACAACAAATCCCCAAGATACGGATGAAATAAAACCGTGGGGAAGGAATAAGAACTCACCAAAAATCAACAATAGGGATCCACTGTAACTAAAGGATAAAAGAGAAAGGAAGAGGGACTAAATAACTCTTTAGTGTGATTATGACTATGTCAAAATGATAGAGAAGGTAGGTGACCAAATGAAACAAAATTTTACCAGAAGGGTTATTAAATAACCTGGATCTCACTGGTCACACATCATGTAACTGTTACACGGTGTGTAATCATCCAGTTTTTCAAAACCTTTCACTTTCACTAAAAAAACATTGACTCAAATGTTTTAACACATGAATTTATTACACATAGTAACTCCCGCTAACACAATGTGTACCATGTTCATGGGCTTTCCCTTAGCCGTATACAGGTCATGAACCACCGGACTACACAAACAGTGAACAACAATTACAAGTCATGTAATATATTTTCACAATGATTATTTCTTATAACAAATCTATTATAGCTCTAGACTATACTAAAAACTCCTCAAAATCCTCTAAACATCTATAAATACCAAATCCAAAAAGTAACGGATTAGGAAGGCACATACTATTACATCCAAACTCAATATTATAATATATTAACATCAGGACATTAAAGTGAAATCCACATTGATACCAGGATCAAAAATAGATTATGAAATCATAATTATCTAACCTCATCTTAGATATAGAATTGTAAAATAAAGAATATTTTTTTTGAATGTCTTGTCTCAACAATAGTCTATAAATATAATTTATTTTGATGCTCACAAATACCCTTGTATATTTAAATACTGATTTCATGTTAAGTATATTTCAGGGAATTAATTGTATTTATAATTTTTATATTGGAATGATATTCAAGTATTTACTTCATGATAAAAATTTACCCAAGTGTTTGGAATGCTCTCAAAGATATTCAAGAAACACTGTTCATTGTTTTTCATTTTCTTTAATCATTTTTTATTCACTATGCTAAAGAACATAACTTAATGAACATGCCATACGCTTGTATTAATGATTATGGTATAGAATCAGAACGTATGGTTAATCAACCTTATGTTGGAAGAAATGTATGGATGAAAAAAATTAGGTTTCAATGGAACATTACATTTTTCAAAGAGAAACATTATGGTTAAAGAACACAATGTAAGTATGGAATCCTATGTTTTAGAAGCAAACATATGGATCATCAACCTTAATTTTGGGATCAACCTTATGTTGTCAACCCTAAATTTGGAAAAGATGAACATATGGATAATCAATTATACATTCATAATTTTATGAAATCATGGATGAATGTGTGGATCATCATCACTACATTACATAGTTGAACCCTATGTTTGTGGTTTTGTTGTTTTATGAAGGAACCTTAATTTTTTCTATTCAATGCTGGAAATTTGAATTTACCATTTTAATCATAGTATTATGCAATAGTCTTTGTGGAATACAAGAGTTATTTAAATCTATATTTCAACTGATTCAATGCTCATTATAGTTGTTTTAAAGTACCGTATTCAATGGTTATTTTATCTTCTATTATTAAGGGAAGTTATAACTACTCTATACTGTATTTTTGAATTTTAATTCTCTCAATTTATCAGGCGTATTTTGCATATTAGAAATCTTACTATGAGATATATAGTTATATATCATTCTAGGTCAGATGCGTGGATCTATATAATATCTACTGATAATTATTGTTCTTCGAATTTTCTTGTGAATATTAATTTACAGTTCCATAGATACAGAGCATATCAAAAAACTAGGACTACATTTTGGAGAAATAAATGTTCAATCCTAGAAGCGTAATGCTCTATTTTTGTTGTTATTCATAAAATCGATGATCTTTTTTGAAACTAGATCTCTTCAGACATATTTCAAAGAATGTTATTCTTATAATGTCGAAGATCCATATGTTGTCGTCTTTGTGCTGTTACAACTGTGATGTTTAAACTATTTTATCAAATCAATATCTATTGATTATTTTGATTATCAGTTTCTCAGTTTCAGTCATGGTGCAGTGTCAGCTTTTTGTGCTATGCTATGGATATTTTGGTTCCCTTTAAAATAACCACAAGGATCTATTTTTAATCCTTGTTTCTAATGGTGACAACTCCCTACACTCAATTACGGATATGCCTTATGATACGATGACCTTACTAGTGAAACTCACCAAGCTTGTAGAGAAGGTGATTGGTGGAGTGGAATAGGAGATATTCATTCCCCAAACCACTATAAAAATCCATGTTTTGTTTCTCTACTTTTATCTAATGCTTACTCTTTCATACAAAAATACTACTCAATTTTCTCTTACTATTAAGCGACAGAATTGAGAAAATTTTAAAAGGACACAATTCCCCCCCCCCCCTCTTGTGTCATCGCCATAGCCATTCTGACCTAACATTTGGTATCATAGGTTGAGATTTTCAAAATCTCTATAAGAAGAAAAAATCATAAATCTATACAAATATGGAAATGACTGATCCAAGGGAAGGAATGTCAATGGTTTGATATCCATATACCAATGGAGAAAATTATGGGTGATAGAAATCAAGGATGATTATTTATCTAAGAAATCTTGGATACAGAGTTTATTCAAAAATACTATCTTTCTATAAGATTCCTGAGAAACCAGAAACATGGGATGCTACAATTTAAGCTGAATATGATATGAACTCCAAGGATATGAACTCTATCATCTGTGGTCTTAGACCAGAAAAATTTAATCATGTATCACAATGTCCAAAAACTTATAAAATATGGAAAATAGTTATAGTTTCCTATAATGGTATGTAAAATGTAAGACAAATGAGACAAGCAATAGAAAAATTTATGTTTGAAACATTCATAATGTTTGATGGAGAAAGAATCACTCAAATGTATGGAAGTATTAGTGAAATTGATAACAATGTTACATCTTTGGGTGGGCCTATCAATTAATCAGATTAAGCATCAAAAGTACTAAGAGTATAACCTGTAAGATGGAATGGAATATCAGTTGTTATTCATCAATCATCTCCTATAAAAAATATGAAAACTAATGAACTCATTGGGATATTGATGATGTTTGAAGCTGAAATGAAAGAAGAAGCTGAAGATCATAGAATTATTATGAAAAGTGAAAATACTGATTTAAAGGTGAAATATTAGAATAAAAATAGAAAAATGAAAAAATAACTCATAGAAGAATGGATTTTAAACTCATATGAATCTGAACTATAGTTCTCTCAATTAGCCAACAAGTTTAGCTATTTTTACAAGAATAAAAGGTGATTCAGAAAACCCTTTAAAAAGGATGAGAAATACTCAAGGGAAGATAGATTCTACAAATGAAATTAATTGGGTCACATAAGACCTGATTGTCCTCAAATAAAAGGTTATAAGAGAACGATAGAAAAGAAGTATCAGAAAAATGCTGATTATGAAAATAAAGACAAAAAATAAATGACAGATACTTGGAGTGTTTCTGAAGACTCCAGCTTCTCATCCATTTCTGATTCAGAGAAGGAATAATCAAATATGAAAGAAAATGTGTTCTAAATGGCTAAAAATTATATGGTACAAATGAACTATTCATTTGATTCTCATTATAGTTATTCAAATTATAAAATGGAAGCCTATTGCACTATGCTAGAAGAATAATATGAATATTTATTAAAGAAACAAAAATCATTAAAGAATATTAGTAATTCATTTTAGGAGAAATGGATACTTTACTTTAATAGTATCAAGAGTTAGTTGAAAAATTTACCTCACATACTATAAACTGTAATTACCATGAAAATAAGATTAAAATACAACAGGATGAAGTTGAAAATTATAAACATGATACTCTGATTTTTACATTAGGATAAATTATGATCAATAAAATTCTTGGGAAAAAATCCATTAGAAAGGAAAGATTTGGTATAAGTAGTAAGGGTGAAAAATCCAAACTATATAAGGATTATTTTGTTCTTAATTCAATAACCATTACATGTCACTTTTATGTAATAGGAGAACATATAACAAAAAACTATTTTTTGAGAAAATATTCAAATAAGTGGGATTAAAAGGGATTTTATTTCCAATATTTTATAAAAATTAAATGACATAAGACATGGAAAAATAAAGCAGATTTGGATTCTAAAATTTTTGTTAGCTAATGCTACTGGACCCAAAAAAACATGGTTACCAATTTTTTTTTTGAATTGTCTTTTTAGGTAAAACATCACAGAAAATAAAAATCTATATGGTACATAGACAATGGAAGCTCAAGAATTATGAGTGTAAATCCATCAAACATCAACACACTAACTCAAATAGATGGTGGCCCAGTCAACTTTGGTGATAATGCCAAAGGATAGATAATTGTACTCAGAGAAATTAGAGATCCAAATACTATCTCCAATAACAAAGTAATGTATATAAAAGGATTGAAGCATAATATGATAAGTATATATCAACTTTGTGATGATGAATATTTTTTTCATTTTTATAACAATTCATGTTCTGTATTCAAAGATAAATTGATTCTATTTAGAGCACCCATATCATATAATGTTTACAATCTGGATTTATATTCCTTATGTAAACAGAAAGTGAATTGTTTCATAGCTAAGATAAATGAATCATGGATTTGGAATATACAACATGTCCATTTCAACATTTATGATTTACATAAATTAACTAAGAAACAATTTATTTTTGACTTACCTGGTCATAAATTAGAAAGTGATAGATTCTTTGATGTATGTCAAATTGGCAATCATAAAAAATACTCCATAAAATCTGTTAAAAAATTGGTACATTAAATCCCCTATAACTTATTCATAGGCATATGTTTGGACCATCAAGAGTAGAAAGTTTTTATGGAAAATTATATGTATATGTCTTAGTTTATGATTATTCTAGATTTACATAGCTCTATTTTCAAAAACTCAAAAACGAAGCTTTTATTATTTTAGGGAGTTTTTGTAAAAGTGTTCAATATCAAAAAGGTTTTGATATAATTTCATTAAGAAGTGATCATGGTGGAGAATTTTGGAATCAAGTATTTCATTCTTTTTTCTCAAATACGAGTATTAAACCCACCTCCTCTACACCAAGAACACCTCAAGAAAATCGAAATGTTAAAAGAAGAAATAGAACTATTCAAGAAATGGCTAGGACTATGTTAAATGAATATACACTTCCAACATACATGTGGGAAGAAGTTGTAATCATAGCCTGCTATATTATAAATATAATTTTAATTCAGATTATTTTAAAAAATTCACCTTATAATCATTGGAATAACAGAAAGCTTAAGGTAAAGTACTTTAATGTTTTTGGATGTAAGGTGTATATCCTGAACACCAAGGAGAATCTTGGTAAGTTTGATCCAAAAGATGGTGAAGGAATATTTTTAGGAATTTTTTAAACTTCTAAATCTTATATATTATTTAATAAAAATTCAATGATTGTTGAAGAATCAGTTTATATGATGTTGGATGAAACTGACCTTTTTATCAAAGAGAAATATCATACTGATGAAACTGCTGACTCTTCTAATAACATAAGTCTTGAAAACCAGAAAAATGATTATGAAAATATAAATAAAATTCAGTTTAGTTTAGAAGAACACAATACTGAAGAACATGAATTTGTTTTACCTAGACATTCTATAATCCTAAAGGATCGTCCTTCCGAAATTTTTATAGGAAACATAGATATAGGAATTAAAACTAGAAGAAGTGTATGAAATCGAGATAAATTATCTTATTTTCTATCACAAATAGAACCTAAATCTTTTGAAGAAGCCTTAGAAGAAGAGGGTTGGGTGTTAGAAATGCAATAATAGATAAACCAATTTGAAAGGAATAACTTTTGGTAATTAGTTGAAAGACCAAAAAAATATTCATTCATAGGAACAAAATGGGTCTTTAGAAATAAACAAGATGATCAAGGGATTATAACTAGAAACAAATCTAGGTTAGTAGGCAAAGGATATAATCAAGAAAAAGGTATAGATTATGAGGACACCTTTTACCCTGTAGATAGACTAGAATCAATTAGAATTATTTTAGCCTATGTATATCAAATTAACATTAAATTATATCATATTGATTTTAAATCTACCTTTCCAAATAGTTATTTAATGGATTAATTTTATGTTGAGAAACCTCCTAGTTTTGAAAATTCTCAAAAACTAGATTCTTTTTTCAAACTTACTAAATATCTTTATGACCTTAAACAAGAACCCAAAACATAGTATGAATGATTAAGTTCTTTTCTTTTCCAAAATGGTTTTACTGTTGGTTTGTAAGATCCAACCCTTTTTAAGAAAACATTTTGTTCAAATCTTTTTTTCGTAAAAATATATGTTGATGATGTTACTTTTGGATCACAAATAATTTTTTTAATGATTATTCAGAACTCATGAAAAAAGAATTTGAAATGAGCATGACGGAAGAATTAAATTTCTTTTTTGGACAACAATAATTTCAAAATGATTGTGGAAATGTATTAAAACAATGTAAATATATTAGTGATTTATTGAAAAAAAATGGTCTTGAAAAAATAAAGACATAAACAACTTCCATGTGTACTAATATAAAACTTGATTTGGATGTAGTTGTAAAACTAGTGGATAATATGTTATATAGAGGTATGATTGGTATTTTATTATATCTTACTACTAATAGACCGGATATTATGTTTTCAGTATGTTTATATGCTAGATTTTAAACAAATCCTAATGAATTTAATCTTATTGCTGTGAAAAGGATATTTAGATATTTGAAAGGAACTGTTTTTAAATCTCTTCTTTATTAAAAAACACATGATTTTAATTTAATACCATATTCATATGTTAATTTTGGAGGTTATAGATTAGATAGAAAATTACCTCAGGAACCTGTAACTTTTTAGGAAAATATTCATTATCTTGTTTGAGTAAAAATCAACACTCTGTTTCCTTATCAATAGCTGAAGCTCAATATGTATCTACCGCTAGTTGTTGTGCACAAGGGTTGTGGATGAAAAACACATTGATGGACTTTGGAATAAATTTTAATAATACACCTATTTTATTTTATAATAAAAGTCTTATAAATATTTCAAAAAATTCTATAAGTTATTCTAGAACTAATCATATTGATATTAGACATAAATTTCCAAGAGGTCATGTTCTTAAAAAGTATATATCTTTAAAATTTATTAACAGTAAATATCAATTAGCTTATATTTTCACTAAACCACTTAAAACTATAAATTTCGATTTTATTAAGGGGGAGTTAGGTTTATTTAATTTTTAAAATTATAATCTTTTTAATTTAAATATTTTTGTTAACTATTTATTCCAGTTTATTTATGTTAAAATTATTTAATGATTACTTTAAATTTGAATTTATTTAATATTTTATTTTAACTATACATTTTAGTTAATTTATTTTAATTATAAATTTAATCGCACTGAATAATTTTTAGAATTTTAATGGTTGTCTTACATAATGACATGGGAAAAGGGGATATACGTCGTCTATCAGAAACCATTCGACTACGAAACCCTTTGTTTACCAAATCCTTTCACCTTTCCTGAAACCTTCATCCTAATTCCAAACCCTAGAAGATGAAAAATCTCAAACTTTTAGATTTTAAGAAATGGAAAAAACCAAGTGAGTAGAAGATGGTGAATCTAGTTAACTGAAGTGAAAACCCATTTCTGGAAAAAAGATTCTTCAAGGAAAAGTAGCAGATTTAGAATGCTTGTACCATATGGATTTTCTTCTAAAACAAGAAGTATCTTTTCAAGTACTGTAGAATGTTTTTAATGAAGTAAATAATCAATTTTTATATGAGTTATAGCTGAATGCTTTTTATAAAAGTGTACATTTTAATTTTGGTGATTCTAAAGATGTGATTTTTGCGAGTAATGAAGGTAAGGACTTTTTTATTTCCTCCACTGAAGTTTCACAAATTTTTAACTTCCCACATGAAGGAGTCTTTCATTTTGATCTTTTATCTATTGAATATTTGGAACATTATTGAAAAGACATTATTCATGTTCTATTTAATACAACTAACTTAAGGAAAATTTTTATTAAGGATCTTTAGGGAGGGCATAAAATTTTGGTTAAGTTTATTCAGATCGGAATTGTGCCAAGGATGGCTGAGATGGAAAATATTTTATACCCAGACATGTACATCATGTTTTTTATTTTTGAGTGACATCAAACTGAACATCCCAATATATCTGTTTCGATATCATCAGTACTACTGTCAACCATATTATATGATAAATTTTTATCATTATGGAAGCATAATTTCTTGAATCCAATTTAAAAAAAATATGATTCAGTTATTTGATTCAAGAGTTAAGTTCCATCATTGTAATGTACATTATGCCAAAACTATAAGGAAGCTAGGATTATTCTAGAGTACAATCAAAGGAATAATTTTGCATGTTGGTGCTGAGGAATAATATATCTCTGGATGTTTTCCTTATGGGTTGGAAAGGAGGTTTAAGAAAAGAAGATGTAGCTAAATCTAAAACTGACATAATTTCTCAACCGACTTAGAGGAGGCTTCAGTATGATATAGAATCAGAAACTGAAGATGAAAAAATGTAAGGAGGGATTTGTTTTGAAACCTAGGACTAGTCTAGTTTAACAAATTGAAGAACCAGTGTTGGGTTTTGGAGAGGCAACCTATTTTGTTCATCTTGAGGAACCACTTCTTGAAGTGGAAGCTTAGGAAATTAGTAAAGCTAGAGAGCTTCCTGTTATACCTCTGATCAGTGATCATGTACAAGTGAATATTAAAGATCAGGTGAATATTCAAGAAGAAATTGTTCAGAAAGGATATTATCAGGAAGAAAAAAATAATACAGAAATTAGTAACTGATGATACAGATGTGGTTGTGAATCAAACTATGGAACAGTCGGGTCATGTTTCAGGAGGACAGACTGGTGTTCATGATAAACAATCCTATTCATCCTAAAAAAATATGTGGAGAGATCAGTGGAAATGTTTCTTCCTCTTATTATAGATCATCCAATGAATCCAGATGAAGGAGAATCTAATTCTTTGCCTCATCATGTGGATGCTATTGTTGTTAAGTTTAATAAATATCAGGAAAAAATGATAATTTGCGAAAAGAGATTGAAAGTGAAAGGAACAAGATCAAATAACTTCATGAGACTACTATTTCAAGAATGGATTTTGATGATTTTAAGAGAGATGTGTTGAATAAAATTGGAAGACACATGTCTAAAGCTATTTCTAACTTAGATTTTTGAGATATCAAGTGGTATTTGGGAAGTAATTTTGAATAAATAAAAATCAATGCTGGTCAAACTAGTACATATACTTATACTCCTACAACCAATACATATTTGATTAGAATATTTCATACCATTACATCTGTTATCATAGACATGAATTCTCATCTAGAGAACCTGCAATGTAACAGTGCTCCTATTTTATATATTTTAGAGAATAAAAAATTTCTTGTTGATCAATTGACTCAAGGAGAACCTAGTTCCAGATTACTTCTTAAACAGTTTACAGAGAAGTTGGAATATTATTTGAAGCACGAATAAAGTCTAAATGACTATTTGAAAGCCAATATTGTTGATAATCTTCATGTTAGTCATGATTCTAGGCATCTGGTTATTCAGTTGGGTGATATTTTGACAAATAAATTTCAGGTGCATATGGATGAGATTAAGGAGATTCTTCAATCCATTCATAATTCCAACCTATCCAATCCTTAACCATTTTCTACCTTAACCATGGTAGTAACTATCCTCTTACCTAGTTACAAAATCTATTGTCTTTCTTCACTTGATGATAAATGAAATTTTCTTTTCCTATATGTTTCAATTGTTTTTTTACTATCAAAAATACATTAACCTTAATACATTCCAGTTTATTATAACATTCACTTACTAATATGCCTAAAAGTAAATGTGTTTCAATATATTTATTTACTTTCTTTCTGATCTATTAAAAGTGGGATAAATTTAGATAATCAAAACATTTATTTTTATGGAAATAATTATATCAAATCAAATTTATTTCAATTTATGTTTTCAAAATTCTAATTCATAAGTTTTAATTTATGGGTATTGTGATCATGAAAAAGATGGATCTTGTTGGGTAGGTATTGTATCAACAATAATCTATAAATATTATTGATTTTGATTCTAAAAAATACCCTTTATTGTTTTAAAAATGATTTTATGTTATGTATATTTTTGGGAATTAATTTAATTTATAATTCTTATTTTGGAAGGATACTCAAGTATTTATTTCATGAGAAAATTTTTTCAAACTATTCAGAACACTCTCAAATGTATTCTGGAAACAATATTATATGTTTTTCTTTTTTTGGAATCACTGTTCATTCCCTACGCTGATGAAAGTAACGTAAGGAACATACCCTAAAATTGTATTAAAGATTATGGTAAAGGATCAACATGTATGGTTAATAAAACATACATCAGAAGAAATGTATAGATAAATAACATTATGTTTGAATGAAACCTTGCATTTTTCAAAGAGAAAAATTATGGTTGAAGAATAATACGTATGTATGGAATCCTATGATGGAGAAGAAAATGTATGGATCTTCAAACTTACTCTTATGATAATCCTTACGTTCTCAAGCCTATGTTTGGAAAAGATGAACATATGGATAATCAATGCTATGTTAGTAATTTTATGCAGACAAGTAAGAAGGTATGGATCGTCATCCCTACGTTACATAGTTGAACCCTAAGTTTTTGGTTTTGTTGTTTAATGAAGGAACCTTATGTTTTCCTGTTCAATGATGGAAATTTGAATTTACCATTTTTATCAGAGTTCTATGTAATAGTCATTGTGGAATATCAGGGAAATTTAAATCTTGATTTCGACCGATTCAAAGCTTGTCATAATTATTTTAAAATATTGTATTCAATTGAGATTTTCTCTCATATTCTTAAGGGAAGTAATGACTACTTTAAGATGTATTTTTGAATTTTAATTCTCTCAATTTATCAGGTGTCTTTTGTGGATATGAAATCTTGCTGTGAGATATATCATTACATATCTTTCTTTGTCGGATGTGTGGATCTCTCAAATGTGGGTTGATAATTTTTATTATTCAGGTTTTCTTGTGGAGATTAATTTACATTACAATAGAGATCGGGCATCTCAAAAAATGAGGAATACATTTTGGAGATATACATGTTCAATCTTGAAAGCACGATTATCTATTTTTTTGTTGTTCTTAAAATAAATGATTTTTTGGGAAACCAGATCTCTTCAGATATATTTAAAAGATTATTATTCTTTGGAATTCTAAGAACCATTTCTCTCAGTTGTGTGTTGCAACAACTATGAAGTATAAAATATTTTATCAAATCAATCTCTATTGATTATTTTGAATATCAACTTCTTGGTTTTAGTCATGGTTGAGTGTCAGATTCTTGTTCTAAGCTGTGGATATTTCTATTCCCTGTAAAAGAACCAGAAAGCTCTATTTTTATGACTTATTTTTATGGGTGAAAACTGCCTTCACTCAGATATGAATCGGTCTTATGATATGAGGATCGTACTAGAAAAATTCACCAATCCTGCAATGAAGGTGGTTGGTGGAGTAGAATAGGGGATATTTATGCCCCAAACCACTATAAATAGATGTGTTCTATTTCTTTTCTTATATCTATTGCTTATTCTTTCATATCGAATCATCACTCTATTGTCTCTTACTATTAAGTGATAGAATTGTGAAAATTTTAAATGGAAACAATTCACCCTCCCACTTATTTCATCATCATAGACATTCCGAAATAACATATTGTAGATGAAATTGAATCAAAAACTGATTTAGACATGGTCATATATTCAAATCAATGTATTTTTTACATTATTTCCTTAATTAAGGGTAAAAGAATACATAATAGACCTATTCATCGACACAGATGACAAAATATCATGGATCTATAAAAATGATCACATTCTAACCCATGGATTTAAACAAAGGAAGATTATTTTGCAGTATCTCATCATGAAATGGGGAAAGATAGCCTATCTCATTGAATATCTCATACAATATGATCCAGATAATAGGGAATTATCCACTAAATAGAGTCTAGAAAGGGTTAATGACTCTAACATAGTAGTTTTTTTTAATTTTTATAGTCTTATCACATGTAGCTTATTTCTTTTCATTGGTTTTTGATTGTTTGGTTTACCACTCACCCCTAAAAAGTGCATTCTTGAAAATGAAAAATATACATTGGATTGATGAAACAATTACAGTTCATAGTATAAAACACCGTCCATAGTTTTGGCTTAACAATTTCTTTATCCATAATAAAGTAACTTTTAAATTAAATATCTTAATTTCTATATTTCATAACATCCCTCTTAGAGAATTATCCAAAGGAATATCTATTTCTCACTTATTACACCATTTACATAATTAACACCCATACCATGAGTTCTTTTATAGTTTATTTCTATTCTATAGTCCTGGGTATTCTAAGACTCAATAAAAACAATCACAATGGGAGATATATCCAAAGGAGACAACCAATTTTCAGTAATTAGAAATGAACATAACAACTAATAAACAAGTAAAATATCAATCGAGTAAGGATCCCAACCCAAACCAACCATCCTTGTGTCATCCCCTAAAACATTATATACCATCCACATAATCCCACTATCCTAAATGTCAGTCCACTTTGATAACCCTAAGAAACCCAACCCTTTCCTTTGAAACCAACCACACCAGGTTTCACAAAAACAACATAAAGGATTTATCATCTCAATAAAAATATATTGCAAAGAACCCTGTTTTTTGTATAGAAAAAATCATAGAGATGTAAATGCTATATCTTATAAATAATAAAATATTTATGAAAACAATTCTTGGCTTAAAAACATCCGCACACAATAACATTGAAAAAAATATCATTTCCATATTAAATTAACCAATTCATTTATGAGTAGATTTTGGAAGCAATGAATTATAAAAATAACAGTTAATAGAAACTAAATAAACTAACAAACATGTTTATAGAGTCACTTTTCATGATAATGAATTTAGGAGATAAAAATAGACTCATTTCACATGGCCCATTAATTATTCCCCTAATATTACCATATTTAAATTGTTATCTAGATTTTTAGCATGTTAAATACTCTATGAAATAAACATCATCACATTAATAAAGCTTCTTCACTATTTAGAGATTCACTTAAGGAAACCATCATGATTAAATCATACACACATGAAATCTCAACACCCCTTTCAATATATTCCAACACTGAAATCGTGAATATTATATTTATTAGGTTATATAAAACCATTTACTCATTGAAGATAAATCATTTTAATTCCACACTTTAACATAAACAAGGTAAATTTCAAAAATCATCTACCATGAAATAAATCATTTTGGAAAACTATCCATGAATGAAGAAACAACGAATCAACCATCATTAAAACTGATAAACATCATGGAACCTGGCCACATTAAACCGTCATCAACATCACATGAATAAGAACAAAAACATGTGAAAAAATCATTACCATAACCTTAGTAAAAAAATATATTTAGAGGTACATACCAAAGGGTAGAATAGGGATACCTTGAATTGATAGAGATCAATACCCATGATCCAATATGTTTGAATCAACTATGAGACATTTAAATGGTACCAAATGGGTCTAGGGTTTGACTAGGTTTTTGAGGAAGAATGAAAAATAAAAACCATTGAAAAGGAATCCCTTTATTTATAGAGAAACCCTCATGAGCCCTTTCCACAATGTAGAAACATCATCCATGTAAATGATTCCCTTGGTCAGAGTCAAATCTATAACCCTTTGGCTTCAAAATTGATACCCCCTCTTCTCAATGGAAATTTTACCATTTAAAATGGGATTGACTCAAACCAAGACATACTGGTATCTAACAAGGTTGTGGGTCCCTTGACCATGACTCCATTTAGAATCCCACCACATTATGGAGTAATTTTCCTCATCATTTTTATCTCACCATGTCTTAGAATTTGATGTTGAGAAACATAACTCTCTATTTAGATATTTCATACACAAATCAGCCTCCCCCTGACATATCCAACAAAAACCACACAATTAATCATTTTATATCCCATAAGAAAATTATCTAATCATAATGCCCACAAAACACACCACCCCCACAACATGGTGACCTCTTTATGAAAAATGATATCACAAAATATGACACATAAGATATCACTCAATATAAATCACAATACATTAGACCAACTCTAAAATCACCATTATTTTGAATCCATCAAGACACAAATTTACTCCCTCCTCATATTACAAAATGAAATCCTCAACAACTAACACCCTCAAAATTTGGAGTTCCACATATTGAATACACATACCCAAAAAATGGATAGCTTCTCCAGATTACAAGTCCAAAAAATCCTCCACTACAACCTTCAACATAGTAATTTTGGACTAAATAGATCCAAAACTCAACTCTCCAACTCTGAAAGACCTTTAAACACCCACTCGACACCCCTAACATTGGAAAACATACAGGGAAGGGTGTGAGGAAATCCAACCCTTACATTAGACACCAATCAAACGATTCTCATCCTTGAGAAAAAAAACTAGGATGGTTTGAAAGGGGTCAAGATATAAAACCCCATGCGGTAAGTATCAGGGAAATTTTAATAATATACAAAAGGAAAAGACTCATCAGAAGGAATAATGTGCATAAAAATGAAACATATTCCATCATCCTAGAAATCAAAATGGACATACCTATCATCTCAGTAAAAATTAATTATCATAAAATTGAAATTATGAGAATGAATCTGTGACTAAAATTCCCAAGTACAATTTTCTATTCCATTGTACAACCATAGGAAATGAACTTCCAGAATATGACACTCATGAAACACTATCTTCCAATGGTTCAAAATCTTGGAAGGTCACTCTTCAAAGATCGCATCAGCTTTAATTTCCAAACTACCCTTGTCAATGATGTGGGAATCATCATGAAGATAGTAATTAATTTTCAATAAAAGGATGATATGTAGATCTAGTTCATCTGGTGGGTAAGTTCTAATTTATAAGAAACAACTCAAACTCACTCTAATACCTCAAAAGGCCTAAAACATTAGGGTGAAATATTACTCTCATGACTGAATCTCTACTTCTAATGAAAAATAAATTCCTTAAAAATATATGATATCTAATATAAAACACTAAAGGCATCCTATTATGATTATTATAGGAATTATGATGATTCTATAATACCTTAATCCACTCAAAAATCACATGCACCTCCTCTATTATGCTTCTCACCAATTTTGGTTCAAGAATAGATCATTTTCCAAACTCAGTATAATATAATTAATATCTTCATAGTCTTACATGTGGGGGTTCATGAAATATAATACTAATGGTATAGTGATAACTATAATTAGAGGAAAAATCGATCATGTGTAGTTTCTTCAACCATGCTCCCCCAAAATCCAAAATGAACCCACACAACATGTCTTCTAATGACTTGATAGTCCACTCTATCTGATCTTCTGTCAACAGATGAAAATTTATGTTAAGGTATAATTGAGAGATGAAATTTTAATAGAGACCTCTCTATAATTGGATGGTTACCATGCTTCAGAATCAGATATTATCATCTTTGAAACCCCATGAATGAACTCAAACTCTTCTAGATATCACCTTAATAAAATATTCAACCGGAGTGACTCATTAATCAAGTAAAAGTGATCCTACTTCATAAAACAATTAATAATTACTCAAATAGAATCCAATACACACAAGTATCAAGGTAAACCAGTGAAAAAGTCTAGAAATTTTTCCTCCCACTTCCACTAGGGAACATCGATTGGAAGAAGCATCCCAACAGAAATACGATGTATAGTCTTAAGATGTTGAGAAATAATTAATGAGATATAAAGTCTACAACAAATATATTAATTCTATGCTTCTTAAATGAACTCTATAATGGACAATATATCTTGTCCCCACTAGGATGCACTACCAAAGGTGAACTGTGGAACTCATGGAGAACCACAACATAAATTGTTGGAGGAATGAAGAGCCTCCTCTACACCTAATTCTAATCATCCTTAGACAATCTATAACACCATGAATTTTTTTAAAGTATTTTTCCCAAATAGATTTAATTTGTTCAATATCATGCATTACACACAACTCCTAAGTGACAACTATTAATATTATTAATTTAAAACAACCATTATTATCTAGACATTAAACTTGGTGAGATAAATAGGAATAAAAAAATTAATTATTAAGTATAATATTTTTATATAAATAAAACATGTTGATAAAAAAGTACTTCATTTTTGGAAAATTATTTAAATGTTTTTAAAATAATATTTTCCAAATAAATGTTTTTTTTATTTTAGTGAAAAAATAATAAAATTAATTTTTTTGAAATATTTGAAAATTATTTTTAAAAAATAAACTTCATTTTTGAAATCTATCTTTCAAAATTATATTAGGGTTGATATTTTAGATTTTTTTTAAAAATTAATTGTTAAATGAATAATGAAAAATATTAGTTTTAATTGGAAACAAAATTTTTATTTAGAGAATGTATAAGGGTAATATTTTATTAAAATTATTTTAAAAGTAAAATTAGATCAATTGTATTTTTTTAATAAAATTTTTGTTATTTGAATCAATTTTATATTGATTTTTGATATGAAAACTTTTCAATACTTTGAAAATGTTCTCTTTTGAAACCGTCTTTCTCATCATATTTGTGGGTTTAATTTTAAATTAAAATTTTACAATTCTATGAATAGAATTTAGAAAAATGTATTTCATATTTTTAGTGATAATAATTCATAATACATAATAATCTCAACTTAATTTTTTTTAAAAATAAATAGTATAAGTGGTATAAATTAATTACTGTAGTTAAAGATAAAACATGTTTTCCAGGGTTTAAACTAAAACATTAAGGTGTAAAATGACCTATAAACTTATACAACGTCCATTCGATGTCCATATTTAGAACTTATAACCAATATGGTTCGATAATAAACCATTTTTGAGCCTTTTGGAATGTGAAAAACGTGGGTACACATTATTCTTTTCCAACATTTCTTATGTGTCCTCTCCCCCACTTATAAAAGGACACCCCCACTCTTCACATCTTCACAGTTCCAAAACCCATTGGTTCACCCTATTGTAGGATCAAAATTTATATTTAGATTGCACAATTACAATAGGGGTAATTTGGAGGTTTTAGAACTTTTGTTTTTATCCTTAAGAAAATCTACATTTTAAAATGTTAAACAATATGTATTCACAATCCCTCTTTATTTCTTAAAGAAAAAAAAAATTAGGATCCAATAAAATGGATTCGATAAAGAAACTCAAGAAAATTTTACTTAAGAAAGAATCTACCTTAAAGTGTATAGAATTTCTTATATCTGAGTTAGTACACGTATAAGAAAGTGTAAGAAAGTTTCACTTTCTAACTTTAACAAAATAATGATGAACTAAAACTTGTAACTAAACAGGATAAGTATAAGAAATATTTTAACCCAAAGATAAGGTTATCCAACAAATTTGGATAAATATACATTGATTTATTCTTTCAAGAAATTCTATCTTACCAACGCCAGGGTAAGCCCTCAATACGAATATCGGAATCTATCTTGATATCCCCACAAGCCCTCGATCTCTATAGTGATCGGAACCTCTTTATTATTATCCCTGGAATCCCTCTCTTATAAATAGAAATAATCATATTCACACTAGGTAGGCTGAAAAAGTTGTTCACATCATTCACATAAGGCAGATCGAGAAGAGCTCTCACAGTATGTCTAGGAATTCCACAGGAATCTTGTAACATGAACCTTATAAATGAATACAAATGGGTGGGTATTTATAGGCACGAATTACAACAGTCGAATTTTTCCTCCAATGGTCATATTTCACAAATATTTCAAAGGAACCTATACATGTGGTATTTATACAACACTTAATTTGAAATAGATTGGACGTCATCATTTTAGATAACAAAGTATGAGAAACATTAACATGTTTTGGATATGATAAAATGAAACTATACATTAAAGAAAACATGATAAATATAACAAAATTATTTAATCTAATTCTAAAGATAAGAAAATTGGGGTTTGGAAATATTGAAAATTGGATTCTGGAAAAATAGAGAATTGGATTCTAATTTCTAATGAAATTATAGCCTGAATTCTGATGAATTTGGGTCTGAAATATGATGAATTACGAATCTAGTTTTAGAATAAATCTGACTCTAATTTTACTAGAAATTGGATTTTGATTTCAGGAGAAATCATTGTATGATTTTAGTTGAAATTTTATTTTTATTTCAGGAGAAATCAGTGTCTTATTTTGGGATCAATCACAGTCTGATTTCAGGAGAAATTGGAATCTTAGGAACTGTAAGGTTCTAGGTTATATAAAAGCATCAAATTTTTGGCTTCTTAAAAATATTTTTATAGTTGTTTTGAGAAAACATAAGATAAGGTATTGTAAACCACAGGTAAATTCAAAACCCTTCTTATAAAATAAAAATTTCCTTTAGAAAAATTTTCTTAATGAAATATAATTTTCCTTTAGAGAATTTGTTTGTTATTTCAAAAACATAAGGGAAAAGAAAATTCATAAGGAAACTTATTGAATCAACAATGAAAAGACAAAAAATTTCATTAAGATAACAAATGTGTTGCAAAAAAATAAATTCGACAAAAGATCATATTTGAACAGAATATTATCCAACATTCATTTTATCCTTTGGCATCAACTTTTTCAAAGCAACTTTCAGCTTCTTCAAATCTTTGTGATCATCTTGTAACTTCTTGATCAAATCTTTCTTGTCTTGATTTAATCATTCAAGATCTTTGATTATCACTTCTTG
Source organism: Viscum album (assembly GCA_963277665.1). Taxonomy (NCBI): domain Eukaryota; kingdom Viridiplantae; phylum Streptophyta; class Magnoliopsida; order Santalales; family Viscaceae; genus Viscum; species Viscum album. Next base: position 496,530,107 of record OY728153.1, read on the forward strand.
GGACGTAACTATTTAACCTTTATACCTAATCAATTATTACTGGACTTTGAGTTTTTTTCCATCTCTTCCATGATTTTCCCCTCACTTTTTAGATTTAGAGAAATATAGTTTACTTTCGCATTAAGATCTTTGTGATTTTTTAAATCAATGAGTTATACATGGACAATAAATTTAGGTCCACTTATTTTTCCTTAAATATTATCCAATATGTGGGTTCCATGATGGATTTCATCCAAGTCTTCACGGAGATATCAAGCGACATTTAGAGTTTAAGGAGAAAGGAAAACAAAATTGAACACGTGAAGGTCGGCAGAGCTCTGGTGAAAAAACACAGATAAAACTGATGTGGGACGTGAAAATGGGATCCCTTTATATAGGCTTCACGATGAAAATTTATCTTACGAGGTCAATCCAATGGATGAGATTTTCTTGAGTTGATATGATAGTTAATATCAATACCGGAGATGGATTTATAGGTTCTGATCTTTTTGAGGTTTAAAGGACAAAAATCAAATTTAAGAAAACTGAATCCGATATGGTTTTGTTAAAAAAAATTGAAACACCAACAAAAAAATGAAATTATGATGATATAGGCAATGAAACGTACCTTCAAGATTACTTAGAAAGAATTATTAGTGTTGATATGGTTCCTCTAATATTTGTTAAAGAAAAAAACTAGTTAGGTTTCAAAATAAAATAGGGTTCGAAAAGAAATATTAGGTTCTGAAAAATAAATTTTAGTTTTGAAAAAAATTATGTTTGAGAAAAAAAATTGGTCTCTAAAAATAATTTAGGAAATGAAATATAAATAAAAAACATATATACCCCCACACCCTTGGAAAAGAATTATCATAATGTTGGGAGATATTTTTCAACAAAAATTTAATATAGATGATTATCATATGGTTATCATTCCAAAAAAAATTAATGTATTCAAATCTATTAGAGTGTAATGGTTTTTTAAATATATAAAAAAATATATCTTTCATTATGATAAATTGATGTATGATATCTCATTTAAGTGTGTGATCCCAAATAAATTGATGTCTTATGTCTATTTTCTTTGAATTAGAGTTATGTTCAAGGTTTTATATTTAGGAAATGGAACTAGTTTTATAACACATTGTCTGTGTGTTGGTAAAACTCAGGCCATAATCTATGAGTTTGTGTTGCATACACAACACTTGAGCACAACAACTTCCATCTGCTACATATTCAGTGTCATTAGTTGAATGTGAAAAAGAGTTTTGTTTCATTAATGACCAATAAACTAATGAATCTTCTAAATATAAAAAGTTCCCGATGTACTATTTCAATCCATTCTACAACCACCAAAATCAGTATCCAAATATCTTTTTAAAACAAAATCATTTTAGAAAAATAAAATAATCATAAATATATGGTTCCATTTAAATAGCGAAAAATTATTTTCACTTCCTTTTAATGGGATTTATTAGAAGTAGATTGATTTCTTGAACAAAATCATACTAAAAACATTAAGTCTGAATGACTGGTTGTTTAGTATAATAGACGTCTTATCATACCTTTAAAATTTGTTTTATAAACTAGTTTTCTAGTTTCATCAATATAAAGAGTGTTTGAGGTACCTATTAGAGAACACATACTTTTACTATTTTCATATACATACTTCTTAAGGGGATCTTTAATATACATATGTTGAGATAAAAAAAATTCTTCGGGTTTTTGAGAAATTTTAATACCAAGAAAAAATGTTAACTCACCCATAATACTCATTTCAAACTTATATTTCAAGAGATTATAAAATAAATCAATTAAGGATTGCTGAATTGATCCAAATATAATTTCATAAATATAAAATTGAACAATCAAAACATTTTTCTTATCTTTCTTTGTAAAAAGGATCGGATCAGAAATCCACTTAACATTATTTTTTTGTAACAAAAATCATGTAAATCGATCATACCATGCTCTATGAGATTGTGTAAGTCTATATAAATCTTTGTTATGTTTTTAAACAATTTCATGATGTTTTGTGTCTTTAAAATCAAGAGGTTTCTCAACATTAACTTCCTCTTGAACATAATCGTTAGGGAAATCACACATCACGTCCATTTGAAAAAGTTTGAAATTGAGAAATGGTGTAATGTCTAGTAAAATACAAATAGATTCAAGTATAGCTACTAGAAAATAATTGTCTTCATAGTATACTCTTTCTTGTTGATTATATCCTTTAGCAACTAATCCTTCTTTACTTCATAGAATAATTCCATCTTCATCACATTTATTTTTGAAGACCTATTTTACTCCAATAATAAATGTTTCTTTAGTTCTTTAAACCAGGGTCCAAAATTTTTTCCTTTTTAATTCATTTAGTTCATCTCGCATAGCTTTTATCCAATCATCATCACCTAAATCTTCATCAGTATTTTTAGGTTCTATTTGGGAAAGAAATGCTAGATGTTATAATTCATTACATTGAGAACTTCTAGTCCTTACCGGTTTATTTACATCACCAATGATTTTATCCCTGGGATGACTCTTAAGAAACAACTAATTTGGGTTCTATAAAATCTAGTCATCAACAAAAGGTAAAAAATATTCTAGGGTAATTACTTTAGAAACATTTCCTTAAGAATTTTCTAGATTATATGAATCTTCCATCTAATGTTGGTAATCAGTTTTTGAAAACAAATATGTTGATATCGGTTGGGGTTGTTTAAAAAAAGGATTATTTTCATCAAACATACCTTGTACTGTTTCTTCACCAGTATAATAGTTTTTGTTAAAAAACCTATAAGCCTTAAAAGTAGTCGGATATCTTAAGAAAAATCCTTCAGCAGATTTGGGTGCAAATTTATGTAATTTATCTTTATTATTCAAGCTGAATACATTTCATCCAAATACTTTGAAGTAATAAAATTTAGGTTTTTAACCATTTCATGACTCATAATTTGTTTTATTAATAAAAGGTCTGATTGAAACTTGATTTATAGTATAAAATGCAGTACAAACATCTTTTTCCCAAAAGTGTTTATCAATAGAGTATTCACTCAACATGGTTCTTTTTATCTCTTGAAGAGTACAATTTCTTAATTCAATAACACCATTTTTTTGAAGAGTCCTTGGAGAGAAGAAGTTATGAGTAATGACTTTTTTACTATAAAAAGTTTCAAAATATGAATTTTAAAATTCTTCCCCATGATCAATTACGAATAGTTATCAAGGGAAGGTTTTTTCATTTTTAACTTTGGATGAAAAATTTTTAAAATAAGATTAGGATTCATATTTATTTTCTATAAAAATACCCATGTAAATCTAGTGTAATCATCAACTAAAAAAATACATATTATTTTCATCCAATGCATCCATTTTTTATTGGACTGAAAAGATCCATATGCACTAGTTGTAATGCATCAGAATTTGAGACATCACTAATTGATTTAAAGCATAAATTATGTTGATTTATATATTTACAAGGATCACAAACTTTTGAAAAATCAAATCAAAGATCTGGTAGATCGTTAACAAGTATTTTATTTATATTTTATATAAGTTCATAAGGTTATAGTGTTCTAGTATTCTATTCCATAACCATGATTGATCTTCCCTTACACTAAGTCATGGTAAGTCATGGCTCCTAAGGTCTTCTAAGTTAAGTGTATAAATATTATCATGCCTATGGGAATAGATAATAAACTCTTCTTTAGAATTTTTTCCTAGGAATTTATCATTCCGAAAATTCACAAGGTAAATTTAATCACATATTGGCTTATGATTATAAGGTTGTTCTTATGACCTCAAACAAATAAAACATTTTAAATTAAATCTTTTACAAGAATAACAATATTACCTATACCAACAGTTTCTTTTTAAAAATTATCTCAGATAGTTATATTTCCACAATTCATCTTAGATATATTTTCATAAAAGTTTTTGTTACTATTTTTGTGCATGGAACATCCAATATCTATGTACCATGTATTGTATTTGGAAATTCCATTTTTTTCCTAAAAATAAAATAGTTAAATATTTCGAAATCCAACCTTTCTTAGATCTGATAATTTTAGAAAATAAAATCGTAGGTATCCGTATTTTTTTATAAAAAATGGACTTTATGAAAAACTAAGGATTTGGTTTTATTCAAAGAACAAATTTTCTCCAAATATCCACTGTATTGACACTTATTACAAGAAGGAGCACCTTAGTGTAAAAATTATTTGTTACTAAAAAATGGTTTTGAATGAGAATAACAAAATCTCAAACTATTTATTAGGGGATAAATTTTTTGAATACATTTCGTCAAAACCTTCTATTCCGTGAGTAATGTTTGAAAACCCGTTCTTTACGAAAAATATTTTATATTTTTCTGATATATAATTTTTTATCCTCATAGTCATTAGTCTTAGAATTTGAGTTTGCCTCTAAAAAATTTTTCTAGCAATTATCTTTATCAAAATCCTCAGAATGTTTATCCTTTACCTAATTTACTTCCTTAATGTTTTTGGAAACATTCAAAAAATCATGGGTTTTTTTATCAAGATATTTTGAAAGATCTGATATATCTTTTATTAAATAGAGATTATATAATTTTCCATATCAAGTTTCTTATAGATCTTACTGTTTTCATTCTCAAGTAACTTGGAAAACCTAGATACTTCATCAAAAGAAGGTAATGTATTATCTTATAATGAATAAGATTCATCATCTGAAGATTCATAATATTATTCACTAGGATAATTATCACTTGAAAAAATATTGGTTAATGATTCGTCATTTTTTACCTTAGCCATGAGAAATTTATTTTTTGTATGAATTATAGACATAAGACCAATATTATATGGTATGTAAGATTCAATATTCAAAGATTCAATAGAATAATCGCAACCAATAGCACTTTGGGTGTCATTATCATTATGTAATTTCTTATAATTATACTTTTATTACTTTTTCTTGTTTATTTATAGATTCTTATCTTTTATTTCATCCCATTTGAGCATAGGACTGTATGGTCTGATATGACCAACCCTCTTTCATTCATAACAAGTCACCTCTGAATCATTCTAATCCTTTTGATCTTTCTTCTTGTATCTATATTGTAAAACTATCTTTCCCACAATATTATTCATTCTTCGATAAATATTGGAATGTTCCTTTATATATTGATCACTATCACTTGATTCAGATATAATAGTAGCTTACATAGATTATAATCTAATAACTCTTTCAAGAGTCTTGTATTTCATTTGATTTGATGTACAAGTAAAAGAAACACTTTCATTACCATTATTTTTCATATTAATCTCGACATATCTCTTCATTCTAGATTAATGATGTAGAAGATTCCCAAATAACTCATAAAGAGTGATGTTTGAAGCTTTCATATTCACATCAATCTTATTCTTATGGATTCCCACTCATTGGGAATAATACATATTATCTTATTGACAAGAATTTAATCATAAAATACTTTCTCACCCATAGACTAAAGGTTGTTCAGGATAGTCATAAAAGATTTTTGAAATTTTCATATAGGTTATCCATAAGAAAACACAAAACCATGTTATTTCACTCTGAGAATAGCTCTTTGTGTTTTAATAACATTGGATGTGCCAAAATGTGTAACTTCTAATTTCTTCGATATGATATTAGCAGCTTCACTTGATGAAATCTGGTTATAGATGTTCCTGGTCATAGATCATAATAAAGTATTACGTACCTATATGTTAAGCTGATACTCTATCTTTTCTTGATTGGTGAATTATGTGATTTCCTATTCAAGAATCTTGTATTCTCTAGCTAACATAAAACAATTATCCACAATGTTATTGATTATAAAAGTCTTCATCATATATCTCCTGTATTTATAGTTATTTCCATAAAAATTTGGGGGTCTGGTTGGATTTAAGTTGTCTATTGATCCAATTTTTATTCCTTTCATTCCTAAAAAAAATATTTTCCAAAAAAATGGATATATAGAAAGAGTTTATAAAAAAATAGTTTATAAGAAAAAATTTTATGAACGACATTAACAAGTAATGTTAAGAAAATATGAGAATGAAAACTTATATCAATGTATTAGTATTTCAGAGACCTCCTATGGTATCAATTATATGAAAGAAATGTTATTTATATTGATCAATTACAAGAGGTGAGAAAATTATTGGTTTAAAAATATTCATTTTTATCCTTTAGAAGATATATATTTAACAATGTTAAACTAGATGAATTCATAAACCCTCTTTTGTTTTTAAAGAAACTACCTTTCTTAGGAGCTGATAAAATAGATCCAATAAAGATACTTAAGAAAATTTTTATTGAGTAAATATTCTACCTTAAAGTGTATATAATTAAATATATCATATTTCGTACAAGTATAAGAATGTGTTAGAAAGTTACACTTTCAAACTGTAGAAAAATGAAGTAAAAAAACATTTAACAAAACTAGACAAGTATAGGAATTATTTTATCCCCAAGATAAGGGTATCCCACAACCTTGGATAAGGGTCACTTGATTTATACTATCAAGAAAGACTATCTTACCCACACCCAGGTAAGACCTCGATACAAATATCAGTATCTATCTTAATATCCATGCAATCCCTTAATCTATAAGGTGATTGACACATCTTTCTTCCTATCCGCGGAATACATTGATTGTAAACAACAACAATCGAATTCTCACTATGAAGGTTGAAAAATTTTATTACAACTAAACAAGTTTTTTGTAGTATTCACACAAGGAATATCGATCAGATCTCTCACAACATTTCTAGGAGTTATATATGAATGTTGTGACCGAAACCTTGTAAATGAATAAAAATGGATGGGTATTTATAAGAATGAATTACAACAGTCTCATTCCTCCACCTATAGTCATATTTCTATGAAATTTTAGAGGTACCTATACACTTCTAATTCATACAATGGTTAATTTGAAATAGATTGGATGATATCATTTTATATAAAAAAGAATGAGAAACATTAAAATGTTTTAGATCTGATTAAATGAAACTCTAATTTAAGGAAATATGTTAAGTGTAACAAAACCATTTAATCGAATTCTTAAAATAATGAAAATAGAAGTCTAGAAATAATGAAAATCATATTATAGAATAATATGGAATTTGAGTCTAATTTATGAGGAAATTGGAGTCTGAATTTGGTTGAATTTAGAATCATAATTCTGATGAATTTAGAGTTTGATTTTAGAAATAATCAGAGTCTAGTTTCAGGAGAAATCGGGGATTGATATCCGGAGAAACTAAAGTATATTTTTTTTTGGAGAAATAGATGTCTAATTTTAATAGAAATCAGAGTTTGATATTAGGATAAATCAGCGGTTGATTTTAGGATAAATGGGATTCTAATTTTAGGAAAAATCGGAGTCTGATTTTATGAGAAATCAGAGTCTAATTTTAGTAGAAATCAGAATCTCATGAACTATGAGATTCCGAGTTATAAAAATGGTTCTGATTTTTGGATTAAAAAATATATTCTTAGAATTGGATTGAAAAAAATAGATAAGCCATTGGAAACAATAAGTAAAATTAAAAACATTTATATAAAAATACAATTTTTCTTAAGAAAAAGTTTCTTAGAGAATGAGAATTTCCCTTAAGAAAATGTATTTATGATTGCCAAAACATAATGGAACGTAAAATTCATAAGGAAAATTATTGAATAAACATTGATATCTACCCAAATTTATTCTTTAATTCCATCAACAAATTATATTTTAATTTGTGACATTATAAAGAAAATCTACACAGGATTTTGGATAAACCTAAAGAGGATCTTTGAAAAAGAGGTAATGTTTTTAACAAAGCATTTTTATTTTACATCTTATTATAACTTCTTGAAATTTTATTCCAATATTATAATATAATAACACTAATTTATGACATTTACTTATATGTTATTATGTTCATGTAATAACCTATATACATCTCCTCCTCCATCAAATGAGAAACTAAACTATCGATCACGTGTATGGCAGACTAGTGCCACATGAACTGATGTTATTTATTTTCCATCATGACCTATCATGGGTAGATATAGGAATGAATTCAATTTTTAGATATGATACTTAAAATATAATTATATTTCTTTAATTATAATACCACATCTACCTTCTTACCTTCCCAACTTGTTGAAAGAAAATATGGTTTCTCATGTGTACGACAAACTACTGCTTCACAAACCAATGGGATGTGTTTTTCATTTTAGTTTTACTTGGATGGTAATATAAATAAATTGAATTAACATATATTATATTTTTTAAAATAATTATACCTATTTAATAAATATATCACATATACATTCTTACTTTTTATTTCGTTAGAGATACGATAATGTTGTTCATGTGTATGGGAGACTACCGCCTCATGAATCGATGTGTTTTATTATTCACACACTCTTTACATGGAAAAAATAAGGAAAACTTTCAATAAAAATATGTTATATATATGATATATAAGTTATTATATAAATTTAACAAATTATTTACCTTTATTTCATCTAATCCGTTAAGAAAATGTAAATAATTTACATCTGTACATATGACAGGCCATCTTTATGAATAGTGTATTTCATTTTCTATCTATAAATTTTATGGACTAATATAAATATATATATATAGAATATATATTATATTTATATAATTTTTCACATTATATAGAAGATGGAACCATGATCAATGTCAGAGCACTAAAAATAAAAAATAAAAAAAATTAAGAAAAAACAAAGCAGTTATTTTCCAAAACGTGAGTTTAACATTGAATTGTTAATAAAAATTACTAATTAAATCATATATGGTATGATATATATAGGTATTATTATTTACTATATTTATAATAGGCATATATTTATTATATATGAGGATAAAACATATACTATGGAGGTCGACACATACGGTAAGGGTTTTTTTCCCAATTTTCTTCTTTGGGAAATACATAATTCTATGAACTTATTTTCTTTTATGAGATGTACATTAAAACCCTTTGACATGTAATATCATGAATTTATTTATCCTCATTATATTTTATCTTTAATCTAATGTTATTTCTTCATGAGGATTTTTATTCAATGTTTCCAATGTGGTAAGGGTTGGATGATGCAATATTGTCTTTTATCAGGATTGTTTATTTTTATGCTTTTTACAATGAAGTGTTATTACATGTCTCTCAATAAACTCATAAATATTGTCCTCTTAATGTCATTTATTGATAATATATGTTTTCTCTTCATTTTATGCACTTTATATTCTCAAGATTCTACAAGAATGTTTTTAATGGTAACTAAATATATTTATCTTTTTGGTCAAATACTATTTTCCTTCCATATGCGTGTTTTCAAAAAATGTTTTAAAATTATAAAAAATTATTAATTAAAGACTTTATTTCCCACATTTTAATGTTTAAAATTTGTTTTAAAATGGAATATTCATTTTTTCAAATAAATACCATTTAGATTTTACAAAAAATGTGAAAGGAATATTTTTTAACATTTATGACATTAATATGATTTCAATCCATCATGACTGTTATTTTATTTAATTATTTATTTATAATATTTCAAGGATATTTTCAAATAATATGATTTTAAATGTTTTATATGTTTTAAAAATAGTTTATCAAATTGAAAAAGTTATTTTCCTAAATAAATTTTTGAATGATATTTAAATATTCCTGTATAAGTTTACATGGTTATATTCAAAGAAAAATATTTTAAAGTATTTGTGTTTCAAAAAGTTCTTTTAAATTGAAATGTTAATTTCCCTCAAGAAATGTTTTAAAACATCTTTAGAGATTCCATTATTATTTTCTATTATTATTTTTAGGGAAAATGATTTCAGAAATTTTCTTTGTTTTAAAACAATTTTTCAATGTTTAATGGTTATTTTTTCTCAAGAAATGTTTTAAATAATTTTTAAATCTCCCTTTATAAGTATCTGAAGTTATTTTCAAATAAAAATATTTTGAAATATTATAATAATTTTTTTAAAAAAGATATTTTCAAAGTGGAAACACCATTTTTCTCAAGAAATGCTCTAAGTGAAATTTCAAAATAAGTTTCCATAAACAATGAAAAAATTTGTTGTTACATATGATTTATTTGGGGAACAAATGAAGGATTCCATTGTTATTATTTCTTTTAATGGAATGTGATTATGATGAAAAAAATTTTATGATACTTTTTTCTCTTCCATGGGTTATACCATGATAAAATACTTATGAAACCTGCTTCATTATAAATGAATTGTTTTATGATTAAATAATTAAATGATTATAAAACATGTCTCTATTTGATAGGTGAGGCTATGATGAAATTTTTATGAAACCAATTTATTTTCATGGGTTCTAATATAATTAATTCTTTATGATCATGTGGACAAAATATGTATAATTTAAATTATATGATGGGTGGGACCAATATCTATCCCCAATGAATTGGGAAATTAATAATTTTCTATGAGCATAGAGGGTAAACAATAAGTTCTCCCAGTCCCAAAAATAGGGTACATGGGAGGTAATCACAAGCCCTAAGCTTGTACACATGTGGTTAGCCCAAGTCTAACATGTTATGAATGTCTTGGAGGATAATATTGACATAATATTTTCTATTATTATGTGTATTCCCCAAATCTATATCTTATTATAATTAAATCATCTTAGGGATCATGTTATTTGATTCCACTAGGATTCATGGATTATGAAATACCGTTATTTATTCCATTATTCAGGTTTATGTTCTATGATATGCAGGATATGGTTTTTTTCAAATATTATTCTCTTGTTCTCATACCCTTATCTCATGTCATGTTGATATATCCCTTGTTTACCCTTATTGAGAATATAATATCACCCTTTATTATATTTCCTTTCCCTAGTTTATGAAAAAATTTATTATGTATTATTATTCTAATTTCTAGATATTAATAAATTAATGAAAGATTATGTAGTTTACCTATGAAACATTTTTTCATGTTCCCAGGTTTCTAGAGTCTTTAGAAAAAATATATTCTAGCATGGATTGTTATTGTATGTAATAAATATTCATTTTTTATGATGTAATATCTTCATATTATAAGATTTGGTCTCCATAGTTGGTATCAGATAAAGGTTTATCTAACCATTGGAAATTAAGATGAGATAAATTTAGAGACATGCCTAGGGATATGTCTAATGATAATTCTAAGTATAGGAATATATTTTTGAATATTGCTGAAAGATAATGAAAATGGTTTCAAAGAAAATACAACCCTACCTGGATACTAAAAGTGGTCATGATTTTTGCATACATGTATCTAGGGGTAATAAGTCTAAAAAGGAACATTGATCTTGAATCAAGTGTTACTTGGTACATGAAAATGGGCCTTATTGTGGACCTAATTTGGCACTCTTGGTGTACATGCTTTGTGAATTCAAAAACTATTTAAAAACCATCATAAAGAAATTGGATATATGATAATCACGAATTAACTAAGTTAAACCTAAGGTTTGATATATCTAAAATATTGTTTCATGATTTATCCATCAAATACATGATTTTTTCATGATTGTTTTGTTTTCCACTGTGATTATTGTTACTCACATAATGGTTTTGTCATTTAATAAAGGGAGGGAACTAGAAGGAACTAGGTTAATATTGAATGAGATAGACAATGTGTTGATGAAAAACCAAATGGTATGATTCCTATATTGAAATATATTATGATTAGGCATAGTTAGTTATCACATTAATGGACTAATAACTTTCACCTTAACAAACTCTCAAACTCACCAATGAGAAGGATAGAGTTTTTTGAGAGTTTATGTGGTGGAGATCATGAAGGAAAGAATATTTAATTTCCTATATTTTTAGAATATGGGTAGAAGAACTTGAAAGAATTTATTAATGAAATGTGGAGATGTTTTATGTGTGGTGAATAAGGGTGTGGAGTAAGTGATTGCTGGAGAAAAATGAATAGTTAAATTAACTCAATGAAAGGGAATATGGGTCTACCAAAGGTATTTTCAAGGTATAAGTGTTTTAATTATGGAACATATTTACATTATAAAAAAAGATTTCCAAGTGGGAAATTTCCAGAAGAGATTCAGTAAGGTGGTATGAGTAATTGTTATACTGCAGATGATAAAGGGAAAATGTGTGAAATATAAAAGGTGTGGGATGTTCTAATAGTATTGTTTATCTAAAACGTAGGAAGAATGACTAAATTTAGGTTGATAAATCTTAATACAATATTCATATTCTTTATTTTAGGAAATATGTATTAGGGATTGAGATAATTAACACTACTACAAAATCCACATGTAATAGTACTGGTATTTATTACCACTAGAAAAAAATGATGATAAATAGCATATTTATTTGTGCTATGGAAAGAGCTGATAAATTTTACCTTTTATGAGCTCTTTTTTTGCATTGTTGATAAAGCGAACCTTTATCTGAAATTTATTTTTAGCACTGATAAAGGGTATCATTTATCAGCACTTTATTTTTAGCACTAATAATGGGTACCCATAATTAACATTTTATTTTTAGTGGTGATAAATATTTCATTCATCAACGCTTTTTTGGAATTGAAAATGTCTGAATAAATAAAATGAATTAATTAAATAAATTTAAAATAAATAATGAGTTTATTAAAAAAATATTAAAAATTTTATAAATTAAATAATTAGTGGTAAAAATAAACAAATTTATTATACATTGTTAAATATTAAACATTTTATTAATTTGATAATTATAATAATTAATGTTATAAAATTTTATATATTAAATATATTTATATATATTAATGTATATAAATATGTGTTATATATTATAAAATATTTATGTGCTTTAAATTAAATAGTCATATATTTATTTAATAATGTTTTATAATTAAAAATTAATATGAATTAAAAATATTGACTAATTGCATAGTAATAGACATATTAAAATAGTTTGGGGAGATGGATTACAAAGAAACTATTTCACCTACAAGTACTCAGGGAGACTCGATCATGAGACCTCCCATGAGACCCCTCAAAGTTATAACCACTAGGCTACTCCCCTGAAGGCACAAAGTACTCGACATATAATTGAATGTCATTTGATTTTTCAATTTTACATTTATAGATCAAATATATATTTAATTGATTTCATATATATGTAATTAATTATTTTTTTATATAAAATTCTAACACACAAATGATATCCATTTTTTAATATTTTTAAAGTGTACATATTCTTAATTTATTCACTTTCACTCATTTTTAACATATATATGGGAAATTAAAATCAGATATTCATTAATAATGTTTAAAAATATTTATAAATAAATATATTTATAAATTTACATTTAATATATTTATACAATTATATATTTATAATTAGATATAATTTTTTTAAAGTATTTATATTAATATAAATAAATAATTATATATTTTTAAATAATTATAAAATTTAAAATTAATTTACTTAAATAATTAGTACATTCACTATATTTATATATATTTATTAAATATATATTTATAATTATATAACAATATATAATGAAATATTTATTATTTTTAAAAAATATTTCTATCATTATGAATAAATAATTATAAATTTATGATAAATATATTTAAAAATGGAATATATTTACTACATATATATATTTATTAAGTATATATAAATATTATCAATTTTTTATTTATAATAATAATTATAAATCCTTCATCATCACTCAAGTAATAAGCACTGATAAAAGCATCTCAATTCGTGTTTTTATCACGTTGATAGAGATGATGCATTATAAGCACTAAATAGAGTGTTGATAAAATAAATAGTAATCAGCGCTATAAATTTTGTGCTGACAAAGATTTGTTTTTTTTTTCACTTCTTTTTTAGTACTGGTAAAGTCCTACCTTAATCATAGATAAAAAATCACTAATAAAGAACTATTTATCAGCGATTATTTGTAAGGACTGATAAAAGTGTCCCGATCTAATTAAAAAAACATATCCATTTGTAAACTTGTCGCAATATCAGAAGCTTTTCGTAGAAGCAACCCACTACTAGTGCTCCTCCATGATGAATCAAACCTATAATCATACCACTCGATTGCCTCTCAAACATCTCATTCGACATCCAGTGTTTGATTGAAGTTAGGGTTTCTATAGAGGGTTTCAAATTTTATTTCACCTAGAGTGGTAGGCCTTCAATTTTCTTTTTGTATTTTTGGTTTATTTTTTTGTTTCTTCTTCTGTGATGTTGTTATTTGTGGTCTAGAGATTGTATACTAGTGAGATGGGCCTTTTTATTTTCTTTGTTTCCAATTTTGATTCAACAATTGATAGTTCATGGAGAGTTTATTGTTTCTGGACTTGATGGTGACACATTGATTCATATAGAGTTTATTTGGTTGTTTTATTTTGTTAATATTTCCCAAATTGATCACCCAAAGCTAACATACATATTATTAATTATTTATTTTATCAATAGTATTCCATAAATGTGAATTTTTAGAAATTAATATTCGGGATTTTGTTTGTGGGGGACTTGAAGGAAGGTTTAGGGATTTATTTTATATTATACTAATTCGTATCTTCATTTTTCTACTAATCTAGTATGGGGTGGGAATCCAATGTATTGATTAGTAATGACAGTTTTTATTTAAATTTATTTCTACTAGTTTTATTTATTTTTGGGACAAATAATTACTATTGTGTTGTTTTTCATGCACTGGTGCGTGTTTCCAACTCGAGGGGGGTCGAGAATATCCCTTGGTCAAATTCATTAACCAGCTTGAGTGTTTTCTATATTGCTTTATGGGGTTTTATTGTAATCTATATCTATTTTTAAATGACTTTTAACATTTCTCAATAATCCAACTTCCTATGTCTCTGTAATTTTTTAAAAAATCTATTTTATTTTTCTCACTCTTTAAATTAATCCAAAAATATTTATAAATAATTGTAATAATAATATATGAAATATTATACCATTATGTTATGTATTATTTTAAAAATAAATTATAATTTTTCATCGTCATCCTAATCCCCCTCTCTCAATAATTAGCAAAAAAATATCCTTTTGAGAGGACCACTTACTAGTAATAACTGTTTATTTGAGACCTCTATACCACTATAAAACATTATACTTTATTGGTCAGAAATGTATATTTTCAACAATTTCACCCTTTTTGAGTATTTATTTAACTAATAACAAGTTTATTTCCATTTAATCACTTTGATAACTATCTATATGACATGTATAAAAATAATATTTCAACCTTTTCAAATATCAATAATGTCAGCACATAATGAATCTATCACACTCCATGATATAGATTGACATTCCATCCAAAATATTTGAAAATATTATTCAATTTTAAATGGGTTTCAAAATTGATTTTCAATCTTCCTTTTGAAATATACAAAAAAGTTCCCTCACATACATGTATTAGAAAATAAATATCCCATGAATTCCATGAGTTGCCTATAAACTAAGGAAAATTTCAACTAACTAATAATTAACATTTAAAAACTGGTCATTGTTAATGTATAAAATTATTATCATCAGTCATCTATTTTACCTCTAAATATTAAGTCACCCACATTGATAAAAACTTTCAATCTATCCATAAAATTATTTTTTATGAAATGATTATGATCTATTCCTTATTTTTAAATTAAAGTTTCTTTAATAATTCATCTATCCTTCAATACAAATGTATTAGTTTGTGTTCCAATTCATACATCACCATTGTCAATTTACAAACATTATTATTATATTAAATTATGAGAAAACTATATGTTTGTTAGATGTAAACTTCCTATTCATGTAATCCATTAGTAAATTATAATTTTATATCCAATTAGAGTACCTTGAATTTCCTTGGGATGGGACATTGTGGTGATATTAAAGCCCAAGCGTCTTGATTTGTTCTCAAGTAGAGATATAGAATTAATTTTTTAAGTCATAGTTCCTGAGGTTTCCACACAGCAAGTTCCAACACCGTTTTATAACTACTAGTTGATTGAAAGATAGTTTATTATTCTTTTTTATCATATTTTATTTTATTATTACTCCTTAATTGCCTATATTATATTTTCATTTGTTCAGGGTATTTTAATAATATTTTATGTCTATTAATTATTTTATTAAATTCAATTAACTATTTTCATCAAAATAAAAAAATTCATTGAGACAATGAAATGTTGGGTTTCTCTTTTTAGAATTGCCTATAACTGTCACTTTTGGTAATGAATATCTTATGTGTATTTATTTATATATTGTATAAAACTAATATTTTATGAACCCAATAGGATAGGTATGAATATAAAATGGATGCATTCTAATCATTTGACAAATTAATGTGATGATGGAGTTAAAGAGTTCATCAAATTTCCAAGATATCATGTAGATGACCCTTCTAAAATCCTATGTTTGCTTTTACATTGTTTTTATTCAAGAAAAATTAGTTCAGACGAGTTGGTCTGAGAGGTTCAACTATATGGTCCTATCCATTATAGATGGATTTACCCCACTGAACGGTATATGAGGATTTTGAAAAGTCACATCAATAATCTAATTCAGTTAGAAGGTTGTATTGAAGAATGCTATATTGTTGAAGAAGTTATTGAATTATGTACTGATTACCTATCATATGCTGAAAGAATCAGTCTCCCAAAGTCTTGTCATAATGAAATCCTTATGGGAAAAGGGATTTCTAGAATATATATTGTAACAATTACCTTGATATACTACGAGAAAGTAAATATTTTCATATTATATAATAGTGAAGATGTTTATGCATATATTGAATCCCAAAAAAAATTAGAGATTTGAATCCATCAAGGGCTGAAGGATGGATTTCAAATACACATAATAAAAAGTTTATAGGATGGTTTAGAGATAAAATTTATGAGGAGTTATATGAAAATATGATTTTTTTGTCGAATGACTAAAATGGCTATCAAGAGGACTGAATTAAAATGATATATCTTACACTATTTTTGAAATCAATGGTTATGCGTTATATAGAAAAGAACATGATGAATTCATTTCGATGCAAAAGTATTGTGTTATGCTTGTGGAATAAGTGATGCGCCTATCTGGTTCTGAGAATATAAATACAATTTATAAAAATATTTCTTTTTTTTCTATTATAGAAGAGATATACGAGTTAGATTATACAACTTTTCAAGGGACACTTTTCCATTACAAAGGGGTTGACAATATCAATGGAGTGAAAGATGATGAAATTATCTTTTTGAAGGTTAATTTCAGTGTGGAAGGGGGAAAGAAGAGTTGTTTATAATGGAATCACATGAAGTGAATGTATTTTATGTCTCTGATCCCACAAACAAGAACTGGTTGATTGTCCTGCTGGCGACTAAAACAAATGTTGAGTCTGATGAAAATTTAATCGAGGAAAACCCTTTAATTGGTACATCACAATAAGTTCATGTTGGTCCCAATATAGACAATGTATTGTACTTTATAAGGGACCGCAAAGAGGATATTTGACTCTGAATGGCCTGAAGGCCTTCATTTTTTTTATTATGGATAATACCCCTTTTAAGGGTTTAAGGGGAACCTGTACATGACCCGTAGGCCCAAGGCACAAGGCCCGACAAACTCGTAATACATGACCTGAAGGCCCAGAGGCATACCATGCCTAATACATGACCCGTAGGCCCAACCCACTTGAAATGTCCCTCCCCAGCTTCTGCATCATTGATCACCTAGCTCCTCGCCTTGCATTTCTGATCGGGTAACATTGCCCCGTACAAAGCTGCACGGTGCCTGGTCCCGATGGCGGCTTCCATACCCTCTCATTCTTCCAATCCGATTAGCTCTGTATATGGTGGCTGCTACTCTTGTTGCTCTGATCATCTTCTAGGGCCTGTTCTGTGTGAACTGGGCTACTCCATGGTCTACGTGACCTGAAGGCCCTATGGCCCGAAGGCCTATGAATACTCGAAGACCCTGGAGACTTGTAGGCACAAACCGGTGGTCCAAAGGCCCAAAGGCCCAAATCAGGTGAATAGTTCTGGCTGCTATAGTAATGAATAGTAAATGCTACAGTAACTTCTATAGTGACTGCTACATTACTTCTACAGTACTGCTATAGTTCTCGGAAATTTTCCTCCACCCGGTTTTGAACCCGGGTCTCTTGGATGCCATGCAGGTGCCCTTACCACTCGGGTACGAGCTCGTTGTCCGCAAAGAGGGTATTTGGATTCTTTATAGAGGAACCAAATCATCGAAACCATCAAGAAAATGAAAGGGGCTTCAATGAGAATGTGAAATTATTTTTAACATATTATGTTTTTCCTCATAATATTATATGTTCTCAACTATATTAATATAATATAAATTAAATGTTTGAATACTCATGTAGACCATGTATTCTACACATGATTTAAGAATAAACTATAATGAAGGAAACCCTTTAGAAATATGTAAAGGTAATGTTATGATATACTTTCTATATTTTACCAAAAAATTATATAATGAAACATTGATTTAATTTTCATTTTTCCAGGAAGAGTTCTTCTATTTTAGAATATTTCTATCCATGTTCTGTGAATTTTCTAGAAGAGAAACGATGTTGTCTCTTCTCAATCAAAGAGGTAATCTGGATGTTTTCATAGTAAATTCATATTCCAAAGAATTAATTTACTGTTTCATATCTATTTTTAATTTATATATTTTTATTATTACGAAGATAATAATTTTTTTTGTATATAGGTGGATTTTTTTGAGTTGGGGTGTTCTATCCAACTATCATGATTATTCTCCTTTAAAACCGTCACACCCCTCTAGTGGTGCATTTATCACTTTAATTCATGTTACCTCCACTGCCTTTGCTAGAAGATTAAAGATGCTGCCTCTACAAAATTACTGAGGTAGTCTTGATTTTTTCACAGTAAAATAGTTGTCCATAGAATTATTGTATTGTTTCATATTTATGTCTAATATATATATTTTTTTATTATACACATAATAATTTTTTTCTCATAAAGGAGTATTCTTTTTTTGTGTTTGGGTGCTCTGTCCAACTTTTATATTTCAACTCCCTTAAAACCATTTCACCTCTATAGTAGTGCATTTATCACTTTATTTCAAGTTACCCCTAAAGCCTTTATAAGAAGATAATCTATGCTTACTCTACTCAATTAAAAAGGTAATCTTCATGTTTTCACAATAAAATCATTATCCTTAAAATTATTGAATTGTTTCATATTTATTCATAATTTATTTATTTTTTTATTACTCACATAACAAATGTTTTCTTATATAGGTGGATTCTTTTTTTCGAGTCAGGGTGCTCTTTCCAACTTTCAAGGTTCTTCTCCCTTAAAGCATTTTCTACCCTACAGTGGTGCATTTATCACTTTCTTTCAAGTTACCTCCACTTCCTTTTGCAGGAAAACAAAGACACTGCCTCTTTTCAATTACAGAGGTGATCTTGATGTTTGAACAGTTCAATCATTGTCTATAGAAATAATTTCTTGTTTAATATTTATGATTAATTTATTTCATTTTATTCTTACTCAGATAATGTTAATTTTCTTATATAGGTGGATTATTTTGTCTGATTTGGGGTTCTCTGTCCAACATTCATTCTTCTTCTCCCTTAAAACATTTTCACCCCTATAGTGGTGCATTTATCACTTTCTTTCAACTTATATCCACTAACTTTTTAGGAAGAGAAGAAATGTTGCCTCAACTCAATTATAGAGGTAATCTTGATATTTTCATTGTAAAATCATTTTCTATAGAATGAATAAATTATTTAAAATTTAGGTTTAATTTATTTTTTTAATATTTCTCATATAAAAATGTTTTCATAAATGGGTGCATTTTTTTTGAGTTTATGTGGTTTTTTAAAGCTTCTCATGAATTTATGTAACTTTTACAAAGAAAGGAAACAAAAATTGTTGTAACATTGATAATTAGTATTTTTTTAGACATTAGGATGTCTTGGAATCATCTACACCTTAATCCTATACACAATTTGACCTGTATAAGTACAAGTACTTATTTCTATTTTAGATTGACATTAATTTTAGAAAAAAAGAAAACTAACTCAATTTTTTTGTAATGAGTATAAAATCTATATTTGAATTTAAATGTTTCACTCACTAAAAAACGAGAAAAATGATCATATTTTCTTGATAATATAGGTAATTTATCCAAAAATTATTTGTGATATGTAGGAATTGATATCATGTCAAACTGATACTTGATGGGATCCTTATAAGTCAAAGTGTGTGTTTCAAGTATAAAATGACATTTTAGAAAAAAAAGTGACATACTAAAAACCTAGAAAACACATTCATGTTGTTTTGATACTTTAGGAAAACAAAACATTAGTCACTTGGATTGAGTATAAATAAAAAACAACTCAATATGATGCACAACATGACCAGTATAACTCTAAGTGAATCTTTATATAAAATGTACATCAATTTTAGTAAAAAACTCACTAACCTACACAAAACTGAACAAATAAATTAATATTGTTTTGATACTTTATAAAAATTATCCATATTTGATTTCAAACATTCATGAATCAGCCTCACATTAATCTGATTCACGGTGTGATCAATATGACTCCCAGTGTGTGTTTTTATTTAAAATTGACATCAATTTTAGTAAAAATGCCAACTGACCTACTCAAAACAAAGAAAATGAATTCAAATTTTTAAATAAATTACTACAATTATCATTAAGTCATTTGTGATTTGTAGAAATATTCTACACACTATTCTAATGCACGATGTGACCGATATGACTCTAAGTGTGTCTTTTTATTTTAAATTGTCTTCAATTTTAGTAAAATTAACAATTTCTAATAATTTATTTCTTTATATTATCACTAACATAAGAATACTTTTGTTATATAGGTGAAATATTTTTCTATAGAAGGGGTGGTTTATTCAGAAAAATCATGATTCAGGTCAGGATTAAAACAATCTATATTTTTTAATGTAAGTAGTAATTTTTATTTATGTAATTGTATGAACCAGTGATTGAAATGTCTATAATATACGGTTTTTCCTTGTTTTTGTGTTGTAAATTTCATTTATTTAAATCCTATATTGCGACTTGTTTTTATTGATATATGGTGTGTTTCTTGTGATGTGGTGTGTGCATATAACACAACACAGTATAACCCTTTATCAGTGCTTTTAAAAAAACTCATAAAGGCCACATTAATCATCTCATTCAAAAGCATTGATAAAGGTCTACTATATCATCGCTTATATAATCATTGATAAAATACAATTTTATATTCTCTTATAGAAGTGATGATAATAGAACCTTTATCAATGCTTTTTCAGTGCTGTTAAAAGACCAGATATTTTAACCTCGCTCATATAGTCAACGCTTTTTTAGCACAGATAAAGGCCATTTCTAGCGCTGTTGAAGGCCAGTTTTGTAATAGTGTAATCCTAGTTAATGGTTTAATAATAAATTGGAATTATTAACGTATTTATGTACTACAATTCCAGAATTATGAATAAAGAAATATATAAGGATTTTTTCATAGACGCTTTTTATTTAGGATTTTCAAGAATATGTTGAATGGTATTGACAATGTAGTAAAATTATCTCAATGAAAACGTGATATTTTATAGAAACCACACGATAAGGGAAGATAAACATTAATATGTTTTAAATGTCAAGATAATTTGGTGTAGTTTGGATAATGATATGATTAATATGGATAAAGTAAATTGGATAGTATAGATGGCCTTGGAAGAGATTAATGATTTGTTGAAAACGTCATCTCTGTTTTGATTTATGAAGTTTAAATATTTTTTTAATCTATTAAATATGTTCAATAATAAATGGATTTATTTAAATAATGAGAAAATTGTTAATTTTTTGAAGTATTTTTATTTCCATTAAGAATATATGATTAATGTGTTCACATATTTTGTATGTGACATTAAGAGATTCTTCATATTTTTTAGCGTATTAATGTTATGTTTATTGCGGAAATTTATAGTCATTATTTATAAATTTTTAATTTTGAATGTTTCTTAAGGTTAATTATTTATATAATGGTTTAAGTTGAATTTTGGATAAGGTTATAGATTATGAGGTATTACTTCACTATATGATGATATATACATGTTGGATAACTTTTTCAAACTATTTCATTATGATGATAACTAAATATATAAATAATTACTTATTATTTTATTATGGAACTTTTGATCCCTTAGTTTTTTATGAATAAAACATTCATCTTCATTACTTGGAGAAAGAGATGAAGTAGATATTTATCAATGAAAAACCAAAGGATATAATTTTTCTTATGATACAAAGGAAAGATAATCCTAGGCTATATCATTCCCATTGAAATTATTGATCATATAAGGATGGTAGCCTTTTTATTGGTGCTTCCACCTAACCTCTCTCATGTCCACAATGTATTACATGTGTCTCTCTTAAAGAAGTACATACCGGGTCCTTCAAATTTACTAATCTCAAAGTTTATACCAATAGGACATAATATTTATTATAAGGAATAATCAGTTGATATTTTAGATTACACAGAGAGAGTTCTACAAAACAATACCAGTCACCTAGTCAATGTTTTTTAGTGAAACCCCCAGTTTTAGGAAGCTATGTGGGAACCTGGGGATGTAATGAGGAATAAGTATCCATTTTTTTATCATAGTGATGAATTTAAATGATTAAATATATTTTAAGGGGGGTATAATGTAAAACCCTTATATTTTTTGAATTTTTTTTTTCAAATAAATTTATTTTCTTTGATTGCGTGTGTTACACAAAGTACATATTTTTAAGGAACCATGAAATCTATTTATATTATTATTTAAACACAAATAATTTTACCTAGACAAAAATATTTTGTTTCCATGAATATAAATAACCAAAATTTAAATAATAATTATAATGGTTTTATATAAATAAAACAAATAGATAAAGTATTTATTTTTTGTTAAGTCTTTATATGTTTCAAAAATACTATTTTCTAAAAAAATGTATTATTTATCTTTGTGAAAAACTAATAAAATAAATTTTCTCAATTTTTAGATAATTTATTTTAAAAAATAAACTTTATTTTTTAAATCTACAAGTAAAAATTACCTGATGTTCAAATTTTTGGCATTTTTTTGAAAAGGGTAACTTTTCGATGAATAGTGAATTTTTTTATTAAAAACTTCATTTTCATTTAAATAATATATAAGGTTTATTTTTAATGGGTTTAAAAGTAAAATAGTTGAATTATATTTTTAGTAATCAAACTTATGTCATTTTACTCAATTTCATAATGAATGTTTATTTAAAACCTATTTAAAACATTGAATACTTTCTCTATGGAAGAACGCTTTCTCGTCATGTCTGTGGGTTTAATTTTAAATTAAAAATATCCACTTATTTAAATGAAATTTGGAAAAATTAATTCAATATTTATAATTATAATAATTTATATTAAATAATAAGTTCAACTTAATTTTTGGTCAAAATGAATACTAAAAATAGTAAATATTAATTACCACAGTTAAGGGTAAAATGGGTTTACTATGGTTTCAAACTAAATATTAATGAGTAAAATGACATATAAACTTGTAAAAACACCATTTATGGACATATATAAATATTATAATCTCTAAGGTTTGATATTGACCCATTTTGACACTTTTTTAATGTGAAACCTTGGAACACATTATTGTTTTTAAAAATATCATGTGTATCATGTCCCTAACTTATAAAAGGTCACCCACTCTCCTCCCTTATAAAAAAATACAAAACAAATTGCATCAGACAATATATACATAAAATTATTCCTTAATTAAATCCCCACATCTTATAGTCCTTTTTTAGATCATAAAATAAATATAGGAAGGCTTTAGGTTAAACCTAAAGAGATTGTCCGAAGAAGAGGTAACAATTTTAACTATTAATTTTTGGTTTAGTTCTTCTTATAAATACTTAAAATATTAATAAAATATTATTATATAATAACAATATTATTTCCCATATACTTATATGTTCTTATAATAATTAAATAACTTATATACATCTCCTCTTCTATCAAATGGGAAACAAAATCATCGATTGTGTATATGGCCAACTACCTCCTCGTGAACTAAAATTATCCATTTTCCATCACCACCTATAAAGGTTGGATATAATAATGGATTTAGTATTTATATATATTATATTTATCATATTATTATACCTATATAATAATAATACCACATATACCTTCTTACCTCCAAACTTGTTGGAAAACAATAATGTCGCTCGTGTGTGCGGCGTACTACCACCTCCCAAACTAATGTGATGTTTTTTTTCAATTATGTTTTACATAAATGTTAATAATGATAGATTAAATGAATATATATGATATATATAACAAAATTATACTTTTTTTTAATATATCTCATATACCTTCTTACTTTCCATTATGTGTGAGATACAATAATGTTGTTTATGTGTATAACAAACTACCGCCTTACGAAGTGATATGATTCATTCATCACATATGTTATATATGGAAGGTAATAAGGATTGTAATATATATAAATATGTGATATATATATTATATATAATAGATAATTTAAATTTAATAAATTATTCAATTTTGTTTCATTTCATTAGTTAAGAAAATGGAAGCAATGTTCATTTGTACATACGACCAACCATCTCTATGGACAATTAATTTCATTTTCTATATCAAAACATTATACATTACTATAAATACATATATAATTAATATATATGATATTTATATCATGTTTAAATTTCTTGTGTTTGTGGAACCATAATCAAATTAATAGTACTAAAAATAAAAAATCAAATTATACACGAAAAAATAAAGCAGTTATTTCTCGAAAAGTGATTTTAACTTGGAATAGGTTATAAACGGTCATAATTAAATAATAAATGGTATTATATATATAATTATGGTGATATAATAGATTTATAATAAACTTATATTTATTATATATGATTTCCAAATGTGTATGAAAGAATTCGAGAACAAAGGTAAGGGATTTTTATCTCTATTTGTCTTCTTTGGGACATACATTATATAACGCACCAATATTAATTTATGAGGTGAATATAAAATCCATTTGACTTTTTATATCATGAATTTATTTTTTCAAATGATTTTCCATGTTTCACTTTTTCACCTTTATGAGGCTTATGATTCAAAGTTACCAAACTGGTAATGGTTTTATGATATAATCTCACTATTTATTAGGATTGTTTATGTTTATATTTATGATTATGATAATGAAATATTATAAAATATTTCATAATAAACTCGTGTTTTTTTATTATCCTCTAGTTTTTTATTAAGAATAAATGTTTCCCCTTCATTTTACTCTCTTTTTGTGCTCACAATTATAAAATAATGTTTTTAAAGAAAACTAAATTTATTTCAATTTTTGGTTGAAAACCCTTTTTCTTTCATATCAATGTTTTATAAAAATGTTTTCACATTATCAAATAATTTTATTAAATAAATTCTTAACCATGTTTTAGTTTTGACATTTTTTTTAATGAATCCTCCTTTCGTTTTTTAAACAAGGATTGTATCTATGTTAGAGTAAATGTAAAAGGAATCATTGTTTTAACAAGTAAAACATGAATAGAATTTCACATCATTATTGATAGTATTTAATTTGAATCTTAATTTATAATTTTAAATGTTAATTATTTAATAAAATTATTTTAATATTGTTTGATGTTTCAAAAATAATTAATCAAATTGAAAAGGATATTTTTCTCAACAAACGTTTTAAATGATATTTAAATATTCCTTCATAAGTTTACAAGTCTATTTTCAATGAAAATGATTCTAAAAGTTTTTTAGTTTTTAAAAATGAATTTCTAAATATAAAAGGATATTTTCCTTGAGAATTTTTTTAGGTGATCATTATATATTTTTTTATAAGTTTTAAAATTTATTTTCAATGAAATTTATTTTTAAAATATTTTATAAATTTTTATTTTGAATGTTATTTTCAAAGTTGAAAGGATTTTCTCATCAAGAAATGTTCCAATTTATGTTTTAGAATCATTGTCCATGAAAGATAAAATAATTTTATGTCCCTTATGATTTACTGAAGATATTATCCAATGATACCATTCTTATTATTTCTCTTAATGATTTCTGATTTTTATGACAGTATGTTTAAGAAACCAGCTTCTCTTCCTTGAGTTATACCATGATAAAATTATTATAAAACATACTTATTTATCTATAGGTTATTTTGGGATGAAATGATGGAATGATTATAAAACCTATTGTTTTATAGGTTAGGCTAAGATGAAATTTTAATGAAACCCATTTATTTACATGGGTTATAATATGAATAATGGTTTAGGATTTTGTGGCACACATATGTATGATTGTTATTATGTAATGGGTGGGACCTATATCACCCTCCAATGTATTGGGTAATGATTAATGTTCTACAAGATTATAGGGTATATAAGAGGTTATCCAAAGTACTAAAATAGGGAACATGGTTGATTATCCCATGCTCAAAGTAGGTACATGGTTTGTTAGCCTAAGAAAATGATTTTCTATACTTATATGTATCTTAAAAATATATATCTTATGATAATGTTATGATATCAGGTCTCATGTTATTTGATTCCATTAAGATTATTGGCTTATGAAATGTAAATATTTATTCCATGAATCAGGTTTATGATCTATTATATGTAGGGTATGATTTTTCCCAAATTTTATTCTCATGATCTCATACCCTTATGCTTATGTTATATTGATATCTCCATTTTTTAACCTTACAAAGAATATGTGCACACCCTTTTTTATGTTTCCTTTCCCTAGGTAATTAATAAGGTTATTATGTATGAACATTCTAATAATGGTTTTAGGTATGAAGAAATTGGTGATAGAATATTAAGTTTAGATATGAACTAATTGTTTATGTTTCCAAGCATATAAAGGCAATAGAACAAAATTATTCTAGAGTGGATCCTTATGTCATGTAAAGAATATTCATATTTTATGATGTAATATTTGTGTAAGAGAAGTTTGGGTCTCTATAGTTTGTATCAAAGTAAGGTTTAGTTAACCTTATGAGGATAGGATAAGAAAACATTAGTTAGATCCCAAGGGATATGTCTAAGTGTAAGATCAAGCATAATTATAAGTATAGGAAAATATCATGGAATATTGATGAAGGATAGAGAGAGTGGTTTATATGAAATTAAATCCCATTTTGTACAATACAAGTATATGTGGTTATGGAATAGATGTACCTAAGGATAATAAATTTAAAAAAGTCACACCGAGCTTCACTCGATCATTACTAGGTATAAGAAAATGGGTCTTACTGCATGCCTAGTATATCACTCTAGGGGTATATGCTTGGATAATTCATAAACACTTTACAAATAACCATAAAAGATCCAACTAGATGATAATAAACGATGAACAATATTAAACCTAAGAAATCATAGATGGAAAATATGGTGTCATGATTTATTAATCCTATAATTGTTTTAATGATTTTTTGGGTTTTCACTATGATTATAGTTTCTCACACTATGCTTTTTAGATTTATTCAATAGAGCGAACTAGAAAGTACTGTGTTAATATTGACTATGATAAAAAAAATTGTTAATGAGAAACCAAATGGGGTGATGACTAGAGTAAATGATATTTTTATTATTCCTAATCAGTTTTCATGATATATGATTAAAAAAATTCACCATAACCTACTATCAAACTCACCAAATAAGAGAATGATATTTTTTTTGAGAGTTCATGTCATGACCTGACCCAATGGGGCTCGAGCTACAACTACCCCAAGCCTCCCTCCATAATTCAGAGGTGGTGACAAGCACTGAAAGGCATAACTAAAATAGAAGTGATTTTCTTAATGTACTTATACATACACACCCAACCATATCCATATATAATTGAAGGGGAATAATAATAAAATATGAAAAATATAGAAAATAAACCATACATGTAAAACCTATAGAGAGTAAAATAGAAAAAAAGGGTAAACTGAAAAGTAAGTGGTAAAAAATAATTCACCAACCAAAAATATGTTATAACATGAAAATAATTGGAAATTAAATTCTGAAGTACCCATCTTTGAATATCCATGCTCTTAGCACCGTATGCGGTCAAATGTATCAAGTATCCCTATGATCCTTTGTAATCACCATTGACCAATAATTTAACTTAATAAGTCAAAAAATATGTGGTTAAAACTCCTGTAGGGGTGAATATAAATATAACCAATTGGATTCCCTAGAAACTGAAGGGTGAGTAGTATGATACATGATAAGAATCAACAACTCAACCCAAAGAAAGAGAGTAACAAAATCTAATTACATGGTTATATATATACATATTATCATACAAAGAATAAAAAATGATGGAGAAAGGGGATATTCATATTACCTCTCATCATATGAAAAGAGCCTTCTATCAATTCCAAGGATCCATCAATGATATAGGTCATCTCACATGTCTGTCCGTAGAAGTAACTGTGTGTAGGGCCCATATCTTTCCATTGTACGACATAGTTGAGGGAGCCCAATTTTTGAGAAAAAAATCATGACATAATGTGGTATGGGTTCCAATTAGTGTATGTAGGACCCACATCCTATCATACATGGGTAAAACAAGATAGATAGAGGACGCTTTTCCTATCCTTTTTGGGGTTGCACTCAAAATATATAGGACTTGTGATTTATTCTTTAGGGGGTGCCATTTAGTGTAAGGAGTACCCGCACCCTAAAACTCTATGGGGGTACCACTAAGTTTAAGGAGGAACCATTATTTAATTCCATTGGGGGGGGGTACCACTTAGTAGTAAGAGGAATCACACCATATCAGGTAGGGGTAACACTCTATGATCCTAACTGATCACTTATGTCATTGAGTGCCACCTAAAGAAGAGTCTCACTCATAAAACCTCACATAATACCTCAAAATACACTATAAAGGATGATGTTAGGTTCTATGGGGAAAAACAATCAGGATAGGCCACTTTCAGGCGAAAATATGAGTCTAAATGTAGGATATATCAGAGGTATGAGGTTCCTCTAAAAGGAGGTAGAGATACACAGTGTGTAAGGGGACTCACACTGTGTATGGAACCGCTTTGCTTCTTAGTCATGTCCATTCCGATACACGGATCACTACACGTGTATCCCTACATGATGTGTAAGGGGACTACATGGAATGCCTCACCACCTAGGGTCCTGCCCTTTATCTGGGTCATGTCTATGTAAAGTTTCCCATCTCTGTGTACTCTAGTACACTATGTGTCCCCCAACATAGGGTTTCTCCCATGTCCTTTTGGCCATGTATGTGTACTCTGTTTGTGTGTCAGTATATAACATGTACCTAACTATACATGTGTACATGTACTCCCATAGTACAAGAAAAGTTACCAGTACCATGCCACATGGCATGTTGGGGTCCCACATGGCATGTGATATTTAACTCACTCAAACCCCTATTCGCCATATCCATGGGGCTACACACCATGTGTTATCCAGAATACAACACATGTAGATTATTTTGTCACAGAATCCTATATTTTGTTTCATAATTACAGATCAATTCCATTCAACCAAAATCCCCACTTGAGGCCACCCTAAATGAAATTAAAATCCTTCATTCATCATTCGTATCTATCCATTGTCTAGAAAATGGATTTCTTTTGACCTGTTTGAAGATCACATGAGGCGGCCTCACACCACATTGCCGCTATTCATATCCCATCACATCACCAGTATTATAATCCTCTTTGGAATCACATGAATCCCTAAAATCCTCTGAAACCATCCTAGGATCATAGATCTATTCACCAAACACAAATCTGTCATGAATCTAGGGGTTCAATCTGGCTCGATATCGCCATGCAATGGGAACCATGGCCCCATTTCCCAATGAAGAATAATGCAAATAATTGGTCTTTGAAAATACCCAAAAAAATGTTTATAAATCATGGTACAAGTGTTATTGGACAAAAAAAAATGGGATGCATGGGGTGAGAAACATGGAATATCATGGATTAATTTACTAATCAATTGAAAAAAAATATAAAGGCATGTGAAAATGATAGATTTTACATTGATCTCGAGATATAATTAATGATTATTAATATATTTAATCAATTGGGTTATAATCCATTAATTTATATATCTTACCTGAATAAAAATAGTTCATCGATGATGAAAAATCTCTCCAATGAATGATAGAAGTTGTTCTATTTAATGTTCATCGATTCATCGGGATCAAGAGTTTCATCGTTGAATGATTTTGATTCACCAATAAATGTGGGAGAAGATATCCTCTCAAGGATCCAAGGATTATGAGTCTCACCCTAAAATTACTAAATAATTTGGATTAAATATGGGTAATTAGTTTTTAAGGGGTTTAATTAATTAATTAAGTATTTAACTAATTAATCCCTCGAGCACACCTGCTAATGGCTATTTTATCGAAACGCCTCACACCATCCCATTTTAGGTCATTCCTTAGGTAATCCTCTAATTCTATTTTCAACAATTATCTTTAGTTCTTTAAAAATTATTTTTAAGGGTTATCTTATTATTTCTGAAAAACAATGCTTGTGAAATTTAAAATATTTAAAATATTTTTATAAAATAAATTTTGGGCACACCAAGCCTTGGAATCATGATCCTTCATATTGTCTAACTAAAAAATATCAATATATATATTTCAATGTATTTTTAGAAAAAATAGGGTCTCCACATTATTACTTCCTTCAGTATTTCCATCCCTAAAAATAATAAACTAAACCAAAATGTGGGGATACTATGCCCACATCTTGATCTCCCTCTCCCAAGATCTCTCTTACATGTTCGCATGATACCACAACACAGGAACCATGGTAATTATCTATCTACACAAGGTCCTCTCTAACTAATCTGAAATATCTACTATGAGAGCTTACAATGTGGCTCCATCTTTGATTTCCATATCACCCGAGTCAATAACATGAATAGAATCATGAACACATCTCTCCAACTATGACACATGGAATACATCGTCCACCCACTACAACTCTGGGGATAGGGAGTGGTTGTAGGAAACCTATTAAAGCCTCTATAAGATCTCAAATGGCCCAATGGACCTCAAGGGTAGCTTCCCTTTCCAATAGAATATCTACAATCCTCTTCATGGGGTGACTCATAAGAAAACATGCTCTTTATGATAAAACTCCAAGGTCCTATGATGTTGATATGAATAATATTTCAACCTTTTATAGGTTTTCCTAATCTTCTCATGGATGACTTAGACCTTCTCTATCATCTATTGTAGCATCATTGTTCAGAAAACCAATTCCATTCCAATCTCAGTCCATCATGTGGGTGACCTACAAGGTCTCGCATACAGTGCCACAAAAGGTTCCATGCTGATAGTACAGTGGTATCTATTATTCTAAGAAAACTCTACCAATGGAAAGTGATCCTCTCACCATCATCCAGTGCCTAACACACATGAACATAGAATATCCTCCAGTACCTAGATATTGTGCTCGGTATGTCCATCTTTCTGAGGGTGAAAGGCTATACTCATCCTCATCTAGGACCAAAATGTAACCCATGGTCCTTTCCACACCCTTGAAATAAACCATGAATCACATTCAAATATAATCTTTAAGGTAACCCTATGAAGGATAACAATATCCCATATGGAGAACTTCTGCAAAACATTACACTAAACTCTTCACATAGATAGTAAGGAAGTTCACTGACTTCGTGATTCTGTCAACTATCACCAAAATGGTGGCATGGACTCTTGTTATCTATGGAATAACAATCACAATGTCCATATATATACTATACAATTTCCACTCCAAAATCTCAAGGGGCTACCACAAACTTGCAGAAACCTAGTTCTCAGCCTTCACCTACTGATAAGTGGGGAACCATGAGAAGAACTCAGCCAAGGTCAATCTATTATAGGCCCACTAAAATGTTCAATAAAGGTATATATACATATTATCCATAGTGGGATGTACGAATAAAGGTTATGTTTGATACACTATCATCACCTCCTCCCATAATGTGATTGGGACCACCTTCAGCACCCAGAAAAGGATGATGTGATTCCCTCCTTGAAAAAGCCATCAGGTGAATATTATAAGGATATCAAGTCATAGAAGACCTCATAGTAAATGTGTATCATCTAGGACACTCTCACATACAAAAGGATTAGAGGATTCTGCACTATCAAATGAAGAAAAGTTTCACTCTTCTTATCAATCATGCCAAGCTGCAAGGAACCCAACTACTCAGATGCCTCCTTTACAAAGTGAGCCTAAGACTTCCTGATAATGGAATATTCCACCATTTTTCCCTTTCGTATATTATAGACTATCTCAAAGTCATGATCCTATAATAAATCCATCCAATTCATCTATCTTAGGTTAAGTCTATTAGTGTGAATACATACATGTGACTCTAATGGTCTGAGTAAAAAATAAAGTTCTCTCCCAAAAGATAGTGGATCCACATACTTAGAGAAAATAATACTAATTATAGATCTTGGTTGTGAGTCAAGTAGTTATTTTAATGACTTGTTTTTTCCTTGTAATCTTTTGGAAAAATTTTGAACTGAGGAGTTGAGTCGGTCTGGAATTTCAGGGCACAGAGAGCCTCCACCCAGTGATATTAAAATTATTAAACATGTTATATCATATGCACATAGTATCCTTTGGAAAATGAAATAAATCTCAAGTGGATTATCATATTAGAATTAAAAGACCGTAGTTGAGTTTATAACATGGATTTTTTCCAAGGCATGCAATAAAAGTTATCAGAGACGGGTGTCCAGTCTGAGGTGAGTCATAAGAGGGATGCTAAATAAAGGATATTGATTTAATAAAATTAAATAAATATCCCATCATCCCTTTTTTTTGTACATGGTAGAGAGGAGGAGAATTCCCCCCCCCCCATGGAGTAATGGATAAACCAAGGAGAATAGGCATCGCCGATCTATGATCTTGATAGTGATCACTCCCAGATCATAGTGCAGTGGCTTTGGAGCATGGGTCTGAACCCGATGATTCGGTATTTCACCAAAATATAGGTGGATTTTAGTTTTAAGTATCCAAACCATTTTTATTCATTGTTTTATGGTTTTAAAACCCTATTACTACTACTAGTGAACCCTTAGGGGTCTATTTGATGGTTTTTGGAGGAAACCTGGGTGATTCGTGCTACTTGTAGGGAATTTCCATTTGGAATTCCTAATTACACAACGTGTAGTATAGGGTCACACAGTGTGTGTTTTACTCTCCCCCTTTGTCAACATAATCCAAGGTACAGTAGGGGAAACTTCCTTGTGAGATTTAGGATGTCTTGGGAGGAGGCTGAACATGGATTTGCAACCTCAGTTCAACAGACCTTTCCTTTGACATTGATTTTAGGAAAATATCAGCAATCTAATACTTTGTTTAAATATATTCCATCAAGACTTCTCTAGTAGCATCTTTCTCTTTTAAAAAGTGATAATTTATATCAATATTCTTTGATCTTGAATGTTGAACAAGATTCATGGAAAGATCAATGGCACATTAATTATCACAGAGTATTTTCAAAGGTATAGAAACTTTCACTTTCAAATCTTCCAGCTAAACCTTAATCCACATCATTTGAGTACAAGCCTGAGTAGTCGAAACATATTCGAATTCAGTTTTACTTAAATTTACTGAACTATTTTTCTTGTTGTGCCAACTCACACAGCATTTCCTTAAGAAAGAAGTTTCTCCTAATGTTGATTTTCTAACATTACAATCACTGGCTCAATCAGCATCATTATAACCTTGAAACTTCATCTCATTGATTATCTTATATAACAACCCATGTGAAGTTGTTCCTTTAACATATATCAGAATCCTCTTAACTTCCAACATATGTGATCATTTTGGATTACTTTGATATTGGGAACAGAGAGTCACAACATAAGCAATATCAGGCCTTGAGGCTGTAAGATAAAGAAGACTTCCTATTAACTTTCGAAAGTCTTTCTGATTCACATTGTTCCCTAAATCTTCTTTTCTCAACTTTGTTCTCACTGAGATAGGGGTTGAAACTTATTTTGATTCATCCATCCCAAACTTCTTTAACAATTCATTGGCAAACTTTTCTTGGGTTAAGAAAATGTAGTTTTCTTGTTGTTGAACTTGTAATCCAAGTAAGAATGTTAATTCTCCCAATATTGACATTTCAAAAATTTTCTTCATCTCTTCAGTAAACTTTTCACATAACTTTTCTTCATCTCTTGAAAAAATTATATCATCCACATAAACGATTACAATTAAAGTTCCAAAATCAACATCTTTAACATACAAGTTGTTATCAACCTTTCCTTTAAAAAAGTTCATCTTTCTCAAAGAATTTTCAAGCTTCGAATACCATGCCCATGGAGATTGTTTCAGCCCATAAAAGGATTTATTTAATTTGATAACATTGTTTTCATCCTCATCAAGTAAAAACCCACAAGGGTTTTCAATGTGAACTTCTTCCTCAATTTCACCATTTAAGAAAGCTGACTTTACATCCATCTGATAAACCTTGTATTTCTGATTAGTACCCACTGCAAAAAACATTCAAATAGTTTCCATCCTTGTAATAGTGGAAAACGTTTCATCAAAATCCACACCTTCCACTTGTTCATATCCTTTACACACAAGCCTTTCTTTTTTTCTCATAAATTCTCCATGCTCATTCAATTTATTTCTGTAAACCCCCTTGTTTCTGATAAAATTCTTATTTGTTGGCCTTAGAACAAATTCCCATGTTTCATTCTTCTCAATCTGATCCAGTTCTTCATTCATAGCAACCACCCATTCACTGTGTTGAATAGCTTCTGAAACTGATTCTAGTTCAACTTTTGAGATAAGGGAAGTCTGATTTTCAAATCTTTACTTCCTTCTTGTCTGAACTGGAGCCTTCTGATCCCCAATAATATTTTCAAATTTTACATGTTTTAATAGGGTAGTAAAACTCACATTTCCTTTCCCAGCATCACTTTTTACCCCATGTGACTTATCTGAGTCACTTTCACTATTGTGGGAATTATCTGATTTATCTTCCTCAGTATTCTTAATAGTTGTTGTGAAGGAACATAGATTCTCAATTACATTTACATAATATGAGTCCACCAACTTCTGTAACCATTTTTCCAGCATTTTTAACTTCTTCTATTTGGTGAATAACCCATAAATATACCTTCTTTAACTTTCTCTTCAAACATTCAAAAGTCTAGATTTTTTATTTTCAGCAAGCATGGACTTCCAAAAACTTTGAAGTAATTAAAAGATGGTATTTTGTTATACCACATCTCATAAGGAGTCATGTTGGTTTATGGTCTTAACAAGAATCTATTTTTAACATGCACAGTAGTTCTAACAGCTTCTCACCAAAATAATTTTGAAAGTTTGTATTCTGATAGCATACTTTTTCCCATTTCCACCAATCTTCTATTTTTCCTTTCTGCTACTCCATTTTGTTGTGGAGTATAAGGAGAACTATACTGATGTTTGATACCATGCTTCCATAGATACATTTCAAAAGCATTGCTTGTGAATTCGGTACCATTTTCTGTTCTCAACTTCTTTATGGAAGCTCCCAATTCTATCTCAACATCTCTTCTGAGGAATTTAAACATTTCAATAGCCTCTGACTTATACTTCATGAACATGATGTTTTTAAACCTGGTGAAATCATTAATAAAAGTGATAAAGTATAAATATCCTTTTATTGATTGATGTCTCATCAGCCTACATAGATCGGAATGAATAAGCTCAAGTGGTTTGTTAGATTTAATCTCAACTCTTTTATGACTTTTATTAGTTATCTTTCCTTTCAAGAAATTAATACAAACATCTTGATCTCTTCTTTTTTGTTCTGGAAAATTCTAATAAGCATCAACTTTAGAAATATTACTCATGTTCTTCTGCCCAAGGTGTCCAAGTCTTCAGTGCCATAACTTGTTTTCATCTTCAGCACTCAAATATAAAGAGTTATTGGATTCTCTAATTTGAAAGAGATTCCCACTGGTTCTTTCTCCTTCTATAATCACTTTTCCATTTTTAATACTTTTGATGATACAAGAATTATTTCTGAAGACAACTTCTTTTCCATCATCAAAATGTTGACTTACACTAAGTAAGTTATGTTTTAGTCCATCAACACACAAAACTTCTTTAGACTTCAGTTTCTCTGCTTCAATCTCTGTCATTCTGATTCCCCTAATTTTTAAGGAACTATCATTGTGAAAAGTAACCGCTTCTCCATCATGACTTTAAACGTGTTCCAAGATTTTTATATAACCTGTGATGTGTGAAGAACAACCACTATCAAGTATCCATTGTTTGTTCCTCTTACTTTCTTTCAAGGTTTTCTCAATAATAAAATCCCTTTCATCAACCTCCTTATTTTCGGCTTTATTTTCTTTCTTATCATAAGAAACTTGTTCTGGAAGAAGTTTCGTACATCGTTCGACATGATGACAGACTAATCACATCTTCCACAAACTTCTTCCAAACATTCAAATTGATTATTTTTTGGAATGTTTCTAACATCTTGAGAATTCACCTTTTCAACTTTCTGTGAATACAAAAAGTTACTCATTTTTTCACATTGCTCAAACCTTCTTCCAGGTAGAGATAAATTGTGAAAACAATTATAAACTCTTTTCCCATATATTCCACAACACCAGATATATCACCCAAGTCTTAGTTTTCTATTCAAGAGTGATATCTATCTATAAAAACTATGTTGAGGTTGATAGCTTCTTTCAATTCTAGAAAACTAAGGAAGTAGGCCATCTCTTCTTTTGAGTGAGTTTTCTACTTTTGTAGGATTGATAGGTTTATCACATCCTTTCTCCACCCAAGATTTACTAATACTTTTTCCATAACCTGAAATGTTAGAAGAATCAGATACAACATTATTTTTGGTAAGATAAGATTTCACATGATTCTCGTAATGAGCCTTCACAGTATTTTTAGAGGTCTCAGCTTTTAATTCTGTAGCTTTGTTGAAGTTTTCATTCATCTTCCTCAGGGTATTTTCGGACCAAAGGAGTTTTGATTACACCTTGTTTACTTCTTCTTCCTTAGCTACCAGCTTCTTGCTAAGATCTTCAATCATCTTTCCCTATTCATAAATTCTATGTTTGTAACATAGAATATATTGAATGTATCCATCTTCCTTCTTGGTGACATCTTTACATCCATCCTAAACTTCTTCATGATTCTTCTTCATCACACAAATTTATTTCTTGAGATATTTGTTTTTCTCAAGACATGAAAGAAGTTCGGATCTTAGATGATATTCTCTATAAGATTCTTCACCACCTTCTTCAATCTCTGAGGAATCATTTTTTTCTCAACTTTTACAATGAAGGTTCTGAATCTTTCTTTACTTTCATCTTTTGAGGAATCATTGTCAGATGATTCAGATTCAGCCTTCTTGCTCAACATACTTCTTTTCTTTCCAGAAAACATCTTATTTAAATTTTTAGAATTATTTTCTTCTTTTTCATTCTTGTTATACTTATTCCATTGAGGATTCTCATCAGAAACATCTCGATATTCTACAACTTTCTTCTTAGGTCAATTTATAGCAAAGTGTCTGATTCCACCACACTCAAAAAATTTGAGAGGATGTTTCCCTCCATACTTTCCTCTTCATCTTTGATAGTTCTTGGATATGAGAGACATGATTTTTTCATTCAACTTTCATCTTCATTATCATCAGACTCACAAGGATCAGATTTATCATCATCTTGGATTTTCATCTTTCTCACAGCTTCAAAAGCCATTTCATCTTTTATCTTTTTCTTAAATATTGGAGCTTTCCTCATTTCATAAGAAACAAGAATGTTATGCAGTTCGTCAAGAGATAAATCATCCTTATCTTCTAAAGTTGAAATTTTAGAATCAAACATGTCTGGAAAGTTTCTCATAAGTTTCTTCACAATTGTAGAATCTTCCAATTCTTCTCTAAATCCTCTGATGTTGCACACGATTTCATTAACTATGGTGAAGTATTCCTCAATTGTTTCATTATCTCTCATCCTGATGTCTTCAAACATACTATGCCATATTTGTAGCTTGGCCTCCTTGACTTTGGTATTTCTTTCGAATACACTTTCCAGCTTATCTCACATGTTTTTTGATGTTGTGAGACCCATCACCTTCTGATAAAAATTTTCTGATAAGGACATAAGAATATCATTTCTAGCCTTTCCATCAACTTCTATTTTTTTCTTATTAGAAAACATCATAGGATAATTATTCTTAATAGGCGGAAAGCCAATAGTAGTAGCATGAACAACTTCAAGGCAAAGAGATAGGAGATAAGGAATCATCCTATTTTTCCATCCATAATAATTCTTACCATCGAATATAGGGATTCCTCCACTGTTGACAGAATTGATATCCTCCATGATAAGGATTAAACAAATGGATCCTCTCTCTGATACCACTTGAAGTTCCAAGGATCGAATAAAAATTGAGAGGGGGGGGGGGTGGGGTTGAATCAGTTGTTTAACTTTTTATATGTTTCAAAACATTAAGAAAATTAACCCTTAAAACCTATTAAGATTTATTTTCTTATCAACCTTTAGCAAGAAACACAAGATTTAAAGAAAGGTAAATCAAGAAAGACCCAAAAGATTTACAAGGTTCAGCCTCAATAAGAGAACCTATGTCCTTTCCAGAGCCACTCCCATGGGTCTATGGAAATCCACTATAATGAACAAGTGAATACAACTTGTGTCAACTCCCGTTGGACACCTTCTATCTCTAAATAGGAAATATTATACTGACTCTAGTCAGTTTTCAATGTTTCCTTAAAGAAAAAATGATCTAAACACAAGAATAATAACTTTGTTAAGCTGCTCCACAAAATCTCACTCTGAATCTTCAATCCGATTTCTTGAATCCAATTTTTCTGAAATCGGTCTTCTCAGCAAGATAAGAAGGTTCCACACAAGTGCTCACTCCGAATCTTGAATCTGATTTTTCTGAAATCAATCTTCTCAGCAAGATAAGATGATTCTGTACAAGTTGTCACTCCAAATCTTCAATCCGATTTTTTGAATCCGATTTTCTGAAACCGATCTTCTCAGCAAGATAAGATAATTCGGATTCCCTTCTTCTAAAACACTCAAGGAAACTGCTTCTAGATGGTAGGAAATTTTCACTAAGAATTCTCCAGCTCTCTTCCTTTTCCGCGTGTATAAAAGTTTTAAATGAGTGAATGATATTAGCACATATTTATAGGTAACTCAGAAAACAAAGGCGGGAATCTTGAAAGTCTTTCCCACTTCCTCAAATCTCAAAAACTCCGCAAATATCTCGCATTAAATATTTAATCATTGACTTCTTCAAATCTTCATTAAATTTCTTTGAGATTTATGAAAAGTTGAAATTCGGGTTTTCTTGAACACTTCATATCTTCCTCGGAATGATAAGGCTTGATCTTGGATTCCGAATTTCTTGGCTCAGGAAGTAGACTCCGACTTTCTGAATCAGGAAGTTGACTCTGAATTTCTGGTTTATGAGGTAGACTCCGAATTTCTAGTTGAGGATGTAGACTCCAAAATTTCTATCTCAGGAAGTAGAATCTGAATTTCTAGTTTAGGACGTAGACTCCAAATTTCTGGTTCAGGAAGTAGACTCTGAATTTCTGGTTCATGAAGTAGAATCTGAATTTCTGGTTCAGGAGGTAGACTCCGAATTTCTAGTTCATGAAGTATACTCTGAATTTCTATCTTAGGAAGTAGACTCTGAATTTCTAGCTCAATAAGCAGACTCCAAATTTCTCATTTAGGAAGTAGACTCTGAATTTTTGGTTCATGAAGTAGACTCTGAATTTATGGTTCAGGAGGTACAATCTGAATTTTTGGCTCAAGAAGTAGACTCTGAATTTCTGGTTCAAGAAGTAGACTCCAAATTTCTGGTTCAGGAAGTAGACTCCGAATTTTCTCACAATTTTTCTTAGTGAAAAACATCAATCCTCTTCACCATTTCTTCAAGAGATTTTTTTCATGAAATTTTTCATGATTTGTGAGAACTTTAATATCAACAAAGCATCATCTGATTATGTTTAGAAAGTTTGAGATGCTTTCTTAACTTCTAAATTCTTATTCTTAAACATAATCTTCTTTAAGAAAATCTTCAGCAACTAGCAACTTCAACTTTTTGTAACTCAGAAAAAATTCCTAAAAAAAAGATTAGTTGTCAACAAATACAAAACTTTGTTAAAAAAAATACCACAAAGGTTCTTCAGGATAGTTATCCAAGACACATTATATAATAGTGGTAAATGCTATGTGACTAACACTACTAGTCGAGCCATGTGGATAATGACATGGATTGGGGCCTAGGTGAGGTGATACATTCCATTTAAAATCTGTGTCATCCTACATGGACAGCTAATCAATGAGGCAGAGAACATAGACGAGTGTTAGGCATAGCCACACGCTGTGTGGCCCTAGTACAATCAATATACCTTCAAAATGGCATATATCCTTCTTCAGGGCTTCGATTCATGAATGTGATTAGCATATCCTAATGATTTTTCTGCATGGACTGCGATGGTGGTAATAATTTGGGCCCTTGAGATGCGATGAAAGGTGATGTTGTGGGATTATTTGGTTGGTAAAATTTACAACAGAAGTAATTTCGTGAGTCCCTTTGTCTATCCAAATGAGTGTATAGTGTGGTATTATTTACTCAGTACAGTATTATGATCCCCATGATAGGAGGATATTGGATATAGTTATAGAATCCCTCTAAAAAGTCCAAGGAAGGATCTTATTGTTGACGCTCCTTTTTCGTCATAGAGTCCAAAGGAATGTAAAGGGAAATGACTTAGCACAAATTG
Organism: Viscum album; assembly: GCA_963277665.1. Lineage (NCBI taxonomy): Eukaryota > Viridiplantae > Streptophyta > Magnoliopsida > Santalales > Viscaceae > Viscum > Viscum album. Next base: position 496,571,003 of record OY728153.1, read on the forward strand.
ATCTTTCCTTTGAAGAAAATATCAAAAATCGACAAAGGCATGAACAAGGGATCAAAAGCACATGTGCCGCGCAAGTTCTATCACTGTCGCACAAGTCCACTTGCGCGCCGCCTAGTGGTCGTGCAAGTGACTTGCACGACCTAAGTGGTAACTGCCCAGGGTCTTCTCCTACCTATAAATATACCCTGTGGTCCCCCCATTGAAGGAGTATTTTTTCCAAAAACTCATATTCGAGCTCTCGGTTCTCTAGTCTCTTCTAAAATCTTCCAAAACATTTCTAAGGTAATTTCTTACCTAGAACGGAAGATCTAAAGAGGGGGAGGAAGGCCTAAGTATTGAAACTCATCAACACTTGTGCGCCTGAGTGGCCAGCCCTTAAGGGAATAGGCCACACTTGCGCGCCGCCTTTCTATTTCAATAGAACTTGCGCTCCCCTCTTCTGGAAGAACCTCAAGAGGATTCTAAAGGCTTTAATCAAGAGTCACTCAAGTATTGCCCTGCTGGTTAACCATCGCGCAATACACCATGTGTCGCGCAGACATACCTGTGAGAACAGGACTTGCGCGCCCACGCAGTACCTGCGCACCTACCAGGACTTGCACGCCCCTACCTTTTTGGGTGCCCTTCTTTCCCATTTCACCCCTCTTAAGCCATTCCACCTTTCCTATTCAAGATTCAGTCTTCAAGACACTCTTCAAATCCATTTATAGCATGATTTATTGATTTGAATTCCTTATCTGAAAGGAATTCTATGGAATATCTCTCAAAACCTAGTGATTTACACATATTTATGTCACTAAAGATTGAGATTTCATTCATTCAACCTCATCCTTTAAGATGAGAGAATCCTTAACATGGGTCTCCTTTTCAGGAATAATCCTCAGTTATAAGTCCTCTAATTTGGGCATCCTATTTAGGAGTAACCCCAAGTCCTCTAATTTGGGTATCCGCTTTAGGAGTAATCCCCAGATCCCCTAACCTGGGCTTACTTTTCAGGAATGATCCCCAGTCTCAAATATGGGCATCCTCCTTAGGAGTAAGCCCCAACCATAATTCTCTTAACCTGGGCTTCCTTTTTAGGAGTATTCCCCAGTCTCAAATATGGGCCTCCTTTTCAGGAGTAATTCCCAGTCATAATTCTTAACCTTGGCATCCTCCTTAGGAGTAAGCACCAATTTTAAAGTTCCCAAATCTGGGCATCCTCCTTAGGAGTAAGCCCTAGTCCCCTAATTTGGGCATCCTCCTTAGGAGTAAGCCCCAAACCTTAATTCCCTTAACCTGGGCCTCCTTTTCAATAATAATCCTCAGTCATAATCCTTGACATGGGCCTCCTTTTCAGGAGTAATACCTAGTCTCAAATATGGGCATCCTCTTTAAGAGTAAACCCCAAGTCTCTTATTTTTTCAAATCTCTTATCCTGGGCCTCCTTTTCAGGAATAACCCTCAGTCTTAATTTCTCTTAACCAGTCCTAATTTACCTTTGATATGGGATTCCTTTTCAGGAGTAAAACCCAATCCTAAGTCTTCTCCTAATTTCGGCCTCCTTTTCAGAAGCAAGCCCCAAGTTAGAGTATTCAAAATCCCCATGAAGCACATATACCTTTATGGACCCTGTTCCTGGATTTCTTCCCTAAATTAAATCCTAACCTTCATTTATCTGGGAAGTCATACATACATAAGCCCCACATTATTTCTTATGATTGCATCTTTCATGGAACAATTGTCTAATTTTTACCAATACCTCTTGTTTCTCACACCGAGCATGACTCACTTGAGCTTAGAGTGTAAAAGTAATTGTGACATCCTTCTTTGAGCCATCAATCATAAACATCATACTCCCATACTCGAACTACATGGGTTCGGGTTCTTTTTCTAAACAAAGGATACATAGGTAGCCCGTCTACGGGTTCGATACCAACTTTAAAATAATCCATGTCCTTATGAATGACAATAAACTTCAAGTGCCCCACTGAGTGGCTTTAAAACCAGCATGGTCATCATAATGACCAAGAGACTTATATATAAATGTGTCGAAGGGTACCATTGACCAAGAATCTCTAATAAATACAGATGATTCTCTATCGATGAATAACCTCGAATACATACAAAAGATTCGCTAAATTTCCTACATATTTAATCATTGATTGTCAGATCTGAAGGAAAACTCATTTTATACTTGGTAATGTAATAAGGATTCACGAACATAACTTAAATCTATAAAGAGAGTCTCAGAGTAGACAATAATTCCCCTCAAAAAGGTGTGATGAGTCCGACCTCCCATCCTCTCGACCAATGAAAATTCCTAAGCCTCATCAGTCCACAACTAATGAGCACCTACCTTTGGAAAGTAGGTCCGAAGGGATGTGGAAACATTGGATGTTTCCAGTTCTACGAACAAACCCGTTAGAAACTGATCCGAATGTTTGAACCTCCCATCAAGGCGGTCATCCCCAGATTCCGAGGGAAACAAAAATGGCGAACCCGACGTGAATCCTTAACCAAGTTAAAATAATGTTTTACCCATTTGTTAGGTCCCTATTTAAAACTCAATGAGAGGGCCAACAAAAACAATCATTGACATATGTGATCATCCAAAAGATGTAGTGGCTGAATTTATCTTGATTACGTCTGTTATATCAAAAAGGCACTCTTTTCCCAAGATCTTTTACATTTCTAGAATGTATGCTCTCAAGTTCACACCTGTGAATAATTCTGCTGCAAATGCCACTGCTGCTACTTCTGCTGGATCATCTTCCGCTCTTAGGATGATATCACCTACTCAGCCTCTTCAACGCTGGGTATCAAAAGCACTGGTTAAGGAGTACCGTCAACACAGTACCATCCCAACTCTGGAGGCTGCCCGACAAGCCCTCCAAGTAAACAAATAACATCGGTCTTCCAGACAATGATGACTAGTGATCAAGAAGCAGGCGGTGCTGACTACCGTCTCCAAACGTTTCGGGTTGTTATCCCTGGAACGCAATCACCATTCTCTCCCTTATTCTGGGGAGTTGAATGATCAGGTCCCTCAGAACCTTAATTCAAACAGACATGATTTCTTCCTAAGGGCTCCCACCAACAATCATTGTCAGACTCATGCGGCAGTGTGCCCTCAACATAATGAGGGAACCAACTCCAGGCGTTCGGCTCAGGTTCCTCGAACCCAAGCAAGCAAGACGAACCACCAGAGGTGGAATCCAGTCAACAGTGAGAAGGTTCTCATCTCTGTCATCTCCGGAGAAGTCCACCAACCTAACTTGGTGGAAAGCAACGAGCAGGCACATACACCTTCCCGTTTTAATTCCCCTGTCCAGCAGACTCGTCTGGCAGCATCACGCCAATCCAGCCAGGCAATTCCGGCGGAGTACTGTAGGCAGGAACATACACCTATTTATACATCATCAGCTAGTCAGTAGGCTCATCTGACTATATATGAAGGATCTCGTCAACCAAGTTTGGCGAAGTGCAATCAGCAGGAACATACACCTGCTAGTATTAATCAAGCCTACCAACAGTCTCACTTGGTAGCATTCGGAGAAGTTAGTCTGAAAGCCCCGAAAACAAATAGGAGGCAGACTCAAATCTCCGCCCCCCACACTTGAGTACTGTCAGGATTCACTGAAAGGAAAAGAAGGACACGAGCAGGCACATACACCTGCTCCAAGCCCGGAATGGACGTATATTCTCATTCTGGAAGCTGAAGTCACCAAGCGTATTCTATTAATGGGGAAAGAGGCAAAGCAAATCCATGTTCATATTCTGGATGCCTACCAGGATATTATTACAACTTCAGTGGCATCTCAGGGAAAGACACATAAATCTATCCCTACCAGTGGAGTGATATATCAACAATTCACTCCGGAATAGTCACACACATCTGTTCCAGTCCAAGAGAGTTGTGGGGCATACTCCCCCATAGCATACGGGAAACCAATTCAGGCACATACACCCGATTTGAGTAGAGATCATCAGCCTAACCTGGCCATTTTTCCTGATCAGGCATATACACCTGCTCAGAGCAGCCACTTTCATCAAAAAGTGGTTTCCAAGGAGAGTAAGAAGGTGTCTAAGAAAAAGACCCACCCATCACAGGTAGGAGATCAAGAGACAATCTATAACAAGGCCTTGCTCGATGCTAGAGTTCTTGAAGCCCTCAGACAATTATCTGTTGAAATTCAAGATTCTACTCCCTCATTTCCCAATAGTGGGAACATTAATTCAGAAGGTCTTCAACAGACACATCCTCATGAAGTCTTGCTTCATGAAAATTCGGTCGATCTCGAAGTTTCATCTTCAGATGAGAGCCAAAGGAACCCTCAGTGTGGTCAGAAGACTAAAGAGCAAGAGATCTCATCTTTTGTTGTAACCCATTATGGTGGTCCTCCCCATGATGATGAATTTCACTACGAAAGTCCTCTCTGCACTAGTGTTACACATTGCCCGGAAAATGCTCCAGTGGACAATGTAGTGCTGAGAAAGCCCTCTTATCTTGAGGAACATGTAAATGTGAAACCAGTCATGTCTGATGCTTCATCGCTAGCAGGTGAAATACTTTCTCAATCAGAAGATAGCCCAGGGTGTAGGTCATTCTCCGAATCACCCCTAAGTCAGGAATCTTTTAGTTTGATCAATGATTTCTCTACCAATCCTGTTGAATCCAATGAAGCAACCGGGAAACACCAACTCTGGTCAAATCAGGTAGAAGAATATTCATCAAATGATAAAGAGGAAATGATGAACATGAGAAAACAACTGGCGAAAGGTGAAGTGCCAGTCATGTTTTGGCCTCTGGCTGACTCTCAGTATAATATTCCAGAAATGTTAACGGAAGATAAAATTCATGATATTTGTCTTAACATATGGAAAACTATTTGTCAGTTGAAAAAGAAAGTATTATCTTATGATGAATATGAAAATCATCTTAAGATAATAGAAGGGTTACAACGTCAGATTGATTTGGCATCTCTATCAGTCTCTCGATATCCGAAGGCTGAAAATCAGCAGAGAGCCCTTCAACCTTCATGCTTTGGCGCACTAAGAAGATTGCATCAGTTAATTTTCAATGCCCCATATAGTATTCGTGTCAGAGGATGGGGTGTTCATGGAGCACTGCATTTCACGGTGCTCTCCAGTCAGCAAAGCCCGCCGAAAATGGTCTCATGTAATGTTATTGCCCATGGTCGGCCATAGTCAATGGGATTTGTTTGTAATCAAAAGCTTTCCCAAGAATAGGCTTCAACTAGTTCCTCTCAAAATCAAGAATACAGAGAACAAGTTGTCGAATTACTCTTGCATCTAGCAAACGAGAATATTGAACAAGCCTCTCATTTGGAGCAAGCACATCACCAAGTGATAGAAGTGTCGGAAATCATCCAACAGTCTTTTGAACCGGGTGATAAAATCAGATACAGGTTAATACATCCAGCTAATTTCCAAACTAAGGTTCGCAAGATCAGGAGGAATTTCAAGAAAGTCTCAGACATAGCATGTCAAGAACCACCCCAGCTCGCCAGACTGGGGACTCTTTTAAACCAACCCTTGGAATCAACAAAAAGGATTCGGGGAGTTGAGCGAGAATAGCAGGAACAGCCCCAGTCCATTGGAATAGGGAGTTTTTCAAATCATCAATCCCCTCCTCAGAGAAAGTCGGTCTTTTCTCAATTGGGGAAGAAACCTCAAGAGGAATGAAGAGCCAAATTATTAGGAGATTCCCTCCAAATTACGGTTCGTCAAGAAGTTCTTGAGGGATCGAATCAACAAAAGGAAATATCTCATCAAAGACATGGAAGAATACAATATCACAGAAATTATAATACAAGGGATACGAGGAGTTATGCATCAATCAATGTCATCAATGTCGTTGTTGCTGATCCACCAGATGAGGATCACTCAGGGGACTCAGATGAAGAGGTTCCTGCCCAAGAAGATGTACGCACCGACACAAATGAAGAAGGTGTGCGTAAACGAAGTCAAAGGATTACTCAGAACTTAGGTAATCCTTTGAGTAACCCACTTCCCCCTCTCTGAAAAGGATCCAACAAAGGGAAGGGAAAGAACCATGTTACATATCCTTCCTCTGGAGGAGGTTAATCGCTCTCACTAGAGAAGATGTTTGCACAATAGGAGGAAGAAATGAAGGAATTAAGAAGGTTGAATACAGAACTAATTCAGAGTAGTCTTCTTCTTAAGTATGTTGGAGTTAGTCAGCCAAAGGAATTTGTTGCAGCTGCTGAGATGGATCAAGAATATCCTCCTCTATCAGTACACCCTCACAGGTCTAATCTTATGGGTCAAGTGCAACAATTGTTGGAAGTACTACCATCAGTTGCAGTACCAATCGACACATCTATCCAAGCTCCAGTCATTGCACCTACCCAAATCCAAGTTCAACCGGATGTTTCACAAAAGATAATAACTACTATTGAGTCATTAACAGCTCGTTTAGAAACTATGGAAGGGAAGCGTGCGCAAGTTAAACCAGAAAAGAAAGTTTACCCTAAATGGGTAGATTCAATTTCTCCTCCATCCAGTTTTGAGAACCCCGTATTCCCTATTTTCAATGGATCAGGTGATCCTGAACAGCATTTGATGCATTACGTGTCTTGTTGCGATTCTATGATGGGAACTTCGTAGCAGCAAGAAGCAGTGAAACTCAGATGCTTCGTGTGAACCTTGCAAGGACCAGCTTTTGTTTGGTATACAAGCTTGCAATCCCAGTCAATTACTGGATGGGAGGATATTCGCCAAAAATTCCTCCTTCAGTTCATCTCAACTTTTCCAAAGACAACAGTTTTCGATCTTACAAACTGTAAAAAAATGGATACTGAAAGGGTCTCTGATTTCATTACTCGATGGAAGGGATTAAATTATTTCTTGAGTTTAGCACTCCCTCAAGAATAATTGTTGCCAATCTGTGTGGAAAATCTGTGTGACGAATTACGCATGCCGTTAATCCCTGTGAAATACATAGGAGGGTTTCGAGACCTTACTTCAATCGCTCGGTAGATTGAAGATTCCCTTATACAGGATAAGGCTAAATCTCGTGTAATTCCATCATCTCCAGGAAGGAGAATGGGTAAAGCAAAAATTGCTACAGTTATGCTTAAACAAGCACCTGTACCTATTTCTACCTCAAAACCTTCATCTTCTCGAAGGGCTCCACCTTCTGAGCACCAACAACAAAGCCCTTTTCGTACAGACGATCAGAAAGATCAAAGGCAAAAACAATTTGAGGATCTGAAGAAAAAAACATACTCTTTCCGAAATGAACAAGTTCCTGGTTATTTGATTTCGGCTCTGGAAAACAATTTGGTTCAATTTCAAATTCCCAAGAGGCCAAATAAGAAAGGAGATGAAGACCGTCCCAATTATTTCCCTTTTCATCAAATGTTGGGGAATCCCATCCAGGAGTGTTTTGTCTTCAAATACCTCCTGCAAAATATGGTCGACTCGGGATAAGTCACATTGAAAGGCTCCTCAGCCCAGGTAGCATGTGTCACTACTACAGTTCTAGAGGAGAAAGGTGAAGGGCAAGAAGTCAAAAGCAAAAATGCACAGAAGTATGATGATTGGATGGTTAGGAAGATAATCAATCAAACTCATGCTATTTTGCGAACACAATTAAATAAACCAATTGTGTCTTCTGCCATGAATGTTGCGGCGAAACCCTCTTCGTCAGACAGAAAGTCCTCAATGAAACGGATTGATTCAAACAAAGAAAAAGAATCAGAAGAAGATGAGTATGTTTCAAATCCTAAGTTGTCTTTGACTTTGGAGGACTTCATGCAATCTACTTCAAAGCCACGGGCACCGCCCCACCAAATGACACAGCCTAAACAGGAAAATCAGACAGAGCCTTCATCAGAAGAAGAGTTAATCTTTGGTTCTGTTAATATGATTCAATTAACAGATCCATATGCCAGTTGCAGTTTCGATTTCAATGAGCCCGAATTCCCTGTATCAAATAGAGGAATCAGAGGAAGTTCCAGGGGATCGGGATACAGGGGAAGACGTGGATCTTTCAGAAGCCACTATTTCAATTCTAACCCTTCTAGAACTGTGTACGCAGCAAAAACTCGTGGTAGAGCCCTTCAGTGAGCTCAGCAAGAACAAGAAAGTTCTTCTACCGATAACAAATTCAGTCCTGGAACAGTTATTTTGGAAGACCAGTTGAAGGTTCCATCTTCTTCCTCTCAGCATGTAAATGGATCTAATCGGTCTAATCTTCCAAAACCAGGAATATTTCCAACTCCTTTCCCAATACAATATGCATTAACCTTCAAAGCATCTGCTTCCAAGGTACCTGCTAAACCATATATTCCTATTGGGAAACGCAGACCTCTGGATCAAAAGTATGATATATTGAAACACTTGGCCCATGTACCATCCAATTTATCATTTCTGGATGCTCTGAATCTATCAAAATATCTTCGGGAAGCACTCATCAAGGCTTTGTCAAATCCTCAGGAGTTTGAAACTGAAATTGCTGCAGCTGAAGTCTATCACATAGAGAATAATGCTGCAGAATTCCATGAAATAATATCTTTCACTGATGAAGATGAAGATGATGTGTGCATTGACATATTAGACCATTGTACTTGTTTGGAAAGGTCAATGGCATGGATGTTCGAAGGGCTTTCATTGAAAATGGTTTAGGAGTCAACCTCATGCCCATTCGTACACTTCATCGATTGGGCCTCACAGAATCTGATTTATCTCCTTCCACCATGATGCTACAGGGATATGATAAAAATGAACAAGAACCACTGGGTGAATTTACACTCAGAACTCAGTTTAGAGATCTTGTATCCAATTCAGATTTCATGGTTGTTGATCAAGACTCATCCTTCAACATCTTTCTTGGAAGACCCTGGCTATATCAACATGCGGATATCCCTTCATCATACCATCAATGTCTCAAATATTGTTTTGATGGTCAAGTTGGGAAATTGTATGGTGATAAGGCCTCGTTCAAGACATGTGAGTCTCAATACATTGAGGCGGAATTCTATCACATCAAGCAAAGGGAGAAATCCATAACAAAGGAGATTACCAAAGTTAATGCTCCATATGGTTTGGAAAAAATTCCAGTAAATCCATTTACACATGTGAGTACATATTATGTGTTGCCTATTATTTAAATTAACAAGATAGACCCAAATCAAAATACTCTTATGGAAAGATCCATAATGTCAATTACGGCAATCGATCCAGACATCATGAGACAAATTGGTAATCTACCAAGCAGTGATGAAAGCACAAATGGTGACGTCTTCATTTCATCTGTTGAAATCCAACAAGTCTATGCTTCACCAATTAGGCCAGAAGAAGTTATAGCAACATCGGAGGGGGAAAATGATGTCGATTCTCACTCCATCATCTCCTATTTATTACCCAAAGAAGACCCTTCATCATCAATCGGGTCGGAAATGGAAGCTTCTTCTTCAAGATATGAAAATTTTGACATCTCTTCAGATAATGAGAATTATACTTTATCATCTATTATGAAAGTAGAAATGGAAGAAATAACACATGATGAAGAAGAGGAGGGAGATCTCAGAGATGCTCCTCTAGAATTTGAAGAGGGTATCTCTACCACTGTGGATTAACTCAGAGAAATAAATCTGAGTACAAAAGAAGATCCACGCCCCACATTAATCAGTGTGGCCATGACTCTTGAAGAAAAAGAGATGTATATTTCTTTTCTAAAGAAAAATAGAGATATATTTTCCTGGAACTATACAGAAATGCCCAGGCTTGATCCTGATATTTCTACTCATTATTTGGGTTTACCTGAAGAACATCGAGGATTTAAGCAAGCTGCAAGAAGAACACATCCAACTTATGCTTCCAAAATTGAAGTTGAAGTTGATAAGCTTATCAAAGCTAACTTCATCATAGAAGTTCAATATCCCAAATGGTTGGCTAATATTGTCCCTGTAAAGAAAAAAAACAGACAAATTAGAGTTTGCATCTACTTCAGAGATCTTAATCGACATTGTCCTAAGGATGATTTCCCAGTTTCGATTACAGAACTTCTAATTGATGAAACAGCTGGCTATGAAGCACTATCCTTCATGGATGGATATTCCAGATATAATCAGATCCAAATGGACCTAGAAGACAAGGAATATATAGACTTCAGTGCCCCACATGGTGTGTTTTGCTACCGGGTAATGCCCTTTGGCTTAAAGAATGCAGGTGCAACTTATCAGCGTGCCATGCATCGTATCTTCAAACCCTTCTTAGGGAAGTTTGTTGAATGCTATGTAGACGATTTGGTAGTTAAATCCAAACAACGTTCTAATCACTTGGATGATTTGGAAGTCATATTCTGTAAGCTTCGACAACATAATTTGAAGATAAACCCCTTAAAATGTTCTTTTGGGGTAACCTCAGGAAAATTTCTCGGCTTTGTTATACGCCATCGTGGTACTGAAGTCGATCCTGAGAAGACCAAGTCAATCCTTGGTATGTCACCTCCTCAAAATTTGAAATAATTAAGAGGACTTCAAGGACACTTAGCCTATATTCGGCATTTCATCGCCAATTTAGCAGGCAAAAGTTTACCATTCACCAAATTGATGAAGAAGGGAGTCACTTACCAGTGGACTGAAGAATGTCAAGAAGCATTCGATATTCTCAAGAAATACCTCTTGAGTCCACCAGTACTCATTCCACCTGTTTAAGGAAGACCACTTATCCTTTATGTGACAGCTCTAGAGTGATCATTGGGTGCCTTTCTTGCTCAAAATAATGATGCTGGGAATGAAAATAGCCTCTACTATCTCAGTCGAACCATGATTGAAGCAGAAACCCAGTATTCAAGTATTGAGAAATGCTGCCTGGCATTAATCTTTGCAGTTGAAATGTTGAGACACTACCTGCAACATCACAAGGTCCAATTGCTATCTTGCAATAACCTGATCAAATTTATCCTAAGTCTTCCAATGCTTACAGGACGTCTGGAAAGGTGGGAAGTTATTTTACATCAATTTGACATTCAGTATGTGTCTCAAAAGGCGATAAAGGGCCAAGATCTAGCTAATTTCCTAGATGAACACCCTTCAGTGGAAGACAAATCTTCAAATATTGAACTCTCAGGTGTGGAAGTCTTCTCTATTCAAGAAAGTCCTTAGGCATGGGAAATGTATTCTGATGGTGATTCCAGAAGTCCAACAGGGAGGAAAATGGAAAATCCTAAATTCAACAATGTTGGCTTAGGAATTGTGATCATTTATCCAGAAAAGGCAGTGTTACCTTATTCATTCTTATTGTGGGGAGGTGGTACCAATAATGAAGCAGAATACCAAGCTCTCATCGTAGGTTTGGAATTAGCACTTCAACCACAAGTGAATCACTTAAAGGTGAAAGGTGATTCAGACCAGGTAATCAAACAAGTCAATGGGTATTATGCTATCCGAAAAGAAGAACTAATCCCTTTTTATGATTACGTCATAGAATTAATGGCGGAATTCCATTAGGAACCGACATTTTCTTATGTCCCAAGATCACAAATTGCTCAAGCTAAGGCATTGGCTAATATAGCCACAGATCTGGCAGATCCAAATCGGGACAAGACAACCATCAGTATTTCCCACTGTCGTGCAATTTCACCTTATGTTCGAATCAGAACAGAGGAAATTAATGAAATTTGTCCCATTCCTGAACCGTATGGTCATACTATAGGATGGATGTCACCTATCATGGAATACCTTCAAAATGGAACACTTCCACCTGATAGAGCTGAGAAAGAACAAATCCGGCGATGTGTGGTTAATTTTACACTTTATGATAGCCCAGATCACTTAGAGAAAATTCTCTACAAATGTGGTTTTGATGGAGTTCTCTTCAGATGCATTGATGGTGAAGAGACAAGGGCTGTCATGAAAGTAGTGCATGAAGGAGTCTGTGGTGCCCACCAGTCTGGACATAGATTTTCTGATCATATTCGAAGGATTGGATACTTTTGGCCTTCAATGATACGAGATTGTGTCGATTTCACAAAGAAGTGTCACTCATGCCAAGTACATGCCAACTTCATTCATAAACCTCCAGAGTTGCTTCATGCAGCTAAATACTCATGGTCATTTTCCACATGGGGAATGGATGTGGTAGGACCTTACCCTTCGGCTACGGCCAAGCAGTTTAAGTACATTCTTACTGCTACTGATTTCTTTTCTAAATGGGAAGAGGCAATACCTCTCAAGGAAGTCAGTTCTAAATGCATTGTTAGCTTCATAAAGTCTAACATCATTACCAGATTTGGTTTCCCTCATACCATATTGATGGAAAATGGCACCAATTTCTGTTCATCTGAGGTGAAGAAGTTGTATCAAGAATACAACATCAAATCCAACCATTCATCTCGGTATCATGCAACGGACAATGGCCAGATAGAAGCCTTTAACAAGACTCTTTCAAATATACTGCAAAAGATGGTGGATAAAGATAAGAGGTCATGGATTGATAAACTCTTTCATGCTTTATGGGCTTATCGGACTACCACCCGCACTCCAACTCGGTCAAATCCAAATTCATTAGTATATGGAATGGAAGTCATCTTTCCCATTGAAGTTCAACTACCCTCGCCCAGAGTTTCCATTTGTGATCAATAATATATAGATGAACAATCTCAAAAGCGATTGAATGAATTGGAACAGTTAGATGAGAAAAGATTGTGCACTTTGCACCACTTGGAAGCCTATCAGAATCGAATAGCACGAGCTTTTAACAAAAAAGTTCGTCTTCGTTCATTCACTCAGGGAGAATTGGTATTATTTCTCAGAACTCCCATGATACCAGGAAAGAAACCTCCCAAGATTGAGCCAAAACGGGAAGGACCTTATTCAATACATAGGGTCTACTCCAATGGAGCTTATTCATTAATCTCAATAGATGGATAACTCATCACTACTCCAACCAATGCCAGATTTTTGAAGAAGTATTTTGTATAAACTGCAAAGTACCTATTTTTTCCTTGCTATATGATGTTAAACTATACAACAATGGTCCAATATGACCTTAAACTGTATCTTGGCCTTGCTATATGACGTTAAACTATACAGCAATGGTCCATTATGACCTTAAACTGTATCTTATCCTTGCTATATGACGTTAAAATATACAGCAATGGTCCATTATGACCTTAAACTGTATCTCGTCCTTTCTATATGATGTTAAACTATACAAAAATAGTCCATACATATGACCTTAAACTATTTGTACTTTCATCCCACACGACGTTAAACTGTGAAAAAGTTCCCTAAATGGTCCAATATGACCTCAAACTGCAACTAGGTCTTGTATGACCTTAAACTGCATCATCAACGGTCCATGCATATGACCCTAAATTATTTGCAAGTCCCTTACGTCTAGCAAGTCATTAAACTGTGATGTCCAAACTACATGACGCTAAACTGTATAAAAGTCCCTTACGTCCGGAAAGGCGTTAAACTATATAATCATCAATGTTCCTGTATGACGTTAAACTACACCACCATACAACATGAAATTAAATTGCACCATCCACGGTCCATGCATATGACCTTAAACTATTCGCACTTTCATCCAACATGATGCTAAACTGTATCGTCCCTTTTTCATCCAACATGACGTTAAACTGTGAAAAAGTCCCTAATACGTCCAACATGACGTTAAACTCTATTGTCCCCATCATCCAAACTACATGACGCTAAACTGTACAGAAAGTCTGTGATATGTCTTACATGACATTAAACTGTATTTTGTCCCTGCTACATGACACTAAACTGTGCAGCACCAATAGTCTTAACTGCAAGACTTTAAACTGCAAAGTCCCTTTATATGTCCTACATGACATTAAACTATGCATCATTAAGGTTGTTGTTACCTCTTGTTTCTCACACTGAGTATGACTCACGTGAGCTTAGAGAAAACCTCAACCATAACTCTCTCTCTGGGCCGCTAACCATGTGTAAGTCCTAACATCATTTTTTATGTCATTGTCCCCAAGAACAACTTGATCATTAATTCATTCTTTAATTGAACTACATGGACGTTGATCCTTGCCTTCTAGGCTAGGTATGTAGGCAACCTCCCAAGGTTCAAGCCCAAAACCAATCTCTTCATGTCGGTTCATATCCATCTCATGTGATGTTAATTCATGAAACTACCCTTAGAATCAATATCTTTACATTGGTTCACTTTCATACTTGTTATAAGACGTTAAACTATACAACACTTTTTTCCAGTATGAAAATAAACTACAAATTTCTTTAATACCCTCACCTGAGAGGGAACCATTATTTTCATTGATTTTTGAATCATGTTTCATTTCAAAGACTACGTGCATACAAGGCAATGCCAGAATCTTTTTATCTTGGGTTAAACCATCATTGCACTAAAGTCCCCTTTCACCCTTCACATGTTCGAACCAAATTTGTACAGAGGGTATTTCTAGAACTACGTGGGATTGATTCCCATCCTTATGCGATACGTAGGAACGTTCGAGTGTCCCTTGAATCCAGCCCCAAGTCTTTGGGCCTAACCCCAAATTCCATTTTCAGTCCCTTGGCTGAAAAGTCCCCATGAAAACACACACTATGTATTTCTTACAATGGTCCAAGATCTATGACCCTAAACTTAGATCTCTAATCCTTTTGTCCCACACGATGTTAAACTGTAGTTTAAGAACTACGTGTGGCTTGATTCTCATCCTCATGGGATACGTAGTGAAGTCCAACATTTCAATTCAGGTCCCAGCCAGAACATGATTATGCTTAGCATTGATCTGTGTATCTTTGTATACATTGAACAATACCCATCTTTATGTGTCATAATTCTAACCTTAAATATTTTCAGATCCTCAAAACCCTTTTCATGACTTCTAGTCACAAAAATGTCAAACTTCTGAGAGTTATTTTTCCTGACTATGCAGCACAAGCCCATAGGAAGCCTTGCATAAACAGTCTACATAACAGAATTTTTAGCCAAAAGATACTATTATTTGACTATGCAGCCAATGCCCTTAGGTGGACCTACATAATTCAACCCCCTAACAGGTTTGTCAAATAGTGATAACTTCATTCTTGGGAATAATGCCTCTTTTGTCCTTATTTGTCTTAAACGACAGTATGTAGGGATCCGCAAAAATAGCCATCCTTAACATATTTGTCCCATATCCTTTTTCATGATATGAAAGTATTCAAGTCTATGGTATATATTATCCTTCCATACGTTTGGGTCAGACCTTCGTAGGAGTGATATTCATCCAGTTCTTCGATAATATTTTTTGGAAATATCTTCTCCATATTCAAGTACCTATTTCTATATAGCAAACTCTATACTTTGGAAGATTTGAATCTCCATAAACTTTCACTGGATTTTAGCACTAGGAAAGAAAATTTCTGAGAGTTCTTTTCCCTGACTATGCAGCATGTGCCCATAAGCGGCCTTGCATAAATAGTCTACATAACAGACTTGTTAGCCAAAAGATACTATTTTATTTAACTATGCAGCCAATGCACTTAGGTGGCCCTGCATAATTCAACCCCCTAACGGGTTTGTTAAATAATGGTAACTTCATTCTTGGAAACTGCTTCTTCTAATGCCTTTTAGCTCTTTTTCATATCATTCCTCAGATTCAAATATTCTTAAGTCATATCTTACATATTTTCCCTCATACATGAGTATGGTAATATGTTTTTAGATGAATTTTCGAGGAATTGAGTCAATTCTAATCCATTTAGGTCAAAACTATTTCGACCTTAAACATTATCCTTTTTTATGTCCGACATGCATGACTTTAAACTGCCCACAAAAGACAAGGGAACTTTGAATAAATGTCAAGTTCCTAGCTCACTAAAAATACATTTTGTATGATTTAGGTAATATTGAGCAATTAAAAGGTTCAAGTTTGTAGGGTTATTTTCATTAATCCTAGTAAAAAATCAAACTATGCTTACTAGGCCCATTAGCTTAGGTAAAATCTAAAGCATGTAGAAAAAGAGAATGCAGGTACAAATGAGTGAAGGTGAAAGTTTTTTTCATTGATGAACAAGAGTTAGAAGGATATCCACAGACTGGAGTCTCTTCTCTTTTTCAAGAATTACAAAATACTTTCAACGTAACTCTTCATTTGATTTACAGAATTTAGAGCTTCATCAGCAGCCACCTGGAATTAATTCATTCAACTAGATACCATAAGAGATGCAGTGATACCAGCTCTTCTTGGAACAATTGTAAAAGAATGTTCTTGAGTGCGGTTTGAGAAAATTTTCTGCTGATCAAACATAGACTCTGTTTCTGTCCAAGAGACTTAGAAGATGGATACACGGATTTGAGAATGGAGCATTGGAAGTAAAGAGCCAATTGGAGAGAGTACTCTCTTCAGATATTGCTTTAATTCCATGTTTGTCTTCTCTCCACCAACTGACAGTGGAAAACATTTCAGCCCATGGGTTTTCCATTTTCATATCTGCGAGGAAATGACATGGAGGAAGAATTTGAAGGTTTACTCCATTGTTGTTGCTCTTAATGCACAACATAACCAAAATAGAGGAGTAGCAGTTCATCTACATTTCAGGTGTATAGTTCGATGCATTTGGAACATTGACTTCTTGCAGATGACCATAACCATACATGGATATTTAGATTCTCTGTGGGAAATTAAGATGATATATCTTCAAGTACTTAGCCAAATCTGGGAAAGTGATGTCGCAGATATCATAGTAATACTGGCCAACAATGTTCATAATGTCATCAATCTTCTTGCTAGCCAGTTCATCAACTATTCCGGGTCTAAGAGCCATTGAATCTGCACAAACGTTGAAAAAACTAACTCTTAAATGGGTTTATTTTTCATAAAATTTGTGAAATAATTAAGAAAAATGGCAAATGCATTAAGGCGCGCAAGTCTAAAACTTGGCATGCAAGTATGGATGTGTCGCGCAAGTGTTTGAAGCGCAAGTATCACCGTGCAGGCCCAGATACCTTGACAGCAGTGCGCCATCAAGGAAACACCGGAAAAAAGAGCAACCTACGCGGCTAAGGTGACCTGCGCGGCGAGGGCTCGAAGGTTTGAAATCCGAAAATTCGGATGCTTGTACGGAAGTGAGGCCCTATATTTATAGGCGTGGCCAGAACCCTATGTGTCATACCCCGGCATTCCGGGCCATGCGCGATGCACACTTGCGCGCCGCCCTCTGCGCCATCAAGACTTGCACGCCACCTACCCTTTGGATGTCTTTTTTTTCCTCAGAGTCACATCCTCATCTCTTTCGGATCCAACTATGTGGGGGGACTTTTGTTGACGCTCCTTTTTCATCATAGAGTCCAAAAGAATGTAAAGGGAAATGACTTAGCACAAATTGGTCCATCCTTTAAAGAAAATATCAAAATTCGACAAAGGCATGAACAAGGGATCAAAAGCACATGTGTCACACAAGTTCTATCACTGTCACGCAAGTCCACTTGCGCGACGCCTAGTGGTCATGCAAGTGACTTGCATGACCTAAGTGGTAACCGCCCAGGGTCTTCTCCTGCCTATAAATAGACCCTGTGGGACCCCTATTGAAAGATGATTTTTTCCAGAAACTCAGATTTGAGCTCCCGGCGCCCTAGTCTCTTCTCAAAGCTTCTGAAACATTTCTAAGGTAATTTCTTACCTAGAAAGGAAGATCTAAAGAGGGGGAGGAAGGACTAAGTGTTGAAACTCATCAACACTTGCGCGCCTGAGTGGCCAACCCTTAAGGGAAAAGGCCACAATTGCGTGCCGCCTTGCTTATTCAATAGAACTTGCTCTCCCCTCTTCTGGAAGAAAATCAAGAGGATTCTAAAGGCTTTAATCAAGAGTCTCTCAAGTATTGCCCTACTGGTTAACCATCGTGCAAGTACACCATGTGTCACACAGGCATACCTGCGCGACTAGGACTTGCGCGCCCACGCAGTACCTGCGTGCCTTCTAGGACTTGTGCGCCCCTGCCTTTTTGGGTGCCCTTCTTGCCCATTTCACCCCTCTTAAGACATTCCACCTTTCCTATTCAAGAATCAGTCTTCAAGACACTCTTCAAATCCATTTATGGCATGATTTCTTGATTTGAATTCCTTATCTGGAAGGAATTCTATGGAATATCTCTCAAAACCTAGTGATTTACACATCTTTATGTCACTAAAGATTGAGATTTCATTCATTCAACCTCATCCTTTAAGATGAGAGAATCTTTAACCTGGGTCTCCTTTTTAGGAATAATCCCCAGTCATAAGTCCTCTAATTTGGGCATCCTCTTTAGGAGTAAGCCCCAAGTCCTCTAATTCGGGCATCCTCTTTAAGAGTAAGCCCCATATACCCTAACTTGGGCATCATTTTCAGGAATAATCCCCAGTCTCAAATATGGGAATCCTCCTTAGAAATAAGTCCCAACCATAATTATCTTAACCTAGGCTTCCTTTTCAGTAGTAAGCCCCAGTCTCAAATATGGGCCTCCTTTTCAGGAGTAAGTCCCGGTCATAATTCTTAACTCTGGAACCCTCCTTAGGAGTAATCCCCAATTCTTAATGTTCCCAAATCTGTGCATCCTCCTAAGGAGTAAGCCCCAGTCCCCTAATTTGGGCATCCTCCTCAGGAGTAAGCGCCAAACCTTAATTCCCTTAACCTGGGCATCCTTTTCAAGAATAAGCCTCGGTCATAATCCTTGACCTGGGAATCCTTCTCAGGAGTAAGCCCCAGTCTCAAATATGGGCATCCTCTTCAAGAGTAAACCCAAGTCCCTTATTTTTTCAAATCTCTTAACCTGGGCCTCCTTTTCAAGAATAAGCCCCAGTCTTAATTTCTCTTAACCAATCCCAATTTACCTTTGATCTGGGATTCCTTCTCAGGAGTAAAACCCAATCATAAGTCTTCTCCTAATTTGGGCCTCCTTTTCAGGAGTACACCCCATGTTAGAATAATCAAAATCTCTATGAAGCACATATACCTTTATGGACCCTGTTCCTGGATTTCTTCCCTAAAGTAAATCCTAACCTTCATTTATCTGGGTATTCATACATAACTAAGCCCCACATTATTTCTTATGATTGCATCTTTCATGGCACAATTGTCTAATTTTTACCAATACCTCTTGTTTCTCACACCGATCATGACTCACGTGAGCTTAGAGTTTAAAAGTAATTGTGACATTTTTATTTGATACATCAATCATAAACATCATACTCCCTTACTCGAACTACGTGTGTTCTGATTCCTTTTCTAAACAAAGGATACGTAGCTAGCCCGTCTACGGGTTCGATCCCAACTTTAAAATAATCCATGACCTTCTGCATGACAATAAACTTCAAGTGCCCCACTAAGTGGCTTTAAAACCAGCATGGTCATCATAATGACCAAGAGACTTCTATATAAATGTGTCTAAGGGTACCATTGACCAAGATTCTCTAATAAATACAGATGATTCTCTATCGATGAAGAAACTCGAATACATAGAAAAGATTCTCTAAATTTCCTACATATTTAATCAATGATTGTCAGATATGAAGGAAAGATCATTTTATACTTGGTAATGTAATAAGGATTGACGAACATAACATAAATCTATAAAGAGAGTCCCGGAGTAGACAATAATTCCCCTAAAAAAGGTGTGATGAGTCTGACCTCCCATCCTCTCAACCAATGAAAATTCCTAAGCCTCATCAGTCCACAAACTAATGAGCACCTACCTTTGGAAAGTAGGTCTGAATGGATGTGGAATCATTGGATGTTTCTGGTTCTACGAACAAACCCGTTAGAAACCGATCAGAATGTTTGAACCTCCCATCAAGGCGGTCATCCCCGGATTCCATGGGAAACACTTATATCATATCATTTTTTCCAAGATTGGGTTCATGGTATCATTGTGACCAGAAATTCAGGGGTGGAAATTCCCAAGCTAAAAGGATATCCTAGTTGGGATTGTGACATCATCAGTTATACAATCCTTTATATAGTAGGAAATTTCAGTAGGTTTTGTGTTATCATTCAGTATATGATCCCCTACATCACGAGTTGTACTAGGTGGGTTGTGGAATCTTTGTGAAAAACACTACATGGGTGGTGATCCACTATCTGAGGAATATGATCTTATGGGTGTCAAATTATGTTTGTGTTTTCCCATAATGTTGTTCAGTGTGATCCCATTTCTATGATATCTGTGAGTTACCAGATTTGGTTTGTGGTGTCCCCCAGCAATCTTGGGAGTGATACTATATTCAAGGGGATGTGGTCTAAAGTATTCCATAATTGGTTCATATTGTCCCCTAGTGGTTTTGGGAGTGATCCCCACTCTACATGATGAGGCCTTCAATGGTTCCAGTAGGGTTAGTATTATCCCCCATTATGGATGGGTTGGATACCCTTTCTAAGTATCAATATTCACTGAGTTTTAGTATGAATTTTTTAATGGATAGATCCAATAATTGTGTTTGATCAGATATATTACTACTAGGAAGGATGGGATGCAATGTCATATTTGTGAGTCCTAATGGATTTTTATATATTATTTTTTCCATCAAGTATGGAATAGTTATTCATGATGGATTTTATCTATTAGTTGAGTTCCATCAAGGATGGGAGATCACATGGACTGAGTTCTCTTGGGTGTGTGTTACCTTCGAGCCTTGAGTAAATTCTTATTGCTTGATATGATATCGGGACCTCACGAGACTTAGATTTTGATATGATTATATCTTGGTTTTATTTTCGGGATTCCTTATAGTGTTTTCACATATCTAGGTTGACACACCATGTGATATGAGCAGACTAGTTGTGTATATCCAAGGATATTTGAGATGGGGTTTCTCATTTGGGTTCCCTCTGGTTGGCTCAAGTGTACTATTGATTTTTATTTTTCCATTTTATTTTGGATTTTGGTGTGCCTACTAAGTATTTTCATACTCACACCAAAACTTTATTTTCTTACACATGTTGTGAATTGTTCAAATGACACACCTTTCAATGGAGTCTCAGGGGGACCAGAAGCCGGTGAAGCTTAGTGAACTGGACTGATTGAGGTGTTTGTCGATGATTGCACAAGGATCTATCCATATGTTTCATTTGATAGCATCCACCTCCATTTAATAAGGTTTGATACCATTAAATATTTTGGTGGGATTGTATTTTTCTCTTTTACACTTTTAGAACTCCTATTGTACTATGTTTGGGATATATGTATGCATGAATTTATTTTTTTTGTTTAAACTACCTGTAAACTATTCCATGGAAATTATTATGGGTGTTTTCATCTTGGTACTTTATTCTATGGCCTCCCATGTGTATGATATGGATACATAGTGCTGGAATTTATCCCATGGAATATTCAGATGGGCTTGGCAATCATTACTTGGACTTCGTTTGGATGGGTCATGATAGATTGGTATTAGAGTGGGTTCCACATTGGGGCCATAGTGTAGTGATAACAGTGTGAGTTATATAAAGACAATGTTAAAGTGTTTTGAGTTCAGAATGCAGGCCAGGAACTCTGGTTTTAGTGTGGTAGCCGATGTATCCATTCACTATGACTTTGATAAATTTATTTTTCACTCAGAAAATTTAGGGCACTGGTTGTAGGTAAATACTTGTACATGATTCATATACAACTAGGTTGTGGTTTTTCCTATCCTTCTTGAGTCAGATTCCTAGATATAATCTTTGATCGTGGTACATCTTGATTCTATTTTAGGATGCCACCATGATGATTTCCAGACACGGTTACACAACGTTATTGTGATGAAAATCCGCCTAACGACGAGGCTTCAGTAATGGGTACTAGTTATAATGTAGTAACTCGACGTGGTATTCTAGTTGAAACACCACCCATTGAGTAGTATTTTTTTCTAGAAGTTCAAGTCTAGTATGTGATTAAGTTGAGTTTGATGCATGAGTCCCATAGAAAACAACATATGAGTTATTGGGGAGATCCATACCCTGAGGTAGCTGATGAGTAGCTTGAGGTAGTCATATGCATTTTCCACCTTTTGATGACACCTCTTGAATAGATAGTGGTCCTAGAAGAGATACTTCTATAGGGTTCAGCTAGGTGATGATAGGTTCTAGTAATGGAGACCCACGATGAAGAAATTTCACTTGTGTGGAATTATAGTGACTCTTTAGAGATGAGTTTTATCCAACCATGTTGAGATAATTGTGTATCCAGGTTCTTCTGCAACTTCAGTGGGATAGAATTTCTAAGGTACAATACTCATCAAGGTTTATAGACCTATCACATTACACCCTATATATGGGTAGAGATCATTTTTTAAGATCATATACCATTGAGTAAGGATTACGTCGGGAGGTCAGGGAATCCACAGTATCGTTGTGCATTCCCAATTGTGCTTGAGTACTCGAGTGGGCCTTGGTGGTGTAGATATTTGTACTTAGGAAGATTCCAACTATTAGTGTTAGGAACATAAGAGATGAGACCATAGTCTTAGGTAGCCTATACAAGTACTAGGGATCCAAGCATGTGATACACTACAGCAGAACATCCCAAGATAGAGGTTATGAGGCTCGAGGCTTCCAGGTTAGTTTTGGTTAGCCATAGGAGAGGTGATGTTATGGTTGTGACGGTCAAGGACATATTTCATGAGATTTTACAAACTACCATGATACTGAGAGGGAGGAAGTAAATGAACCAACCTGAAGGAGGCAACTTTTATTGTATCAAGTTCCACATCATGGTGGTATTTGTGGATGAGTAGGAAAAGCAATAACAGGTGGAAGATGTTATGAGTTTTTCCCACCACCACCATAGGTTCTCCATCCGAGGCTTAGGGAGCTTGAAGAATGGGGTGATGAAATATATAATCCATAGAGTATCATTACCGGGAGTCTATGAGGATGATTAGAGGCACACTATGTGTCCTTTCTACTTTTTATGGTAGTATTAGTACACAATAATATGAGGTATTCTTTTCTTTCCACTTTGTTCTCGCGTTTCACCGAAGGTGATTCCAGGGCAATGAAATAACCTTTTGTTGGTGTTTTTTGATGTATATTTTGATGCATTAGGAAAAGGTATTCTTCCCCCACTGAGAAATTTGTTTTAATTCGATTAAAACCATGAAGGAAATTTAGTGCCACCCAAAGCAGATAGTGTTGAGGTGTGGTGAATGAGTTCCATTGACTTGTGTGTTTGGGTGGGGATGCATGTCAAATTTTGTGGAAAGGTCTTGGTAAGACCCATTGTGTACACTTGGGAATCATTTTTTTGTTCATTGGTACCATCACATGCTTGAAGTCAGCTTTGTATATGAGACTCTTGCGTTGGGCATGTTGTAGTTCACCATGGGGTGGATCAGAAAGGATGGGTAATGTCATAATCTGTAATAGGTTAGCGAGGTGGGGTACCACTAGACCCTAAGACTACAGATGGAGCATGGTTCTTGTTGATTTCCTCATATTTTAGCTAAGGATACAAGTGACACTTTGTTTTATAATTTTTACCTTGTTGGAGCTGGGCATTGACACTTTTCAGCCCTTGTGGTTCCCCTAAGTTTGTGATTATTATAACATATAAACCCTTGGGGATATCACTATCATGGAAATCCCAATTGATAGCTTAGTTTTTCTCATTCTTTTGAGGGTTTATCTTTTTAGGGATGAAAAGTGTTAAGGTGGGGTGGATTTAGTGACACTTTTTTCCCTATAAGACTTTACAATATTTTTACGAATTTTATTTGAATTCATGCACTGAGTCGACCTGTCATTCTAGGGCCTGGAGAGACTCAACCTAGTGATATTAAAAATATTAATTATGTTACATCACACTCATGTATTTTATTTGGAAATTTTAAATAACTCCAATGATGGGTCTCGAATCAAAATTTAGAGACCACAGTTGAGTTCAAAATGTGGAATTGGACCTAGGCGTGACATAAAATTTATCGGCATTGGGTGTCGGGTCAGAGTTGAGATGTATATAGGGGGTTAAATGGAGGATATTGAATTAATAAAATTAAATCAATATCCACTCCCCCATTGGTGTGTTCATGATAGAGATGAGTAGAACCCCCCCCCCCCCCCCCTGGAGTGACAGACAAACCGATGTAAAACCAAGGATAAGATGTCTTTCCGACCTCTGATCATAGTGATCACTCTCAGATCATGGTACAGTGGCTTCAGAGCATGGATCTACACCTGAATCATTATATTTTAACAATGATGAATTTGGATTTTAGTTTTATTTCTTAACCCACTTTTTATGCAATTTTTATGGTTTTAGAGCTATATTATGACTACTTGAGATCCCCTAGAGGTTGATCAGTAGGTTTCAGGGGAAATCAGGGTGATTCGGGATGCACATAGAAAATTACCATTTGAAATTCCCAATCACATGATTTTTAGTGTAGGGTTAAACAAAATGTTTTCTTCCCATTAAGGGAAGATTAATTTTGTGGACTATACATCAGGTACTAGGGTTACATACTGTGTAGTGGGCCCATGTCATGTGGTCGCGTGACATGGACAAGGTAGTCATGCCAAGAGACATGGACATGTAAAAGTACACATCCAGAGTATAGAGGAATTGGGTTCTATACATAAACATGGTTAGAGGGAATGGTCTAGGGTCTGTTTAGTTTGTAAATGTTGTGTACAAGTGGTACAACTGCGTACAGATTGTACACGTTGTCTAGATAACATGGTTGGCTCTGTTGTGTGGGGAACGATATGGACAGAGGCCTAGGTGAGGTGAGACTCACTATGTGCATAGTTTACATGGATTTTTAACCCACATGGCCATCCAAACCATGCATAAGAGGACATGGTTGGGTTTCAGGTAGGGAAGCAGGATGTGTGGGACCAAGTACATGTTGTGTAAATCTTCTTGGATACTTTATCCTGGAGTATCTCTATCTTTGGAGATGGATTCAGGCATGTGAATATCCTATCCTATGTAGTTTTACACATGTAATATGATGGTTTCCATGGTTTGGGCCTTTTATATACAATGTGAGTCAATGTTGTGGGTCGCTTTGGTTAGTGGTATTTAGACTAGCAGTGATTGAGTGAGTCCCTTGGCCTATCCTTATGAGGGTAAAATGTGGAATCACATACTTATTAGAGGATTGTGATCCCCTCAAAAGAAGTATCTTAGATAGAGTTGTAACATCCCTCTAGGGAGTCTGGGGAGGGATCCCCTGTCGTATCATTTTACCTAGATTGTTTTCTTTATATTATCCTGACAAATATTACACATGTGATAATCCCCTATCTAGGAGGATATCCCAGTAGGGTTTGTGTATTTTTCAGTTATATAATCATCTACATATTGGGTTTTTTATAATCATTGTGGTATCGTTATGTATATGATACCCTACATCACAAGTCGTAAGAATTGGAGTTTTTAGAATCGTCATGACAAACATTACATGGGTGACGATCCCCTATCTGAGTGATATGATCTCTGGGATGTCTGATTGAGATTTTTGTTTCTCCCAATGGTACTGGGTGTATTTCGATTTCTAATATATATTTGAGTTTTTATATTGGGTTTGTGGTGTCCCCAGTGGTCTTGGGAGTGATCCCCTATACGAGGAGATGTGTTTTATAATATTCATGCTTGGGTTCATAGTGTCCCCTAAAGGATCTATGAGTGATCCCCTATTTGAGTGATAAGACCTTTCATGATTCCAGTAGGGTTAGTGTCATTCCCCATCTATGATGGGTGGGATCCCCTATATTAGTATCAATATCTTTTAGGTTCCAGTGTGACTTTCTTTGTGGCGAGATTCGATGAGGGTGTTCTCCTAGATATATTCCACATGGGATGGATTGAACTTACCATAATCTTTATGATACTTGATATAGTGTTATATCTAAGATGTTACATTAGGGATGTATGATTTTTTCTCAATGGAGTGTGTATACAAGATTAGTGTCTTTTGATATGGCATAACTCATGGAGTGAGTTCACCTAGGTGGGTGTTTCATTCAATACTTGAGTAGAATCATATATATAAATTTGAGGTTGGGCCCTTGTGGGACTTTGAGTATGAGATAACTAAATCTGGGTTTTCTCTTATTTTATTCCTTGTGTTGTTGTAACATCTTTGTGTACAAACATCATGTGGTATGAGTTGATTAGTTGTGTATAACCTAATATTATCAAGATGGATTTTCTCTCTCATTTGGGTTCCCTATGGCTGGGTCAAGAAGACTAATTCCATTCAGTTTCTTGATTTTATTTTAGTTTTTTGGGAATCTAATGAGTATTATTATACTCACTCTTTCTTTTCAATTTCCTAAATATTTTTTTGGTGTATACTAAAAAATTTTCAATGGAGTCCTAGGAGGACCCAGAGCAGGAAGATCTTAATGGACTAGACTGATGTTTCTGATGATTTCTCTGGGGCGCGCTCATTTGTCTGTTGAGTGGATGAGGACACACTAGATTTAACCCTGCATTCCATATTTCAAAAGATCGGTGGAATCCATTTCTTATTTAGGGACATTTTCACCTTGATCGAAATGGGATGATGGGATATCGGTCCTCATTCTATGGATTCCTCCTAGGAACTCGTTACCTAGTCCGGGACTCCCATAAAAATTAAGTCATGGTTCTTGAATCTCATTCTCGGTGCCATATCATTGTGGATGCCGGTTAATTACACTACTTATTTTAGGACATTCCATGAGATATTTACAAGGTAGAAACCGTCGGTCAGATTAGGTGGTAACATCAGGCTTTTTGGGGGAATACCTAGATGCGTGGACATTGGGGAACCTATATTCTTCCTCATAAGAGGGCATGTCAAGGGTACAGAACCCAAGAAATCCCACATCGGTCATGGGTTATCATATACTGGAGGCATGTCTCTAAGTTTTTCCTCAGCTTCCCATGTTTAGAATATGTTATGTCACGAGTTTAATGTCTTGATGATACAGTTACTCCAAAGGTATGTATTCCGAGTTTTTCCTCAGGAATCTCACATTTAACACGAGGTAAGCCACGAGTTTAACGTCTTGCAGAGACGAAATTAGAGTGATAATAACATACCATAGAGCCAAATAAGATTGGTAAATCCCTAGGAGGGAACACTAGGAAGATGGAGGGATCAGAATGCATAATGAGGATGGATTCGAGGTGGTGCATCCCATGGAGGTAAGATGTCATACCGTAATGGATGATCTGAAACCCACTTAGGGTGTATCAAGCAGAGTGCACCCCAGGATGGGGGACATCAAGGTTTACCATTGGCTGGGATTGAACTAAGTGGAGGTTTCCTACATACCCTGTGTAGATGACTGGGATCCAAACCCACGTAGTTCGTAGGGGTGATGAATCGAGGTGTACAAAATAGACAACAACCTGGATACCTGGTGGGGCTTTCGCATGGGAAGAATCCCGTCACAAGAGGGATACTCTTGGGTGGATGGTTATGGATTGAGTTGGGATTATTCATGGTTAGATGCCCGGGTGCCGCCAGGAGTGGCGATTTGATGAATGTCGTGATGTCACTAGTATGTGGTGGCCTAGGTGAGAATCAGGATGGATGATGGAGTGTTGAATGATGTGGAAGGGGAATGATATGGATCCTTTATTAATGTGGTGGTAGTGTTGGGATTGAGCCTCGAAGATACTTCCTTTGTATCCCCATCGTAGGGAATCAAAGTCCACATAGTTCATTTGACGACTGCTTACCGTCGATTAGGGACTTCAATTGCATACTGTAGAATGGGGTTGACAATGAATTAACACTAAATGGGGTTAAAAATTACACACCGCTGAATGGGGATGAACCTTAGGGAGGCTTCATACGTACCCTGTCTAGGAGATAGGGATCAAATCCCACATAGTTCAAACAGGTACAGTTTAGTATCATGCAGGATGGAAAGTGGGAATACAGTTTAACATCGTGCATAACGAGGGTGGACCGACGTTAATGGGTCGGGACTAATGGGTGTTGGTCTTGAACCTCAGGGAGGATTCCTACGTTCCATGCCTTGGAGATAAGGATCAATGTCCATGTAATTTAAGATGGTGTTGGTGATCCGACGTGAAGGGGGTCGGGACCAATGGTTGTTGGGCTTGAACCTCAGGGAGGCTTCCTACATACCTTTCCTTAGAAAGGATCAAAGTAAACATAGTTCTAGATGGTGGGAACCGATGTGAAGGGGGAGAACCAATGATTGTTGGGATTGAACATCAGGGAGGCTTCCTACGTACCTTTCCTTGGCATGTATCAAAGTCCACGTAGTTCCAGATGGTGTTGGGGATCTGACGTGAAGTGGTTCGAGACCAATGGTTGTTGGTCATGAACCTTAGGGAGGTTTCCAACATTACTTTCCCTGGAAAGGATAAAATTTCATGTAGTCCAGGATGGTTTTGGGGGTTTACACTCTTGGATTCCCTAGAAGGATTCCATGGTAACTGTTTACTCTAAGATCACAAGATTCATCCTCGGTGTGAGAAACAAGAAGCAAAAACAGATCTGACGATCATGGCTCAAAGGTGCAGCCACGAAGGATGGTGAAGGGGGATTATGCAAGGAAGCTTCCTGGGTGCCGCTATGGAGTAGAAATATGGTTCTTACACAAGGAAGTTTCCCGGGTGCTGCTATGGAGCGGCAATGGTAAATGGGGCTCACGTAAGGAAGTTGCACGGGTGCCACTATGGAGCGGCAATGGTGAAAGGGATTTATGCAAGAAAGTTTCATGTGTGCCCCAATGGAGTGGAAATGGTGAATGAGGATTACTTAAGGAAGCTGCCCGGCTGCCGCTATGGAGCGGCAATGGTGAATGGTGCTTACGCAAGGATGTTGTCAGTGTGCCGTTATGGAGTGGAAATTTTGAATGGGTCTTACACAAGGAAGTTGCCCAGGTGCTGCTAATGAGCGTCAATGGTGAATGGGGATTATGCAAGGTAGCTTCCCGGGTGCCGCTATGAGGTTGTAGTGGTGAATGGGTCTTATGTAAGGAAGTTACCTAGGTGCCGCTATGGAGTGGCAGTGGTGAATAGAGCTTATGCAAGGAAGCTGCTCGGGTGATGCTATGGAGTGACAGTGGTGAATGTGGCTTAAGAAAGGATGCTGCTTGGGTGCCGCTATAGAGAGGAATAGGTGAATGGGGATTATGTAAGGAAGTTTCCCGGTTACCGCTATGGAGTGGCAGTGGTGAATGGGTCTTATGCAAGGAAGATGCATGGGTGCCGCCATGGAGCTTCATTGGTGAATGGTGCTTAGGAAAGGAAGCTTCTTGAGTGCCTCTATGGAGCGACATTGGTGAATGGGGATTATTAAAGGAATCTTCTTGTGTGCCGCTATGGAGCGGTAGTGGTGAATGGGGCTTAAACATGGAAGCTGCCCAGGTGCCGCTATGGAGCGGCAGTGGTGAATGGGGCCTACACAAGGAAGTTTCCGGTAATGTCTTCCTCATGTCTGGCCATAAGGGAATCCCAACTCACTGGTGGGTTGATGCATATAATTGAGGACTACACCTATGCATAACGGTACAAGAGGGATATCGACAAGGGTGTTGGAATCAGTCCGAACAAAAGGAGATGACTTTTCTGAATCACATGACCGACCTTTCGAACTTGGTGGGGGTGGTGTGATGATAGAGGATAATTGTTCAACATGTTCTAAACACAACATCCATATCGTGTTATCCTGAAATGGTGACAAACATATGATGTTCAACTGTTGACCGTGTTTTAAATAGAGGACCTGACTCAAAGTGTCATCCAAAGTCTTTTGGGGCATTGGCCTTGGACAAAAGGTGAGATGAGGGGGCATGGGACTGGGCCGTAAGGTGTCCCTTCAGACATGAAAGAGGATGAAGATCTGAATGAAGGACCTGAAAAGCATGAGGTGGAGTGATGTAATATTTGAACGGATTCCAATGCTCTGGAAATTATTCCACATTAATCATGGAATGGGGTATCTTATGCTTGTCACATAAGCCATATATTATTTGAAATAAGAGGCATCCTATTATTGAATGATAGGGAATTCTACAGTTTATAGTCAAGTAGAGAGAACTGTTGGCATATTATTCTTGGTGAATAAGGCATCTCTTGTTTGGAATAAGAGGCATCCTATGTTTGTCACATAGGGAGTACTACAGTTTAAAGTCATATAGATAGGACTATTGGGAATAAGGCACCTAACAATGGCTAGTGTTGGGACTTATGCAAGGGAACCCATTTCTGGTTCAAAGTGGCATAAGATTCAGATGATGGGGTTTGGATGAGTTTCCTGAGGAATGGTTCGACTCAAGGTACTCAGGGAATTGATGATGAGAAAATCAGATCAAGACATGGTAAATGAACCAAGAGGAGTATGTTGACTCAAGGTATTCCACGATGTGCAAAGGAGTATCTCAAATCATAGAATTCCATAGGTGGAAGGCGGGTGCGCATAAGGGTACAAGAGTATAATATGCAATATATGTGCGTGCAAGATTTGGAACCTTGGTACTGTTGCGTGCAAGATTGAAGTCTCGCACACAAGATTGGAAGTTTTGGGCGCAAGCATGGAATCTTGCACGCACATGACTTAGGAAAAAAAATGTCAAGTGAGGATAAAACCACTGTGGGCCCATGCAAAAGTGGACCCATATGGGACTTGTCACGAAATATCTTACATAGAGGGTTCCATTCATTCGGTCGGTCACGGAATAGGTGGTCTTACGCGTAGTAGAGAGGTGGCCGACCTCCGGAGAGCTCCCCCGAGGGGTGGGGGTTGCACTTGTATTTTTCTGCAAACCCGGGAGTGGTTGTGCTTAATATTCCATGTGCGGAAGTGATCTTACATGCACCCTATTGTGGTTTTATGCACAAAGAGGCATTTGACGTCACATTGGGCACGTAAGAATTTTGCACGCGGATGCAAATATGGAACGCACCTCTCAAAACTTGTGCACACCTTCATTAGACGTTTTTTGGGTGGCCTAGGTAGAAGATGGCATCTCATTGGACGTGTAAAAGGTTTGTGTGACATGTTGTATGAAAGATTTTACTATTGCGCATGATATTCCATTATTTCATGCAAAACATCCATTCTTCTGCACACGATTTTAATTCTTACGCGCAAAGCCATACTTTGCCCCAAAATCATCCTGGATGGCCATTTCTGGTATCCTGAATTTGAACGGACATAAATTTTGATCTGTAAATCCGTTCGGGATCAACAACCTGTCAAATATAATCTTGAGGAATGAGCTATGCTCTGAAATCATGTTTGAAAGCATTTGGTTACTCTCATGGATGTGTTTTCTGGTTCGAACAACTGACCAAGGTTTTTGTCAGTGCTTCGCCAAAGAGATTTCCAGTAGTTTCATTTGACAGTTATCCCCTCCATATGATTAGGTGTTATTTAATTACATATTTTGGTGGGATTTTATTTTTTCATTTTATTCTTTCATTACTCCTTTTTTACTTTATTTGTGATAGATATTTGCATGAATTTATTTTCAGTTTATATTATCTATGAACTATTTCATGGAGATTCTAATGGGTGTGTATGTACATGTATCTTAGAATAAGGCCTCCCTTGTGTTTGATATTCTTACATGGTGCTAGACACCAACCCATGGACTATAGAGGGTATCTTAGGGAGTCTCATCTTGGGCCCCATTGGAATGGTTCATGAAAGGTATGCTCATGGGGTCCCAAATATATTGACCCATATGAGATAACTACTTGTCTATAAATCAACACAAAACCAAGCCAAGCTCAAGAGGCATCTCAAAACACTATGTATCCCACACACACCTATAGTAATCTAAAAAATATGGTCACTTGTTATCCTTAGCCTCAACTCCTAGAAGGATCTCTAGAACAACTTTGTACATGCAAATAACTACCATTTTCATTTCAAGGTGTTCAAAGGGATGTAATCCTAGGGAATTATTCCACAAACCTATAGTAGTAACCCACCAATCCAAGAAAACTCCCCACCACTGACACACTCTTTGGAGGCTCCCAAAATATCACTACATCGATATTTTCTAGTTCCATAGCTAATAAATGCCCAAAAAATGAAAGACCCTATGAAGTAAACCTTAGGAATTTAGAACTGGAACTTCAAGAACTTACCATAAAGTTGGTGCTTCTAAAGAAAATCTAAGACCATCTTCAAGTGTTATTCACACTCATCCTATAACACATGGTATATGCATATGTTATCGATGAAGAGAGAAACAAATCAGGTGAATTACGATTAGAATATCAAGTTTATTAAAGGAATAAACATCGTGGTGGAATTAATCACACCAAAGGGAATCACCAAGAAATCAGAGAGTCTATAGAGACATTAGAATTCCATCATTGGAATATCATCCTTGCGAACTCTTAGCTGGTGGAAACCAGACATGGGATTGATCTTTGAAAACCAACTCACATTTTTTAGTTGAATATAGAGGTTATCAATACTCAGAAAGGGGTACTTTTTATTTACCATTTTAAGGTTTAGGTGAAAAAAATCTACACAAATCCAAAATATCCCATCCATATTTTTCACAAATAAAACTAGTGCTTCCAAGGGGGCATTTTGGGTCTGATAAAACTCTTCTCTCGAAGGTCCCCCAACTGCAACCGCAGCTCTAAAAGCTCAGTAGGGGACAAAATATATACCTCAAATGATATCTGAGCAGTACTAGAATAAATGTTGATCCAAAACTACATCTCTATCATTGAAGGTAGTCCCAAAACATCTTTGGGAAATATATCTATAAAATCCACCTTGACTGATGAAATCTAGATGCCTACAGAGCAAGCTGCAGCAAGGGATACTCTAACTATCTAATGGTTAATGGGATGTATCCTCCTTATCTTGACACCCATTCATCTTAAAATTATATATATCTTTCCCACAAAGGATAATATCATCCCATTAGTGTTATGAAATTGGACTCATATGCAGAGACAATAAATATGGGCACAAACCGTGGACAACCCATCCATACCCATGACGGAATCATAGGGTTCCATTGTGATGACCAAACGATCCCATGAGTACCACTCTCCACAAAGAGATAGCTCAAATTTCAAGTCGATAAAAGATATAGAAAAAAATCTCCATAAAAATCTCAAGATAAATTTGTCGGCCAAAATCCTCAAATGGGAGCTCTAGTTCTCGCACATGGATTAAAGAGATAAAGGAATGACTCACACTGATGACTAATAATACTGAATAAATAGTATAATAAACACAGATCATACCTCTAATCATATTTTGTGCTACCATGTTATATTTCTCCATATCCTATTGTTTTCCACAGCCCAAACCACCACCTCCTTAAGCTAAACACTGGTTGCATTGTGGTGGTGGTGGTGGAAGGATATTATAGCATCCCCCACCACCCACATCGTATCCTCCCGGAGCTGCATTCTCTCTTATTCCAACTCCAACTCCATGGGGAGACCTTTTCCACACCTGGTAGATCCCTAATCATGGAGATACCTATCCAATGGTGATCTATATGCTATCTTATTTCCCTCTATAGCACATCTGGTTGGGTAATCATGTGCCATGTGACCCCGCCCCACACATACATAACACTACCCCTCTTCAGGCTTCCCCGATCCTCTGTGTGGTCCCTGTTCCACATGACCCCATTCCTTAGTCTAGCCAGGGGGAGGTATCATATGATGAGATCATATAGAATGAAATTTTCTAACTACTTCATATAACTGAACCCTATATTTCCAACTATGAGCTCTAGCTTCCTGGCCTCCCTCTGATAAGAATCTCTCTATCACCAATTCCCATGTCAACACAATAACATTAGTGGGAATGAACAATGGTACTAAACAAAAACATATAACTCTACAAAGATCCTAGTAAAAAATATGTTCTCTAATTTTTTCATACCAAATTATGTCAAGGGAGTACCACATAACGTCTGTGAACCACACAGAATACACATCCACAATCCTCCCTCCATGTCGTAGCTCTGGAAGCTCTAAAATCCAAACCTGGCATAAGCATGTGGGGTAGTACACCTCATGAAAAAGCTATTGTAATTTGTTCCAAGAGAGTGTCGACTCATTATACATCTCTATAACTAGACACCACTAGTTCCTATATGCTCCATAGAAAAGGCTAGTTGCCAACATAACTGCCAGATCATTCGGTGTTTTGATAATACTAAAAACTAGGAATACCAAATATAGACAATCCTCTATTTCCTAGGGATCTAGATCACCATAGAACCTCAACAGACTCTAGTATTGGATCTTGAAACATGTTCTAAGCCTATGAGCATCATCACCCTACTGTACTATTACAATGTACTACACAAAATGTGGAGGTGTTTCTAACTGTCTACATAGAGGAATAACCTCATGTGATGGACCCAGAAATGAGGCTCATCACTCGTTGTATCATAATCCCAATTTGGAATTGGTTACATTACTATCTATCATTATTGATGTATCTTGAAAATTAAATCAACATGCACCACGTTCAGATGAGCATGTATATATATATATGGGGAGATAACTAAAGAAGTACATTCATAAGTCTTGAACTTATACAATGAATTTATAAATGTTCGTTCCAACCTATTTCTTAGTATGTTGAGTTGAAAAGAAGGTACCCAAGGTTACAGTTAATAGATATGTCAGCCGCCACACCAACACTAGTTTCCCTAACCTGAAATCTGCACTCGAGTCACATTAACATTGTTACCCAAAGTCCCAAAAAAATACTCGTAATGGGACTACTCTAAACACCATCCCAAGGAATGAATTTCTATGATACCATTCTATCATGAACCCATCCAAAGAGGTTCAAGCCAAAACTACCCCAAGAATGCCTCCATATTCCAATGGGTGGTGAGAAGAACCAAAAGGCATAACTATAATGGGAGGCCTTTTCCTAATGTAACTATATGCGTGCACACAACTGTCTCCATACATAAGTAGTGAGAAATCATAATAAAATATGAAAAATCTAGTGAATAAAACTTTCATGTAATGCCACAAAAGAGTACAAGAGTAAAACTAAGTAAACAAAAAAGTAAAAGGGGGAAAATAAACACAGAACTGTAAAGATGTCCAAACCTAACAATAACTGGAAATTAAATGATAAGAGATACCAAATCTAAACATTCAATATTTGACCAATGTATGCATCAAATTCACCAGGTATCCTTATGCTCTTCTATATTCACCACCAACCTATTTGTAGTATGCATAAGAAATTACATGTGTGGGATAATTCCATGCATGGGTGATTATATACATACCAAGTAGGACACCCATAAAACTAAAGAGGGAGCAATGAGAGATACGATAAGAATTTACATCCCAACCCAACAAAAGATAGCAAAAAATCTAGTGACATGGATACATGTATATACATATAAGATCCAAAAAAGAAACCAAAACGGGGGATAAAGGTGTGTTCTGTCTTATAGCTTAACCCATGAAAAGAGTCTACTATCATATCTAAGGGTTTAATAGAGATGCCTAACATATCACATGTCTGTCCACAAAAGTAGCTATATGGAGGGACCATGCCTCACAAATGTTCCAAAAAGTTGTAGGGGAACAATATTTGAGAATATTACCCTCACACAAGTGCATCTTGGGGTTCCACTCTATGTAAGGAGGACCCAATCCCTATCCAATCGGTGGTACAACTCGGTAGATAGAGGACATGAGCTCTATCCTTCTAGGGGGTTCCACTTTGTAGATAGAGGAAACACACCCTATCTGTTAGGGGGTACCACAGAGTATAAGGATTACTCACACCCTAATCCTATAGAGGGATAACACTCAGTCTGAGGAGGACCCACACCTGAACTCCATAGGGGGTACCACTCTCTAGATAGAACACTCACACCCTATCTGATAGAGTTTACAACTCTATGATCCATCCCAATCATTGATTTCCTCGAGTGCCAACTAAAGAAGTGTCTCCCTTATAACACCTATAATTGTACATAAAAATACAATATAAATTCCCTCATAAAATGGTATGATGAAAACAAAATTAGGATAAGAAACTAACATGAAAAAATATGAGTCCAAATGAAGGAAATATGGGAGCTAGAAGGTTCCTCGAAATGGAAGTAGGGGTACAATACGTGTAAGGGAAACCACACAACATGTGGTCCCACTTCACTACATGGTCATGTCCCTTATAATACATGGATAACTACCCATGTAGCACTACATGGTGTGCCTCAGCCACTTAGGATCATGGTCATGTTTGTGTAATGTTTCACATGTTTGTGTACTCTGGTGCATGGTGTGTCCTCCTGTATGAGGTTTCACTTATGTCCTCCATGTTGTATCCATGTACTATGGTCATATACTGGTATATGTCATGTACTTTATTGTACCCATGTCTATGTATTCCTAGATTACACATTGTGTTTCCAGTACCGAGTCGCATGGTGTGTGGGGGTCCCAAACTGAGTATGATAATTAACTCGCCTAAAACCCTAGCCAGCATATCCAGGGGATACACATAGTTTATTATTTATTCTATAAAAAGTGTAGTCATGAGTGTTCCAAATACATGAAATACACATTAAATCCCACCTCTAGGTCCCACTGAAATTGAATAGGAAGACTCATTTCATTTTTCCCTACCATCTGTTGGCCATAAAATGGATTTCCATAGATCCGTATGAAGCCCGCGCAGGGCCGCCTCACTCTGTTGTGACTTTTTTAGTATCCCATTTCCTAAAAAATATTTTTATCATTGGTGTAATCAACTTAATCCCTCAAATACCCCAAAACCATCCTATAATATCTGATCAATTCATTACACATGAATTATTTGTGAATTTTGGGGTTCTATCAGGCTCGATCATGACTAAAACAATCAACTAATGGCCCCATTTCTCAATGGATAAGAACACAATTAAATAGTGGGGTAAAATAACCAAAAAAAATTGTAACAATATTTTGAAAAAATTTCTTTGACAAAAAATATATATTGGGATGCTTGGGGTGATAAACATGGAATATTAGTGACTAATTTATTAATAAATGGAAAACTAATACAAAGGCTCATGAAAAGGATTGATTTATTGAAGATAAAGAGATAGATTTGATCATCATAAATAGATTTAATAAATTAGGTAAATTTAAAAAATTACTTGTCCAAAATCAATTTGGACCATTCTTTGATGAAGAATGTACTCACTAATGAATGATAGAAGTCATTGCATTCACTACACCTTGATTCTCTACGATATGGAGTTTCATTATTGTTTGATTTCGATTCTCCAATAGAGGTGGGATAAGAACTCCTATTTATGATCTGTGTGTCTTGAGGATAACTCTAGCGATCCAACAAAATGTGTCTCTAATAGAGGGAATTAGGTTTTAATGGGTTTAATTAATTAATTTAATATTTAATTAATTAATCCACCAAATGCACCCTCTAACATAATTTTTATATAAACACCTGGAACCTTCCCTATTTATGTCATGCGAAGAGTAAAACTCTTGTTCGATATTCTACCATGGTCTCAGATTTTTTATCTATGTATTTTTTTTAATATTTATCCCATTATTTCTAAAAAAACTTAATACGCAATATAAGATATGGTTTTATATTTTTATAAAAATCATTTCAGGCACATCAGGCCTTAGAATCGTGTTTCATCTCATCTTATGGTTCCCAAAATATTTCTAGATATATTTCATTGTCTTAAAATGGAAAATAGGGTCACACTAGTTTTGTGGTGGGGACCATAGAGGAAGGAAGATTCAGTTTTTTATAAGTTGAGAATGTGGGATGAAGAACTTCGGGAAATGTATTGAAGGAACAAGAAGATGTTCCATGTGTGGATAAGAAATTCACAGTGTAAGAAATTTTCAAATGAAAATTTAATAGTTTTGTTAATGAAATGGAAGGTAATATTGGTCCCCATAAGTTACTATTAATGGATGAATGTTTTAATTAATGAATGTATGGGAATTTGAAAATCAATTTCTTAGGGGGGGAAATCTCATGAATATAATCCTCAATCTGGTATGAGTAATGGTTGTGAAACTGATGATGAAGAGGTATTGAATCAAATATGAAATGTATGCGATGTTCTAGATGTAATTTTTTTGTTAAATGTAAGAATAATTATTAAATTGGTCTTGATGAATCTTAAGAAAAGATTCATATTTCTTATTTTATGAATGATTTATTAAGGAATATAGTGATACCTAGTTAATGGTTTCTGAATGTAGTGTAATGATTAAAGTATTTAAGTGTTTAAATTAAATAATTATGGATCAACAAATATATAGGTATTGTTCTATATAAGTTTTTCATTAAGTAATTTACATAATATGTTGAATGGTATTGAAAAACTAGAAAAGGGATTTAATGGTAAGGTGTTATTTTGCAGAAAGCACATGATTAGAGGAAGATAACCCTTAATATGTTTAAAATATTGAGATAAAGATTTTTAGTTTTTGTAAAGAGATTATTGGTATTGATAATGTAAATTGGATAGTATTGATGACTATGGAAATGGATAATGATTTGTTGAAAAGTAGTTTATGATCTCATTGATAGAGTTTACAAATTTTTTGGATTATGGAATGTGATCAATAATTTTTTATTTTACTTAATAATGGGTAAAGTGTTAATTTTTTAAATAATTTATTTTTTCATTAAGAATATATAACCAATGTGTTCAAATATTGATATGTGACGTTATGAGCTACTTCACGTTGTTCGGGGGATTAATGTTAAGTTGATTTTGGAAAATTTAGAGACCTTCTATATAAGTTTTTTATTTTGGATGTTTATTGAGGTTAAATGTTATGTAATGGTTTAAATTGAATTTTGGATGAGGGTTAAGAGATTTACATATTACTTCACTATATGAAGATTCATGCATATTGGATAGCATGTGTTAAACATGTTGTTATGATGATAACTAGAGATAGAAGGACTGACTTATCATTCTATCATGGAAATTGTGATTAGTTAGTGCTACAAGAATAAACAATTCATCTTTATTTCCTGGAGTAAGAGATGAAGTTGAAATTGATAAAAGTAAAACCAAATAATGAAATTTTTCTTATGATAAAAAGGAAATCCAAGCCCTAGGTATATCATCCCATTGAAAATATAGATCTTATTAGGATGATAGCCTATCGATTTTTACCTCCAGCAAACCTCTCTCAAGTCCATGATGTGTTCCATGTATCTATCATGAGGAAGTACATAGATGATACTTCACATGTAATGTAACTTGTGGTGATATGTATGGATGTTGATATTTCTTATAATGAACAATCAGTTGAGATTCTAGATCATTCAAACAATGTTCTATGAAATAACACCACTCACCTGGTCAAAGTTTTATGGTGAAACCACCAGCTTAAGGATGTTATAGGGGAACTTCTGGAAGTAATGAGGTAAAAGTATCCTAATTTTTTATTAGATTATTGAATTAATAGGGAAAAAATAATTTTAAGGGTACTAGATTGTAACACCTTGATACTTTATGAAATATTTTTAACATAAATTTCATTTCTTTTATATCTTGTATTATATGCAAGACCAAGTTTTAATGAACCATGGCAACTATTAAAATTATTATTTAGAGATGGCTGTTATTAACTAGACATTAAAATTGGAGGATTGAATAGTTATAACCAAATTTTAAATATTAATTATAATAATTTTATTTTAATAACAGATATTGATAAAAAGTATTTAATTTTCTATAAATTCTTTATATGTTGTGAAAATACAATTTTTTCAAAAAAGAGTCTTTACATCTTTTTTTTGGAAAAATTCTATATTTAATTATTTTGAACTTTTTGAAAATATATTTTAAAAATTAAAATTTATTTTATGAATCTAAATATAAAAATTATATTATCTTGAAATTTTTATAGTTTCTTGAAAAGATTAATTTTTCGATAAATAGATAAAATATTGGTTTTTACTGAAAAATGCCTTTTCATTTTAAGAATGTATATGGTTAGTTTTGTTTTAAAATAGTTTTCAATGTTACATTAGTTCAATTATATATTTTTTAATCCAATATATTTCGTTGGAATCAATTTTATGGTGAATTTTGATATTCTCTCTTCTTAAACTTTTGATCATTTTCTCTTTGGAAAACCACGTTCTCATAAAATCTATAGATTTAATTTTAAATTAAAATCTTCCACTTATATGAATTTAATTTATAAAAATGGATTCCATATTTTTAATAATCATAATTTATATTACATGATAAGGTAAAATTATTTTTTTGTTCAATGAATAGAAAAAACAGTCATGGATAATCTAAAAAAGGTTTATCGGGGGTTAAACTAAAATGATAAAGGTCGAAATAACCGAAACAATTTAACAAATCCAATTTTATGTACATATATATAACTTAAAACCTATATGTTTTAATTATGACTCAGTTTTTATTCTTTTTTATGTGATAAATTCTACTACGCTTTATTTGTTTTCAAAAATTCCATGTGTGTCATCTCCCCCACTTATAAAAGGCCAGGCTTCTCCTACCCTATTCACACATAGAAAACCATTTGGATCAAACAATACATACCCAAATATATTTCTTAATTCACTAAAAAAATAATAGATGAAATTTTGAGATCATAAATGAATCATATGAATGCTTTAGGTAAAACCTAAAGAGGTTTTCCAAAGAAGAGGTACTATTTTTAACTATGTGGTTTTATTTAAATTATTCTTCAAACTCATTCAAATATTCTTAAAATATGATAACATAATTTAAATATTTTTATTTCATATAATTATATGTTAGTATTTTAATGTAATAACCTGTATACATATCCTCTTCCATCAAATGGGAAATGAAATCGCCGATCATGTGTACGGTAGACAACAACCTCGAAAAATCATCTTATTCATTTTCCATAACCTTGTATCATGGAAGGATATAATGATGGATTTAATTTTTATATATTATATTTATTATATTATTATACATATTTAATTATAATAACACATTTATCTTATTACCTGTTAACCCATTGAAAAACAATATTGTCGCTCCTGAGTACGGTGGACTACGGTGTCACAAACTGATGTGATATGTTTTTCATTTATGGTTTACTTGGATGGTAATAAAGATATATTTAATGAATATATAATATTACTATAACATAATTAAACCTCTATAATAAACATATCACATATAAATTATTTCATTCATTCATTGGGAGATACCATAATGTCGTTTGTGTGTATGATGAACAACGGCCTTATGAAGTGAAGTGATTCGTTTTTCACAAACGCTTAAAATGGAAGTAAATTAGGATAGGTATAAATAAATAATATGTTATATATAAATATGAGATATGAATTATTATTGAAATTTGATATATTATTTATATTTATTTCATTTCATCTGTCAATACAATTGAAACATCGTTGATGTGTATGTATGACCTACCATCTCCATGAACAATGTATTTCATTTTCTATCTCTATTTTTTTGGATTACTATAAATAAATATATAATAAATATAT
Source organism: Viscum album (assembly GCA_963277665.1). NCBI lineage: Eukaryota > Viridiplantae > Streptophyta > Magnoliopsida > Santalales > Viscaceae > Viscum > Viscum album. The sequence goes on from OY728153.1 coordinate 496,612,448, forward strand.
ATAATATTTATATCATGGTTTATATTCTATATATGATGTAACCATGATCAAAGTAAGAGGACCATAAATAAAAAATCAAAACATACACGAAAAAACAAATCAGTTAATGTTTGAAATATGATTTTAACATGTAATTATTAACAAACTGTCATAAGTAAATAATATGTGGTATTATAAATATAATTATGGTTCATTAATATATTTATAACAAAATTATATTTATTATATAGGAGTTTTTATGGATGTATTGTCTAAAGGTAAGTGATTTTTGTCATAATTTTTCTTTTTTGGGACAAACATTATGTTATGAACCTATCTTCTTTTATGAGGTGTATATAAAACCCCTTTGACATATAATTTCATTAATTTATTAATTATAATTATATTATAATATTAATTTCATATTATTCCTTAATGTATATTATGATTCAGTGTAACAAAATTAGTAAGGTTTTTATAATACAACATCATCATTTATTAGGATTATTTATGTTTATGCTTCCATTGATGAAATATTATGATATATATCTCAAGAAACGCATTAATTTTATTATCCTATCATCATTCTTTAGAATATATACTTTCACTTCATTTTACTATATTAATTTACTCAATATTCTAAATTATTTGTTTTATGGAAAATTCATTTTATTTCTATTTTTAGTCGAAACCCCCTTTTATCCATATCCGTGTTTTCTAAATATGTTTTAACATTCTCTAAAACATTTAATAATTACTTTATTACACATGTTTGAATTTGAAAACAAATCAAAAATTATTCCCCATTTTGTTTTAAAATCAATACTCATAAATAGTTTAAGAAAAATGTGAAAGGAATTTTTGTTTTAACGTGTATGATATGAATAAAATATCGTACCCTCATGATTGTTGTTTTCATTGAAGCTTCCTTTATAAGTTTTATATTTTATTTTCAAAAAAGTGTTTTCAATATTTTTTATGTTTCAAAATCACCTTTTAATGTCAAAATGTGGTTGTCCTCAAAAAATGTTTGAAATGTTCTTTAAAGATTCCTTCATAAGATTACAAGGTTATTTTAAAATAAAATGATTTTAAAAGTGTTATATGATTTAAAAATAGTTTTTAAAATTTAAAATTTTATTTTCCTCATGAAATTTTCTTAATTATATTTAAATATTCCTTTTTATGTTTATGAAGTTATTTTCAAATAAAATTATTTTGAAAATGTTTTAAAATTATTTAGTTTTAAAAGGTTATTTTCAAATTGCAACGATTATTTTACTAATTAAATGTTTAAAATGATATTTTAAAATAGTTTTCAATAAAATATGAAAAAAATTGATGTTACTTATGATTTACTGGCGATATTATCCAAGTATGTGATTCTTATTATTTCCCTAAATTTTTTATTCATATAATGAAAATATGTTTATGAAACCTAATTATTTTCCATGGGTTATACCATATAAAATTCTTATGAAACCCACTTCTTTATCCATAGGATATGCAATGATGAAATAATGAAAAAATTATGAAACCAATTATTTCCATAGGTTATACAAGGATGAAATTTTTATGAAACAAATTTATTTATGGGTTTTGATGTGATGAATGTTTTATTATCTCATGGCACACAAATGTATGATTTTCATTATGTAATTGGTGGGACCGATATCTCCCTCCAATTGATTGGGTAATGATTAATATTCTATGTGATTATAGGGTACATGGGAGTTTATCCCAATCCTGAGAAGAGGATACACTAGAGGTTATCCCAATCCTAAATTATGTACATGGGTGGTTATTCCAAGCTTAACATGTTATAAATGAATTTGTGGATTACCTTGAAATAAGATTTTCTGTGCTTATGTGTATGCCAAATATTTAAATCTTAGGAAACTTTTATGATTATTGAGCTCATGTTTGTTGAATACTTTATGATTCATGACTTATGAAATTCAAATATATATACCATGACTCAAGTGTATGATCAATGATATTCAATATGGTTTTTTTTTAAATTTTATTCTCATATTCTCGTACCTTTATGCTCATGATACATTGATATCTACCATATCTACCCTTAGTGAGAATTTAATATCACCCTTTATTATGATTCATTTTCACATGTTATAAAAACATTATCATATATGATAATTGAAATAGGGTTTCTAGATATGAAGAAATTAGTGGGAGAATATGTAGTTCACATATGAACCAGTTGTTTATGTTTCAAATTTTACAAAGGCACTAGACCAAAAAGATTAGAGTGTGGATCATTGTGTTATGTAATGAATATTCATATTTTAAGATGTAATATCTATATATGATAAGTTTTTGTCTCTACTATATAACTTAGTGGAATCACCACAAATAATAAAATCTCTCTAGACTTCTAACATATAATTTTGTAACTAGGATCCTGGCATATGTTGTACCAAGGACAACAATACAATCATCTTCTAAAGAAATCCCATAACAAAAACAACTTCAATATCAAGGTGAATCATTGGTAGATCCTCCATCACTCTCCAATTAAATTCTAATTAGCATACAACATCACTATGTAAATTCATGATCTATATATCAGAAACAATATTTTCCTTCCATGAAGTATATGAAATCTGAAATTCATAGTCCTACCAGAATTCCATCCAATGCCCTTTTTTCAAGTTTAAATCTCATTTTAAGAATATATAAATCAAAATATTGTAACTTAATAAGAACATAAGGAATTCCCTAAAAGGGAAATTCTGTGAAAAATTCAAAAAAAACCATTTTAGTAAGGTCAAGATCATTAGTAGTGCAGTTATAATTATAAGGTTGTAAATTCCAAGACCCATAAGGGATAATTACTCTATAATATATCAAACATAACCTAATATAAAACAAAAATAATCATAATAATTCTCAAACAAAAGATCGTCCTTTGAAAAATAAATAACATGAGTACTAATCAGATTCTCCTTCAAGTACTCAACTGCAGTCTAACATTGGTGGCTTTATACAAGATCCTAATATTTCAAGATCAAGGTTGTAAAAGGAGTCACAATACAAGGGAAATATGGAATGAAATTCTAATAATAGTATTCAGGAATGAGGAAACTCTATATATCTACATCATTCTTGGGGAGCACCCAAGAAACAACCCCTTTTTTCTTTGAAGGATCCACAATTATTACCCACTAAGACATAATATGTCCTAAGAAAAAAACCACACAGGCTTATATATTACAATTTAACAAATTAACAAATAGTTGATGATACATAAAATCCTCTATAATGGATTTAAAATTATTTTCAATATCTTCCTCAGACTCAGAATACACAGGTATGTCATCAATGAACACATCATTACCACATGATTTGTTTAGACACACTTGAGAGGGGGTGAATATGGTGGTGTAAATTTTTTACCAAATTCCAAATATGTTTATTATCTTTTCCAAATATGTTAATTAAACTCATGTTATCTATTAGTATGTGAATATATATATATATATATATATTCTTTTTCCAAACAAGCTACAACAACATCCAATGAAAATTATATACAGAACAGCACAATGCAGTATTTTTACATGGCTTTCCCCCAATATGGGAAACCTACTCCTTGTAATGTGTAACTCTTATTTTTACAATCATTTTAAATTAATAATATTTTTATCAATAATAATGGGTTGTCTAAGGATAATCTTAAAACCAAGTTCACCATATTAAATAAGTTAGGTCACCATATTACATAGGTGACTGGTCATAATATTATGCATGTGAACTCTTCTACCCTCAAAGGTTATTTATACTATAATTGTAGAGACCTGAAGCTTTACTTACATGGACATTACATTACTTTTGCGGAATACTTAGTACATAAAAAAAACACACACACAAGGACCGTAATAGTTTAGTGTCTTTGGAAACTCGGAATATAATCTTCTAATCGTGGTGAAAGATCTTCAACATCTCCCATAAACATCTTATTTTTTTTAATACCTAAAACCTTTCATTATATACTGGGGAAAAGAAAACATAAAAGGGTGAGCTCAAATGCTCAGTAAGGGTAAACAAAAGAAATATCAATCACATCATATACATAAGAATATAGCTTTTGGAAATCTTAACCTGCAAAAGAGCTCATAATATCATAACATGGGATAAATCATAAAAGTGAAATGTAATCCCAATAATCACAACTTAAAACATGAAACTTTGTGGCATACACACATAATCATCATTTCTTGTTAGTCAAGACTCATTGCCAAGATTATCTTAGTGGACAAAGTCCCTTTCTGAACTGAGTCACCCTCGTTTCAGTCCTGTTTCACTGAACCGGTATAACCTACAATTCCAGCCATGTCTATCTCATGAGATATAAAATATTTACCCAATGCATTGGAGGGAGATATAGGTCCCACCCATCTCATAATGATACCATTCTTATGAGTGCCACAAAATATTAAATCATACATCATTGCATAACCCATGTAATAAAAATGGGAATCTTAAACATCATGAAATCATAAAACAATTCATATAAGATAAAGGAATTCATAAAAATAATTCAATCACAACATAATCAAATCAATGTAATAATAGGGATAAAAACAGAACCCTTTATTATCTTAGATGGAAGATAATTTTGATAAAACACTTGAACTCCATTCTTGAGGAAAATATCCTTTCTACTTTAAAAACATTTTTTCCTTTCTTATCATGTCATAAAATTTGAAGCTAAAATAAGTTGATTAAAAATAAACTTGAAAACTTTTAAAGGAATCTTCTTGGAAATAATGTTTTAAAAATCTTTTCATTCCGTATAAGTTAAAAAAAACATTCATCGTACTTTTTTCGGAAAAGTCAAAAAAGTACCGCGTACGAAAAACGACAAAATATTCCTTTCATATTCTTTACTAAAAACTCACTGAAGGGTAAAATTGGATTTAAACTATTTTAAGTGGATGGAAACAATATTACATATTGAGGGAACATGGATGTGGATGATAAAATACACCACAGTAAATACTAAAGTATAAACAATCTCGGATAAAAATGAGATTGTGATATTTCCCTTACCTTAGGTCCGACTTGCTTTGTAGGTGTCCGAACCTCCTGTATAATGATTTAAATCATGTTATTGACTTATTCCAGAATCATATTCATTGTTATTATATCACATATGGTCCACTTATGACTTTATATTACCCGTTCTTTTGTAAATTCATGTTAAAGTAGCGTTTTGGGTAAAATCGTCTCATTTGTCGTTCGTGTTTTTAACTTGTAATTATTCATATGATTACTTAGATCATGATTACTTAATTCCAGAATATAAAACATGATTTATATATATATATTCATAATATACATATATAATAAATCAGTAAATGGAAAGAAATACACCGTTCATGGAGACGGTAGTCCGTACGTACGCATAAACGCTGTTTTCGTTTCCTTATTGAATTGAATGGAATTAAGTAGATGACATACATATAAATTTAAATAATTCCAGTATCATTATTAGGTCATATATTTCATTAGTACTTATTATATATACTTTATAATCATTCATGAATGGTTAATCATTGAGAATGAATCTCATCGCGTCGTGGAGACGGTAGTCCGTACGTACGCACGAGCGATGATATCGTTCCCATGGTCGTGGAATTGTGTTGAAGTGTATGTATACTATTTCAGTATCAATATCAATTTATAACAATCATATATAGTTACTCATTACACCTTTATACCCATCCAATTAAGGTGGTGGCGGAAAATAGATTACACCACGGTGTGGAGACGGTATTCCGTACGTACGTACGTGCGGTGATTTCCTTTTTCCGTAGGATAGATAGAAGGTTAATTAGAGTTGTTTAATATTTATAATAACATATCAGTATAAAAGAAATACTTATGTTATTACTTTATCATGAAACAAATAAAGAAGAAGAAGTTGAATAATAAAGAAATTGAAAAAGATCGGTAATGGATATTACCTCTTTTTGACGCGCCTTTTCTTAGCCTCCACTTAAAGAACTAAGGATGGTCTTTGAAGAAGACCAGGACCTCTAGGATGATACTAGGGAAGTGGAGAAGGGATTTTGTCAGGGGTTGGCCGAGCTTGAAGGCTCAAAGTTGTGTGAGGAAGAGAGGGAGGAGGTGCCCTTTTATATGGGAGGAGAGGGGCACCTTAGGAATATCTCAAAATATTATTTTATATTAAAGTCAAAATCGGTTTATAATGGTTCCAAAGGGTCTTATTTAGAAGCTAAAGTGGGTATGGGTCGAAATCCTATCAACCAATAGGATTTAGACAAGTTTAGGTTATTATTTTAACCTTATCAATTAGATTTAACTTTAAGTTAAATAATTTAACTTTTACCGTGTCTTTTTGTTTTCTTACACTATATGGTTAATACACTTACTATAACATGCCAAACGAACCCCAAATTGTATATTATTAATATATATATTTTTATCTAAGTCATTTGGCCGAACCTTAGATTTTTAGAAATAAAATAACAATTAATAATATAATATTTGATTTAAAAACTATTTTGTGTCAATTTTGACACTATTTGATATATGATTTTTTTGAAAGTCATAACAGAATTATATGTTCAAAACAAGTTGATTAAATCAACACTAATATATCATAGTAACTTAGAAAATTAGTGTAATTCATAAAAAGTCTTAAATTACATTTGTTTTGGTATTTATAATATCAATTATGTCAATATTTCATTAATAAGATAATTACTGCATCATCTTTGTGTCATAAATAAATTAACTTATTTTATGTCTAAAAATTACAAATAAAATACCATTATGTAGGAAATACTTTTATCTTTCTAATAAATATTTAAAATCGAATTTATCTTATGTATAACCCTATATTAAAAATGTTTTAGTAAATAAACTTTGATTTTAACTCTTTTAACTCTTCTTTGAATTAAATAATAATAAATGTCCTAATCTAATCCAAGTGGGCCTAAATGATAATATTTTACACTTAAGGTTGTTTTTGGTCGAGATACACTTGTCCAATAGGATTAGGACATGTGTTAGGGTAATATTAATTTCATTGTTACCCTTAATTACCCTATTTACTTTTAACCGTGGTAAATAAAAGTAAAAAGTTACTATTCACCAAAAATTATTTTAATCTCATTGAACCACATTTTACTTAATGACATCAACCGTGTCTCTAGGATTTTTGAAATTCCATTCACAGAAGTGGTAAAATTATGTTTTATGAAAAATTCAGTTTTTTTAACTACCACTTAGTAGTTTCACTATTCATCAAAAATTGATGTTTTTCAGAACAATGCCAAAATTTCATCCTAAGCTATATTTCATATTCCGAATTCAAAAATGAATTCTATTTTACCAAATTCATAACATATAAGTTGCATTAATTAATTTTATAATTAAATCCCACTGTTAAAACAAATAGCGTGTTTTTAAGAAACAATATCTATCAAAAGATTGACACTTGTTTATGTCTGGTTTAAATGTGAAATTACATCCAATGACCAACATTGTATTAAATTGTAAAAATATATTCTAAATATACTTTAAAACCACTCAAATTAATAATTTATCACTATTAATTATTTTGATTAAAAAAGTTGTTTTTAATTATAATTTAGTAATTTTCACTATTCATCAGAATATGAAAGTTATCCGAAAAGTACCAAAATTTCACCTTAGGCTAAATTCGATACTCTGAATCCAAAAATGAAGTCCATTTTGAGATCTAAAATTTCTAAAATTTTAAAAGGTGGTTATTACTATTCATAACGGCTAGTTATAATAATATTTTAATAGCATATCGTTGTTTAATGAAACTCGGTATTGCGTACTACACACACTATCGAGGAAGGTCGCGATTGCGTGTAATGCAAGGCAAGTTAAGGATGTGTGTTGTGAAAGCTCCTTTTGGTGTAGCGTACAACACAAGACATTAATAAAATTAAAAAGAATATTTTTCATAAAATCTCGGGCTGTTACATTCTACCCCCCTTAAAATGAATTTCGCCCTCAAAATTCGTCGGGGTTATAAATGGTTTACTATTCGAAAGTATCTTTAATAGAAACCCACATCGTAAAAAAGAATACCAAAACTTGGCTTTAAAAACTAAAGTATGAAATGTAACGATTACCCAAATAAACTAATCACTAGGTTTCCACATAGGTGAAAATATGGATATGGAAGAGAAATCTAACCATCATGTTCTGATGGAGAGTGGTAGAGAACCTGGCTATGGAAAATCCAACAATCACAAATCCATAAATTTGTGACGATCTAAGGTACCATCTGATTAATCAGATATAAGGGCACTATGACAACATTTTTGGTTTTCAAGATCATTTCCCTAAAGTTCAAAATTTGAATTAGAATAAATACTTACTTTATTTTGGTACAATCTCACTGTTGTTCGTTACTTGAACAATTTCCACTTCATCTCATAAATAAATGAAGTTGAATTTGTTATTCGTGAAGTGTTAGCAGATCATGTGATAGAATGACGAGTCAGTCCATCTATCTCAAACAAAAGGTTAGCAAAAGTTATATACACAAGTCGATCTATAGTGAGATTAATCATATATGGTTCCTAAAATGGACTTATACTTCATATATCATACTGCTTAATATAATAAAACTAGTTTCTACTAAACAGGGACTTCCTGTAGGCCAGTGGTAGGCGATAAAGGCCACTCGCACTTCGGTTGTGGGTTCGATTCCCACAGCCTTGTCCGACGCGATGGGTTGTCGCCCGTCCCGCAGGTTGTCCTTTTTCTAAAACTATATTACTATAATATCGAAAAAATTTCTATCCTTAAACAATACTAACTTATGTCCAACATAATCCATTCCAATCTTTAGGCTTATCCATAATACTGCAGTCCACTCTCATAACATAGTGAAAACGATTACCAGAGACTTAATACCATCGTTGATCCCCATATATCATAAGATATATCTTGTTGGTCACATTCCAAACATTCAAAGGCCTTAATCATGTACTCCTTGAATACCTTAGTGAAAACATGAATGCAGTTAAAAGTTAACACCTTCCACATACCAAAATCCTCAAAATTCTATATACTCCAACCATGATATCACTTAGTCCTTATATCAATCATGAGCTCATGAATACTGTTAAACATTTCATTTTCTCGTTTTCCCTTCATTATGTGCATATCATCTTATTTCCAAAAAAAATATCTCAATCACTTTGAATACCACATTAGACCAACACATAAATATTCCAATACTTTATGATACCACATTATTTTGGAATCCCATTACATAAACACTTAATCATTTCACCACATCGTTTTCATATTCAACATCGCCAATAGTGATCGCATGTGACTTCCCTTTGTCCTTTGCCTTCAGTGGTTGGTCATGTTGATCATCACTAACCCTTGGATTAGGGCATTTATTAGCATAATGCCCCATTTCCTTGCACTTGAAGCATTGAAGTGTTGGTGGTGTGTTCTCTACAGTGTTTGCTTTATTCACATCATTAGAAACCCTTTTTCCATTACTTCGACACTCAGCTGCTCGATGACCTTCTTTTCCACACTTAAAAACATTTTCTAGTCCCTTTAAGACAATCTCCACCATGCTTCTTTCCACACTTTTTTCATAATGAAACATTCATCTTCTTTTCACCATTATTCTGAGATTTCTCCTTGAACTCCATCTTTCGTTTCTTGTCAAAACCATGAGATGGATATGTAACACCAACATCCATTTCTACCTAGATAGCACAACGCACAATTTATTCATAGCTACTGATGTCTCTTATAGCTAATTCCCTTCGAAGACTTGGTTTTAAGCCACTGAAAAATCGATCAACTTTACTTTCAGGTTGGATGATAATGCCAGATGCATACCTTGCAAGTCTTGTAAAATTCTCTTCGTATATACCAACAGATTCATCATCCTTTTGCTTTAGCTCAAGAAACTCCTTTTCCATCTTTGTTCGAAGAATACGAGGGAAGTACTTATTGAAAAATAAGTTCTTGAACTCATCCCATTCCATGGACTCAATTTCATCTCTTTGCCTCGTATTCTTGATAAGATTCCACCATTGATCAGCTTCACCTTCCAAACGATATACTGCTAAGATGACTTTATCATGTTCAGAACATTGAAGAACTGAAAATATCTTTTCAGTGGTACTGATCCATTGTTCAGCAACAAGTGGATCGGAAGTCCCACTGAAAGAAGGTGGACGTTGCCTCATGAAGGACTCAATAGAATATTGTTCCCTTCTCTGCTCATTTGGAAGTCCAGAATGACTCATAGCTTGTGTAAGTATAGCAATAAGATTTTGCACTCCATCTCCCATAACATTTGTTTGTTCAGGAGGACAATCAATGCATTTTCCATTGCATTGGTCAACATGGTTCCTTTGGGTTCCAGCCATCGTCTAAAACCCAAAAAGAATAGTGTGAGAGGAAAAAATCATGCTAGGGAAAACAACATAATAAAGGGGGAGTACCTTCAATATCTAACATCTTAGGTTTAATTCTATGATCGTTAGCGTAGTTCTAGTACTATAACCTATACGTATACTTAACCTTAGGGACATCCCTAGACATACCGTGGAAATATCTCTAGGGATCTCACTAATGTTTTTGCATCCTAGTTTCCACAGGTTGACTAAACCTTTCCTCTGATACCAACTGTAGAGACCCGAAGCTTGATGTACATGGACATTACATTACTTTTGCGGAATACTTAGTACATAACAAAAACACACACACAAGGACCGTATATGTTTAGTGTCTTTGGAAACTCGGAATATAATCTTCTAATCGTGGTGAAAGATCTTCAACATCTCCCATAAAGATCTTCTTTTTTTTTATACCTAAAACCTCTCTTTATATCCTGGGGAAAAGAAAACATAAAAGGGTGAGCTCAAATGCTTAGTAAGGTTAAACAAAAGAAATATCAATCACATCATATACATAAGAATATAGCTTTTGGAAATCTTAACCTGCAAAAGAGCTCATAATATCATAACATGGGATAAATCATAGAAGTGAAATGTAATCCCAATAATCACAACATAAAACATGAAACTTTGTGGCATACACACATAATCATCATTTCTTGTTAGTCAAGACTCATTGCCAAGACTATCTTAGTGGACAAAGTCCCTTTCTGAACCGAGTCACCCTCGTTTCAGTTCTGTTTCACTGAACCGGTATAACCTACCATTCCAGCCATGTCTATCTCATGAGATATAAAATCTTTACCCAATTCATTGGAGGGAGATATAGGTCCCACCCATCTCATAATGATACCATTCTTATGTGTGCCACAAAATATTAAATCATACATCATTGCATAACCCATGTAATAAAAATGGGAATCTTAAACATCATGAAATCATAAAACAATTCATATAAGATAAAGGAATTCATAAAAATAATTCCATCACAACATAATCAAATCAATGTAATAATAGGGATAAAAACAGAACCCTTTATTATCTTAGATGGAAGATAATTTTGATAAAACACTTGAACTCCATTCTTGAGGAAAATATCCTTTCTACTTTAAAAACATTTTTCCTTTCTTAACATGTCATAAAATTTTAAACTAAAATAAGTTGATTAATAATAAACTTGAAAACTTTTAAATGAATATTCTTGGAAATAATGTTTTAAAAATCCTTTCATTCCGTATAAGTTAAAAAAAACATTCTTCGTACTTTTGTCGGAAAAGTCAAAAAAGTACCGCGTACGAAAAACGACAAAATATTCCTTTCATATTCTTTACTAAAAACTCACTGAAGGGTAAAATTGGATTTAAACTATTGTAAGTGGATGGAAACAATATTACTTATGGAGGGAACATGGATGTGGATGATAAAATACACCCCAGTAAATACTAAAGTATAAGCAATCTCGGATAAAAATGAGATTGTGATATTTCCCATACCTTAGGTCCGACTTGCTTTGTAAGTGTCCGAACCTCCTGTATAATGATTTAAATCAAGTTATTGACTTATTCCAGAATCATATTCATTTTTATTATATCATATATTGTCCACTTATGACTTTATATTACCCGTTCTTTTGTAAATTCATGTTAAAGTAGCGTTTTGGGTAAAATCGTCTCATTTGTCGTTCGTGTTTTTAACTTGTAATTATTCATATGATTACTTAGATCATGATTACTTAATTCCCGAATATAAAACATGATTTATATATATATATTCAGAATATACATATATAATAAATCAGTAAATGGAAAGAAATACACCGTTCATGGAGACGGTAGTCCGTACGTATGCATGAACGCTGTTTTCGTTTCCTTATTGAATTGAATGAAATTAAGTAGATGACATAAATATAAATATAAATAATTCCAGTATCATTATTAGGTCATATATTTCATTATTACTTATTATATATACTTTATAATCATTCATAAATGGTTAATCATTGAGAATGAATCTCATCGCGTCGTGGAGACGGTAGTTCGTACGTACGCACGAGCGATGATATCATTCCCATGGTCGTGGAATTGTGTTGAAGTGTATGTATACTATTTCAGTATCAATATCAATTTATAATAATAATATATAGTTACTCATTACACCTTTATACCCATCCAATTAAGGTGGTGGCGGAAAATAGATTACACCACGGCGTGGAGACGGTATTCCGTACGTACGCACGCGCGGTGATTTCCTTTTTCCGTAGGATGGATAGAAGGTTAATTAGAGTTGTTTCATATTTATAATAACATATAAGTATATAATAAATACTGATGTTATTACTTTATCATGAAACAACTAAATAAGAAGAAGTTGAAGAAGAAAGAAATTGAAAAAGATCGGTAATGGATATTACCTCTTTTTGACGCGCCTTTTCTTAGCCTCCACTTAAAGAACTAAGGATGGTCTTTGAAGAAGACCAGGACTTCTAGGATGATACTAGGGAAGTGGAGAAGGGATTTTGGCAGGGGTTGGCCGAGCTTGAAGGCTCAAAGTTGTGTGAGGAAGAGAGGGAGGAGGTGCCCTTTTATAAGGGAGGAGAGGGGCACCTTAGGAATATCTCAAAATATTATTTTATATTAAAGTCAAAATCGGTTTATAATGGTTCCAAAGGGTCTTATTTCGAAGCTAAAGTGGGTATGGGTCAAAATCCTATCAACCAATAGTATTTAGACAAGTTTAGGTTATTATTTTAACCTTATCAATTAGATTTAACTTTAAGTTAAATAATTTAACTTTTACCGTGTCTTTTTGTTTTCTTACACTATATGGTTAATACACTTACTATAACATGCGAAACGAACCCCAAATTGTTTATTATTAATATATATATCCTTATCTAAGTCATTTGGCCTAACCTTAGATTTTTAGGAATAAAATAACAATTAATAATATAATATTTGATTTAAAAACTATTTTGTGTCAATTTCGACACTATTTGATATATGATTTTTTTGAAAGTCATAACAGAATTATATGTTCGAAACAAGTTGATTAAATAAACACTAATATATAATAGTAACCTATAAAATTAGTGGAATTCATAAAAAGTCTTAAATTACATTTATTTTGGTATTTATAATATCAATTATGTCAATATTTCATTAATAAGATAATTACTGCATCATCATTGTGTCATAAATAAAATAACTTATTTGATGTCTAAAAATTACAAATAAAATACCATTATGTAGGAAATCGTTTTATCTTTCTAATAAATATTTACAATCGAATTTATCTTATGTATAACCCTATATTAAAAATGTTTTAGTAAATAAACTTTGATTTTAACTCTTTTAACTCTTCTTTGAATTAAATAATAATAAATGTCCTAATCTAATCCAAGTGGGCCTAAATGATAATATTTTACACTTAAGGTTGTTTTTGGTCGAGATACTCTTGTCCAATAGGATTAGGACATGTGTTAGGGTAATATTAATATCATTGTTACCCTTAATTACCCTATTTACTTTGAACCGTGGTAAATAAAAGTAAAAAGTTACTATTCACCAAAAATTATTTTCATCTCATTGAACCACATTTTACTTACTGACATCAACCGTGTCTCTCGGATTTTTGAAATTCCATTCACAGAAGCGGTAAAATTAGGTTTTATGAAAAATTCAGTTTTTTTTAACTACCACTTAGTAGTTTCACTATTCATCAAAAATTGATGTTTTTCAGAACAATGCCAAAATTTCATCCTAAGCTATATTTCATATTCCGAATTCAAAAATGAAGTCTATTTTACCAAATTCATAACATAGAATTTGCATTAATTAATTTTATAATTAAATCCCGTTGTTAAAACAAATAGCGTGTTTTTAAGAAACAATATCTATCAAAAGATTGACACTTGTTTATGTCTGGTTTAAATGTGAAATTACATCCAATGACCAACATTGTATTAAATTGTAAAAATATATTCTAAATATACTTTAAAACCACTCAAATTAAAAATTTATCACTATTAATTATTTTGATTAAAAAAGTTGTTTTTAATTATAATTTAGTAATTTTCACTATTCATCAGAATATGAAAGTTATCTGAAAAGTACCAAAATTTCACCTTAGGCTAAATTCGATACTCCGAATCCAAAAATGAAGTCCATTTTGAGAGCAAAAATTTCTAAAATTTTAAAAGGTTGTTATTACTATTCATAACGGCTAGTTATAATAATATTTTAATAGCATATCGTTGTTTAGTGAAACTCGGTATTGCGTACTACACACGCTATCGAGGAAGGTCGTGATTGCATGTAATGCAAGGCAAGTCAAGGATGTGTGTTGTGCAAGCTCCTTTTGGTTTAGCGTACAACACAAGACATTAATAAAAATAAAAAGAATATTTTTCAAAAAATCTCGGGCTGTTACAATAATCCCACTAGTTTCCTTCACAAAAATTACTAAATTTTCAAGTAAATGAAAAATTATGTCTTGGGATATCATGGTATACAAAATTTGTTCTCTGTCCTTGAAAATGGAGATTATTTTACTGCCTTAATGTCTTGATGAAATTCTCTTGTAACTCGGCCTATATTATGTGAAAAACTTCCCAATTATTTTCAAATATGATTAATATCCACTTTCATCGCATTATTTAAGAATACATCCCAAAAATTCATGCCCTAAGAGTATTCAATGACATTAACATCTTCTCAAAATCTTTCCTAATGATGAACACAATAGAACTTGTGGGATTGTTCTTCTCACTTCTTAGAGGTCCTTATTGAATTGCTTATTCCTATTATTATATTATTATTACTCTTCCTAGATTGTATTTTCCCAAAAAAACCTGTTCAAAAATTATTTTATTATTTAAAAAAATAAGTTTTTTATTATTTTTTATGTTTAACCACTCTATTCTTCTCAATACATATATTTTATTTAGGATAACTCAACTTTTCTTGAGAGTCTCATGAACTATAACTATACATATTATCCAACACTTTATTTTGTACTCTTCTAACATTTCCATAAATATAATTCCTTGAAATCCATAAAAGTAACATGAAGAAACTTTTATATCAATACTCCATATATCATTATTAAATGGGAACCACATGGGTGTATCCCTAAATTTTCTTAATATTTTCTTTTCAATAAATATTTCCATATTTTTTTCTTGTAAAAATGAATCTTCCTTGAATATTCAAATAGGATCGAATATTATTCATAAAAAATATATTGAAATATCCATAATATAATAATTTTTTAGTGGTATAAAATATACAACAAAAAAGTTACTTCTTGGTTTATCTTATTATTTTCATGAGATTATCCCATGAAAACTAGTACAAACCTCAATCAGGAGTATTCACACTATAGAAATAACTCAAGTCATTATAATTATTATAAACATAAATATTAGCTTTATAATTTAAAATATTGAATCAAATATTTTTTTTGTATTTAGAACACTAAAAAGTATCTCAAGAAACACCTAATTTTATCTACAATATTAATTTTCCAATATTCTCATTTGAAATTCCTGTAATTATGGAAGAGTTATCCTCTTAGTTTCTTCCCCTTTAATTTTCCTAAAATAATTATTGTATCATATATTAATAAATCTTTGTGATATTTTTAATATGAATAAAGATATTTAGTATTATACAAAATGATTTCTTCTTCATAATTAAATTCTAGAAACATCACTTTTAAACCAATAAGACTTTCAGAATTTTTCTAAGTGTTGAATCATGTGTAGACTACAGATGTATCAAACGAAACATCATATGACTCATAAATAACTTAAAATTAAAAATAAATATGTTTAAATAATAATATATATGATGATATTACTTATATATATATCTCAATTACTAGTAAGAAAATTATTAAATCTCATACGCAACTCTTAATGACTCGTATGAAAATGGAATTCCTCCAAAGATCACTTGTATCCATAGTTTCAAAATAATTATATGTATCAATATTTGTTTTAAAATGACTCATACATATATCTCCAACACTTATCCATTTCCCATCCTCAACTCTAAATTCCATATTTCTTCTAAATTAACTCAGATTCATTACAAATCACCTCCAAATGTATTAAACACATCAAATAACCTTAGAATAGATCTAAATAATAATAAGAATTATTAAAATAATTGAAAATATATTTATATTTTTACTAAGATCAATTTTAGTATTTAAATTATCAAGTTGACTATTTCAATATCATTTACTATCTTCACTCATTCCATCCTTAATAAGACATTATCCAAGATATATTAATGTTTTATTTTAACAACCAAAATACTTATTGAATTAGGAATGTATTCTTCACAATTTTTGTATTTCTTCTTCCAAACCTTAAACTTTTTTTGTATTTTTAAGAACAAATATAACATATTTCATGTAATAGATTAGAAACCATGTCATCTTACAATTTATTCCTACTTCTTGTAACTATTGTAGAAAATAATTACAACGTCAGTGATTTTCAGTGACTTGAGGACTGAGTATCTAATCATTTATGTAATATCTACTCACTGAACTACCAATTTTGTTCTCCTTTACACATTATATATGGGAATCACCTTAATATTTTTTTTCTTGGTGGATTCACACTCTATCACCCTTGACTCCAAGGAATATATTGATATGGTCATTGATAAATAAAATTACTAACCAAAGGGAACGTCAGTCTAACCATTTTGATATGTTTTCAATAATTTTAACTTCTAAACAAAAATGATTTATTTCAATGTTTCTTTGGAAGTAAACACTCTCTATCTCCCTTATTGACAACTAAAATAGTGGAAGAAAAGTTATTATCCCCATTTAACACTATAGGGAAGGATCAAAATTGTATTTATCCAATTTATTGATACCTAAAATTATAAATGGGGTATTTCTCAATTTTAACTAACTATTATAATCATAAGAGACTTATTGCCCCCATTTTTTCCTCTCCCCCTATAAGAAAATTATTTAACTTTTATTAGAGATAATTGTGGAATGAAAAATTCTCTTAACAATATTCCATTAAATAACCTACTTCAAATCCACTTGGGATAACTCAGTGTGGAAAAAGAGAGCAGTTAACTTAGATGGTAAATTTTTATTTACAAACCACAATGTGACTCCAATTTTAAAATTCACTTTTTTGAATTTGTTCCAAATATTTTTTCATAAATTTTGTAATCCTACACTCACTTAAAAAAACATCAAAATATTTCAAGTGAATGTTTGATTTTATAAATTATTATGTTAGAAAATAACTTTACTTTGATAATCATATTCAAAAAGAGTCATAAAATATTTTGGAGACTGAAAATCACAATTAAAAATCATTTTTATAGTAGGTATCCATAATTCCATATGAAAAAAATCTCTATCAATTTATCCTATTTTTAATAGCTCCCCCTCAAGTAATTATCTTCACACTCCTTCACTTTAAATATAGTGAGAACTATCTATAATTGAAATAAATTGTAAAAATTTGGGTTTATATTAGCTTCTTATTCTGAGTATAAGTGACAATATATATTTCTCAACCCAAATTATTCATCTTTTCTTTTCTTCATGCTTCTACACATGGTATTTAAACAATGATTTTTTTCATGAAACCTGTTCTTCTTTATTATTTAACTTGTATTTTTAGTTGAAATATGAAGAATCTCTGTGATAATTTGTTTTAACATTGTGTTTGTATTTATTGAAAACTAATTTTTTTTGTAAAAGAATGTTTTTTTATTTAGGATTAGACCCAGTCCATCGTAATGAGTTTTGATAAGAATGATGAAATTTGATGAATGTTGTTGAATCCAAACACAAAGGGAGTTAAAAGTCTTGTCATAAAGAATGTTTTTATAGGACATAGGTTTCTGAACTTAGGTTATTGTATTGAGAAGCACTACATACATAAGTAGACCGAAACATGAATTTTTTTATCAGAAACCCCATCAGTCTAGGTCCATCAGTATGAAGTTCCAGATCCATCAGACATAGTTTTTTTAGAAATTTAGAAGTTGTTGAGTTAAGGAGTCAAATTATTGCTGAAGAGTTTAGAAAGAGGATAGTAAAGATAGGTGTTATAAATTTTTTATACATTATAACCTACAAAAATATGATTCTTTAATGGTCATAAAGTTATCACAATTCATGAAAACAATAATGATAAAATAATTTGATAAAATGGAGGAATCATAAAGTTTGTATAGGTTCTAGAAACTCATACAAAGAAGATCTAATCTAGAAGTAGCAGAATGAGAATTTGTTATAAGTCATAATGTAAAAATCCATTGAAATTTGAAGTTTTTAAAAGTTTGTTGATTCTAATCCATAAAAAAAAATTATTTATAAAAAAAGTTAATAGTCCAAAAGGGTTATGTTTTCTTGATAAGTAACAAATGGAGAGTTCAATTTTTCAATCGAATAAGATTGTGGCACTAATAATTCATCTATTGAGGAACTTCATAAAAATGAGCTAAGGAATATAGTCAGATCATAATGAGATAATAAATAAAGGTAGATCATAATGATAAAAGTAAGTTGAAGCTAAAGAAGTAATATTGGACTAAAGAAAAAGTTTTTTAGTTCAAGAGGAATGCTCTCAAAGAAATATTAATAAGGTTCGAAGAAGTCAAAGATTAAGTGGTCAAACTAGAAATTCATTTATGAATAGATGATAGAGTTTTTGAATATGAGAAGGTGCTTGAAGTTTTCATGTTTCCTACCCATTATTTTCTATGTTACCAAAAATATTAAGCAATGTTCATTCACATTTTTGAACTTTTCACATAATCAGAAAAAGTGGAGCGTTGAAGATTTAGAGTGAAAGTTCCTTCCCAATAGAGATCTCAACATAAGATCAAACATCCATTGTTTTTTATTGGATTGAGAAACATCATTTTGAGAAGAACATATTGATTTAATCAGAATATGGAGGATTGGAGTGAGTTTTTTTAGCAGAGTTTGAGAAGTGCAGATTGGGAAAGGAAATATCATATTGAGTGGATCATATTGAGTCAATTGGAATGGATTCATCAAACATCAGGTCACTAGATTTAGGTTCATCATGCCCAAGAACATTTATGGAGAAAATTTTTCAATTTTTTTTTATTTTTTTGGTTCAATTTTTTTATATGAAAAGAATGAAAATTGAAGCGAGCTAGTATAATCTTTCCGATCAAGAAATAATATGTGTCTTCTGGGATTCATAACATATTGTATTCATTTCTTCATAATAGTGAATTTACGTAGTCCAGTGGTAGTAGATATAGAAATGATTTTGGTTCATAAAATGAGTTTGATTCTTGAAGATCTTTGGTGATTTACTTTATTTCCTATTTTTTCATCCATTAGTATTTTAAACAAATATGACATTGATATAAACTTTATTAACATTTTTTGGGTCATGTTTTAAAAATTATCAAATCTTACCCAAAGTGAACAACCAATTCACCCCCTCTTCTTAGTTGTGAGTCGATCCTTGTGAAATTTAATGATATCAAACGGAAGGTTGCCTTATTTAATCCTTATCATGGAAAATATAAATTCTATAAATAGTAGAGGAAAAAATATTTTTATTGAAAAAATTATTATGGATGGAAAAATTGGATGATTCCCTATCTCATATATCTTGGTTTGGAATTTTTCGATACTGCTACAATTGGTTTTCCACCTATTGAGAAGGATTCCCCAATAACTTTTTTCTCATAAGAGAAATATCAAAGTTTATGGAAAATCTAGAAATTATATTATCGTATCCTTATTAAAAAAAATTTATATTAATGTGATTGGTCTCAAAAACATCAAATAGTATGTGGGAAATCATTGAAATTATTTTCAAATGGAATTATAAAGTTAAGGAAAGAAAGATACATATCTTATGTAGTAAGTATGAATAAATCAGAATGAGAGATGAAGAAACTATTGATGAATAATTCAATAGAGTAAATGAAATTTTGTTTCAACATCTCAGGATTCAAAGATGTTCTAAAATATTTTAAAATTATGAAGAAACTTAAGTTGACCTATTCAGATAGGTTTGATTCAAAAATTTCCTCCTTATAAGATAAGGATGATTTATCTCTTGATGAATTGAAAAACAACATTATTGCTTATGAAATGAGGAAAGATCCAATGTTCAAAAAGAAAAAGATGGATAAAGTGGATATTGAGGGCATTAGAAAAATTAAAATACAATATATTTCAAATGTTGATCCTTGTGACTCTGATAATAAAGATGATGATGAGTTGAATGACAAAATTATGACTCTTATATCGAAGAACTATACAAAAGTAAGAGGAAAGTATAGTAGTAATATTCCCCTAAAATGTTTTGAGTTTGCTATAATTGAATAATTTTCTATGAATTGTATCAATAAGAACGTTAGAGAATATCAAGATGATTGTAGTAAAAAACATTTTTTGAAGAAGTGGAACAAAATTTTTTATGAAGAAAAGTCAGCCAAAAAATCTTAAAATATTTTTACTGGGAATAAGTGATGTATGTTAACTCTGAACGATGAATTCGACTCAAGTGAAAACAATTATTTATAAGATGAAATTTTATAAAAATTAAAAGTTTTCATTGAAAAATATGGTAAAACAAGATATTCATCAGATAACGAAGAAGGTGTTAGAGAATAATATAGAGAGTATCAAAATAGAACAAAAATTATTGCATGTCCTGTGAAAAGCAGGACTCTCAAGACAGAAACTTGAGTAATTAATAAATATTGTGAAGAATTTTCTGAAGAAATAAAATATGTCTTCAAGTAGGAGAACAAATACATCTATGAGATATTAAGTTACAAACATAGAATTAATTGATAGGGAAATATAGTTGCAGGTCTCAATAAGAAGCTAATAGATAATGAATAAAAGGTTAATATTTTACAATCAAAACTTCTTTAGTCTAACTTTACCTTGATGAAGATAAATGATAACTTTAGAAAAGCTTCAGAAGTAAAAGTTGATACTTCTAAAGAATATAAATAGGATCAAAACAAGAATTTAGTGAAATCCCCACTCACCAAAAATAATGTTTCACTTTATTCTTCTAACATTTCAGGTTCTATAAAAAAAATTGTAAATCATGGGTTGAGAAAAAATGTGAGAAACATATCACATCTATGAAAATTGAAAAATCATTCATAAATAAAATTTTCCACGTCCTATGTATGATAGAGAACAAAGAAGTTATCAACCTCAACAAAATTTCAAAACATAAAGATATTTCTTCACAAGAAAATTAAGATTTGATGGTTATAGTAGGTGTTTTGGAATCTATGGGAATAGAGTTTTTAATTGTTAACATAAATTTTCACCTCTTGAAAGTAGTTTGGAACAAATTTAAAGCAATGGTTGAAGAAGGATAAGTAAATTTCTTAACCCATGGGAAGTTAGAAAAGGAAAAACTAAAAATGTGAGAACATTTCCAACAAATAATCCCTTTGAATGTTTGGAAGAAGTTTGTGGAAGATGTTATCAGAAATGTCATCGTGCTAAAAGATGTATGACACTTTTTCTAGAACATGTTTCTTATGGTATAAAATAAAAGGAAAGTGGAATGAATAAAATTGAGGAAAGATCCTTTGTTATAGAGACATATTTTAATGCAAGTAAGAGTAACAAGACCTTGATACATGATACTGAGTTTTATTTACATTATATAGGTGATATTAAAATATTGAAACCTGTTTAAAGTCATGATAAAGAATTTAGTTACCATTGATAATAGTAGTTCCTTAAAAATTTGCAGAACTAGAATGAATAATAGTGAATCAGAAGGGTTTAAATGTAAGTAATTTTTATTTTTCCATGATATAAAACAAAACATACTTATTTTAAGTCAACTTTTTGATGATGGAAAAGAAGTGGAAATCCTAAAATATTTTGTGTTATCAAAAGTGTGAAAGATGGAAAAGTGTTTACTAAAGTTAAAAGAACTAGTGGGAATCTCTTTCAAATATGAGAGTTTAACAACTCATGTTACATGAGTACTAAATATGAAAATAAGTTGTGGCATCAAAGACTTATCCACCTCAGGTACACAAACATTAATATAAATTCTCAATTTGATGTTGTCCATTATTTTATAGAACTAAAAAGAAGAGATAACAAGGTTTTTGTTACTTTTAAATTATGGATAATTGATAATGGTTTTTATTCGCATATTATAGGTGATATAAAAATATTGAAATAGGTTTAAAGTCATGATAGAGGAGTAGTTACCATTGGTAATGGTATTTATATAAAATAATATGAATCCGAATAGATAATATTGAACCAGATGAGTTAAAATCTATGGAATTTTTATTTGTTCATGTGATAAAACATAACTTACATAGTTTAAGTCAACCATGTGATGATATAAAATAAGTGATAATCATATATGATTCTTTTTTTTATCAAAAGTGTTAAATATGGAAAATTTATTACTAATGTAGAAAGAACCAGTGGGAATATCTTCCAAATTAGAGAGTTTAATAGCTCATGTTACATGAGTTCTAAATATGAAAATATGTTGTGGAAAAAAAGACTTATCCACCTCAGGTAGAAAAAATGAACAAAATTTAGAAATTTCATGTTGTCCATTATTTTATAGAATCCAAAAGAAGTGATAAAGATGTTTTTGTTAATTTAAGAAAGGGAATATAAATAACAATAGTCATAAGAGGTATGAGATTCAATCCACCATACCTTTTGAGCTAATTCATTCTGATTTATGTGGTCCAATAAGACATAAATAAAAAAAGGATATTTATACTTCATCAATTTTTAAAAACAACAAGTCTATGAAACATAAGTATAAGGATGTGGAAATGTTTAGGTTCTTAATATAAGAAATTGAGAAATAAATAAAGGTTTATATAAATAATTTTTGAATAAGTAATGGTACCAAATTCACTATAAATAATTTTGAAAATTATCTAAGAAATATTTGTATCAAAAATCGGTATAGATCTCCCTATATTCTAAAACAAAATGGAGTAGCACAAAGAAATAATATAAGCTTGGTGGAAGTGGAAAGTAGTGTATTGGCATAATACAAACATTTAATGTTCTATCTAAAATAAGTTGTTATTAGTGTTTTGGATGTTTAAATTAAATACATGTATACACCACAAACAAATATCAATTCTTATGAAATGTGGTATAACTAATAACCTTTATTGAATTACTTTAATAATTTTATAATTTTATGTTTACTAAAAATAAAAAATATGGATCTGTGAAATTTTGATAAAAAGACGAGTATGAAATTCTTATTGGTAATTCACCTAATAGAAGAAGTTACAAATGTTGGAACAAACTCTTATGGATGTTGGTAGACACATTTTATGTGAAAGTCATTAAAAAACAAAATTAATAAAAAAATGCTGAGAATTATAAGGAAGATAAACTGAATATTTACAATAATAGTGAAAGTAAGTCTAAACATAATTAACATGATTTTAGAAAATCAAGAGGTGAGGAAAGTTCATCTAAAAAAGAAAATTATAAATTTATTCCTTATAAAAATACACTGAGTATGATAACATTATTGGAAATCATAAAGCTCCAACTAAGACCTCAAAAAATTTGAGAACATAAAATCAAACTTTAATTATCTCAAAAGTCGAATTAGAATCAGTTTCAGAAGCATCTCAAGACGAATAATATGTGGATGATATTAATGAATAGTTGTAGCATACAGAGAAAAATGAAAGATGGGAACTTGTTCCATGAACATAAAATAAAAAAAAAATTAGAATAAAGTGTGTCTATATAAAAAAATTGAATGACCATGGATAATTTTGAAGAAAGGAATTATGACTTGTTTGTAAAGGATATTCACAGGTGAAATGTATCTATTTTGAAAAAATGTTCTCCCCATTTTCAAGATTAGAAATGATTAGAATGTTTTTATCAGTGGCTACACATCAGAATTTAAATTTTTATCATATAAATGTAAAGTCAACATTTCTCAATGGTGAAATTGAAGAAGAAGTTTATGTTGAACAACCTAATGGATTTCTACACGGTGTGGATGAAAAAATGTTTGTAAATTTAAAAACTCATTATATGGGTTGAAACAAGCTCAACATTCTTGGTATTTTAAGAAAGAAAAGTGCATGAAAATGTTGATTTTTTCTATAGGAAAAGTTTATAACAACCTATATGTGAAATATTTTAACTCCAAAACTCAAATTGTAATTGTTTATATGGATGGTATAATTTTTTATATGGAGGAAGAAAAGGTTTTTAAAGAGTTTAATGAGGTAATAAAGAAGAATTTTGAAATGTCAATGTTGGGAGAATTAACTTTCTTCCTTTGATTACAATTCTGATAAAAAGAAAAGTACATTTTCTTATCTCAAGAAAATTCTTCCAAGGAATTTTTAATGAAGTTAAATTGGAATAGTCCAAATAAGTTTCTTATCCTAAATCTATGAACCCAAATTTGAGTTAATATGATCTCATAAAAAGTATTAATTAGAAAGACTTTTAGAATTTTATAGGATGTAAACTTTACCTCATATTGTCAAGGCCTGATATTATTTATCTTGTGAATTTGCTTTCCAAGAATAAAATACGATAGTAGAAATGAAAATTATAAGATATATAAAAGAAACATCTTCACAGGGGTTATTATACAGAGGAAATAGTAAGATAATGTTTCATGGTTAAACTGATGTGGATTGGGCTGGAGATTGTAAATACATGAAATCAAACACAAGAGGAACATTTTTCTTAGATAAATTTTGTGTGAGGTGGCATAGTAAGAAACAATGTTTAGTAAACATAAGAAAACATGAATCCTAATATTTTTTAGCTACTCGTACTTATACTCAAATGTTACGGATGATATTTTAGATGGAAGACTTGAATGCAAAATTTTCAAAACTATCAAAGATAATTTGTGATAATCAGAGTGAAATTAATCTTTATAAAAATAATTTCCAACATTCAAGATCAAAACACATTGATATAAATTTTCACTTTATAAATGAAAAAGTTTATGTTGGGTATTTTTTGCTCTAATATATCTCAAAAATGTATCAAATTGTTAATATCTTCACAAAAACTATTCAAAAAGATAGATTTTTGGAATTAAGGATATGACTTCACGTTCAACCTCCTCCCATGAATTATTAAAACTCACCAGAATATTCCCCCAAAATGCTATTGATTATATTGAAATGGGGGGAGATAAAGTAAAAAACTTACTTAAATTTTTTACTTCTCCTTGTAAATGAATCTGAATTTATGGTTATCATAAAATGAAAGAGAGAAAATGAAAAGTAAGAGAGGAAAAAATAAATGGTGGTTTATCTTTACATGGCCACAATGTTTTCTTGTCACTGAGGGATTAAATTCCTTAAAAATTTACTTCATCCAGTAGTGTGGTGTTCAAATATCTCTTTTGAGAAAGTCTATGTTTTGTTAAAATAAAAAACATGATTTTTTTTTACAAAAGTTGAGTTTTGAAAAAATTATAAGAGTTGGAAAAGTTATAAATTAGGATTTTTTAAAAATTCAAATGGTTAGATCGAAGAACATTTGTGATAATTAGTTTTAATAGTGTTTTGGTATTTACTGAAATCTATTTTTTTAAAAAGATTTTTTTTGTTATTTAGGATGAATCCCAGTTCATTATAATAAGTTTTAATAAGGAATATATATTTTTTGAATGTTTCTAAATCCAAACACAAAGGGAGATAAAATTTTATAATTTATAAAGTTCTTTTCTAGACATAGGTTTCTAGAATTAGGTTATGAGATCAAGCATCATCAGATGTAGAGGTGTCCATAAAGATAAAGTTAAAAATCATACACACCATTAGTCATATTCAGTCAGTATGAATTTATAGATCCATCAGAAAAGGTGTTTTTTAGAATTTTATAACTTGCTGAGTGAAGAAGTTGTAATTTTGTTGAAGAGTTTTGAAATAAGATAGAGAATATATGAGTTAGAAAGTTTTCATACTTTATTACCTAAAATCATATGATGATTTTCTTATTATAAAGTTCTCAAAAATCCTTAAAACTATCATAAGAAACTATTTTTAAGAATGTGAGGAATCCTAAAGTTTGTATTAGTTCCAAGAACCCAGAAAAAAATAGATCTATAAGTACATGACTAAGAATTTATTAGAATTCATAATGTGTAAAGCTGATGTAGTTTTATGTTTTTAAAATTTTTTGTGTGGATTCATCATCAGTTATAGGAAATTTTATCAATAATTATATTATAACGATAATTCCATCATTATGAAGTTTTCAACCATACTGACTCTAAAGATGAAAATAAATCAGATCAAGAACATTCACCAATTCATCAAATGATATCTTCAGAATGATAACACATTGGATGTAGAACATTAGAGTGATCAGAGTTGCTAATTCCAATAAATAAAAGGGAGATTGTTTATGCAAATAGGTGATGATTCTAAAAGAGTTTATATTTATTGAGAAGAAACAAAGGGAGAGTTCAGTTTTTCAATAGAATAAGATTTTGACACCAATAAGTCATCTTCTGAAGAAGTTCTTTGCAATGAGTCGAGGAAGATAGTCAGATCATAATAAGTTGAGAAATAAAGTAAAATCATAATGTGCAGGGGAATATTAATATGAGGAATTATATCAGATTGAAGAAAATCTATTCATTTGACAAGACCGGTCTTAACAAAATCTTGATAAGGTTTGAAGAAGTCAAAGTTGATGTGTTCAAACTTGAAATTCAATTATACGTAGATCATAGTGTTTTTAAATTTGAGAGGGTGGTGAAATTATTCATCTTTCCCATGTTTTCATTTCTAAGGCACCTATAAATAGAAGAAATGTTCATTCACATTCTATAACATTTTATATAAGAAAATGTTGATTGCTGAATAATTTGGTTGAGATTTTCTTTCGAATAGACATCTCTTTAGAAATCAGACATCTGTTGTTGTTTTTACCTAGATGAGAAAACTTGTTTTGAGAAGATATTATTGAGTCGATTGCACTGAGAAGATAAAACTGAGTTTTTTAGTAGATTTTGATAAGTCTATATTGGGAAAGGGAAAATCACATTGAGTAAATCATAACAAGTCAACCAGATTGAGTTCATCGGACTGAAGGTCATCTGATCCATGGCCATCAGGCCTAATATCATTTGTAGAGAAAATTGAACAGTTTATTTTTTTTACATTTGTTTTTGGATTAATTTTTTTATAATAAAACTTTGTAAACTGACTGGAGTTAGCATAATATTTCCTATCATGAGATAGAAAATGTTTAATGGGATTTTGAATTTGTTGAATTCACTTCTTCATAATATTCCATTTACATAGACCCTTGTGAGTGACTATTTCAGGGATATAGGATATAAAACTGAGGCCAAACCATGTAAATATCATGTTATTTAATTGAATTCCTATTTTTACATTTTTGAGTATTTAAAAAATTGTAATAAATATGTGAGCATTAATAGGTTTTAGGGGTTATTTTTTAAAAAGTTTTGAAACATATGAAAATTAAACAACTAATTCAACCCCACTCCCCCTTCTTAGTTGTTATTTGATCCTTTGTAACTTCAAAATAGGATTCTCAACTTTAACATGAAAAAAATTATTTATTTTCAAATTGCTATAACTTCTTTCCCATTCCAACTAGTGTTGTTATTTTTTTAGGTACACTTTGGGAACATATACATCCCTATTTTTGTATGTATAATATATCTTCCCTGTAACCTTATTGATGTTGTATTATGTTCTAAACTATCATGATTTTATTCGTTTCCAGGATATCTTTTAATTTTGATTGCAACCATTTTTACCTCATTTCTCAAGATAAGCTGAAAAATGAAAATTTGAATTTTTGATGGCCTTTTCCAATTTATGATTTTTTTCTCCCCACTATCCCTTGATACTTATAATTTTATTTTTCTTGGCCTAGTCATAGTTTGGGGCCAACAAATCCAAATTCATTTTTCATGCTTTGGTCAGCATGGACCAATTTACATTCTATAGCCTAGCCTATACTTTAGGTAGGTGATATTTACTGGTACATAGATGAAACATTTTGAGTAAGCATTCCATAGATTTTCACTAATACCATGATCGAACTATATTCACAAAATGAAGTCTCTGCCTCATCATCATCTTGAAATTTGGATCAATTCACCATCAAAAGGAGTGTAAAATACAACAATTCCTTCTTCTAGAACTCATACAAGCAAACAAACATGATCCTGAAACATTGGAAAAAGTTCTATAGGTCTCAGTTGTCTTCTTCAACTAACACTTATGTTGATTTTATTCCTTTGTAAAATTACTTGTAAATGGTTTCCATGTTACCTATTTAGATAAAAACATTAACACCTATCCAACCATACATCTCACTTATTGATCAAATCATCCACTAAATAATCTTAACTAGACCAATACAAATTTTAATAAGCTCAGACCATGTCAAATTTCTCTAAGTATAGAATAAGTGTTAATTTGATCAATAACACTTTCTCATATTAAATTTCACTACATGATCATCATTCCAACTTTCTTCACGGATGAGACGAACCACAGTTCAAATTACATTGCATAATATTATCAAGAATTCCATGTACATGAATTCCCCAAGCCAATTCTACAACATTTGAGAGTTAGAGGGCCCCATAATCTTTGATTTATCCTTCCACAAAATAACAGAGTTGAAAACACATCCCTGTAGCTCAAAATATAACATAAACTATGAGATAAATATGTTATAAAAAGATTTATGTATGAATTTTGTTTCTTTTTTTGTCATGAAAATATTTCCCTTGGCCCAATTCATGAAGACGATGTCCGCTTCAGTCAGACCGACTTCCCCGTTCGAGTTTGTTCAATCATTAGATTTGGGTTCCTATTTTGGTGCATTCATCTTCAGGTGGGTTCTGTAATTTTTAGGGTTCCACTATGAATCGATCCTATATTTTAATCAACATTAGAATATCATCAGTTTATGATTCCCTAAGTAGTAAGTCCATTTGTCAGGATCTTACAACACTAGATTCATTTTGGTCAGGGTCTAATTCTCTCATGAATTCAATAAAATGGTCCTCCTTAAATTTTTTTCTAATTTGTTCTTCTCAAAGATACCCAACATAATTCTATTCTTGAACGACTACTAAATATTGGATCGAGTACAACATCGGGTGAAACAGACTCAATTTCTTCATCCTACAGTAGATTTTTTCTTCCTATTGTGGATTTGGGTACTAGATCCAGGGATTTATCTTCAATAGATGCACTATACTCCCATTTTCTTAGTGCGGTAACTTCATATTTTCCCTTCATAGTAAACCATAATTTTCTATGGTCGAGTGGGAAATGGATTTGTAGTCAATCGGGAAGATTAGTTAAATTGCATTCATGGTAGATTGAGTTTGTTGGAATGGTCAATCAAAGTGTTAACCAAAATTTTCCAACAGGATCTCTTTAGTCATTCATGGTTGATCAATTATATTTCCATAATTTTAATAATGATAACCTTGTCGGTTTTTAAATTCTTTTACACAGATGTTTGACTTGATTTTTGTTTTGTGGTTTCTTGGTTATAGTGACAAAATAAGTCCACATTACTACAATCAATTGAATTTCAATGCACGGTCACTTTGACCATTTGAAACATTTTACCATCGGTCCTAAGAAGATAACATTAATTAAAAACTATCAATTCATAAAAAGTCAGTTTGACATAGATGGGACATTATAAATTTCAACAAAATGATGCCAATAAAAAATATGGAAAATGAACATTTTGAAAAAATGAAAGAATTAATTCTAAAAATTTAGAACCACTTCAAAACAAGCCAAAATTTATTCTGAAAGTATAATTTTCAAAATTATAAAACCAATTCCAAATTAAAATTCACTACAAAAAAAATAATGTACTCTAATGATAATATGTTCAAGATTCCAAGATGGAATAATGAAATAATTATTTTCAAAAATCAAAATTTCAACAAAAAAACATGAGAAAAATGTTTTCAATTTATATCACATAAATTAGTGTCATAAAATTATATAAAAAATAAATAGCTAAATATTTAAAAAAACTATCCAGGATACATCCATAATTTTATGTATATTTTTAAATAAAAATAGTTTTCACTCAAATTTCCCAGTATTGAAAAATTACTTAATAAAAAACACTTTCAAAACACATTGAATCCATAAAAAGGGGTTTGTAAAATATATTAAAATAATTACACATAAAATTTCATCGAAAATTAATCATTTTCACTCCTGGGATTTTCAATTCATTTATTAAAAAAATCATTAAAATTATTATCCTACCTAGGTTTAAATATTCAATAGAAAAAATGAAAATCAAAGAACCATTCATTGATAAAATTTTTCATGCCTCCTATGTGAATCCATCACATTGACTTACATCAATTCATATTCACGTATCAATTCTAGGATTGAAATAGATTGGATAAAAGTGTAATTAAAACATTAACAACAGACACCTTCAATTATCACTCTCTAATTGTTTCCAAAAATCAAAGATCAATTTTTTATCTTCATTGATACAATTAAAATGATTATTTTATAAGTCAATTGCCAACTTCTTTATTTGGTTTCACTATTCCAATCATCTCATTGAACTCATTTTTTATGGAAACATTTATTATTCTCCAATCCATGTATTTTTGTATAGCACTATGAAAATCACTTACACAAAGATCTTACTTATCACACTCCCTTGGGGAGTTTTTTAAAAAAAGGTGAGTTACCAAGGTTCAAGTTCAAATATTCATGTTGGTCAAATTATAATATCAATTACACAAAGATCTTACTTATCACACTCCATTTACGAGTTCTTATACAATATTTCTATAAAAATAGTGGACAACATCACTCAAAAATCATGTAATTATAACAATTTCATACTCAATATAATCTATCAAAATATACAATAATTGTTTTCCATAGATAGAACACATTGAATTTTTATTTTAAAAACATAGAGACACACATAAGTTTTATTTATTAATAAGTGTAAGAATATAAAATTGTTCAGAAAGGGAGGTAGTTTTGAAATAAAATATTGGTTTTTGATACGTATAGAAATGAAGAACATCTAAGGACTAGATAAAGACTCCTCCCCCACACACTTAAAACTCAACATTGTCCAAAATGTTGAATATTAAGTTAGGGGATAATTTTCATTCAAAACAAGTTTTAAATTTATTTTTTCACAAATTTTTTAAGGGGTGAAATGAAAGATCTAAACAACACATTTCTATACGTCCAATAAAAACTTTTTTTGAACAATTTTTTATTTTTTTAGTTTCTAGATACATAAAAAATTATAAATTCCACTCAAACATAATCATGGTTAACAATGGGGTAGTAATATTTTTTTTCAAATAGATTTTGGTGTGGAATAGGGTTTTAAAATTTTTTATAAAATTTTTATTCAACATTATTGATATATGAAAGCTAAATGCCCATGTAAGAAAACATTTTAAATCTATTCAACTCAAAAAAACAAGGGACATACCCCCTCCCCACATGAACACACACTTAGTTTCCAGAAACATACAGTAAAATAGGAAGAGTGCTGAATTACATAATTGAAACAAAATTAACGAAATAATACCATGTTATTTAAGAGTTTTCATTATTAAATTTCATCCAAATTTATTCCATATTAAATAATTTAGAAAGGTTTCATATGTCTGCAATTATAATACCATTATTCTTTGATTGTATGCCTTGTGGAAACAAATGAATGTTTATTTTCTATTTCAGAAAACCACAATAATTATAAACAGGCATTAAGAAAATTAAATAAGAAACAAAACAGGATAATATTGGATTAACCCACAAGGGGTGTTGTATTTAGACTATCCATAGTTGGACAACGTTTGGGTCATCCCCGATCAGAAAGAGGTTTTGATTTCTTCTATAGTGACTAGAAGATATAATTATTTCCAACTATAGTGATATGAAACTTGTCAAATACCCCTTGTACAACTTCTTTCCAGTCATTATTCTTGATATTAGATCTCTTTCAAAGTGATGGAATGAAAAATAAAATCTTTTTTTACTTCCCCTATTCTTCATCTCAAGGTGTGATATACACAGGGTGTGGAAACGAGTCTCTAGGATATGACTATACTTCTAGTTCTTTCAAAAATTCACTTTTCCATTAACTAAAAAACGTTTCAACAACCCCTTTACACCTATGCAAAATTTGAACATCTCATACTCTTCCACATCTACTCCTATACTTAAATTTTCAATAAAAATTTGGAGCTCCAGAAGATCCTCAGTAGGTGAAATATCATGTTCCCCATTACACTCTAGGAAAACAAATATGATCTATATCTCCAATACCAATTATAGGATAAAAAATTATCTTAAAATAAATTAATATTAAAAATAAACATAGCTTTTATATGAAATTGTCATCTACATGAATTAGTGCATCTTGTTCCTATTTTTGACAGCACAATACTACTAGGAGTATGTCTAGGGAATGAGTGAATTATTAGACCCCATAAATACCCTTTTCAAAATAGACTAATTTGGTTGTGGTTCCTTACAAGGAAAAGGACAAGAT
This sequence comes from Viscum album, assembly GCA_963277665.1. Taxonomy (NCBI): domain Eukaryota; kingdom Viridiplantae; phylum Streptophyta; class Magnoliopsida; order Santalales; family Viscaceae; genus Viscum; species Viscum album. Next base: position 496,645,498 of record OY728153.1, read on the forward strand.
ATTTTTTTGGGTTGAATTTTTTCGATTAAGGAAAAATCATTGGAAAAGTAAGCATAGATTAAATCATGATAATGAAGATTAAAAATAAATTCATCATCCAAAAGTTTAATAGATTCATCACTGTCTTTAAATACCTTTTCTTTATATCCCTTTAAAGATGTCATAGAATGTCAAACATGAATTTCTAGTAGTGGGTCTAATTGAAAATCAGACTTGAATATGGGCAGTTCAAACTTCTTTTCTCTTTTCTGAATTCTTTTTTATTTTCATCTTAGTTTATTTCTAAAAACCATCTCAGCTGGTTGTTATAGTAATTACTTATTCTCTAGATTAATTTTTATTGTATCCATAACTTGCTGAAAAATATTCATTCTTTGATGATAATAAGACATTTTTTCATTAGTAAGCTCTCGATCATGGTGTTCTTGAATCCAAAATTGAAGTAATGAAACATCCTCTTAAATTTATAGAATTGGATCAAAAAATAAAAATAAATCAAAATAAGTTGTATCCATTACTATTTTATATATTTATTCCATTTGTAATTTTAGGGAAAAAACTTTAAGAAAACATTGGAAATTAACTAATAAAAATTTTTCTTCTGAAATATTGATTCCAAAATTTGTTTTTCATTATTGTGAGTTCTAAAAAGATATATTTATAAAACACTAAATATTGTGTCATGGAAAGCCTCCAGTTTTTTCATGTGGAAATAATGTCAAATTCCCTAATGGTATTCCCAAAACCCTTTTGTGTTTCTAAAATATTTTGAATACATTAAAAATAGAATGAAAACATGAAAAAATAGTGATGCAAATCACAAAGTGGGAGACTAAAATAAAAATAGTGAAAAAACTAAAAACAGAGGAAACAATATGATGAAAAATAAAATAAATAAAATTGTGTCCCAAGAATACACCTAGGTCCAGGTCGATTCACTCATAAACTACCATTCATTGATCTCCTAGATGAGTAGATCATTTCCCATCCTTTCTCAATGCATTCTTAATCTCTTGGAGTGCACAACTATCTCACCCAAAATGACAAACACTAAAACACCAAAACCTCTTTATATGCCTGACAGATCTCCCAGTGTGAAAGTATCACCTAATAAAACCACTCTACAAAAGAATAAATTCATGTTCAAAATGATCTTCATGAGATCTTCAATCATCAAAACTCTCATAGATAATCTCTCAAGTGATCTAAAAAAATTAGGGGATAAAGATAACTGGGGAAAGAGTGACAAACACTTTCCATGGGTTGTTATCACCACTTACACACTCACTATGTTCCATGATCAATGAAGAATGATGATGGTCATTGTGATGCATGGATATTCTGGTAGCATTCTGTTTCACTTATCAAATCTAAACTCAAGGGTTATAATTTTATCTCCGAAGGATAAATATCACAAAAAATAAAGGAGGTAGAATGAACAAAATGCATTTAAAAATAGAATAATGGTTACATAATGATAGAAACTAGGTAAAAAATGTTTTTCTACCATATATAAGTATTACCATTACATATTTATGAGTGATCCTATTATTTAAAAATGAAAATAGGAAAAAAAATTATATTCTAATCTTATAGGAAGTGAAATCCACATAGCACACTTTCATGTGCTTGTAATAAACTTTCAAAGAAGTCCTAGTGAAAGAAGAAAACCTTCCATGATGAATCATTATTCCCTCCCAATATTTATATTCCATGTAAGGAGCATGACCCCACACAAGTATATTCTCTACATGGAAGGTTCAGGATCAGGATCATTTGAATCTTCAATTGGTTTTCACAACCTCCTCCTTTGATTGGAATAATTTTTACCGGCTTTTTCTAGAAAATCATAAAAATGTCAAGTTGATTTTTCGATGATATTTTCCAATTTGGAAAATTTTATTTTCTACCTACGATCCCTAGATAATGTTATTTTTATTTTTCTGAGATTAGTTATAATTTGGTCCTCCAATCCCTAATCAATTTTCAAGCGTTGAGCAGTGTGACCTGGTTTTTTTTTCAGGGCCCTTTATATAGTACAAAACAATATGACCTTGATGTATTTATTATTTACCTTTATGTATATAGAATGGATTGAGTAATCTTTATATATATTCTCATTAACAATGTGCTCTAATTCCATTAATAACATTAAGTGCATATATCATATTTATATTGAGATGGGACACAATTCTTTATCAAAAGGATTTGAACTCTAATAATTTCTTCTTATGGAACTCCACCAGTAAACAGACATAATCTAAAAACCTTGTTAAATGATATCTAGGTCTCAGTTTTCTTATTCAACCCAAACTAATAATGATTTTATTCCCATTCAATTACCCAGAATTGATGCCTATTGTACTCAAACAGGTAGCACTGATTACCCCTCTACTTCAATCGAACATCTTGGTTATTTAACAAATCATATAGCAACTCATCATAATTGGACCAATATCAAATTTCTGCAAGATAAAATTGTGCCAAATTTTTCCAATTGTTTAATCAATGCTAATTGGATCAACAAATCTTTCCTTGATCGACTTTGACTTCCCAATTGTAATCCATATTTTCCCAATGCATTAGATTCACCTTATTTCAAATGTCACTATGGGATTTTATCAATCATATCATGTGTCTGTATTCCCATAGATGATTTCACAAAATTTTATATTTTGATCCCACATCATCTATTATTCATCCCTACACATAAGAACATAGTTTCAAACACATCACAGTAGATATAAATACTAGGTAGACTATGAGCTCCACATCTCATCAATAGCTGGATGTCTAAATTCGATTCATTCGTGTGATAAAAATATAACGCTCTTCCCTCTTCATAAAACAAATAAATAATAATTTGGATCATCTTCACTATTTCAGTTTCATTAATCACTTATTTTGGGTTTCTTATTTCAATACATCAGGCATGAGGTGATTTCCCATATTTTTTGTGACCCACTCTATATCAAACCTAACATTTTATCAACATTCGCATATACTTGGAATCTTATTTCATTAGTGGAAAGTTTATCTATCAATATATTTCATTATCATCTTATTTTTGGTTTGGATCTAACTCCTTATCAACATCCATAAAATTTTCCTCCTTTTCTTTATGTTCATTTTCATCTTGTCAGAGACACTCATCTTTGGTCTATTCTATAGTGGAATCTTATGACTGGATTGAGCTCAACATCAGGTACAGTGTCCTAAATTTCTTCTTCAAGTGATGGATTTATTATTCTTGTGGTATATATACATATAAGAACTATAAACTCAACTTTAATAGATTCATAATCCACATATTTTCCCAAAGTGTTATTTTCGAATTTTCACTTCACGGTTTTCCATCAGTGTCTTCGGTCGATTTTGATGTGGTTTGTGTTTGATCAGGATGTTTAACTAAATTTCACCCAATTTCAATTGGTTTTATAGCTTGGATACTCCAAGTGTAAATAGAAAATATGATTTCTCCCTCATAAGCAGCTGGGGTGGTAAGGGGATAGAGCATGGGGTGTTAGACATAGGGTTGAGTCCCTGTGTCATTTTCTCTTCCAGTGTGTGTAATATAATAGACCCATCTTTTAAAAAGAATTCATTATAATATCATTAGTTAGTCACGGTTAATCTACTACATTTCCAAGATTTTAGGCTTGAAAACATCAACATTTTTCAAATTATTTCACATGTAAGATCGGTTGTATTTGGGGTATGTAGTCACATGATTACTTTTCCAAAAAAAATCATTAAACATACAGTCACCTAAATATTAATTCATGGTCTCTCTCATGTTTTACACATTTTACCAAGGCTTATAAAATACACAAAAGACATAATTAATTAAAAATTATCAATTCATACAAAAAATTTACATGGATGCGAAATTAAAGATTTAAATAAAAATATATTGGAATACAAATGTTGAAAAATGAATATTTGGAAAAGGGAAAGAATTAATTTTAAAAATTCTGTAGCACTTTAAAAAATACCAAAATTTATTTTTAAAACTCAAAATTTAAAAATTATAAAACTAGTTCCAAATATAAAACTCATTTCAATGTTTTTTTGATGTACTCCAATATTAAAATTTTAAATATTCCAACATGGAATCATTAATGAATTATGTTCAAAAATAAAAACATCATCAAAAAAACCACCTGAGAAAAATATTTTCAAAGAAAAACAAAACATTTCATGATAAAAAATTATATAGAAAATAATGAATTGAACAATTAACAAATTAGAATTGATAAATATTCATTTTTAGGAATATTCTCAATGAAAAATAATTTTAACTTAAATTACCCAGTATTAAAAAATATTTATTAAAAACACATTTTTCATTTCCAACGAAAAATTAATTCATAATAATATATGAGGAAAAATATATTAAAATATTTCCACATCAACAAAATATTCATACTCTTTCTTCAGCTACTTCATTTGATCATCATGATCTTTATTTTTCACATGTAAAGAATTATCCATCTCTCTAATCTTATTGGATCTTTCCTCTAGCTGAGCATATTTTACATTCATGGAGACTTTAAATAATTTATACAAGGCCCAAATTAGTTTGTTAGAAACCTTTTCAAAAACATATTTCTTAGAATGTAAATTTTTTATTCTTAATCAATCATAGAAATTGTTTAATTGAAGAGGGAAAAATCTTAATTTTTACTAGATTTTAAATTATTTGAAATACTTACCTTTTTTACTAATGATTCCTCCATTGCATCGATACATTGTTCCAACTGTGATTTACCTTCATAAACACCCATGATATGTGAAAATATATATGTGAAAAATTATTGGGTGGACCTCTAGGAAATAATCATTTATTTCATAATAAAAATCACTAAATGGTTTAATGAACTCACCATCTTCAAATCTTGTCATTACTTTGTGAGAGAAATAATATTCAATAGATTTATCATGTATTTTTCCACTGTGGATACCTAAAACTGGCGATGCATCATATTTCTTCTTTGAGATCTTTATTTTCTTCACTGTCTAATTCTTATTCCTATATTGCAAGCTCTTGGTTGAAACCTAAAATTTTACACTGGTAAGGATGGAGACAGATTCTTCTATCTGAGGCACTTCTTCAAGAACATCAAATCTACAAATCATGTATTCAAATATAAATAATAGGTAATGGGAAAAAATAGTTAAATTAGTTATATCTTTTACTCTGATACCAATTTTAAAAATTTTATATATCCAATCGTATGGAACCTTTCTCTAATACTAATTTTTAGTGTCATTAGATCTGTCCAGACATATCTAAGAGAAGGGAGAATCAGGTGGTGTTAATTTTTTAACAAACTCAAAATATACTTTTAAAATTTTTATTTTATGGTATTAGAACCACTATTGTCTATTAAGATGTGAATAAATCATTTTAACTTTCCCTATCAAGTTAAAACCGCATGAAATGCATAATATATAAAGAGAGATAAACACATATTATTATTATAAGGTTCAATACCATGTTGGAAGACCCAATTCTTATAGTGTTCAGCTCTTATTGAGATAAATATTTTCTACTGATAATATTACTATCAATTATTATGGGTTGGATAAGGATTATCCTAAAAACAATATCACCATATTACACATGTGAGTTCACCTTATTAGACTAGTGACTATTTAAAATATCAATCATGTGAACTCTTCTACTCCCATGGTTTCTTTATATTAGTATCTCATTGGTTTCTTTATTATCACTTCCACCTTTTAAATTAGACCACTAAGATGGTTCATGGAATATCCTTCCTCAATAACATATAGTCATTAATTACCTTAAAGTCGTTCAGAACTATTCATAAAACTTGGCCTTTGTTCTATGTATAGCTTCCCTGTTCTTTCAGCATATGATTATTGGGAACACTTATCTAAGATATCAGCAATAATGATTAAAATTTTTTTACCTTGAGAGTATAAAATAACATAAAAATATTCATAGAATATTTCATAGTAATGAACACACTAAAACTCATGGGACTATTCTTGATCACTACTAGTAGCCCCGCATAGAACTGCTACTTAATTTTATTCTTCTCTTATTCTTCTTACAATAATTTATATATCTATTAGAATAGGTCAACACATTCTTCTTCTATCCTTCTTTGAATCACAATAGTTTTTTTGTTTTTTCAATATCAAATACTCTCTTCTTCTAAATAGATATATTTTATTAAAGATAAATAAACTTTCATTGAGATTATCTTTCATCATAATAGTACATGTTCTATATCAATTTCTTTTGGATTATTATCACATTTCCATAAATGGAATATCATGAAATCAATATAATTTACATGAAAAATAAATTATCTCATTCCCCCACATAACCTAAAATTGTTATCACATGGGAATGTCCCAAGCTTTTCCTAACTACTCTCATTTTTTAAAAATCCCCTTATTTATTTCTTTTTTACTTTTCTTAGGAGAATGAATATTCGATTAATATTTCAGAAATGTCAAGTATTAATTATCAGAAAATATATAACAACATATGCCATTAAATATTTTCATAGTTAAATAAAAAATAAAGTAGTAACATTTTCTGATTGTTTCATCTCATTCTTAGCACAAGAGCTTCCCAAAAAACTAGCAAAGACCTAAATTTTATGTCTGCAAACTCTAGAAGAAACTCAACTCATCTTCCTCATAATTTTGAAGATCCAATTTCTTATTCAAATAGATAGAGTTTTTTTGATACTTTTTACACTGAAAATCAACATGATAAACATTTTATTATGTCTTTATTTTTTATCACCAATGTTGAGTTTCCAATGTTCATATTTAAAATTAATGTAATTATATAATAACAACCCTCTAAATTTATTCTACTTTCATTTTTCACAAATCATGTCTATATCATGGCTTAAAAAATAATTATGATATTTTGAACATGAATGAATAACTCAAGCATGATCCCAAATGATTTCGTCCTCAGAATTATATTCTATAAACACCAATTTTCATTCTATAGAAGTCTCAAAATTTTCCTACGTGTTGAACCCATCAGAAACTGTAGATAAATCATAAACATATTCATATGATTCATACATGACTTTTAAAGAAGCTCATATAGGTCAGATGACTCATACATAAGTTGAGATTACTCATACATAGCTCTCAATGATGCAAATTAATATTATTTAATCACTCATATTCTACTCAAAATGACTCATATATATATTAATTTACACTAAAATGACTCATACAAAAAGTTTCAAATGACTTACCAACATATCCCTTTTTATATGAAATGATTCATATTCATATATCCAAGACCTGTCCATTTCTATAGCCACATATCCAAATTCTATATTTCTTAAAAATTAACTCACATTTATTTCAAATCATCTCTAGAAGTTTTGAACAATTTAAAACACCTAAAAATAATTCAAAATAATTCTATGATATATTAAAATGATTCTATGACTCTTTAGATTATTTACAATGTCCTTTGAAACATATAAAGACTTAAGTATATGAGTTTAATATCCTCTAGTGCCTCCACCCATTCCAGCCTTAATGAGAATTTGTCTAATTGATATTAGTCTCTGATTTTAGTAAAAAAAAAATATGATAGATAAATCAACGATGGATCCTCCACCATTTTCATCTAGCTTCTTCCACACATAGAACGTGTTTCAAACAATTAAAAACAACTATAAAATCTATCCTATAATAGTTCAATAACCATACCATATTCCATCTTCATGCAGATATTATAGAAGCCACTTTCAACTTCAATAATTTTCATTCACTTGAGGGTCATCTCTCTAATTGTATGACGTTAGGGTAGATAACCAATCATCCAACACCATTTTTTACCCATTAGGTATGTGAAGAACCCTTATATTTTTTTGTGGGTAGGTATTTACTCTATCAACCAAGACACCTAGATATAGATTAAAAATCTCATTCACATCTAATACAATCATATACCAAATGTCACTTTAGAACACTATCAAAAACTGATCAATAAAATCATGAAACACAGAGTTCATTAGTCCCATAAACATTTTGGGGTGTTTGACACATTGAAATTCATCACCATCAACTAGTAATTACTATAACAAAAACTAATGGTAGTCATTGAAATATTATCATCCCTTGGCCACATATGATGATATCCTGACAACGAATCGATCTTTGGGAACCAACAAGATCCCTTGAACTAATTGAATATATCATCAATATATTAGAGAGGAAAGAATTTCTTCATTTTTCTCCTGGTTCAAGTGATGATATTATATACATTGACCGAGATTAATATTCTCCTTCTTAATAAATATTATTTGAGTACCCCAAGGAAAAACATTGTCTCAAATAGAACATCTATGTAGAAGAATGTTGATCAGAATACATACTTCCCAAAACTAAAGAAAATCATACTTTAAGGGTACATTAATATTGGAGATACACTATGTTATAACTATACCCCAAACTCAAACCCATCTAAAGGTGGTACCATCAGAAACACATTAGTAAATACATCTAGGTATTCTTTAAAAACAACAGCCAACACCACTGACTAAACCTTCTCAAAACTCAGAAACATTTCAACCTTCATATATGTAAAGAAATCAAGATAACACTGGAACATATAGGAGTCTATCTCTCCAATGAACACAAAACACTCTCCATCAGCATTGAGTATTATAACTCACCTCTTGATTTAATCAATAATATCCTTCACTACATATTGTGTAGGATAAGGATGATGAAGTGTGGTTGAATATGAAAACACAGGAAATCTGTTTAATACTGATGCATCCATAGAATTAGATCACAATCTCTATATATATAACACATGATCGCTCAACCTCTAACTAGAACAATCAATGTCAAGGGAACTAGAATCCTCTACAACTTAAGTACTATAGTGTAGACTATGTGAGTGAAACAAAGGAGTGTGTAGAACCCAAATAAAATAATGCATACACCCAGGTAGAGTATAAATAGATAATACCTCACATGACATCTGAATTTCCTAACATTGACAATCTAAGGAATGTATATGACTACATATTTATTCACATACCCTCTAGACTAAATGGAAACCACATCCTTGGACTCTCTATAGTCTGTATCTCTAAGTATGAGGGGTATCATAGTGGTTTCCACTTCATTCATCATTCCCACTTTGTTGATCATAACCTATAGAACCTTTCTACTACTACTTATTTAGAGAATACCACTGTAGAAATTGCTTCTAAATGGGTCCAAAAACTATATACTAAAAGCTAATGATTGTCGATAACTCAAAAATATATTGGATATGACCTCTGTATAAAACTAAAACATTGTATAATCACTTATAAGGGCTCCAAAAATTACTATCCTATGTAAAAAAGGGATATGGAATGATAGAGATATCTCTTCACTATTTGGAACATCGGCTGAAAGGGAATCTTGGAACCTATAGCCGTATTTATACCTTTTGTAGAATTCTTAATACTACCTTATCATGATGATCTAATCCTAGTAACATTCCTTTAAATAACCTATTCCTTTTCCAACACCTCATGATATGTCATCAACATGAACAAGGTGACATAGAAATGGATATCCGAATGTAATTCCACCTTAAAGTACCTCACTCTAGCCTCATCATCTAGAAGGAGGTATGAAGCATAGTGAGGGAGGTTATTATACCAGATACTAAACTATTACATGAAATAACATCCCTATAATATATTATGAATCTCCTATAAGAAATTCATTTTCATGATCGATAAAATAAACTCAACCTGAAATGAATCATGAAACTTCTCCCATGAAACTATTGAATCTTCATGATACCTAATGAATAAAAACAAACATTAAAGATTAGATCTATATAACATGATTAAATACAATGGAACCCATTACTCCCTCCAAGAATTGATCAAATTGAAGGAAATAACTATCTTCTCTAGTTAGGCCTGGGTAATTGGATCTAAAATGGTGGCATCATAATTTTTTAGATTCTTATGTCAAAACACTCAAAGTCTTTTTCTCCAAGTGAAATCATCATTAAATTTAACTATAAAGTGATCTACCGGTGCATCTTGCTAAATATTATTAGTATAAACCTAAAAATAAATCTATTTGGGTCCATATACAAATATATATAAAACTATTTGGGACTATTAAACTTAGATTATGGAGTACTTTAAGATTAATTTATTAATATTCGTCCAAAATCCCATGATCCATAAAACTATATCATAGATACAAAAAATCATGATGCATGAAAATTACTTAGGTATCTACCCTTTATATATCATTACATATGTTAGACTATTCAATTTACTTAAGGTCTTAGTGTGGGATCACATGGGGACATAAAATTCCATGTCTTAGCTTGTATATATTTATAACATCACGTATTAAGTTTATCTGAAATTTTACACCACTAAACCACACAATACTTAACACTTTTTGTCCCCAATACCTATCTTATATCTCAAAAAAAAAGAATTGATACCAATTTTTATGTCAACCCCCACTGGTACCCCTCCTAGGATGGCAGTGAAGATGGGAATGACTCTTGAAGCCCACCTTCAATAGGCCATACGCTGGAAACAATAATTGGGGGTTTATAATGCATCAATATGAGAGGAATTACCCGTGATATCCTAATAATAATAAAAAATACACCAATAAACTCCATAACATAAATTAATAAACCATCTCAATATATCAATATAATGTCATATAAAGTAAAAAATGCAAAAAATATACCATGAGAAATTCCTAGGAAAAACCAAAATCTCTAAAAGCTCCTAAAACATTTATTAGCTAGTAACACATAGCTTAATCATTATCCCACTATTGTGGCCATAAAAAATATTTATATACATATATATATTGGGAAAGTATATAGGTGTAGTTATTTAGATCCTCCTTGATACCTTTCATGCAAACATAAAAGAAGCATAAAAATCTTTAGTAAGTAAAAAAAGAAAATCAACTCATTACATTAGTTAAGTGAACTATATCACAACCTCTCCACATCTCACTCACCCAAAATTTTATCAAAATAGGTAACATAATAAAATGGGAATATATAGAATAAATGTACCTTGTATCTACTATCTCACTAAACCAGTCACCATAAACCCCTACCAATTATGTCCTGGTGCTCACATCCCCTCCATAAGTCACAATTCACATCTATTGAAACATATCAAAACCACATTTTCATTATATCACACCTTTCACATCCATGATCACATCCTGACCACAGTAAGGTCACATCACATTCTCATATGTACATATTAAAACTGATAAGCATCACATATAATTATTCATTATACCCTAATTATTTACCACCCCTTCTTAAATACTCCTATGTTGTAACCAAGAGACATTAAACACTATAGGAAAATTTCAATTTTGTGGTGGTTATTTTTGGATATAGTGGCGGTTTAAACCACCGCCATATACTTATATAGTGGTTTCCAAAAAACATCACTAAATTGTGTGTCAGGAAACTATTTGTAGTGGTTAAAGATGTTTAGAGGCGGTTTATGGGAACCATTTTAGTGAGATCATTTTCCCAACTGATATATAGTTTTTCCTGATAGTTTTTCCAGGCAGGGGGTTACATTTTTAAGCGGGGGTTTAAACCGCTACTAAAAAAAGTAACGGCCTGCCGGGACAAACCTCCGTGAATAAAGCGCGGAAGATGGGCCACTATAGAGGCTGTTAGAACTGCTTCTAAATTTAAGACCATAGCAGCGGTTAAAAGAGATTCTAATTGAAAAATATTGACATTTAGTGGTGGTTAAAACCACCACTAAAGAGAAGATTTACAAAAAAAAAAAGAACCAGTTTTTGGGGCCCCTATACCAGTGCCCTAAAAAACCATTCCAAGAATACCAAAACACCAACATAATAAATGCTGAAGTTAATACGAAAAGAGAGGCTTAACTAAGCACAAAAAAATGCATCATTCAGTGAGTAAAGTAATATAGATAAACATATCACATGGTGTAATCTTAGTATCCAATAAAATGTAGTGGTGAATTTATAATTTTACCCCTCTCCTATTCTTATACCACTTTCCCTTTTCTATTTCATCTTCCATTTATTTTGAATTCCTTAACCACTTATATAACTAAAAAAAATTTGAACATAGGTTCATCCATATCTCTATCATTAGACACCCAATTCAAGATATGAAGCATTGGATAGCTCAACTGAAGTCAAACCCCACTCATACACCCTATTTTAGTTTCCCATTGGGTCCTTTGTGCTGTATAGGCATAGGAATATTTTCCATACTATCATGGAACTGAACCATTTTTCAGATTTCCCCTGAAAATATTGAAATATGAAGCTAATATCAGGAGAGGCATCATCTATAACCTTTAAGTTGGTAGTCACATTGTTTTCCCTTGGGGGTTCGATGTTTCGTAATTAAGCCCCTGTGTTTCACACCATATTTGGTCAAAAATCTCTATTTAAGTTATTTATGTATTTAAAATTAACCATTGTAGACTCATATGTACTATTTTATCCTTTATTGGATGTTCACATGTTGTGTGCAACTTATATGGTCACCCATTGGGTGATCTAGGTGAAATGGGACAATATGATTTTTTTTCAAATGTTGGTACTCCCACATATCTTATGGAAATTTTCAAGAATGTAATATCCCTTTATATATGATTATTTGATAGAACCCAAGGCATCCCTTAGGTGTTAGGACCACTTATAGTTGTAATTTCTAAAGTGGGAAATTTCCTAGATTAACATGTCACCATCTAAGTGACTCCATTGAGATTATATATGGGTTTCCCTTGTTTTAATGAATTGAATGAGTTAAATGTAACTCATAATGTGAAATGGAAAATTAATGATGGGTTTACTTTCTTAAAATAAATCAATTGGTTTTAAATAGAATGACCCAAAGTAATTGTAATGTCATTCTATCAATTTATTATTTACAAAATACTTCATAAAAATTGTAATATTTTAAATGGGAATTGAACATGGATAAATACGTGAATAATAGGTTATTTCTTATCTATTATGACACAAAGGATTATGCTTTTATTATGTATATAGTGTAGATATAAGAGATGGATGTGAGGTAATTTCCCTTGCTAGTTATATTTAATATATGACTTTATAGAGGTTGTGGTATGATGGTATGAGATTGATGAGAACAGAGATATCACAATTCCTTACATCAGGTGTTGAGCATGGTGTATCACAAAAATATTACTATATAAGTATTGTGATTTACTCACCACGTTCCATGACTATAATTTTGACCTTATGGCGCACTCAATATCCCATGTGTTGTTTCATGGCATCTCTCACTCTGTTGGGATATAGGGAATGTACCCAATTACATGAGCACATAGGCTCGTTAGACTGGTTAGGGATGTCTGAGTTATTCCACATTCCATTCCTTAGTATTATTATAAGTATATGGATACATACATCTTCAAGTCCCTATGAAATATATGTGGATGAAATATATATAAACTATATATATTACTACTATATATATGGTAACTATTTATATTTCAATTCCATCTATGTGTCGATAAATTTAAACCCTCCTATAGTCCTTTAGAAACATGATTGGGTGGTTATTTATTTATTCCATAGTTACTCAAAAGATGTGGGGTGTATTATGTTGTAGGTAGACCCTTTATCATGGAAATAATGATGTGGTAATGTTTTCTTGGGATTAATTTATGCTGGTGTTCCATGGGGAATTATTATAAACGAAACATAACATGGGAATTAGGTAAAATCATCTCTCCCTTGGGTTATTCCATGTGGAATTATTATACTTGACACTAAAGATAGAAAAAAAGGTAAAATCATCTCTCCCATGGATATGGGTTCCTAATTTTTTAAGAGTGATGGATTAGGTTCATGTATCATATTTGTTTCACTCATGTGATTTCTTTAGAAAAAGAGTCTTTTGTGTGGTTTCCTTAGAAGGAATGGAATCTGGATCCTAATATATTTTCACTCCCATTATGAATCCTTTTTATTTTGATGTGTGGAATATAATAGATGTGATCAGGAACATTCCTTCAAAGGGAAGAGTGTCTCTTGAAGGGCGTTGATATATTCTATCAAGGAATATGGATTCTTATATTAATTATTTATGATAGGGTAGTTAATGTTATGAATGGTAAGTAACTGATCATGTAGTCTATTTAACATTTTTCTAGGGAAGGGGGTTCTTGAGAATCTACAGGGAGTTTCCCATAGGCATGTCATGCCTAATGAGATAATGGATATTGTCCTTCACAGTGTCTGACTGTTCTTGGAGGACACTTTGGAAATGGAGGGAAAACCCCATTTCAGATAGTGTAGAAAAAATTCCCCTAATCTACAGGGAGTTTCCCTCCACAATCTGCACCTATTGAAAAATTACCTGACCCATCACAATCCTCTGAATGTTCTGATTCAAAATCATCCTCAAGTGAGGATAATAATGATCATGCACTTAGGGATGCCTATCAGCTTGAGGAGTCGTTGAAATTCCCAGAGGAGATTGACTCCTGGATTGTGGCACATGATGAAACTTCCTTTAGAAGTTACCAAAATGGTGAAATGACTGCCAAGGCTTATCTTGATATTAGAAAAAGAATGCTTATCAAAGTGGCCGAGGAATTTGAGAAAAATACAAATTTTGAATTTAAGAACATAACTTGGCAGTGATTCATGATGTTGGCTTTCTTATCTACTTCAGATATTGATTCTTGGATCTGAATCTGATCTGTTCAGTGGTTTTTCAAATGGTTTTTTCTTTGAAGGAGATTCTATGTCCTATTTCAACTCTGCTTGGCTTCCTTTCTGATTATGTCATTATCTACTCACCTTGGATTGGATTGATTCTTATGGTTGTTTGACATCTACTTGATAGAATCTTTAGGATACATCTCGCTTGCTGTTTTGACATTGATTGATGATGGATATTCAAAGTATATCAGGTTTCTTCTTTCAACCAGTCTATCTGTTTAATTTTAGTATTTTTCAGTCTGCTTTATTGAATTGGAAGCTTAAATCAGGCTGGCTTCTTTGCTTGATGTGAATATTTTGGATGGATTGATCACTGCTTCTGTTGGTTTCTGTTTGATTTGAATGACAGAATCTTCTTCATTTTTCCTGCACTCTTGACCTGAGTTTTTAGGTTCACTGTGGACTCTGGAAAAATTTTTATTTAGAGAGCAGCACGATATTTCTTTGTTGGAGAATCCCTCATGCTTCTTGGCTGTTTGTGTTGCTGAAGATTCTGAGGTTCCCATTCTGGCCGGTTTTTTCTATTTATGTGCTTGATCTGCAAATCGTGGAGGGCTGTATCTGGAATTCTTCATCACTCTTATGGAGGTTAGATGACACTGCTCCATGAAGGACTTCACCTCGACAGATATGTTTCTTTGTTTTTGTTACATTTTCATGATTTCCATTATTCTCTCTTTAAATCCATGCTGGTGTAAACACATTACACCTCGTGCTTGTACTGAAACTTTTTGATTTTCATAAATTACCTTGATAACATGATCCGGGAAACTGGTTCATGTCATCACTTTAAAAAAAATATTACTACTAATCATTGTTCGATGATGAACAGATATCGTCACACTCTCCACCTCCATCTGCACTTCCTTCCACCACCTATAAGAACATTATATGGAAAAATTAAACAGTGTTTCATATTTATATTTAAACGTAAAACTAATAAAAGGTTTCAAACTAAATTATTTTTAATTTTTGTGACTTACCTACTCACCTCTATTTGATACAATACCACTTGGGGATATCTGCTCATCTGCTGATGTATATCAGTCAACGCTTTCTCCAAAGCAGATATCTGAGCCCCCAGGTCTTGAACTATGTTTCATAGAGAAACAATATCTTTATGAGAATATCCGGGTATGAACTGTCTACAACCAGAAGAAGATGTAGCTACAATCCACGATGGCCTGCCAAAGATATCAGATGGTACGAGTCCCGAACCCATCCCGCACACTCTACCATGACGCTCCTTCCTAAGGACTTTAGCAACCGGGTCATCCTGGGAGACTGAGTAGGACTTCCCAGGATTGGCATCCCATATTTCTTTAATTTTTACCTATAAATAAAATATCAATATATATTAACATAGTTAAAACTGATAATAAGTTATTATAATGAAAATATGAGTTCATACCCCAACTTCTTTGGCAGGCTCATTATCAAAACATCCATCAAGTTTTTTTTGTGAACATCTAACCACACTTCAGTTCGGGATGATTCGTGCCCTAAACTCTATGACTCCATTAAACAAATATAAATAAACAATTTAATATATTAAAAAGATAATATTGTTTTATAAAATTTTAAACTAACAAAAATATTACCAGAGTCGATCGGCTTCTAGAAAAGCCTTTTGACCCCGTATTGTGAGGGATGACTTGGTTATCCTGACTTGATGAATTCTTTCTAGAGAGATCCTGAAAAAACTAAAATGCAATTTAATATTAATTTATTCAATGTCATATCCTCTTCATATACATTTATAAATTTAAAATGAGATTAATATAATAATATATATTTAAATACCATCTATTTCTCATCATGATGTCTATCAATAAAAACATTCCACTATTCTTTGGGTACCCCATTGGGTAGCTTCTCATACATTTGTTGTAAGGTAAACGAAGTATCATTTAGATCTCTCAACAATCTCCATTTTAATTCTTTCTATTTCTTACCAATATTTCTCAACATCCACTTTTGTGCTATCACATCAGCAACTGTAAAGTGGAAAAACTTCTGTATACATAAATTCATTTTGAACATATTAATAACATGACATTCAATTACACCATAATGTATTAAAATTATATTTATTTGGGAATCAAAACATCATTTTTCTAACGTGAAGGCATATGTCTCCAATAAACATAAGAAATAGGAAGTGTAATGGGCTCTTCTGCCAGCTGGCCTCGAATTTGGCCAAGTAATCCTACGGAGTTAACCGTAGGGACCCCATATGAGTTAAATGAGACAACTATATTCTCTTCATTCATATTCCCCGCATCTACACTTTTTATATTTTTCTCCAAAGTTTAATTTTTTCTTCGTTAATAAACAAAAAATTAATATAAAAAGGTGAAATAAATTTAATTATATTAAATTTTGTACCTATAACAATGACACTCCAGTACGCCTATAATGAAATAGAAGTGGAGCACCGCTACCCCGCTGCTGAGGCTGCTAAAGGGGGAGTCGATGACTCAGCTTTTAAAGGGACTCTCACATAGGGTGTGAGAGATAGTTTGGGGGGATATGGTGCTGGTGGAGATGGTGTAGGGGGAAGGCAGGTGATGGATCATGAATCAAATCACAAACAACCATCACATGGATACACATGACATCATAAATAAATGAAAAGTGTCTCAACAAGGGAACAACGAACCAATCATCTCAAATATCACATCACAAAGTTCCATCCAAGACTTTAAATTATCACATATAATATATACATTTGTAAATCCCTTTTTAAAATGTTTTGGAATCCAAACACCAATATAAGGGAAATCATAACAATTTCCAAAACACAGCAAACATAACCCAAATGAATCACAATTCCATTTCATAAATCAACATGTCCCTTTGAAACGTGGAAGCCATTTAACCCCCAAAGGGTAACCCACTTTGAAAAACCAATTTCCCTTAAAATTGAATGAACATGCGTTTTTCTTATATAAAACCATTATTTTAATTTTATCAAACATTTAGAGTGTATAAAATACATTTTTACATAAAAATTTCATTTAAACATGAAATTAAAACCTTTAATCCACATGAAAACCAAGTTCAGTTAAATAAAATCATTATAAACCAAACCTAGATAACCCACATCATCATTATCTGGATTAAAAATTAATTTATAAATACAAGAACACATAAATCTCTTAAATAAAATTCAATGAAATGGAAACACTGACCTCATGTGGTGAAATGATGTCACCTTCGAAGAAAACCATGGGTTTAGGCCATAATAAATGAATCAGAACTTTGGGAGACCAAAAACCCCATTATAAAACTATCATAACAATGAAAAGAAGAAATCCATGGCCATTAGGGTTATATAAGAAAGGGTAAAAGGAGATAAAACAACATTGGGAGATAGGGTAAGTTCATACCTCTTAATGTGAATGATTAACAACCCAAAAATCACTTCAAATCCACTTATAGGACATTAGGGAAAAAAAGAGAACCCATAGGGATTAATGTTTTGACTGAAAAATTTCCGAAACTATATGCATAACCATATAACCCTAGAAAAACCTCCAAAAATAAAATTAATAACCACAAGACAACTCATTACCAGGGTAGTAAACAACCACATGATCAAGAGTATGAAAGTGAAATCTTATGCTATCAAAAACTCCCCACCGTGACACTTTCCTCCCCAAGAAAGTTTACAAGAACATAGGATAAGCAAGAATGCCAATGATACCTTCTCTCTTACGAGGGCTCAACTACAAACCAAATTTCAAAACCACAAAACAAAGGAAACATGGCATAATAAAACCATTCTTGAGATAAAAAATTCTGAAAAAATAAGAATTGTCTCAAAAAAATCACTAGGATCATTAAGAAGTAGGTGCCTCACTGAATGAAATTGAAGATACAAAAAATATGTTATTGGTATATCCACTCCTTTGATATTATTTGAAATTAGGAATATAAAAATTTACAATACTACTCCTAAGATCCTCATGAATTCCAAAAAAAACGAAATGAAAAAGCATAAAAAAACTAACTCCAGATTAACTAAGGTAACTATAGCCAAAATATAGCACATCCCTACCAATGGAATCCAAAATAATCACCCCACAAAAAATGGGAAGAAAACACACAGAGACTGATCATGGGTATCCCAACCATTTTTTATTTCTCAATAATTGTGAAACAATATATTGGAAGACCCAAGAAGAAAATCATCACCAAAGTGACATGATTTCAATATCCATTAAAACCACATTAAATATATAAAATAGAACACATCCTAGACAACAATTTATACTTTATTATACCTGATCACTAAGAAAAGGCACTCCATGAAATAAAATAAACACCCTTATATGAATGTTCCTCAACATGAAATGATAGGGCTCCAAACCTGAGTTACGAAAATACATGAATGTTAATTTTAGGTTGAACACATGGAACACCACTCATGGAAATACTGAAGAAAACATTTATCCTATAACTCTCACAAAATCATACCACAATCACACTACAATGGTATACAAACCTGTGTGGAGGGGCGGAAAAGGTAGTCAAAGATGTTGAGCTGGGCTGATGGGTGGTGAGAACCGTCACCGGTGGTAGGGAGGCGAGCTGGGGTTCGGGTTTTGCGGGGGTTGGGGGAATAATGTGGGGTCACGGGGGTCGGGGTAGAAGGGGATTCTGGGTCAGTTGTTGGGGGGTGTGGTGCTGATGGCCAGCGAGAAACGTCACCGCATGTGGGGAGGCGACCTTGGGTTCAGGGATCACGAGGATCTGAGGAAGATGGTAGGGTCGTGGGGGTATGAGGGATAAGGGGTTCAGGGTCGGGGGGAAGTTTCACGCTGAAAAAAAACTGGGTTTAGCTGTAGTTTTTAATAAACCACTACTAAACCCTTTTTAAAAAAGGTTTAGCAGTGGTTTACAAAACCGCTGCTAAAGGCGATTTATGTTGTAGTGACAACTCATACGAGAACATAACCTATATCATGATCCACCATAGCTCTAATATAACTATATAACATGCTATGTTTGGAGAAAAGTGTGGAGTTGGGGGATTAGTTAGCAATCTATATCTACAATAACTTATATATTTGGAATACACCTTAAGTCTAAAAATAAATTGGGTGTCTATTTCACCTTCCAAATTAGGTGATGGGGTATAATAAATAATAGAACATAATGATAGTAGTACACATCTAGTCTAATGAATGTTATTCTACCTTAAACTTGAAAAATATCTAGCATACCACGTGAAAACCAAACTACAGTCACTTAAGCCAGAAATTTAAACCTCATATAAGAATACATGAATAAAAATTAATCAACAATCATTCACTTATAAATTTAACAATTACCACTAACTCTATAAAACCCCATCAATAATTCTATTTTAACCATTTCATTAACTAAGAAAATAAATGTCACTTTTAAATTCAATTTCATAATTTTTGGATTCCACAACCATGTTCTTAAAAAATTATCTATCCAAAAAATTGTTCTCTCTTATTACGTCATTAACATTATAAACATGCATCACATGAGTTCATTTATAGTTAATTACCATTACATAATCCTTTTTATTCTATGAATCAACCAAACCCCACTCAATAAGAGATATAACCAAAGGTAACAATCATTCTATAGTAATTAGAACTGAACAAAATACCAATAAAGTTGAAAAAACCACCAATATAGGCCCATAACATGTGCCAACCATCTCAGTGTAATCCGCAACACCTTTCCATACCATCCACACCATCACACCATCAAACCATCACTAGTGTTAAGACACTGGCCTAAAATGAGAAAAATAACCCACCCCATGCCTTTATAAATAACCATACACGATCTTTTATTAATATATATCAAAGGCTTTGTCATATTTGTATAAATTTCACTTTGAAAAATAAAAGCAAGGTTCTACTAGTGTAGCTTCCTCTACTAACATATTTTCTAATGTTTTTCCAATTAAAGTCGATCTTTAGTGTAATCTTGAGCCATCTATATGTATCTAGGATACGATCAAAAAGAAAGATATTTTTTTTCCAATATAAGGCAACATTGATACATGAACTAATGATAGATTCAACACTAATTATTTCTGTCCTATGAAACTAGATAATAGAGTGATGTGGGGGTCTCTCTAGATAGTAATATAGAGTGTTTTTTGTTATAGGATTCAGCTATCTTTTATATTTTTTATCTTCTAAGATGTAATATTTTAATTCCCAATAGAGAAGAGCAAGTATTTTGACCTTTATTAGATTAATATATGAATGGAATAGATTTGAAAGAAGTAAGTTTCAAACAATCAACCTAAGATATTAAGAAACCTTTATATGTTGGGATTTTGGATTCAAATCTATTTGAGTATAACAATATCTATTTGGTAAATAATAGGGGAATTTCAAAAATATCTATAGTGTCTCAAGGGTTCAATAGGTGTGATAATACTAAATTTGATCATTTGTATGAGGCTTTATAGGATTTATCTCTTTTAGATTTCCCAATAACTCTATATGATATTGATTTCCATATGAATAAAATTAATGGGAGATGCAGTCGGTCTTCACCTTAAACCTTAAGGGTAGAAGAAAATGATTCTACCTTGAATATAGAAAGGAAAACAAAAAGTTAACCTCCTATCCTTGATCTTAAGAATCATTTAGTCAATAACGATAATTTCTAATATAACAGTGATATTAGAGAATGGAAGATGGTATTTTATAAGAAAAAGAATAAAATTTGAGTAATAGTATTAGTTCATGTATAATATTAGGTGAGGATTCAGGAGATATACTTCAAATATTATTTTTATTATGACCCGGGTGATGAAACAACACTCTAATGATTTCTAATTATAAAGTGTAATTTTAGTTTGAAGATCCTAATATTATATAGTGGAAAAAGGGATAAAAACATGGTGATAATATTTTCAAGTAAATAGGGGGATTTAAGGGTATTGTTCTGGGATCTCTTAAGTTTAGACATTATTTTATCGATCAGGAGCCTATGGAATTTTTTACACTCATGGAGGATCATATTAAAATTGAGGGTGGAGGGAGCACAAGGATAAATGATAATTAAGAATTTTACCCATCACATTTGTTAGATTTTCGACATCACTCTAGAGAGCATAAGGTGGGAAAGTATTTCCCTATAAAATCCTCATGGGAATATATTAACCAGATTTATGAAATAAATATTCTTTTTAAATTCAATAAGGACCAATATTAATGGATCTATTATCAATATCCATTCTACATCATGTTTTTATAGAAGGGAAGATTAATATGGAAGATTGCATTTGGATTTTAGAAAAAAATAATTCCTGCTTAGTGGATCCCATCCATGATGTGATGGAATTGAACAATTTTGGTGTTTATTGTATCAAATATAGTTATCATGACTCTAACAAGTTATGTTTTTTATAGGATCAGCTTTTGATATTATGATGTAATTTCATTTATGATGTCCATATTTATTTATATTCCCATTTAATATTTAAAAAAATTGATTAAAAAAATTATATGCTAGAGATAGCATATAAAACTCATTATGAAATAAATATTATATCATCCAAATAAGAAAATCCCTAAGAAAACAAGTCTATGCTTTAAAATATCCCTACAAATTATCTCCATAAAATTGAATTATTCATTACTGTCTTAAATTAAATGATTCATTTATCATAAAATTACAAGAATATAAATTTTTAAAAATAATATCTATTAAATTTTATAATCGACCATTAAAAATTCTCATTGAAAAAAATTATCCTAAGCAATTTTAGAGAGAATAGTGAACTCAATTCATGAGACTCGTACATTATTCCCCTCATATTACCACATTTAAATTGTTATCTAAATTTCAAGAATGTCAAATATGATATGAAATAACCATAATAATAGAAATATATATTCTACATAATCTATAAAAATCACATGAGGAGATCATCATGAGTAACTCGTACTAATAAGAAATCACAACACCCCTTTCAATATCTTCCAACTTTCAAGTATGGATTATTATTTTTATTATGTTTTATTTAACCATTTACTCATTAAATATAATTCATGCTAGTCCCACACTTAGACAAAAACATGAGTAATGTATTGAATCCCCTACCTTGATATGAAGATTCTAGGGATACTCTAAAATAATAGATAAATAAAGAATAAATCGTCTACAAAAGTAATGGATACCGCAAGACCTAACCCCAAAAAATCCTTATCAACCTCAATCGATTACTAATCAAAAATAATGAAAATATCACAACCATAACTATGGTTAAGTAAGAGATTAAGTGATAAAGAATAAATGGGAGAATAATAATACCTTGGATTTATAGAGATCATTCCCAATGATCCAAGAGTTTTAGAAACACTATGAGGTGGACGAAAGAAACCAAAGTGGTCTAGTCAGCTAGGGGTTTGAGGAAGAAAGAAAAAATTTAAACTATAGTGAACACAATCCATTATTTAATGAGAAAATATAATGGGCCCTCACCATGGAATGTAAACTCCAAGAACAACCATTGTGTCCCTGGTCAAAGATGGATTTAGAACCCCCAACCTTTAAAACTGTTGGACCCAATGGAACAATCAAGATGTGGGGGTCAATTGATTTTTTAATTAAAATATCTATTAGAAAATAAAAAAAGCCCTAATATAATAAAATCATACATTTAACAAAAATAAAAGAAATATATAATTTGATCTTATGAAAAGATTCTCACTCAAAATAAATACTTTTATTAAAAGGCATATGAACAAGATGACACAAGAAAAAAATAAGGGATGCCTAAAATAATATAATCCAAGTGCACTCCCTTAATTATATTCACCCCCAGTAGGGGAATGAAGTGAAACATATAAAATAAAGTCTTGATTTTAGTGTGGGACGTCCTAAATGTAAATAAATCCGCAACCTTGGTGAAGTCACTCTAAGTGTGTAGGATGCTCACCTGGTTGTTGATAAACCTATGAAACCTTTTTAATGGTAAAATTTATAGACCAGGAAATTCATACATTATATTTAAAAGAATCTAAGATGATGACCAAAACTATTTCTACCATGGCCAGGTTAATATCCCACTAGTGACACACCTGAAAGACTTTGTGGAGGGTCGAACCTTCTGCCTGTAGAGAATGGCCCTGTCCAAATGGAATGATGAATTCCAATATTAATGAGAAACTTGATTACCTAAACTAACCACCTACACTATAAATTCCAAAGATGAAGTACCCATCAGTATTTAGTTTATGCCCCAAAGGGTGGGGGCGTCAATGCACCCAATGTCCAGATCCACTTCTATTGCTGAGTGGAATAAGAAAGATACTAGCTCGATGTGGCCTGATCTTTGGTGAATCCTCCCAGTTATTCAAGAAGTTAACCAAATAATGGAGTAAGATATTAGTGTGGATGACCAGAACCTATACTTGGTTATAGGCCTCTTCAAACTAAGAATACTAACTCACCCTCCAAATTCACCTGCAACCTATAAGAGAAACCACTTCTCTCACCTACCTTTCAGTTACTAGAACCGCAGCGCCATGGAACCAACTCTCAAAAAAATTGAAACCCCTAAACTATGGATAATTAAAACCATTAAAATATTAAAAATACCTTTATATCATGGAGTCCCACTCACTTTCAAATAAGAGATGAGTAATCTTCTCATCCCTACTCTGATTTCAATATAAGCATCTAGAGGCAAATTAAATTCCCATGCATTGATCATTTTCTTAGCAGAAATTGATGGTTTTGTGATTCTCTATAATAAAGCATTGATCTTTGTTGGGATGCCCTTCCTCTACAGGGTCTCTTCCCACTCATCTATGTTTTCATAATGATGAACCACTTTTTTATACTCATTCATATAAAAGGATCTAGTAGTGGAGGTAGTGAAAACACAAAGGTATTTCTCCTTGTTGGATTCAACTGAGTCATACATACATTGATGCTCTAGGGTAATAATAAAATAAATGATGTTTATAAATAATATGGACTCCCAGAAGGATAATTTAGGAGCCAGACATGCAGGGAAACCAATGATATTGCCTACCCAAATATGAAACCAGAATGAAATTCCACCACTATCAGTCTCAAGATGATACTTAATCCACTCCAAATAGAAATCACCTACTTCTAAATGGTTTAATATTAAATAAAATGCTCTAAAAACTATATTGGGTTTTACAAACAACTTTACACAAGGTTTTCCAAGAATATAGCCTCTTCCACAGTTATACATGTGATAAAAAATGTGCGTGGTCACAAAAGACCACTTCCTCAATTTTTTTGGTAACACAAATGAAAATATTTTAGATAATTTAAATTAATCTCTAGTTTAATATAATAGATTTTTTTTCAATTAAAAAAATTGATAAAAAATTTGGCCCAAATATAATTCATAAATATAATGAATTATATATTATAGATGATAGTGTGAAGTGATTCTCACTCCATAATGCTTTGAAGGCCCATGTGTCCTTTGAATTTTTCATTTAAAGGAACATGGAAATGTTTTATAGAAGGTTTGGGAAAATAGAGTGTCATGATGCTCTCTGAAAGAGTCTTACTTTTTCACAAGTACATGAGTAGGAACCTCTGTTATTCTCTGTAGTAGTATTTTTTTCAGCACTCTAACTCTTCTTCATGTGATAGATATTTCTTTCTAAAGAAACTTCATTCGAATTCGTCATTGAAGAAAATCTGTGCAGTCTTAAATGTGAAGATACATCAATTCATGATTCAAAAACTAACGCTTGGAGATTTTAAAAGATCCACTACTAATTTAGACATGGAAATATATCATTACTTAATTAAAAATTAGTTGTCATGGAAACTTGAAATGGTTTTTTGGAATTTTCAATTGATGGGAAAGGTTTCGAAGTTGGTTCATTCCTTTATTTGGTCAGTTCATCTTTTCTTGTGGTATGTATTTCTCTCTATGTAGTTACTATAATAATAGACACATATAGTATATTAATTAATGAAAATTTTATATACCTTTCCATGGTAACATTATTTATTCATGCGGTAGGTAGTTTCATTTATGTGGTTGCATCACTAATTCACAGGTTTATGTTTTTTTACTTGTAGTAGGTACACCATTATTTCATATTAATTTGATTATACATACGGTAAGGTGATTATCAATGCACAATAATCTCAAATTCAATGCATGATCAGATGATGACTTTGAATTTTTTTTTTATTTGATAAATGGTAGGTAGTTTTTCCATGCGTTCATGTGAAGTACAACATGTGGTGAGGTGACACAGTCACTTGAGATTCACAGTTAGATCAGAGTCTTCACATGGTAAGCAAATTCCACATGTGCTAAGTTTTCATAGAAAGGTATAGACTTAACCACTTGGAAAACTTTGACCAAAAAATATTTTTCTAATAGAATACATGAAAATCATCAACAAAATTTTAAACATGATTTGGGATCATTAAATTAAGGTGGTTTTATAATAGAAAATCTTCTCCCCCTTTTTTATGATCTCTCATCAGGATGATGCATTTGAACTAAATTGAATATAGAAAAGTAATATTTATAAAAGATTGAATTAACTATTCAAAAAATCACTAAAATTATACATTTTTTTTTCATTCCATTAAATTGAATATAATTTGTTACTAATCTTCCTTTCTGGATTATCAAAAGTGAGAACATAAAAAAATATAACAAACTAGAGAAAATAAAATATTATAATAAAATATGATAATACATTAATATAGAAAAATGTTGTTACAAATAGTGTTACAGAAGGTCCCTATTAGAGATTGTAATTAGAACCCTAGTATGGTTTATTCTTAATTCATGAAAGAGGGATAAGATCCCTTACACTAGATGTAGAAGTAGGGGTAGATTTAGTCTATGGTGATGAAGAAGGGTCCCCAATCAATATACATATGGAAATAGGTCTTAGTTTATCAAAGGATTTTTTATGAGACATGATGAATGGGTTGATGGCATAGGAGGTGATGGTAGTTCGTAGGGACATATTAATAGATGAAGGGGATAGAACATATGTTTGGGTAGTGTATAGATAAGGTTCCATCAACCAGGTAAACTCACTAGCTTCTCAATAATAGTGCTCCAAATCTAGATGTAAATCATATATATTCTCAATAAAATATTCCAAAACTGTATTCATAGTATTGAGCATCATAACATGTGACTTAAAAACCTGATTCAATGGAGGAATCTCAAGATCCAAGCTAAGGGTTCTGAACATACCTTTTAAGTCTGACTTAGTGAGTATTCATATAAGGTTGTAATCAATATGTTTCATAATTTATACTTTATCTTGACCATATTTTCTGGTATCCTCTCTAACCACTACCATGGTATTCATGTCATGTATTTGAAAACCATCATTCACAGCTTCTCATGTCTTCTTAAACTCATCAAACATAATCTTAAACTATTATATTATGATTTTTATAATATTTTCTTCATCAAAGACTGGATGACTAGGGGGAGTTGGAAAATGATAAAGGAATAATAAACTCATAAACCATTGGTCTTGATTCACCATCATATCAGAAAGGCCATCTTCTATAAAACCCTACTATGAATTATGATCTGCATTTTAATTTTTCAAGAAATTAATCTCCAGAAACAATTTAGGCTGATGATGAGAAATGGAAAGAAACACTATTCACCTTATGTATTCTACTCAAAAAGTTCCCATATGATTCCCAAAAACAGGAAATTTTTCCTTGAAAACATCCATAAGATAAAATTCTAATTTATTTAAATCATCCTTTGTAATATATGATAAAGAATGTATAGAGGTAGATAGACCATAATCCCATTTCCTTTCATCTAACTCAAACACATGCTCCACTGATATAACTCTATCTAGATGATCTAAAATTCTAGTATCAGCATACGATTCATCCTCATGAACAGCTGGAGCACCATCATCAACATCTTCATCATGAGAACTAACATTATTATCTTCTTCACCTTATCTAGTTGAAGTAGTATCTTATCTATTTGAACTTAATTTTACAGAGAGTCTACTAAACTTATGGTCTCATAGGTGATACATAAATCCACTATTGAGTACCTAAAATAGCAATAAGATATCCCTAAAAAACTCTCTGAATAGAAGGGATGGTAGGTTCACCATGTCTCGGTGAAGTACCCCATCATCATTGTCATCATCAGAATATATATAATCTATCCCCAAAAAAAGAGATCCAGAATAATTCTCTCCTTAGAAGGTTCTTATGGTATATGATTCTTAGTTGTGGTTTCAATTATAGGTGATCCTTCTGAACTACATTCTTCAATATCATCAAACTCATCCAACTATGGCCTATAACAAATGATTAATGAATATGTTTTAATCACTCACATCGAATCTCTACTTCATGTGATAAAAAAGTAAGGGAGATATGGGAGGTCTAAAAGATATTGCAAGAGAGGCTTAACTTACATCATCATGTGAATATATTACTTCCTCATCCAAAAATACCATTTTCCCCTCTTCTTATTTATATTTCAAACCAACAATCACCTTATCATTTGAATACTAAACTATCACATCTGGTTCAAGACCTAGATCCGTAAGATCCATATGTCTAACTATATACATCACTAGATCAGACCATTTATATAAATTATTTGGGCCACAAACATATTCATTTTTTATGGGTTATAGTTCAATTTGATATTCTTATAAATATTTGGTGTAAGGTAGAGACCATTTGTTGTGGTAATCCCCCCCCCTTAAAAACCAATCCTTCATACTCTAACAAGGATGAAATAAACCTCAGGTAAGGTAAATAACTAAATCTCAAAGTAATATTACACAAATCAACCATATGTATCATGAACTATCCACATAGATTAATATTGTTAGGTATGAGAAGGAGAAAAATATAGCTAATCAATTTTAAAAAGGATTACCCTATGATACAAATTGTTAGTATTAAAGGGTAATCCTTTTTAGAATTGATTTGCTCTGTTGTTCTCCTTCTGATACCAAACAACTAGTATCAAAGGATAACCTTCTTAAGAATAGTTTATCTCTATCATTATATGTCTCGATACCAAACATTGGTATCATGGGTTGTTCCTTTTAGAATTAGAAAACCTATTTATAGAGTTTTATATTATATTTAATTGTGCTAACATATTCCTAGACCACATAGTCTATGGATAATGATCTTATAAGATGGAATTATTGAAGCCAAATGAACCTTGGATTCCATGAAATCCACCACACATTGATGAAAATGATTATGGAAACTAGAGTTCCTGAATGGAGGCTTATATAAAAGAGTTGAACCCTGAGCATTGGCCATTGGTATATCATGTCCAAATAGTACACACAGTCTGAAGCTAACCCAAATACTCTTACCGGAATTGATTCTTCTAGATATGTTTTAAATTAAATAGTTATTAATATTTTATGTTGTGATATTAACCGAAGTGCTATTAGTTATGTGTCTGCTTGTAAGACAGCTCAAGAAATATGGAAGATTATAAAATTCACTCACCATGGCTCTAAAAAAATTAATCTGATCCAAACATGGAATGCTTTGTACTAAGTACCAACACATCATGATGGGTGAAGATAAAACGTTAAACCAAATGTTTTATATATTCAAAATCATTATGAATGGAATAAATTCACTTGGAGAAACTCTATAAAACTCAAAACTTGTTGAAAGATCCCTACGAGCATTTACAAAGAAATATCATGCAAAGAAGGTTTCCATTGATGAAAGAAATAATTTCAAAGAGTGAAAACTTGATGAATTGATTGGATCGCTACTTCAATATGAACTGGGATTGAATAACATAGCTCATGAGGAGACCATAAAAAATAAATGTGTAGCTTTTAAAACTATAAATATTGTTTCTACTAAATATTATGTTTCTGATCTATAGGATCTTGAAAAAGAAGATATGGCTCAGATTGTGACAGAGTTTATAAAATGTTGAAAAAGAAAGTATTCATTAATTGGTTTAGAAGAAACCATCAAAAATAAATATATAAGGGTGATATCAAAGGTAGTAAAAATTTCAATCCATCACATGTGACCTGTTATGAGTGTAGAAAAAAAGGTCATATAAATCCTGATTTCCCAAAACAAAAGAATAAAGAAAAGTACCAAAATAATGGAAAAAAGGCATTGACAACCAGTTGGAGTTGTACATAAGAATATGATTCAAGTTAAAAACATAGAAATGAAAAAGAATCATCTAACGTGTGCTTCATGGCATCACTGTATAAGGTTATTAATTCATGTTTTTAATTTGAATGTTTTGAACTGAATATGATTCTGAAAATCTAAATGTTTTTTAATTAAATCAAGAAATAAAAATATTAAGGAAATATATTTTCAATGTTTCTAATTTATATAATAATCCCAAATAAAACAATGAGAAACATTTTCTTGAAAATAAAATACTTTTAATGGAGAATGAAAAAAAGTAACGCTAAATCCACATCTCATTAAAAAGTTTATGAAAATTTAAAATCTATTTAATATTTGATTGAAAATTTTAAAAATGGTGTTTAACATCTTAAAAAATTATCTTCTTTTATTTATGGTTGTGAAAAATATCATGAGATAATGAATTTTACTAAAACTGATAAAAATATTGATGGGTTTTTATATAAATGAAGATTAACCCAAATATATAATACTCATTTTGTTAAATGTAAAAATGGTTTTACTTTAATTATTACTTTTTTTAACTATGACATTAAAGGTCACTATGAAAATGATTGTTCTCTATGATTTATAAAATTATTTCAATTTAAAAAAACTAATATTTCTAAATACTTATTATCTAGAGTACCTTATAATAGATGTTTAAATTATGTATGGGTACCAAAAATTTTTATTACTAATCCCATTGGACCTAAAGTATCTTGTGTGAATAAATTTTAAAGTAATTGATTTTTATAGGAAAAATACCTTGGATGTCGTAAGAATTACATATGGTACATGGAGAGTGGATTATCTTAGCTTATGATTGGATACCCATCAATGTTTACCACTTAAAACACATGTGATAGAGGCACTGTCACTTTTAGAGACAATTCCAAATAAAAGGTAAAAGGTTTTGGTAATGTTGGTATTAAAAATAATACATTTATTTCTAATGTTTAATATATTGAATGATTAAAACATAATTTAATTATTATATCATAATAAAGTGATTATGTAATAGAAGTTAAATTTCAAAATAATAAATTTTTATTTTTTAATGTTGATTCTTCATTATTTTATACTAATAAAAAAAGATAATATCCATATTATTGAGCTTGTTGAAATAAATGTGAAACATGTTAAGCATTTGAAAGTTTTACAGAATGAAAAAATCATTTAGGATTGACATTTAGGTCTTGTTAATTTAATAATTATACATAAACTCTCCAAATATAAGATTCAGTTACAACTACCTCCCTTGAAGAGAGAACAACTTCATTTTTGTGATGCTTTCATGAGAGGGAAGAAACCCAAAATTTCTTTTAGACCTGTCAATAAGGTGATTGGAACTAAGTGTATATTTAAAAACAATTTGGATGAATGTGGATATATTTTCAAAAATAAAGATGGGGTTGTTGCTCAAGGATACTCTCAAGAAGAAGGTATATATTTTAAAGATTCTTTTTCAGTTGTTCCCAATTTTGAGGAAATTGTAATTTTATTAGATTTTTCTTTTTTTAAAGGTTTTAAATTATATGAAATTGTTGTAAAATGTTCTTTCTTAAATGGTTTTATAACTGAATAGGTTTATATTTCTTTACCCCTAGTTTTGAAAGTAAAAAATTTCCTAACTAGGTTTTTAAATTATCTGAAGATTTGTATGCTCTCAAACAAGAACCTCATTCTAGGTATGAATCGCTTTCTTTATTTTTGTTAAATATTGATTTTAAGAAAGGAAATATTGATCCAAACCTTTTTATAAAAAGAAATTCTAATTATATTTTAATTGTAAAAATATATTTTGATGACATTGTTTTTGGATATTCTAGTGAAATAATCAATAATGAATTTTCTAATTTGAAGTCTTTTGAGTTTGACATGAGATTAATGAGATAATTAAAATTATTTTGTGGTTTTTAAATTTTTCAAAGAAAATATGGAATTTTCTTAATTAATCTAAGTAAGCTAAAGAGTTTGTTAAATTATTTGGTCTTAAATCATCTAAATCTATGAAAACTATTATGGGTACAAATAGTAAATTAAATATTAATGATTCTCATAAATTTTATTATTTTAATGTTTATAGAGGCATGTTATGTAGCATTTTATGTTTAAATGAATCTATAACTGATGTTATTTTTAGTCTTTCTTTATATGAAAGTTTTCAAGATGATCTTAAAGTAAGTCTTATAAAATCTATAAATATAATAATTAGATATATTAATGGAACTATTGATTCAGGTTTATTATATCCAAAATATAACTATTTTGATTTAACATCTTATTATGATTCTCATTTTGGAGGATGTATAATTCACTAAAAAATCACATTAGGTATGTGTATTTTTATGGGAAAAAATGTAGTTTCCTAATAATATATGTAACAAAAATCTGTTTCATTATGTGCTAAAGATCCTGAGTAAATCTCTGTTGCTAGTAGTTCTTCTCAAATTTTATGGATTAATAAAATCTTATGTGATTTTGTTGTTTATCTTGATAAAAATTATATTTATTGTTATAATACATAAGCAATTTTTATTTCTAAAAATCCCTTACATAATTCTAGGATAAATCATATTGAACTTAGATTTTATTTTATTAGAGATCATGTGAACAAAGGTGATATTGTTTTAGAATTTATACTTTTTGAAAATATTCTAGTAGATATTTTTATAAATCCTTTAGATTCTATTCATTTTGAAAAAATTAAAGTTGATCTTGTTAGGTTGGAATTTTAAATTTTTATTACATAATTTTTTTAGGGGGATTTTGTTTTCACATTTATTTATTTATAAAAATCTGGAGAAAAAAATTGATTTTAAATTTTTCAAAAATTTGTTTTAAATAGTATTAATGTTTTTGTTTTGTAATCAAACAAAAAAGGGGGATATTTTTTGTGCATGTTCATTTTTTTTCTTTTGTTAGATTTTATATGATTTTTTTAATTTTTTTTAACCATTTATGATTTTGGTTGATTACATTTGATTTTATTTTCAATACCTTTCTATATTTTGATGACATCATAGAGTACATTGTTTGGTTTTGTGTGAATATTATCACATTGGATAGATAATAAATTTATCTAAAATTTATTATTATATGTGTTATTATAAATTTTTTTTCCAAGTACTATAAAAATGAATGAAGTTGCTGATGAAAGTTTACAAACTCTACCATTTTTAATTTTGAATAGTTATTGTATTTAATTTACTGTAAGTTCTATAAATATATTATTCACATAAAACATGATTTTATAGAAATACATCATGTGTATCATGATTTCATTAGTTTACATCTAAGTTAAAATATTTCCTTCGAAGAGACATTTAATTACCTGAGGTTTTGAACCACTGTTTAATAATTTTGGTTTTTCCAAAATGTTTTAGGTTTTCTTATGATTTTCAGAGCTATAGAAGTCAGATTTATTTTATTCTTTGTTCTTTGGAAAGATAATATGTTTTTCTACACATAATTATTTTTTACTAAAGGATTAATCTGCCATTATGATCCTTTTAAAATTTATTGATGCTGGTTAAAGTATGATATCCAATTTTTTCTTCAATAGTACAAAGTACGGTTTAGCAACCCTACTTTCACAATAGTTCTAAGTATGGTTTGGTAACCCTAAATTCACAATATTTCTAAGTATGGTTCAGAAACCTTACTTTAATGATTATTGAAAAGTTGGGTCGGAAACCCTACTTTCTCAATTGTGAAAAGTATGGTTCATCAACCCTACTTTAATGAACAGTGAAAAGTATGGTTCGACAAACCTACTTTTACAGCAGTTCAAAGTATAATTTGGAAACCCTACTTTCATGAATAGTTAAAAGTATAGTTTAGAAACCCTGCATTACTATTAATACCCTATGTTACTGTTCATTCCCTACGTTTGATGTTAAACATATGGTTTAGAAACCCTGTGTAAATATTCATACCCTAGATAACTATTTATAAAATATTTTATAGTTCATTCTATACTTTGGATGTTAAGCGTATGGTTCGGTAACCCTATGTTATTTTTCATACCCAAATTTTTGTACCCTACTTTATTTATGTGGCTTTAGGCTTTTATAAAAAAAATTGATCTACTTCATATTTATATGGATTATTTTTAAACAATTTATCTTCTAGAAAAATCATATTAAATCTATGGATTATGATCAAAGAGTTTTTAATGATTTTGGTGAAAAATTTTAGATAAAAATTAAAAAATTATATCAACATATTTTTTTAATAAAGACAGAGGTTTGATGTTTTTTAAATTTAAAATGATTGAATTTACTTTCAGTTTGTGCTGTTAGTTTTGAAAAACTGTTTGGGGTATGTTTAAAAAGGTTTGAATGGATTTAACATGGTTTTTTATATCCTTGAACTAAACTATTATTATTGAAATTTTATCGGATGACTCATTCAAATTATTTTTTAGTTCTTTCATTAGAGATGTATTTTGCAGGAATAACAAGGCAACAATGCTATGATTTTTAAAGATATATCTAGTAATGATTTTGGGTCAATTTATTTTGAATATCCATAAGAAGAGGAGCTACTGAAACTACTAAATATTTATTATATATATATATATATATCTATTTATATATATATGGTATAAAATATATTATATACATTGGATAACATATTTGATACTTTTTTTCAAAGAGAATGTTTTATGAACTTGGAACCTGTTGTGAATTTTCCACTTCATGTGACATTCTATTTCATCATATACACATTCTATCAAGTGACAGGTTATTTTTTATTTGACTTCTGATGCCTTGAAGAAACAATCCAATATAATTCTAAAAAACTACTATCTATGCATTAATTTTTTAACTTTTCATTTGGCTGGTTTTGAGTCTGTAATACTATTTCCCAACTCTCACATGCACTCTATTTTTTTGTTTATGCTTTTACACTAAAGGGTTATTTGTTATTATTTTTCCTTAGGTTATGACTCTCAGATTTTAATGATAGGATATAAGGTTTTTGACTCCTTGTATGTAAATTCAAGACTATTTGGGTTGTGAATCCTATTGTCTAAAGTTAGGTTGTAAGGGTTGTGACTCCCCATAAAAAAATTCAGTGTCGTGGTTATGACTCCATTAGAAAATGATTCTATTATTGGGTTATGATTCCCCCATAAAAATAATGATTAGTGCACAAATAACTCTCATTGAGTAGAGAGATATAAGAGTAGAGTAATCCCACTTTAGACAAAACTACTATAAAATAACATCCTTGTGTTATTTAATTTTATCACTACTAATTAACCTTAATAATTAACCTTGATAATTAATTAAATTATTCAATTTATTTGTTTAAATTTTTTAATCGGCTCTATTAACCCCCCTCTAGACCATCGTCGATTACCCTAATTAAAATAACAAATCTTAACACCAATCATCATCAAAAATAAGAATAAAATATATTGACGCCATATAATACTAAATTCTCCCATTCTTGGAAAAATAAAATGCTGGATAAGAATCACCAAAAACCTATATTCACCACAAAAATCAGCATTAGTGGGTCTTATGGGTGTCTATAGTGTGAGATTATCTAAATCACATTGAAACTAAAATTTTTCATGATTAATTGGATATAAGCTCTGGTAATCTCTAAAATTTTCTTTGTGAGGTACTCCCAAATACTTTTCCAATCATCTTGAAGAGAATTATAAAACATTAACATCTATCATTGAGTTAAATTTATCCTTATTATCTCTAGTAAATACCTCAAGGTGATCGTAAAAATCATTAATAGAAATTATACATGAAGGATTGCTATTTCATTTAAACCAAACACCCTATCCCTATAACTGAATCACATTCCAAACCAAATATTTTCTCTATTTCAACCACTGTGAATTGATTTCATTTTCTAAAGAGAAAGTAAAATCAACTAGGTGCATATTATTTAGCTTCATCATCATGCTCGGGCTGGATTTTAATTTCATCAGATTATTTAGAGGAGGTGATTAAACATGAAATGTGGTTTCTATGATGGACTTCATCCTCAGCATTTTTAATTTGATTTTGTTCTCTAAAAGATTCAAGTTCATGAGATAAGCTTGAAAAAGGATAGTTCGGGTGAGAGAGAGAGACATATTGAGAAATCATGATTTCAGTTGAATGTAATGATTATAAATAAAGAAAAATATTTTTGGAAAACTACTCATCAAATTATATTCTTATTCATAATAAATTTTAATAATTTTTGGAATAAAATAATAATATATTTAAGTGAAATCTCACCAAATTATTTCACAAAAAAATATATCTATAAATAAAAGGTAAGTCGGATAACCATTGACTCATGTTAGGTTTTCTAAATACATGGATAAAATGTTCATAGTATGTATTGATCATTTGAGAAAATATTCATTATCATCATTGTGATCATGTGAGTTAAGTTCAATAGTATGTATACTAACTATATGAGGAAAAACTCATTTTCATCATATGGACTATGTGAACTATACTGCGTTGTTCAATAAAAACTCATAAGCATAAAAAAATTAATCCAAATTTAAATGAATAAATATATATTAAAAAAATGACATAATTTATCATGCACAATTTATGTCTGATATAATTGATTCTCTCAAAATTCAATGGAATTGTAAATATATCACCAAGATGATGTTTCATAACAATGAACTCAGTAGTTATTTCTTATTTTCAAAAATTATCTCTCAAAAAGTGATGTCTTATATCAATGTGATTTGTTCAAGAATATGATATAGGATTCTTACAAATTTTTTCATAGTTTTATTATCACAATTTATAGGGAAATTTCAGAATTGATATACATAGTATAGTCATGTATCTTTCATCTATAGAATATATTCACAAAAACTACCAGTATATATGAACATAAATTCCGTAGTGGATAATTCAACAATGTTCTAGTGGTGTTTTTTATATCTAACTTACAACCACAAAAATAAAAATCTAATTAAATCATCAAGTCAATTTCTTATCCTCTTGAATAAAATCCATTTTTTTGTTCTTTTGAGGTATTTGAAAATTATTTTAACAATAAGTAAATGTGACTCTTTTGGATATTTTAGAAAATGAACACACATACACACAATAAACATGATATCATTTTAGCTAGAAATTAAGTATTGTAAACTTTCAATCATACCCTAGTAGGTGGTTTGATCAACTGATTTACTATTTTTATCATGATCTACTTTACAGTATGTAATACTGGGAGTAACAGTACCTTTAGTACTATCTGCACCAGAAAAAATTAAAATTTATTTAGTGTACATTATTTGATTTAAAATAATTCTATATTTATTTTAAAAAATCTAACAACCAGGAAAGAATTTATCAACACCTATTAAACTCATTTAAAATTAATTCTTCATTATTTTGGAAAACATGGTACAAAAATATTTCCTTAAAGATCTATAAATAATTCCATCAACATAAATTTGAACCACTATAATATCTTTTTAAATTATTTTAATAAATAATATAGATTAAGTTATTCTTTTAGTAAAGACTTTTGAAATAAAAAATGATTTGATCCAAACATACCAAGATCTAAGAGATTTTTTTCAACCACATAAATGTTTTATTAATTTAAAAACATGATTTTTAAAGTGCCTATATTAAAATCCATGGGTCATTAATAAACATCATCAACTATATAACCATTTTTGAATTAAATCACGAAATCCCTATAATCTAATTTTAAATTAAAGTGCGCTACATAGGCAAGCAAAATAATTATGGGTTTAGAAACTGGTTTAAAGGTTTTCTCATAGTTAAAAATTTCTTCTTGATTGTATCATAGTTAGCTTAATCTTTTTTTCTTCTAAATATGAAACCTGACTCATCTAACTTGATTTTAACAACCCATTTTTCCCTATATTTATGTAGTCCTTAGATCCTTAAAATAGTTACAAAAACTATTTATTTCTAACTAATCATGTTCTTCTATCATTTACAATACCATGAATTTATGTTATTTTCATCATGGATGTTCCTAGGTACAATATTTGACATGGAATCTTGATTTTTAACCAGATTTCTAAAGGAATATCTAGTCTCAATTCCTTTATCTTGGTATCCTATAACTGTATCTAAGGGTTAATATCTATGAGTCCCAACAACTTTAGGAATAGAATTGTTTTACACATCATCTTCCCCTAAATTTTTGGGTTTAGGAAATTTATTAGAACTGTGATGTTTTTCAATAGTATGTCTTGAATATTATCACAATGTTTGTCATTGAAGCCCATATTAAAATATCATTCTCCAAAATTTCTAAAGGGTTCATAGTCTGGTTTGGATCTGTTTCATAAATCATGACATGTAATGATTCTTCTAAAATTATAGTCCTTATATTAAATACCCTATACGATTTTACTTTTGTAGAATATCCAAGAAAAAATCATTCATCGCTTTTGGAAGAAAACTCATCTAAATTATATCTTGTGTTGATTACAAAGACATTTCAACCAAAAAATATATAAATTAATTAAATTTTTGTTTTCAAATATTTGATTATTCATAATGTATTTTAAGTAAAAGTTTTTTAATTAAAATTTAATCAATTATATAGCAAGCTGTGTTTACAGCTTATTCCCAAAAATAGATTGGCAAATCATACTCTTTTTTCATGGTCTGAGAATTTCTTAAAGGGTCCTATTTCTTCTCTCTACTACACCATTCTATTATATAATCCTAAAAGATGAAAAATTATGTTAATTTATCATCCTAGGTTCCACTAAATAGTACCTCGAGCCAGTGGTTCAGATGGTATCAGGCTTACCTCCTCGAATTCCAGTGGCTGCTAACTAGTCGTGAGGGTCTAAGGTGGTATAGTGTGGAGACTTTACCCTCATACTCAGAGTGTATAATATTGGTATCACCATTAAATAAATAATAGGAGTCTTAATATAAATAATGATAAAATATAACATTCATAAGACCCTAATAATAATAAATCTAGAAGTAGTACCATGAACAATATTATGATTATCTCATGTATCATTAGAAAGGGTAGGAAAACAAGGAGACAAGCATCCCATACAGTACATGTTTCAATATAAAAAATAGACAAAAAATGTTCAATATCTAGCTATAATCACGAGCATATCTCAATCTTGTGCTCCCATGCTCGTATGAAACAATAAAATCAGGAATCATAAATTTTGTGCTTTCCTTGTGCCATATGTATCAACCGTTATTTCAATTAAGTAACCATTGTTTTATATTATTTAAGTATGTAAATTATATGGGTTAAGTTGGGGAGATTATGGATATCTTTTGGAGGATTTTTGGGCATTTCCTACAAGTTCATGGTTGGTTCATGGTTTGTAAAAACTATGACACACCTAGAGGAAACCTTGAACAATGATACATGGGCTAAAGTGAAGGCACACATGTGGTATATAGTTTCCCCAAACGGTGTGGAAGACTAATAGAACCGCACAACATGAGAAAGTGGGATTTGACATGGATGGTGAATGGTATAGAAATGATTTACGCCAACTATATGAGGTTCATCCTTGAGGTAGTTTCTATCACATGATTTTCACATGATTTTCCTTATCGTGTTACTAAACCGTA
Source organism: Viscum album (assembly GCA_963277665.1). NCBI lineage: Eukaryota > Viridiplantae > Streptophyta > Magnoliopsida > Santalales > Viscaceae > Viscum > Viscum album. The sequence continues at coordinate 496,685,058 of OY728153.1, forward strand.
TGGAATTCAAAAACATTATCCTAAAAAATTAGATCTTGGTCAAATTTGTGTTTTAATGCCCCTTTTCCCCCAAAAACGTCTTTATATCGGGATATTTCCCTCTCAAGGGCTGTATAACCTCTCCCCGTCATTTTAGAAGAAATTTTTAGGGATCTCTTAATGATTTGAAGCCGAATTCTTATAGTAACTGTTTGTTCTTGGTTTTTCTTTGTAGTTTTTCTTAGATTTACTTTTATATCCCTCTTTTTTATTAAATATAGGTTTTTTGTGGATATATATAAGATATTTGATGCCAAATATGAATATATTTGGATTTTTTTTTATGATAATGGAAGAGATCTAAGGTGGATTCTGGGAGATATAACTCAGTTGCGTTGGTGTTTTTCCTGTCATTCTTCTTTTTCATCATAAAAATCGAAGAAGTTGGATTCAATCCCAACGACTCTTTTTATAACATGAATTAATAGTTTAAAATTTATTAAATATATTGAAAATTATTTTGTAATTTGTGTGAAAATCATGGTAGAAACCTTTAATAGTTAGGGTTTGTGGATATTTATGGTCTAAACCTTCTTTAGTGATGTTTTATGGATTTGCTGGAATTGGTATTTTTTGTGAAACATGCTTGTTAAGTGGTTTTAAAATGTTGATTTTACAAATGGTTGTTTGGTTTTTGATTATATGAGAAAGGTTTTTTAATAAATAGATTTTTTATTAAATTGGGTATTTAGAAGGGTTTTCAATAAAAAAATTATTGAAATAGTTTTGGCATTGAAGAGGTTTTGGAATTGAAATGGTTTTTTGAAAACATAGTGGTGTGTTTTCATATTTCATTATATGGTGTGGTTGAAATATGACCTTATTCTTGATTCCAAAGGTGTAATGGATCATTAAATTTAATTACCTTATGATGACTTGGTTGATTGACAAGAAACCAATCATGAGTATGGAAGTGTCATAACGAATCATGCATGTGTAGATGTGTGGATATGTGGGTATGTGGATTAGAATGGGATATGAAAAAAATAGATAGATGGATTGGTTTTGAGAACATTATTGGTTGTTTTCTGAAAAAATAAATAGTATGGAAAACTATTTTATTAAAATAGTTTTGGTTTTGTGATAAATTTTTTCAAGTTGTTTTATATAAGTTTCTTTATATAGAATTTTTTATAAAATTTGATAACATGTTCTATATTTGTGGAAAGAGAAGGGAATACATTGGGTTAAATCTACTGTGTTTCATTACTCACCACTACTTTTTAACTTTGGATCCTTTTTAGATGTTTTTTACGAGGACACATGTAAAGGTAAAGCGTTGCACTTCTCTAATGGTAATTCGTGATTTTGAAGCATGGATTTGGAGTTAGAGTTTGGAGTTATATTGTTGGATTCTTTGAGTTTTTCCTTATGATGGGCACTATGATATTGTGGTCTTCCACTATGGTACTTGGTTATATATATCTTTTAATAAATGAAATGTTTAGTTTTATTTCATTTTTTTCATGGATCATATAGTGTTTTATTTGGTTATGGGATGTTGGGTTGGTTTTTTTACTATCAAATGTAAAATTGTAACCCATATATATTGAATACCATAGGAATTTGTTTCCATCCTTTGGTGTCTTGGGGAAGTTTCTTAAGTCCAATTTATGTCCTCCAATGTTATCAAGACAATGAGAAGAAGGGGGTTGTTACAAGTTTTATCAGCTTGGTCTTTCCTTTGTGGAACAAGTGGTCTAATTATTTATTAGTCTTTGACTTTTTATTGGTTTTCGGTCTCATATTTAAAATCGTTATGGTCTAATCCTTTGGATGGGATCATTTAAAGGAGTAATATTTTTGGAAAATAAAATTTAAAGAATAAAAAGACTTAGCTAACGTTTTTATGTTGTACTTCAAGTTACTAGGAAATTGGGTAAATAAGTGTTTTGGAGACACCTATAGTATTTTGAATCTCATTGTTATGGGTTTATACAATAATTATAGAATGACATTCATGACATGAATTACTTCCTATATGGATTTTATATTTCATTTTGATTAATGATTTATGTCTGGGTGAAATGTATTGAATTTTAAAACACGTTGAAATTAATTTCAAGTGAAATATTTTTAAAATGAGTATGATGGTGGTTTTATAACCCATAGACTTTGTAATATTTTCATTTCTGAATAAATTAAATTTTTTTGTTAATTTTTTATACAAAAAAAAGTTAAGATTACACTAAAGATAACAATGAGTGGGCTTGTGTTACACACAATCCCAGTTCTACTGAAGAATAATATATTAATAAAATATTATTATTTAATATAAGATATACCCTATACCTTAAATTAGAGTTTATCAATAGTATTACCCCAATTTTGAATTTTTTATACTTTATATATTTTTAAAATTCATCTTATGTATTTTCTAGACGTCATAAAAGAAAATATTTAATTTTTCAGATAAAAGAAATATTTTTCAAGAAATGCAGTTTTACCGCCTTTTGATAGTGAACTCATTGTAAATAGAGTTTTTGAAACTTTTATATATTATATTTAACAAAATAAACTTATTATTCTAAAGTGGGATATAAAATTTACTTTGGATGAATTTTTGATATTTTCGGGATAAGTTTTATGTTTTGATGAATACTAAAAAATACTAAATTTTAATTTATAAAAACATTTTTCCTCGAAATAATTTATAGTTCTAAATTATACATTTTATTGGTTTTAAATTATAAATATATTAATTTTTTATCATTAAATATAATTTTGGTCATTGACATTAATTTTGATATAAAAACATTTCAATATTTTGCAATGTTTAAACTTTTAATAACACATTTTTCATTTCGACAACGAGATTAATTTTAAATTAATTATTGAAACTTATATGTTTTGAATTTTAAAAAATTAATTCCATATTTGGAATCATTGGTTACAAATTATGTGAATTATTTCCTTTTATTTTTTGGGTATTATGAATATGTACTCAAGTAATTTTATTATTATCGTAATTAAGGGTAAATATAGTAATTAAAGGTAAACATAATCTTATAATAACCCTGAAACATGTTCTCAGTTCATTGGGTAGTTTTTTCCGACCAAAATCATCCTTGGGCCGATTTTGGGACCACTTGGAGTGACTTGGATTACTTTAATATATATATATATATATATAATATTATATTTAATGAAAATCCAATATTGTTGTACTTTTGTTTTTAACAAGTAAAATATTTTTAATATGATGTTATATAAGTGATAGGGTCGACTAAAATAGTAATTAGAAATAAAAAATGTTTATTTAAATTATTTTAATTTTTCCATAATTTTCAAGAATTAAAAAATCAAATTAAATAGTGACATAATGATGATGTAGTAATCAATTTATTAAATGGAGAATCAAATAAATTATATTAATAATGTTAAAATAAATATAATATAACTTAATAAATGATATACACTAATTTTATAGATAACATAGATATGTTAGTGACATATTGAAAGTATTTTTTCAAATTTATCATGTTGATATTATATTTTTAAAAATTAAAATATTGAATAGTATCAAAATTGACAGAAATGATACTTTAAAATAAATAATATTTTATTAAATGATATAAAATTATTAAAAATAAAAAATTATTCCAAATAAATAGGATAATGTCAATTATATCATAATGATCGATTTTAAATCATTTAATAGACACTTTTCTATGAAAATGACATAGATATTAGTAAAACTGTAGAATCTGACAAAATGTCACACTCTCATTTCTTATAAGTAAAATAATTTTAATATAGAGAAAACCTAGAGATATATTCTCTCATGAATATTATTAAAAACTATAAATTAATTATCTAAATCATATTAATTTATTTATAATTTTAGAGACTAAATAGTTACCGTTGATAGTGACAAAATAGTGAAGAAGTAATTATTTTATTAATAGAAATATAAAATAAATGATATTAAAAATACTAAAATAAATATTATTTCACATAATTGAGGTGATATAAGAATTATTTAGGTGACTATAACATGTATGGAGTATATTAAATAGTTTTTTTCATGTTTATCTTTCCCTTTGGATTTTAATTAAATTCAATGTTATGAATAGTGTCAAAATTGACACTATTGATATTTTATAAAAATAACATTTTATTAAATTCACTAAAAATCATAAGAAATATTTAAAATTTGAAAATTAAATATTATAGGGTCTAAAATGTTGTAAAGTTTCTATTTATGTAAAATGGAAACCATATAGGTAATTATATATAACCATTTAATGTTTAAAATAATATTACCACAACTAAAATTCAATAGATTAATTAAGGATGAATCAAAATGACAACATTTAAAATAGAATAAAACTTGTCTAAATTTTATTGGTTGATATTATTTAGAACACTTCTCATATTATCTTAAAAATAATACCCTTTGAGACATTTATAGTTGAAAATTAATTTATATTAATTTAATACTTTGAGAGTTTCCAAAAGTGCCCCTCACCTCTCTTATAACAGGGAACCTCTACTTATATTTTAATCACATCTATAAATCTCTTTTTCTTGGAAAAACCCTAACCATTTCTCCCCCCAAATTCACTAAAACTGTCAAAGAGGACATAAGTTTGAATGAAATTCAACCTAAGGAGTCATCTTTTTAAAAAAATCAAAAGGAGACACTCGAAGAAGAGGTATTTGTTTTACCAATTCTATTCAATTTCTTTTCTCATTCTACTTTCTATTCCTATGTTTTTTCCATAATAAAGTAATAAATCCAGTATAATATATATTCTTATATATTATTATGATTATGTTACAACCATATTCCCCCTTTTATCCATCCTATAAATAACAATATCACCATTTGTGTGTATGTACGACTTAGCGTCTCCACACCATGTTGTAATTTTTTATTCAACAATAATTTGTTTGTATTGGTATAATTATTAGTATAATGAATTAAAATAATTAATATAACATTATAATTATTATTTATATTTAATATACCATCCAATTTCATACTATTTAGCAATCATGGAAATGATATCATCGCTCGTGTGTATGTATGGCTGTTGACGCTCCTTTCGTCACAGAATCTAAAGATCGGAAAAGGGGAATATCTGAGCTCAAAGTGATTCATCCTTTGAAGAAAACATCAAAAATCGACAAAGGTATGAACAAGGAGAACATTTCCCATAGGACGCGCAAGTTCCCTCAAGGTCGCGCAAGTACACTTGCGCGCCGCCTAGTGGTCGTGCAAGTACTTGCGCGCTGCATAGTGGTCGGGCAAGTATACTTGCGCGACGCCTTATGGTCGTGCAAGTGACTTGCGCGACTTAAGTGATAACCGCTTGGTAACCACCCGGTAACCGCCCAGGGCCTTCTTTTGCCTATAAATAGACCCTGTGGGCCCCCCATTCGAGAGGATCTTTTTCCAGAAACTCGGATTGAAGCTCCCGACGCCCAAGTCTCTTCTCAAAGCTTCCAGAACACTTCTAAGGTAATTTCTTACCTAGAATGGAAGATCTAAAGAGAAGAAGGAAGGCCTAAGTGTTGAAACTTATCAAACACTTGCGCGCCGACTTAATTCCTTCAATATAACTTGCGCGTCCCTTCTCTGGAAGAACCTCAAGAGGATGGTAAAGGGTTTAATAAAGAGTCGCTCAAGCATTTCAATGTTGGTTGAAAATCGCGCAAGTACCCTCCATGTCGCGCAAGTATACTTGCGCGACCAATACTTGCGCGCCGCCGCAGGACTTGCGCGCCTTTCAAGACTTGTGCGCCCCTATCTTTTTGGGTGCCCATCTTTCCCATTTTACCCCTCTTAAGCCATTTCACCTTTCCTATTCAAGATTCAGTCTTCAAGATACTCTTCAAAGCCATTTATGGCATGATTTCTTGATTTGACATCCTTGTCTGAAAGGAATTCTGTGAAATATCTCTCAAAACCTAGTGATTTAAACATCTTTATGTCACCAAATATTGAGAGTTCATTCATTCAACCTCATCCTTTAAGATGAGAGAATCCTTAATCTGGGTCTCCTTTTCAGGAATAATCCCCAGTTATAAAACCTTTGATATGGGCATCCTCCTCAGGAGTAATCCCCAATCAAGTCCTCTAATCTTGGGCATCCTCCTCAGGAGTAAGCCCCAAACCTTAATCCCTAAACTGGGTCTCCTTTTCATGAATAAGACTCAGTCATAACCTTGGGCTTCCTTTTCAGGAGTAATCCCCAAGTCCCTTAACCTGGGTTTTCTTTTTCAGGAATAAGACTCAGTCATAACCTTGGGCTTCCTTTTCAGGAGTAAGCCCCAAGTCCCCTTAAACTTCTCTTAACCAGTCATAATTTACCTTTGATTGGGGTTTCCTTTTCAAGAGTAAAACCCAATCATAAGTCCCCTCCTAACTTGGGCATCCTCCTTAAGAGTAAGCCCCAAGATTAGAGTATTCAAATCTCCATGAAGCACATATAACTTTATGGACCCTGTTCATGGATTTTCTCCCTAAAAGTAAATCCTAAACCTTCATCTATCTGGGCAGTCATCCATACATAAGCCCCAAACAAATTCTTATGATTGCATATTTCATGGCACAATTGTCTAAATTTTACCAATACCTCTTGTTTCTCACACCGAGCATGACTCACGTGAGCTTAGAGTGTAAAAGTAATTATGACATTAATCTTTGAGCCATCAATCATAAACATCATACTCCATAACTCGAACTACGTGGGTTCTGATTCCTTTTCCAAAATAAAGGATACGTAGGTAGCCCATTCATGGGTTCGATCCCAACTTTGAAATAATCTCTGTCCTTCTGAATGACGATAAACTTCAAGTGCCCCACTGAGTGGCTTTAAAACCAGCCTGGTCATCATAATGACCAAGAGACTTTTATATAAATGTTTTGAAGGATACCATTGACCAAGAATCTCTAAACAGATATGGATGATTCTCTATTTGATGAAGAACCTCGAATACATATAAAAGATTCTCTAAATTTCTTGCATATTTAATCATTGATTGTTAAAACTAAAGAAAAGCACATTTTATACATGGTAATGTAATAAGGATTCACGAACATAACTTAAATCTATATAGAGAGTCCCAGAGTAGACAATAATTCCCCTCAAAAAGGTGTGATGAGTCCGACCTCCCATCCTCTCGACCAATGCAAATTCCTAAGCCTCATTAGTCCACAAGCTAATGAGCGCCTACCTTTGGAAAGTAGGTCCAAACGGATGTGGAATCATTGGATGTTTCCGGTTCTACGAACAAACCCGTTAGAAACCGATCGGAACGTTTGAATCTCCCGTCCAGGAGGTCATCCCCGGATTCCGTGCGAAACAAAAATGGTGAACCCGACGTGAATCCTTAACCAAGTTAAAGTGATGTTCTTCTTATTTGTTAGGCCCCTTGGGCCAACAAAGTAATCATTGACATATGCTCATCCAAAAGATGCAGTGGCCAGATTCATCTTGATAATGTCTGTTACATGGAACAGGCACTCTTTTCTCAAAGATCTTCTGCAAAATGGCTTTCCTTAAATTCACCCCTGTGAATACTGCTGCTGTAAACACCTCTACTGTGAGGTCTGCTGCTGTGAAAACCAATGCTACTACTCCTGCTAGAACGCCATCCGCTCTAAGGACGACATCACCAACTCAGCATTTTCAACGCTGGGTTTCTAATGCACTGGTTAAGGAGTACCGTCGCAACAGTACTATCCCAACTCTGGAGGCCGCTCGTCAAGACCTCCAAGTTAACAACTCTACCTGGTCGTCCGGACAACGGCGGCCAGCGATCAAGAAGCAGGCGATGCTGACTACCGTCTCCAAACGTTTCGGGTCGTTATCCCCGGAACGCAATTTCCATTCACTCCCTTACTCTGAGGAAGTGAATGAGCAGGTCCCGCAGGACCTTAATTCAAAAATACAGGATTCCTTCTCAAGGACTCCCATCAACAATCGCCGCCAGACTCGTGCGGTAGTGCGCCCTCAACATGATGAGGGTACCGACTCCAGGCATTCATCTCAGGTTCCTCGAACCCGAGCAGGCAAGATGAACTGCCAGAGACGGAATCCGGTTAACAATAGGCAGGTTGTCATCCCTGCCATCTCCGGAGAAGTCCACCAACCTAACTTGGTGGCAAACAACGAGCAGGCTTACACACCTGTCCGTTTTAATTCCGCTGTCCAGCAGACTCGTCTGGCAGCATCAAGCCTATCCCGCCAGGCAATTCCAACGGAGTACCATAGGCAGGAACATACACCTGCTTATACATCACCAGTTAGTCAGCAGGCTCGTCTGACTACATATGATGGATCTCGTCAACCGCGTTTGGCGAAGTGTAATCAGCAGGCACATACACCTGCTAATACTAATCAGGCCTACCAACAGTCTCGCTTGGTAGCACCCGGAGAAGTCAGTCGGAAAGTCCCGACGACAAACAGGAGGCAGACTCAACTCTCTGCCTCCACACTTGAGTACTGTCAGGATTCACTGACAGGAAAAGGAGGACAGGAGCAGGCACATACACCTACTCCAAGCCCGGAATGGACGTATATCCCCGTTCCGGCGGCTGAAGTCACCAAACATATTTTGTCAATGGTGAAAGAGCAGAAGCAAATTCCTGCTCATATTCTGGATGCTTGCCAGGATATCATAACAGCTTCAGCATCATCTCAGGGACAGACACATAAATCTATCCCTAGAAATGGAGTGACACATCAACGATTCACTCCGGAACAGACACACACATCTGTTCCAGTCCAAGAGGGTTATGGGGCCTACTCCCCCATATCATACATACAACCAAGTCAGGCACATACACCTGATTTGAGTGGAGATCGTCAGCCTAACCTGACCATCTTTCCTGATCAGGCACATACACCTGCTCAGAGCAATCACTTTCGTCATCAAGTGGTTTCTAAAGCGAGTAAAAAGGCATCTAAGAAAAAGATCCGCCCAGCACAGTCAGGAGATCAAAGGCCAATCTGTAACCAAGCCTTGCTCGATGCTGGAATTCTTGAAGCCCTCAGACATTTATCTGTCGGAATTCAAGATTCTACTCCCTTAGTTCCCAATAACGGGAACATTAATCCTGAAGGTCTTCAACAGACATTTCCTCATGAAGACTTGCTTCATGAAAATTCGGTCAATCTTGAAGTTTCTTCTTCAGATGAGAGCCACAGGAACCCTCTGTGTGGTCAGAAGACCAAGGAGCAAGAGATTTCATCTTTTGCTGTAACCCATCATGATGGTCCTCCTCATGGTGATGAACTTCGCTGCGAAAGTCCTCTCCGCAGTAGTGATTCACGTTGTCTTGAAAATTCTTCAGAAGGCAATGTAGTGACGAGAAAGCCCTCCTATCTCGAGGCACTTGCAAACGTAAAACCAGTCATGTCTGATGCTTTACTATCGGCAGGTGAAACTCTTTCTCCATCAGAAGATAGCCTGGGGTTCAGGTTATTCTCCGAACCATCCCTGGGTCATTCATCTTCCAGCATGAATAGTGACTTCTCTACCAATCTTGTTGAATCCAATGAAGCAACAAGGAAACACCAACTCTGGTCCAAACAGGTAGAAGAATCTTCATTTAATGATAAAGAGGAAATGCTGAACATGAGGAAAAAACTGGCAAAAGGTGAAGTACCAGTCATGTTTTGGCCTTTGGCTGACTCCCAGTACGACATTCCAAAGATGTTGACGGATGATGGAATCCATGATATTCGTCTCAACATATGGAAAACTCTTTGTCAATTAAAGAAGAAGTTATTATCTTATGATGAATATGAAAATCATCTTAAGATAATAGAAGGGTTACAACGCCAGATTGATTTGGCATCTCTATCAGTCTCTCGGTATCCGAAGGCTGAAAAGCAACAGAGAACCCTTCAACGTTCATGCCTTGGCGCACTAAGAAAGTTGCGTCAGTTAATTGCCAATGCTCCATCTGATGTTCATATCAGAGTATGGGGTGTTCACGGAGCACTACATTTCACAGTGCTTTCCAGTCAGCAAAGACCGCCGAAAATGGTCTCATGCAATGTTATTGCCCATGGCCGGCCACAGTCAATGGGATTTGTTCATAATCAAAAACCTGCTCAAGAACAGGCTTCAACTAGTTCCTCTCAAAATCAAGTATATAGAGAACAGGTTGTTGAATTGCTCCTACATCAAGCAGGCGATAATATTGCACAAGCCTCTCGTCTGGAGCGAACACGTCATCAAATGACAGAAGTTTCGGAAATCATCCAACGGTCTGTTGAACCAGGTGATAAAAGTGGATACAGGTTAATGCGTCCAGCTAATTTCCGAACTAAGATTCGCAAGATCAAGAGAGATTTTAAGAAGATCTCAGACATAGCATGTCAAGAGACAACCCAGCTTGCCAGACTGGGGACTTCTCTAACCCAACCCTCAGAGTCAACGAATGGGATTCGAGGAGTTGAGCGGAAGCAGCAGGAACATCCCCAGTCCACCGGACTGGGGACTTTTTCGAATCCTCAATCCCTCCCTCAGAGAAAGTCAGTTTTCTCTCGATTAGGGAATAAGCCTCAAGAGGAACGAAGAGCCAAGCTATCAGGAGATTCTCTCCAAGTGACGGTTCTCCAAGAAATTCCTGAGGGATCAAGTCAACGGAATTCCATGTCTCATCATGGACATGGAAGAAGACAATATCACAGAAATGCTGATAGAAGGGATTCCATGCAATATGCATCCATTAATGTCATCAATGTCGTTGCTGCTGATTCACCAGATGAGGCCCAATCAGAGGGATCAGACGAAGATGTTCCTGCTCAAGAAGTTGCGCACACAGACCTAAATGAAGAAGGTGTGCGCACACGTAATCAAAGGCTTGCCCAAAATCTTGGTATTCTTTCAAGTAACCCACTTCCCCCTCTCTGAAAAGGATCCAATAAGGGGAAAGGAAAGAATCAGGTTACTTCTCACCCTTCCTCTGAAGGAGATCAATCGCTCTCATTAGAGCAAAGGTTTGCACAACAGGAGGAAGAAATGAAAGAATTTAGAAGGTTGAATGCATAACTACTTCAGGGTAGTCTTCTTCTTAAGAATTCTGAAATCCGACAGCCGAAGGAATTTGTTGTAACTACTGAGATGGATCAAGAATATCCTCCTTTATCAGTACACCCTCAGAGGTCTAATCCTACGGGTCAAACGCAACAACGGTTGGCAGCACTACCATTAGTTGCAGCACCAACCACTACGTCTGTCCAAGCTCCATTCATTGTACCTACCCAAAACCAAGTTCAACCTGACGTTTCTCAAAAGTTAATAACTACTATTGAGTCATTAACAGCTCGGTTAGAAACTATGGAAGGGAAACGGGTGCAAGTTCAACCTGAAAAGAAAGTTTACCCTGAATGGGTAGATTCAATTTCTCCTCCATCCAGTTTTGGAAACCCTATTTTCCCTACTTTCAATGGATCAGGCGACCCTGAACAACATTTGACGCATTACGTGTCTTGTTGTGATCCTATGATGGGAACTCCAGAACAGCAAGAAGCAGTGAAACTCAGATGCTTCGTGCGAACCTTACAAGGACCAGCTTTTGTCTAGTATACAATCTTGCAATCCCGGTCAGTCATCGGATGGGAGGATCTTTGTCAAAAATTCCTTCTTCAGTTTAGCTCAACTTTGCCAAAAAAGACAGTTTTTGATCTTACAAACTGCAAGCAAAGGGAGAATGAAAGAGTCTCTGATTTCATTGCTCGTTGGAAGGGATTAACGTATTCCTTGAGTTTAGCACTCCCTCAGGAGGAATTGTTGCCAATCTGTGTGGCAAATTTGCGTGACGAATTACGCACGCCATTGATCCCTGTGAAATACACAGGAGGGTTTCGAGACCTTACTTCAATCGCTCAACAGATTGAAGATTCCCTTATGCAGGCTAAGGTTAAATCTCGTGTAATTCCATCAGTTCTAGGAAGAAGAATGGGTAAAGCAGAAACTTCTATAGTTATGCTTAAACAGGCACCTGTACCTATTTCTACTTCAAAACCTTCATCTTCTCGAAGGGCTCCACCTCCTGAACGCCAACAACAATGGCTGTTTCGTCCAAATGATCAAAAAGATCAACGACGAAAACAATTTGAGGATATGAAGAGTAAAACATACTCTTTCCAAAGTGAGCAAGTTCCTGGTTACTTCATTTCAGCTCTGGAAAATAATTTGGTTCAATTACCAGTGCTGAAGAGGCCAAACAAGGAAGGAGATGAAGACCGTCCCAATTATTGTCCCTTTCATCAAATGTTGGGGCATCCCATCCAGGAGTGTTTTGTCTTTAAAGACCTCCTTCAAAAGATGGTCGACTTGGGACAAGTCAAATTGAAGGGTTCTTCAGCTCATGTAGCGTGTATTACCGCTACAGATCCAGAGGAAGGAGGCGAGTGGCAGGAAGTCAAAAGCAAAACTGCGAAAAAATATGATGATTGGATGGTCAGAAAGACAATCAATCGGACCCATTCCATTTTGCGAACACAATTGAAGAAGCCAATTGTGTCTCCTACAAAAGCTGCAATAAAGCCTCCATCAAAAGACAAATCCTCAAAAGGGCAGCGCAATTCAAAGAAGAAAGAGGAATCAGGAGAAGATGAGTATGTATCAAAGCCTAAATTGTCTTTGACTTTGGCAGATTTCATGCCATCTACTTCAAAGGTACGGGCACCGCCCCATCAAACGGCACAGCCTAAACAGGCTAACCAGGCAGAGTCTTTATCAGACGAAGAATTAATCTTTGGTTCTGTTAATATGATTCAATTAACAGATCCATATTCCAGTCTTGATGAGCCTGAATTCCCTGTATCAAATAAGGGAACCCGAGGAAGTTCTAGAGGTTCAGGATATAGGGGAAGACGTGGATCTTTCCGAAGCCACTACTCTAAATTTACCCCTGCTAGCACCGTATATGCAGCAGAAACTCGTGGTAGAGCCCTTCAGCGAGCTCAAAAAGAACAAGCAAGTTCTTCTGCCAATGGCCAACTCAGCTTCGACACAGTTATTTTGGAAGACCGATTAAAGGTTCCATCTTCTTTATCTCAGCAAGTAAATGGATCTAATCAGTCTAATCTTCCAAAACCAAAGATGTTGCCAACTTCAATACAAGATGCATCAGCCTCCAAAGCATCTGCTTCCAAGGTACCTGCTAAACCGCATATTCCTATTGGGAAACGCAGACCTCTAGATCAAAAGTATGATATATTGAAACACTTGGCCCAAGTACCAGCCAAGTTATCAATTTTGGATGCTTTGAATCTGTCAAGAGATCTTCGGGAAGCACTCATCGAAGCTTTGTCAAGTCCTCAGGAGTTTGAAGCTGAAATTGCTGCAACTGAAATCTATCACATAGAGAATAATCCTACAGAATGCCATGTAGTGATATCTTTTACTGATAAAGATGAAGATGATGTTGTACATGGGCACATAAAACCTTTGTACTTATCTGGTAAAGTCAATGGTATAGATGTTCGAAGAGTTTTCATTGATAATGGTTCAGGAGTCAACCTCATGCCCATTCGCACACTTCGTCGATTGGGCCTCACGGAATCTGATTTATCTCCTTATTCCATGATGTTGCAAGGATATGATAAAAATGAACAAGAACCACTGGGAGAAGTTATGCTCAGAACTCAGTTTGGAGATCTTGTTTCCAATTCGGATTTCATGATTGTTGATCAAGACTCAGCTTTCAATGTCTTGCTTGGAAGACCCTGGCTACATCAGCATGCAGCTATTCCGTCATCATACCATCAATGCCTCAAATACTATTTTGATGGTCAAGTTGGGACATTGTATGGTGATAAGGCCCCGTTCAAGACATGTGAGTCTCAATACATTGAGGCGAAATTTTATCACATGAAGGGAAGAGAAAAATCTACAATGAAGGAAATTACCAAAGTTAATGCTCCATATGGTTTGAAAAAAATTCCAATAAATCCATTTTCACATGTGAGTACAGATTATGTGTTACCTATCAGTCAAGTTGACAAAATAGGCCCAAATCAAAATACTCTTTTGGAAAGATCCATAATGTCAATTACGGCAATCGAGCCAGACAACATGGGAGAAATTGGTAACTTACCAAACAGTGATGAAAGCATAAGTGGTGACGTTTTCATTTCGTCTGCTGAAATCCCACAAGTCTATACTTCGCTAATTAGGACAGAAGAAGTTATAGCAACACCAGAGGTGAATATTGATGTCGATTCTCAATCCATCATCTCCTATTTATTTCACAAAGAAGACCCTTTATCATCAATAGGGTCGGAAATGGAAGCTTCTTCTTCAAAATGTGAAAATTTTGACATCTCTTATGATCATGAGAATTTCGTTTTTTCATCTACTTTTCAAGTAGAAACGTAAGAAACAACACATGATGAAGAGGAAGAGGAAGATCTTAGAGATGCTCCTCCAGCATTTGAAGAGGGTATCTCTACCACTGTGGATGAACTCAGAGAAGTAAATCTGGGTACAGAGAAAGATCCACGCCCCACTTTTATTAGTGCGGACATTACCCTTGAAAAGCAAGAGATGTATATTTCTTTTCTAAAGCAAAATAAAGATATTTTTGCTTGGAATTATACAGAGATGCCTGGCCTTGATCCTGATGTTGCCACCCATCATTTGGGTTTTCCAAAAGAACATCGAGGATTCAAGCAAGCCGCGAGAAGAACACACCCAACCTATGCTTCCAAAATCGAGGCTGAAGTGGATAAGCTTATCAAAGATAACTTCATCAGAGAAGTTCAATATCCCAAGTGGTTGGCTAATATTGTCCCTGTAAAGAAGAAGAACGGACAAATTAGGGTTTGCATCGATTTCAGAGATCTTAATCGGTATTATCCTAAAGATGATTTCCCAGTTCTGATTACAGAACTCTTAATTGATGTGACGGCTGGCTATGAAGTACTTTCTTTCATGGATGGATATTCTGGATATAATCAGATCCGAATGGCCCCAGAAGATGAGGAATATACAGCCTTCAGAGCTCCTCAAGGTGTGTTTTGTTACCGGGTGATGCCATTTGGTTTAAAGAATGCAGGTGCAACATATCAACGTGTCATGCATCGTATCTTCAAACCTTTTCTAGGGAAGTTTGTCGAATGCTATGTGGATGATTTGGTGGTTAAATCCAAACAACGTTTTGATCACTTGGCTGATTTGGAAGTCGTATTCTACAAGCTTCGACAACATAATTTGAAGATGAACCCCTTAAAATGTGCTTTTGGGGTAACCTCAGGAAAATTCCTCGGCTTTGTTGTACGCCATCGTGGTATTGAAGTAGATCCTGAGAAGACCAAATGAATTCTTAGTATGTCACCTCCTCAGAATTTGAAAGAATTAAGAGGACTTCAAGGACACTTAGCCTATATTCGGCGTTTCATCGCCAATTTGGCAGGCAAAAGTTTACCCATTACCAAATTATTGAAGAAAGGAGTCACTTACCAGTGGACTGAAGAATGTCAAGAAGCATTTGATGTTCTCAAGAATTACCTCTTGAGTCCACCAGTACTCATGCCACCTGTTGAGGGTAGACCTCTTATCCTCTATGTGACAGCTTTAGAGCGATCATTGGGTGCCTTTCTTGCTCAAAAGAATGATGCTGGGAATGAAAATAGTCTCTACTATCTCAGTAGAACTATGCTTGAAGCAGAAACCCGGTATTCAAGTATTGAAAAGTGCTGCCTAGCATTAATCTTTGTAGTTCAGAAACCGAGACACTACCTGCAACATCACGAGGTCTAATTGGTATCTCGTAATAATCCACTCAAATTCATCCTTAGTCGTCCAATGCTTACAGGACGTCTGGAATGGTGGGCGGTTATTCTACAGCAGTTCGACATTCAGTATGTGTCTCAAAAGGCAATTAAGGGCCAAGCTCTGGCTGATTTCCTGGCTGAACATCCTTCAGTGGAAGACACGTGTTCAGATATCGAACTCCCTAATGAGGAAGTTTTCTCTATTCAAGAGAGTCCTCAAACATGGGAAATGTATTTTGATGGTGCTTCTAGAAGTCCAACAGGGAAGAAAATGGAAAATCCTAAATTCAACAAAGTTGGTTTAGGAATTGTGCTCATTTCTCCAGATAAGGCAGTGTTACCTTATTCCTTTTTGTTGTGGGAAGGTGGTACCAATAATGAAGCTGAATACCAAGCTCTAATTACAGGCTTGGAGTTAGCGCTTCAAACACAAGTGAATCACTTAAAGGTGAAAGGTGATTCAGACCTGGTAATCAAACAAGTCAATGGGGATTATGCCATCAGAAAAGAAGAATTAATCCCTTTGTATGATTACGTCAGAGAGTTAATGTCGGAATTCCCATCAGAACCGACATTTTATTATGTCCCAAGATCACAAAATGCTCAAGCTGATGCACTGGCTAATATAGCCACAGCTTTAGCAGATCCAAATCGGGACGAGACAACCATCTGTATTGCCCACCGTCGTGCAATTTCACCTTATGTTCAAGTCAGAACAGATGAAATTAATGAAATTAGTCCCATTCCTGAACCGTATGGTAATACTACAGGATGGATGTTACCTATCAGGGAATACCTTCAAAATGGAACACTTCCACCTGATAGAGCCGAGAAAGAACAAATTCGGCGACGTGTGGTCAATTTTACTCTTTATGATTGTCCAAACCACCTTGAGAAAATTCTCTACAAACGTGGTTTTGATGGAGTTCTCTTCAGATGTATTGATGGTGAAGAGACAATGGCTGTCATAAAAGAAGTGCATGCAGGAGTCTGTGGTGCCCACCAGTCTGGACATAGACTGTCTGATCAAATTCGAAGGCTTGGATACTTTTGGCCTTCAATGATACAAGATTGTGTTAATTTCACAAAGAAGTGTCATTCATGCCATGTATATGCCAACTTCATTCATCAACCTCCAGAGTTGCTTCATACAGCCAAATACTCATGGACATTTTCCACATGGGGAATGGATGTGGTGGGACCTTACCCTTCAGCTACGGCCAAGCAGTTTAAGTACATTCTTACTGCTACTGATTTCTTTTCCAAATGGGCAGAGGCAGTACCTCTCAAAGAAGTCAGTTCTAAATGCATTGTTAGCTTCATCAAGTCTAACATCATTACTAGATTTGGTGTCCCTCATACCATATTGACGGACAACGGCACCAACTTCTGTTCTTCTGAGGTAAAGAAATTGTATCAAGAATACAACATTAAGTACAACCATTCATCTCGATATCATGCAGCAGCTAATGGCCAGATAGAGGCCTTCAACAAGACTCTTTCAAATATACTGCAAAAGATGGTGGATAAAGATAAGTGGTCATGGCCTGATAAACTCTTTCATGCTTTATGGGCTTATCGGACTACCACTCGCAATGCAACGCGGTCTACTCCATATTCATTGGTATATGGAACAGAAGCAGTCTTACCAATTGAAGTTCAATTTCCCTCACTCAGAATAGCCATCTGTGATCAGTTATCAACAGATGAGAAATCCCAAAAGCGGTTGAATGAATTGGAACAGTTAGATGAGAAAAGATTGTGCACTTTGCACCACTTGGAAATCTATCAGAATCAGATAGCACGATCTTTTAACAAAAAAGTTCGTCTTCGTTCATTCATTCAGGGAGAATTGGTATTGGTTCTCAGAGCACCAATGATACCAGGAAAGAAGCCTCCCAAGCTTGAACCAAAATGGGAAGGACCTTATTCAATACATAAGGTCTACTCCAATGGAGCATATTCTCTAATCTCAATGGATGGAGAACACATCACGACTCCAACTAATGCCAGATTTCTGAAGAAGTATTTTGTATAAACACAAAATATTGTTCCCAGATCCAAAATAGTCACATTGGTTGTTATTATGTCCTTGCAACATGACACTAAACTGTGCAGCACCAATAGTCCTAACTGCAAGACTTTAAACTGCATAGTCCCTGATTTTGTCCTACATGACAATAAACTGTATTATGTCCTATCTACATGACATTAAACTGTACAAAAGTTCCTATATTTTGTCTGAGATGACATTAAAATATATTGTGTCCTAGAAACATGACATTAAACTGTGTGGCACTTCCAACGTCCAGCATGACGATAAACTGTAAAAAGTCCCCAGAACTGATATCCTCATATTGGTTCACCTTAGTCCTAGCTACATGACTTTAAGCTGTACATCACCAGTTCGTCCTTGCTATATGACGTTAAACTATACAGCAATGGTCCAGTATGACTTTAAACTGCAATTTCGTCCCACACGACATTAAACTGTGAAAAAGTTCCATGAACCGTCCAGCATGACCTTAAACTGCATCATCCCTGGTCCATGTATATGACCATAAACTATTTGCAAATATGTCCAGCAAGACGTTAAACTATGACGTCCTAACTACATGACGCTAAACTGTATAAAATTCCCTCACGTCCGGAATGACGTTAAACTATATAATCATCAAAAGTCCAGCATGACATTAAAACTGCACAATCCCCCTTTCGTCCAATATGACGTTAAACTGTATTGTCCCCATCGTCCTAACTACATGATGCTAAACTGTACAGAAAGTCCTTGATATGTCCTACATGACATTAAACTATTATTTTATCCCTGCTACATGACACTAAACTGTGCAGCACCAATAGTCCTAACTGCAAGACTTCAAACTGCATAGTCCCTTTTTTATGTCCTACATGACATTAAACTGTGCATCGTTAAGGTTGTTATTACCTCTTGTTTCTCACACCGAGTACGACTCACGTGAGCTTAGAGAAAATATCAACCATAATACTCCCTTTGGGCCACTAACCATGTGTAAGTCCCAACAATATTTTTTATTAGATCATTGTCCCCAAGAACAACTTGATCATTAATTCATTCTTTAATTGAACTACACAGACTTTGATCCTCGCCCTCCAGGCTGGGTATGTAGGCAACCTCCCAGGGTTCAAGCCCAAAAACAATCTCTTCACATCAGTTCACCACCATCTCATATGATGATGATTTGTGAAACCGCCCCTGGAATCAATATCTTTACATTGATTCACTTTCGTCCTTGTTATATGACGTTAAACTATACAACACTTTTGTCCGGTACGACAATAAACTACAATATTCTTTGATTTCCTCATTTGAGAGAGAATTATTATTGACATTTCAATCATGGTTTTTAAAAAAAAGACTACATGCATACATGGTAATGCCTAAACTTTTTATCTTAGGTTAAACCATCATTGCACTAAAGTCCCCTTTCACCCTTCACATGTACGAACCAAATTTGTACAAAGGGTAGTTCTAGAACTACGTGGACTTGATTCCCATCCCTATGGGATACGTAGGAACATTCGAGTGTCCCTCGAATCCAGTCCCAAGTCTTTTGGGCCTAACCCCAAATTTCACTTTCAGTCCCTTGGCTGAAAAGTCCTCATGAAAACACACACTGTGTATTCATTATTATGGTCCGAATTCTATGACCCTAAACTAAGATCACTCATACTTTCGTCCTGCACGATGTTAAACTGCATTTCAAGAACTACGTATGGCTTGATTCTCATTCTTATGAGATATGTAGTGAAGTCCAAGTTTCAATTCAGGACCCATCCACAACATGATTATGGTTTTCATTGAACTATGTATCTCTATATACATTGGAAAATACCCATCTTTATGTGTTATAATCCTAACCTTAAATATTTTCAGATCTTCATAACCCTTTTCATGACTTCTAGTCACAAAAATGTCAAACTTCTGAGAATTCCTTTTGCCTGACTATGCAGCACGTGCCCATAGGTGGCCTTGCATAAACAGTCCACATAACAGACTTGTCAGCCAAAAGATGCTATTCATTTGACCATGCAGCCAATGCCCATAGGTGGCCCTGCATATTTCAACCCCCTAACGGGTTTTGTTAAATAATAGTAACTTCATTCTTGGGAAGAATGCCTCTTTTGTCCTTATTTGTCTTAAACGACAGTATGTAGGGATCCGAAAAAATAGCCATCCTTAACATATTTGTCCCATATCCTTTTTCATGATCTGAAAGTATTCAAGTCTATGGTTTATTCTTCTTCCCTACGTTTGGGTCAGACCTTCGTAGGAGTGACATTCATCCAGTTCTTCGATATTCTTGTTCGGAAATATCTTCTCCATATTCAAGTACCCCTTTCCATACAACAAACTCTATACTTTAGAAAATTTTAATCTCCATAAACTTTCACTGGCTTTTTAGCACTAGGAAAGTAAATCTCTGGGAGTTCTTTTGCCTGACTATGCAGCACGTGCCCATAGGTGGCCTTGTATAAACAGTCCACATAACAGACTTGTCAGCCAAAAGATGCTATTTTATTTGACCATGCAGCCAATGGCCATAGGTGGCCCTGCATATTTCAACCCCCTAATGGGTTTTGTTAAATAATAGTAACTTCATTCTTGGAAACTACTTCTTCTAATGTCTTTTAGCTCTTTTATCATATCATTCCTCAGATTCAAATATTCTTAAGCCATAGTTTACATTTTTTCCCTCATACTTGAGTATGGTAATATGTTTTCAGATAAATTGTCAAGGAATTGAATCCATTTTTAATCCATTTCTGGTCAAAGCTATTTCGACCTTAAACATTAGCCCCTTTATGTCCGGCGTGCATGACTTTAAACTGCCCACAAAAGACAAAGGAACTCTGAATAAAAGTCAAGTTCCAGCACACTTGCGCGCTGCCCTCTGTGCCCGGAAGACTTGCGCGCCCCCTTTTCCTTTGAATGTATTCAATTTCCTCAGAGTCAAATCCTCATTTCTTTCCAGATCCAACTCTGAGGGGGGACTTTTGTTGACGCTCCTTTCGTCACAGAATATAAAGATCGGAAAAGGGGAATATCTGAGCTCAAAGTGATTCATCCTTTGAAGAAAACATCAAAAATCGACAAAGGGATGAACAAGGAGAACATTTCCCATAGGTCGCGCAAGTTCCCTCAAGGTCGCGCAAGTACACTTGCGCGCCGCCTAGTGGTCGTGCAAGTACTTGCGCGCTGCATAGTGGTCGTGCAAGTCTACTTGCGCGACGCCTTATGGTCGTGCAAGTGACTTGCGCGACATAAGTGATAACCGCTTGGTAACCACCCGGTAACCGCCCAGGGCCTTCTTTTGCCTATAAATAGACCCTGTGGGCCCCCCATTCGAGAGGATCTTTTTCCAGAAACTCGGATTGAAGCTCCCGATGCCCAAGTCTCTTCTCAAAGCTTCCAGAACACTTCTAAGGTAATTTCTTACCTAGAATGGAAGATCTAAAGAGAAGAAGAAAGGCCTAAGTGTTGAAACTTATCAAACACTTGCGCGCCGCCTTAATTCCTTCAATATAACTTGCGCGTCCCTTCTCTGGAAGAACCTCAAGAGGATGGTAAAGGGTTTAATAAAGAGTCGCTCAAGCATTTCAATGTTGGTTGAAAATCGCGCAAGTACCCTCCATGTCGCGCAAGTATACTTGCGCGACCAATACTTGCGCGCCGCTGCAAGACTTGCGCGCCTTTCAAGACTTGTGCGCCCCTATCTTTTTGGGTGCCCATCTTGCCCATTTTACCCCTCTTAAGCCATTTCACCTTTCCTATTCAAGATTCAGTCTTCAAGATACTCTTCAAATCCATTTATGGCATGATTTCTTGATTTGACATCCTTGTCTGAAAGG
This sequence comes from Viscum album, assembly GCA_963277665.1. Taxonomy (NCBI): domain Eukaryota; kingdom Viridiplantae; phylum Streptophyta; class Magnoliopsida; order Santalales; family Viscaceae; genus Viscum; species Viscum album. The sequence continues at coordinate 496,706,738 of OY728153.1, forward strand.
AATTCTGTGAAATATCTCTCAAAACCTAGTGATTTAAACATCTTTATGTCACCAAAGATTGAGAGTTCATTCATTCAACCTCATCCTTTAAGATGAGAGAATCATTAATCTGGGTCTCCTTTTCAGGAATAATCCCCAGTTATAAAACCTTTAATATGGGCATCCTCCTCAGGAGTAAGCCCCAATCAAGTACTCTAATCTTGGGCATCCTCATCAGGAGTAAGCCCCAAACCTTAATCCCTAAACTAGGTCTCCTTTTCAGGAATAAGACTCAGTCATAACCTTGGGATTCCTTTTCAGGAGTAAGCACCAAGTCCCTTAACCTGGGTCTCCTTTTCAGGAATAAGACTCAGTCATAACCTTGGGCTTCCTTTTCAGGAGTAAGCCCCAAGTCCCCTTAAACTTCTCTTAACCAGTCATAATTTACCTTTGATTTGGGTTTCCTTTTCAAGAGTAAAACCCAATCATAAGTCCCCTACTAACTTGGGCATCCTCCTTAGGAGTAAGCCCCAAGATTAGAGTATTCAAATCTCCGTGAAGCACATATAACTTTATGGACCCTGTTCATGGATTTTCTCCCTAAAAGTAAATCCTAAACCTTCATCTATCTGGGCAGTCATCCATACATAAGCCCCAAACAAATTCTTATGATTGCATCTTTCATGGCACAATTGTCTAAATTTTACCAATACCTCTTGTTTCTCACACCGAGCATGACTCACGTGAGCTTAGAGTTTAAAAGTAATTATGACATTCATCTTTGAGCCATCAATCATAAACATCATACTCCATAACTCGAACTACGTGGGTTCTGATTCCTTTTCCAAAACAAAGGATACGTAGGTAGCCCATTCATGGGTTCGATCCCAACTTTGAAATAATCTATGTCCTTCTGAATGACGATAAACTTCTAGTTCCCCACTGAGTGGCTTTAAAACCAGCCTGGTCATCATAATGACCAAGAGACTTTTATATAAATGTTTTGAAGGATACCATTGACCAAGAATCTCTAAACAGATATGGATGATTCTCTATTTGATGAAGAACCTCGAATACATATAAAAGATTCTCTAAATTTCTTTCATATTTAATCATTGATTGTTAAAACTAAAGAAAAGCACATTTTATACTTGGTAATGTAATAAGGATTCACGAACATAACTTAAATCTATAAAGAGAGTCCCGGAGTAGACAATAATTCCCCTCAAAAAGGTGTGATGAGTCCGACCTCCCATCCTCTCGACCAATGCAAATTCCTAAGCCTCATTAGTCCACAAGCTAATGAGCGCCTGCCTTTGGAAAGTAGGTCCAAACAGATGTGGAATCATTGGATGTTTCCAGTTCTACAAACAAACCCGTTAGAAACCGATCGGAACGTTTCAATCTCCCGTCCAGGAGGTCATCCCCGGATTCCGTGCGAAACAATGGCCTACCGTCTCAACGACGCGTTGAGATTCATTGTCTATATTAAGAATTCAAGAATGATTATAAAATTTATATGACGATTAAAAATAATAATTATGAACATAATATCATTTTTTATATGAATCAAATACTTCATATTCAAAACAAACATGGCTTACATAAAAAAAATAGGAATAGGAAAATGAAGCTCTTAACTCCATAAATTATGGTAATACTAAAATATTATTTACAAAATGATATAATAGGATCATATATGACAACATAAATACGGATTTAGTTCAGGTATAATTTAATAACATACATTAACCATTATACAAGAGGTTAATGCACCCCAACTAATGGAAATTACAAGTTAAGCGTTAATTTCGCAATGTCATTATTATCTAATATTTTTTATGCGTATCTATTTACAGGGACATATTTATCATCCATATTCATGATTCTTATTGTTGTTTTCAAAAGTATTATTTTTAATGTTTCATGTAATGTACTATTTAACTAAAACAATGATATAAATGTTGTAAGAATTATTTCTTCTATATCCTTCTCATAAATTTCCATGTTTTAAAATGGTTTTAAGTATTTATTTATATAGACATGAATGTTTTAAAATGTTAAATTATTTCAGATGTTTCAAAGTGGTATGGGACACTTTGATAAAAAAAATATATTTTTAATTGTATTTTATAAGTGTTTGGATTTTGAATAAATTATTTCAAAGAAAAATTTATATTTGTCTCATGATATTTTTAATGATTTCTTTAAATTATTTTCATCTATATCAATATCCTTTGTTGGATTTTAAGTTTAATTGAGGTTGTTTCATTATGATACAATCTACCATTTTTTTGGAATGGTTTATGATATGTTTGACTATAGATGTGCTATTATGACATCATTTATGGTTTATGGTTAAGGTATTACCATTTTTTATGATGTATTTAATAGGAATGTTTGTGTTGGTTATGTTTTACCCCTTTAATAAGAGGAATGAATTGGACATAGTAATTGATGGGTGGGGATCTCTATAGAACCTCGATCTATCGGCATGTTTGATGACACAAACTAGTGTCTTCGAATGAGGTGTTGAGAGTAAGGTTATTTATGGTCTTGTCACGAGGCCCTAACGGTATGGTTATGATGTCTGATATTATGAATTCTCTCATTATGAGATTAGTTATTTATATTACATGTGATTATTCGACTAGTAAAATATTGATATGAATTTTTAAATTGAATAAATTTATTTATTACTTTAATATTATGATCATTATTATGTTTAAAAGGCTTGTGTTTCAGTTTTGTAACTTTCCTTAAAATTTTTTGCTTATTCATGATAGCTTCTGCTATATTGTTTACCTTTACTAAGCATCTAAGCTCACCCCTTTCTTATCTTTTATTTTCCCAGGATTCTAAGAAGTGTATTGTGATTTTTATGAGGGTTTAAGCTATGAAAAAAATGAAGTTATCAAATAATTATCTATGTTGTATTTTATGTTTTGAATTGTATTGTAAAGCTCATGTATGTAACATATTTTCAATGACTTCTAAAATGATTGATACTTTAGGATATGATTCCTTTTAATAATGTCAATGTATTAAAATAATTCATTAGATCCAAGATTCTAGGGTTAGTGGGTTAAAGTTGGTATCAAAGAAATTTTATCAACAACATTTGAAATTAGATTCAAAAAACATATATTAGGGAACAGAAATCTATGATACATATTGAGTATATGTTTAATAATAGAATATTATCCTTTAGATTTGGTAATGGATAACCTATGTTAATCATATAGAAAAATGGTTGAGAAGAAGATTCCATTATTTAGATATCCTATAAGTGATTCTTCATGACTGCATCAATATTATTAGTGTTTCTCACATTGTGATTTGAATTTTGGTCAATGGTTAGAATCAGTAAGGTTATACATGAAATGGTTATATTGATGATAATTAAGAGGCTAAGAAAAGAAAAATGAGAAAAATGATGTATTAAGGGAAAATATTTTTAAGCATAGTTAATGGTTTATGAGTGATGTGAAATGTTTAAAATTATTTTTAATTTTGGATTCAAGAATTATTACATCAACGGTTCTATGGTTATAATATTTTTAAGATATAAAATGATTGTACTGAAGTACTTATTCATTAATAATTTGGTAGAATAAGAGTTTTCATTAAGGTTTTAAAAGTGATAAAATATTTTATATGTGAAAATAGAAGAAACATTACATCATTTGGTGAATCTAATGTTAAGATTGATTTTGGGAATTTAGAGACCTTTTTAGAAAGTGAATTTTCAAAAAACAATTTTAGTCAAGTATTAATGTTATAAGGGATTATGTTGAACATTTGAAATTATTATTTGAGGTTAGATAATTTTTTATTGGATTATTTCACCAAACTTTTTTGGGTTTAGAAAACATTTAGAGGATGAAGAAAATAAATGGGTGGATTATGATTTATCAAAAGTGCTTTAGGTGTAAAAAATCATTTTGAACTATAATTTCTAGGTGTAAGGGATGAATTGAAAATAGATCGAATCACAAGAAAATTATGAGATTATGTTTATGACATGGAATGAAATTAATAAATATTTCTAGAGTTCTTATCTTGATAGTAAAATGATCCCCCAACTCTAAGAAAAAAGTATTTAAAAAATGTTTTACTCTAATAGATTAATTTTTATTGAACCAATGGTATTTTAAATCATCATATATTTATGGCTTTGAGTCCCTTACTTTTCCATTTATAATTTACATTTTTATGATTGGTGACCTCAATCACTCCCTATAAATATTTATTTTTTCCCTTCAAGTATGCATATCTACATTCCTCTAATGTTATCCTATTTGAAAGCCTAATTTGGTGGTGACCTTCACATTTTCCCTTCCCTCTTATTATTATTAAATTTTATTAAACCTATTTTTGATTTGATTTTTCCACAAAGGTAATATTTTTATCATCAACCATTAATTTTCTAAGTGAAATTTTAAATTGCGAGGATGAAATTTATTAAAGGGTGGGAGAATATAACACTATGAGATATTTCAATATTTTCATGTATGAATAAAGTAATTTTTTCTTGGTTTTTTTATATAACACAATGATAATATTACACTAAACACACCAATGAGTTAGCTTTTGTTACACGCAAGGCCCAGTTATACGGAAGAATAATATATTAATAAAATAATATTATTTAATATAAGATATAATCTAGATGTTAAATTAGCCTTTATGAATAGTATTATCCAAATTTTTAATTTTATATATTCCATATAATTTTAACTATCATATTATGTATTTTCTAAACATGATATAAGAAAATATTCCATTTTTTCAGATAAAAGAAGTATTTTAAAAAAAAATGCAGTTTTACCACCTTTTGATAGTATACCCATTTTAACTCTTTTTTTGAAATGTTTATATACTATATTTAACAAACTAAAATTACTATTTAGAAGATGGATATAAAAATTTACTTTGGATAAATGTTTTTTACTTTTCTGATAAGTTTTAAGTTTTGATAAATAGTAAAAAATATATTAAATTTTAATTTTTGACAAATTTTTTCATTGAAATAATTTATACTGTTAAATTATATATATTTTTTAAATTATAAATATATTATATTTTTATCATTTATTATAATTTTGGTGACTCGCATTAATTTTACCAACAATTTTGATGTATAAACATTACAATATTTTGTAATGTTTTAACTTTTAAAAACCTTTTTTTCATTCTGACAAAGGGATTGATTTTAAATTAATTACTTTAAATTATGTGTTTTGAATTTTTATATTTTTTTCCTTATTTTTAATCATTGGGTCCAAATTATGTGTATAGGGTTCTTTTATTTTATGCCATTATGAATAGTAACTTTAGTAATTTTTTTTATAACTGTGATTAAGGGTAAATCAGATAATTAAAGGTTAAAATAATATTATAATTTCCCTAACACTTGCCCTAATTTCATTAGGTAAGTTGTTTTTGACCAAAACCATTCTATGGTCTATTTTGGGACCACTTTGATGACTTTAATATTTTTATAATATTATATTTAATGAAAATCTAATTTTGTTATACTTCTATTTAGACAAGTATAATATTTTAATATGAGGTTATATAAGAGATATAATCAAATATAAATAGTTATTATATATAAAAAAATTATATATATTATGGAAATTTATTTATAATTTTGAGTAAATAAACAATTAATTTAATTGGTGACATAATGATGATGTCATACTTGATTTATTAAAGGGGGAATCAATTAAATGATATCAATAATATTAAAATATATATAATATAACTTAATGAATGATATCCAATAATTTTATAGATAACATACACATGTTATTTATATATTTGACTTATTTGTTCAAATTAATCATCTTGGTTTTGTATTTTTTAAAATGAAAATATTGAATCATATCAAAATTGACATAAATGATACTTGGAAATAAATAATATTTCATTAAATGTTATAAAATTATTAAAAATATGTAATTTATCCAAATAACTATGATAATGTGAAATATATCACAATTATCCATTTATAATAATTTAATTTACATTTTTTCATGAAAAGTACAAAGATATTATTAAAATCAAAGAATGTGACAAAATGTCACACTCTCATTTATTATATGTACAATAATTTTAATATACAGATAACCTAGAGATAAATTAGATCATGAATAGTATTTTGAAATACAAAATTATTATATACATCATAGTAACTTATTTATAATTTTTAGATACTAAATAAATACTATAAATAGTGACACAATAGTGAAGAAGTGATTATTTTATTAATAGAAATATCAAATAAATGATTTTAAAAATATTAAAATAAAAATATAATTTCACAAAAATTGAGGTTATAAGTAACTTTTATAGGGGCCTATAATTTTTTAGAAGTGTATTAAACATTTTTTTTTCAAAGTTATATTTCTATTTGTATTTTAATTAAAGTTAATGTTATTAATAGTGTCAAAATTTACTCTATTGATATTTTATAAAAATAACATTTTATTAAATTATTTAAAAAACATAAAAATATTTAAAAATGTTGAAGTGATAATTATAATGTCTAAAATTTTATAAAGTTTAAATACATGTAAAATTTACACTATATAGGTAAATATTTATAACCATTTAATGTTTAGAATATTATAAAAAGAATTAAAATTAAATAGATTAATTAAGGATAAATCAAAATGATCCGGTTTAAAATAAAATACAAAGAGGTCTAAATTTTATTTTTTGATAGGATTTAGACCCATCCTTATCTTATATTATAAATAATTTACTTTTTATCTATTTGTACTTGAAAATTAATTTATATTAATTTTATACATTGAGAGTTTTCTAAAGTTCCTGTCACCTCTCTTAAAAAATGGCACATCTCCTTCTCTACTAATCACATATCATAAGACATTTGGATTGAACAAACCCTACACATTTATCCTCCCAAAATCCATAATTTAATTTTAGAGTCCATACTTTTGGAAAAAAGACAACCTATAATGTTTTTTTGCAAAAATCAAAAGAAGACACTCAAAGATAAGGTCATTATTTTACCAATTCAATTTAACTTATTTTCTTATTCTACTTTCTATTTATATGTTGTTTCCATTATAAATTATTAAATCCAGTATAATATATTTTATTAGATGTTATTATATTTATTTTACAACTATATTCCCCATTTTATCCATCCAACAAATAACAATGTCACCATGCATGTGTACGTACAGCTTATCATCTCCACATTGTGGTGTAATGTGTTATTCAACACTAAATTATTTGTTTGGTTATAATTATGACAATAATGGATATAAAAATTAATATAACATGATAATTATTCTTTATAATTAATATATTATCCAATTCCATACTATTTAACCATCAAGGTAATGATATCGTCACTCTTGTGTACAAACAGCCTACCGTCTCCACGACGCAGTGAGATTCATTCTCCATGTTAACCATTAAAGAATGATTATAAAATTTATATGACGAGTAAAAAATAATAATTATGAACTTAATATCATAATTTATGTGAATCAAATACATCATATTCATAACAAAAATAACTTACAATAAAAAACTAGAAAGGGAAAATGAAGTAGTTAACAACCGAAATTATGGTAATACTGATATATTATTAACAAAATTATATAAGAGGATAATATATGACATCATAAATATGGATTTATTTATGGTATAATTTAATAACATACTTTAACCATTATATAGGAGATTAAGGCACCCTCGACAAAAGTAATGTACAAGGTAAGGGTTAATTTCAAAATCTCATTATTATATGAGATTGTTTGTGCTTATGTATTTACTGGGACATATTTATCATCCATGTCCATGACTCTTAAAAATGTTTTCAAAAGGATCCTTTTTAAGGTTTTGTATAAAGTAAACTTCAGATAAAACATTGTTTTAAATCTTTTAATGATTTATTCTTCTATATATTTCTCATTAATGTCTATGTTTTCAAATGGTTTTAAGGATTAATTTATACATACATTAATGTTTTAAAATATTAATTCCATTCAAAAGATTCAAGGTGGTATGGAAACATTTTATTAAAAAATCTATTTTTAAATTTCTTCTACAAGTTTGTAGATTTTGAATAAATGATTTCATAGAAAAAGGGTTATTTTTCTTAAGAAATGTTTAATGATTTTTTAAATTATTTTCATCAAGGTCAACATCATTTCTTGTATTTTAGGTTTAATTGAGGTTGTTTTCTTATGAAAAAATATACCACATTTTATTGAATGGTTTGTGATATATTTGGCTGTGGATGTACTATTTTGATATCATTCATTATTTATGGTTAAAGTATTATCATTTTTTATTCTAGTTTTAATATGAATGTTTATGTTGGTTATGTTTTACCCCTTTAATAAGAAGAATGCATTAGAATTAGTAAGTGATGGGTGTGGCCCTCTATAGCCCCTCGATGCATCGTTAGTTCTAAGATACAAACTAATGTTTTGGCATGAGTCTTTGGAGGTATGGTTATGTATGGTCTTGGTATAAGGTCTTGATGGTATGGTTATGATGTCTGGAATTATGCATTTCTTCATTATGAGATTAGTTATTGATATTACATGTGATTATTAAACAAGTAGAATATCCATGTGAATGATTAAATTATATTATTCGATTTACTCCTCTAATATTATGTTGATTATTATGTTTAAAAGACTTGTGTGTTGGTTTTATACCTTTACCAAAAAGTTTAATCTTATTCATGATAGCTTCCACTATATTATTTACCCTTACTGTGAATCTGATCTCACCCCTTTCTTATATATAGTTTTCCCAATATTCCAAGAAGTGTTTTATGATTGTTGTGAAGGGTTAATCTAGGAAAATAATGGAGTTATTAATGAATTATCTATGTTGTATTTTATTTTTCGAATTATAATGTAAAGTTCATGTATTCAATCTATTTTACAAGACTTCTAAACTGATCAATCCTTCGGGATATGATTCCTTATAATCATGATAATGTAATAAAATAATGCATTTGATCTAGTCTTTTGGGGTGAGATCATTATAGTTCGTATCAGAGTAATTTCATCAATAACCTTGGAAATTAGATTTAGAAAACATAGATTAGGGAACATAACACTAGGATAGGCTTTGAGGGTATGTCTAATAATATAAATTATCATTTACATTTTGTAATGGATAAATTAGGTTAATCCTATGGAAAAATTGTTGAGAAAAATATTCCACCGTTTAGAGATCATATAAGTAATTCCTCATGACTACATCACTATTATTAGTGTTTCTCACAATATGCTTTGAATTTTGGTCAATGGATTGAATCGGAAAGGTTATACATGAAATGGTTATAATACTTGTAAGGAAGAGGCTACAAAATAAAATTCATATGAAGTAGTTATTAAGAAATAATATGTTTAAACATAGTTAATGTTTTAAGAGTAAAGTGAAATGAATAAGGTTATTTTGTATTTTGGATTCAAGAATCATTACATCAATGGTTTTATGGTTATAAGATTCAAATGATATAAAATTATTTCACTTCAGTACTTTTTCTTTATGAATTTGGAAGCATAAGAGTTTTGATTAAGGTTTTACTGGGGACTAAATATTTTATATGTGAAAATAAGAGAAACATTACATTGTTTAGGGAATTTGATGTTAAGATTGATTTTTTGAATTTAGAGATTTGTTTTTGAAAATGAATTTGAATGGAAGTATTTTCGTAAAGTATTAAAGTTGGAATTGATTATATTGAACATTGGATATTATTATTTGAGGTTAAATAATTATTTTATTGGAAAATTTATCTTAACCTTTTTGGTTTCAATAAAATTTTAGAGGATGAATAAAATACTTCCAGGCATTATGATATAATGAAAATGCTTCAGATGTGAAAATATAATTTTGAACTATCATTTCCAGGTGTAAGTGATTAATTGAAAGTAGATCAAGGCATAACCAAATGATGAGATTATGCTTATAAAATTGAATGAAATCAATAAATTTTTCTAGACTTCTTATCTAGATAGTAGAATGATACCCCGAGTCTAGGAAAAAGTATCTAGGAATATATTTTATCATAATAGCTTAATTTTTGTTGAACCAATGGAATTTTAAATCATCATAGATTTATGGATTTAAGGCCCTCAATTTTACATTTATCATTTACCTGTTTCTGATTTATAACCTCAATCACTCCCTATATATAATTATGATTTTACTACAAGGACATATCTCAAAATTCCACTAATGATCCCCATTTGGAAAGAAAAACTTGGTGGTGACCATCACATTTCCATTTAACTATTATTAATATTATATTTAATTAAGTCAATTTTTGATTTAGGTTTTCTACAATGGTTTTTTTAGTATCATCCTTTTATTTTCAAAGTGTAATTTCAAATTGCAGGGATATGATTTATTGAAGGAGGGGAGAATGTAACACCCTGAGACATTAAAATATTTTCATTTGTGAATAAAATAAATTTTTTTCTCACCATTTTTTACGCAATACAATTTTAAGATTACACTAAACAGAGCAATGATTTGGTTTGCGTTACATGCAAGGCCCAGTTCTACTGAAGAACAATATATTAATAAAATATTATTATTTTATATAAGATATAACATAGATGTTAAATTAGAGGTTATGAATATTATTAACTCTAATTTAATTTTATATATTTCATATAATTATAACATTTATATTATGTGTTTTCTAGACATGATATAAGAAAAGATTCCATTTTTGGATAAAGTATTTTTTCAAAAAATACAGTTTTTCAACCTTTTGATAGTGCACCAATTTTTTATATATTTTTTGAAAATTTTATATATTCTATTTAATAAAATAAACATCTTCTTTGGAAGCAGGAAATAAATATTTACTATGAATGAATTTTTTATATTTTTCTGATATGTTTTTAGTTTTGATGAATAGTAAAAAATATTAATTTTTAATTGATAAATTTTTCATCAAAATAATTTATAGTGTTAAATTATAAATTTTAATTGTTTTAAATTATAAGAAGATTATATTTTTATTATTTAATATAATTTTCTTCATGGGTATTAATTTTACCATGAATTTTGATGTAAAAACATTTTAATCTTTTGTAATGTTTTAACTTTTAAAAACCTGTTTTTCATTACGACAAGGGGATTAATTATAAATTAATTACTACAAATTCTGTGTTTTGAATTTTTAAAAATGGAATCCATTTTTGGTAGTAGTGGATCCAAATTATTTAAATAGTTCCCCTTTATTTTTGGGCATTATGAATATTAACTTTTGTAATTTTTTTATTAACACAGTTAAGGGTAAATAGTGTAATTAAAGGTAAAAATAATTTTATAATTTCCATAAAACATGTACTAAATTCATTGGGTGACTGCTTTTAGATCAAAATTATTCATTGGTCATTTTGGGACCACATAGATCCACTTGGATGACTTTAATATATTTATAATATTATTTGTAAAGAAAATCCAATTTTATTATACTTTTGTTATTAACAACTAAAATATTTTAAATATTAAGTTATATAAGTGATATTGTTGACTATAAATATTTATGATAAATAAAAAAATTATATCTATATTATGGTAATTTATTTATAATTTTTAGGAAATTAATAATTCAATTAAATGGTGACACAATGATGATGTAATAGTTAATTTATTAAAGGGAGAATCAATTAAATGATATTAATAATATTAAAATAAATATAACATGACTTAATAAATGATATATCATAGAAATTTTAGTGAAATATTTGAAATATTTTTTCAAATTTTTCATGTTGGTTTTATATTTTTAAAAATAAAAATATTAAATAGTATCAAAATTGACCTAAATGATACATTAAAATAAATATGATTTTATTAAATTTAATAAAATTCATAAAAATATATAATTTTGAAAAATATCTAGGATAATTTCTAATATATCATAATGATCAATTTTTAAACATGTAATCAACACTTGTCAATGAAAATGACATAGATATTATTAAAATCAAAGAATTTGACAAAATGTCACACTCTCATTTCTTATGAGTACAATCATTTTCATATAGAGATAACCTGGATATAAATTCTATTATGAATAGTCTATGAAAATATAAAATAATTATCTAAATCATAGTAATTTATTTATAATTTTTAGAGAATAAATAATTACTATAAATAGTGAAACAATTTTGAAGAAGTAATTATTTTATTAATAGAAATATCAAATAAATGATTTTAAAAATATTAAATAAATATAATTTAACATAATTGAGGTGATCCACGAATTTTTTAGGTAAATATGACATGTTAAGAGTTTATTAAAGTTTTTTTATGTAAACTTTCTATTTATAATTTAATTAAATTCAATGTTATGAATAGTGTTAAAATTGACAGTATTGATATTTTATAAAAATAACAATTTATTAAATTATTTAAAAATAATAAAAATATTTAAAAATTACAAAGTGATAATTATAGGGTATAACATGCTATAAAGTGTCTATTTATGTAAAATTTACACCATTTAGGTAAATATTTTCAACCATTTAATATTCAGAATATTATTTGCACAATTAAAATTAAAAAGATTAATTAAGGATAAATCAAAATGATAAATTTTAAAATTAAATACAAACAAGCCTAAGTTTTATTGGTTGAGAGGATTTCTACCCAACCTCATATTAACTTAGAAATAATTCTCTTTGGAGCCATTTTGAATTGAAAAGCAATCTATATTAATTTAATCACACCTCTAAAGCCCTTTGGCTCAGACGAACCCTTCCAATTTCTCCTCACAAGTTCCCTCACTTAATCCTAGAGGCCATACATTGAGAATAAACCCAACCTAAGGAGTAATTTTGTGAAAATTAAAAGGATACACCTAAAGAAGAGTTAATTTTTTTCCAATTAAATTAAATTTCTTTTCTTTTTCTACTTCTTCTTCCTATGTTGTTTCCAAACTTATGTAATAAATCCTATATAATATATATACTGATATGTTTTTAAAATTATTATACAACCATATTCCTCCTTTTATCTATACTATAGAGAAAAACATCACCATGCATGAGTATGTTGATTAAATAAGGTTTCCTTAAGAATTTTTCATTCCTTTAGGTTTTGAAAATCACAAACACTCTATTTTAAGGAAAAATGTATTTTATCCTGATAAGAGAAATTTTCCTTAAGAAAATTTTCCTTCCTCAAGGAAATTTTTATCCTTACCCAATTTTATCTTAATATGGAAATTTTTTCTTTCCCAAGGAAAATTTATCCTTATCATGTTTTTATTGTTAATATTCTATATTTAAAATTCTATTTAGTATCTAAAACCTCAGAATCTTATAAATACTTAGACATAGAGAATTCTGTTTTCAAGATCCGAATTTAGGTTCTGAATTTTCTGAATTCAAACTCTGAACTTTCTGAGTTCAAACTCCGAATTCTTCTAAATTCAGACTCTGAACTTCCTGAGTTTAGACTCTGAATGCTTCTGATAAAGAAAATGATTAGTAAAATATTCCTAAACCATTTACCCGAGAAGACTTCTTACCCTATGTTGATGAACATGTCTTACCAAACCCAAATCAGGTATTTCTAAAAAGTCATCCTAGTGATAGTATCATTGGTTATGTAAATCAACCTGTAAGGACAAGAAGTTCTTTAAGAAATGAAGTTGAACATCTAGCATTCGTTTCCAAATTAGAACCAAAAAGCCCTGATGAAGCTTTAGATAATGATGATTAGATAAAATCTATGCAAGTTGAGCTAAATGAATTCTACAGGAATAAAGTCTAGACCTTGGTTGAAATACCTAAGGGAACTTCTGTTCTTGGAGTAAAATGGGTCTTTAGAAACAAGTGTGATGAAATTGGAGTCATTGTCAAAAATAAATCTGGATTGGTTTCTAAAGGCTATAATAAACAAGAAGAAATAAACTATGAAGAAACCTATGCTCCAGTAGCTAGACTTGAATCTATTCGTATTCTACTTGCCTTTGCAGCATTATTCAATTTCAAACTTTTTCAAATGGATTTTAAATGTTTTTTCCTTAATGTTTTTTTACAAGAGGAAGTTTTTGTTGAACAACCTCCAGTTTTTGAAGATTCAAAACATCTTGAACATGTTTACAAACATATCAAAGCTTTGTATGGACTTAAGAAAGCCCCTCGATCTTGGAATTATAGACTTACCTGATTTTTTCTTAAAAATAATTATGTTAAGGGAAATTCTTATCCAACCATTTTTATAAATAATGATAAGAAAAAAGTTTTGATTGTTCACATTTTTGTTGATGTCATTATATTTGGATCAATTTAGTAATATTTAACTGATTCCATTGAGGATATAATGAAATATGAGTTTGAAATGGGTATGATGGGTGAGTTAAAATTTTTCCTTGGTTTTTAAATTTCTCAAAAACCAGAAGAATTCTATATATCTCAACATATGTATATTAAAGATATTCTTAAAAATTATGGATATGACAGCACTAAGAGTATAAGTAATCCCATTGGTATCTCAAATTCACTTGATCTTGATGAAGTTGGGAAACCATTGGATCAAACATCATTTAGAGGAATGATATGAAGTCTACTTTACTTGATAGCTAGTCATCCAGACTTAATGTTTTCAGTATGCTTATGTTCAATATATCAATCCAATTCTAGTGAATCTCATTTAAAGGCAGTGAAAAGGATTTTTCGCTACTTAAAGGGAACCATGGATCTAGGACTCTTTTACACTTCTAGAAATGATTTTGTTTTAAAACGTTTTTTGGATACTGGATTTGGTGGATGTATAATGGAAAGGAAAAATACATTCGGAAATTTTCATTTCTTAGGAGATTAATTAGTTTCTTGGTAATTAAAAAAGCAACACTCGGTAGCACTTTCCACTACTGAAGCTGATTATGTAGCAGCTGGAAGTTGTTGTGCTCAAGTGTTCTGGATGCAACACACACTCACATATTATGGCATGAGTTTTACCAAAACAAAATTTTTTTGTGATATTACTAGTGCCATTTCCCTATGAAAAAATCATGCAATCACTACCGTTCAAAATACATAGATATTAAGCATCACTTTCTTAGAAATCACACAAAAAAAAGAGATATCATTCTTCAATTTATCGGAACGCATGATCAACATGCTGATATTTTCAAAAAATCCTTACCCTTCGATATATTTTAATACATTAAACAAAAGTTAGGAATGATAAATGTAAGGTAATACTCTTTGTTAACTTCATGTTGAAACCAATCTCCTTATAGTAAGGAACTCATTTTCATAGAGGGAGTACATTTGTTTGTTAGATTTTAATAAAAATTTTCATAGTCTAAATTTTTTTCGTAATCTAAATTTTTTTCCATATTTAAAATTTTTTTAATGAATACTTTCATACTTAAAATTTTCGTAATTAATATTTTCGTACTTAAAATTTTTTAAATGAATATTTTTTACTTGAAATTTTCATAGTGGAGATTTTCGTATTAAAACTTTTCGTAATCAAAACATTCGAAATCTAAAGTTCTTCAAGAAGAATTTTCTTCAAATACAAATAATCTTCCTAGATATCCAAAAGGTATGTTTCCTTTCTTAAAATTTTTTAATCATCTTTTACTTGTTGGTATTTTCATTTGTTATTAAAATTTTATATTCTCTTTTTCTTAAATCTGAATGTTTTTCTAAAAAAAACTCAACAGATTGGATTCTATCAAAATTTCCTTCCGGCTACCATATCAACCATTAAATCTGATCAAAAGGTTTTTTCAACTGTTGGATTGAGTTTGAAAGATGAACCATCACCTAAAATTCCTATATAAAGGACCCTCGATGGTTGTCCCACATCGAAACTCAAGCCTTCGCGTGATGAATCTCTACCCTCCTACATAAGCTCATTCTGAACTTCTCAAATCTTTCTTACTTCTAAATTTCTATCAAAGTATCCTCTCAGAAAGATATGTCAATAGTCCAACCAATTTCTAAATGAAATATATACAGAGAAATGTTATTTGATCTTCAGTTTTTTTCAAAGTATGATTCTATTATCTCTATGAATATAAAGCTGAATGGGTGGGAAAATGCTTTCCTTTGAAAACAAAAAGCTCAGGATTTCGTATATTCAGATTTGTTAATAGAATTCTATGAGTTAGTAATTTTATTTAAGGAAGAATGGAGAAGTAAGTTTTCTTTCAAGTGTTATGGAAAGACATATTCACTTTCTTACACCAAGCCTGCAAGCTTGGTTAGTATTCTTTATAAAGGGGAAGATGATTTTTTTCTCATAAGCTATGTGATGTTCAAGGAAGTTTTGATAACGTGAAGGCCATGGCTTGCCTCGGTCTCTCAGAGGTAAAGACTCTGAATATTCTTCACCTGTCTACAAATTTTCTGATTCTTGAATTTTGGGTTCAAGGATTCATTTTACCAAGAAAAGGAGACAAGGATACTTTGAAGAAAGGTGATATATACATTCTGGATTTATTGGTAAACCTAAGGAAGATAAAATTGGTTAAACATATCATGTTTATGATTGAGAACATAAATAATGGAAATCTGAAGGCTCAGATTATTATGTATCCAACCATTCTTTCAAAGATGATTTTTCGGTGTTTAGAATCCTTCAAAATCCCTTGTAAATATAAGTAAATAAATTTATAATTCATGTTGTTGAGTGAGGGTACTCTGATAAGAATGAATGTTGGATTTTTTAAAGAATCTAAATAATTTTATGATTTTCCTGAGGAGGAGGAAGAAGCCTTAAAGAAGAAAAAGGTAGTGGATGAGACCTCTAAAAATGGTGGAAGGAAGAGGAAGTTGAAGGATGTGGAAGCGAAGAAAAAAACCCTAGTGGATTACGAAACCCAATCCGCACCACCGAAGCCAAAGAAGAAAAAAGCCTATCCTGACGAGGTCATGGATAAATGGGGAGAAGATAAGAAAAATCAAAAATAAGGGGAGACTATGTTTGTCTTGGACCCTACTGATGAAAAATAATTGAGGTAGAAGGTAGATGAAGAGCTTGAAAATCAAGAGAAAGATAAGAATTAGAATAAGAAGTTGTTTGAGGCTAAGATAGTGCAATCCCTTCTGAAGGCTGCTGACAAAGCTTCTAAGAATATTTCAGTATCAGAATCCTTTCTGATAGAAACATTACCAAAGACTCTGGGAAATAATTTTGTCACTCCAAAAAAAGTCCAAGAATAACAATTAGAAGAAAAATAAGTAGTAGAAGAAGGAGAATAAGGCTGTAGTGATACTGAAGATCTGATAAAGAAAGTTCAGTATTTTCATGAGAAGGAAAACCCTTATGAAAATTTATGATTCTGAACCTCTCAATATGAATCATCAAAGCTTTCTACTCCTAGGAAGGATCAAGAGAAGGCTAAAGATGAAGTTGAAAAACCATCTGTATAAGAAAGCATCAATAAAGATTTCATTCACCCAGAGGATGTTGAGGCAGGATCTGAGAAGGAAAAATTATATGAAGATAAAATTATTCAGCTATCTGATAGTGAACATGAATCTCTTTATTTAGAGACCCGAAGCTTGACATACATGAATATTACATTACTTTTGCAGAATACTTAATACATAAGAAAAACAAACACACAAGGACCGTAATAGTTTAGTGTCTTTGGAAACTCGGAATAAAATCTTCTAATCGTGGTGAAAGATCTTAAACATCTCCCAATAAAGATCTTCCTTTTTTTCCTTACCTAAAACCTTTCTTTATATCCTGGGGAAAAGAAAACATAAAAGGGTGATCTCAAATGCTCAGTAAGGGTAAACAAAAGAGATATCAATCACATCATATACATAAGAACATAACATTTTGGAAATCTTAACCTGCAAAAGGAAGCATAATTTCATAACATGGGATAAATCATAGTAGTGAAATGTAATCCCAATAATCATAACTTAAAACATGAAACTTTGTGGCATACACACATAATCATAGAGAATCATTTCTTATTAGTCAAGAATCATTGCCAAGACTATCTTAGTGGACAAAGTCCCTTTCTGAACCGAGTTCACTCCTCGTTTCAGTCCTGTTTCACTGAACTAGTATAACGTACCGTTCCAGCCATGTCTATCTCATGAGATATAAAATCTTTACCCAATTCATTTGAGGGAGATATAGGTCCCACCCATCTCATAATGATACCATTCTTATGTGTGCCACAAAATCATAACCATACATCATAACATAACCCATGTAATAAAAATGGGAATCTTAAACATCGTGACATCATAAAATAATTCATATAAGATAAAGGAAATCATAAAAATATAATTCCATCACAACATAATCAAATAAATAGGGATAAAAACAGAACCCTTTATTATCTTAGATGGAAAATAATTTTGATAAAACACTTGAACTCCATCCTTGAGGAAAATATCATTTCTGCTTCAAAAACACTTTTCCTTTCTTAACATGTCGTACAATTATAAACTAAAAGAAGTTGATTAAAAATAAACTTGAAAAATTGTAAAGGAAGCTTCTTGGAAATAATGTTTTAAAATCCATTCATGCCGTATAAGTTAAAAATAACATTCTTCTCGTACTTTTGTCAGAAAAGTCAAACAGTACCTCGTACGAAAAATGACAAAAGATTCCTTTCATATCCTTTACTAAAAACTCACCGAAGGGTAAAATTGGATTTAAAAAATTGTAGGTGGACGGAAATAATATTACATATTTAGGAAACATGGATGTGGATGATAAAATACACCCCATTAAATACCAAAGTATAAACAATCTCGGAAAAAAATGAGATTGTGATATTTCCCTTACCTTAGGTCTGATTTGCCTCGTAAGTGTCCGAACCTCCTGTATAATGATTTAAATAATTTTATTGACTTATTACAGAATCATAATTATTGTTATGATATCATATATGGTCATATTCTTAGTTTCTTGGTAGTAATATTTCATTGCTACTTGTTATTCGGGTGTTTATAACTTTTTGTTATTATGCGTGTTTTGTCGAATAAATTCTTATTCTTATCTTTAGGTTATAGATACATCATTTCCAGAATGGTATTAATGTACTATATATCATATTTATTCATTCAATTAATTTATATAATCATTATGCAATTAAGATCATGTAGAACAAATCGCATCACATCGTGGAGACGGTATTCCGTACGTACGCACGAGCAATGATATTGTTCCCATGATCGTGGAATTGTATTGGAGTGTATGTATACTATTTAAAAATCAATATCACTTTATAATAGTAATATATAGTCATTATTTACACCATTATACCCATCCAAGTAAGGTGGTGGTGGAAAATAGTTTACACCACGGCGTGGAGACGGTATTCCGTACGTACGCACGCGAGGTGATTTCTTTTTCCGTAGGATGGATAGATGGTGAAATAGGTTTGTTTCATACTTATAATAACATATCACTATATGAGTGATACTGATGTTATTACTTCATAATGAAACAACTAAAGAAGAAGATGTGGAAGAAGAAATAAAGATGAAAGAATCTGTAACAGACATTACCTCTTCTTTGAAGTGCTTCTTTGAGACCTCCTTTTAGGGCACTAAAATAGGTCTTTGAAGAAGAAAAGAATCTCTAGGATGTTTCTAGGGAAGTGGAGAGAAGAAATTGGCAGGGTTTGGCCGAGCTTGAAGGCTCAAAGTGGTGTGAGGAAGAGAGGGAGGAGGTGCCCTTTTATAAGGGAGGAGAGGGGCTCCTTTGGAAAAACTAAAAATATTATTTTATTATAAAGTCAATTTCTGTTTTAAATAGCTCCAAAATGATTTATTTCGAAGCTAAGGTGGGGATGGGTCGAAATACTCTCATCAAATATAATTTATACAAGTTTAGGTTCCTATTTTAACCTTATCATTTAGATTTAACATTAAGTTAAATAATTTTACTTTTACCGTGTCTTCTTGTGTTCTTATACTATAATGTTAATAAACTTACTATATCAAGACAAACGAACCCCAAGTTGTTTATAATTAATATATATAACCTTATCTAAGTCATTTTGATGAACCTTAGATTTTTAGGAATAATATAACAATTAATAATATAATATTTGTTTTAAAAACTATTTTATGTCAATTTTGACACTATTTAGTAATTGATTTTTTTGAAACTCATAAAAAAATGATAAGTTCGAAAAAAGTTAATTAAATCAATACTAACATGTCATATTAACCTATAAAATTAGTGTAATTCCTAAAAATTCTCAAATTATATTTATTTGGGTATTTATAACATCAATTATGTCAATATTTCATTAATAGGATAATTATTGCATCATCGTTGTGTCATAAATAAATTAACTTAATTAATGTCTAAAAATTACAAATAAAATACCATTATGTAGGAAATCGTTTTATATTTCTAATGAATATTTATAATCGAATTTATCTTATGTATAACCCCATATTATAAATTATTTAGTTATTAAACATTGATTTAACTATTTTAACCCTTCTTTAAATAAATTAATAATAAATGTCCTAATCTAATCCCAGTGGGCCTAAATGGTCATATTTTATTCCTAAGTTCGTTTTTGGTCGAATTACACTTGTCCAATAGAATTAGGAGATGTGTTAGGGTAATAATAATATCATTTTTACCCTTAATTGCCATATTTACTTTTAACCATGGTAAAAAAAGTAAAAAGTTACTATTCACCAAAAAATATTTTCATCTCATTCAACCACATTTTAGTCCTTGATATTAACCGTGTCTCTCGGATTTTCTAAATTCCACTCACAGAAGCAGTAAAATTTAGTTTTATAAAAAATTCTGTTTTTTTAACTACCACTTGGTGGTTTCACTATTCATCAAAAATTGAAAGTTTTCAGAAAAATACCAAAATTTCACCCTAGGCTAATTTCGATATTACGAATCCAAAAATGAAGTCCATTTTGAAAAATGAAATTTATAAAATTTCAAAAAGTGGTTATTACTATTCATAACGGCTAGTTTTAATAATATTTTAATAACATATCGTTGTTTAGTGAAACTCAGTATTGCGTACTACACACGCTATCAACGAAGGTCGCGATTGCATGTAATGCAAGGCAAGTCAAGGATTCATGTTGTGGAAGCTCCTTTTGGTGTAGTGTACAACTCAAGACATTAATGAAAAGATTATTTTTCATAAAATCTCGGGGTGTTACATTCTACCCCCCTTAAAATGAATTTCACCCTCGAAATTCGTCGGGGTTATAAATGGTTTACTACTTGAAAGTTTCTTTAATATAAACCCACATCATAAAAAGGAATACCAAAAACATTCTTTAAAAAAAAAGTATGAAACGTAACGGTTACCCAAATAAACTAATCACTAGGTTACCACATAGGTGAAAATATGGATATGGATGAGAAATCTAACCATCAAGTTCTGATGGAGAGTGGTAGAGAACATGGCTATGGAAAAGCCAGCAATCACAAAGCCGTAAATTTGTGACGATCTAAGGTACCATCTAATTCCTCAGATATAAGAGCACTAGGACAACATTTTTGGTTTTCAAGATCATTTCCCTAAAGTTGATGAAATTGGAATTAGAAGAAATACTTTCGAGATTTTAGTACTGTGTCACCATTGTTCATTATTTGGAAAATTTCCAATTCATCTCCTAAAGAAATGAAGTTGGATTTTTCATTCGTGAAGTGTTAGAAGATCATGTGATAGAATGATGGGTCATTCCATCTGTCTCAAACAAAAGGTTACAAAAGTTATCAAAAATACATAAGACCATCTATGGTGAAGTTAATCATATACGATTCCAAAAATTAACTTATACTTCATATATCATACCTCATAATAAAATAAAACTAGTTTCTACTAACCAGGGACTTCTTGTAGGCCAGTGGTAGACGATAAAGGCCAGTCGCACTTCAGTTGTGGGTTCGATTCCCACAGCCTTGTCCGACGCGATGGGCTGTCGTCCGTCCTACAGGTTTTCCTTTTTCTAAAACTACATTACTATAACATCCCATCAATAATACCGAAAAAATACTTTTATCCTTAAACAATACTAACTTATGTCCAACATAGTCCATTCCAATATTTAGGCTTATCCATAATACTGCTGTCCAATCTCATATTATAGTGAAAACTATTACCGAAGAGTTCATATAACAAGCATGTTAATACCATCGTTGATCCCCGTATATCATGAGATATGTCTTGTTGGTCACATTCCAAACATTCGAAGGCCATAATCATGTATTCTCTTGAAAAATGAATAGCCATTAACCCTTAGTGAAAACATTAATGCAGTTAAAAGTTAACACTTTCCATATACAAAAATCCTCAAAATTCTATATACTCAAACCATGATATCACTTAGTCCTTATATCAATCATGAGCTAATGAATACTGTCAAATATGTCATTTTCTCGTTTTCCCTTCATTATGCGCATATCAGCTTTTTTCCAAAAATATCTCAATCACTTTCCATGGTTACTGGTATAAAATTATTGAAGACCACAATAGACCAATACATAAATATTCCAATACTCAACATTATTTTGGAATCCCATTACATAAACACTTAATCATTCCAACACATCGTTGTCATATTCAACATCACCAATGGTGATCGCATGTGACTTCCCTTTGTCTTTTGCCTTAAGTGGTTGCTCATGTCGATCATCACTAACCCTTGGATTAGGGAATTTAATGGCATAATGTCCCATCTCCTTGCACTTGAAACATTGAAGTGTAATAGGTTCATTCTGTGTATCCCTTCTTTTGGTTGCATCATTAGACATCTTCTTCCCATAATTGTGGCATTCAAATGCCCGATGACCTTCCTTTCCACATTTGAAACATTTACTTGTCCCTTTAAGACAATCTCCACCATGCTTCTTTCCACACTTTGAGCATAAGGAAACATTCATCTTCTTTTCACCATTATTCTGAGATTTCTCCTTGAACTCCATCTTTCATTTCTTGTCAAAACTACTCGATGGATAAGTAACACCAACTTCTATTTCTACCTTGATAGCACAACGCACAATTTCTTCATAGCTACTGAAGTCTCTTATAGCTAATTCCCTTCGAAGATTTGATTTTAAGCCACTGAAGAATCGATTAACTTTACTTTCAGGTTGGATGATAAATCCTGATTCATACCTTGAAAGCCTTGTAAAATTCACTTCGTATACACCAACAGATTCATCATCCTTTTGATTTAGTTCAAGAAACTCCTTCTCCATCTTTTTTCAAAGAATTCGAGGGAAGTACTTATTGAAAAATAAGTTCTTGAACTCGTCCCATTCCATGGACTCAATTTCATCTCTTTTCCTCGTATTCTTAATAAGATTCCACCATTGATCCGCTTCACCTTCCAAACGATATACTAATAAGATGACTTTATCATGTTCAGAACATTGAAGAACTGAAAATATCTTTTCAGTGGTACTGATCCATTGTTCAGCAACAAGTGGATCAAAAGACCCACTGAAAGAAGGTGGACGTTGCCTCATGAAGGACTCAATAGAATATTGTTCCCTTATCTGCTCATTTGGAAGTTCAGAATGATTCATAGCTTGTGTAAGTATAGTAATAAGATTTTGCACTCCATCTCCCATAACATTTGTCTATTCAGGAGGATAATCATTGCATTGTCCATTGCATTTATCAACACGGTTCCTTCGGGTTCCAGCCATCGTCTAAAACCCAAAAAGAATAGTGTGAGAGGCAAAAATCATGCTAGGGAAAACAACATAATAAAGGGGGAGTACCTTCAATATCTAACATCTTAGGTTTAATTATATGATCGTTAGCATAATTCTAGGAATATAACCTATACGTATACTTAACCTTAGGGACATCCCTAGACATACCTTAGAAATATCTTTAGGGATCTCACTAAAGTTCTCGCATCCTAGTTTCCAAAGGTTGACTAAACCTTTCCTCTGATACCAACTATAGAGACCCGAATCTTGACGTACATGAATATTACATTACTTTTTCGGAATACTTAATACATAAGAATAACAAACACACAAGGACCGTAATAGTTTAGTGTCTTTGGAAACTCGGAATAAAATATTCTAATCATGGTGAAAGATCTTCAACATCTCCCAATAAAGATCTTCCTTTTTTTCTTACCTAAAACCTTTCTTTATATCCTGGTGAAAAGAAAACATAAAATGGTGAGTTCAAATGCTCAGTAAGGGTAAACAAAAGAGATATCAATCACATCATATACATAAAGACATAACATTTTGGAAATCTTAACCTGCAAAAGGAAGCATAATTTCATAACATGGGATAAATCATAGTAGTGAAATGTAATCCCAATAATCATAACTTAAAACATGAAATTTTGTTTCATACACACATAATCATAGAAAATCATTTCTTATTAGTCAAGACTCATTTCCAATACTATCTTAGTGGACAAAGTCCCTTTCTGAACTGAGTTCACTCCTCGTTTCAGTCCTGTTTCACTGAACCGGTATAACCTACCGTTCCAGCCATGTCTATCTCATGAGATATAAAATATTTACCCAATGTATTGGAGGGAGATATAGGTCCCACCCATCTCATAATTATACCATTCTTATGTGTGCCACAAAATCATAACCATACATCATAGCATAACCCATGTAATAAAAATGGGAATCTTAAACATCGTGACATCATAAAAAAATTCATATAAGATAAAGGAATTCATAAAAATATAATTCCATCACAACATAATCAAATACATAGGGATAAAAATAGAACCCTTTATTATCTTAGATGGAAAATAATTTTAATAAAACACTTGAACTCCATTCTTGAGGAAAATATCCTTTCTGCTTCAAAAACACTTATCCTTTCTTAACATGTTGTACAATTATAAACTAAAAGAAGTTGATTAAAAATAAACTTGAAAACTTGTAAAGGAAACTTCTTGGAAATAATGTTTTAAAAATCCATTCATGCCGTATAAGTTAAAAAAACATTCTTATCGTACTTTTGTTGGAAAAGTCAAAAAGTACCTCGTACGAAAAACGACAAAAGATTCCTTTCATATCCTTTACTAAAAACTCACCGCAGGGTAAAATTGGATTTAAACAATTGTATGTGGATTGAAATAATATTACATATTGAGGAAACATGGATGTGGATGATAAAATACACCCCAGTAAATACCAAAGTATAAACAATCTCGGATAAAAATGAGATTGTGATATTTCCCTTACCTTAGGTCCGATTTACCTCGTATGTGTCCGAACATCCTTTATAATGATTTAAATAATGTTATTGACTTATTAAAGAATCATAATTATTGTTATGATATCATATATGGTCAAATTCTTAGTTTCCTGGTAGTAATATTTCATTGCTACTTGTTATTCGGGTGTTTATAACTTTTTGTTCTTATGCGTGTTTTGTCGAATAAATTCTTATTCTTCTCTTTAGGTTATAGATAAATCATTTAGAAAATGGTATTAATGTACTATATATCATATTTATTCATTCAATTCATTTATATAATCATTATACAATGAAGATCATGTAGAACGAATCGCATCACATCGTGGAGACGGTATTCTGTACGTACGCACGAGCGATGATATCGTTCCCATGATCGTGGAATTGTATTGGAGTGTATGTATACTATTTCAGAATCAATATCACATTATAATAGTCATATATAGTCATTATTTACCCCATTATACCAATCCAAGTATGGTGGTGGTGGAAAATAGATTACACCACGGCGTGGAGATGGTATTCCGTACATACGCACGCGCGGTGATTTCTTTTTCCGTAGGATGGATAGATGGTGAAATAGGTTTGTTTAATAATTATAATAACATATCAATATACGAGTGATACTGATTTTATTACTTCATAATGAAACAACTAAATAAGAAGATGTGGAAGAAGAAATAAAGATGAAAGAATCGGTAACGGACATTACCTCTTCTTTGAAGTGCTTCTTTGAGACCTCCTTTTAGGGCACTAAAATAGGTCTTTGAAGAAGAACAGAACCTCTAGTATGTTTCTAGGGAAGTGGAGAGAATAAATTGTCAGGGGTTGGCCGAGATTTGAGGCTCAAAGTGGTTTTAGGAAGAGAGGGAGGAGGTTCCCTTTTATAAGGGAGGAGAGGGGCTCCTTTGGAAAAACTAAAAATATTATTTTATTATAAAGTCAAGTTCGGTTTTAAATAGCTCCAAATTGATTTATTTAGAAGCTAAGGTGGGGATGGGTCGAAATCCTCTCATCAAATATAATTTATACAAGTTTAGGTTCCTATTTTAACCTTATCATTTAGATTTAACATTAAGTTAAATAATTTTACTTTTACCGTGTCTTCTTGTGTTCTTATACTATAAGATTAATAAACATACTATATCAAGCCAAAAGAACCCCAAGTTGTTTATTATTAATATATATAACCTTATCTAAGTCATTTGGCCGAAGCTTAGATTTTTAGGAATAAAATAACAATTAATAATATAATATTTGTTTTAAAAACTATTTTATGTCAATTTTGACACTATTTAGTAATTGATTTTTGTGAAACTCATAACAGAATGATAAGTTCGAACAAAGTTAATTAAATCAATACTAACATGTCATATTAACCTATAAAATTAGTATAATTCATAAAAAGTCTCAAATTATATTTATTTTGGTATTTATAACATCAATTATGTCAATATTTCATTAATAAGATAATTACTGCATCATCGTTGTGTCATAAATAAATTAAATTATTTAATGTCTAAAAATTACAAATAAAATACCATTATGTAGGAAAGATTTTTATCTTTATAATTAATATTTATAGTCTAATTTATCTTATGTATAACCCCATATTAAAAATGATTTAGTTATTAAACTTTGATTTTAACTATTTTAACCCTTCTTTAATTAAATTAATAATAAATGCCCTAATCTAATCCAAGTGGGCCTAAATGGTCATATTGTATTCCTAAGTTTTTTTGGTCTAATTAAACTTGTCCAATAGAATTATGACATGTGTAGGGTAATAATAATATCATTTTTACCCTTAATTACCCTATTTACTTTTAACCGTGGTAAAAAAAAGTAAAAAGTTACTATTCATAAAATATTATTTTCGTCTCATTGAACCACATTTTAGTACTTGATATTAACCGTGTCTCTCATATTTTCGAAATTCCACTCACAGAAGTGGTAAAATTAAGTTTTATGAAAAATTCAGTTTTTTTAACTACAACTTAGTGGTTTCACTATTCATCAAAAATTGAATGTTTTCAGAAAAATACCAAAATTTCACCCTAGGCTAATTTCGATATTACGAATCCAAAAATAAAGTCCAGTTTGAAAAATAAAATTTATAAAATTTCAAAAAGTGGTTATTACTATTCATAACGGCTAGTTTTAATAATATTTTAATAACATATCGTTGTTTAGTGAAACTCGGTATTGCGTACTACACACGCTATCAAGGAAGGTCGTGATTGCATGTAATGCAAGGCAAATCAAGGATGCATGTTGTGAAAGCTCCTTTTGGTGTAGCGTACAACTCAAGACATTAATGAAAAGAATATTTTTCATAAAATCTCGGGGTGTTACACTTTATGAGGAAGTCATTCTGAAGGTTGATAAAGGAAAACAGGTAGTAGTTGATACACCTACCAAGGCTATGGTAAAGAAAAAAGACATTGGTCAATCTTCAAAGAGGAAAGCTGCTGATATTGAAAAAGAATCCACCCCAAGAAAAATATCTGATTCGGAATCATCCTCTCTAGGACGTGATTTTATAGTCCAGTCTTTGAAGAATCTTGTTGGGACTATACCAATATTTCCCAGTATAGACTTGAGATGCCAAATGCTTCAGAATTCCTTGTATCAGAAATCAGATGTAGTATCCATGGTGATGGATAAGTTCATCAAACTTGAGGCCAATTTCAAAATCTTTTACATAAACTACGAATCCCACAAAAGATCTTGTAAGAAAATGACTAGCTGGTCAAATAAAACTATAGAATACATGATCATTCTTGATAAATTTCAAGATAATGTCAAAGATGCCTTTGAAACTGAAGCTAGTAAGTTCAAAAATCTCACCATGTCTTTTGAAGAAATGTTATCTCTTGGAGAAAATACTCAAAATCAAGAAGTGAATGATATGAATGGGAAGTTGTATTTAGTTGCTCCAAGTTGGAAGAGGGAAAGAGATCTTAGAATAAAACTTGAGGAAAATTTTTCTAGGAAACAAGAAGTTCTAAAGGGTCAGGAAGAATCTCTTAAGGCTCAGGAAGAAAAAATCAAAGCCTTAGAGAAGAAAAATGAAGATCAGGATCAGCTTCTCAAATGTGCATAAGAAGATCACAAAGAACTCAATAATCTCAAAACCATAGTAAAAAAGTTTATGCCGAAGGATAAGGAAGGATAATATTGTTCAATTTCAATCTTTTGTTGTATCTCTTCCTTGTGTAAATTTTTCCAATCGTAATGAAATTTTGAGTTAATCTTTATAATTTTGGTTGTTTTATACTAATATTTTAGGTACCATGTTTCATTTTCCACTCCCTTTATTCCTTTTTTAAAATCCCAAAGGGGGAGAAAGGAATGTTAAAAATAATTCTAAGTAAAGAAAAAGTTCCGCTGAGTCAGGGGAAGTTCATCTAAGAGGGAGTTCTTATCCAGGATGATTTTCAAATGAAATAAAATGCTATGTCTCAATTCGGAAATCAAGAATACAATCCTTGGTGTATCCAAAGCCCAAGGGGGAGTTAGTCATATTTATAATTTCCCATGTGTTAAGGGAGATATGTTTTATTTTCCAATTCTAGAAAAACATTTTCCAAGTCCTTATATTCTTTTTTGTAAGGATGTTTGTGCTTTCCAAAAAGGGGGAGATTACTGAGTCAATAAGGTTTCCTTATAACTTTTTCATTCATTCATGTTTTGAAAATCACAAAAACTCTATTTTAAGGAAAAATGTATTTTATCTTGATAAGGGAAATTTTCCTTCTTTATGAAAATTTTCCTTCCTCAAGGAAATTTTTCTCCATACCCTATTTTATCTTAATAAAAAAAATTCCTTCCCTAAGAAAAATTTATCCTTATCATGTTTTCATTGTTCATATTCTAATTATAAACTTCTGTTTCATATCTAAAACTACAAAATCTTATAAATAATTAGACATAGTTCATTCTATTTTCAGGATCTGAATTAAGGTTCCGAATTTTCTAAATTCAGACTCCAAACTTTCTGAGTTCAGACTCCAAATTCTTATGAATTAAGACTCTGAACTTTCTAAGTTCAGACTCTGAATTATTATGAATTCATACTCTGTAATTTCTGAGTTCATACTCTGAAATATTTTGGAATTCAGACTCCAAAATTTCTAAGTTCAGACTCCGAAATCTCTAAATTCAAACTCAGAACTTTTTGAGTTTAGACACCTAATTCTTCTAAATTCAGACTCCGAACTTTCTAAGTTCAGACTCAAAAATCTATGAATTCATACTCCTAACTTTCTGAGTTCAGACTCAGAAATTCCATTGAATTAAAGATTCGAACTCTTTATGAAAACATAATCCTAATATTTATGTATTATAGACAACGAATGGTTTTGGTTAGACTCCGAAGTTTTATTTTTCCATAGACTCTGCAAAATGGATTTTGTTAAGAAACCATATTTTACTTACTCATGTTTGAGTTATAAAATGATGTTGTGCATTCTGTTTCTAACCGACCGTTTTTTGATTGACACATGTACAGGTCCCATCAAAATTCATGGAAAAATATGACCATTGGAGGAGGGAGTCGACCATTGAATATGTGCATATAAATAGGAGGTCATTTGTACAAGCTCCGTGAGCTTGATCAATCTAGAGATTACATGATGTTGAAGTGATTTCTATAGAGAGAGACTTTATTGCTTTGTGCATACTGAACATATTGTTCAGAATGGCTTCGTGCAACTTTGAATGTTGATGAGTACATTAGAGGGCTTATGAGGATAGGAAGACAGAGGTGCTGACTACCTTGACATTCGAGGGATTGTGGGGATAGAAAGACAGACTCTGATATTCATATCGAGGGGTTATCCCGGTGTGGGTTATACAGACTTTCTTGAAAGTATAAATCAAGGGACCTTTATCCAAGGTTGTTGGATACCCTTCTCTTTGGGTTAAAAAGATTTACTACTTGTTACATGCATTGTTTCATGTTTTCCACTTCATTTTGGTTGTTAAGGAAAGTATAACTATCTTATACTTTCTTATACTTGTACTTTGACTTGTAAGATTCTATACTCTTTAAGGTAGAATCATTATCTTTGTTAACTTTTTTTAAAAGTTTCATTTCCGGAACCACAATTCTGGAATTAAGAAATATTGTAGAACTAAGAGGTTTTGTGAGTTTACCTTGATTAACTTTGTTAAACATTACCATCTTTAAAA
This sequence comes from Viscum album, assembly GCA_963277665.1. Taxonomy (NCBI): domain Eukaryota; kingdom Viridiplantae; phylum Streptophyta; class Magnoliopsida; order Santalales; family Viscaceae; genus Viscum; species Viscum album. Next base: position 496,737,135 of record OY728153.1, read on the forward strand.
GTCCAAAATGATTTTTTAATGTATACAATTCACCCCCCTGTATATTGAGCATCAACATCATTATTTTAATACTATAGAGTACATAAGGCTTACCATTCCCATGTCATGGTGTAATTTATTATTCAACACTAATTTATTGTATGGGTATAATGTGAGTATAATGGATGTAAATAATTAATATAACATTATAATGATTCTGTATAATTAATATACAAACAAATTCCATACCATTTGACCATCAAGGTAATGATATCATTACTCATGCATACTTTGACCTATTGTCTTCGCGACATGGTGAGATTCATTCTATACGTTACCAATTCAAGAATGATTATAAAAATTATATGATGAGTAAAAAAATTATTAACTTAATATCATTATGGATATGAATCAAATACATACTATTCCTAACAAACATGACTTACACAACAAAACATGAATTGGAAAATGAAGCATTTAACACCCAAAATTATGGGAATACTGGGATATTATTAACAAAATGATATAATAAGATCATATATGATATCATAAATATGGATTTGGTTCAGGTATAATTTAATAACAAACATTCAATATTATACAAGAGGGTAACACACCTTGGACTAAAGTAAAGTGCAAGCTAGGGGCTAATTTCACAATCTCGTTATTATCCAACATTTTTTATGAGTATGTATCTACAAGGACATATTTATCATCCATGCCCATGTTTCTTAAAAATGTTTACAAAAGGATTCTTTTAAGGCTTTATGTAAGGTAAACTTTAACTAAAACATCATTTTAAATGATTTAAAGATTTATTATTCTATATCATTCTCATTAGTGTTTATATTTTCAAATGGTTTTAAGGATTTATTTATATTGACTGGAATGTTTTAAAATTATAATTCATTTAAAAAGATTCAAAGTGGTATGGGAAAATTTGATTCAAAAGTATCCTTTTCATAGTCCTCTATATGTGAATGGATTTAGAATAAATGATTTCAAATAAAAAGGGATATTTGTATCGATATATTTTTAATGATTTTATTAAAAAATCATCTATGTCAACATCCTTTGTTGGATTTTATGTTTAATTGAGGTTGTTTTCTTATGATAAAATATACCACATTATATTTAATGGCTTATGATATGTTTCACTATAGATGTGCTATTTTGATATCATTTAGGGGTTAGAATAAAATTATTAACATTATTTAGGCTAGTTTTAGTACGAATTTTTATGTTGGTTATGTTTTTCCCCTTTCATAAGAGGAATTCATTGGACTTAGTATGTTATGGGAAGGGATCGCTATATCCCCTTGATGCATCGGTAGGTCTCATGAGACAAAATATTTTTTGGAATGCGGCTTTGACGATATAGTTATGTATAGTATTGGAATGAGGCCTTGATAGTATGGTTATGATGTCTGATATTATGAATTTCCTCATTAGGAGATTAGTTGTTGATATTACATGTGATAATTCGACTAGTATAATATCCATGTGAATGTTTAATAGAATTATTTGATTTATTCCTGTCATAATATGCTGATAATTATGTTTAAGAGTATTTTTTTCAGTTTTATACATTCCCTTAAAAGTTTATGCTTATTCATGGTAACTTCCACAATATTATTTACCCTTACTAAGCATCTGAGATCACCCCTTTCTTAGGTTTCTTTTCCAAGATACTAAGTAGTGTTTTATGGAAGTTATGAAGGGTTAATCTATTAAAATAACAGAGTCCTCAAATAATTATCTATGATTCATTTTATGTTTTTAATTGTAATGTAAAGTTTATGTATGTGATCTATTTTCCAAAACTTATAAACTGATATATCATTTTGAATAATATTCCTTATAATCATTCCAATGTACTAAAATAATGCACCGGCTCTAGTCTTTTAAGGTTAGTGCATTACAGTGGTATGTTGAGAATTGATTGAATTTCAAAAATAAATTTGATATTTTTCAAAAATGGTTGAACATGGAAATTTTTTATTTCTGAAAGAACTGTTGTTATAGAATGATGTAGTAGTATTTGAAATTAACGTCCATTAGTTAATAGATAGTGGGACTTATGGTGTTTCTTATGTTAATAGAAAATGGAACCTCATAGGAATTGTGGAAACCAACGGGAGGAAGCTGTTGAGAATGTGGTTTCACCTGAGCCATAGGTGAACCCACAACTAGTTTTAAGTATAGTCTAAGATTTTTAAACTATGGATATGGGGGATAGGAAGAATGAGCCAAGGAAATTGGATCATTATTTCTACTTCTATATGTAGAATCGACCCATCAATCGGGGTGATTTAAAACCATAGAAGGTGGAGGTGCAACTGAATAGGATGAATCATATCTTCGATTTCATCAGAACACCATCATGGATGAAGGAAAAGCTGATGAAATATATGTTGGAAGATCTTTCATGCTAGTGGTGGGATTTAGAAGTCCAGGATAAATTAGACCATGATGTATTATGGGAGGATTTTCAATAATTGTTCAACAAACAATTTTATACTCATACTTTCAGAATTCAAAGAATGATGGATTTATGCATATTAAGGTAGGGAAATATTTTTATCACAGAGTATGTGGATAAATTCATGAATTTATTCTACTTTTCACCAGAGGTGGGTGCTTGTATGTCTTTAAAGTCGTGCATCTTTGAATTAGGTTTGAGATAAGAGATTCACTCATATATTGATGTGCTCTATAATACAGATTATATATAGATAGTAAATAGAGAATCAGTCGCAGAAAGATACATATCAGAAGCTATGGGAGGAGGTAGTATGTTTATTATTGGGACAAACTTCTGTATAAGTGTCATTTGGTGTCAACGGATGATAATGAGCCTATCAATGATAATCAATATGAAGAAGGAGGTCCAATGTTAATGGAGAATGGAAATATAGACAATTGATGCACTGATCTTAAGTTCAAATAACGTCTATCATATGTGATACATAGTCTACAACAATGAAGAGGTGATTGAAGTGTGTTCTTTGGAATTAATAATCCAAAAAGAAAAGAAGGATGATGGTTGAAGAAGAGCCTTTGTATTTGTTGAAACCATGCATGAGGTTTATGTTTTAAGGTGGAAATGAAAATTTACACTTAGAAGTATTATTGTTTATGGGATTCACATAAAATATTGGGCTAGCCTAGGAGCTAGCCATCCAGCCTCAACCCATGGCACATGCGGTAACATATGTGGCCATTCAATTTTACAATTAGAAGTATTATTTTTTATGGTATTCACTCAAATTATTGGGACAACCCACGATAAAGATAACCATCCTCAACCCAAAGAACATCTAGGAACACATAGGTTAACCGCACCCTAGGGATGCCGAAGAAGGTCGGCCCATGAGCGGCAAGACCATATGAAGGCCCAATAGAGAACATGATTATAAGATCCAGTATAGTTTTGGTCGGAAGCCAGTAAAGGGTGGGAACAGAGAGCTCCCATAGAATGTGGTATGATGTGGTACCGTTAAGGGAGGAAGAGTAATCTAGATATTGGTCAGAGCAGCTTGACTGATATACCGTGCTCCACCCATATCTTCAGTTCGATGTGGGACATGTGAAGCGGGTTATTGTTCATCATTTTGAGACCTGGAAGTGATCCAGGCGGCACATCTCATTCATGATTGTAATATTATCATATCTTTTCAATACTCCACATCACTAATGTTTAAATGAGGGTTTTTTGATTTCCCCAGCAGTTTCTGAAACATCAGCGCCATCATATTCATCCTCTAGTGCTCACCAGCACCAATAACACTTGTCGAAAATGATGAAGAGCCACATCGGAACCACCCCACCTCATTATTATGACATCTTGAATATCGTTTGATCATACTAAGTCTATTCATGAAATCTTAATCTTGCATTCCTGATTAAAACTCGAAGATTAATCCTGTCCAAAGAAAGTGAACCTACAAGTCCACATGGAATGATTTTTGCAAGGAGTAAAAATAGGATAAATTCAATATTAAAAACATTCATGTGATCAGGGATAAGGCCACGCACTTGAAAAGAAAACATGCTATGAATATCAGTGTATCTCATCCTCTATTTGAAAATATTTAAAACTGAGTATTTCCATTATTCAAATAGGATATTTTAAGAGTGTATTTCATGGGATTTAAAACACGAAAAAGGTAGTGATCCTTACCCATAAAGGGAAAGGTCCCAAGCTGAGAAGATGTTACTACTCCCTTATTCTAGATAGTATGTGTTTTTAAAAAATAGATCACCTCTTAATTCCAACATTTCGAAAAGTTCAATCAAGATCTATAGGCTATAGTGGTTATGTGATGATAGGTTCCCTCAGACCTTCAATAAGTTCTATACACTCTTGAAGTGTCTCACAAAGAAGAACCACACCTCTGTACAAAGGTTCAATGCAAACACATGACTATTTTTCTCAAAATCATCAATGTTCTTTGTGAATTCCATGTCTCCATAAGCCAGTGCTTGAGTTTTACTCCCACTGTGCTTTCTGAAGAGACATAATCATGCACTCCTTGCATGAAGAGGGAGATCTGTGACCACACTAGTTCCATGAAGAAGAATCACATGTACCTCGTGTGAGGAAGATGAATTCATCACTTACATGATTAAATATAAGTGAACACCCTCATATTTTCACATAAATACTCTACTATTTTAGGGGTTTTCTTTTGAAGAATAAATTTTCACAAAGTAAGGTCGCACGCACATGGATGAAACTATGTGATTTTCTTGAAGGAACTTGAGGCCTCGAGTGTGCAAGAATAAGATAGAGAGTGGATTCAATAATTTTTATTTTAAGGAACACACATATAAATCCTAAAACACATAAAAAAGTTCTAAGAAAATAATAATAATAGAATAATAAAAGAGGACATGTGTGTGTGAAAAGACTTACACCCATTAGTATTTTTAAACAATAAAGAAGAAGTGGGTTTTTCATGTACTATTAAATCCACATGAATACATGATGGAATTTAAAAAGGAGAACCTAGACTATGGTTTCATGTGTGAAAAGAATAATAATAATAATAGGATTTCACCTAAAGGCTATATGCATAATATCATACATACATATGAACAAGAAAAAAGAAGATGTTGATTCTGATGATGCCCAGTGAACTGATCTTCATTGCATAATAATCACATAGGTTCTTGTGATTATGGGTAAGAAGAAGAATAAATTTTTATTTCATTCAGTTATTTCACTAAATTTGAATATTTAATACATGTGAATAAATTCTAGAGTTTGATGTAAGCAATGTCTCATGTTGAACTGGAGACAAAGACTTTCATGCATATCTCATAAAGATACCTTCAAGCCTACAAAATAAGTAAGACTTTTACAAAGGTATTGATCTAGGGTGAGTCAAAGGAAGTGATATGATGGAAGTACTGTTCTATCCCTTGAAATTTTAAAGGCATTGTTTCTAGGAAAGAGTGATTTTTCCCAAACCTTTGTAATCCATAGTTAGTGAATATCAGTATAATTAGGTATAACTGGAAACCTATCAGTGTATGCTCCTTGGATGTAGCCCTTAGTGGTGAACCAAGTAAAAGTGTTATGTTTTCCTTATGCATGTGAATATTTTAATTACCTCACATATCCATCATCCAGGTTTATACAAGTTCCTACCGATGTGGTAACAAGATCCAGTAAAGAGGTGAAAAAATTAACACCCTGATTCACCCCCACCCCATCGTGGTAGTCCAAGGTCCTTCAATTGGTGGAAAAGGTTCATGTATGTTATATACTCTACATAAATTATTTTTAGAGTAATATTTGAGTTTTATATCCTAATTCCACAATGAAGTGCAGTTTTGGTGACGATTTAGTTACCTCTCACCAGAAGTCCACATCCAAAACAACCTTGAAAAATAGGAAAAAGAAATAGAAGAAGTATTTCATGAAGTCCCTATTATCTAAATAAGAGGTATTATCTGGTTCTCCATGTATTTCAAATAATAATAATATTTCAGGCTTGTAAAGTAAGAAGTAGGAGCCTCAGGTTTCCACCATAGAAAAGGAAAAAACTTCTATATCATTTCCAAGTTATCAGGAGAAATTAAGAACCTATCTGCACGATATTCCTGAAGAAATAGTTGTTGTGGTTTGTAGAATATTTCAATGTATATTGGTTGATATCACCAAATTGAAAAGAGAATAATACAATATAGAAAAGTTCTTAGAGGGAAAAATTATCAAATGTGTAAATATCTCTAGATATATTAAATCATTTGATGAAAAGGAGAAATTCAATAAGACTTTATAATAAATGATCCATGAACATGAAGATGAGTTAAATAAGAGAACTTAATTCAATGTCTTACACTTATATTAAACCTCCAAGAAACTCAAGGAACCTGACTCTTTGTTACAAAACAATTAACATGCATGAAGGTGAGGTTGAAAGATTAAAGATGACTTGTGAAGAAAATATTATTTTGACTAAAGATCAGAAGATAATCCTCAAAATGGAAAGTATAAAATTGGAAGCCCAGTTGAAAAATCTTAAGAAGAAACATATTGAGACTTTACAAAATATGGAAATAGTTGGTGGTGGTATTTATTGGTTAATGGAGGATTTTATTGTCCAAAAAACCTTAAACATGCGACTGGAATACTATGAATTCACTCAATGATTTATCACAAGCAACTGAAAAAGAAAATGTACCATCCATAATATATTTTCCTAATGTTTCTAAGTTTGTTTCCAAAAAAAGTGCAGGATAGAATAAAAATTATAAAAAAATATGGATGGGGAAAGGTGATTATATCCCACCCACCATGGCTAGGGTGGATATGAAAAATAATGTGAAACGTTGTTCCCCAGATAGAGCATAACAAATCAAGGAAAGGTCCCAACAACCTCACCCATAATATATTAAGAATTCATGATTTTTGGTCCAAGGTTGGTGGTAAGCTAGGTTTGGGTATTGTGAATTAGATTTTAGGTACAATCCAAAAAATAAAAAATAAAAAATGAAGACCATATAAAGGGTGATCAAGGTAGAGAAGAATAAGAAACATCCACAGATCCAGAAGCATCAATATACTACAAACAAATTTGGAATTCTTGAAAAAATCTATGATGTATACAATAGAAGTCGTCACAAGGTTGGTACATGCTCATCTCAACATGATTCCAAAGATAATAAGAACAAAATGTCATAGAATATTGTCAATAATGAAGATGTTTAATTGAGAAGTAATCAGAAAAATCCTTCCAATAAGATCCCAAAAAAGGAAAATTGTGAATTCCTTAGATTCTAAATCTATGAAGTTGAAGGGTGGTGCATCAAAAATAACTACCATGAAATATGTCACTTAGAATAAGTCATATAGAAAATACAAACTTGATGCCACAATCCCTAATGACATATTGGCTATTTGGTCAGATGATTTGGAAAGAATAAAGAAAATGGATGAAGCAATTAGATCCACACAATCACAATCTGAATTGATGACCAAGTGTTTAAGTGCGAATAATAGAGAATCTTGGTTGAGAAAATCATCTCAACCTAGTTGTTCACATTAATGAAACAAGTAATATCTACCTTATTCCATTAAAACATTTATTCATTTTATTTCTGGTTATTGTGTAGGGAATTAAAGTTGATGAAATTTATCATGGGGTTAACCTGAGAAACAGTGATGAGAAGTGTTTCCCGTTTAAGGGGAGACAAATGAATAATATTCCAGAGTTATTATTTCATGTGGTATAAAATCCATTTACTCTGGAAATTGCATAAATATCATAACATTGTAAAAGTAATGTTATTTATTAATATCTCATCCTTGGTCACTCGAAAAAACATCTTACAAATGGATAGCAACTAAAGAAATTAGTGACATAAGAAGAATAGTAGTTCCCCATGGTCACTTAACCTTCCTATTTCACATGAATGATTTTTATCCATTTTTTGAAGTGAGTGTAAAATTTTAGTTTTTTTAGTCTGAAAAGGATATCATAACTACCTCCTAGAATGAAAGTGGAAATACCTTGCAGATAAGTGCATGAGTTCTCATCTCATAAGGTATCATTTAAGTCGGTAATGGACAGATTTGTTGTCTAAATAAAATCCTATTATTTTCTACACCTAGCATTTCTCATGTAGACTTAGAGTGAAATGATGGGTGACACATTTATTATTTATGGATTGATATCCTTTTCCCATGAACTTTGTATTTATTTTCAACAAAGGAGAGATAAGTGAAATGAATATTTGAGAAGTAAAAAAGGGGAGATAAAGAAAAGTGAATGATACTGAATATTCACAATGACATTGACATATTGATTTGAAAATTAACTTTGGGTATTTCCAAAAAATAAAAAGGGGGAGATTATTGGGACCACACTTCTGTATAAGTTGTATATATTTTCAATGGATGACAATGAGGCTTTAAATGACGATCACGATTAATATGGATTTCCAAAGTTAATGGATAATGGAAATTCAAATGATTTATTTGTTGATCTAATGTTAAAATAACTTGTATCTTATGTGATACAAAGTCTACAAAAATTAAGAGGATGATTGAAGTGTGTTATTTGTAATTAATAATCGAAAAACCAAAAGAAGGATGATGGTTGAAGAGGAGGATTAGTATTTTTTGTATCCCTACATGAGGATTATGGTTTAATGTAGCCATGAAATATTACACATAGAGTTATTATTTTTTATAGGATTCACTTAAAATTTTGGGCAGCCCACGAGCTAGCTAGTCAGCCTCAACCCGAAGCACATGTGAAAAGACAGGGGTCAACTGCACACCAGGGAGGTCGGCGAAGGTCGGCCCATGAATAGCATGGCCATATAAAGGCCCAGAGGAGCACACGAGTAGAATCCCATGAAGATTTTTTGGTCAAAGGCCGTAGAGGGTGGGAGCAGAGTGCGTCAGAAGAACATGGTATAGGGTGGTTCCAGGGTGGGAGGAGGAGTAATCTGATGGTTGTCGGAGCAGCTTGATTGAGATTCCACGCTCCAACCATTTCACCAGTTCAATGAGGGATAGGTGAAATGGGTTATTTTTCATCAATTAAAAACATGAGAGTGATCATGTCCTCCCATCTCACATGCATTTGCAATCAAATCCTAGTCATTCATCACTCTGCGTCGCACATTTTTTAATCAGGGTCTTCTGATTTCCCCTACGATTTCAGAAACACATGTGACATCATCATCTTCATCCAATTCTCACCAGTGACACTTCCACTCATCGAAAATGATAAATAACCACGTCTAAACCATCATGCCTCATAATTTTGACATTATGAAGATTATTTGATCGTACTGATTCCATACATGAAATATTCATCTTTCATGCAGGTGTAAAACTAGAAGATGAATCTCAGCTAAAGCAAGTGATGTTTTGAGGCCACATAGAAAGATTCGTGTGAGGATTTGACATGAGATACATGATATATTGAATACATGCATGTGATCAGTTAGAATTAAACATGCTTGATAAGGAAACACACCAATAATCTCAATGTATCTCATTCACAGTTTAAAAATCATTAAAATCGAGGAACATAGTAATTCAATGAAGATATTTGAAGAGAATATTTCATGGGATTTAAAATGCGAAAAAGGAAGTGATCCCAGCCTATAAAAGGAGAGTTCCCGACCCAACAAGAATTTGCTACTCCCTTCTTCCCAAGAACTCATGTTTTCAAAAAAAACATTGCATTTCTTAATGCCATCATTTCCTAAAGAGAAAAGACTCGTAGGCCTTCGAGGATCTGTGAATAGAGGTTCTCTTATACCTTAAATAAGTACAATACACTCTTGAAGTGTCTCATGAAGAAGAACCCCACCTCTGTGAAAAGTCTTTCTGCAAACATGTGACTAGTTTTCTCAAAACCCTCTTTGTCTTTGTGAAGGCCATGTCACTGTAAGCCAGTGCTTGAGTTTTACTCCCACTATTCTTTGCGAAGAGATATAATCATGCACTCCTTGAACTATAATGGGGAACCATGGAAACCCTGGTTCTTAGAAGAAGAACCATTTATCCCTTGTACAAGTAATATGTGTGAATCTATTGCACGAAGAAGAATAGTGAACACCCAAAAGCTTTGACATAAATACTCTACTATTTGCAGGGGTTTTATTTTTAAGAAGAAGTAATTTTCATGAAGGAGGAATGTACACACATGCAAGAAAGTATGTTCTTTGATTGAAGGAACCTGAGTCCTCAAGTGTGTGGGAATAAGTTTGATAGTGGATTCACTAATTTTTATTTTAAGTAACACACATATCAAACCTAAACCACCTGTAAAAAGTGTTAATAAAATAAGAATAAGGGAAGAAGAAAAGTATCCTTGTGTGTCTGCAAATATATAAACCCGTTAGGGTTTTCACACAAGAAAAAATAAGTGTATTTTTCATACTCTATTGCATGAACATGAGTATATGAAGGAATTTAAAAAGGATAAACTAAATTGTAGTTACACATATGTAAAGAAGAATAATATGAGAAGTTCATATAAATGATAAACACATGATATCAAGAATACATATGAAGAAGAAAGAAAAATAAGTTGATTCTGATGATTCCTAGTGAACTGATCTTCATTGTTGAATAATCACATAGGACCTTGTGATTCTGGCTAAGAAGAAGAAGATGTTTTTAGTGCATTTAGTTATTGCACAAAAGTTGAAGATTGAATATATGTGCATTAATTATACAGTTTGATGCAAGAAAAGTCGCATTCTAAACAAGAGACAAAGACTTCCATGCCTATCTGGGAAAGTGACATTCAAGTCTATAAACTATGTAGGACTTCTCCAAAGGCAGTGAGCTAGGGGTAGTCAACAAAAGTGATCTGACGGAAGCAGTGATCTATCCTGAAACATTGTAAAGGCAGCTTTTCTGGGACAGAGTCACTGTGCCCAATCCTTTGTAATCCATAGCTAGTGAAGATCAGTGGAAGTAGGTGTGACTAGAAACCTATTGGTATATGATCCTTGGATGCAGCCCTTGGTAGTGAACCAAGTAAAAGTGATGTGTTTTCCTTCTGAATGTTAATGTTTTAATTACTGTACATATTAATCATACAGGCTTAAACAAGTTCCTACCAACATGGGAATAATATCCAGTAAATAAGAGAAAAATTTGACACCTTGATTAACGACCCCCCCCCCCCTATTAGGGTGGTCTAGGGTCCTTCATCTATACCCATGGGAAATCGTGGTAACTCTAATTCTAGGAGAAATTAAAAAAGGGACACATATTTCCAAACTAAGATCCTGAATCATAATCCAACATCAGGATTAGTAAATCTTTCTCTAAGACCAAAGAGCGAAGATGGATGTTTACAATGTGGTTTGTTTATCCACATGAAGTTAAAATATATGGAACTACTAAGAGTATGCCATAATTTTATGAAAATTGGGAATCAGTAGTGATTTTTTCACAATTCTCTAAGGTCCAATGTTCGAGAAACTTCTCAGGTTTAACACAATTCGTGTGTTTTGATAGGACAAGTTTAACAGAATCAATTTTGTTAGTAGAATAGAGATATCCATGGTGATTCCATAAATACCATTACTCCTCATGCATTTCACTATCAATAGGGAAATGAGTAACAAACTGCAGTGAAGAAACAATTATATAGAACTAAAAAGGTTATTTTGGATGATCAGTCTAGACCATCAACTATGAGATGTATGATTTTTTGAATTCTAACCTTATGAGATTATGGTTTGATATCGGTGCATCGCATTTTTTATTGATTCTTGTGTTGTTTATTTTCTAGGTTAAAATGTTTAGATGATGAATTTTTTTATAAAACTTAAAACCTCTCTTGGTCAAAGAGAACATTGATCCTTTATGTGTAGATCATGTCTTATAACCATTGATGGATTTGAGATGAGATGGGATTTATTTTTTATTTATATGGATGAATTTTATATAATCATTGGTATCTATTGGTTGAAAATTTTAAAGGCTCACATTAAATGTTATACTATAATGGTTAGTTTTAAAATTGAATATGGCGTCAAGCATCTATTTCAAGGGGACTGGAATATAAAGGTGGGTGAAACAGGCTAGTTGGAATGAGTAGTTAAAATGATCTCATACAATTTGTAAGTGTTTTCCTTGGCACAAATACATGATATTGATAAAAATAGTTTTCTAGAAGTGGTGGGTTTGTTTATAAATTTGTTTCTAGAAAATTTGGCAGGGTTTACACATATTAGAGAAATGGAGTTTATGATTGATCTCCTCTTACGGACCAGTCCTATCTCAATTTCTTCTAATAGAATGAAAATAATGGAACTAAGGGAGCTCAAAATGAATTTGGAAGAGCTGGAATGAAAAGTATTTATTTGGCCTAGCATGTCTATGTGGGTAGCACCATAATTATTTTTGAAAAAGGCTGATGAAACTCATCAAAAGTGTGTGGATTATCATAATCTTGACCAGGTTACTATAAATGTTATGTATCCACTTCCATGAATTGATGATCTATTCAATCAATTGAGATGATCATTGTGGTTTGTAATATTTACTTTCAATTAGTATATCATCAATTGTAAGTTCAGCAGGTTGAAATTCCAAAGACAGGTTTCAAAAGTGGAAATGACCATTATGAGTATGTTGTTATGCCTTTCACTCTTATGAATGCACCGTCAGTCTTTATAGAATTAATGAATTAGATATTTCAACAATATCTGGATTCTTTCTTGGTGGTATTTGTGGATGACATATTAGTGTATTCAAGGACAAGGGATGATCATGAGAAACACTTGGTGATAGTGTTTGGAATCTTGAGGGGTCATTATCTTTATGACAAATTATGAAGGTTTGATTTTTTGATATAATAGGTACACTTTCATGGCCATTTAATTTTTGTAAAATATGTTTTTTGGATCCACAAAATATATAAACATAAATCTCATGGTATCTTCTAAGGAAAATTTTCAAGATATTATGTTTCCTTTGTCTATCTAGTTATTATTAACACTCTCTTTGTGACTTATCATGATTATCCTTGCCTATGAAAACATTGAAAAAGAATAATGTTCCATTCCAATGGGATAAGTAATGCTAAAATTCTTTTTAGAAGATAAACTTTTGCCTTAAATTATCACCAATATTGATTCTTTCAGAATCAGTACAAGGATACGTTGTGTATTGTGATTATCCAGGATCAAGGTTGGGATGTGTTCTCATACAAGGACATCATGTTGTTGCTTATGGATCAAGGAAATTATGAGTTCCTAATAGGAACTACCCAACACTTTATTTTTATCTAGCTCATTTAGTCTATGCTTTTAAGACTTGGTGTCATTATCTCTTTGGTGAGAAATTTATTGTGTTTATAGAACATAAGAGTATGAATCATATTTTATCTCAATGGTATTTGAATATAAGATAAATAATATGGTGGGAGTATCTCCAAATTTTTTATATTAACTTGATGTATATAGTGGGTAAAGGAAATTTTGTGTCTGATACATTAAGTAGAAAGTCGTATTCCCAATTGTCAAAATAATCTTTAGATGAGTGGTAGTTGATTTCAGTCCTAGACTACATGAACTTAGAATATAAATACTGAGGTGAGTTATTAGTTTTCTTTCCAATTTATTTTGATCCTGATTTGCTAAATATGGTTAAAGTGGAATATATGTCTGATTTAGAATGTGTAGTGATGAGTTCAAAACTCAATGGTGGGGAGACCATTGTGGTATATATATTGTATAAGAGTTTAGATTTTTTTTAGAAATCATATGGTCATATTTTTGTCTTTTCTGGAGAAACTTCTTCATGCTTACCACAATTCAATATTGGTTTTTCATCCTAGAATACAGAATATGTATGAAGAATTGAATGCATATTTCTGGTGGAATGATATGAAAAGAAATATGGATTGGTTTGTTTTAAGAATTTTTACTTATTAGTAAGTTAAGTCATAGAATTAGTGACCATTAGGTATGTTTTAATATTTACTAATTCTTTCTTAGAAGTGGGAGCAGATAGCTATGGATTTTGTAAGAGGTCTTAGAAGAATGGTCTGAAACACCATGTTATATGGGTGATAGTGGATCATCTGAAAAAGTCAGATCCTTTCACTCCTATTCGTAACACTCATATGGAAGATTAATTGTAAAAAACATATATACCAAAAGTAGTAAAGAGGCAGGGAATACTAGTTTCTATAGTGTTATATAGAGGTTTGCGGTTTACCCACTGTTTTGGAAAATCCTTAAAGAAATAACTTGGGACTCAATTGACTAAGAGTACTATGTATCATCCCCAGATGGATGGGAAATATAAGTGGATGATATAAATGTTGGAATACATGTTGTGGTATTGTGTAATGCATTATTATTGGATCATAGGAATAGAATTTTCCATTATTGGAGTTATCATATAAGAATAGTTATTAGGCCTCAATAGAAATAAATTTTTTTGAAGCGTTGCATTAGCATCCCAGTCGTTCTTCACATTGTTGGGTGGAAATAGTTGAGACCTCCATATTTAGGATGATCCTTATCCAAGAGATGTCATAGAAGATTAAATTGATCAAGAAACAAATGGAGACGGTTTAGAGTTGTCACAAATCATAAGTAGATCATCATTGATGGAATTTGTCATTTGTGGTGAGTGATCATGTGTTCTTGAGGATCGTTCCATTTCTTGAACATCATTAGTTTTAGAATAAGGGAAAGTAATATCCATAATACATATTCCCTCTTCAGATATTGGGACAATTTGGTGAGGTGGAATATCATTGGTCATTGCTACCATGGTTTTTTGAGGTGCATAATGTGTTCCATGTATCTCAGTTGAGAAAGTAACAACCTGCTTCTAACAATTTTATTTGATGTGATCATATTGAACTAGATCTAGGTGCTTCATTGTTAATATTATGGTGCATATTATGGATGGAAAGAGAAATTAATGCATGGGAAAAACATCATTCTAGTACTTGTTTTTTGGCAACATTGTCAGATTCAAGAATAGAATTAGGAATAGTTGAAATAAATGAATGGGAATTTTCCAGAACTCTATTAGGTCAATGATGGTTTTCTACTTTATGGGGATGGAAAATCCAATGGTTGGGAGAATGTAGCACCCTAGGTTTCAAGTAAGTAACCTTTTACTTATGATTTTTGTGTATGTAAACTATATAGATGATGTTTGGGAGAATTTGAAGAATATTTTGAAGGTTTTTGGGGCTTTCCTATAGGTGCAAGGTTTGGAAAAATCATGAAACTCCTACAATAACCTTTTAATAATGAGACAGGGGTAAAGGGATGCCACATGGATGGCTCACAACTTTCCCAAACAGTAAGAAATCCTAGGATAATAGAGAAACTTAATACAATGGTATTTTCCATGGAGGGCACATGATCTGGAAACCGTGTGATCCAATATTGTGAGTTTTATCCTTGAGGTGGTGGTTAGGGAATGAATTCTGGATGGTTTTCCTAACCATGTGACAAAACCATGCACAATTTAAAAAGTATACCCTATAAAATTGGAACTTGGTAGGATTTGTGTTTTAATTCCCCAATTTTTCCTAAAAATGACCCTAACTTGGTATTTCTCTCTCTCAATGGATGGAGAAACTCCCCCCTCATTTTAGAAGCGATCTAGAGGCTTCTATTGGTTATTTTAATCTATATTCTCGTGTTCAGTGCTTGTTGTTGGTTGTTCATGGTGATTTTTCTTAGATATACTTCTATAACCCTCTAATTTTCTAATATCTAAGTTCTTTGTGGATATATCTAAGACATTTGATTAAAATTATAAAGAGACTTTTATTTTTTTCATGATAGTTGAATAGATTTAAAGTGAGTTCAGAGATATTTATCTCAGTTTCATTAGGTTTTTTAATGCTATTATTCATTTTCATCATAAAACTCGAGGTAGGAAGCTTCACTCTCAACTCCAATAATTATAAATTGATGTAATGGATTATAATTGACTAAATTGATTGAAATTTATTATGTAATTGGTGTGAAAATCATGGTAGAAAATTTTCATTAGTGATGGCATGTGGATTTTTGGGAATTGTGAATTGTTGTGAAAGATTCTTTATTAAATGGTTTTAGAATGTTGATATTAAAAATGGTTGGTTGGTTTTGATTTCTTGAGAAATGGGTTTCATTAAAATTTTTTTTTTATTGAAACTGTTTGTTGGATTTTTTTAAATAAAAATTTAGTTTTATTGAAATTGTTTTAGTATTGAAGTTGTTTTGGAATTGAAATGATTTTTGGGCATACTTGGTGGTGTGAGTTCATATATAATTACAAGGATTGGTTGAAATATGAACTTCTTATTGGTCTCAATGGTGTAATGGAACATGGTATTCAATTACCTTGGGATGACAAAGTAGATCTCTGAGAAACTACTCATGAGTACGGAACTATCAGAATGATGCATGCATGCGTGGATGTGTGGGTATATGGATGTAACAGCCCGAGATTTTATGAAAAACATTCTTTTTTATTTCACTAATGTCTTGTGTTGTACGCTACACCAAAAGGAGATTTCACAACACGCATCCTTGACTTGCCTTGCATTACACGCAATCGCAACCTTCCTCGATAGCGTGTGTGGTACGTAATACTGAGTTTCACGAAACAATGATATGCTATTAAAATATTATTAAAACTAGCCGTTATGAATAGTAATAACCACTTTTTAAATTTTAGAAATTTTAGCTCTCAAAATGGACTTCATTTTTGGATTCGGAGTATCGAATTTAGCCTAAGGTAAAATTTTGGTACTTTTCGGATAACTTTCATATTCTGATGAATAGTGAAAATTACTAAATTATAATTAAAAACAACTTTTTTAATCGAAATAATTAATAGTGATAAATCATTAATTTGAGTGGTTTTAAAGTATATTTAGAATATATTTTTACAATTTAATACAATGTTGGTCATTGGATGTAATTTCACATTTAAACCAGACATAATCAAGTGTCAATCTTTTGATAGATATTGTTTCTTAAAAACACGCTATTCGTTTTAACAACAGGATTTAATTATAAAATTAATTAATGCAACTTTTATGTTATGAATTTGGTAAAATAGACTTCATTTTTGAATTCGGAATATGAAATATAGCTTAGGATGAAAGTTTGGCATTTTTCTGAAAAACATCAATTTTTGATGAATAGTGAAACTACTAAGTGGTAGGTTAAAAACTGAATTTTTCATAAAACTTAATTTTACCGCTTCTGTGAATGGAATTTAGAAAATCCGACATACACGATTTATATCAGTAAGTAAAATGTGGTTCAATGAGATAAAAATAATTTTTTGGTGAATAGTAACTTTTTACTTTTTTTACCGCGGTTAATAGTAAATAGGGTAACTAAGGGTAAATATGATATTAATATTACCCTAACACATGTCCTAATTCTATTGGATAAGTGTAATTCGACCAAAAACAACCTTATGAATAAAATATGACCATTTAGGCCCACTTGGATTAGATTAGGACATTTATTATTAATTTATTTAAAGAAGGGTTAAAATAGTTAAAATCAAAGTTTAATAAGTAAATCATTTTTAATATGGTGTTATACATAAGATAAATTCGATTGTAAATATTCATTAGAAAGATAAAAAGATTTCCTACATGATGGTATTTTATTTGTAATTTTTAGACATCAAATAATTTAATTTATTTATGACACAACGATGATGCAGTAATTACCCTTTTAAGGAAATATTAACATAATTGATGGTATAAATGATCAAAAGAATGTAATTTGAGACTTTTTATGAATTCCACTAATTTTATAGGATACTATGATATATTAGTCTTGATTTAATCAACTTGGTTAGAACATATAAATCTGTTATGACTTTTACAAAAATCATATATCAAATAGTGTCAAAATTGACACAAAATAGTTTTTAAATCAAATATTATATTATTAATTGTTATTTTATTCCTAAAAATCTAAGGTTCGGCCAAATGACTTAGATAAGGATATAGATATTAATAATAAACAATTTGGGGTTCTTTTGGCATGTTATAGTAAGTGTATTAACCATATAGTGAAAGAAAACAAAAAGACACGGTAAAAGTTAAATTATTTAACTTAGAGTTAAATCTAATTGATAAGGTTAAAATAATACCCTAAACTAGTCTAAATCTTATTGGTTGATAGGATTTCGACCCATCCCCACTTTAGCTTCGAAATAAGACCCTTTGTAACCATTATAAACCGATTTTTACTTTAATATAAAATAATATTTTGAGATATTCCTAAGGTGCCCCTCTCCTCCCTTATAAAAGGACACCTCCTCCCCCTCCTGATCACACCAATTTGAGCACTCAAGCTCGGCCAACCCCTGCCAAAATCTCTTCTCCACTTCCCTAGAAACATCCTAGAGGTTCTGGTCTTCCTCAAAGACCAATTTTAGTGCCCTAAGAGGAGGTCTCAAAGAGGCGCTTCAAAGAAGAGGTAATTACCGTTACCAATTCTTTCATCTTTATTTCTTCTTCCACTTCTTCTTCTTAGGTTGTTTCATTATGAAGTAATAACATCAGTATCACTCATATACTGATATGTTATTATAAGTATGAAACAACCCTATTTCACCATCTATCCATCCTACGGAAAAAGAAATCACCGCGCGTGCGTACGTACGGAATACCGTCTCCACGCCGTGGTGTAATCTATTTTCCACCACCACCTTACATGGATGGGTATAATGGTGTAAAGAATAACTATACATAGTTATTACAACATCATATTTATTCTGATATATTGTATAATCCACTCCAATTCAATTCAATATTTATAGAAATGATATCATCGCTCGTGCGTACGTACGGACTACCGTCTCCACGACGCGATGAGATTCATTCTCCATGTTAACCATTTAAGAATGATTATAAAGTATATATAAGAAATAATAATGAAATATATTACATTATAAAGCTACTGTATTTATGTATATATATACATATGTATGTCATCTACTTACTTCCATTTCAAGACAATAAGGAAAGGAAAACAGCGTTCATGTGTACGTACGGACTACCGTCTCCATGAACGGTGTTTTTCATTTTATTTATCTACCTATTATATATATATATACTGAATATATATGATATATAAATCATATTTCATATTCTGGAAGTAAGTAAATCATGATATAAGTAATAATGATGTCAAGAACAACAAGTCAAAACACCTACGATAAATGAAACGATTTTACCCAGAACGCTTCTTTAACATGGAATTTACAAAAGAACGGGTAATATAATGTCATAAGTGAACCATATATGATATCATAACAATGAATATGATTCTGTAATAAGTCAATAACATGATTTAAATCATTATACAGGAGGTTCGGACACTTACAAAGCAAGTCGGACCTAAGGTAAGGGAAATATCACAATCTCATTTTTATCCGAGATTGTTTATTCGTAAGTATTTACTGGGGTGTATTTTATCATCCACATCCATGTTTCATCAATATTTAATATTATTTCCATCCACCTACAATTGTTTAAATCCATTTTTACCCTTCGGTGAGTTTTTAGTAATATCTATGAAAGGAATCTTTTGTCGTACGAGGTACTTTTTGACTTTTCCGACAAAAGTACGAAGAATGTTTTTTTAACTTATACGGCATGAATGGATTTTTAAAACATTATTTCCAAGAAGCTTCCTTTACAAGTTTTCAAGTTTATTTTTAATCAACTTCTTTTAGTTTAAAATTGTATGACATGTTAAGAAAGGAAAAATGTTTTTGAAGAAGAAAGGATATTTTCCTCAAGAATGGAGTTCAAGCGTTTTATCAAAATTATTTTCCATCTAAGATAATAAAGGGTTCTGTTTTTATCCCTATTATTACATTGATTTGATCATGTTGTGATGGAATTATTTTTTATGAATTCCTTTATCTTATATGAATTGTTTTATGATGTCATGTTGTTTAAGAATCCCATTTTTATTACATGGGTTATGTGATGATGTATGATTTATGATTATGTGGCACACATAAGAAAGGATTCATTATAAGATGGGTGGGACCTATATCTCCCTCCAATGCATTGGGTAAAGATTTTATATCTCATGAGATAGACATGGCTGGAACGGAAGGTTATTTCGGTTCAGTGATACAGGACTGAAACGAGGAGTGAACTCGGTTCAGAAAGGGACTTTGTCCACTAAGATAGTCTTGGCAATGAGTCATGACTAACAAGAAATGATTTTCCATGATTATGTGTGAATGCCACAAAGTTTCAAGTTTTATGTTATGATTATGGGGATCTCATTTTCACTTCTATGATTTATTCCATGTTAAGATATTATGATCTCTTTTGCAGGTTTTGTTTTTCAAAAAGATATGATATGATTTTTATTTCCTTTATTTTCCCTTGATGAGCATTTGAGCTCACCCTTTTATGTTTTCTTTTCCCCAGGATATAAAGAAATGTTTTAGGTATAAAAAAAGGGGATGATCTTTATGGGAGATATTGAAGATCTTTCACCACGATTAGAAGATTACGTTCCGAGTTTCCAAAGACACTAAACTATTACGATCCTTTAGTGTGTGTTTTTGTTATGTACTAAGTTTTCCGTAAATGTAATGTAATGTCCATGTAAGTCAGGCTTCGGGCCTCTACAGTTGGTATCAGAGGAAAGGTTTAGTCAACCTTTGGAAACTAGGATGCGAAAACGTTAGTGAGATCCCTAGAGATATTTCTAAGGTATGTCTAGGGATGTCCCTAAGGTTAAGTATACGTATAGGTTATAGTACTAGAATTACGCTAACGATCATAGAATTAAACCTAAGATGTTAGATATTGAAGTTACTCCCTCTTTATTATGTTGTTTTCCCTAGCATGATTTTTGTCTCTCACACTATTCTTTTTGGGTTTTAGAAAATGGCTGGAAACAAGATGATTCACGATAATGGAGGATATGATGGACAATGGAATGATATTCTTCCTAATGAAATGGGATTTGGATGTCCAAACATCATTATTATGCCGAATCAGCAATCTCATAATATGATCAATAAAGTAAAATTTGGTAAGTTTCCTGACTCGGCTAATAAGAGAAAGATGGAGTTTCATGATGATCATAGAGGAAAGAAAGTTCAATTTCCCCTATGTAAATCATGTGGGAAGAGGCATCAAGGTAAATGTTTCAAAGGAACTGGAATATGCTTTGGGTGTGGAAAAGAAGGACACAAAGCAAGTAAATGCAAAGGAAAAGGTTCATTTAACAACATGGATGAGGATAATGGTATTGCTACAACATCAACAATGGTTAAATGTTTTAAATGTGGAATGTACGGGCATTATTCAAACCAATTCCCTAAGGGAAAGTCTCATGAAGAGAATCAGTATGGTCGTATGGGAAGTATTTATGTTGATGATGATGAAGAAACTACAAATGATATGTGAGATGAAAGAAATGTTGAAGCTTGGTCAATGGTCTAAGAATGTAGTGGAATGATTACATGTTTATCATGTGTAATGTTGTATAAGTAATCTCATGGAATAAGGAGACATCTAAGGATTGTTACACTGTTGTCTTTCCTTAAGTTTTGAAAGTGTATGATGAATGGTACTAGTAACTATGAAAGGTTATTCAGATACTTTTGGAACGTAGATGATAAGTGCATAATGAAAGGATAAGAAGATAATGAGATGTTTGATTGTATTCATGAGCTCATGATTGATATAAGGACTAAGTGATATCATGGTTTGAGTATATAGAATTTGGAGGATTTTGGTATGTGGAAAGTGTTAACTTTTAACTGCATTCATGTTTTCACTAAGGTATTCAAGAGAATACACGATTAAGGACTTTGAATGTTTGGAATGTGACCAACAAAACATATCTTATGATATATGGGGATCAACGATGGTATTAAATCTTTGGTAATCGTTTTCACTATGTTATGAGAGTGGACTGCAGTATTATGGATAATCCTAAAGATTGAAATGGATTATGTTGGACATAAGTTAGGATAAAACGTTTTTCGATATTATTGATGGGATGTTATAGTAATATAGTTTTAGAAAAAGGACAACCTGCAGGACGGGCGACATCCCATCGCTTCGGACAAGGCTGTGGGAATCGAACCCACAACCGAAGTGCGACTGGCCTTTATCGCCTACCACTGGCCTACAGGAAGTCCCTGTTTAGTAGAAACTAGTGTTATTATATTAATCAGTATGATATATGAAGTATAAGCCCATTTTAGGAACCATATATGATTAATCCCACTATAGATCGACTTATGTATATAAATTTTGCTAACCTTTTGAGACAGATGGAATGACCCGTCATTCTATCACATGATCTGCTAACACTTCACGAATAAAAAATTCAACTTCATTTATTTAAGAGATGAAGTGGAATTGTTAAAGGTACGAACAACAGTGAGATTGTACCAAAATAAAGTAAGTATTTATTCTAATTCTAATTCTTTAACTTTAGGGAAATGATCTTGGAAACCAAAAATGTTGTCCTAGTTCTCTTATACCTGATGAATCAGATGGTACCTTAGATCGTCACAAATTTATGGATTTGTGATTACTGGCTTTTCCATAGCCATGTTCTCTACCACTCTCCATCAGAACATGATGGTTAGATTTCTCTTCCATATCTATATTTTCACCTATGTGGAAACCCAATGATTAGTTTATTTGGGTAATCGTTACATTTCATACTTTAGTTTTTAAAGCCAAGTTTTGGTATTCCTTTTTACGATGTGGGTTTCTATTAAAGAAACTTTTGAATAGTAAACCATTTATAACCCCGATGAATTTCGAGGGCGAAATTCATTTTAAGGGGGGTAGAATGTAACAGCCCGAGATTTTATGAAAAACATTCTTTTTTATTTCACTAATGTCTTGTGTTGTACGCTACACCAAAAGGAGATTGCACAACACGCATCCTTGACTTGCCTTGCATTACACGCAATCGCAACCTTCCTCGATAGCGTGTGTGGTACGTAATACTGAGTTTCACGAAACAATGATATGCTATTAAAATATTATTAAAACTAGCCGTTATGAATAGTAATAACCACTTTTTAAATTTTAGAAATGTTAGCTCTCAAAATGGACTTCATTTTTGGATTCGGAGTATCGAATTTAGCCTAAGGAAAAATTTTGGTACTTTTCGGATAACTTTCATATTCTGATGAATAGTGAAAATTACTAAATTATAATTAAAAACAACTTTTTTAATCGAAATAATTAATAGTGATAAATCATTAATTTGAGTGGTTTTAAAGTATATTTAGAATATATTTTTACAATTTAATACAATGTTGGTCATTGGATGTAATTTCACATTTAAACCAGACATAATCAAGTGTCAATCTTTTGATAGATATTGTTTCTTAAAAACACGCTATTTGTTTTAACAGCGGGATTTAATTATAAAATTAATTAATGAAACTTTTATGTTATGAATTTGGTAAAATATACTTCATTTTTGAATTCGGAATATGAAATATAGCTTAGGATGAAATTTTGGCATTTTTCTGAAAAACATCAATTTTTGATGAATAGTGAAACTACTAAGTGGTAGGTTAAAAACTGAATTTTTCATAAAACTTAATTTTACCGCTTCTGTGAATGGAATTTAGAAAATCTGACAGACACGGTTGATATCAGTAAGTAAAATGTGGTTCAATGAGATAAAAATAATTTTTTTGGTGAATAGTAACTTTTTACTTTTTTTACCGCGGTTAATAGTAAATAGGGTAACTAAGGGTAAATATGATATTAATATTACCCTAACACATGTCCTAATTCTATTGGATAAGTGTAATTCGACCAAAAACAACCTTATGAATAAAATATGACCATTTAGGCCCACTTGGATTAGATTAGGACATTTATTATTAATTTATTTAAAGAAAGGTTTAAATAGTTAAAATCAAAGTTTAATAAGTAAATCATTTTTAATATGGGGTAATACATAAGATAAATTCGATTGTAAATATTCATTAGAAATATAAAAAGATTTCCTACATGATGGTATTTTATTTGTAATTTTTAGACATCAAATAATTTAATTTATTTATGACACAACGATGATGCAGTAATTACCCTTTTAAGGAAATATTAACATAATTGATGTTATAAATGATCAAATGAATGTAATTTGAGACTTTTTATGAATTCCACTAATTTTCTAGGTTACTATGATATATTAGTGTTGATTTAATCAACTTGTTTCGAACATATAAATCTGTTATGACTTTTACAAAAATCATATATCAAATAGTGTCAAAATTGACACAAAATAGTTTTTAAATCAAATATTATATTATTAATTGTTATTTTATTCCTAAAAATCTAAGGTTCGGCCAAATGACTTAGATACGGATATATATATTAATAATAAACAATTTGGGGTTCGTTTGCCATGTTATAGTAAGTGTATTAACCATATAGTGAAAGAAAACAAAAAGACACGGTAAAAGTTAAATTATTTAACTTAGAGTTAAATCTAATTGATAAGGTTAAAATAATACCCTAAACTTGTCTAAATCTTATTGGTTGATAGGATTTCGACCCATACCCACTTTAGCTTCGAAATAAGACCCTTTGGAACCATTATAAACCGATTTTGACTTTAATATAAAATAATATTTTGAGATATTCCTAAGGTGACCCTCTCCTCCCTTATAAAAGGACACCTCCTCCCCCTCATCCTCACACCAATTTGAGCACTCAAGATCGGCCAAACCCTGACAAAATCTCTTCTCCACTTCCCTAGCAACATCCTAGAGGTTCTGGTCTTCCTCAAAGACCAATTTTAGTGCCCTAAGAGGAGGTCTCAAAGAGGCGCTTCAAAGAAGAGGTAATTACCGTTACCAATTCTTTCATCTTTATTTCTTCTTCCACTTCTTCTTCTTAGGTTGTTTCATTATGAAGTAATAACATCAGTATAACTCATATACGGATATGTTATTATAAGTATGAAACAACCCTATTTCACCATCTATCCATCCTACGGAAAAAGAAATCACCGCGCGTGCGTACGTACGGAATACCGTCTCCACGCCGTGGTGTAATCTATTTTCCACCACCACCTTACATGGATGGGTATAATGGTGTAGAGAATAACTATACATAGTTATTAAAACATCATATTGATTCTGATATATTGTATAATCCACTCCAATTCAATTCAATATTTATAGAAATGATATCATCGCTCGTGCGTACGTACGGACTACCGTCTCCACGACGCGATGAGATTCATTCTCCATGTTAACCATTTAAGAATGATTATAAAGTATATATAAGAAATAATAATGAAATATATGACATTATAAAGCTACTGGATTTATGTATATATATACATATGTATGTCATCTACTTACTTCCATTTCAATACAATAAGGAAAGGAAAACAGCGTTCATGCGTACGTACGGACTACCGTCTCCATGAACGGTGTTTTTCATTTTATTTATCTACCTATTATATATATATATACTGAATATATATGATATATAAATCATATTTTATATTCTGGAAGTAAGTAAATCATGATATAAGTAATAATGATGTCAAGAACAACAAGTCAAAACACCTACGATAAATGAAACGATTTTACCCAAAACGCTTCTTTAACATGGAATTTACAAAAGAACGGGTAATATAATGTCATAAGTGAACCATATATGATATCATAACAATTAATATGATTCTGTAATAAGTCAATAACATGATTTAAATCATTATACAGGAGGTTCAGACACTTACAAAGCAAGTCGGACCTAAGGTAAGGGAAATATCACAATCTCATTTTTATCCGAGATTGTTTATTCGTAAGTATTTACTGGGGTGTATTTTATCATCCACATCCATGTTTCATCAATATGTAATATTATTTCCAACCACCTACAATTGTTTAAATACATTTTTACCCTTCGGTGAGTTTTTAGTAATATCTATGAAATGAATCTTTTGTCGTACGAGGTACTTTTTGACTTTTCCGACAAAAGTAAGAAGAATGTTTTTTTTAACTTATACGGCATGAATGGATTTTTAAAACATTATTTCCAAGAAGCTTCCTTTACAAGTTTTCAAGTTTATTTTTAATCAACTTCTTTTAGTTTAAAATTGTATGACATGTTAAGAAAGGAAAAATGTTTTTGAAGAAGAAAGGATATTTTCCTCAAGAATGGAGTTCAAGCGTTTTATCAAAATTATTTTCCATCTAAGATAATAAAGGGTTCTGTTTTTATCCCTATTATTACATTGATTTGATCATGTTGTGATGGAATTATTTTTTATGAATTCCTTTATCTTATATGAATTGTTTTATGATGTCATGTTGTTTAAGAATCCCATTTTTATTACATGGGTTATGTGATGATGTATGATTTATGATTATGTGGCACACATAAGAAAGGATTCATTATAAGATGGGTGGGACCTATATCTCCCTCCAATGCATTGGGTAATGATTTTATATCTCATGAGATAGAAATGGCTGGAACGGAAGGTTATTTCGGTTCAGTGATACAGGACTGAAACGAGGAGTGAACTCGGTTCAGAAAGGGACTTTGTCCACTAAGATAGTCTTGGCAATGAGTCATGACTAACAAGAAATGATTTTCCATGATTATGTGTGCATGCCACAAAGTTTCAAGTTTTATGTTATGATTATGGGGATCTCATTTTCACTTCTATGATTTATTCCATGTTAAGATATTATGATCTCTTTTGCAGGTTTTGATTTTCAAAAAGATATGATATGATTTTTATTTCCTTTATTTGCCCTTGCTGAGCATTTGAGCTCACCCTTTTATGTTTTCTTTTCCCCAGGATATAAAGAAAGGTTTTAGGTATAAAAAAAGGGGATGATCTTTATGGGAGATATTGAAGATCTTTCACCACGATTAGAAGATTACGTTCCGAGTTTCCAAAGACACTAAACTATTACGATCCTTTAGTGTGTGTTTTTATTATGTACTAAGTATTCCGCAAATGTAATGTAATGTCCATGTAAGTCAGGCTTCGGGCCTCTACAATGGATATTTTGATTGGAATGGGATATGAAAAAAAAATGGGAAGATGGAATAGTTTTGAGAAAATTCATGGTTGTTTCGTGGAAAATGGTTATAGTATGGGAAACTATTTGGTTAAAATTGTTTTGGTTTTGTGATAAATTTTATCATATAATTTTTCTTAATATATATTTTTTATAAAATATTATAACCATCTCTATCCTAATAGTGTGAGTAGGGATCTCATTAGAGAAAATATGCGGATTTCAATTACTCACCCCTCCTTTGGAACTTAGGTTCTTTTTTATATGTTGTTTATTGGGACATAATTACTGGTGATGCAATGAACTTCTCAAGTGGTCCTTCTTGATTCTTGAGCATGGAGTTGGATTTGGAGTTTGGATCTAAATCATTATATTCTTTGAGTTTTTTCATCTACTATGTACTTTGATATTGTGTTTTTATACTATTGTTCTTGGTTTTTTATTTCTTTTGATAAATGAAATTTTTATTTGTATTTAATTTTTATCATGAATCATATAGCGGATTATTTTGTTATGGAATGTTTGGTTGGTTATTTTTTTCCAAGGTCAAATCATCCCCCACATGTATTGAATCCCTAAAAAAATTTATCCTTTGGAGTCTTAGGGGTATCCCTTAAGGCTAAGTGACTTCCTCATAGATTCTCAAGATAATGAAAATAAGTGAAATGTTACACCATACCTACATCTATGAAATCTGTTCTGGTACCCAATGACGACCTGAATAGGGTGTGAGATAACGCTCAGTATGCCACCACTAATGTTTTTTTACATTTCTTGTATGTGTATAAGAAATTAAGTTGTGTGCAGTGTATCACGGGTTTAATAGTAATAAAAGTAAGTCATCAAATTAAGATGCGATTCTTTCTTTAAAAACATGGATCCTTATGAACAATAATCAAACACCCATAAACAAGGGGTATCTATAATCAAGAAACCATAAATCCGTAAAAAGTATTCACAACGGCCTATGCCTTGTAATCATGTGTCAGGTCATAATGGTATGGATCCAAGGTATAAACAACCAAGACATCCTTTTTAATTATTTGGATAATCTTTATTAAAGGTTGGTAAAGAATTTGGTAGATCCCAAGGAGAATTTCCAAGGAGCATATCCAAGGAAAATCCAATAAATCTAGATCCAAGGAGTAGCAATGTGGAATCCAAAGTAAATTGGATCTGTGGAGTATAAATGTTCATTAAATACTATGGAATTAGTATCCTAAGAGTAAAAATTTTCAAGGAATCCACTACCATAACCAGGATCGATGGAGTAGAAATATTTGTGGCATCCAATGGAATCAGGATTTGTGGAGTACAAATGTTTAAGGAATCCACTACCATTATCAAGTCATCATATTATTTCAATATCATTCACATTCCATGAGTTCATCTAACCAATTCCACATTTTCTCATTTAATTATTTAACCATTTATTCATATGTATTCTCACGTAAATAATTAATAAACCATCTCATATAACTCATTAAATTCTTATAAATATATTCGTAGGCTCAGTACACACCATGGGTGGACAAACGACATAAAAATGGTAAAAACACACACCTTGGCTGGCTCAGTCTAAGGTGAATGACAAGAAACCGTATAATGGTACTAACTAGGAAACCTAAATAACTTCTAATCAATTTAATCAAGGAATTAATTTAATTTTAGGGGATACACTGGAAATTATGGTGTGTGGAACAATAGAAAAAAGGTATATAAGACACCAAAATTTAAGGGAAAGGAATATACCACTTACCCTATACATATGTTATAACATTCATCTAGTATCAACCACTAATTCAGTTGAGATCAAGAAAAAAAGGAAGAATAGATGAAGAGAAAGAACTGGGGAATATTAGATTTCACCAAAATAACACTGTAGTCATGAAGAAAAATGGAGAAAGGTGAAAGATGAATGACTAACACACTAGCGAAGATCCAATGAGTCCGATGAAAAAAATGGAGTCTGAATGATGAATCGACCCCAATTACTACCATAATGATTGAACAAATCACCAGTGGGATATTAAAAGTTCTCATCTATATGAGAATTGAAAAATAATATGAGGGTTTAACCATTTATGTTATTAAGGTAAAATGGTCATTATCCCTCAAAAAAAAGTATGCATAGTTTCTCCCCATGTTTGGCCAAACCGTTCACCAATTGTTCACCCTTCTATGTCTCAAGAGGAACATCTCATGGTTCAAGTGCATGGTATGATAAATAATACATAATCTATGTTTCAATCCTCTGTTAAAAACTGCAGAGCTTCCCGCATAGGAATACAACCCTTGGTTCATGGTAATGGAAAACCTTGATCTCTGTTCTTCTATCTGTCCAACCCCTCACGGTTAGTAGTAACAATGTAACTTGGGTGTTATGGTTTCTAATATCCATGTGTCCCAAATGATTTTCTTACAAAATTAAGCTTTAGGCTTTAAACAATCCTTGTGAACCCCCTAAAACTCTTGTGAAATCATTATGCATTCATACAATGTCAAAAACAAGTATTTAAACTAAAAAAAGATCCATACTTCATAGGAAATAATCTAACCCTACAATCTTCCACTATTGAATAAATTCTTCCCTAAATTTCTATTCTAAATGAGGTCATGAATTTCCTATGTATAACTCTAGCCACTAATCCTGAATGATGGCTTCCTAGTCCCAAGTCTTTTCCTACAAATGACCACGCTTCCATAGAACTAGTACAAGAGGTACTGACCAACCTCAGAGAGACTTCATTCTCCAATCAACAATATGAATAGTATTCTCATCAAAGGATTCGTCTACCTATAAGTTATCCACATTCGGATAATGAGTGTGAGATTGGAATGGGTGATAACAACACAACTAAGTTACATGGAAAATGCCAGGCATGGCTCGGTACATTTAAGGTAAATAAAACTATTATGATACTGACTTTAATCCCTTCATAATCTCAAACGTTCTCACATATCACATTGAAGGATTGCCTTATCTCCTCATCCTTTTGTTCTTTATCCTTAGTGAGAGTTGCAAAAACACTTTATCCTCTCCCTTGATCTCTAGAGGAAATTTATAATAATGGCATAGGATTTGTTTCTAGTCTTTTTAGTAGAAATCCACTTCCATATTAGAAATACCTATAATATTGTCTTCTATATAAGATGAGGTCTGGGAAACAATACCTATCAAACCTCTAACCAGAATAGAGGTGATTGAAATGGAATATTTTATAAATCCTCATAAGTTTCCATCTATATATATTCATGATATCTTTTATTGTTGGAAAAATTAACCGGGGTTATATTCCTCTCCTCCAAACCCCTAAAATCAAGGATGCATTCTCCCATCATGTCCTCTAAAACCTATATATTTCACTCTAACTGGTCATCAATTTGAGGGTGGTATGATGTGCGAAGAAGAACCTCTATACCCAATGCCCTATATAATCCTTTCCAAAATCGAGATGTAAACTGGGCATCCCTATCTAATACAATGGTATAAGGAACCCCATGAAGTTGCACAATCTCAGGGATATAAAGTCTCCCAATAATATTTAGGAAGAAGGTATCTCTAATAGCCAAGATATTGGCATCCTTGTAAGACTATCCACTATAACCCATACAACATAACTACCTTGAGGCGACCTCCACAACCGATTTACAAAATCCATTTCAAAATCATCAAATTTATACCTAGTAATGGGAAACTACTATAAAATCTCAACTACTCAATGGTTTTTTTCTTTCATCTGCTAATAGGTGGAATAAATCATGACCAAACCATTTACCTCTTTCTTTATCCCCAATAACTACTATTGACGGAGAAAGTCATGATACATCGTGGTAACTCTCGGATGTACTACCCAAGATGAGGCATGAAACTACCACATCATCTTCTCATGTATATATTATAGAACCCAAATCTAACCATTAATATATAGAATTTCATCATCAATAATTGTCCAACTAGGAGGTGGTTTCTCACCTTCCATTCTCTCACATAGGACAAGGAAGTCAGAATCTGATAGCTCTCTCATCATATCCCTATCTATAAGAGTGGAAGTAACTTTCAAGGATGAGATAAAGTTATACCCATGACCATAATTCACCAACAAGTTCATCACTGAAATCAATTCCATAAGTTTCCACTCACTACTAGCCTCCTAAACTACAGGTATCTGATTCATCCAACTTAGTGCATTAGTAATTGCATTTCCATTTCTAGGAATATAGGAAAGATTGAAGTCAAAATACTATAGAAATTCAACCAAATTTTTTTATTCTTAAGATCTAATTCATGCTATATAAATATATACTTGATTATTTTTTATTTTTTTACAACAAAAAATTTTCTCTTTGTAAATAATTCCTCTAACATCACAAGGAAACAACAATAACGGCTAACCTGGGATCTTGTGTCAGGTAATTCTGCTTGTGTGGCCTCATGTGATGAGACATGTATAACAATACTCTATCACCCTATATCATAACTGATCATATCTTGATACCAGATGAATCATAATATATAGTTTATATTCTACCTAGTTTTCAAAAAATTAGGACCAACACTAAAGTCAGTCCCATATTCAACTCCTAAAAGGTTATCTCTTAGGTATCTGACCATACCAACTTTAAACCATTCTTAGTCAATCCCATAAGATGTTCTTATAAGAATAAAAATTAATATATTAAGAAAATATAATATTCAACTCATCCTATGAAAATTTTTATGTAAAATAAGTTCTTGGGATGCTCTTAGGAAGCTACATATCTCACATACTCTAAGTAAATAGATATTCCTGTATCTGAGATAATATGACCTAGGAATTGAATCTTACCAATCTAGAAGTGGAACTTTATGGTATAACCATACATATGATACCTTATAAATATATCTAAAATGATATCAAGATGTTTTACATGGTCTTATCGATTATGAGAATACACCGTCATATCATTCATGAATACCACCACAAAAAAATCTTGATATGGATTGAAACACCAGTACATCACTGATATGAAAAACTACCAGTTCATTCTTAAGACCAAATAGAATTACTATATACTTATATAGACTATACCTACTAAAAAAATATATATGAGGTATGTCTACTGGTTAAACATGTACCTGATGAAAACCTAATATTAAACTAATTTTTTAGAACACCTGAGCCCCTCAGTGTTGATCGAAAAGGTCATAAATTTGGGGAAAGGGATACCAGTTCTTAACCATAAATAGGTTCAATTTATGGTAATACATAAATAGAATGAGGCTCACATCTACCTTTTTCACAAAAGGATCAATTAACTCCATGAATAAGTGTTTGTTCATATAAACCAATTTTCTTACATGTCCTATAATTGACTCTTGATCTCTGGTAAATCAGTAGTATCCATCCTATAAAGAGAAATGAGTTGTTCATCGATGCAAGAGAGTTCCCTTTTCATGGGGATTTTTATATAGGGATTTAATATTTGTGTTTGATTGAACATCATACATAAACCTCACCATGTTTTAAAACTCTAATGCTAAGGGAGCGGGCCAACACGAACAAGGCTCGAGCCCCTCCTCTTGTGTGTTCTTCATGGTCGAGTATTCAAAAGGGGTGGAAAGGGGGATTCAGGGCCTTTTTAGGGAAGGTGACACCCTATAGAGGCTAGAGCCGTAGTTAGTATAAATAACGAACCACCATTGTGGACCCAGTGGCCCTTAGAAAGACTCGTTGCTAATGGACACGTGCGGGTGGCAGCGTGCGATGCCAGAACACTAGAGTAGGATGTCACGGTCAGCTCAAGCCGCGGTGCAGCGGGAAGAGCCACTGGCTGAGCCAACGGCTAGTGGAAGGGATGAAACCCATCATCCATGTTGGTGGAGTGGCCCATAGCAGCGGACCATGAATCTTATAGCACATAGTCCTTGACCATGTGTGGGGAATTAGGTCAGCCATGTAGCAGCAGGGCGTGGTCACTTGACTGCGGCAGAGAGGGAGACCCTGTGGATAACCCGTGGTGCGAGGGGAGCTGGAGGCAGCTTCCATCCATGTCTTGACCAGGTGGACTATGAAGGGCATGGGCCAGGATGGGTCTGGGTTGGTTTAGTGGTCCCCGGACTGGGTCTGGTCAGGTCATTCTGACCGGACCCAGACCCAAGTGGCCCCTTTTTGAAAAAACAACAATATCTTTCAAACTATGCGTTAGAATGACGATCCGTTTGCAGCATTGGAACCCTTGTGACAAGACTAATATTTTGGAATAATCTATAGAGGTTTTATTAAAGTTTAATTATGAGGAAGTATTTTGAGAGAAGTTCTCCAAAGATTAAATGTGCTACATGTGGAAACCCTAAAGTCGGATGAGACCGAAAGAATCCTAACAGGAGACCCAGTGTGTATCAAATACTATGGCCTAGTGGGAAGAGACTTATATCTGACCCAGATGTCCCATGGTGGAGAATAGCTTATGTGTGACCTGGAAGACCCACTATACTCGATAATATTAGTACCTTAGTATGGACAATGTGGGAAGCGGCTTTTGTGTGACCCGACATGCCCATGGTGGGGAGCGTCTTCTGAGTGACCCAGCATACCCATGGTTCTTATCAGGGATGAGTACCATAGAATTCCTAGGTTTGTGGGACACAGCTTCTATGTGACCAGGTAGGCCCACTTTACTCATTTAGAAGGAGTTCTCCAATGTCCCATGGCATTCGATGTTACGATTGACAATTTTACTTTCCTACTCTAAAATATACTTGGTGTGAGATATCTTACTTCATGATCATGATTTGTGATCATGAATTGTGGTTTGGTTGGGATTTCTTTGTGGTCTTTCCTTTGTTATTTTGGGGTCCCTACTGAGTATATTTTTACTCACCCCTACAGAGGCTTCACCCGAACTTTTTTTTTCTAGTGCAGACGACCGTCACCTTGACGGAAAACTTGGTAGCCGAGGACCCAGTGGTACCTAGTGAGACCAGGCAGGCGGGGAATACTTATATAGCTTCCAGTAGGTACTTTGTACTTACCCATCTCGTGGGGTTTCCAGTGGATGGACTTCAGATTTTTCCTTGTACTTTTCTATTTTCATATTATCTTTTGTTGGGTTTGTATTCTGAACCATTTAACCTACAGTTTGTACTTTTACTTAGTGGAATGCATGTTTACTTTTCTATCATTGGGATGTGGTTGGGTGTTTTCATATGTACAAGTACTCAACAAAATGACTCCCACTTGTAGGATTATTCCTTCAGTGCTAGTTGCCTACCCCTGCCCTTTTGGAGGCGGGCTTGGGGTATGTCATGTCAAGTTCCATAGCGAAAGGGTCATGACATCCATAACCACCATCTCGACTAGAACAACTGGAACTACTCTATCTCCCATCCTGGCATGGAGCTGTGAATCCCACTCCTAAACCTAGAGTTGGGGTTGATCTCCTTCCACTTACTACTAAAAATAAGTTATTATAGGATCATTATACATATCTTATTTGGATAGATTCTCAACATCTGACTTGGTATCTATCGCAATAACTCTTCATATGGAACCATCTCCCACACTGAAAACATAAAAAATAACTACCATGACTTGCATTCTGTCTCATATTCCCCTCACTAGAAGCCTCATAATGGTTATTTCTTCTTGCTAAAACTGAACCACTAAGTAGACATACTACATTACCCTTTAATAAACCCCCAAATTCTATCTTGTTATGCTCTATAATCAGTACCTGATTCACTATCTCATATATGAAAGTCAACCAAAACATGTTCCCATATGATTTTACAACACCCTTAAGAACGTACTTCAAGTGTCTCACCCTCGATGTCTCATCAGTAATATAAATTGGTTCAAAACAATGAAGCTATGTAAAGCGTACCGAATACTCCAAAACAGTCATCACACACTACTCTATACGCATAAACTCACTGGACCTCTCATACCTCAACGTCTTGGTAAAAAAGTATTAGTAAAATCTAGATTATAAATATGTCTAAACCATATCTCAAATCCCATCATCCTAGTTCAAAAATCCAACCAGTTCTTAGTGACTCTCTAAAGAATATATTTTGTGAGATTTACCCTCCACTTATGATGAATCTATAGTTCTTGAAGAACGAAAATACAGTCTCAATCCATAGTTCAGTATCATGTGGACCACTATCCCCTAAAAAACTAAGAAGATGATGCTTCTAGAACATGCATGTTAGATCAACTACATACAAGGTAGGTTTCAGGGGTCCTATAACAATCTACATAAAGCGTAAGATACCCTCATGAAACTAGGAATCAACACTTGTATTTGATACATCCACTAGTTCTATAATTGGAACTAAGGAAGGTTATAATGTTTTCTCATAGCCCACCAACTTTGTATCTTGGTCATTTACACCCTCCTAGAATATGACTGGAGGTCTTCATGGTGGCATTTCACTACAAATACCTAACACACACCACATTCAATGTTCAGTAACAACATATCATAAATAAAATAATTTGATAAGTTGAATCATTCCTATAAACCAGACGCACCCTTATTCCTTCTCCTAATCTTGGACTAGGTAACATTAACTACTATAAAGAGTTCCACAGACAATTCATACTACCAACTCTATAGTTGGGTCTAGGTAAAGCTCTCTATTACACGGCATAGGTCTGGATATATGGATTGTCACATGTAGTTGATAAGTCCATCTATCAACCACCTTCCCATTTCATAATTTTAATATCATTCAAATTCATATTTATTTCACAATTATGTTTAAATAGTTAAACCAAATTGATCCCCAATTCCAACCTCTAAGGTCACATACACTTTATAACAAGAATGTGTAAACCATTTAATCCTAACCATAACACATTCCATCCCATGCGACCAATGGTTCATGACTCCACAATTGACTTATTAGTGTGTATTCTATAGCCTATAAAGTAAAAAAATATTTAGGTTATGACATGAACTTTAGGTACCAATTATTTTTCTAAATTCCCTATAGAAAATGTTAACCATGTATTAATTATATCACACAAGTCACACATAAAAATTTCATATAGCCAAGCAATGCATTCTATGGGGAATGGCATAAGCGCTGAATGTGAATCCTATAAGGTGACTAAAATGATGCATTATTTGTACTTCCCTTTAATATGAGGCTAAGTATAAAATGAAATTACATAATGATAGGAATTATAACATCAAATAGCATGTGCATCACCCAACTGTGGAATCAAAGCAAATGTAATAAGAAAAAACCAGAACATTATATCACATCCTAGGTAATTTGGACTTTTCTTGTATGTGGTTTAGCTACTCCCAATAAAATATAATTACCAAATTCCAAAACATTCCTATTTTTCCTTTCTATCATCTCAGAAGGAAAGTAAGAAAAATAAAAGAAAAGAAAAACCTCATACGATACCACTTTATAATGCCATGTACCAAGTGCCACTAAATGGATCCCCGATCAAGTGGGTCAAATGGCCTCAAGAATGATTCACTAAATACCAACATATTTTGACTAGTAGTGTGGTTCTAATGTGCTGTATTGGGGAAACTATACCCTCATAATAATATTGTATCATAACATTATCACAAGTGAATAAATAAACGAAATCATAATCTAAATAAAGACAAAATATAATGTCCAGAATACTATAACAACAATAAAACCAGAAGAATTACCATATACAATATGATAATCATTTTATGTCTCTATATAATGGAAAGAAAATCATGGAAATAGGTATCCCATAAAGTACATGTATCAAAAAAACAAAATTACAAAAAGGAACTATCTCCAGCTAGTATCTTGTGTATATCTCGGTCTTGTCCTCCCATGATCCTAAATAATGATCAAATACAGAATTCTAAAGTGATTACTTTCCCTGGTCCCTACCTACATCCATGAAGTATATCCTAGTACCCAATGATGACCTGAACAAGGTGTGAAATAATGCTCAGTAGGATACCACAAATTGTGTCAATTACATGTCCAGTATGTTTATAAAAAATGAATTATTGTGAATTATATCACAAGTATATCAGTAATAAAAGTAAAGAATCAAATGAAAATGGGAACCTATCCAGCCAAATAGGGAAACCTATAAAAAATCAATAACACATAAACAAGGGGAAACTGTAATCAAAAAATCAAAAAACTTAAAAAAATAGTCCACAACATCCTATGTTGTGTAATCAAGTGTCAGACCTGAAAGGGCCTAATCCAAGGTATAAATGAAAAATTCATCCTCGTCGAGTCCATGGATAATATCAATGAAAACTCATTAAATAATTTGGTGGATTCGAAGGATCATGTACACATAGCATTTCTAAGATTGGTCCAATTAAGACCGATCCAAGGAGTACCAATGTCTTTGGCATCCAAAGTAAACTAGATCCCTGGATTAGAAAATTCCACTGAAACCTATAGAATTAGAATCTATTGAATAGAAATGTTTATAAAATCTAGTACCGTAATTAGGATCCATGGAGTATAAATATCCATTGAGTCTAATGGAATCATGATCTAAGAAATATAAATGTCCAAGGAATCCACTACCATTATCAATTCATCATCTCATTTCATTATCACTCACATACCATGAGTTCATCCAACCCATTACACATTTTCCCATTTCAAAATATAACTATTTATTCATAAGTATACACATGTAAAGGAGGCATAAATCTTCTCCTATAACTCATTCAATTCTCATAAATATTAGGGCAGGCTCAGCACACCCCATCGGTAGCCTAATCACATAAAATGGGTAAAAACACACCCCATGGGTGGCTAGGGATGGGGTGAATGACCCCCAACCATATAATGGTACTAAGTGGGTAACCTAAATAGATTAAAAACAATTTAATCAGGGCATTAAATTTATATTATGGGAAAAAAAATGTTAGGCATGCGGAACAATGGAAACAAGGTATATAAAATACTAAACATTAAAGAAAAGGTATAAACCACCTACTGTGTACCTGTGGCAGAAAAATCATCTAATATCGACCTCTAATTTGGTACAGATCAATAAAAAAAGGAAGAACAAACAAAATACCTAGAAATATTTCATATTATATTACAGAAAAAGAAATCTATAGATATGATGACAAACGAAGAGAGGTTCAAGAAAAATAAATAAATCAATGTTGTAGATTCAATGAGACTAAAACAGATTTCGTATAATGAATTGGCACCAAATAATACCTTAAGGCTTGAAAAACTCATCAATTAGAGAAGAAAAGGAAAATAATGGAGGGGAATATAAAAATTAGAGGTGGTTTTAAACCATTATGTCATTAAAGAGAAAACGCTCATTTTCAATCAAAAAACTGGGTTACATGGCTTGGTTGTATGATCGGCCAAATCATGCCCCAATTGTATGCCCTTCTCTACCTCAATAGGGGCCTAAAATGGTTCATGTGTATTTTCTGGGAATCCATGTGAAAATAAGAATTCACAACTCTGCTAAAAACTACTTAACTTCCCGCAGAGGCATGTAGCTCTGGGCATATGTCTAGGGAAAACAATACACCCTTTTTTTCTTTTTCCAACTGCACATAGTTAGTAGTAACTATATATCTTGGGATGCATGATTTCAACTAACTATATGATCTATCATCCTTTCTACAAAATTTGGGATCTAGGCTCTGAAAAATCCCCAGACACCCCTGAATCTCCTGTTAACTCATTTGGAATTCATACTAGATCAAAACCAAGGATTTAAACTTGAAAAAAAATATGTACATCATAGTAATGCTAAAGATCTTAAAGTTATGAATATATCATTTTTGAGTATAAAGATTCAAAATATTTATTTTAAAACTCATGGCCATGATCGCTTCAAAAAGACATAATTCAAAGTTCTCTATGTTTTTTAATATATCTAGAATATTTTGAAAAATGGGAAAGATATTCACTTTTATAAGTAAGGAAAAATACCAATGTATATCATGAATAATCATTCAAAAAACATAGGCATAGTTTTTTCCTGTTAAACTAGAAAATGTAGAAGGTCTCAACAAATCCATGTGAACTATCTCAAAGTTTGGGAAGGTGAAATTTATTTCTTTTCTTTGAAAGAAATTTTTTTATTTTCCCTCTTGTTAGGGATTAAACACTTTCTATATTGGGAATACTAGTCTGGGTAAATCCTTGAATAAACATTTCCTAGTGATATTTCTAATATAGTGTATATTTTAGTGGTATTGGTCTCTATTTCCAAGGCCAATATTATTTGGGAAAGTTTATTAAACATGAAATTTTTAGAAAATAATAAATTTAATTATACATTATAAACATTATCATTTCTAATATAATTGAAAACTAGAGCATGTTTGGAATGAAAAAAAAATCTAGCATTGTTTGAAAACTTGAATTGGAATCCATCATCACACAATTGTGAAATACTAAGTAGGTTATATTTTAATCTATCAAAAAATAAATCTTTTGAAATTAAAACTATACTAGAGTTACCAATTTTAATAAGTCCAATAATTTTCCCTTTTGAATTATAATCAGATGTGACATGTCCACTGTCCACTTTGATTGGGTTCTTGAAGATTGAGTAGTTACCATGCATATTCCTAGAACATCCAATATCCAAATAACATAATTTTTTATTGGAACTCTTCAAGTAGGTTTCCTATAGAATATATTTAATCTAAGAATGATTTTGGTACCCATATTTTATTTCATCTAGAGATTTTAGTAATAAATACATTATGAATCTAGATTTATTTTACTAGTTTACATTAAGTGTACCATATTAGTCCATTAGTCAAGAATTTATTAGGTCTAGTGTAATAAATAACACTTGAAGAAATAGAATTACTAGATATTGGTAAAAATTTATTTTTGTAAATTTTTCTATTTGATGGTTGGTATCGAATTCTTATAGCATATTTGGGAGTTGTCTGTTTTCTAAGCATCTGGGATAGATTTTTTCTTAAATTGGAAAATATATCTATATCTTTTTTTGTTAGTCATGAGTTAATTTTAGCCTATTAAATTCCTTAATTATTAGAGTTTTTTTCTATTTTAAGATCAATTTTTCATTGATTTGGCATAACATTATACTTATTTAAACATTTATATTTATCATTAAATTCATTAAATGTATCCTATAAAATCATAAATTATTCAAAGAATTCATCACTAGACATATTCTCATCATTTATTTCAGTTTTATATGGAATTTAAATATGTATATGAGATTTAATAAAACATTCCAGTACCTCATATATGTTTTTCTTGAAAGAAATATTAGATTTTTCATTTTTCTATTCTTTTCTCGATTCTGAATCACTTAAGCTATCCATATAAGAACTCCAAGTGGATCTCATATACTTTTAAAACTTGTTTCATTTTTCCACGTATTTTTCTTATATTTCAATTTTGGGTTACCTACTTTGATTTTTTCCTTTCCTATTTCACTAATAGCAGGTTACTTCATTAGCTAAATCATCATTTCTCTATTTTTTCTCCAATTATGTCTATTATCATATTTACTTTTATAGTTTTATTTATTAATTTTTTTATTCATGTATAAATTTTTGAAACATTTGGATAGCTCATCCATTGCTTCATCAATGCCTGAAGGTTACTCCTCATTACTTGAACATTCATCTCTGGTCATCCCATTTTGGTTAGAGTCAAATGTATTAAAGGATACTATCTTCATGTTAGGTTTGTCATCTTCTTCCTTTTTCAATTGTAGTTCTACTATATACATAATTAGATTTAAAATTATACCTTTTACAAGAAGTGTATAGATTTTGTGGGATTCCATTATAGAAACAGACGTTCCACTCCATCCGTCTTGTTGGCATCTCATAATTTTCAGGACTTGATCTTTTTGCACAATTTTATTTACATGTGCATAAATTATGTTGAGTATTTAATTAAACATGAGATAAATGTTTGAAATAGATTCTATATTATTCATTTTAAAAGTATCATAGATAATATTATGGGTATTTAAGTGTATTTGATTAAAATTTGACGTTCTTTCATGAGAAATAAATCATGTGTCCTAAATTTAAAAAGTATCAAAATAGACATATATTCTATTAAATGTATCCTTTCCTAATTCATAGTAAAAAATAATTCATATCTTTACAGTTACATACATAGTAATTTTTTTATCATCACTCCAATCATTTCTAGGATCTTTGGTTACTTCTTATTTGTCTTCAATAACAGTACAGATATCGAACTCCATGCTCTCTATACGAGTTTTCATTTTAATATTTGACTGAACATAGTTAGTTCCATTAAAATAATGTGGTTAATTAGTGGTAGTTTCTACAAACATAGTATTATCCAAATTTATATATATATATATATATAATTGAAATTTAATATCTTCAGATGAAATTAGTTCAAAGTAAAAAAGATAATTTGAAGAGGCATTGATACCAAATATTGGTACTAGTGGACAACTCAAGAGTGGTAGGGGATTAATCATGATTCCAAATAAAATTTATGTTAAAACAATTTAAAAAAATAAATACCAAATTTAATAAAATTTACTATTCTCTGAAAAAGGTATAGATATATAATTTTTTTTTGAAAATATTCTCAAAAAGATCGATAAAAATTAGTTAAAATAATTTTTGAAATACCGTAACTTTTTTAAAAGAATATAATCATATAAAAAACTATATATAAAACTATAGTTTAAGGTAACTATCAGATTATAGTTTTGTTCAATATAATAGAAAATTTGATACTATTTTGATATAAAACAATGAAAAAAACTATAAATCATAATGGAATTTAATAAGGGGTTTATTCTCATGCTGAGATTTAATCCTCTCCACTTGGAGATCACTTGTTTTAATGTTGTTTATGGTTAAATAAACTGATATACAACCAAGATCCAGTTTTAAAAACAAGGTTACACACGTTTTTCTAGACACATAGCATCTTCCATAGTTATACATGGGATAAAACAAGATACTAGGGTCCTTTTAATTTTTTTTGAAATAATCTTAGATAAGTATCATATATAGTTCTGTATAATATATTTTTTTGGACATTTTTTGAATGAGTCTTATTTTTAAAATAGGTACACTTATTAGATCCTATGTTATTCTATATAGGAATATATCTTTTCAATAATCTACCTCTTCTTCAAATGATTAGTTTTTCTTCGTAAAAAATCATCAACTGAAGTATCCATTAGAGAATAATCAATACAGTCTTAAATGAATAAATTCTTCAATTAATGATACAAAAATGTTCCGTTTTTTATTTAAAATTATCTACTACTAAGGTTGACATGGAAATGTGTATTTTGTTAAGTAATAATTAGTTTTCATGAAAACATTACATGGCCATTTAGAACAGTTAGTTGATACAGGAAGGTTTTATAGTTTTTTCATTACTTCAAGTGGTTAGTTTATTTGTTCTTATGGTAGGAATTTCTATTCATGTGGTTATTTTAATAATTGTCATGGTTAGTATATTAATGAATATTTTATATACCTTGGCATGGGAACTTTATTTATTTATGTGGTAAGTAGTTTCCATTACATGGTAGCTTCGTTTATTTACATAGTTAGGTCATTTGTACATATTTGTCATATGGTAAGTTGATTCTACATGTTGTACTATGATTCTCAATGCACAGTAAACTCAAATTCAATTCACAGTTAGTTCATGAAATTGAAATATTTTGTTAATTTGATACATGGAGAAAATGACTCGGGCGAAAGAGAGTGGCGAAACCCTAGGCGCCAATGGTCACTCTGGACCCTCCCCCTGCCCCCCAAAGGGGGAGGATCCTCCACTACCACTCAATGGAGCTCTCCGAATTCCTTTATTCTCCTTATCTTATCCTAACTTCTTTCCTTCTTTCCCCCAGATTGGATTAAGCCTGAAAGTAACTGAACGCTTCGATGGTATCCTGCGATTGTCAATCTCAAATTTGGAATTCACTAAAGCGTCCTCTCTTCTTCATTTAACGTTGATCGTGAACATTAAGCATCATAATCCATTGGTTTATTTCTTCAATCGTTGGATTTTTGAAACATGGGGTCTGTAAGAATGAGAGACAGTGGGGTTTCTAGACTCCAAACATATCGTGATCCGATTTTCTTCTGAATATGACCTGATTATCACCTGGTCGAGTGCTCCTCGGACTTGTGATGGATCATGATTTCTTCTCTTTAAATGGTTGTATGATTTTCATATGAAATCGGATTCATCATCAATGGCGGTTTGGGTAAGTTTTCCGTATCATCCTATCCCCTTTCAAAACCCTTCGAT
Organism: Viscum album; assembly: GCA_963277665.1. NCBI lineage: Eukaryota > Viridiplantae > Streptophyta > Magnoliopsida > Santalales > Viscaceae > Viscum > Viscum album. The sequence goes on from OY728153.1 coordinate 496,780,439, forward strand.
TATTCGTTTTCTAGGGAATATGGTAAGGATATATCTTTGTTCGGACAGTAGGACCAGGGCGGTGTGCCATATGATCTTACCAAGGGTGTATCTCAAATTCGATGTATCTATAGCGCCTGTTGAATTCCTCTGGATTTTCATAGCTGAGGAGTTATGTTATAAGAAGAGTATGGTGTTTGAGTCTTGGTATGAGTTCTATAAATTGTGTAAGAAACTGAGGTATAATCTGAAGGTCTGTAGGCATAGGGGGTTGAGGCATGGGGATGTTCATGTGACTCGGGCCTCAGTTGGTCCTACCGGTGGGAGTAGAAATATTCCAGTAGTTAATATCAAGGATATATTTATGGGAGGTGTAAGTGTTGTGACTGATGGTGCTGATGTAGGAGGTAAGAAGACACGGGAAGGGGTGTTGACTTCTGAAATTAGTGTCAACGAAATTCCCAACAGGTTGAGAAATGGTTTAGAAGGCCCTCGGGTAGCTCCGGGTCCTTTGAATTCCTATTGAACCAACTAGGTAAGACAACAACAACCTCTTACTATGCCTCCTAATCCAAAAGTCCAAGATATTTATAGCATATTGATAAGTTATATCAATGCCATGAACACACCAGTTACAGTTATTCTTAATGAAAATGTGATGGTCACGATGGGTCAGTCGGGTCCTGCAGGTGCATATCAATCTGAAAATAAAGAGGCATGTCCTATTGTGAAAATTTAATGTGCAATTCAGGTTGTGTTTATTGAATACACTAACAAGAACCCCCAAATCTTGTGGCATAGCTTCATACAGTCCATTTATTCTAATGCAACAGACCGGATGTCTCTGGATGGTGATGTAGGATTGGGTACAAATCATAATGCTCTTCTGGATGGAAGTGGGAATAAACAGGTAAGGGAATCTCAAATGGTGGATGATGGAGGATTTCTTCACTCGATTAGGTCCACAATTACCTTATAAAATAGGTTAGAAGGCCTTATAGAGGCTGATTTGAGTTCTAATTCCATTATCCTAGGTGAGGGAGATGAGATTCATGTGAAGACAACCAAAGGGATTGAACATGGCCACTCAGAAGATGAGGATTCAAGTCCAAAAAGTAAAAATATTTTTAGGAGGAGGAATGGGAAGAAGGATTACTCCTCTCTACCTCCTCCTTTAGAGACTCAAGCTGCTAAAAAATGAGCAAAAAGAAGATGGACAAGGAGATGCTGAATTTCACAGGGCAGGGGAACAGGGTGATAAATCCTTGTTTCTCCTTTTAAATTCCGAAGAAGAAGTGTTTGTGTAGGTCTTTTTGATCAACACAACTGAAGACAAGGCAACTAAGATTATGTGGAGGTCACTACAGGTGTCTCTCAATGAGGTACAATTTTCAGGGATTGATAGATAGGACTCATTCCTAGTATGGGGTTTCAACGAAGAGAAAATCATCATTGAGGAGTACATTCAAACTTGGGACCACCTTACTTCTGAACTTGTGAAGTGGATGTTGGATGTTGCAGATTTAGAGGTTTAATATTTATCGTGGAAACTATTTAGGGAAATGGATTAATGTAATATCATGTTTCACTTTAATGATCTTGTTTAAGTTGGTGGCTTTGGTCAGTTGGTTGAGAGAATTGTTTGTGCGAGTTCTACATACTGTTGGATCTTCTTTTTGTTTTCCTATGTTAGGATGTTTGGTACCTATTTCCAGTACTCTACTTTGACCATCTTCGGTAGGGGGTCAGATCATGTAGTCTTCACCAGTGCAGGTCTTTTGGATTTGGATGCTTGAGAGGGTATAGATTCACCATCGGTTCGGTGCATGTTCACTTCTACACTAGATTTCTTTCCAAAGGGTATTGCGCTAGTGAAGGCTTGTCATCATTGCACATTTGCTGGGGTGGGGAAGGTCTGGTAGTTTCCTCTAGTTTTTCTTACTCTGATTGTGTTGACGTGCGATTGGTTAGACAACTTTTGTGGTTTTTCACTTTTCATTAAAAGTGTTTTGATAATAAAAAAATCAATTTTTAGTCACATACATGTTAGTTATTTTTCTCATGTGTTCAGGTGAAGTACAACATGCATTCAGGTGACACGGTCACATGACCATCCTGATTATTTCAAATTATTCACACAATAAGCACATTAAACATGAATTAGGTTGTCAAAATGACATCCATACTAAGACACTTTTTCATATTTAACCATAAATGACTTACTAAAAAAACATGAAAATCCTTAACAACAATGTAAGCAATATTTGGGATCACTAAAATAAGGAGGTGCTGGATTAATCTAAAAAAATGATTATCTCCTCCCTCTTATCAGTAGTCATTTAACCCATTTAAAATAGGAGAGGTTTACATCCTTGTATCTTGGTACCCAACATGTATGTGGTTCCCTCATCCATTTATCCCTTTGAAATACCACCATGTCATTGATTAATTTTCCTCCCTGTTTCCATCTCACCAAGGAAAAGTTCATGGAATAGAGAAATCAATCCCTCAATTTCCATCCCTCATATAAAGAATAAATTCTTCTTGACACATCCTTCCATGACCACTATCTTATGCATTTCATCCTTCACCATTTCCTATAGGTAAATTCTCAATGAACATTGCCCAAAAAATGGATACTCCTATGGCATAGTGACCTCTATAAAATTGATGATATCACAAAATATGATTCAAAATATCTCACTAGTTTTGATTAATAATAAATAAGTTGAACTATATACTCTCCATGATATCACACCCACAAATATGGGTATTTATCTCCCTCCTAATGTTATTCAGGGAAGTTCTCAACTCACTACTACCTCCAAATAAAGCGTTTCACACTCCCAATACACAAAGTACCAAGACATATAACCTCCCATGAACACATCTCTTAAACATACTCCACCATGTGTTCACAACAGGAATTTTATACCTAGTAGATCAAAAACTCAACTCTCCATCATTGGAACACCTATAAACTCACTATCATCACCTTAATCCCATGAAAACACAATGGGAAGGGTTTTAGAAAACTCATCCCATATATTCATAATTTCATACATCTTAAAAATATCTCTAAAATCCAATAAAATGATTTATTAGTACAAATATTTTCTAACACTTAATTAATTAATTAATGTGTGGGAATAAAATTAATTGATTGTTAAAAATAATAATTAATTAATTACCACTTTCAATAACTCACATTTATATTGAAACACGGTTTACACACACTACAAACAAGTAGTAGAGGATAAGATAATACTATAATCATATGATTGAACTATTTCCTCAAATCATGAAATTATGATCAGAAGTCTACAATAATTATATTTCAAATCATAAAACATGTAAAATATTTGTAACTTGTTAATCCCATTGAGGGTTCTTCACAATCATTTATCCCTAAGAGCATTAACACAATGATATAAAATGATACATCAATGATCTCATGTGATTATCTTGGTTAAATTATATATCCTCAGTTTCAAAAAGATTTATTTTTGAGTTATCATTTTTATAACTAATGCTAGGAGGAAATCATTCATTTTAATGTACAAAGTCTTATTTTAACCAAAACTATTCTATAAGATAATAAAATGAACTAAAGGGTGACAATGTTGTGTTTTAACTATGAAAACAAACCCAACCGTACTTTAGAATTTTACAAATCAAAATCATCATCAAATTTGATTTTAAAAATTTTAAATTAGTAAAAATATTCTTTTTGATAGAAAATGTAATTTATAAATTCACCAAAATGATCTAAAAACAATAACATAGAAAAAAGGATATATGGTTGCTAAAAGAGGTCACATAAGGGGATTTCATAGCCCATGTGACTAGTTTGTAAAAAAAAATTTGGGATTTTGGTAGATGGAATCACAAATTCCCATTTCGTGACTACCAATTATGGAAACAATTGACATGGATAGTCACTCAGTAACCCTTTTTGGTGGATGTCATATATTGGGTCACAAAAAAGGTATTTATGGCCACAAAAGGTGACCAAAAATACTAGTCATTTATTTAAAAATTGAAGTATTAGTGATCTCTTATAGAATATTCCAATACATATTATTTATTTTAAAAAATAAATACATTAGTCACTACCTAAGGTAATTGATAATGGTACTATATTTTATTAAAACAATATTACATATATGTGTGTGTGTGTTGGGTTTTTTTGGCCACTTTCCTAGGTTTATGGTTGAGGTTGAGTTGGGTTCGACTCTTGCTGACAAAGTGATGCTTGCAACTGATGATGATATAATTGAGATTAAGATAGTTTATGAAAAAATTCCTAAATTCAGCAAGGATTGCAATGTTATTGGTCATGACATTTCTTCTTGTAGGTGGGCTATAGTTTGCAGCTTCTGTGCTTTGCATGGTCATAATGTGAATAATTATCTCAAGAAGATCAAAACTACCTCTACTTTGAAAACTGACCCACAGTTATTGCATGAGGATATAAAAGACTTGTTTAGGAGTATGGAAGAGCTGGGTACTGTTGGTAATCCCATAAATAAAGGGGAGAAATATTTATTATATGAAGAGGCACATAAAGTTGATAAAAAGGTGATTGTGCAGACTTACCCAAGGTATACACCCTCTTTGTTGAAAACAAGAAGAAATATTGGGTTGATATTTGTAAGGAAGAGGAAACTATTGATCACGTTGTTGCTCCCAACAATACAAAAGAGAAAGTTAGAGAAAAATAAGCACAAATTTAGGAAAAGATGGTTTCCTCAGTTAATCTAAAAGGTAAACAAACTTTAGATTATAACTCCCCAGTCATCTCTAATGCTTGTCATTCTGCTTCAAAGACAATTGTGGATAATGAAGGCTTTCATCTTGTTTCTTACAAGAAAACACCAGCCCCGGTTGTTTCTCTAATTGTGGTTGAGCTGCTTATTGTAGAATAAATGAAGATGTCAGTCACAAAAGATGTTTCTCTTGAAAAATGCAAGGAAGAAACAGAGGACAACTTGGGTTCTGAGAGCACTGATGCTAATACAATTTATGGAAGACTGGAAGAGCTTTCGAGCAGGTAAAGTGCTAGTAGAGGGAGATAGAGAGGTCAGGGTCATGGGCATGGAAGAGCGGAGCTACATGCAATTAGAGATGAATAAAGAAGGATAGCCGAGAGACTTCTGAAAATGATAAGCAAATAGTTTCTTTTGTTTTGGGTTTTCCCTGTTTTCACATTCCCCCCTCCCCTTGGTTACTATCTTTTACTGTCTTTTATTAAAATAGGCATAGCCTCCATCTTTTTCAAATATATATATATATGTGTGTGTGTGTGTGTGTGTGTTTCCTCATCGCTACATCCAATATATCTAGCACCAGATTCCAATCACTAAACCTTATATAATAAAAAATTAGTATGAAAATTACACCATCAATAATTAAAAACAAATATACAATCAAATATATAGATTTTTATAAAAATTCAACATAGTACCCAAATATATAGTAAATTCTAAACATATATTGAAACGATACTAATATTAGATAAAAAATCAGAAAAATTATTTACATCAATCAGGATAATAAAAAATATTATTACAAACCACAACGCCATTGACTATAAAATCCAATAACCAATTTTCCACCAACTTACAAGAATGTGGAAAATTTTAGTTAAAAATAAATTAAAAAATAATCATCAATTCATAACTCTTTAGTTTTTAATTTGTGTTAGAAAAAAAATCTAATTTTGATATTTAACATAAACAAACATAGGTATATAAGTTATATATTTTAATTTATAATCATAAAAACTCCTACACCTAGAGGATGAAGTAATTATGAACTAAAATTAGCTGATATATAACTCACCCATATTAAGGATAAATATATTCTTCTTAGTAATTCTATGGAATTAGATAATGATTCATAAGTCCCATTTGTAGTTTGAGTATAGCCAATGAAATAGGTGTCTAAACTCATATATTTTATAATAGAAAAAGGAACAAATATGAATTATCTCAATAAACATAAAATAAACATGGTTCATCCCTTTTAAAAAATTTCATATAAATAAAAAAAGAGAATCAATTCAATAATTTAGGATTCAACCCTGGAATTTCTTGTATAGATGTAGAATATTGAAACTTTTCCATGTGTAAGGTCCATAAGAAACACTATACCAAAATAAATATCAATTTTGGTATCCTAATTGCAATAGTATACTCAGCCCAAATTGTGGTAGTGACTTTCAATATCCAAATATAAAACCACAATAACTTCAAAACATCATTTTCACCACTATAGAATAATAACCATAGCCACCATTTTCTATAAAAAGATGGTTCGGGAAAAAGATTTAAATACTCATTAAACATGAAGTAAAAAAGGGTTCATTACCTCTAATAAGTATTCATAAAAATAAAAATTACAATTCTTTCAATATCACGGATTGAAAATAGAAAATAGTTCTTAACATACCTGAATCATTACATAGTTTTCTAGATTTCTCAATGAAAATGTAAAATTCTAACACCTTTAAAGGTTTTAATCTTTAGAAATTTATATTTTAAGTAGTTCCTAAAAAAATGAACAATGAAATAGAATAAATCCCAAAAATATTTTACAAACATTATATCATAATTGATAAGTGTTCAAATCAATTTTTAATAAGTGTGTTTTCATGGATCTAAAACAAACAAATGATTGACATAATGAAATTAAAAAAATTACATGAATAGTGATACCTTGTTTAGGATATAAAACAAAAAATATGAATAAAGAAAAATCTGAAAAATAATATTCAATTCCACCAAGAAAAATAATACAAACCTTAATAATCTTTAATTCTATATGATTATACTGTTGTTTCCATTCAAGAAATCATTTCTCAAAAAATGATTTCAAAATTTAAAAAGAGTGAAATTTGAGATATATTAAAAGTTAAAAATATGTTTTTTATCTAAAAAAATAGAATTACAATCGAAGGAATCATATTTTATGGAATATTAGGTCTAGGTTTTCAACTAAAACATAAATCTTTTATATCCAATTACACAATCAGGGGATTAACTATATTGAAACAAAAAAATTACAATCTAAAACCATTAATTGGATAACATTACCAATAGAAAAATTCCTTGGGAAATGAAAAATTTATAAAATAAGATGTAAAAACCCCTAATCTAGTAACCTAGATCTAGTGTCTACTTTATTAAATTTGAACTTATATAAAGGATCTAATCCTGATGGATGGACCAGTTTACTAGTCCTGAAAAACTATATATATAAATGATTCCCAATTTACATTAGGAGTATAAAAGTTTTACTATAAAAAAATTATTACATACTTAATATTATTCTTAATAACCTTATTCATATCCTAGGGAAAAGAAAAGAAAATAAAGGATGAATTTAGATATAAATTGAGATTTATGTAAATCACAATATATCATAAATAAATAAGGAATAATCAATATTGAAAGGTAAATAAATGAAAAAAAATGATATTTAATCAATAACATGAGCATAAAATTAATCCATGGATAATATCAATGTAGTAATCTCATGGATATTAATAACTAAATTATCAATGAATGAAATACTAAATATTGGATTCCATTATTTAATATGTAATAATATTTATCCATAAAGTCATTTTGTGAAGATATATTAACCAATGGGTAGGTATAAATCATAAAACCATTTAATGTTGGCTTACCAATTTGTATCATGGAACCTGTCAATGCATTGTGGGCCTATATATAATCGATCCCCACCCATCACTACATGTCCAATCCATTCATCATTTATTTAATAATTAATTAAATTCATAAACAATATTTTTTTATTGAAAAATATATATATTGAGTAAATAGTATGTATTTTTCAATGTTTCTGTCAGTGAATTAAATAAATTTTATAGTAAAACATTGTATGTAGAACTAATATCTGGTTTAATAAATAGTAATATACCTGATATAAATAATATGTATTTTTAATAGAAAGTTAATTCTCAATACTCGCATTAAATATAATGTTTCAAGAGAAATTTAATGACCATAAAATTAATTATAAATAACATATGACCATCAGAAAAGTAGAATTATTAGTAAAATCACCTATTTTAAAGAATAGAATAAAATGGATAAAAATAATTTAAATTAATTATCTATAAATATTTTCCATTCAAAACTCATTGAGATATTTTAGAATAAGATAAAGGAAGCAAAATGGTTGTGGTGGTGGTGAATTATGTTTACACCAAATATGTTAAAAAATGTTCAATTTGATACTTTGTAAGGAAAGTAAAAAAAAATTTGGAAAACATTAATAAATTACTTTAGAACCTTTTTTAAATTCAAGGATAACATAAATTAAACATAATAATTAATTTGAGTAATAAAATGACTCTTTTAAAATAATTTTGAAAAAATATGGACTTGGAAGAAAAATATACCTAATCAAAAAGATAAATAAGTTTGATTTTTCTTTTAAATATTTCACATATAGATTCACGTTAAAAATATAAAAAAATAGAAAAAATATATAAATTATTAACATAACTAGACGATAATATAATATGTGGAGTTTATGAAGTCTAAATTTTAATAATGCTTTAATGAAAATTAGAGATATCCAAACATGAGATTTTAAAATTAATTCTAACCACTTTGGTAACTTTTAAATTGGTAATACTTGAAAAAGAAAATAGTAATTGAAACTTCAATGGTCTTGAATAAATATTTATGGAAGTTAAATATATAAAATGGTTATTACAAGCACCATATAAAATTAAAAAGGTTCATAACACCAAATATTTTTCAATGGAGTGGAAACAGATATGAAATCCCTTGGAAATATTGAATCATTAAAATGATAATTATTAAAGGGGTTATTATGTGTAAAAAAATTAAATCCAAAAAAGTGGAAATGCTACATAAAATAGTCTTATGTAATTACAAACATAATCTGATCATATCAGAGGAAATGAAGAAGTAATATAACCTAATGTAAAAAAATTGAGCTATGAAACCTCATACCACTTGGTGACTTTAAATTCAAATCCCCTTATATAATATAATTTAAATTTCAAGTTAAAATACCATAAAATTTTAATAATTCATGATATAACATGTGAAATGGGTAGTATATACACCTCATAAAATAAATTATGTGTATAACATTAAAATATTCCTCAATGAAAGAAAATTAAGACAGTATCCCTTATATCATATCCATCTCATCGCGTACATTATTTATGTTCTAGAATAATAAAAATATGTTAAATATTTACCTGATTAAGAAAATATTTCAATTTTGTTATTCCTTTTATTTTTTTATTTACTTTTTTAATTTATTTACTTAATTAATTAAGTTCACATGATACGTTTTATTGATATTCAGTTCATACGTCTAAAATGACATCATTAGGTTGACTGTGGTAAAATAATTCACTATTAAATAATCTATAGAATAATGATACTTAAATTATTATAATTTTCATATAGAAATTATTCTATAACCGACCATAAAATATTGTATGAAAAAGGGAACTGCACTACAATGATAGAGACAATAAGTAGTATATACACATGAATAACGTTTTAATTTTTCAATGATTGTGATGGAAAGAATGTAAGTATTATATTAACTTCATAGAATTATTAATTTATCATAAATAAAATATTATCTATTTATATAAACTTGTATATATATCATCCATGTGATGTGGCGTTGGAAAATGAATCACATAGCTTTGTGGAGGTGGTAGTCCACACATACGCACGAATGATGTTATCATTTTTCTATAAACATGAATGATGGTTTCATATCCCATTTGGTGGAATAGAGGATAGATATAGATTGTTACATAAAAATAATAATATATAATTATATTTAATATACTTTAGTTATTATTTCTTCATGGTTGAATAAGAGTTTAACGATGTATAAGAAGTAATAAAATGAAAATTCATGGATAAGAACTATACATCTTCTTTAGAAAACCACTTTAGGTTTACACCTAAAGCCTTCCAAGGAGGGTTTTCTAATAGAAAATAGACTACAAGATATAGGTATGGATTTTATTATGTCATTTTGGAAGGTATTTTCTGAACCAAAATTCTCTTGGAGTGTGTATAGTAGAAGGAAGGGGGTGTCCTTTTATATGTGGGGGAGAGGGCACACTTGAATTTTAAAAAAAGAATAAAGTATATTATTTTATTACTAAAAAATAGATATAAAATGAAACTATACCAAATATAATATTATAAAATGTCTAAATGTAGATATAAAATTTAAATTAGACATGTTTTTAGTTTATTTTAATTCTTATCACTTTAGTTTAATCCTAAGTAAACCTATTTTACCCTTAATTGTGGTGACATAGTTTTACTATTTCTACTTTTAATTATGATAAAAAATTAAGTTAAACATAATAAATAATAACAAATATGATCATTATACTTATTTCATCCATTTTTTGAAATTAAATTAATATAATTTTCAGGATTTATATTTAAAATTAAACATGAAAAAAGAAACAAAAATTAAAAAAAAATATTTTTAAGAATAAAATTATTTTTATTCCAAATTCAAGTATAAAATTCATTAAAAATACCATAATAGGATTATAAATAAAATAATAATCTAATTTTTCTTTGAAACCATTTTCTAACTAAATTTAACATTGAAAATTATTGAAATAAAAATATAGATTTCAATAAAAAGCAATATTTTCACTATTGGTTGGAAAATGAATATTTCCAGAAAAATTCAGAAAATTCACCCTAAGTTATCTATGATATTATGATCATAATAAAAGTTCATTTTAGAAATTAAATTTTCTAAAAGTGATAAAAATTAGTTATATTATTTTCTAAAAAACCAATAAAAATAATTTATGAAGAAAATCTATTTTTTGAAGAATCGAATAAATTTACTAAAAATTTAGTTCTTTTTTCCAAATAATTAATCAGTAAATTTGTATTTATTGGTACCATTATAAAAATTTCATAACATGGTTTATACTATTCAAACTCTCTAATTAAGTAGATATGTTATAAATTATATATTAAATAATAATATTTCATGTTTTTTTAAGTTCAGTGGTGCATATCTTATACACTATAGAACATAGTATTTCATTTAAAATATAAGGATGTCACATTATCACCCATTAAATATATTATTTCTTTTAAATATGAACTAGATCTCAATAATCAAGATTTTATCATTTAAACATAACTCTATTTAAATCCCACTTCATAAAAAGGGATAATAAAATTTTCTATTGAAAATGAAGAAAGATAAATATGAAGATAATCTTGAATAATAAAAAGTTAGGTTTCCAAATATGATAACATTAGTGAGGAGTGAATATATCGACATGGAGGATAAAAATAATTCCCATTATTTCTTTCAACAATTATCACATGTGGTATGTTTTATCATTCCCTTTTTTTCCTTCACCTTATTTATTTTTTATTTGTGCCCAGTTTTTCATTTATTCTCTTGATTTACATAGAAAATATAAGAGTTGGAGAATTATTTTTCCATATTAATGGAATTTGATACCATATCATCATATGGGGAAAACATTTGAGTGATGAGTTCCATTTTGAGGCATAGATTATGACCATAAAAAATAATAAATATTACTTTCCAAATTGCATACATAGTCCATAAAATTCCATTCTAATATTGTAAAATTTTATTTATACTTAGAAACACTTTCCTTTTCCTTATATTATAGATTGTGGAATTTCATTATCATATCAACTTTTTTATCATAAGGAAATTATTTCTTGAATAATATCACTTCAAATGTTCTTAATTCCCTACTTTTTATTCCATTAACATCTTTAGTATTTTTGATCAATGACCACCATTGTGCAAAATATCCATTAAAACAATAAACTACCAGAGTAAAATTTTTACTTTTATTACTTACCAAAGTTAGGAATATTTTTTCAAGGTACTGAATCCATTAATTATCTTCTAATAAATTAATAGTTACATTAAAATATAGAGGATTATATCGTATGAAGTGATCCAAAATAGGTGAATCGTGGTGTAGAAAAATAGGGAATTCCATTCGGGTAAGGATGCTAATCATAACCTGAGTAAGCTTCCCTAATATGGCCATGATCTTCTTAGTTATAATAGAATGTATTTGTCTTACTTAATAGGTAAATATCAACATTACCTATAGGATTTAATTCCCTTTCATCCTTTAGGAATCATCATTCAATAATGTTACACGCTGAGTTATCTCATAATAATCATGAATATTGAGCCTTAAAATAATAATACCCATAATAGTGAATGTTTTGAAATATTATAAGCAATTATCCTAATTCTCGGGTTAGTTATGTTCATTTATATTCTAGTTTCCAAGTTTTATACTAAAGCTACTTTGATACAAACTGTAACAACCCAAAATCTAGTAACCCAAATCTAGTCTATACTTAATTACATTGTCATCAATAAAAGGTGTATAATCCAAAAGGACCAATCAGTTTAGTAATCTTGAAGAACAAGATGCATATATGATTACCATATTAAATAGTAAATATAAAATACATAGCATAAAAAAATTATTTTACCCTTGTATTTTTCATAATATCCTTATTCATATCATAAGGAAAAAACAAATAAAGAGTGATATCATATGATTAGTAAGAGTTTTATATACTATAATATTTCCTAAATCAATAAGGCATAATCTATATGGAAAGGTAAATAATAGAAAACACTTGTAATTTAATCTATATACTAAGCACAAAATACATGCATGGATGATATAAATGTATTAATTTCATGGACAATAATAAATGAATTCTTAATGAAGGAAATTATTAATATTAAATTTCATTATATCATACATCATGTTATCTATATCTTCATATTATTCTTCCATGAGAGTTTAATTTATAGGTAGGTATACACTAAAAACCCATTTAATGCTAGATTATTGATTTTTCTCATGAGACTTGTTGACTCATCGAGGTGCTATCTATAACTAGGATCCACACAATACTATATGTCCAATGAATTCCACATATATTTAATTATTTATTAGATTCATAAAAAATAAATTATTATCAAATATATTTTTTGAGTAATGAATACATATTTATAAAGGTTTTCCACAGGAAAATTAGTAACTTTCATAATAAAGAACCATATGTAGAAATGATATACAATTTAATTAATAAGTATATTCATCATAAAAATAATTTTCATATATAAGATAAATTTAATTATCATTTATTACATGAAAAAATGTTTTAAGATAAATTTAACGACAATGAAATTAATATGAGATAAGAGATGACCATCAAGAAAGTAGATTTTATAGTAAAAAAATTATTTTAAAGAATAGAAGAAAATGGAAAATAATCATATAAAATATATATTCAAAAAGAGTTTCCATTGAAAAATAATTGAAATATTATGGTATAAGTTAAAGGGAAAAATTGTGGTAGTAGGAAAGCCTACTAATATTTTATATTCTAAAAAACATTCATCTTGACCTTTTTGTAATGAAATTTGAAAATGTCCCTTTTCGAAATAAAATATAAATATTCCTTCAAATAAATTTAAAAATTCAAGAATAACTTAAAATTTAATCAATAGATAATTTGATTAATAAAAATGACTTCATTAAAATAGTTTTAAAACATATGTACTTGGAAGAAAAATATACCCGATGAAAAAGAGTTATAATATCAGTTTTTATTTAAAATATTTCATTGATTGATTCATGATCCAAAGAGAGTAAAATTTTGAAGCAAAAATAGAAATCCTGAAAATATCTAAAGGATAATAAAATGGATGGAGTTTATAAAGGATAAATTATAATATTCCTTTAATGAAAATTATAGAAATCCAAAAATGAGATTGTCAAATAAATTCTTACCTTTTTATAAAGCTTTCAATGGGTTCACCTTGGAAGAATAAACTATAATTTAATATTTAATAACCATGAATAAATAGTTTTTCATATAAAATATATCAATATGGTTGTATATACACCCCAAAAATAGAAAATAGGTATATAATACCAAATATTTTTTAATGGAGTGAAAATTGAGATGAAATCCCTTACCAAGATAATATCATTGAAGTGAGAATTAATTAATTAAGTCATTTTGTTTAAAAAATTTATGTAAAAAATAGGTGAAAATGTGAAATAAAATAATTAGAGTTCAATAAAAATATAATCCTAGTATATCAACTGCCATGAAGAAGTAATATAACCTAATGAAAAGAAGTTGTGTTATGAAACCCCTTACCACTTGATCACTTTCAAGTCAAATCCCCTTGGATAAAGTAATTTGAATTTAAAATTAAAATACCATGAATTATTAAGGATTAGTGATATGAAATGTAAAATGGGTAGTAGATACACCTTAAAAAATAAATTTGGTGGATGAAAGTAAAATATTCCCCAGTTAATGGAAATTGAGATGACATCCCTTATATCAGGTTTGATTCATCATGCACATTATTTATATTCCTAAATAATAGACTTTTGTCAATTATTTAATTTAAGAAGGTAATTTTTCAGTTTTATTATTACTTTTATTTTATTTATTACAATTTTATATTTATTTACTTAATTAATTAATTTCATGTCAACCGTTTTGATGATATTCGGTTCATATATCCAAAAAGAATTCAGTTGGTTAACTAGGGTAAAATAAGTCATTGTTCCATCAAATAAAAAATAATTATCATGAAATAATTATCATTTTTATAAATAAATTATACTTAAAAAACAACCAATATTCATGGTATTTAAAAATTAACTATGTTACAATCATGGAAATAGTAAGTTGTACATACTCATGAGTAAAGTTTCAATCTTTCAACGATCATGGTGAAAAGATAGTAAGAATTTGTTTTTATCTTTACATAATTATTATTATATCTTAATCACTATATTATTTATTTAAATAAAATTGTATACATTATTTCAGTGATGTGGTGATGGATAACAAATCACATCACTTCATGGATGTTGTAGTCTACATGTATACACGAAAAAAAATTATCATTCTTCAATGTAAGGAAAGGTAAGAAATTAGATGATATATTATATTTTAAGAATGATAAATATGACATGTATATAATACATTATAATTAAATCTGTTATTATAACCATCTTTCACAGGAGTGATGGAAGAAAAATTACATCGATTCATGAGGCGGTAGTCTGTTGTGCACACAAACGATGGTTCTGTTTCCCATTTGATGGAATAAGACATGGATATATGTTATTCCCTAAACATAATAACATATAATTATATGGAAGATACTTTTGTTATTATTTAAAAAAATTATGATTATTTTAATTAGGTTGAAGTAGAAATAAAATGAAAATTCATCATTAAGTTCTATAACAAATTTTTTGGACAACCTTTTTATGTACAAAACTAAAGCCTTTTGAGGTTGGTTTGATGATCAAAAAATTTACACCAAGACATGGGTAGGTATTAAAAGAAAATATTTGGGTAGGTATTTTATAATACTGAAGGATCCTCAAGCATGGATAAGAGAGGATAGGGGTGACCTTTTATAAGTGGGGGAGAGGACACATATGGAATTTTACAAAAGAATAAAATATATTAATGTCTTACTTAATAAAAATGGCACCAAAATGGACCAATATTTAATATTATATTTCATATGGTCAAAATATAGGCATAAAATAGAAATTAGACAAGTTTTTAGGTCATTTTAATCAAAATATATTTATTTTTACCTCAGGTAAACCTAGTTTCCACTTAACTGTAGAAACTAATTTTTATTATATTTACTATTAATTATGAACCAAAATTAATTTAACCTTATTATCTAATTTTAATTATTATTATTCCAAATATAGAATATATTTTATCAAATTAAATCTAATGGAGTGCGAGAAATTAATTTAAAATTAGACTCTAAAAACATGATGAAAATGGTTTTGCCTTAAAATGTCTTTTTAAGTATAAAAATATTTTTATACAAAGTTCAAGTATAAAATTCATTACAAAGAAAATATGTGGATTATAAATAATATAACTAAACCAGTTTTATTTGGAACCATTATATAAAAAAATATAACATTGTAAATACTTGAAACAAAAATACTGATATCAATAAATAGTAGTATTTTTCACTATTCACTTGAAAATCATCCTTTTCATAAAATACTAAAATTATAACCTAAGATAATTTTTATATTATTATTTAAAATATAAAGTTCATTATATCAAATATATTTTCTTGAAGTGTCAAATATTATTTATATTATTTTATCAAAAAAAATTAATAATTATTTTTTTGAGGGAAATTTATTTTTTGAAGAATAAAACTTTTTTACAAAGAATTTGAGTGATTATATATTAAGAATTATTCAATTATCTTTATTTATTAATAACATTATATATATATATAAGTTAATAATATTAATATAATCCAATTCAATGACTAGTTTATAAATGACATATTTAAATAATAATATTTTGTGGTTCATTTAGTCTCGGAATTGAGTATCTTATATGCCATAAAACATAGTATTTATTTTTAAATATCTGGGAGTTACATAAGAGATCATTATAGGAGATCACAAATTGTTATTAATTTAAAAAAATATTATTATTATTTCATTTCATCCCATGCATACCGACATGTTGATAAAAAATATATGTGGTATTATTTATATTTCTTAAAAAAGTACACATAAATTACATAAAATATAAAAAACACATTTTCAGTCATAAATTAAGGAATATTTACACATAAGGACTTATAAAATGTATTAATTGTTATATGAAATTTTTAGCAATTTTATTGAAAGGAACTTGGTGGTGCTTTTTTTAACAACACTCTCTTAAATTATAAATCAAAACCACTTAAATATGGTAAAAAATACCTATCCAATAAAAATACGGTAAAAATATCATAATTGGTAATTTTTTTTAGAAATTTGGACATCACTGGTTGAAATTTTTTTACAATGCTATCAATTATTAAATGAAATTTAAAAATATAATTTGTTCATTTAATTTTTGAGAAAAAAATTACTTATTTTAAAAACAATATAGAAAAACTCTTACACATTAGCGCTTATATGCGGCCTTAAATATTCTACCATAATCAAGGAGAAAATTAATTATACCATGTTCCATTTCTAGAAATCTTAACAAAAATATAGTGGGTAATTTCCATTTTCAATATTTATTTGAATTCACTATGATTTAAAAAATATTATGAATACATAAAAATAATTAAATAGTTTCATTTAATAATTAATTTATTCATTTTAATGATTCATAGAGCTAGTACAAAATTCTTTAAAATTATAGCACATTTAATCCAAAGAAAATTGTTTTATTTTCCTAGAAGAATTTTTCATAAATCCCAACTTGATATTTTTTTATTTACCTAAGAATGAAATATAGTGTACACACTAAGGATGTTCTCTTAAGGAGTAAAATTATAAGAAATATTTATCTATTATCATTATTTATTACTAAAAATATGCTCCTAACCAAAATCAAACCCTAAAACATTCGGGGTTTGTAAAATATAAACTAATAGAACTTATATTTTTATCACATTCTCTTTGAAATTCATTGATTTAATCTCCACCATATTTATATTTTTAGAGGAATTACATTTTTTAAAAAAAATGATTAGGAAATTATTGTGAAAATTATTCCATTAATTATTTTTAATTTTTTAAATCATTCAAAAAATTAATAAAAATGGCATGTTTCTATTTGTTTTTTCTCAAGAAATTATAATTTTAACTTAAATATTATGAAATTTTGAAAAATCCTTTTCTTTATAACTTTTTCAATGGTTTTGTATGACTTTTCCCTATATTTCATAAGCCTTTTGAGGAATATTGTACATAATTTCCATTTTTTATGACTTTCATGGAGTTTTTATGACTTTTATAATTCCTTATGACTACTAGGAATTCTCTTAATCCATTACCAGTTCATATGATTTGGAAAGCTATATTGTTTTTTTGATTCATGTAAGACCTTTCTAGGAATTATATATGACTTTTCCCTCTCATGTTACTTTCACTATCATTCTATAATACTTTTAATGTCTTAAAAGAATCTCTTATATTTTTGTTTGAATTCAAAGCTCAATCATGTATGAATGTTTTATACCATAAGACTAAAAAAAATTATGATGTGAAATACTTATAGAATCATGATTCACATATGAATTTACACTTTTTAAAATTTTAGGAGCTAGTCAGGAAGAAAGTTTAACCCTCACACACTTTAGAAAAACCCCATCTTGGTCGCATGATCTCATTTGAAGAAAGATAAAGTTCTTATAAATTGTTGGAGAATTAAAGGAGAAATAAAGGAGATAAAAATCGTGGTGTTCATGAGTATTTACTACTTCCAAATCACTCATTTATATAAAGGAGTGTATAACACTTCTACTTTCACATAGAGAAATTGTGAAGACTAATGTATGTTCATAAAGTTTCCTTATATGACACTTAGAAGATGTGAACATTTCAAACATTTTTTAATTCCTTTCATGAAAGATATAGGAGACATAAACTAAATATAATTTGAAAGGAAATATTGGATATTATTTCGGTAGTTCTCAAGATTAATGTAGTTTTGGGGAGTAACAAATAAAGAGAGGACAATAAGATATGAGTTTACTTATCCATGTGTTGATAAAATCCTAGCTAATGGTAGACAGTGGAGAACTGAGGACCATTCCATTATTAGTTTTCCTACTTCATTGAAATGTTTTTTTAATTTTTATAGAAAAATTATTTTTGAATTAAAGTGGATGTCTTATTCCTAAAATCCACTTTCTTAAAATTTATTCTAGTTTTCTGATCTATTTGTAAAGGTGAAATGGTTATTCATTATCTTTGAAATTATTAGTCAAGGTTTTGTATTTGATAATAGTTTGTTAAATAAATTTTAATTTATTAGTGTCCTTTAAAGAATTTTTTCACTTTCATAGAATAATTAACACTCATTCTGAGGTATTAGTATGGTTTTTAGGATGATTTATGTGTTTAC
This sequence comes from Viscum album, assembly GCA_963277665.1. Lineage (NCBI taxonomy): Eukaryota > Viridiplantae > Streptophyta > Magnoliopsida > Santalales > Viscaceae > Viscum > Viscum album. The sequence continues at coordinate 496,799,461 of OY728153.1, forward strand.
CTAGAATTATTTGGTTGAACATTGAGAAATTAAATTAATTATAAATTTTAGACGTGGAAGAAGAAAGTTTCTAAAGGGTTGAAACTTTTCTACTATTACTACTATTAACTTGATTTATACTCCTTTTCTATATAATTTTCCTTTTCAATCATGTAGAAAACCAATCCATGCTTCATATACTTAACACTAGTATCTATTTTCCACAAGTACATAAGGGAATTTTAGATTCCAACAAGCTGGAGACTAGTGCTTGGGCATCACAGAAATACCATGGGGGATAATTTATATTAAATTAGAGATAAAAAATATTATAATATTAAAATATAAGAATCCAAAAAAATAAACATGTCAAAATGGTCATAACAAACAACAATATTCCAAACCACATATATAAATATAAACATTATCCATAAATAGAAGACACAACAAGTCATAAAAGGTAAAACACAAGCCAAATGTAAAACAGCTATAGACCAAATCTATCTGATCTTGAAATCATATCTATGAAACCTATGATTCCTCACCACCACCCACATCATCCCATGTCAGCCTCAAGAAAAACAATTTAATCTAGATGAAACCCTGAAACATGAATGATATTAGTATGATATAAAAAACATAGTTGTTCACCATAACCTTCCGAGATTATGGACTTTGTTTCATAATGAAATTCATAAATACTAAATTGAAAATATACTAGAAAGTAGACTTTTCAGATATAACTTACTAAAAACAAACAAATCAATAATCACTCTTCAAAAAATTCACTTGGTTTTCTTAAACTAAAAACATAAAATTTTAAAACATTTCCATCAGCCCAAAATATTTCAAAACTTCACACCCATTGGCATTTATCAAAATAACAAATTTTTTTATTTAAATCAAAACATTGAATTTATAAACATTTAACTAGAAAAAATTCGTCTTTAAACCAAAACAAACTTTCTAAATCCACTTTAAAAACCCACAAAAGTGCCTTTGAATTCAAATAGTTTTCCCAATAACTTTGAAAATTCATATTCCAATGGAAAAAACCCAACACACATGGGTCAAACATAAAAAGTTAGGAACCACATATCATAAAACATATTACAACATAAGTAAGATATGGATTCCAATTAAATATAAGCATGGGAGGTTATATAATCAATATATAGATCAGAATACCATATATAAATAAGAAATAAAGAAATAAATTGTGTCATGGGATCTACCATGGATCCCTAACATGAGACACATCTAATTATTTAATAGTTTTCTCACTCATGGACCAACTACTGGCTTATACTAAAATCCAAACCACGAGTCATCCAACAATACCACATAAGAATCATTATAATGAAACCCCCTCTTAGTCATAGTTCTTAGCACTACTAGAGGGCCAGTAGTAGTGTGTGAACCAACTAGTACAACATAAATATAGATCTACCACTTATTACCTGAGTTCCCATGATGAAAGACAAAGTGAGCAAAAATATCATCCATGAAAAGATTAACATACAAGGAACAAGTAATGGATAACCCTCACCACCAAATCTGAAACAATTAATATCCCCATATGTCTCATGCACCAAGGGAATAACCAAGAATAATCTTGCACAAGGGGTGAAATAAGCATCTCATGAAAATAGACAAACCTCACAGGGGGTAAAAAGTAAAATATGGAATAAAGGGGTTTCATTTATATAAATAAAATAAACCAAGGTTTCAAATGTGACTTTAACACAAATAAACATGGCTCATAAATCCAATCCCCTTTCACATTTCATAAATAAATTTTTTACACATTTGTTATAAAATTATGGAACTGCTCACACCATTTAAAAATATTCCATAACCACCATTAATACATGATACTAACACTTTGAAATCTAAAACATGGCCAAATTATAACCATTTACATCAAAACACATTAAATAACTTTTAAATAATTTCTAAAAGGGGTAAATTGTGAACTTATTTCAACCCAAAATTTGAAATAAATGAATGAATCCCCTTTATAAACTATTTTTTGTTAAAAACCTAAACTAATTTCCACTTTAAAACATATTTTTCCCTCATTTAAAACCAAAATTAGATTAAAATACAATATTCATCAGGAAAACTATTTCAATGATCCCCTTAGGCATCTCAAAAAATAATAGCACAAAAAACACTCTATTTTAAATGATAACACATTGAATTTGAAATGTAACCCCTTTATAACAAGATTAAAACATAGTGAAACTATCTAAAAATATCAAAAGGATAACACATATATCCATAATTTCAATAAAAAGGGATTTAAAAATCACAAGAATTCTATTAATTACAAAATGAAATAATTTCAAAGAAACATATACTTGGAAGAACCATAACCCTAGAAGAAACCTTTTTTTCTTTAATAGAGACCAACCAATCAAGTAAGAAGTCCTATTCTACAATCCATAAGAGACCAAATCCCTAGATTGTAACAATAATAAACCATATTCCTAACTTTCACAATGAACTAGGGTTTCATGAGGAAGTGTAATCCTAGGAAATAGGGATGAAAGAAGGTTTTAGTAGAAATATAGAAATAAATACCTTATAATTTCTTGAAAACACCAAATTCAGAACAAGAATAAAATGGTTACAAGTTCAAATATCCTCCTTGTGAACCTAATGGTTGGTCGATGAAAATGGGGGAGATGATGGATGGAAATCCTTTTTAATTATACAAGGTAATTTTGGGAAACTCCCAAAATTTTAAAACATGGGAAAGTCGAATGGTTTTTGGGGAGATTTAAACGGTTTAACAGCCTATATTTAAGTGATGTAAAATAGATCTATCATCTTGATTGACCACTATACATTGGTACAATAGAGTAACTCATAGTGATAAGTTTTAACCACGATCTACACTAAAATCCTAGAAAAAAAATTCTATCTTGAAAACTACAAAAACCTGTAACAAACAAATATAATATAAATATAGTATATTAAGCTCTACAATGACAACTGGGTGTTACTTTTCAAAATGCTAAATCTATCATTAATTTTAATTTAATTTTTTTAGTTTTACTTTAATCATATCCCTAAAACCATAAAATATCAATTTTTATTTAATTTTAAAAACATAGAAAACAAAAATTGATATTTTTGAAACTTATCCTGCAAACTCCCTGAGAGAGAACCCTGAATATTTTATATTTAATTATTTTGTGGGTAAAAATTAAAAAATGGTCCCATGAAAACCCCATTATTTCAAATTTCATTATTATTGGGTAGGTTAATTATGTTGATTTAATTATATTTTAAATGTATAGAAATTAAAATCCACATTTCATTCCTCTAGACCACGAAATTGATGGGAATTATCTCACTAGGGCTAAAACTATTATCATTTCCACCATTTATATTTGTTAATCCAAAAACAAACCAGGGAAAACCCTTTTTAAAACTTGGATCATAATGTATGATAATAGAACTTTGAAATAACTAGTTGTGACCTATGAAGACAATTAACAATATTCTATAAAATATCTTAATGCATCAATTGGATTTGAAATCAAATCCAGTTTCATTAACCAACTATCAAAATTTAAGGGAATTCCTAGAGAGTATAAACACAAGAACCTTCAAGAGTTTTTTTTACTTTTATGTTAACATGAAACCTCCAGGAGTCACTAGTGATAAAATTAAACTTATAGATTTTTGTTTTTCATTAGAAATAGTTTCCAAAATTTAATTTTTTCAACTCTCACTCAACTACGGTTATATATTTTAATTACTTGAAGAAAAAATTTCTTGATAAATATTTTCCTTATTATTGGGATTATATAATTAAAAAATAAATTTACAGGATTGATAAAAATAAATGTGAGACTTTTCATAAATATTGGGAGAGATTTAAAAGATTTTTTTTTCAGTTTCTACTACAATAAAATTCATGAATAATTTTCTATTCAATATGTTTATGGGATAATTTAACATACTGGTAGGATTATGCTAGATATTTTTTAGGATTATATTTAATTGAAAAAATCACACCAACTTCTAGGACTTCAATGGAAAATATGGCCCAAAATTATCAAAAAATTAGAAAAATAGACCCTTTTCATATCGAGACATTTCAAGAAGTTCCCACTTCCAATTCTGAAAATAACTCAATTCTGAGTCAAATTAGTGTTCTTACTCCTCCCCTATTACAATTTTTGGATTTCACTTCCCAGAAAACCTCATCATACTTCTCCTAGTGAAATTTGATGCAATTATTTTCATGGATTTGATTTCCCTATATATAGCCAACATAAATTTTCACAAAATGGAAATCAATCTCTATATGGTGAGTCGACCTCTGATTCTATACACGTTCAAGGAGAAGGATGAATCTTCCTTAGTACTATCATCTCAATAATGGATATTACTTCCATATGAGAATGTGTATCTTTCTCAGATGATTGAGTCTAATGAAAAAACCATCCTCGAAGACATGAATACATTATGGAAAGTTTATGATGTGTTTCCCGAGGAATTCCCTAGTATTCCTCTTGTAATATATGTTGAATTCTTGATTGATCATATAACTGTGGCATTTCCAAAATACAAGACTCTGTATAGAATGGTTATTGTGGTGCTTGAGGATCTAAAGAAAAAATTACAGGTGAATCTGGATAAAGGGATTATATGACCAAGTTCTTCACCATGGGTTTCACCAATACTCTTCATCAAAAAGAAGGATGGGTCAATATGCCTTTGCATTGATTATCATCAGCTCAACAAAATCAAGATAAAGAAAAAGTATCCTTTAACAAGAATTGACTACTTGTTCGATCATCTACGTGGATCACAATACTCCTCTAAGGTGGATCTATGGTTAGGATATTACCAAGTAAGGGTGAAGAATGAGGATATCCCCAATACTGCTTTTTGTACAAGGTATGGGCGCTATGAATTCATATTAATGCCTTTTCGGACTCACTAATGCTCTATAAATCTTCGTGGACTTGATGAATTTAGTCTTTAGATATTACCTCACCAAATTTTTTGTAGTCTTTATAGATGATATTATAATATACTCCAAAACTAAGGAGGGGCATGAGGACAATCTAAGAACTGTAATAGAAAACTTGTGAAACGAGATGCTATATAAAAAGTATAGTAAGTGTGATTTCTAGTTGAAGGAAGTATCTTTCATGGGGTATATCATCATAATAAATGGGTTATCTATGGATCCTTCTAAAAAAAGTAATTGAGGGATGGTTGAGGATGAGATATGTGATGGATATCCATAGCTTCTTGGGTTTATCTAGATATTATCGTGGATTTCTGGGAAATTTCTCACAATTGTCAAACCCACTTACCAAGATAACTCATAAGGAAGTCAAGTTTTCCTGAAATGATGAATGTCAAGAATGATTCATGGAGTTGAAGAAGAGTCTTATAACGTCCCACATGCTCACATTACCCACAAGTGGGGAGATTTTTGTAATTTTTAGTGATGTTTCAAAGAAGGGAATGTGATGTGTGTTGATGTAAAATGAAAATGTCATCACCTATGCCTCAAGGAAGTTGAAACTTCATGAGAAAAACTATCTCATGCAAGATATATAGATAAAATCTATGATATATTCATTGAAAATATGGCAGAATTATCTCTTTGGGGAAAATGATTAAATATATAAGGATCACGAATGTATTGAATATATATTCACACATAAAATGTTGGACATGTGCTAACTAAGATGGTTGGAGATCATCAAGGATTAAGACTGCTCAATCCATTACCACACTGGGAAAGCAAACAAGGTGGAGGATGATCTAAGTAGAAATGAATTAGTGATTATATCATTGATGAGAATTAAAAAGGATCCATTCTTCTTAGATTTGATTTAAATGGATAAAGGAACCATAAATAAGGGAACTTCATCAATAATTTCACAAATGATTAGTCAACCATCTATTTTTAAAAGGTCAATGGATGCTCAAAAATATGATATAGGGATTCAGAAGAAAGTGGAAACTTTCAGAAAATGGAAATCCCCAGAGTTTAATGTTAATGAATAAGGAATTGTGATATTCGGGTCAAGACTATGTGTTCCATCAAATTTGGAGTAAGAGAAAGAACATTTGAATGATTCACACAGTTCAAATTTCTCCATTCACCCAGGAAACACAAAGATGTATTAGGATCTTTGAGATCATTATTGGTGGGATAATATAAATAAGGATATCATTGAATATACATCAAAATTACTGGTATGTTATCAAGTGAAGGATGAGGGGAAGAATTCTAATGGGATGATGCAACCATTACCCATACCAATATATAAATGTGATAAAATCACCATATAATTTATCACCGGAATTCTGAATATATCCAAAGGAAACAATGCTATCTAGGTTGTGGTGGATCATATTATAAATACTACACACTTCATTCTAATTTGGGAGGATTTCTCATTGGATCAATTTGAATGGATATACCTCATATAAGTAGTAAGGATGTGTAGTGTACCATTATCGATTATATCCAATCAAGATCTAGTATTCACCTCTATGTTATGGAAGAGTCTCCAACATGCTCTAAAAACAAAGACGAACTTCAGTATGGATTATCATCCTCAAACTGATGATGAACCTAAGAAGACTATCCAAAAACTTGAGAACATATTGAGAGAATAGTCAAAGGACTTAAAATAATGATGGGATCGCATCTCCATTTAGTTGAGTTCTCCTACAACAACAGTTTCCAATCAAGAAAGCAAATGGATCCTTATGAATACCTTTATGGGAACTGGTTCAGAACATCGGTATGTTTCAATGAAGTTGGGAAACGAAAACATCTAGGTATTGAAATGGTTGAAGAAATAGTGGAGAAGGTTAACACCATCAAAAAACACATAAAAGTTGCTCATAGTCAAAAAAAAAAATATATGATGACAACCATTGATAAGACCTAGTGTTTGATGATATAGACATGTTATTCCTCAATGTATCACTATTGAAGAAGTACATACCTGACCTATCCCATGTACTCAATCAATAGGTGGTACCATTTTATAATGACCTCTCCTTTTAAGAGAATGTGGTGAAGATATTATATCATATGGAAAAAGTTATACGAAATAAGATTATTCTCTCTATCAAGGTGTTGTGGTGAAACCACATGTTTGAAGATGAAACATGGGAACTGGAGAAAGTGATGAGTCAGGGTTACCCATATCTATTTTAGTGTGGTAAAAGGAAATTTCAATGGTGAAATTTACTAAGGGGGAAGTTTGTAATGACTCGATCATTTATGAATAAATTCTCTTTCTTTTAATCTCTTTGGGATATAGAAAACACATGAACTCATTTATTTTTTTAATATTATTGGGTTTAAATGATCTTTAAGTATCATTATAATTGATAATATAGTCATTGAATAGTGATCACACAACTTATATAAATATAAGGTTTTAAAAAAATCATTTCAACACAGACAAAGGGGAGGATGGATTCATCCAATAGACTCAGACCATACGAAGCTCATTTGTCGGAGCTCGTAAAGGATTTAGAGTCACTGGGATTGGCTCTCGACCAATCCCAAGATGAGTTTAAACAACTTAATCTTGAATAGAATCGCATACGGTACACGTTCAATTTGATGGAGATTACCACACGAGCGATGTTATCTGAGCTGCCCTAAGAGTCTACCACCATTGTACACCTTACCCTTAGGTCTTATGTGGGTGTTATAAGTGGTTATGTAACATGGTATTAGTAACTTATTGTGTAATCCCATTTATAAATAAAATTCTTATTCCACCAATTCCTTTATTAGAAGTCTTTCTTAAAAAAATGTCGTATTTGATAAATTGGTTTTTCGGGAAAAAATGGTACTTTTGAGAAATATATACATTATGGTTTTAATTAATAATATTAATAAAAATATCTTATAAATGAATATTATATTGATTCCTTATCTATAAATGATTAGGATATTAGTTTGATATGAGTTATATTTTTATATGATAAAACAGAAAGTGTATATTTTTAAATAAAGAATTTATTTTAATGAATTAATGAATTTTTAAATAATTAATATTTTAATAAATTAATTTTATTAAATTAATTTTATTAATAATAAATTAGTATAAATTTTTTATGAATTAAAGTGTAATTTTTATTATGGTTTAAATTTTTTTTGTCAAAACACATCATTTTTCAATAAATGCCAGTTCTCATTTTAAAAGTGAAAATTCAAATATTTAGGAAATTATTTAGATAAAATTAATATTTTTTTTAGAATTAGAACATTGAAATTATCCAACGGGGATTTTTTTATAACTTTCTAATACAGTCGAATTTTTGGGTCAAAAATAAATAATATGTAAATATATAGTGTGTTTTTTGACATCATAATGACGCAATAGTGATTTAATAAATACCATAAAAATTATAATATACCTAATATGTGTTTCAAATTTAAAATATTGTGATTTTAGATTTATTTAAATTATTTTATAATTCCTTAGTGAATCCTCCAAAATGTATAATATATTTTATGATTTTAAATTAATTTCCTTGAGGGTGTGACACCCCTCCACATAAGAAAGGATATTATTTTAATTAAATCAGCCCTTGGACTTATAAAATAATTTTTTTAACTACCATTTTCAAGAAACCATTGGTTGGTTTGTGTTTTTGAATATTTTAGTGTGTAGTGTCTAAAACATAAATAACAAAGAATTCGCCCTCCTTTACTATATAAACCCACCCAAGAACCCATTACGCTTCACTCAAACTCCATGAATATAATTTTCACTCTTCTATACACTCCCTAGAGTTCTCCCAAGGTTCCCTTATGCTTCTAAAAAGCCTCTCCCAAGCCTTTGGGATCACACATCCAAGTAAGGGATCCCTACTTTCCTTCGTTTCTCATTTTTGTCCAAGTTTCCTTATATTATTATACAATTTTTTTCAATTAAAAATGGTAGGGTATGTTTTATCACCTCACCCATACTTATCTTCTTATTTTTTTAATTAATAGATACCTATTTCACTCCCATTAATCCTCCTCATGTACACCTGTTACCATATCGAAATTCAATAAGTGGTTTCTCTCTCCTCATTTCCATTCAAGAATTTATCTTATATTATGATTCTAAAATTCCATTTAAAATATTTTTATATTATGATACATGATCCCCCTACTTCCCATTTTATGTATAAATGATGATAAACCTCTTTATCACACCTCATCCCATTTTATGAATCCACATGTGATGTTTTTATACTGCAGAAATTGCACCGCGATTTTCCATGCCAAAATCATTCAGTTGTGAATACCATGCCCATTTATCTATCAAGGATATTCACCTTTATGAACATAAAATTATTAATTATAGACTTTTATATATGTATTCTACATTCCATTATCATGGAATAAATTATGTTGTTTAATGAAATCATGTTATATGATCTATATGGAACACTTAAACATGAGATTAAAATGATCATGAATGGTGTGCCCTAATAGCGCTCCAATGCATTGGGTGATGTTTAGTATCATGATACATCATGTTAGGATAGGGGTTTAAATGATTCCATTTAGGAAATTTTTCCTCCATGTTAGAACCAGGGTTTACCTGGTTACATTATGTTTATGATGTAGTGTTTTAAGTTGTTTCCACATTTCCATGTTATGATAATCATGTTATATCATGTCTTTATGTTCATGTTTCTCTTATAGTCCATTTAGAAGCCTATTTCTTAACATGTATTTTATTCTTTATGTTATTGCTTCTTTACTCCCTTACTGGGCTTTGTAGATCGCTCAATTCTTATGTATGTCCTCAGGTTATCCTGTGCAATGCTATGTATGAAGGAATGTTGTGGTCATGTAAAAATATTTTTCAATAAAGATGTTGTATTTTATGTATTAAGTGCTCATGTAATGTTCCTAGGCCCTAAATACACTAGATATATCAATTTTTTGGGTTGTATTAAGTTCATGTTTATGTAATAAAGCATTTTTAAATGTGTAATAAAGACTAGGGTTGTTATATGAAAGCCAAAATGTTGAGGAAAAATAGTTATCTATATTTTTATGATTTTAATTGAATTAATGATTTATAGATATCTTATTAATTTTAATAAAAAAATATGTATTTTAATTAATTATTTAATTAATTATAATGGGTTTTATAATTAATTAAAAAAATTTCTCGAAACATTTATTATTAAATATTCCTTAAAATATTAATTGTAAATATTTGAAATAAATTTTTAAAAAAATTAAGTGGTATTTTTTGCGATCTGTAAATTAAATTCTTATTTATAAATAATAAGTGGTTATTTATAATGATTTTTAAGTTTCATAAATAAGGCCAACATATAAAATATTTAAATGTTGAATTCTTTATAATTAGTTAATTTGAATTACTCAAATTAAGGTATTTATTTAAGCTATTATTTAAACCATGTCAAAAATGATTGAATGATTGATTTGATCATGGATTAAATAATGTTATGTATATGATATTTAGACTATATAATATATTTATATAATAGAAATTAGATTATAAATTTTTTATAATTCAGAAAATATCATATATTTAAAATTAAATTCCATGTAATGATAAAATATAAAAGGTTTATATTGATGTAAATGTAAAGATTTATAATAAAAATTATGGAATTTCCATAATTAAAATCTAAATCTATAATGTTTTTTATATTTAACATTTATTTATGAATTTTTCATAAATTTTTATATCATATTTAAATATTTGAATTGTTTATTTCTATTAAGGTTATTATATATTTTATTCATAGTTATAAATTTTTTATATTATTAATTGTTGTATAAAATTTTTCTTAAGATAAATTTCTTATAGGATAGTTCTTTACATTTTCATGCTAGGAATGACAGTATAATGAATTTAGTTAGTCATATACCTTGACCTTAGCTTGTAATTTCAGTTATAAACTTGAATTTAATTGTTTGATATAGTTTATGAATTCTAATTTTTATATTTATAGTAAATTATATCATCTCATTAGTATAGTATCCCCAAGTAGAGGGACTTGGGGTCAGACTAATTACCAATCAAGATGTTTATGGATTTTTTGGAAAGGTGAATGGGGTTGTTTATACATCGTTCTAGGCCTACTGATGTGAAGATTTCCACTGATCCAAAATGTGGATTTTCAATACAAATTTATATTTGGTGTCATCATCCATAGGTAAGCCAAGAATAATTAGGGTTCCTGTGGATTATTTTTTAGTCTTTTCAATCATATTGAATATCAGTCGTCATGCCTAATGAATTTAAGTTTTATATACACTATATGATTTGGCATGCTGAATGATATTCAATATGATTGAATATTTTAATGATTTAGTGATTATAAATGTTTATTTAAGGATTATTCTGATTGATATGTGATATTAAATATATTTTTATAATATTTTTTAATATAAAAAATGTTAAAATATGATGATGAATTTGAGTTTGGAGCTTGAGGTTGGACTTCAGGTTATGGAATAAAGAAGTTACATCATTGATTGATTTAATGCCTCAATATTTGATGGACTTGTCATAATTTGGGAATTATCACATTTTTTTATTTATAAGGCTGTGTAAAGAATAGTTGTTTGAAAAAAATTAATATTGGTATTTTTGTTACATTATGTTATGATTTTATAACATATTTTAAGAGAGATTAAAAATGGGTTATTCTGGTTTGAAAATCCATTCTAGTGTAATTTATTTAAATGTTCTAAAAATATAGTTGAATTTATTCAATATTTATCTGATATTTTCAAAATGTTGATAATAAGTGATCTGGGTATATAATGTTTAGATAATAATTCAATATTTACAATGAAAGTGGGTAAAAGTTCAAAACAAAAGAATAAAATGAAGTAGAATAAGTTAAATAATATTTCTACAAGAAGCTAGTAAAGATCATTGAAATATATAGTTGTTAGGTATAAGGAGTAATAATTCCATATATGGATTATCAAGATACCTAATGGATTTTTATGAAACTTTATATAATGTCTATGTCAGATATATGTGTTTTACAAATCCATTATTTAATTTTAAGAGGTATGTGTTTCTCCATCTCAAATTTATTATATGATAATTCAATAATAAATATTTATTTATGAAAAAAATTGAGATTATTGATCATATTCTCATGGTTTATTATTGATCAAAATCTGATGCATTATTTTTAAAAGGAGATAAGGATAAAATTTTCTATCTAGTGTAAAAAATTTTATCCAAATGTTTGTTGAAATATGATGGACTGTGATTCCTTCCAATTAATGATATATTTTAATAAACTCTTCCTTCCATTGTAAAATACACAAACCACATATATTACCATATATGATATGGAAATAATAGTTTATTTGTTAAATGTTTCTACTAAAATTAAATAAGTTTTATTTCTTTAACACAAAGTATTTTGTGTGTCTTTAAAAGATACTATAAAAATAATATAGTGTCTAAGAATCTCTTGGGAGCATATTTGAACTTATAGAAGTTGAAAGATAAACAATAAAGGATTAAAACAATTAAAATTTATAGTTATTTATTTTTAATATCCTAAAGAGTTTAGTATAGGTGATGATAAAGAAAAAAATAAATTTTTACATTTAGTTACTGTTTAAAAATGGAATGTCACTATTTCCTAAAGGATTATACTAGTCGAAGATTAATTTTATTCAATTTATATCCAAAATATTCTATTGTATTTTTTGAGAGAGAAAAATGTAAAGATTTACATCTATTTATCATGAATAATTGAATATAACTATTTTAATAAGGTTTATTCCAGTCAAAATGAAAATTTAATTACACTTGATGTCCTAAAAGAGTTTAATGTGTGACAGTAAATAAAAATGTAAACAGTTACATTAGAAACCATAAAAAGTTAATTTTACTATATTCTAAATGTGTTTAAGATTTTCTTATAAAGTAATAATTTAAATAGTTATATTTTTTAAAATTTTCAAGGAAATCATATGATGGAAGATTTCCAAATATGATGATGATTCACTTATAAAGAGTTTTATATTTATAAAAGAAGTTGACATTGTAACATTTGATATTATGAAGTTAGGAAATTTTGATATGTTCAATGATTTGACCATTGGAAATATGATTCTTATGTCTCATGGTTATTTAAAAAGACTTACATTATATAAGCTTCCTAGTAAAGAGATTAGTTGGGGATTTATTCGATGGTCACAAAGATATATTGTACATGGTCATATAGAGATGTGACCTGAGTTATATATGTTGTAATGAATTTAAAAACCCCCTAAAATTAAAGCATACATAAGGATGATTTGTAATTTTATCATATAATATAAGATAGATAGGTTGTTATTTTGGGTTATTTATGTATTCTTAAAATAGTTTATGAATACTAAAATGTATCATAAAAAAGGAAATTTCTTTTTTTATCATTCTTCTATGTGGGAAATTTCAATGTATATCTATATAGAAATTTTGGGAAGTATAATGATAAATTAACTCTCAGTTTATGAATTTTATTTTTCCCTAAATGTTGGTCATCATGGAGAATTATAGGTTATCATAAAATGTTAAGGTTGGCATGAGTAGTATATAAACTATGCTCATGAACCGAAAAACAATGAACCTGATTCTTTGTGTGCACTGGATGACCTTTGAAGTATACCACATATAATTTCATATAGAACTCTTTGGTATACTAGGGGTGGATCGGTCCTATTTAAGTCACCACTTCATAATGTTGTTGTGATACCTTGAATAGGAACCATCATTCTTTGATATCCTACTCCCACAAGTTTGAAAATAATTTAGCTAATACAAGGGTGGTTGGGTATGTTGTTGATCATGTCATCGATTGGAGCTCATCCAATTTGGGATTTATCCTCTCATATGAAGATTATGACTTATGGTCCCTTTATTGTGATAGATTATGCAGTGTTATTATAAACCTATATAGTACATATGATGTGCTTATCTATTCGGATAGGGGACGTGTGATTTGATTCCTCATAAGGGTGAATGACATGTGATATATTCACCGATGAGGTTGGTATATACACTAAAAATTGAAATCATATGAGTAGGATATATGGTATTGATATAATCTATGTACCATAACCACTCGATACATTGTACAAAGGGAAAATATGATAATGTACATTTTCATATGATGAAGACATGGAGATAGAGGTATGTAGATAAAAGTGTTTAATAGAGATTAGGCCAGATCCCATTATTTCTTGAGTAGAATGAATTATTTTCTAGAGGCCACACATATATTACATTTTTAGATCCATAGATTCATATTTTTTCAATTATATAAAGTAATATGGGGTCACTCTTCATGTTTGAAAAAAATGGGTATTGAATTTGACTCAAAGGAAAACTCCTAAAGTGTTTTAGAGTTAATACAAAAGAGTTGTGGATGGGTAGCCAGAACTTATTACATACGATGTGATACTATGTGAAGTTAATGACAGATTTCAAAAAGTGTTTTGGAATATATCCAAAAGGATCCCTGGATATGATTTCAAATGTAATTGAATACAATATTATATACTATGAAATGGAATGATGTTTTTTAATCTTAAGTGTAAGTCAGATATTGAAGGGGATTTATTCCCTAAATCCAAATCCTATACAGGATACATGCGCACATCATATTTCATGTAATATTATTCCATCACGTTCAATGACATGACTGGAAACTCAAGAAATCCTCCACCAAAGATATCATTATGTAATTGTTTCATAAGATGAAACTAACAAGTATTTACATTCATGCATACAATTCATGAACTAGAAAAGGCATTAAATAAAGTGGTGTAACACATGATTTAATGTGATAGAACCCAAGTAGTATCCTTGGGTGTTATAAAAATCACTTCAATTCAATAAAATTGAGTTCATGTGATTGATTTATACATGGAAAAACTCCACATCACCCATAACTCTCTTCATCTTTCTCTTTTACACCCATGACACTATTATTCCATGGATATTAGATAGATCCCACTCACACATAGAGAAATTCAGTCATATTGTGAAAACATCCATAGGTGTTATGTCCTTTGTCTATCAATATAGTGATCCTTGTCAAAAAAATCATACAAAGATCAAAAGGCTATAGATTCATTATCATAGAACGGTATTCTGACTGAAAATTATATTTTTATTTGATTTTGAGAACCGCTTTTTGGGTGAGCGGGAACCATACATGGGATAAGTAGACCACCAAAATCCAGCACCACTTAGATGAAAATCACATTTGATTCAAATTTCAAAAAAGGCCAGTGCACCACCTCTGGACACGGTAATCAAGCCCAGCCCCCAACGCCATCATCATTGTCGTACCATCAGCGCCATCAGCGGAACATCAAAAATATCAACACCTTGAAAATTGTTTTCGTCACCACCCATCATCGGATTCGGTGACCGGAACAAAAAAACCAAATAAGAAAGTATCAAACTCAATGGGCTTCCTTCTGTTGTCATAACCCTTCAACCAGACTTAGACCGTCACCACCATCGCACACCAATCTTCACAGACCGTACAGAGTATCAAAAACACAGTGAAAGTGAATCTCGTATAAGGTTTCGCTAGAGACAAGAGGGGATAAACGATCCCCCACTCGACCCAGCCTATGAAGAATCACCTCCAAAGAACTCGGCTTCATCAAACAACACATCGGCACAACACAAATCCTAAAACTCCGGAGGAGATTCATCTGAAGCAACCCAATGCAAAAACACACAAGAAATCCAGAAATGAAAAGAAGAAAAATCCCATCGCCGTCAACAGTATGGCCAAAGAAGACCACCACGAACCTTCAACGACTTCAATCCGTTGCGGAGCATCACCATAACCCTCATGCTCCGACAGACCAGGATGATTCCGCTCCTCCAGAAACCACAATCCCACGAATGCTCCCAAGAGTGTGCCGACGAATGAAGCGACCTCGTCGCAGACCGATCTGACACCCGAGGATCATAGACTGAAGCACCGTAGAGCCTTTAGCCTGAACAAAAGCATGATGGAGAGCCGAGAACATGACACGGAGAGCGCCAGAAGAAATCGTAGCCGATCCACCGTGGGGAAGATAAAGGTGACGACAGGGGAAACCCTAGCACCGAAAGCTCTTTACGAGCTCATTCCCCTCAGAGAATGGTATTCATGTTATAGGTTCTTCATTTTTAGTTTTATAAGAGTTTATATTTCATTCACGGAGATCCAAGATTTAGGGTTTCTCATGTTTCTGACTATATGATTAATTGATAATAATCTTTATAGAAACCCAAAAATATCAATTAAAAAGGAACTTTTGTCTATTTTTTACTTTAGATTAGTTTAGATGTTATTTATATGGCGCTAACCTGATTTTCTTCCCTAAACCATCTACAATAAGATTTTTAATGAAGAATCATGATGAAAATTAATGGATTATGAGATATATATTTTTATTATTAGAGTTTTATATTGAAATAAAAGATTAAAAAAGATATAAAGGAGTAAGAAGAGTTAGTGAACCCTAACGATCATCTTAAAACCCATCATCTAAGGAGTGTTATTCTCCATTTTTATAATCAGTTCATTTATGGAATATATCAATGAATTATTATTCCTACAAAGAAACCCAAATTTAAATGGGGGTTTTATCTCGAGAATTCAATTCAGGGTGATAGAGATCCCATGAATCAAAGGTTCTTCATATCCATTTAGGATGCAGATTGTGGAAGGGTTCTAAAAAA
The DNA here is from genome assembly GCA_963277665.1 of Viscum album. NCBI lineage: Eukaryota > Viridiplantae > Streptophyta > Magnoliopsida > Santalales > Viscaceae > Viscum > Viscum album. The sequence continues at coordinate 496,816,209 of OY728153.1, forward strand.
ATGTTCCATTACACCAGCATACATGAGACTAGATATGATCATGGAAATATTAGGTCTGTGTATATTCTCTATAATTGGTTTGATTATCCTTCCAAGGGATGAGAGTAAAAGGAAATTTAATGATTTTTTTCTCTGTTTATCCCCAATCTGAGGATTTACCAATTCAAGGGGCATTCTTATGCACCATGGATTTTTTTCATTTCTTGTTTCCCACTCAGGCGCTCAAGAAAATAAGATAGTTCTATGGTTTGGTTTTTCTTATACTATGTATTTTACATCTTCATGAATGAAGTTTAAGCTTCAACCCATTTGAAATAGATAATTCTTTTTTGAGTTTTAGGTTAAAATCTATGAATTGAAATTGATATTGTGGCACCCTCAAATATTATATGATATATCTTCTTCAATTGGTGTCCTTGTCAAAATAGATAAGTAGACTAAAAATATAGATATGGTTATTTTATCAGGTGTTAGTTGAGGTGTGGTTTACCACAATGTCTTATGAAGAAGTTTTTTTGGTAAGAAATGATAATGAATTAAATCTTATTCTTATTTATGAGAAAATTCCTATATTTTGTTCAGTATAAAAGATCATTGGACACTCTAATAGTAACTATAGGAAGGAAATTAAAAGGTAATTTTTGTTCCTTATCTAGGAATGATTAGTCTCACTATAGGATAAAAGATTATAAAAATATAGGAGATCTGGCACAGGGGAATAAAACAATTCCTAGTGATGGTACATAGATTGAATAATATAGGCATCCTACTTTGAACATTGGGAAGCATGATGTCCATGTGCATCAATCCCTTATAGTTAATTCTTAAGGTGAGGATCTTGGTGAGAAATTTGAAGCCAATGTCCCAAAACAATCTCTCAAAGTGTATTTTTTTCATTCATAGATGATTCAGAAACCATTGATGTGTTTTTGTTTTATGAAATTAAAAGACTTGGGAATATCTTGGGTAGTGAGAAAGTAAGGCTTGGAAGTCTATTCAGTCCTCCAGTTGGAAGCAACTAATCAATTCAGGGTGCATCCACTCTAAAGTGATGCGGTGATTGAGTCCCTTTGACTTTCAGTTCATGGAAAATATGTGGGATGCTGGTCATTGATAGTGGTTACTTTTGGGATTGTTGGCCACTCACTTTCTTGGGATGATCTATGAGATGGAGATCCACATACTCTTTGGTTTGGGTTTCTTTAACTGAGAATATATATATTCTATTTCTAGGACCCACTCCATGGGTTTTGGTTACTCTCCTTCTAGGAGATGAGAAAACACATGGGGTATGCCACTTGCTTTCTCAGTCGAGATTTTCATGGTTGGATGAGTATAATCTCCTACTATATGTAGTAAAGACTCTACTAGAAGTTAAAATTCTAACTATTTATAGATCATTGTGCTTGGATGATCTTACATCACTCTCTTGATGGGTGGAGCTGCAATCCCCTTAATGTACCTTGTTCTATCCACTACTTCCACCTTTAGTACATCCTCTATTGATCCCCCCTTCAATACATACTTTTCTACTCCCTTGAACCTTCATGGAATCCTACTAAATCATCTATATAGGGCATGATACTTGCAGGAAAATCCCATGTGGGGTGAGTATAAACATACTCAGTAGGATGCCCTAAAAAGAAGGCAGTGAAGTATGAGATACAAAAGGAAAAGAAAATACAAGAGATGGAATAAAGTGCAGTAAATGAGTGCAGCTCAACCCAAAAAAATAGTGAAGTAAGCTCATATAATCACAAGGAGCTAGCAATGGTAAAAAAGTGAACTTATCATCAAGTATTAGCTTCCTATAGTAGGTGAGTAGAATCATCCAATCATGAGAAGCTAGACACGAAAATCATGTGTCATACCCCTCTTGTATTTGCCTCCCCATGATGGAGAGTAACTAGAACCCAAGGTGTGGGTACTGAAATAGGGTGTAAACATATATATATATATCTGCCCAGTAAAATAAACCCAACAAGATAGTAAGAAGATATTCTTCTTAAAACTCATCCTAATAAGAGAGTGACCAAAATTCCCAGAAGTAACCACCATCGATACTCATAATTCCTCATGTATTCCCTAAACTGTAAGTGGAAAGGGCCCAAACACCACACCTCAATATTATCTTCTTTAGGTGGGTCTGTCTCACCCATACGGTTTTATGTCATATCATAGGGACACATCTCGGTGGGGAATTTACCTTCTTACTTGTGAGCCTCATGTAACATCAAAGTATGTCCCACTACTAATCTGTAGTAAGGAATTCATCACAAAGATGAGGACCCATACCCAGTCTGGTTGGAGGGTTCCACTCTAGAATAGTTGGTAACCCATACCCAACCTGGCTGGAGGGTTCCACTCTAGTGTCATGGAGAACCCATGCCCAACCTGGCTGGAGGGTTCCGCTCTAGTGTCATCGAGGACTCATGCCCAGTCCAGTTAGAGGGTTCCACTCTAGTGACAAAGAGGACACATGCCCAGCTAGCTAGAGGGTTCCACTCTAGTGTGGATGCCTAATCACTACCTTCATCAGACATCAGTCAAATAGGAATCACATTCATAAAATCTTTCATAGTATCTCAAATTTTGAAAAAAAATGTCACCATCACATTTTATGGGGAAAAACATGCAAGATAGGCTATTTATATGCCAAGAACAGACCACCAGGGCATCGCCATTGTAGCGACCAGCAGCAGCTTCCAATAGTGGTTCCACAAGGCAGTGGCGACACCACTTCCTGGTGGTGCCGTAAGGCGGAGGGCCACATGTCCTGGCTGGTTTTTTTTGTGGGGTCGCATGGTGGGAACCAATGTGGCGACCACTACCCCAAAACCCATGGTCAGTCGGCCATGTTAATGTGGTCAGCAACTACGTGGCATGCTGGACCTGTTGTTAGAATTGAACCGGGTTAACGGGACAGGCCCAACCTATGTGGGTCAGGTCGGATAAGTGGTTTAGGTCTTACATGGTGGTTCAAACATGGGTCAAATCCCGAGTTGACTAGGGTTACATCGAATATCTATTTTTTTGCTTTCTTCTTCACCATTTAATTTCAAAAACATCAGTTGTAGTACGATCACGGCCATCAATATGTGTTAAAATCCGTTCCTTTTTCATTCTTCACATTTCTCCACTGAAAACTTTTGGGTGAGACCAACCACTAGTGGATCGTTCATCGGAGGTCGTCGTAGAGAAGCTATCATTGCAGGGCTCCCCGATCCACTGATGGAATCAAAATCAAGTGACTGAATTGAGCCAGGTTGTCCGTGGAATGAACAAACAGGGCAACACTAGCGTGGTGGTCTATAGAGTAGTGATGACCCACAGAGTGACAACGACACCATGGATCAGTGGTTCCGTAAGGAATCAATCCATGTGTCTCGGCTGGGTGTTCGGGCGACGTCGCATGGTGCGGCCCTAGGTGGCGACCGCCACAACAAAATCTATAGTCAGTCAGCCACGTTAATGGGGTCATCGAACAGCACGTGGACCCGACCAATTGTTGGTAGTGGTATGGGAAAATGGGTCAGGCCCGACATCGGTGGGCTAGGCCAGTTAAGTGGGTCAGGTCCAACCCAATAAGTTAGACCCAATGAACCAGGTTGGGCCCGGGTCAGATCCTGGGTCAGCCAACAATCGACCTCCCATGGTCGACCGTGGAGTTCGACTGCATCGTCAACTGTTGTAGTGTTGTAACAGTCAGCCAGTCAACCATGGGGTGGTTGACCGCCATGGTAGGTGGACCTACCATGAGTTGGACCACTGGCCCAGAGACCCTCTTCTATGGATTCAAACGCCATTAACTTCTAAATTGGGCATCCATTTTGACATGCCATCTATGGCAGTGTGTTCCTCTTTTTGAGAAGGAACTTTTGAGATAAATATGTGAATTTTTAATTCAGGTTTAGGATGTGGGACCAACATTGTCCCACTTGGGTGTCTTGTAGTGAAAAACACCTTTTCCCCTATTGTTCAATTTGTGAAGGTAAATAGTCCATCCTACATGTTCTTCCATGTAGAACATGATGGTGACCTCAGTTTTGAAATTGATGAAATTATGTGAGATGGATATCTCCTTACTCCCTGGTTGGGCTTTTTTTACTGAGCATATATATATATATGTATATATATATATGTTTACACCCTATTGCAGTACCCAACCCTTGGGTTCTGGTTACTCTCATTCCATAGGAGGTGAGATGCATGAGATATGACATGTGATTTCTATGTCTAGATTCTCGTTGTTGGACCATTGTAATATTTTAATATAAGTATCAAATACTTGAATATAAGTTCACATTCTCACTAGTTCTATCTCCTTGTGATTATATGAGCTTACTTCACTCTTTTGTTGGGTTGAGATTCACTTATTTACTACACATTGTTCCATATGCTATATTTTCTTTTCCTCTTGTATATCCTACTACTCCCCCTTCTTTTCAGGGTGTCCTACTGAGTATGTTTATACTCACCCCTACATGGGCTTTCCCCACACTTATCATGCCATCTTCAGATGATGCACTTTATTTATTACGACTCCGAAAGAGCTCAGGGGTAAGGGAGCTTGGACCGTGTGCGGTGGAAAATGTTGGGTTTTAGGAGCAGGGCTTCTTCAGTAGCATTACATTTAGTTTTCTGTCACGTTGGGATAATTTTTATTTGGGCATGTATTTTTTCCCATTTTATACTTTCTTATTAATTTACTATGTATGTAATTTTTAGTGGTCCATTCATGTATGGTTTATTTTTACAGCGGTTTTCATCTTTTACATTTATTCCTCTACACCTCTGCATCAAGTTGAATATGTGTGTGTGTGTGTGTGTACAGTTACTTTGGAAAATTCCTCACTGAGTTTTTTGTGCCTTTCGCGCTAGTCACCACCCTTGGGCTTATGGAGGTGGTCTTGAGGTAGTTGCGACTCGAGCCCTGGCACAGGTCGGGTCATGAAAAGTGAACATGCTTATAGCATGGCTAGATTTTTGAGGCTTTGTATAGAAGCCTTGTAATTCACCACAGCAAGGATAAGGTACACAAATCGTTGATGGTGATCTGAGAAATCGGTATGGAGAGTTCTCTTTAAGTAATTAAATAGAGGTTAACTTCAACCCTTATAATAGGAGAGCCTAAAATAGGGTCAAACCCATGGAAGGATCCATAAGGGGGAAAATAGAGTGTCATTATAAATTATAGTGAATAGATATATGTGTAAGACTCTAGTTTTCCCTAAATATAGGGTCTTATTTTGAGACACTTAAATAGCAGGGGCTGAATGTACACCCAGTGGAGGTAAACTTTAGTGAATCATCTATCTCAGGTTCTCACTATATGGAGAGCATAAAATTATATAGAAACTAAAAAAAATATTGAGTTCTAATGGTAGGAGATATAGGATGATTATACACCAAAGAGTTCCTTTGAAGAAATTTCTATTTAAGGTAGGAAAAAAGAAGGTTGTAGGTTTTTTGATGGCCCCATTGAAGAAGTTGAGACCAAGGTAGGATTACTCCCATCTCAAGCCAACCATGATAACTAGATCAACATATTTTACATATGTGAATAATCCTTGAGTTAGCTATTTAAGTTCTTTGGTAGATGATTTTAATTGTGATGAGGACTTAGAAGATTATAATCATTTGTAAAATGACCCTTCACTACTGAAAAACTCTCCGTTAACAATGCTGACATATATCATTGCTAGAAAAATGAGCTAATAAAGTTCATCTTTATCAGTGCAAAAATAAGCACTCATAAAGGGATCCATTTATCATCAATATGAAAAGTGATGATAAAGGGCACCCTTTATCATTTCTTTTTTTAACATTGATAAAGGGTAACATTTATCAATGCTTTATTTCAGCGCTGATAAAGGATACCCTATATCAGAGCTTTTTTTAGTGCTGATAAAGATATGATTCATCAATGCTTCTTTAGCACTGATAAAAGTCAAGAATAAAATGAAATAATTAAACAAAAAAATAACATTTTCATTAATTAAATAATTATTGTTAAAAATGAATAAATTGAATATACATATATATAAATTTTAAAAATTAATAAATAGTTTATATTAAATAAATATATATATATATAATGGATGAAATGGAATAATTAAACAAATATAATTTTAGAATGAGTAAATTATGAAAAATATTAAACATTTTATTAATTAAATAATTATTGATAAAATTGAATAAACTTAATATACATATATATATAGATTATAAATATTATTAAATAGTATACATTGAAAATAGTATATAAAATGAATAAATTGTTTTAATCTAACAAAATGAAATAATAAATTTTAAAATTATTTAAAAATTTATTAATGAAACAATTATTAATAAAAATGAATAAGTATAATATATATATATATATTAATTATAAATGGTAATAAATAATATATATTAAGTATATATATATAATTAATAAAATGTTATAATTAAAAACATATTAATTTGTTATTAATTTTTAATGTTTTTTATTTTTTCAATTTAACATATATCAAGCGTCATGTGTTACATTTATTTTACACAGATATATATATATATAATTAAAGAATTGTTATATACAAATGCACAAAAAAATATAGAAACATATACACCTAATATCTATGTAATTAATTTCAATTTTAGTATATTTTAGAATTTAATTATAACATGATACATTTAATATATTATGTTTTTAACCAGTCAATTTTATTTATATATTTTTAATACTATAATATTTACGGTACTCATTTTGAATTATTCAGTTTCACCCATTTTTAAAATGAATGTATTTAAGATTATATATCAACCAATAGTTTTAAAAATATATTTGGAAATAAATATTTATAAATAAATATATTAATAAATTTATATTTATGATATTTATTAATATATATATTTATAATTATTATAAATAAATAAATATTATTTTTTAAATAAGTATTTATATCATTATAAATAAATAATTATATATATTTAAATTATTTTAAATTTATAAAAAATTTATTAAAAAAGTTATAATTATAAATCCTCTATCAGCACTAAAAACATGCTGATAAATATTCTTCTGATTAGTTATTAGCAATCTAGCACTAAAAAATATAATCTTTATTAGTACTTTGTTGAAAGCGTTGTTAAAAGTGTCCCTGATTATTTAAAAGAACCATAACCATGAATCAATCACTTGCGATTCTCAAGCTCTCACAGAACTACTCTACTACCCGTGTGACTCCTCTACGTTCGCTCGAATGTATTAGGGCTATAATCTGATGTATGTTATTTTCTATTTTTCCTCTATCATATTTTGATTTTTTTTGGTTCAAATTTTTTTTTGTGATGTTCTTAACAATAACGAACCCCACATATCTTATCCTCGCCACTAAAACACAACAAGTGGTTCTATTTCGTCTTTTCCCTCTATAGACAATGATTTCAAAGAAAGTCAATAATGTTTTCATTTGGTAAGGTCAGTCAACATTTGTGTATGGGCCTACATGGTTTAATAAAAAAATTCACCACATGCTACTATAAACGTAATGATAGCATTATAGCATGATTAAATTGAGTTTAGTTAAACATTTAAGAGGTTAAACCATTTCTCAAACATTAAATCTATATCCCTTAGGATTGACATAAGACTTTAGTGACCGGGAAGTGTGTCTGAAGTGATGTGGTAACCAAAAATGGGAAATATTTTTTTATAATAGGTAAAAAATGTTACAAAATGGAGTTAGAGTGAAACTATGGATATTTCTATTGATTATATCAAAAATAAAAAACATTCCAGACATAAGAAGTAGTACAAAAATTTTAATGCAAAAATTATTTTGTTTGGATACTTCAGTTAACATATGATGTCTAGGTTGTTTTTTATTTATTTTTTCTATGACCTATATTCTTGAGTGTCATGCCTCTTATTTAGGAGTTGATAGGTAGGAATCGGTAAGAATATATGAAATGTCATGTTATTATGTTTATTTTTTTATTTTTTTTAAGAATCAAGTATACATTTATATTAATAGAAACTTGAATTATAAATAAATAGTGTATTATTATTTACTTATTAGTGATGATTAGGTTTATATAACTTATAAATTAATTAAGTTTATTTATTAACCCCCTTTATCGATACTATCAATTTGTTGTTTCATACTTATATTTAAAATAATGCTTCTAAATTATTTTAAATTATATTTAATGAATGAAAAGTCTTATTTAAAAGTAAATGAAAAAGAGAGGGGGGTAGGGGTTCAGATTTTATATATATTATTTTTTTCTTATTTCTGAAAGATTATTGTTTTTTAGAAGGGGAATTTTTTGTGAATATCTACATTAATATATAATATTTCACCACTCTAACCCCTAGATCTTCATAGGAGGAATCCAATGAACATCCTCTCTATTCCAGAACTTATTTTGATATGTAATTGTAGATCTACATCAAGTTATATGGTATCCTTTTCCATGAAAGTGTAGAAACCCGTGTTTCGAACCAAACCAAAAGTACAAAGGTTTTTGAACTTTTTCATTTACTAAACCGGTCGTTTTTTAAACCGAGATTCGAAACATAATTTTTAGAGTTTGATCACTCTTAAGTGATTTTTTTAGGCATGGGTGAAGGCTCGAGAAGTCTCTAAATTGTCTTGAGATGTTTTGGGGGTGCTGGACCTGAGAAACTTCATGTTTTTAAAGACAACAGAGGGTACACAGTTTGCGTATGGCCTGCTAAACCGTGCGGACCACTGTAGATAACTGTGCAGCCCTGTTTTAAAGGGGATAGTGGCTTGCACATGGCCTATGCACAATATCCTAAACCGTTCTCTTAGCCCATGAGGGGTACGTCTTGGTGGCAGAGGACTCTAAATGGTTTGCGCACAGTCTGGAAAACTGTGCAGGTCAAATCATGCACGACGCCCAGTTTTTAAATTTTTAAATTTGTGTTAATTTAATTAAATTAAATAAAAACTTAAAACCTAAACTAATCTCCATCTCCCCTCTAATACGAAGCACATCCAGCCCAAGGGTCTCTCTCCTTTGAAGTGTACGACCCATCACCGACCTCCTCTCCTCTCTTCGATTCCACCCAGATCTCTTCACGAATCCACTTTGATCGTTCAAGGTGAGTTTTCTCCTCACATATCCTCTTGTTTTCCAGCCATGATTCAGGCTATTCGTCACTCGAGATGGTTCAACCAAACCCTAGACTGAGGGTTAACTCGTTTTTCCAATTTCAATTGGGTGCTTGGTCGTGCAAATGTTCTCTCGGGCATTGTTCTTATGTATTCCGATAACAACCACCAATAGTGAGGCGGTTCGGGTGGTTTCGGTCTGTCGACAATGTTTCAGGGTAAGTTTTATACCTTCTCGTTATTTTTCACCTCTTAAATTAAGATATTTATGTGTCATTGAATCCATTTTGTTAAATCGGTATGTCGTTGAGTTGCTAAGGGTGGTTTCACTTCGTTTTGGTCCGTCGCCGAAGTGGATGGCTTGGTTCCACCCCAAGGTAGGGTCCCTTTCCAAGTCCTCAATTTTATAAATGCATTAATAAATTTCTTACTTCACTTTTATTAGAAACTAACTCCATGTAGTTACGTATTTATATTTAATTCCTCTTAAATGTAGATTTATCATGTTTTGTTTAAAATGCTAAATGTAGTAAATGATTTGTTGATAAACAATATCATGGTTTATAATAAAACCCCTCCAATGGAGGTGCATTGTCTTCAAGATAAAAAGTAATGGTTAGACCTTTCTTTCTTGAATGTTTGTATTTATAATTCTTATTCCTTGATGTTGTGTTGAAATATGGAATCTTTAGTACATTGACTTAATGACATTAGAAACACTAAGTTTCCTTCTTTTAAAATGATTAATGGGCAGAAGCACCGTCTAAGTGTTTGGTCCTGTTTTGGATTGGAATTACCCATGTAGGTAATCTCCCTTTGTAGGGATACTTGGAGACTTTCACATTTAATTGACATGTTTTGGTAAATGGACAGAGTTGAGATAAATGAATGTTTAATGCTTAATGATTGACCCCAAAAACAAGTTACCAAGTTGTTTTCAAATGTTTTGAATACTAATAACACCTTAGGTGACACGTGGGTTCCCAAGTAGGAATGCCATGATGGATTCAATGAATTTTCATACTCATACATTGGGTGATACAAGTATTCCCATGTAGTAATTACATAGATGGACCTGGGTTCATGAGACAAAGATTGGTTCCACATTCGTGGAAACCCTTACCATGCTAAGGGAAGGTAGCGGTGTGGACCTTTCCCTTTAAAAATTCCTTAATAGTTTTTAATAAATGGTTTCAATGCTACTTGACCTTTCCACACTAAATTAAGGCAAGGATTGAGCCAATAAATAAGTGGTTTCAATGCTACTTTACCTTTCCACACTAATGGAAGGCAAGTCTTGAATCAATTAATAAATGGTTACAATGAAAATTGACATTTCCAAATTAATAGAAGTAAAGGATTGAACCAATAAATAATGATTTCAACTCTATTTGACCTATCCACACTAATGAAAGAAAAGACTTGACCAGATGAATCATTACATGATTTTTTAATTAAAAGGGAATGGTTAGACTTGAGCTTGTCATGGTTTCTGATCATAGAATACCATGAGCACTCATGCAACCCATTCCAAATTCTAGGGCGACTTACAAAGGTTCAGACCCACCCATATCTCATTCCTTGTCTTATATTTGGATGCCCAGTATACTCCAATTGGTTCCTCCATGTAGTATTACAGGATGTCTTGGATACACTCCCTGGATCCAGTATTGACAAGTAGGTTCCCTAGATACACTCCTTGGACCCAGTCCTTGCTTACCCTTGTTTTACCTTGGATTAACTCCTTGGACTCGGTAAGCATCATATTGTAGAATGCATTGGATTAAGATCCTTGGATTACACTCTTACCCCTTAGCTGGACTCAAATAATTCTAAGTTAGTGTTCCTTGAGATTACATTTCCTTGGTTATTACCCTAGAACTCCCTCACTAGTTATCTTTCTTAGGTTTCCTTATTACATATTGGGGCCTTCACTAAATATACTATCATAACGTTGTTTCCTTGGTTATTAACTTGGGAATTAATTACTAAATACCATCATAGGATGCCTTGGATACACTCCTTGGTTCTAGCATTGATAGGTAGGTGCCATGGTAAACGCCCATCAAGCCCGGTCATTGCCTAGCCCCATTTTACATTAGAGGAAACTCCTTGGAAATGGTAGAAGACTTACTCACATGTGACTTATAAATTAAATGGCGATACTCAATTAATGAACAAGTTACATGTTCAAACACCAACCGAGAGATGAAGCAGGTACTTGGGTATTTAGTTACTTTGTACTACTTACTTTATTTATGCATCCTTACACCCTATTTAATTTACATTATACTATATGGATTGGGTTAGAAACTGTTGGTTCCAGCCTACTGAGATGTATATCTCACACCCTACTCAGTTCACCATTGAACGGGGGTACCCAAGTTGAAATTTCTTATTCGCAGGGCCTTGGACATTGTTGTTTGTTGTTTGCTTGTACTGGGAGTAGGAGCAAAGGATTGAGCTAGAGATTGGGATGATCATGGAGATCTCCTTTGGGATTTTAGTTCTTTTATTTAATTGATTCCAACATTTAATTGTATTTAAAAGCATGTTTTACTGTTTACTGATTTCTATAATGTATCAATACCATGTAATTCATTCATTTATTGTATAAATTGGTGTAGGACACTTTTTTCACTTATATGAAATCTATCTTCCACTACTTTCCATTTATATATTACTACTTCCACTATTGATTGTTATTTACTCTATTATACCACTATGCAACTCTGATAAGAGGGTATAGTCTCCCCACTGACTATCCTTACACCCTCGCTGCTAGTAGACAGCCTCTGGCGTACGGGGAGGTTCCCTTGAGGTCATGTGGAGACCGAACCGGCCACCGTCTTAGTGGTGAGCCAGGTCGGGACGTTAAAAAGTGTTATAAGAGTCAGGTTTATTTCTGTATTACTATTTTGGGTTGGTTGATAGGAGACTAGGAATGTGTCGGTGCTTGGATAATAGTTTTTCTTTTGATTTGTCACCCCATGTATGGGAAATGACCAAGTGCCCAGGGCTAGGATTGTTGTTTATGATGTTCGCTATTACAATTGATATGATTCCACCTAGAGTGACTAATGTACATTCTGATGCTCATGATTTGTGGAATTATGGATATTACCCTTAGCATGTTATGATAAGGAAGTTGCATTACATACACCATATTAGGCACATAGAATTCACATCCCATGTAGTTGTAGTGGTAGGTTGCCTGTTAAGTATGATTCGGTGCCTTATCAATATTCCATGCTTAGATTTAAACCTATTTAGGTAATACATTAGCATTCCTTTTATGTTTACTACTTGTTATAGCATTCTCCTGTGATTAAAATGCCATAATTCTGTGATCTAAGCTTGTGGATCTGTGTTTTCTGCTTGTAGTGACATGTTATATTACTTGATTTATGTAAATGGTTGTGGTTATGACAGAAGCTAATTTTTAGTTATAAGGTGCACGGACACCTTATAGCTGGGAAATGGTAACTTGTGTAATTGATCCATTGTAAAAAGGCTACTAAATTCAATTGTTAAGTGAAGTTGGTTTTGACTAAAGGGAGCCAAATGCCAAATTGTAAAGTGTATGGGCGCTTTCCAAGTTGGTATATGGCCAACCATATAATTTGGACCATTATGTTTGACCATGTTAAATTATAAATTGAAATTAGAGTCTATTAACGGGATCCAACATTCAATCGATGAAGTGTATGGGTGATTCTTGAATTGGGAAACGACAACCCTTATTAAATGAAATGGAAAGATGTTTTTTAAAATGATATAAGTGTTAAAGATGTTTAATTCTAATCTAAAATCAAATGGATATGTTTAAAAAATCAACAGGATCCAATTATGTCATTTAGAGAATGTTTTTATGAGAATAACTATTTGGGGGTTTAAATTTTAATAATTGTGCGTTTACTATTGAGTTGATTTATAGAGAACTCGAGTTAGTTAAAATAGGACCCTTGTAGGTCACCTTTTTTCTTAAAAGGAATTTATTTTGATTAGTTTCCTGAAAAATGATGGGATTTCAAATAACGTGAAATGTTTTAAAAGGGATGTTTTATAAAACATGCATATTTTTTCCTTGGGGCATTAGTTAAAATCAAGTACCTTGTGATTTGTTTTGAAAATGGTACTTTGATGTTTTGATTAAATATTAAATGTGATTAAATATAAGAGGCTTGGAAATAGAACCTATAGCGATTTCCACTATTTTAAAACCCTCGTGTAAAGGGTACTTTGGACCTTCTATTGAGTAGCTTTGTAAGGGAAGCGTGAGTAATTTCCTCAGGCGATCTTTTCCTTATCAATGGATTAATGATCGGATTTTCAACCTAGTGACTGTTTTTAACGTGACCCAGTTTTATGGATGAATCTTGTTCTTCGTAAGGGTCTAACCCATGGTAGGTAGTGCCCTCAGAACTTAAATGTCATGCTAGTGCTGTGACCCATCTCGCTCTTTGGTGTTGTTGGGTTTCATTATCCCAAGAAGTACTTTCAGTTTTAAAGTGACACCCTTGTTAGGATGGGTGGTCATGTATTTATTAACCTTGTGAGGGGCTTGAGCATCGAGTAATTCTCTTTTCCAGCTGGTTAGACGTGCCTCAGGAATGGTCACCATCTTCGTGGATCATTTGACCCTTTCTTCTTCTTAGTAATGGACGACTGGTTATGGAGTCGTCCAGGATAATGGTCATATGTGGCAATACGACCTTGAAATAAATCTTCATGTTTTGTTGAGTACGGTCTTGGGTCATCTCCAAGTAGAGTGGCTTGAGGATTAAAGAATCAGTTCCATTCCAATACATGGATATGTTTTTGAAAGACACAGGTGTTTTGACATGTCATCTTAAACCCAGTAAACGTTTCCTTCCATGTAGAAGGAGCACAACCTAAGGGGACCATTAGAAAATGGTTGGGTTGCTTGAATGTCTATTAGGCCTGCTGGTGTTTCTTTATGTCGATGCTTGCTCTATAGCATGACCTTGTTTTGGTTTGATAGTTTTACCAACCAGTTTCTGGGTTTGTAACTGGAAACACCGTCTTAAATCCTCTTAGTGTACTCTTCTTAAGAGATGAGCATTTCCCCTATCTTGACGTCGTCCTCAATGCAATAAGAGAGTGTCGGTCCTACACTGTGCTAAAAACTTAAAATCTATTGAGCTTGTTTGATGATATTTTTCAGTTATTCATGCTATGTGTGGTTCTCTTAGAGGCTTGGTATGTCTGGAGTGATTTCTAGGCTTCCATGTTAGAAAAAATTGTATGGACCCATGGACTCCAACTGTTTCTATTAGTTTTTGATGTCTTTATAAGCCATACTTCTTCGAGATACGTCGGCCAAGTGGCTTGACTCATTCTATTTCTTCCAGTTTGATGTTTATGGTTGTCAGAGGCCATTTTAAAGCACGTTTCTAGGTGAAGGAAAGTGTAGTCTCAAGGTCGGCAGTGTCTTCTGAGATAGATCTTTATTGACTATCTCTATTAGTTAAATTATAATTCAACCATTTCTTTCTAAAGAAATCTTTCTAGGAGTGTCATAAGAACACATAGAGTTATAACTTATACAACAATTCCAATGGTGGAGGTACTGTTACTTGGAATTTTCCCATTCTCATGTTAAGACCAATGGTGGGAAGTACCACTGGTCAAGTATTTACTGAGATGTTGATGTGATCATGTATCTATCTAAATGAGCTCATGTAAGCTTTTTTACTGTGTTTATGTTTAACTTTGAGCACTGGCTTGGGTTGTAAAGGCTGAAATGCAGTGTGCGTTGGAAATGCTTAAGGTCCATTTAGCGTTGGTAACGCAATGCAACCGTCTAAAAAACCTACACGACTCTTGTTGGTTGGGTAATGTTTACGTTGTTACCTAAGTATTCTTGGGGATGAGAAGTTTTTAAGGTGGGTAGATTGTATAAACCAATGTTTTGAATCAGACCAAAATAACGACGGTTCTTGAACCTTTTCGTTTACTAAATCGGTCATTTTTAAAACCAAGCTTTGAAACTTAATTTAAAGAGTTGGATCACTCTTAAGTGATGGTTTTAGGCATTGGAGAAGTCCTGAGAAATCTCTCAAGTGGATCGAGAATTTTTGGGGGTTCTGGACTCAAGAAACTTCAATTTTTTAAAGACCGCAGAGGGCACACAGTTTCCGCACGGCATGCTAAAACGTGTCGCTCACTACAGGTAACCATGTGGCCCTATTTTTAAGGGGAAATTGGCTTGCGCATGGCCTACACACAGTTTCCTAAACCACACACCTAGAACGTTTGGGGTGTGTCTTGGAGGCAGAGGACTCTATAAAGTTTTTTCACAATTTGGAAAACCGTGCACGATGCCCAGCTTTTAAATTTTTAAATTTGTTTTAATTTAATTAATTTAAATTAAAACATAAAACCTAAACTACTCTCCCTCTCCCCTATCATATACAACACACACGGCCCATGGGGGTGTCCCCTTTGAAGCGAACAACCCCTCCACGGACTCCTCTCCTCTCTTTGATTCCTCTCGGATCGCTTCATGAATCCCCTTCGATCGTTCAAGGTGAGTCTTGTCCTCACATCTCCTCTTGTTTTACTACCGTGATTCAGCCTATTCGTCACCCCAGATGGTTCATCCAAACCCTAGACTGAGTTTAACATGTTTTTTCGATTTCCCTTGGGTACTAGGTCATGCAAATGGTCTTTCGGGCATTCACTACAATAAAACGGACTATTTGCGATGGGCGATTTGCGACGGGATCCTGTAGCAAATGGTCTTTTGCGACGGGGCTCCGTCGCAAATCCCCCATTGCCAAAAACGGCGTCGCAAATAGGTTTTTTTGCGGTGGTCTCGTCACAAAAAGAGTTTTTGCGATGGTATTTTCCCCCGTCGCAAATGGGTTTTCGTTTATATATAAAAAGGTATTTGCGATGGGTCGTCGCAGATATATTAGTTGTGACAGGTTTCTGACCCTTCGCAAATAAAAAATTTAAAAAATATTTGTGACGAAGGTATTTGCGACGGACCATCGTAGAAATTTTTTTACGACAGGTATTCTTCCCGTCGCAACTATTACAGTAAAAAACTTTTTACGACGGGAAACCTCGTCGCAAATATTCCCGTCGCAAATACTAAAAATAATAATAAATAATTCAAATAGTATAATATTATATAAAAATAATTTTATTATTAATAATATAAAAAAAAAATATTATTATAATATAAATAAAAAATATATATAATATAATTATGAAATATTAATATAAAATAATAATAATATGAATATAAATAATATAATATAATATAATAATACTAATATTAATAATATAAAAAATTAATATATTATTATTATTATTAAATTATGTATATAATAATAATATTAATATTAATAATACAAAGAAATTATATTATTATCATATTAATAATAAAAAAAATATATAATATAATTATGAAATATTAATATCAAAAAATAATAATAATATGAATATAAATAATATTATATTATATATTATGAAATTTTAATATCAAAAAATAATAATAATAGTACTAATATTAATAATATAAAAAATTAATATAATTTTATTATTATTAAAATAAACAAACATATTTATGAAAAAATAATATTAATAATATTAATATTAATAAAATTATAAAATTATAAACTTCAGAATATTAACAATAAATATAAAATATTAAAAGTAATATTACTAAAATAAGCATACATTAAAAATAATACTAATAAGTAATAAAATATTAAAAAAATAAAAACAAATTAAATCATGCAATATTCGTACCAATATGAAAGAGGAATTGTAAATAGTTAATATGATAATAAACTACAAACTCAAATGTTTATTACATGTAAAAAAATCACTCGGGGTGGATAATCTGGAGGACCTGGAGGAGGTGGTGGAGGAAACTCTATCCCTAAACTATGAGTCAGATGACGCATATACTCCATCTGCTCCTGATGTTGCTCCTCATATCGACGTCTCTCCTCATCCTACTGCTGACGCATCTGGTCCTGCCATCGACGCATCTCCTCATCGTGCTGCTAACGCATCTGCTCCTGCCCCTGACTCAAATCCTCTATAAGCTGACTCTGAGCATGCAGATGCTCCTGATACTATGAGGCAGAAGATGATGTCTCTCCAAGAGCTCCTCTTGAGATGGACACCGACATCGCAGCAGTACCATAATAAGCTGCAGGAGTCAAATGAAAGTCGATACCAACTACTCGGCCCTTTTCGAAGCCATATGGGGTCGCCTGCATCCATGCTGTCTCGTTAAAATGGCGAGCACTAGTCAGATCACCCGTATCATCTTGACTCTCAGCCTATGTCTTAGAGGTCGTGGCCTCATAAGAGTCCTTAAGTTTCAATTAGAAATTAATATAATGAAAAGATTATATGCATTTAATATGAAAACTGAAAAGAAAACAATACTGACCACAATCTGACGCTGGTGGTCACCACTAATCTCTCCAGTAGCTGAATCAGTGTACATCCTCTGATAAACGTCATACGTCGTAATACTAGGATGCTTGGCTTCCTATATGAATATAAAATAAACTTTTTATATTTAAAGTTGTATAAAATATGAAAAAAAAGTACTTACCAGACACTCTCTATGCGCACTGAATGTACGAATACCAGCTCGATGTGTCACCTCTTGTCTCCCCCAATTCTGTTGACCCAATGAATATCTCCTCTGAAACCCACCACCCAACCAGTGTGTATATAATCCATCCAAAACGTGAGATGAAATGTATTCTGTTCGGTGATCTCTACAGGGCTCATCAATTTCTGTCACTCCGTCTTTCCTCACAGCCATCTTTCTCAAATTATGCAAAAACTGACGAAAATGATCACGCATAGACACCACCCATGCCACGTGGATAGTGGCACACATGCTCTTGTTGATGGGATACCATAAACCCTAATATAAATTTATTAATGAATTAAATTTCCAAATAAATAATATTTAATTATGTACCAGCCAATGATAGAACATGGCGTCCTGCACATCAGCGGGAATCTGATCCCATGTGAGCCAGGGCTGAGAAAAATAATTGCGCAAAATAGCGCTCCCCTGTCCAGTAGCTATATGCGTAAAACTGTGGAAAAAAACAAATAATCAAACAATTAGAATATAAATAAATTATAATGAAAGATAACTAAAATACACAGGTTACCATACCACCGCGTGTGCGCATCAAATCCAAGAGGTGGACGTCGCTCTGGGATAGGATCTAGAATCTTCAGTCTGGCAACACCACGCCCCCTGCGAGTGCTCCCTGTAGTGCCAATATCCTGGGGGTCAGATGACTCAAGAACCTCATCATCCATAGGTAGATCAGCATCCATCAACTGAGGAAATATTTCCGAGTCCATCTGAAACATGAAATGATTGTTGTTATCAAACATATAAAGATAACTATTATGTATAAATATATATTTGTTATGATTATAACCAGCATTTTACTTTGTCAATGTTCATCTTCATCATCATCTTCATAGTTGTCAATTTCAATGTCTTCATCTTCCTCATCAACATCATCAATTTCCATATTAGTTTCACTTTCATCATCTCTTGTCATTTCAAATTCAGTTGTAACATCATTGACAACATTGTCACCATCGACCCTTAACTGTGGGGTGTTATCCTTGATATTCATGTCTCTTTGTGAAAAAGATGTGTTTTGATGAGTGTCCTGAAAAATTTCATTTCCTTGCTCTTCAGTGGAACCACATTCAGTTTGAGTAAACTGATTTTCTCGAGATTTAACTTTTATTATACTCCACCAATCATCCAACACTTTTGCAGTAGCAAAATATTTTCCATAATAAATTTGATGTGCCTGATGAGCCAATAAAAATGGTTCATTTACTGCAAGAAGACTTTTATGTTTAATATCAACAATTCCATGAGTTAGATGAATACAGAAGCCTCTCTCAGTATCTAGCCATCGACATTTAAACATTGTTACATAATTCTGTCCCAAATAACACAGTTCAATAATTTCTTCAAGCATGCCATAGAAGTCAACTTCAATATCTCTATGATGTGATCCCTTCAAAAAAACACCACTATTAATTATTTTCTTTGATTCCCCATATGCATGTGTATGAATGTGACAACAATTCACCACATATGCATTATAAGATTTAGCCATTTTGGATAGTGGGCTACTCAATATATGAAATCGACTATAAATCTTATCAGCATGTATAGATACTTGAAAATTTGTAAATCAATTATCACTATTACAAGTAATAAATTTATTTTATATGTAAAACCAAAAAAGAATGTATGTTACAAGTTTTTAAAACTAGTAGGCAAAATTTTTTTGCCGATGTTCTTCTAAGCCAGCTGCTGTAATTTGTAGAAATTGTTTCTTGATATGATCATCATATAACCTACAAATACAATATGATTAATTTACTTTAAAAAAATCTATAGAATAAGAGATAGGAGCACTCACTGTACAATTGGTGACATTTCTTCACAGTTGAGTAGAACATGTGTATGAGCTCTAAGATGTTCATCATCTGAAAGCCATCTATCATGAACTCCACCAAAGCCAAGTTCGGGCTTAATGACAACTAATAATTGATTATTCATATCATCATCAACATTCCACTCATTCCGGCCCATGCGGTTAAATTTTGAAGGATATTCAGATTCAAAATAATGAGAGCAGAAGAAAGCAATTTCCTCTTGCAAATAATCTTCAGCAATTGAGCCTTCAACTGATGCTTTGTTACGTACTTTTTTCTTCAATTTCTGCATGCATCTCTCAATTGGGTACATCCATAAAAACTGAACTGGACCTCCACATTTTTCATCATGTGGGAAATGTAGTATCAAATATTCCATTGAGTCAAAGAAAGCTGGTGAAAATATTTTTTCCAGTTTGCATATAATTACAACAACAGCTTCTTCCAGTTTTCATTGTGAATCATAGTCTGTTGTCACCACACACATGTCTCGGAAAAAATATGATATATCTGTTATCGAATACCAAATCTTAGAATTCAACAAACCTCTTAATCCAATAGGAATAAGTCTTTCCATTATAACATGACAGTCATGACTTTTTAATCCGGTAATATGAACATTTTTAACACATCTTCCCAAGTTGAAAGCATAGCCATCTGGAGTCTCTAATCTGAAATCCACCGAAGAAATAATAATAGACTCTATTTGGTCAGTGTATAAGATGCATTTGGCTTCATTAATCTCTGTGATCTGACATTTTCACACAATTCAAGTTCTGGTTGCCTGCAAATTTGGGCAAGATCTAATCGTGCCTTTACATTATCTTTGGTTTTACTCAGTGTATCCAAAACTGTATGAAATAAATTATCAAAACAGTTCTTCTCAATATGCAAGACATCCAACTTGTGTCGGACCAACAAATCAGACCAATATGGCAGATTCCAAAAAATGCTCCGTTTTGTCCAATTGTGTTCTTTCCCAAAGCCATGAATTTTTTGCTGATTTATTGTCGGTCCAAAAGTGATGGAAGGTAATGAAAATAAAACTGATTGTAACTCTTTACCTGAGATCATTTTTGGAGGTTCATATATTTCAATTCTTCCTTTTCTGAAATGAGATTTATTCCTCCAAAAAGGATGATCGATTGGAAGAAATCTGCGATGACATTCAAAATAGCAATGTTTTTTTCCATTCACGAGCATAAATTCTTTTTTGTCTCCCATATAGTAAGGACATGATTTTGGACCATGTGTACTCTAGGCAGATAACATGCCATATGCCTGGAAGTCACTAATTTTCCACATCAAATCATCTTTCATTACAAAATTATATTTCGCAGCAGCATCATATGTACCAACACCATGACTCCAAAATAAATTGAACTCATCAATCAATGGTTTCAAATAAATATCAATATTCTTTTTTGGATGTCCGGGGATTAATAATGTCAAAAATATATTAGTCTCTTTCATCAACATCCATGGAGGCAAATTATACAGAGTTATAAAGACAGACCAACAGGTATACTGACTACAAAAAGATCCAAATGGACAAAAATCGTCAGTAAAAAGACCTAATCGCACGTTCTGGAATTCTAAAGAAAAAGATGGATGCACTTGATCAAAATGTTTCCATGAATCACCATCAGATGGATGAATCAAGCTTTTACCATTTTAAATATTGGTTTTGTGCCATGACATCATTGTCGCTGTGTTCTGAGACATAAATAAATGCTCTAACCTGGGTGTAAGCGGGAAATATCTCAATTGTTTTACAAGAATCAATCCAGACTTCCCTGATTGACCTTATTTATACCTTGACTGTCCACATGTGGGACAACTATCCAATGACTCCTTTTCACTAGAATATAAGATGAAATTGTTTGAACATGCATGGATCTTCTGATAACTAACGCCAAGATTACAAACTAGTCTCTTGCTCTCATAATAATTAGCAGGCAACACATTTCCTTCTAGTAACAGTGCTTTAACCAAAGAAAATATCTGATCAAAACAGTTATTTGACATTCCATTATCTGATTTAATAGCCATAAATTTTTCAACTTCTTCTAATTTTCTTATCTTACAACCAGGATATAATGCATCCTCAGCAGACCAGAACAACTCAGCAAATTCATATGGTGCCAACTCGGGAGGTAAATCAACATCATCCTCGATTTCAGTTTGTTGAACGGATGACCCTGCAATATCATGTACTAAATTCTGAAACCATGATGGATCTGGAATCAAATTATTAGTATCCTCTCTGGAACAACGTTCACCGTGTTGATACCAAAAAATATAATCTAATTGAAAAACATAATGCAAGAGATGTTGCCCAATGATGTCAAATGTTTCAAATGTTCTCTGAGCACAATTTTTACAAGGACACTTAATTGTCCCTTCTGAAACAAATTCTGGGATTGATGATTCAAATGATAAGAAATCTTCAACACTATCAACATATACAGGATTTAAACTATAACCATTTGGATTTCTCTGCTGATTTATCCAAGCACGATCATCTAATAATGATTGATGTCGATTTCCTTATTCCATATTCATATATATGTTTCTAAAAAATTTAATATCATTACTATTGTTAAATAATTTGATATAAGAAAAACAATATCCTAAAAACAGAAGATACATAATTACAGTTATTTCTTAGTAATTTCCAGCAGATTAGCGGCAACTCTTTTTCCTACCAACTCATCTCCTTGGAAGGAGATGAGTCGTCGGGGAAAAGAGCCTCTTTTGTCCGATGGCTCATCTCTTTTTAACTGTCTCTCGACTGAAATCAGTATGAAAAACTTGCTCTGACATACGTTAGAGCACATTTTTCATACTGATTTTAGTGGGAGAAATTAGAAAAGATATGAGATGTTGAACAAAAGGTATCCATCAATCCGTTGGAAATTGTGTCAATTTATAACCATGTACTCGAATTTATTTGATTTTTGATTAAGTATTTCTAATTATTACAAATTATTACAAATCTCAATATTTCCAACAGATTTTGCTCTATTCTTAACATGTTCAAATCTTAAAGGGTCATCAATTTTCAGGTCATGCCCAATAAAATGTTTGCATCAGCGATGTCCAATGTAAACTCTATAATTGTCCTTACATGGTTGATCACCTTGCAAGTAGTTTTGCAATAGGATGACACAAGTAATTTTGTTCTCGTCTTTAAGAATCATTTCGCATAACCCTTTACATAGATCATTCTTCCTTGAAAAATTAAGAGAACTTCAGTATCTTTCCAATAATTTTTCAAGAAATAATGATCTATGTAAAAAGTCATGTGATATGATTCTTATAGATGATAAATATATGACTTCAGTTGTCCTATTGCAACGCAACTTGCGAGGTGATCAACCAAGCAAGAACAATTATAGAGTTTACAATAGACATGGTTGAGGAAAACTTTTTATTGGGCATGACCTGAAAATTGGCGACCCTTTAAGATTTGAACATGTTAAGAATACAGCAAAACTTGTTGAAAATATTACTAATTGTAATATTTTATAAATTTTTTATAATTTTAATAATATTAATATTTTTTTATAAATATTAAACATATAATAATAAAATAATTATATTATTAGTATTATTTAATTATTAATATTAGAGTAATATAATATTTTATATTATGTTACTATTTATGTTACTAATTATATTACTAATTATGTTATTAATTAGTAATGCGAAGATATGCATATAGGTCGGGTGGTTAATCGAATCATTGAATTGAAAAAGAAACATGATTGACCGCTCATCTACCTCAATTTTCTTTTCATTTGTGTGTTGAGGTTGATAGGAAACTTCTACATCCACATGTAATATTTTCTTTTACTGTCAAAATTATAAACCTCATCACCTCTATGCTGGCAAGGAGGTTGATAATTTTAATAGTAAAAGCAAATATTACATGTGGAGGCAGAAGTTTCCTGTCAAGCCTCAACACACAAATGAAAAGAAAATTGGGGTAGATGAGCGGTCAATCACGCTTGCTAATTTTCCTAATTATTTTTAATTGTTTCCTAATTATTTTTAATTGTTTCCTAATTATTTTTAATTGTTTCTTTATTATTTTTAATTATTTCCTAATTATTTTTAATTGTTTCCTAATTATTTTTAATTGTATTTTAATTATTTTTCATTGTTTCCAAATTATTTTTAATTGTTTCTTAATTATTTTTATTTGTTTCCTAATAATTTTTAATTGTTTCCTAATTATTTTTATTTGTTTCCTAATTAATTTTATTTGTTTCCTAATTGTTTTTATTTGTTTCCTAATTATTTTTATTTGTTTTTTAATTATTTTTATTTGTTTCCTAATTATTATATTTGTTTCCTAATTATTTTTTTTTGTTTCTGAATTATTTTATTTGTTTCCTAATTATATTATTTGTTTCTTAATTATTTTATTTGTTTCCTAATTATTTTATTTGTTTCCTAATTATTTTATTTGTTTCCTAATTATTTTATTTGTACATAATTATTTTATTTGTTTCCTAATTATTTTAATTGTTTCCTAATTATTTTAATTGTTTCTTAATTATTTTAATTGTTTCCTAATTATTTTAATTGTTTCCTAGTTATTTTAATTGTTTCCTAATTATTTTAATTGTTTCCTAATTATTTTATTTTTAATTGTTTCCTAATTATTTTATTTTTAATTATTTCATAATTATTTTATTTGTAATTTTTTCCTAATTATTTTATTTGTAATTGTTTCCTAATTATTTTATTTGTAACTCTTTCCTAATTATTTCTAATTGTTTTCTAATTATATCTAATTGTTTTCTAATTATTTCTAATTGTTTCCTAATTATTTCTAATTGTTTCCTAATTATTTTTAATTGTTTCCAAATTATTTCTAATTGTTTCCTAATTATTTCTAATTGTTTCCCAATTATTTATAATTATTTCTTAATTATTTCTAATCAATTAAATCTAATTATTTCCTAATTATTTGATGATTATTTTAATTAAATCTATTTATTTCTTAATTATTTAATAATTATATAATTATTCCTAATTAAATATAACTATTTCTAATTATTTCTAATTAAATATATTTATTTCTAATTATTACCAAAACATCCTTTGGGAGTGTCGAACCAAGAGTGAAGCAAGGCCCGTTGTCGTGTACCAGGTTACCCCGAGTCAAGCACGAAACACCTTGTCATATTTTTCACTCCTAGGTACATCTCTGCCAGATCTGCCTCTACTTGTTTGTATCCAGACAAGGATTATTTGGTACAACCACTTAATCTAATTAAACTATATAGCTACTAAAAATTCTATTAAAAAAATTAAAATTAACAATTAATATTAATATTAACAATTAAAAAAACTATAAATACCTTTGATATTTTGAAGTAGTTTGCGCCTCTTAACTCATTCTCTGCTCTTCTCGTAAGAAAAAATTAAAATAAAAAAAATTTCTACTTAGAACAGAAAGTTAAAGAGATAAAGGAAAAAAGAGGAAGAGAGATCTGAATGATTTGAAAAAAACGGATGGGGGTATATATAGGTTAGAATTTGTGCGACGGTCTTATTTGTGATGGGATTCCGTTGCAAATACCTTTGCCCGCATTAATTACGGGCGGTGGTTAAAAGGGTTTTTGTGACGGGGTCGTCGAAAATAGCTGCCTGCCGACATACCATTTGCGACAGGAGGATATCCCCATCGCAAATTTCTATTTACCGCTGTCGGTATTGGCGATGAGCCCCGTCGCAAATACCTTAGCCCGCATTTAATACGGGCGGCGGCTAAAAGGGTTTTTGCGACGGGCCTGTCGCAAATACCTGTAGACCAACATACCATTAGCAACAGCTGGATATCCCCATCACAAAAGCCTATTTACCGCCGCCGATATTCGCGACGGGACACGTCGTAAATAACAACTGCTAAATAGTGTTTTGCAACGGGTAATTGTCCCATCGCAAATATTATTTACCACCTCTGGGTACTTGCGATGGGAAAAAGAAAACTGTCGCAAATAGGCTTCCCACGTTTTGGGGCGCAAACCACGACATATCTATTGCGACGGGTCTTCTATTCCCTTCGCAAATAACTGACCATTTTCAATGGGCATATATTCCCGTCGCAAATATGCTTTTCTTCGGATTTATTGCGACGGGATTTCTTCCCGTCGCAAATAATCTGTCGCAATAATCGATTTTTCTCGTAGTGATTGTTCTTTTTTGTTCTAGCAACTGCCGCCAAAGGTGTGGCAGTTTGGGGGGTTTCTGTCAATCAATAATGTTTTGAGGTAAGGTTTGTACATTATCCTTTGTTTGGAAACTCTTAAATTAAGATATTTATGTGTCCATGAATCCCTTTTATTAAATCGGTAGGGCGTTGAGTTGTTAATGGTGGTTTCACTTCATTTTGGTTTGTCGCCGAAGTGGATGGCTTGGTTCCACCCCGAGGTAGGGTCCCTTTCTAAGTCCTCAATTTTATGAAAGCATTAATAAATTGATTACATCACTTTTATTAGAAATTAATTCCATGTAGTGAATTATTTATATTGGATGCCTCTTAAATGTGGATTTAGCATGTTTTGTTGAAAATGCTAAATGTATTAAAAGATTTGTTAATAAACAATATCATGGTTTATAATAAAACCCCTCCAACAGATGTGAACTTTCTTCAAGATGAAAGTAGTGGTTAGACCTTGCTTTCATGACTTGTTGTATATATAATTCGTATGCCTTGATGTTGTGTTGAAATATGACATGCTTAGGACGGGGCCCTAGTGACATTAAAAACACTGAGTTTCCTTCATTTAAAATGATTAAAGTACCAAAGCATTGTCTAAGTGTTTGGTCCAATTTTGGATTAGAATTAACCAAGTGGGTAATTTCCCTTTGTATGGATACTTGGAGCCTTTCAAATGAAATTGACATGTTTTGGTAAATGGAATGATTTGAGTAAAAAAATTGTTAAATGCTTAACGATTGACCCTCAAAACAAGTTACCAAATTGTTTTCAAATGTTTTGAATACTAATAACACCTTGGGTTACACATGGGTTCTCAAGTAGGAATGACATGATGGACTCAATGGGTTTTCATGCATATACATTAGGTGATACATGGATTCCCATGTAGTAATTCCATGGATGGACCTGGGTTCATGACACAAAGATTGGTTTCACGTCTTTGGAAACCCTTACCATGCTAGGGGAAGGTAGCGGTGTGGACCTTGCCCTTTTAAAATGCCTTAATGGCTTCTAATAAATGGTTGCAATGTAACTTGAACTTTCTACATTAATGGAAGGCAAGGCTTGAGCCAATAAATAAATGGTTTCCATGCTACTTGACCTTTCCACACTAATGGAAGGCAAGTATTTAACCAATCAATAAATGGTTGCAATGCTACTTGACCTTTACACATTAATAAAGGGAAAGGCCTGAACCAATAAATAATGGTTTCAACTTTACTTGACATATCCACACTAATAGAAGGAAAGACTTAAACCAAATTAATCATTACATGATCTATTAATTAAAATGTAGTTGTTAGACTTGAGATTTTCATGGTTTTTGATCAGAGAATACCATGAGCACTCGTGTACCCCATTCCAAATTAAAGGACAAGTTTCTAAGGTTCAGACCTGCCCAGATCTTATTCCTTGACTTATCTTTATATGCCTAGTATACTTTTTTTGGGTTCCCCATGTAGTACTACATGATGCCTTGGATACACTCCTAGGATCCAACATTGACAAGAAGTGCCTCAAAAACACTCCTTGGACCCAGTCCTTGCATAGCCTCATTTCACCTTGGATGCATTCCTTGGACTCAGTAAGCTTCTTATTGTGTAATGCCTTGTATTATGCTCCTTGGATTACACTCTTACCCCTTAGCTAGACTCATATACTATTGAGTTAGTGTTCCATGAGTTTACATTACCTTGGTTATTACCCTAGAACTCCCTCACTAGATATCTTTGTTAGGTTTCCTTATTACATGTTGGGACCTTCACTATTTATACTATCACAAGGTCATTGCCTTTGTTATTTCCTTGGGAATTGATTACTAAATACCATCATAGGATTCATTGGATACAATCATTGGGTATAGCATTAAAAATTTGGTGACTTGGTTAAATCCCATTGGGTCGGGTCTTTTCCTAGCCCTGTTTTACCTTGGAGGAAACTCCTTGGACTCGGTAGGTGACTTAATCACATGTGAATTATAAATGAAATGGTGATACTCAATTTATGAACAAGTTACACATTCAAACACCAGTCGAGGGCTAAAGGAGGTACTTGGGTATTTAGTTACTTTGTACCACATAATTTATTTTTCATGCTTGCACCCTATTTAATTTATATTATACTGTCGGGGTTGGGTTAGACACTGGTGGTGCCGGAAAACTGAGATTTATATCTCACACCCTACTCAGGTTGTCATTGCACAGGGGTAACCGAGTATATCTTTCCTGTTCGTAGGGCTTGGACCTTGTTGTTTGTTGTTTTCTTGTACCGGGAGTAGGAGCAAATGACCGAGATGGAGCTTGGGATACTCATGGAGATCGCCTTTGGGATTTTTTTTTCTTTTCTTTACTTGAGTCCTACATTGAGTTGCATTAAAAATCATGTTGTATTGTTTACTTCTTTTTGTAATGTATCAATACCATTTCATGCATTCATTTATTGTATAAAGTTTAGTTGGCCGCTTTTGTTCATTTATGTGAAATCTATCTTCTGCTGCTTTCTATTTATGTATTACTGCTTCTGTTTTTTATTGTTATTTACTATGTTATACCGATGAAAAAATCTGGTAAGAGGGTATAGTCTCCCCACTGACTATCCTTACACCCTTGCTGCTAGACGGCAGACTCTGGCATACAGGGATGGGCGCTTGAGTTCATGTGTTGACCAGTCTGACCACCATCTTAGATGTGAGCCGAGTCGGGATATTACAGATAGGAACATATAGTATCTAGGATTCCTCTATGATTTTATGGAAATATATCATAATAACAAATTTAGTATTTCATCGAATATATTAATTTCATTTATAAGAGTAAAAAAAATTCTAGATCTATATTGAGAATAAGTTGAAAAATTAACCCTTTAAAGGGATGTATGTTATTGGAGGGATCTTATGGTGGATTAAAAAAATATCCAAAATTGGAAGGTGAGTAATCCTTGGGTAGACATACTTTATTTTGAATTTATTTAGTGTGAGATTAATTTCTTCAATATCATTAGTGTGGATGTATTCCAATTCCTTTTCAATTGAGGAGACATTTTGAGTGATTCCATTTTTTGTAGGTTCCTAGGACACTTTTTTATTTATTGCCTATTTGATGTGAAACATCTCTATCGACATGGTTTGTTGGAGAACCACAATATATGAACATCATGGGAACCAAAATCTCTCTCTCACTCACATACCTATACTGAAAAAATTCCACCCTGACTCTATAAACTCATTCCAGCTTCATACGAGATCACTGTGAATTTCATCTCAATCCGTTGTTGTGAAAGAATCATACTACACATAGAATTCATAATTAACATAAATAACCTTTCATAAATAAAGGCCACATGTTTAAAAAATATGGTTGTGTAAATATGGATTCATTTTGGTAATACATATATACAAAATAGTAAACTCCATGCATAAAAGTCCACAATCGCATGCATCGTGAAAAATCATTACTGTCTTGAACAGAGATATAATACTTCAATACCCCAGTACAACTAACCTTCAATACCTTTATTTAATACATCCTCATATGCTTTATTGCATTAAATCTCTTGATAATGGATTAGACTCCCTCTTTCAAACTATCCTTCCTCCCATCATTGTGGTTCCAAAGTTCCTCAATGACATACCTCTTGCTTGGATTGTATTCATTAATCTCCATCAAAGCCACTAGAATGGATTTGAATACTAAATCTCCCAACTCATTATTCAACTCTTTCATCCTTTCATTCTCCCCATTTACTTCTACCTGAGAACATAAATGACACCACAAAATTAATCAAAACATTATGAATTAATATTATTGGTTTCTTGATATGAATTTTCTTATACATCTCACTCAGTTACTTTTTGACAACACTTTATCAAAAATTACTTTTATTTTGAGTTCGGTCACATTGGATCCTATTAGAATCATACATGGATGGAAATACTACTACAATTAGTGACCTCCTCAAAATACTCACGTTGCACATTTTTATGTTAAAAAACATGCAAGATAAACCTTTTGATTCTCTTCCACTTCAACCATGATAAATTTAAAAGGGTTGCAATATAACTGATGAAGGTATAACTACCATAATAAAAAGATATCTTTGGACCTATTTTTTATTCATCTTCTGGATACAACCACTTGGATATTTGTATAAATGACTGGTTTTCAAGGTCTCTCATCCACCCCAAACCAGCACCACCACAAGTTTGTATCTACTCTAAGCCCTTCATAAAAAAGAAACATTTCAGAGGAAGTGGAAAACAATAAATTTTTTTGAGTGGAAGTAAATTAATGTAAGTGGAAGTCATGTGGATTTGAATGTTTGTTCCGTCATTTTTTTAATGTAATATCTTGGAATCCATAATTTAAATTCCTTTTAATTTATTTTTGATCCTTAGTGGCAACTGGAATTTCATATCCCCAACAATTATTATTGAATTTTTTTCCTTGAGACTCATCCCAAATATCTAATATATTATTTAAAATAATTTGAGAAGTAGTCATCCAAAATGATCCCTAGTACACTGTATGTGATAACTTTTGGTCGTAGTAGTTCAAGTAACATAGGTGGATTTCCACAAAAGATAGGAGATAAATATCAAACAAAAAAATGAAATAATAACTGTTCGGGAGGTGTGTCATAAAGGAACTTTGGAACCACAATGATCGAAGGTAGGATAGTTTAAAATAGGGAGTCCAATCCATCATAAAAAGATGAAAGGTAATCAACATCTGAATATAGATTAAATAAAGGTAGTTAAGTTTAGTTGTACCAGAGTGTTGGAGTATTATATCTTTGTTCAAGACAGTAATAATTTTCCTGAAATATGCATGAAATTGTGGACTTTTATGCAGGTAGTCTATAGTATTGTTGTTATTCAAGACAAATTAAATGTTTTACTACTCATGCAGACAATATCTTATATAGATGATGATTTTACCAATCCCAATAAAGAACAAATGGATAATGATGAAACTGTGGAATTATTAGGGCATCAACAACATGTTGATGAAAAAAATTACACATCATCATATTGGTGAATAAAATTATCAAGGAAATAAGTAAGGGTATAAAATTTTTGGTTAGTTAGAATCAATGCAGACAACCTATTGACCCCAACAAGTCAATGTTCATTAGTTATCTTGGGGTCATAATGAGGTTGAATGTTTTGTTTGATATTGATCCATGGTTTTGTGTCCAACTTGTAACAAAGTAAAACCTTTGTAAAGATATAACATTAATGTTACTATATACTTTCCCTATTTTACTAAATATTTATATAATAAAATGTTGATTTAATTATCATTATTCCTTGAATACATCATTTATTTTAAACTATTTCTATAATAAATTTTTCTTAATGGCCACTGGGAAATTCCAAAGAGGATTTCAAACTCTTCTTACAATGTTTCATCTTAGGGATGTTGAGGGTAAAATAAATCCCCACCTACAGCTTAGTTATGCACACAATATAATGTAGGAAACATGAACTCCTTTCATCAATCATCAAAATGATAAAACATTATAGGTGCATTGTAGTCAATAATATATTATTTTACATTATTTATTTTATTCAACTTGGTTCAAAAAATTTAATTTATGAAATAGTAAAAGAGTGCTGAAAATAAAAAATGTGAATCAAAACCAATGTACCCCTATCACAAAGAAAGGATGGGGGATGCTTAATTAGAGAGAAAATTGGTAAGTATTTTAAGTCAACAATAAATATTTAATTATGTAATATGAAACTATATATGTTCCTTTGTTTATATGTGTAACACCTCGAAATTTAATAAAAATATTCTTTTTAATTTCATTAATGTCTTGTGTTGTATGCTACACCAAAAGGAGCTTGCAAAACACGCATCCATGACTTGCTTTGCATTACATGCAATCGCGACCTTCCTCGATAGCGTGTGTAGTACGCAATAACGAGTTTCACTAAACAACAATATGCTATTAAAATATTATTATAACTAGCCATTATGAATAGTAATAACCACCTTTTAAAATTTTAGAAATTTTAGCTCTCAAAATGGACTTCATTTTTGGATTCGGAGTATCGAATTTAGCCTAAGGTGAAATTTTGGTACTTTTCGGATAACTTTTATTTTCTGATGAATAGAAAAAATTACTAAATTATAATTAAAAACAACTTTTTTAATCAAAATAATTAATAGTGATAAATTATTAATTTGAGTGGTTTTAAAGTATATTTAGAATATATTTTTACAATTTAATACAATGTTGGTCATTTGATGTAATTTCACATTTAAACCAGACATAAACAAGTGTCAATCTTTTGATAGATATTGTTTCTTAAAAACACGCTATTTGTTTTAACAACGGGATTTTATTATAAAATTAATTAATGCAACTTCTATGATATGAATTTGGTAAAATAGACTTCATTTTTGAATTCAGAATATGAAATATAGCTTAGGATGAAATTTTGGCATTGTTTTGAAAAACATCAATTTTTGATGAATAGTGAAACTACTAAGTGGTAGTTAAAAAACTGAATTTTTCATAAAACTTAATTTTACCGCTTCTGTGAATGGAATTTCAAAAATCCGAGAGACACGGTTGATGTCAGTAAGTAAAATGTGGTTCAATGAGATGAAAATAATTTTTGGTGAATAGTAACTTTTTACTTTTTTTTACCACGGTTAAAAGTAAATAGGGTAATTAAGGGTAAAAATGATATTAATATTACCCTAACACATGTCCTAATCCTATTGGACAAATTTATCTCGACCAAAAACAACCTTAAGTGTAAAATATTATCATTTAGGCCCACTTGGATTAGATTAGGACATTTATTATTATTTAATTCAAAGAAGAGTTAAAAGAGTTAAAATCAAAGTTTATTTACTAAAACATTTTCAATATAGGGTTATAAATAATATAATTTAGACTATAAATATTCATTAGAAAGATAAGAAGATTTCCTACATAATGGTATTTTATTTGTAATTTTTAGACATTAAATAATTTAATTTATTTATGACACAATAATGATGCAGTAATTATCTTATTAATGAAATATTGACATAATTGATGTGATAAACACCAAAATAAATGTAATTTGAGACTTTTTATGACTTAAACTAATTTTATAGGTTAATATGACATGTTATTGTTGATTTAAGTAACTTGGTTCGAACTTATCATTCTGTTAAAAATTTCATAAAAATCATGTACCAAATAGTGTCAAAATTGACATAAATTAGTTTTTAAAACTAATATTATATTATTAATTGTTATTTAGTTCTTAAAAATCTAAGGTTCGGCCAAATAACTTAGATAAGGATATATATATTAATAATAAACAATTTGGGGTTCGTTTGTCATGTTATAGCAAGTGTATTAACCATATAGTGTAAGAAAACAAAAAGACACGGTAAAAGTTAAATTATTTAACTTAGAGTTAAATCTAATTGATGAGGTTAAAATAATAACCTAAACTTTTCTAAATCCTATTGGTTGATAGGATTTTGACTCATCCCCACTTTAGCTTCGAAATAAGACCCTTTGGAACCATTATAAACCGATTTTGTCTTTAATATAAAATAATATTTTGAGATATTCCTAAGGTGCCCCTCCCCTCCATTATAAAAGGGCACTCCTCCCCCTCCTCATCACACCAATTTGAGCACTCAAGCTCGGCCAACCCCTTCCAAAATCCCTTCTCCACTTCCCTAGAATAATCCTAGAGGTCCTGGTCTTCTTCAAAGACCAATCTTAGTTCCCTAAGTGGAGGATTCAAAGAGGCATTTAAAAGAAGAGGTAATATCCAATACCGATCTTTTCAATTTCTTTCTTCTTCAACTTCTTCTTATTTAGTTGTTTCATGATAAAGTAATAACATCAGTATTACTTAAATACTGATATGTTATTATAAATATGAAACAACCCTAATTCACCTTCTATCCATCCTACGGAAAAATGAAATCACCGTGCGTGCGTACGTACGGAATACCGTCTCCACGCCGTGGTGTAATCTATTTTCCGCCACCACCTTAATTGGATGGGTATAATGGTGTAATGAATAGCTATTTATGATTATTATAAATTAATATTGATACTAAAATAATATATATATACTCCAATACAGTTCCACGATCATAGGAACGATATCATCACTCGTGCGTACGTACGGAATACCATCTCCACAATGTGATGCGACTCATTCTACATGATCATCATTACATATTAATTATATAAATGAATTGAATGAATAAATATGAGATATGTTACACTAATACCATTCTGGATATAAAGTATCTATAACCTTAAAAGAAGAATAAGAATTTATTCGGCAAAACACGCATAAGAACAAAAGGTAATAAGGACCCGAGTAACAAGTAACAATGAAATATTACTAACAAGAAGCTAAGAATATGACCATATATGATATCATATCAATATGTATGATTCTGGAATAAGTCAATAACATTATTTAAACCATTATACAGGAGCTTCGGACACGTGCAAAGCAAATCGGACCTAAGGTAAGGGAAATATCACAATCTCATTTTTATCCGAGATTGTTTATTCGTAAGTATTTACTGGGGTGTATTTTATAATCTACATCCATGTTCCCTCAATATGTAATATTGTTTCCATCCACTTACAATAGTTTAAATCCAATTTTACCCTTCGGTGAGTTTTTAGTAAAGAATATGAAAGGAATCTTTTGTCGTTTTTTTCGTACGAGGTACTTTTTGACTTTTCCGACAAAAGTACGAAGAATGTTTTTTTTAACTTATACGGCATGAATGGATTTCTAAAACATTATTTCCAAGAAGCTTACTTTACAAGTTTTCAAGTTTATTTTTAATCAACTTCTTTTAGTTTAAAATTGTATGACATGTTAAGAAAGGAAAAGTGTTTTTGAAGTAGAAAGGATATTTTCCTCAAGAATGAAGTTCAAGTATTTTATCAGAATTATTTTCCATCTAAGATAATAAAAAAGGTTCTGTTTTTATCCCTATTATTACATGGATTTTATTATGTTGTGATGGAAATATTTTTATGAATTCCTTTATCTTATATGAATTGTTTTATGATGTCATGTTGTTTCAGAATCCCATTTTTATTACATGGGTTACGCTATGATGTATGGTTTATGATTATGTGGCACACATAAGAAAGGATTCATTATAAGATGGGTGGGACCAATATCTCCCTCCAATGCATTGGGTAAAGATTTTATATCTCATGAGATAGACATGTCTGGAACGGTAGGTTATACCGGTTCAGTGAAACAGGACTGGAATGAGGGTTACTCGATTCAGAAAGGGACTTTGTCCACTAAGATAGTCTTGGAAATGAGTCTTGACTAACAAGAAATGATTCTCTATGATTATGTGTGTATGACAAAAAGTTTCATGTTTTATGTTATGATTATTGGGATTACATTTCACTTCTATGATTTACCCCATGTTATGATATTATGAGCTCTTTTGCAGGTTACGATTTCCAAAAGCTATGTTCTTATGTATATGATGTGATTGATATTTCTTTTGTTTACCCTTACTGAGCATTTGAGCTCACCCTTTTTTGTTTTCTTTTCCCCAGGATATAAAGAAAGGTTTTAGGTAAAAAAAAGGAAGATCTTTATGGGAGATATTGGAGATCTTTCACCACGATTAGAAGATTACGTTCCGAGTTTCCAAAGACACTAAACTATTACGATCCTTGTGTGTGTGTTTTTGTGATGTACTAAGTATTCCGCAAAAGTATTGTAATGTCCATGTACGATAAGCTTCAGGTCTCTACAGTTGGTATCAGAGGAAAGGTTTAGTCAACCTTTGGAAACTAGGATGCGAAAATGTTAGTGAGATCCCTAGAGATATTTCTAAGGTATGTCTAGGGATGTCCCTAAGGATAAGTATACGTATAGGATATAGTCCTAGAACTATGGAAACAATATTAGATTAAACCAAAGATGTTAGATATTGAAGTTACTCCCCCTTTATTATGATTTTTGCCTCTCACACTATTCTTTTTGGGTTTTAGAAAATGGCTGGAAACAAGATGATTCACGATAATGGAGGATATGATGGACAATGGAATGATATTCTTCAGGAGAAACCAAATGAAATGGGATTTGGAAGTCCAAACATCATTATTATGTCGAATCAGAAATATCATAATATGATCAATAAAGTAAAATTTGGTAAGTTTCCTGACTCGGCTAATAAGAGAAAGATGGAGTTTCATGATGATCATAGAGGAAAGAAAGTTCAATTTCCCCTATGTAAATCATGTGGGAAGAGGCATCAAGGAGAATGTTTCAAAAGAACTGGAAGATGCTTTGGGTGTGGAAAAGAAGGACACAAAGAAAGTAAGTGCAAAGGAAAAGGTTCAGTTAACACTAGGGATGAGGATAATGGTATTGCTACGACATCAACAATGGTTAAATGCTTTAAATGTGGAATTTACGAGCATTATGCAAACCAATGCCATAAGGGAAAGTCTCATGAAGAGAATCAGTATGTTCGTATGGGAAGTATTTATGTTGATGATGATGAAGAGACTACAAATGATATGTGAGATGAAAGAATTGTTGAAGCTCGATCAATGGTTTAAGAAGGTAGTGGAATGATTACATGTTTATCAAGTGTAATGTTGTATAAGTAATCTCATGGTACTATGGAATAAAGGGACATCTAAGGATTGTTACACTATTGTCTTTCCTATGTTTTTAAAGTGTATGATTAATGGTACTAGTAACCATGAAATGTTATTCAGATATTTTTTGGAAAGTGGATGATATGCGCATAATGAATTGATAAAGAGAAAATGAAATGTTTTACAGTATTCATGAGCCCATGATTGATATAAGGACTAAGTGATATCATGGTTTGAGTATATAGAATTTTGAGGATTTTGGTATGTGGAAAGTTTTAACTTTTAACTGCATTCATGTTTTCACTAAGGTATTCAAGAGAATACATGATTAAGGACTTTGAATGTGACCAACAAAACATATCTTATGATATATGGGGATCGACGATGGTGTTAAATCTCTAGTAATCGTTTTCACTATGTTATGAGAGTGGACTGCAGTATTATGGATAAGCCTAAAGATTGGATTGAATTATGTTGGACATAAGTTAGTATTGTTTAAGGATAGAAATTTTTTTCGATATTATTGATGGGATGTTATAGTAATATAGTTTTAGAAAAAGGACAACCTGCAGGATGGGCGACAGCCCATCGCGTCGGACAAGGCTGTAGGAATCGAACCCACAACCGAAGTGTG
The DNA here is from genome assembly GCA_963277665.1 of Viscum album. Taxonomy (NCBI): domain Eukaryota; kingdom Viridiplantae; phylum Streptophyta; class Magnoliopsida; order Santalales; family Viscaceae; genus Viscum; species Viscum album. The sequence goes on from OY728153.1 coordinate 496,853,332, forward strand.
ACTGGCCTTTATCGCCTACCACTGGCCTACAGGAAGTCCCTGTTTAGTAGAAACTAGTTTTATTATATTAAGTTGTATGATATATGATGTATAAGTCCATATTAGGAACCATATATGATTAATCTCACTATAGAATGACTTATGTATATTTAATAACTTTTGCTAACCTTTTTTTTGAGACAGATGGAATGACCCGTAATTCTATCACAGGATCTGCTAACACTTCACGAATAACAAATTCAACTTCATTTATTTAAGAGATGAAGTGGAAATTGTTCAAGGCACGAACAACAGTGAAATTGTAACAAAATAAAGTAAGTATTTATTCTAACTCAAATTCTTCAACTTTAGGGAAATGATCTTAAAAACCAAAAATGTTGTCCTAGTGATCTTATACCTGATGAATCATATGGTACCTTAGATCATCACAAATTTATGGATTTGTGATTACTGGCATTTCCATAGCCATGTTCTCTACCACTCTCCATCAGAACATGATGGTTAGATTTCTCTTCCATATCCATATTTTCACCTATGTGGAAACCCAGTGATTAGTTTATTTGGGTAACCGTTACGTTTCATACTTTTGTTTTTTAAGATTGGTTTTGGTATTCCTTTTTACGATGTGGGTTTCTATTAAAGAAACTTTCTAATAGTAAACAATTTATAACCCCGATGAATTTCGAGGGCGAAATTCATTTTAAGGGGGGTAGAATGTAACACCCCGAAATTTTATGAAAAATATTTTTTTTAATTTCATTAATGTCTTGTGTTGTATGCTACACCAAAAGGATCTTTCACAACACGCATCCTTGACTTGCTTTGCATTAAACGCAATCGCGACCTTCCTCGATAGCGTGTGTAGTACGCAATAACGAGTTTCACTAAACAACAATATGCTATTAAAATATTATTATAACTTGACATTATGAATAGTAATAACCACCTTTTAAAATTTTAGAAATTTTAGCTCTCAAAATGGACTTCATTTTTGGATTCGGAGTATCAAATTTAGCCTAAGGTAAAATTTTGGTACTTTTCGGATAACTTTTATTTTCTGATGAATAGTGAAAATTAAAAATTATAATTAAAAACAACTTTTTTAATCAAAATAATTAATAGTGATAAATTATTAATTTGAGTGGTTTTAAAGTATATTTAGAATATATTTTTACAATTTAATACAATGTTGGTCATTGGATGTAATTTCACATTTAAACCAGACATAAACATATGTCAATCTTTTGATAGACATTGTTTCTTAAAAACACGCTATTTGTTTTAACAGCGGGATTTTATTATAAAATTAATTAATGAAAATTCTATGATATGAATTTGGTAAAATAGACTTCATTTTTGAATTCAGAATATGAAATATAGCTTAGGATAAAATTTTGGCATTGTTTTGAAAAACATCAATTTTTGATGAATAGTGAAACTACTAAGTGGTAGTTAAAAAACTGAATTTTTCATAAAACTTAATTTTACCGCTTCTGTGAATGGAATTTCAAAAATCCGAGAGACACGGTTGATGTCAATAAGTAAAATGTGGTTCAATGAGATGAAAATAATTTTTGGTGAATAGTAACTTTTTACTTTTTTTTACCACGGTTAAAAGTAAATAGGGTAATTAAGGGTAAAAATGATATTAATATTACCCTAAAACAAGTCCTAATCCTATTGGACAAGTGTATCTCGACCAAAAACAACCTTAAGTGTAAAATATTATCATTTAGGCCCACTTGGATTAGATTAGGACATTTATTATTATTTAATTCAAAGAAGAGTTAAAAGAGTTAAAATCAAGGTTTATTTACTAAAAAAAATTTAATATAGGGTTATAAATAATATAATTTAGAATATAAATATTCATTAGAAAGATAAAAAGATTTCCTACATAATGGTATTTTATTTGTAATTTTTAGACATTAAATAATTTAATTTATTTATGACACAATGATGATGCAGTAATTATCTTATTAATGAAATATTGACATAATTGATGTTATAAACACCAAAATAAATGTAATTTGAGACTTTTTATGACTTAAACTAATTTTATAGGTTAATATGACATGTTATTGTTGATTTAAGTAACTTGGTTCGAACTTATCATTCTGTTAAAAATTTCATAAAAATCATGTACCAAATAGTGTCAAAATTGACATAAATTAGTTTTTAAAACTAATATTATATTATTAATTTTTATTTAATTCCTAAAAATCTAAGGTTCGGCCAAATAACTTAGATAAGGATATATATATTAATAATAAACAATTTGGGGTTCGTTTGGCATGTTATAGTAAGTGTATTAACCATATAGTGTAAGAAAACAAAAAGACACGGTAAAAGTTAAATTATTTAACTTAGAGTTAAATATAATTGATAAGGTTAAAATAATAACCTAAACTTTTCTAAATCCTATTGGTTGATAGTATTTCGACTCATCCCCACTTTAGCTTCGAAATAAGGCCCTTTGGAACCATTATAAACCGATTTTGTCTTTAATATAAAATAATATTTTGAGATATTCCTAAGGTGCCCCTCCCCTCCCTTATAAAAGGGCACTCCTCCCCCTCCTCATCACACCAATTTGAGCACTCAAGCTCGGCCAACCCCTGCCAAAATCTCTTCTCCACTTCCCTAGAATAATCCTAGAGGTACTGGTCTTCTTCAAAGACCAATCTTAGTTCCCTAAGTGGAGGATTCAAAGAGGCATTTAAAAGAAGAGGTAATATCCAATACCGATCTTTTCAATTTCTTTCTTCTTCAACTTCTTATTCTTTAGTTGTTTCATGATAAAGTAATAACATCAGTATTAATTACATACTGATATATTATTATAAATATGAAACAACCCTAATTCACCTTCTATCCATCCTACGGAAAAATGAAATCACCGCGCGTGCGTACGTACGGAATACCGTCTCCACGCCGTGGTGTAATCTATTTTCCGCCACCACCTTAATTGGATGGGTATAATGGTGTAATGAATAACTATTTATGATTATTATAAATTAATATTGATACTGAAATAATATATATATACTCCAATACAGTTCCACGATCATAGGAACGATATCATCACTCGTGCGTACGTACGGAATACCGTCTCCACGATGTGATGCGACTCGTTCTACATGATCATCATTACATATTAATTATATAAATGAATTGAATGAATAAATATGATATATGTTACACTAATACCATTCTGGATATAAAGTATCAATAACCTTAAAAGAAGAATAAGAATTTATTCGGCAAAACACGCATAAGAACAAAAGGCAATAAGGACCCGAGTAACAAGTAACAATGAAATATTACTAACAAGAAGCTAAGAATATGACCATATATGATATCATATCAATATTTATGATTCTGGAATAAGTCAATAACATTATTTAAACCATTATACAGGAGCTTCGGACACGTACAAAGCAAATCGGACCTAAGGTAAGGGAAATATCACAATCTCATTTTTATCCGAGATTGTTTATTCGTAAGTATTTACTGGGGTGTATATTATCATCTACATCCATGTTCCCTCAATATGTAATATTGTTTCCATCCACTTACAATTGTTTAAATCCAATTTTACCCTTCGGTGAGTTTTTAGTAAAGAATATGAAAGGAATCTTTTGCCATTTTTTTCGCACGAGGTACTTTTTGACTTTTCCGACAAAAGTACGAAGAATATTTTTTTAACTTATACGGCATGAATGGATTTCTAAAACATTATTTCCAAGAAGCTTCCTTTACAGGTTTTCAAGTTTATTTTTAATCAACTTCTTTTAGTTTAAAATTGTATGACATGTTAAGAAAGGAAAAGTGTTTTTGAAGTAGAAAGGATATTTTCCTCAAGAATGAAGTTCAAGTATTTTATCACAATTATTTTCCATCTAAGATAATAAAAAGGTTCTGTTTTTATCCATATTATTAAATGGATTTTATTATGTTGTGATGGAAATATTTTTATGAATTCCTTTATCTTATATGAATTGTTTTATGATGTCATGTTGTTTCAGAATCCCATTTTTATTACATGGGTTACGCAATGATGTATGGTTTATGATTATGTGGCACACATAAGAAAGGATTCATTATAAGATGGGTGGGACCTATATCTCCCTCCAATGCATTGGGTAAAGATTTTATATCTCATGAGATAGACATGGCTGGAACGGTAGGTTATACCGGTTCAGTAAAACAGGACTGGAATGAGGGTTACTCGATTCAGAAAGGGACTTTGTCCACTAAGATAGTCTTGGCAATGAGTCTTGACTAACAAGAAATGATTCTCTATGATTATGTGTGTATGCCACAAAGTTTCATGTTTTATGTTATGATTATTTGGATTATATTTCACTTCTATGATTTACCCCATGTTATGATATTATGAGCTCTTTTGCAGGTTATGATTTCCAAAAGCTATGTTCTTATGTATATGATGTGATTGATATTTCTTTTGTTTACCCTTACTGATCATTTGAGCTCACCCTTTTTTGTTTTCTTTTCCCCAGGATATAAAGAAAAGTTTTAGGTAAAAAAAGGAAGATCTTTATGGGAGATATTGGAGATCTTTCACCACGATTAGAAGATTACGTTCCGAGTTTCCAAAGACACTAAACTATTACGATCCTTGTGTGTGTGTTTTTGTTATGTACTAAGTATTCCGCAAAAGTAATGTAATGTCCATGTACGATAAGCTTCAGGTCTCTACAATATGCATTTTGATTAATCAAAATCTAAATAGACTTCTATCCCATGTCATGTGACATGGAAGGAGGATCGTATGAATAAGTAGGGTAACTTAGTTGATGAAAAAAATATGTGGGAAGCATGTGTAAGTTTAAGGTAATTGTAATTAGTTTTGATTTATAACAATATTAAATAGAAATATCTATTTATGTTCATATTTTTTATATCTTTTTGATATAAGAATCAGCAAAGAATATACTAGATGAAAAGTGAATTTGAGTAGTTTGAAGCGGCCTAAACAATATGGTTGTGTTAATGGATTAGGTATTAGAGTATTTCCTCGAGAATGTTTCAAGAACCAAAAACCTCATAAAGATACAAATAATATAGTGAGACAATTTCAGAGAAAAATAAACTCACTGCAAGATATTATTTTTCGATCTACTTTGGCAGACCAATATATAATAAAGTATTAAAGAAAACATGTGGTTGAGAAAAGATATACACATGAATGATCCAACTAGATTTGCGGCTAGTCATTCACCCCAAACATATACCTAACCCGAGGTAATCAATTTTTCCCTTACTCTCTCTTAAATGTAAATAAAACAACTTCTGATAACTTTATATTACTAAAATTCTGCACTGTCATAGTTGTATTTGATTTGTATCTATCAACCCCCATGTACCACCATATTGTAATGGGTACAGTGTATAATATCATGGGAGACTAGATAAAACCCCAATACCTCAAAATAGATCACATGAGAGTGGGGATTGAGATAGCTTATTATTAGACTGTTGAGTTGCATGTTCAACTTGATGGTCCAGATTTTACAACGGTAGAAGTTTCTATTGAAGATTTCATATATGGTTGTTTACTCTTATAAAGATAATGGAGGTATGTATTTAAATAAAATTTGAAAAAAATGTAACAGTTGATAATAAATGTTTTGAAGTGAGGTATGATATTACATATGGATAAAGAAGTGGAGAAACAGAAGGTCGAATCAAGAAATTATACTGAATCGATCATGAAAACAAAACAACCTTATGAGAGTACCTTATCCCCTACAATTACATATCAACATTTATTATCATTAAAAAATCATGTAGATACCACATTTAAAGATAATTATAATTCTTACATTGAATATAAAGAAAAGATATATGGAGTTTCCATGATAGACGTAATTTGTATCAATACTCTAAATGAGATTCTCTAGCATCAATGGTTTAGTGTCTCAACAGTGAATACATATAGAAGGTACATTTTCATTATATGTCTATCCAAATAGTAAGATAATATGTTTATTAAATTTATTAACTATTCATATTTTCTATAGTCATTTATATCAAAACTATATAAAGGTAAGATCGTGTGAAGTATAATTTTCATTCTTTAATCCATGTATCATTTCTATGCCAGATCTTACATTCGAAAATAATGAAACGGAGAAGAAAAAAATTATTTACTAGAATCGTTTAATTAAAAATCATAAGAAGACATAGTCTTTTTTATGCCAACAATGCAAAGTTAAAACTCTATAATCTAATCCAAACAAATTATTTTAAAAAATTTCATTAATTACTTATTTTTGTTTTTTAGGGCACACTAGATGCTGATAGAAATCATTCTAGACACCGTGAATATTTATTTTTTGGATCCAATGAATTGATATAAAACCAACTAACGACACATGATGTGTATTGGGAATATGTAATACACTAAAATAAACATTTTATAGATTAACTTATAATTATATGTTTATTATGTGTTTTAACAAGAATTTTTTTATCATAGGGAAGTCACTCAATACAAGTTAGATCATGGCATGAAGTCAGTATCTTAAGGGATAAATCCCGTGAGTTACTAAAAATGGAAAAAAAAATTAAGGTCTATATAGAAATAGTTAATTATACAAACATTTCAAAACAATTTACTTATATTTTTAAAAGTTTTTCCAGTGTCTGAAACCAGATAATGAAATCGATTGGGGATATTATGTTTGAAAATTTATGAAATAAATCATAAATCCTGAAAATTACAGCATCCCCCAATAGTAAATTTCCATAGGTAATAACAATTTAATTAAATATATTTCATTATCATTTGTTTGTTTCAATTTTCTTAGTACTATAAATATTACAACAACCCAGTTACTCAAAAGAATAAATCAATTTGTTAAGAGATGAGTGGGAAACCAACTTTTTGTTATAATTTATGCTGAAAATAAATTTAGATGATTACCTTCTATGTTTTTTATCTAGTATGAGTTATGAACTTTGAAATATATTTGAGGTGTGAATAATTAGTGTCAAAAATAATTATATATTATTTTTAATCTCTTTCTAAAATATAATTATAAGGGGGAACACAATTTGTTTAGAAACGATAACCTACAAACAATAAAATGTTTGGGAAATTATGGAGGTAGAGGTGGAGGTCGTGGCAGAGGTGGAGGCAGAGGCAGAGGCACAGGCACGTGCATATGCACAAGTAGAGTCCAAGGTAGAATCTGGTTCGGATATCGATGTTAATGAGGAGGCAAAAATGAAGAAAAAGGTGGAAACTGAGGTAGAGGTTGATATAAAGTGTTGTATTTAAAACAATAAAATTATTAGGAAATGATGTATAATGAGGATCATGCCATGATATTTTAAAAAACAATAGTTTAAAAGTTCACATAGCACTTTCCACTTAAGATAAGATCCATTGTGCAAGTGTTTCAGATGACTTATTGAAATAATTTTTTTCACCACTTGTTTATGTGATTTTGTACAAGGTAATAATCCACCTTTAAGATCATTATGTGTTTGAAGCTTTAATTTATCCACTAGTGTTATTGAAGAAACATTTTTACAAATCCCAATCATTAAATAGGTGGAGTACTCAAAAGTGAGTGTTTCTAATTTCAAATAACAATTTAGAAAAAACACAAGTGGAATACTCAAAACTAAGGGAACACATTAAGATTATTTATGTGATTTTATAAAATGATTTAGAATTCATTTGTGACATTTAGGAATCAGCAGCACCTCAATCTGATGCATGGTGTGACCGGTATGATTCCAAGTGCATCTTTTTATTCAAAATTTACATTAGTTTTAGTGAAAGAAAACTAGTGGAATACTCAAAACCAAGTAAATTATTTTTTATTTTTTTGTTACTTTAGAAAAATTATTCATAATTCCTTTTATACGTGTCGGAATAAACTACACCTAAATATGACAAATAGTGTGAATAGAATAACTCCAAGTGCATATTTTTATTCAAAACTGACATCAATTTTAATAAGAAAACTACTGACATAATCAAAATGGATAAAACTCAATCATATTGTTTTGGTACTTTAGTAAAACGATCCATAACTCCTTTGTGATGTGTAGGAATCAGTCACTCCTCAATCTGATACACGGTGTAACCTGTATGACTCCAAGTTCATCTTTCAATTCAAAATTTACATTAAATTTAATAAAAAAAATAACATACTTAAAACTAATAAAATGCCTTCGTATTTTTTTGGTGCTTTAGTAAAAGGATTCATATGTAATTTTTTACATGTAAGAATTATCCACACCTCAATCTGATGCATGTTGTGATCGATATGACTCCAAGTGTGTCTTTTAATTCAAAATTGACATTGATTTTAGTGGAAAAAATTGACATACTCAATGTTGAGAAACTAAATTTGGGTTTTTTTAGTTCTTTATAAAAATGATCCATAATTCATTTTTGATGTGTATGAATCATCCGCACCTCAATTTGACACACTGTGTGACTGATATTACTCCAAGTGTCCGTTATAATTTTGAAATTGACATTTTAATACAAAAAATGTCACTCATTGAAAATCAAGTCAACACACTTGGATTATCCTGATCATTTTTAAAACCCATTCATAATTAATTTTTGATATTTAGGTATTATCCTCAGGTAAAACCTTGACATTATGCCACCAGTGTGGCTCAAAGTGCGTGTTTCCAGTTTAAAATGACATTTTAGTAAAAAACACAGGTGGAATACTCAAAACCATGTAAATTAATTTAGACTATTTTGATCCTTTATTAACAAAATCCAAAAGTTATTTGTGATGTGTAGTAATCATCTTCACCTTAATATGATTTATTTTGTCACCAGTCTGTTTCTAAGTGCATATTTTTATTCAAAAGTGACATCAATTTTATTCAATTAAAAAACCAACATACTCAAAACCAAAAAAACACATTTGGATTGTATTGGTACTTTAGTAAAATGATCCATAATTAATTTTGAAGGGTAATAATTAGCCACACATCAATATAATAGACGGTGTGACTGGTATGACTCCAAGTGTGTCTTTTTATTCAGAATTAAAATTAATTTTAGTGAAAAAGACAACAAACATACACAAAATTTAGAAAATGCATTTGGACTATTTTTCTTCCTTTATGAAAAGGACCCATAATTAATTTGTGATGTGTTAGAATCAGAATCATCTCAATTTGATGCCTATTATGACTATTATGACTCCAATTGTCTGTTATTAGTTTGAAATTGACATTTTAATACAAAAAAATGGTCACTCACTGAAAACTATGAAAATGTGCTTGGAAAGTCTCCATAATTTTTGAAAACCATTATTAATTCATTTTTTATGTGTATTAATCAGTCTCATTTCAAAACCACACATGATATCACAATTATGGATAAAAGTGATTGTTTCTAGCATAAAATGACATTTTAGTAAAAAACACAAGTGGCTTACACAAAACTGAGGAAATGCATTCTGATTTTTTTGATACTTTTTTAAAATTATCCATAAGTCATTTTTGATGTGTAGTAATAATTTTTGCCTCAATCAAATTCATGGTGTTTTGGGTATCACTGGTATGACTCTAATTGTGTCTTTATATACAAAACTAACATTAATTTTAATAAAAAAACACTTTACATACTAAAACCCAAGAAAAAGAATTTAGATTATTTTGGTTCCATAAGAAAATTATCCATAAGTCATTTGTGATGTTTAGGAATCAGCCTCACCTCAATCCAATGCACGGTGTGACTAGTATGACTCCATGTGTGTCTTTTTATTCAAAATTGACATTAATTTTAGTGAAAAAAACAACTTATATACTCAAAATTGAGAAAATACATTCAGATTGTTTTAGTTCATCAAGAAAATGATCCATAATTAATTTTTGACATTTTGGAATCATCCATAGATCAATATGATGCATGGTGTGATTGGTATGACTCTGAGTGACCTTTTTATTCAAAATTTACATTAATTTTAGTTAAAAACAACTAAAATACTTTATAATATTTTTTTCTTTAATTTTTGTTGAAAAGTTTATTTCATTTAAATTCATAAATTTTATCTTATTTTGGTAATTTTTGTTGTTGTTTCTGGTGATGTAGTATGTTGTTACAGCACACCGCCTGCCCTATTTCTAGTGTTGCAGTGTGTTGTAGCCTCATATTGCAGTTTTACACTACATTAGTGATACTAAATGAACAGGTAAAGGGATTCTTTATCAACACTTCTAAAATCACTAATACATATCCATTTATCAGTACTTTAAAAATTATTGATAAAAATAATCCTTATTAGTGCTTGTAGAAGTGATGATAAAAAATACTTTATCAGAGTTTTTAAAAGAGATGATAAAGATAACCATTATCAGTTCTTGTAAAATCAATGATAAAGGGTGACTTTATCATCACAAAATAAAAGTTCTGTTGAATATTGTCTTTTATCAGTTCTTTTAAAAGCACTGATAAATAGACTCTTTATCAGTGCTTTTATTTATGCTGATAAGTCTACCCTTTATTAGAACTTTTCTAGCATAGATAAAATCCTAGGCCTTTTAACTATGTTGTGGAGTTCAGTTATTTTATAGAGCCAATAAAATCCAATAATAGTGCTTTAAAAAGTTTTTTTGGGTAGTGTATGACATTTACTTTTTCTTTTTTTTCATGAGGGAGGGTTTGTCCTATATACCCCATATTCATTGTCTTTGTGTCCCGTTTTTTAATTTCCTTGATAAAGGGGCCTGAACTTAATTTTTTTTAAAGGATAGTAAAAGTATTGAAAATATTATAGAATATCATTTTACCTTATTACCTACCATTTTAAATGTGAAACATCAAATATATCTACACATTCAATAAACCTTTCTTGATGAAAAATGTTATTAAGAGTGACTGACCATGGTTTTATAACCATGTGACTCTTTGGACACTTATGAAGTTCCCCACTAGTTTTCTAAGAACCATGTTTCCAATTTAATGAGTGAAATAAGGAAATGTATTTTGGATAATCCTTATTGAATTTTGGCATAAAGAAAACAAATAAGATATGTATACCAAGTTATGAATTTCAATTAGGGATGAATTTTTTTACATAGATTGAGTTATATAGAAAAAATTAGAACCCAAATAACATATAGGAATGTTCTTGATTTTTTTATTCTCCAATAATTTTTATATATGATTTTGAATTTTGTAAAGCACACTAAACCTATAATTCAAAGGTACCATTATCTAATGAAATTAAATTCCTTAACAACCCCCTTTGTTTACTGATGTGTTTGATGTTTTGGGTATGTATTTCATAGGACCAAGTCTCAAGTATTTTGTATACCTTTATATCGTAATTTATATTGAATTTGTTTTTAAGTGGGAAGAGTATATTCTAAGTAGATTATGATACAATTTTTATTGATAAATTTTTAAGAAGAAATCTATTATCAATATTTAGGTTTCTAGAGTTTTTTATCACTTACTAAGGGAACCATTTTTGTAGAAAATTTTCAATGTAATTTTAAGAAATTATGAAGTGTGTAATAGGGTTCTACACCCTATCACCAAAAAAAATAGATTGGAATAATTCTGAAATAGAGAGATCAAATGTATTTTTAGAAAAAAATAAATCCAAATAGAAATGATTGGATATTATTATTGGATAACGATATTTAGTTTATAAAAATATCTTTAAAACTCAAATTTTAATTTAACATTTCAGGCACTTGTATGTAAAATCTTATCAACCACCTATTGATTTAGAAAATAAATTTTTTTAGGTTGTTAAAACCTATAACATGAATATATTTTCTACTGGAAAAGAAAGAAAATTATACTTGTATGAGTTGTAAGAGATAAGAAATAATTTATATGGAAACTAAAGACTTTATAATGAGAAAATAATATATTTTCATGATGTAATGATCCTAAAAATGGTTGAAATAAGGAGATAAAGTGTTGTTATTTAATATATACTCAAGATACTTCCATGTAAATTTCATTCTTAATGGTTTTTCCATTTAATAGTTACTCATTTTTTAATTTTTGTGGTATCTAGATTAAAGAACCATAGAAGGAAATTTCATTCAAAGTAAATGTCAATAATTCATTTAGAGATAATTTTCAAGATCCTTTGGGGGGAGAAGATTCACATTCAAGAAGTTGAGCACAACCGAACACAAGTTTGTACCCTTTCATTGAACATATTTTTGTTATGTTCATGATTTATAATTTGTATTTCTCATATAAATAGTTTCATAATGATGATTTTTCTAAAATAATTTTTTTTGGGTTGGGGGATATCGTTTACTATGTTTGGATTTTTTTGTTTTCTTTTTATAATTCTATTTTATCTTTTCTTTAAAATGTCTCTATTTTTCATTAATTTTTTATGTTTCTTTTTCATTTTTTGTTTTCTTAAACTTATTTTCTCAAATTGAAAACCTTTTTAGTTTTTCAATACCATTTTATTGATTAAACATAATTGACCCATGAAACTAAATTAAAATGAATGCTAAAATAAACATTTTGTATATTCAACATTTTGGGTAATTTATAAAAAGACCTATAAAATTTTCAATCCCATGTCATAAATCAGTATTAAAATTTTTACATCACCAACCTATGATGTATATAATCCATTTTTTCATATTAATCAATATAACATCATTTATAAAATGAAATAAATTCTTGATTAACCAGAATTTTATTTGTTTTTGTCAAAATATTAGTTTTTGAGGAACTTGAATTAAAGATAATTGAGGTAATATTTGGATTTTAAATTCCCCATTTTAATGAAAAACTTTTTTATTCTTGATTTCCATTTTCCTTTTTTCCCTTCTGATCTCAAATTATCCATGTAAAATGTTTTAGAAAACCAAATTATAATCCCAAAACCCTAATACAACTTACTGTAAATATAAAATTTCACAATCTAGTTAAAAAAAGTGTGGGTAATTGATGTCTTTTGAGTTATGAAATCTTTAAAGGATAATTTAATAGGAATATTTAAGGTGTTATAGTTGTATTTGGAGCTAAAAATGGTTAGAAAATTTATTATTCTACAGTTTTTTGAAGAAGAGTTCTAGAAATAAAATCGTGAAAAAAATCTAATGTGTGAAAACCGATGAAAAATAAAGAAATATAAGTTTAGGAAATCTATAAGAAAGTTTTATCTTTAAAAATATGGTGTTTGAAGTTCAAACTACTTCTTTAAATTCAAATAACCCCCTTTATCTTCAAAATTGTTCTTATCGATATATTTTGAAAATGCAAAAGTGAAATTTAAATTTATTGAAGTCCATCATGTGGATTAAATATTGATAATGAAATACTAAATATGTGATTTTTCCTTGAATATTTTATTTTATTGGGATATAATTCACTTCCAAGGGTATTTAGGAGAAGACCATACTTTATTGAAAATTGAATCATACATTTATCTTCAAAAATAGCCAACCCTCCTTTTTCTGCTTCGTATCTTTTTGACATTTGAAACCTACTGGCATGTAACCTCTAATCATCCCTGAAATTTCCTGAAGATTGAAAATCTTCCTTCAATAATTTGGGGTAGATTTAGAAACTTATCAATCATTTTGTGACCCTTAAATCGGTTTTGGATGAGAATAGCCTTTCTATAAAATTCAGAATTGCATGATGAATGAAAATTATGGTGATGTGACTATTTTTTGTTCATGGGACGATAAATAGAGTCATAATTGATTGAATTAACATAATGGAGAATTTCAAATAAGGGTTTTCATGGTGGAATAATAATCATTAGTCTTTTTTGTTAAATTAGTAGATCTCATGGACTTGTGTTTCAAAATTTATTTAGTATTATTTTTTATATGAACATGTCTAGGAGTCCAAGTCATGGGTGTGGGTGAATTCATAGATATGATATTTTAATCTATTTTTTATTTATATAAAATGATTTAATCCCCAAAATATTTTCATTTTTTATTTGAAAAGGAATTATATCAATTTTATGTTATTTGTACATTCTGGTAATTATTTTTAAAATGTATCAATTTATGTTTTTTAAGTGACTTCATTCATTCATGAAAATCGTTGAACCAGCCATGTTTTTAATTGAGGATTTTGGGGAAATTTAGTTTAAAACATAAATAGGCTTAAATTTTAGATAAGACTTCTTTGTATTCCTTTTCTCACTGGATGTTTATGAATTTTCCCTAAATTTTATAAAACAAATTAGGAATCACATAGGAATTCTCCATTTTATTTGACTTTAATGGGGTTTCATATGACCTTTGTGATTTCGTATGACTTATGTGATTTTTTATAACTTATGGAAATTATTATAATACTTTTATAGTTTATAATACTTTGATAATTTAAAATCATATGAATTTTATAATCAATATAAGACATTTCCATGAATTGTTTATGACTTTTCCCTCTCATTTAACTTTCACTATCATTATGTAAAACTTACAAAGTCTTATGAGGGTGTCATAATATTTTGTGGGACTTATACACTCAATATCTTTTTAATTTTTAATACAATAAGAATCTAAAATTATTAATAGAGGAAATTATTATTTAATGAATGCATACATATGACTTTACATTTTTTGTTTAAAAAATTAGGAACCAATAAGGAAGAAGATTCATGATGCGAAAACTCCAGTCAAACCACATATAGGAAACATGATCTCATTTAAAGAGGTTGTAGATCATGAGAGAATTAAATTAGAAATAAAGGATATTAAAATATTGGTGCATAAGAGTATTTAATTTTTCCAACTCAGTCAAGAACATGAGGAGGAGTAAAATGTTGCATATTCTACCAAGAGAAATCGAGAAGGTAACTGCATATGCATGGAGTTTCCCCAAATGGGATTTAGAATTCATCGATATTTGAAATATTTTTCACACTATTTCAAGAATGATATAAGAGAAATAAACTAAATAAAAGTGGTAGGGGAGAGAAGATATCATCTGGATAGTTCACACTACAGCTACAATTTTGGGCAGGGAGGAAGAAAGAGACAAAGATGATATAGGATTTGATTTATCAATGTGTGACTAAAATTCAAGGAGGATGTGGTTAGTTGAGACCCGATGACCATTCACTTCTGAGCTTTTATAATTTATTAATATATTTTTTATTTTTTCGAAACTATATTTCTAAATGAAGGTGGTAATTCTCTTTATATAATGCACTTTCTTCTAAAATATTCTAGTTAGATGAAAAATTTGTGAAATCAATGTGGTTGTTTACTCTATTTAAATTCCTTAAGAAAGGTCTTACCTTTGATCATATTTTGTTCAACCAGGTTAAATTTCTTAGAGTTCATTGAGAAATTGGATGAATTGCATAGGATTATTACACCCATAATAATGTCTTCGAAATGTTTTTAGGTAGACTTAGGTGTTTACCTAGAGGTATTTGGGTGGAATTTATGAAATTAAATTTGGTAATATTTTTAGACAATGGAAGAGGGACCATTAAAAGGGTTAAAACTTGTCTACTACTATTTATTTTAAATTTATTTCACACTCATTTTCAATCCAATTTCCCTTTTTATTCAAAAAAATCAATCTATCATTTACTATAATTGAATTGTTTTATTTCTTATTTAATCATTTCATCAAACCCATCAAATAATTATTTTTTTAATTTAAAAAAATAAGAAATAAAAGTGGATTTTTTGAAACTTTTCCTCAATCCTTATTTAGAGGCATCCCTGAATCTATTATATTGCATTATTTAGGGGATAAAATTTTGAAAAGGGGCATATGAAAAAACTACTTCTTTCATAGAAACATTAATATAAAAATATAGATGAAAGTAAAAGAAAAAAACATTAATATAAGAATCTATAAGAAGGAATATTTCTTTTCTAAAGAGTTTATAGTGATGTTTTCATTGTTCATTAAATTATAATGCTTAATATTTTATTCAATGTTTATATCAATAATTTTCCCTCAATACCCTCTTGTTCTAGTAGAGATTATCCTAAACTGAGACCTCTAAATATAGGATAATCTCTGTTAAAATATGGATATGATTACTCTTTTTCACATATCACCACCTCAATACTACACCACCAAATATTTTATTAATGTGCTTAAGGATAATAGAAAATATAAACAAAAGGATGGATTTGGTTATAGAGAAATCAGGGAGATCATACACAATAATCAATTTAACTACTGCTAAAATTCCTGGATAAAATAAACTATTTCATTAAATTATAATAAACTCAATAAAAAAACTCCCTCTATTGAATAACAATAAGGTTATTTCTCTATTTTCATGAATATAAGAATCAAAAGGGATAAAATGGAAGAGATAAAAATGAGATAAGTAAAAAAGAAAATATAAAACTTATACATTATAAAATGTTAAATAGTGTAATAGAAAATTCCCCCATAGAGACTAAAAATGTATAACTCCTTTGAAATTAATCAGTTATACAAATTTATAGGCAAGAGGGGTGACTAGATTCAATCCAATCTATCTTTATAAATTTGGTAAATTTTAAGCCCATTTGGATAAATATAAGAATGTTTTAATTTCTGAAATTGTTCCAATTTTTGTTATATGTTATCCCAAAAAAATTAATATTCACTTTTCACATGTTTCCAAAGTTATGATTGAATTTTTAACTAAAACGTTTCTATCTTGGAATACCATATAAATTCCAATTCTCTTGTTTCGAATGAACTAATGACCTCAAAAATGGTAAAATATGGAGAAACCATAGATAAATAAAATTTTATTGGCCTATTCACTATATTATTTTAAAATTTAAGCTCATTTAGAATAATACTTTTTGATATATGATCTCATAATCAAGATTCACCAAAAAAAATAATTGATTTTCAGACCTTGCTGGAATGCTTCATTAAGGACATCTATGATTATATTCAACTTTTGTTCCAATTTAATGATTGTAAACCAATAATAATGAAATTATATATGAAAGTAAATTCACAATTTATATTATTTCAGAAAATTTAACGTTTAAAATACTATATTGAATAAAAATAGAGAATTAATTTATTTTTATATTAAAGTGAAAATTATTCTTAAAACATAAAAATTTTACAATTACCAATAAAATAATAATTTGGTGGGATTAAAACATTAAATTGTATAATTAAAAGTATAATAATATGATCTTCATAAATATCTAACACTTGAAAATTTCACAATTTGGAAATCATCAAATATCAAAATTAGAATCCACCCTAAAATAAAAAGTGATAAAATTTCCAAGATATTTTCAAAAAGATAATTTCATAATGAATCATCTAAGAAAAAATAATTCCATTTAATTTTATTATCACATATTCAAAATTTTTCAACCCCAAAAATCCATCCACTACTTGATTATAACTTACCTCACATGAAAATTCATGTCCCTCTTTATTCAAGAGAAATTTAATTTGGTGTTATGTACATATTTAGAAAATGCATGTATCACCATAGTCTTGTGAAATTTATTATCTATCCACCCCATGATATATAATAAATTTTTCAATCTTTAGAAAATTTCATAGTTATTTTTGTGGCTTCGTTTTGGTAGGAAAAAACATTTGAAAATTCAAGTATGAAAATAGGAGGTCGAAAAATTTATTATAATGCATGAATATTCAAGTTAAAACAATGAAAATACCTCACTGAATTCTACTTAAAATTTATTAGAAACTAAGCCCCCTTTTTAATTGCATGGAATATGAGTTAAATAATGAATGTAATGAATGATTTCATCTTAGTTACCTTTTTGAAAGAAGTATTTTTTTCCTGGAAAATGAGATGATAAATAAATGAAATGAAAAATCACACATGTAATCCCAATGAAAATTCAATCTCATATACATTTTTTCCATTTTTATCTTCCACTTTTTTTAAGATTATGATGATATTAATGATGTAAAATAATCAATGACACATGTTCAGTTTTTCTCCATTACCCATAATAATAGAACACATGTCAAACCACACTATAAGGAATTTATTCCCAAAAAACACACTATAAAGGCCCTTCACCCACACTCAAACCCAAAATACCCTTTCTAAATATTAATCGTGAATGTAGGAATGTAAAAATTAGATTGTAATGTGGCTAAACCAGTGAATAAATGTTTTTTATTCTATAGGATAAACAAGGGTAAATATGATCAACATGTTTCATTTTTGAAGTATGGATAGCCAAAAAAATCTCAATCATATCAAAAACATTTTTTGAAATAAAAATATTTTCAATTGAAAAAATACCAAGTTTTGGTTCTCAAAAAATACATTTATTTCTAAATAATATAAGGTTTTTCAAATCAATATATTAATGGAATTTAAAATATATCACATTAAAATAAATAACTTTTGAGTTAGTTAATCATTATCTTCGATTTTAAAAAAAAATTCAAATTCATAGAAGTTTTTAAAAATAAATTTTTAAGATAAAATACCACATAAAAAATAATGTAAAATAAATTATTTCAAAAATTGTGGAATCCATCTCAAAATAAATTCAAAGGTGAAATCAGAAAAAAGAATATTAATTGAAGCTCAATGTTCATAAAAAGATGGAAAAACTGCTAATCCCGTTGAAATTACCACCACACTTAAATCTAACCACCTTTTATTTTAACTCAAGAGATTAAAAGAGAAAAGGGTCATAAGAAAAATAAGTAAAAAATAATACATGTTTTATTTAGAATAGTGGAAACTTTAAGTTATTCTCTTATTTACTTCCAAATTAAACCTACCATAAATCAAGAAAAAAACATAAAAAATTGAAAAAAAATAATGAAAAATAAAGATAACATGGGTGGAAATAAAATGGAAATAACTTGTTCTAAACCCACCAAGTGGGTTTTATAATTTTAATACCACTGGTCATGTAGTTAATATATTTTATCCTCAAAACAAAGTTGGATGGGGTTTCTTTCTCAAGAATGACCAGATGTCAAATATCCTAAAATCTATAAATGGATTCAAGGAGTGGTAACCCCAAATGAAAAATAGAAATTACCCATCCTCTAAAAAATAAGAAAGAGAGAGATGATACTGTGAAGCTGGAAGATAATATTTAGGTTCTCCTTGTCAATATATATTGTTCCCCTCCCCAAATTAAGTACTCACTTTAGTTTTTATGATGTTTTCACAATAATATAGACTTTTCATGGTCTTATTTTTCATTTAATTCCATAACAATCTCATCCTCGATGATGGGAATTTCATTATTATCATTTACAAGGCATGTATTGTAACAACCCAGAATCCACGCTTCTAGAACCTATGTTAAAAACATAATATTTTTATTTTTATCTCTAACACCCATAAATGTCACCCAATTTCAACCATATATAACTATGAATGTAAAATGAAGTATTGGATCACTTTCATACTAAAGGGACTCTTAGGGTTATTGTTATAGAGAATTAGGAAAACTTTTACAAAGCTTGTAAAATGAAACTACCGGTCCATGAAAATATATATCATCTCCAAAATTTTCTTAACATCTATCACCCTTATTAGAAATATTATACGTAAAACATTTCTTTATATCTTGGGGAAAGGAAACATAAGAAAATAGTGATCTCATTTTCTCAGTAAGTATAAAATTTTGAGATATCAATTGATGATCATATGTAATCATAAAATAAGCATAAGGTAATGAGATCCTAATCAGAAAAAAAAAGTTAACATGTAATTTGAAAAAAAAATAAACATTAGTTATGGAAAAAAATATCATGACCTGACCCAAACTGGGGATCAAGTCACAACTACCCTAAGCCCACTTCCATATGCATGGGGTGGAAATAGGCATTGAAAGAAATATCCTAAATGGGAGTTATTTTCATAATTTACCTATATTCACACACCTGATCATCTCAATGCATAAGAGTATGGGAATAATAACAAAAAGAATAAATGACTATAATTTAAACCAAGTATGAAAACCCACTAGGGTGTACAAGGGTTCAATAGTGTAAACTGAAAAATTAGAATGTAAGAATACAAATCCAACCATAAAGATGTCCCAACCTAAAAAAAACTAGAAAGTAAGAAGTTATAAGAGATCTCAGTTACTGATATCCAAGTTGTTACCACCATATATAGTCCAAACACTAGGTATACCTAAGCTCCTTTGAAGTCATTGTTGACCAGTACATCGTCTGCATAGGACATGACATGTATGGGAAAAGACCATATAGGAGTGATTATATACATACCCAGTAGTACACCACAAAAGATTAAGGGGTATAAGTAAGAGATACAATAGGAATAGATAGACAGTGGATAGTAAATCGACAATAGACCAACCCAAATCAAGAAGGTAACCTCATCCAACCATAGGGGGCTCAACTCGTCATATAGGTGGAATACACCTTGCGTCTCCACCACCCATAGTAGCAGAGTAACAAGATACATCAACATGGGTATAGATGTGTGTGTGTGTGTGTGTGTGTGTGTGTCTATATATATATTCAATCCAAATAAACCCAAATGATAGAGAAGGATATCTTTATCTCACAGCCTATCACATGAAAGGAATTACAATGGTTTTAGAATTCCTTCAATGATGCCCAATATCTTGTGTGTCTAAATAATAGAAAACATCCAAGTCAAGACACACCTCACTATTGTGATGCACAGTCAAGGGAAAAAAAATATTTAGATAGAGGAAACATTACCTAGTACAATAATATGGTTCCACACAATATATATCTAGAAAACCCATTCCTTGTACCATTATGAGGGTGCCAATATGATGGTTGAGGACCCATGTATAGTCTTTGAAGGAGGATTCAACTTTGGTAATCGAGGACCTATACCCTGACACCATAGGAGGGTTCCAATCAGATAACAGAGAGAGAACCCATGCGCATCCTAGCTAGAGGGTTCCAATCTAGTAGTCAATGACCCATTCCTGAATCTATGGGAGGGTTCCACTCAAATATCAAATAGAGGACCCATTCCCAACATATCTACAGGGTTCCACGATATGATTCAATGAACCATGACCTGAATTAAAAGGAGGGTTCCACTCAGATAATTGAGAGAGTACACATTCCCAACCCAACAGCAGGGTTCTAGTAGAATAGTTAGTCGAGGACCCATTCCTTTCCCAGTGGGAGGGATCCACTTGAAGAGTATATAGAGGACACATTCCCAATCCGTCTAGAGGGATCCACTCTATAGATAGGTAGAGGACTCATTCCTTATCCTAGTTGGAGGGTTCAACTCTACAAGCCTTTGTCGATCCTATGTGATCAATGTTGTCTTTGAGAATCACCTAAATAGGTGTCATGCCTAGAATAAATTTCATATTATCTAAAAAGACACTATAGAATCCACCATCACATTCTACAAATAAAAACATTTAGGATAAGATATATTCAGTCTAATTTTTTAGTCTAAATGAAATAGATTCGAGATGTTAAAGTATCCTCAAAATGATTTAATGGGTACATGGTGTGTATGGGCACCCACACGATGTTTAGTCCCACTCCATCCCTTGGTCAAGTTCGTAGAAGTGCATGGATCCTAAATAGTGTGTCACTACACTATATTTAGGGACTCTACTGTTCTATCCACTCATGGTCCTTGTACGTGCTCCATGGTCGTGTCCATATATCCATACCATGTCTATGTAATTTGAAACATGATGTGTGTCTGGCTATTCTAGTTCCCATGTAATTCGGGATTACAAGGTGAGTCCTCCATCACAATTTCATCTGGTGTGTGGGGTTCACACATATTTTTTGATACTTATCTTTCAAAAAACCCTTTGCTCTGAAATATAGGTGTCATACATCGTGTGTTCTTTTGAACAACATGGTGTGTAGTCCTGATTTTTCAGGAAGTTTAGATCTGGTCTCTGTACTTCATATCTAACCTTCTTGTTTTCGAATATGGCCTTGGGTCATCTATAAAGTGGTGTATATAAATCTAACGGGTGATTTCTTCTCATCTGGTGGTTGTAAATCAGTATCTGGTTCGTCCGCATATATCATGTGCACCTTTTGCGTATTCAGTTTTTTTTAGCATTGATGATTTGGATTTTGGTCATTAAAGAGATCACCCACTACCAAAAAACCAACTAAAATCATCCTTTATTTTCTGATCCATCCCTCTCACATGAATCTATCAAGAATCTGAGGATCTGATAGGTTCACTCATGCTTGAAAATATCAAACTGATACTTGTAGGCTGATCGATGATGAGAGTGAAGAATTTGGGGGGGAGTGACACAATAATTTTTTTTTAAATATTTGTATAAAAGATATTATACAATTAATACAATTGTGATATCCATGGTTAGAAAACAGTTGAATAATCAATTAAATTACATCATGTGGGTGCAAGAAATTTTCCACAATTCTCACATATCAAGAAAGAGATTGATCTTGATCCACAATTTAATAAAATAAAGACAAATCCAAAAAAATGATGAGTCCTACCTATATATTGGATAATTTTTCATTTAATAATGTTCTCTCCAATGATTTATTAGATAAATTTAATTTTTTTCTCTTCTATCTGCTTCAATCCAGAGTTCCATAGTTTCCTTATTTAATTCTCCAATGGAAGGAGTGGAAGAATACTCTCAATCCTCTTGGGGTTTATGCAGCTAACCTTGGAGGATTATCCATAAATATGTACTTATATACAATTTAATATATTTCTATTTAATTTAATAAATAAAATTATTTATTTATATAACAAAACTCACCCTCCCACAGCCTCATTTACCTAAATGCCTCACACTGACCAATTTTAGTACACACCTATATTAAACATCACATTCCAGACACAACAGTGTTCTCAAATTTATGATCTGAACTCCCATTTAATATTTATCTAGTTTTTTTAAGTCATAAAAGGAAAAAATGGGTCTCTACATTATCAACCCATTCAAGATTTCAATCCATGAAAAGTAAAACTACACAAATATCTTAGGATACTGAGTCTTCATCTGACTCTCCCATTCCTAGGAGCTCTCATGCACTCTCCCATGCTTTCATAGTACATGAACCATGGGTATTTTCCATCTACATATGTTTTTTTCCTCTAGATCCTCTATCACCATTTGGTGCTCCACAAAGGTGAATTTTTCCTCAATTTGTAGCTCCCCCTAATCAATATCATGTGCGGGATCACTCACATGTATCCTTAGTTGTGATATGTGGAAGCTTTCATGCACCGAATCTAACTATAGAAGTAGGGAAAGATGGTATGAATCCTCACCAACCATCTACAAGATCTCAAATTACCCAATGAACCTCGAACATTGTTTTCATCCCCATACAAATATATACAATCCTCATTGTGGGGAGACACTCAAAAAAACATGGTCTCCCTATTCGAACTCCAAGGTCCTATAATAGAGATTTTTGTAATATTTTTGCATGCTCAGAGATATCATTGTCCACTAGAAAATGACCTAGACCTTCTTCATTATCACCTACACCAATTCTCGACCCACAATATATGTCTCACAGATCTCTTTCTAACACAAGGTTTAACTAAATGGTATAATTTATAGGGCCTAAAAAGGTTCCATGTTGATACTTGAGTGGAATCTATTATTGTTAACAAACTCCACCCAGGGAAAGTGATCCTCCAAACTCCTACCAAAGTCCAACATGGAATCTGTTAGCATATCCAACAACACTTGGATAGTGTGATCAGTTTTCCCATCTTTCTAGGAGTGAAATCCTATAATCATATTCATCTGGGTCTTGATTTCCTCTTACAGACCTCTCCACGACCATGATATGAACTAAACATGACGATCACAGACAATAGTTTAGGGAACACCATGAAGGCGAACAATCTCCCACATTTACAACTTCCCCAAACTCCCCACCGAACTCCACTCCCAGGTGGTATAGAAGTTCACTGAATTATTGAGTTGGTAAAATATCACCCAAATTGTTTCATCTACCTTCTATATCTATGAAATCAATATCATTAAGTCCATGGATATTCCATAACACTTCCACACTATGGTCTCCAAGGGCAGCAAAACCTTCTAGAACTTGGTACTCATCCTTCACTTGATGATAGGTGACTCATCAAGAAATTAACATATCCACGCTCTAAATCATGTCGGACCACGAAAACTACCACTAAAGGTATCCCTACATCTTCCCCAAACTGGGAAGTACAACTAAAGGATATGTGTGGAACTCTCTCATCGCCTCCTCCCACATCAGGATCGGGACCACCATTCATCCCTAGAAAATGATGAAGTGATTCCCACCATCAAAATATCCATCTGGTGAATCTACTAAGGATTTCAGATTTCACAAGACCTCATAGTAGATTTTTACGTCTATAACTCTCTCACACACTCAAAAAGTGAAGGATTCAACACCATTAACTGAAGAAAATTTTAACCCTCCTACTCCACCAGTCACATCTATAAGGATGCCAATTGTCTAAATCCTCATGCACCAAGAGAGCTAGGACATCATACTAAGGAAATATTCTATCACACCTCTCTTCCCTAGAGTATATACTATCTCAAAGTCATAGTTTTATCAGAACTCCAACCAGAGCCACTATCTCAGGTTCAAATTTATTTGAATGAAGGGTTACCTGATACTCTTATGGTCTAAGTAAACAAAAAAGTGATCTACAAGAAGATAGTGTCTTCACATCCTCAGTGTGAAGACTAATGCTTCCAGATCTAGGTCGTGAGTCACATAGTTCTTCTCCTAGGGTCTCAACTGCCTCAATCCATATGTGGTAAGTTTCTATCTCTACATCCATATGTATCCAATCTCGAATCTTAATGTATCACAATACACTATATACTTCATGCTATCCTCTTGTATTCTTAACCCAAGAGCACTCATCAACCTTATCCTCGACTCCTCAAAGGACCTCTGGCACTAATCAGTATAATTAAATGGATTCCCTTTCCATGTCAATATGGTCAAAGGGGATGTAATCCAACAGATGTTTTCCACAAATATCATATAGTACCCAGATAAGGCAAGAAAAATCATCACCTATGAAATTATCTTGTGTGGCTCCCAACATATCACCGAATCAATCTTCATAAGGTCTAAGACTCAATTATGATTAGAAATGAAATTCCCTAGGGAGTAAATTATGAATCCAGAACAAGAACATTGAGTACTTACCATAAACTCAGTGCACTAAAAGAATATATATAATCATCCTAAATTAATTTTCATGATCATCCTATGATGAAAAGTATATAAGTATGACGTCAATGATGAAAACCAAAAACTAGTCCAAGTATGGTTGAAAATTCTAGTTCATAAAATTCATAAACATGGTGGGGTCATTTTTCACACCAAAGGGAATCACCAGGAACTCATAGTGTCTAAAATGATATCAAAATGATAGCTTCAAAGTATCAGCCTCATGAACCCTCAACTGGTGATAGCCGGACCTAAGATTGATCTTCGAGAACCATCTAACGCCTCAAATATAGTCAAAGAGGTTTTCAATCCTCAATAAGGGGTATTTTTCGAAATCAACAAAATCTCATAATATTTTTTCATGAACAATAATGGCGCTCCTAAGGGGGACAAACTGGGCCTGATAAAACCTTTCTCACGATGGTCCAAAAATTGCAACTGTACGTACCAGAGCATGGTAGGTGCCATATAATATGTTGTAGAATATATCGGAGTGGTCCTATGATGAAAATAAATGCAAAACTCCATAACCCTCATTAGAGGTAGTCCTATAACATCTTTGGGTATGATTCACATAAATGTTTTCTGCAACTAAAGGAATCCAGATGCCTAAAGAGCCTCATCACCAAGGGATATAATCATCAACTAATGGGTGATGGGATAACCACTTACTCATAGAACCCACTTGTCCCCCTATAATATCTCACTCGCTCGTAAAGGTAAATCTCATCCCATTAAGGTGAAGGAATTTGACTCATCTATGGTGAAATTTAATATAGGCTCAGACCATGGACAACCAATCCATACCCAAGATGAAGTCATAGGGTTCCATAATGATGACCAAAAGCTCCAACATGAACCTATCTCCACTAACAAATAAATTTCACCACCGGTAGATAAAATATAAAGAATAAGCAATCCATGTAGGAACCTCAAGATTGAGTTGTTGGAATAAAGTCTCAAATGCGAGCCCTAGTTATTACACCATGTGTATAGAGATGAAGGAATGAATCACACATGCATCTATTAATACTAAGAAAAGAGTAAAATAAACACATATCATTCCTCTGATCCACTCATGCACCATTGGGTCATAACACCCCATCACCTACAGCTATCCACGGTCCCGACCACTGGCTCCATGAGACTAATGTTGGGAACCTAGTGGTGGTGGTGGAAGGATTTCATAGCACATTTAAAAACCAATAGCTCCTTGTCTAAGAGATCCAAAAAAACATCTACTAGATAAACCACTCTAGGTTCCTCCCTACACTCTCTGATGATATCGTTGATGATGGTGTTTCCTCTATTTTGGCAGTCCTTCTGCTATCTACCTATGCTCCTCAGTATGTCTAGTCAGGAAGTCATGTTCCATGTGACATCACCCACCACAATTATATCATATCACCTCCCTAATATTCCTTGGTCCTCTGTGCTACCCCTGACCACACGCATGAGCCTGATCATGGGAAGAATTCCTGCATAGAGATCCTTTAAACCGATGTCTGCTAGCTGATGAAGACAACTCATCCCTATGACACCCACTGTCTACTCCATATTCTTGATTTCCCTATGAAAGGAAACTCTCTATCACTAATGAATGTTCCAATACACTGATATAGGTGGGGATTCACAAGGGAACCACGTCGACACAAATATCTCTATTGAATCCCAGCTCAAACTTCCATACTCATAAGTATCCATCTCAGATCACGAAAAGGGAGTTCCACATAATGTCCATGAACCTCACAGTGTACTCAGGCACTATAATCCCTCCATGTTGAAACTTTAGATTCTCAAGGATATAAAACAATAACAAATAGAAGGGGTAGTACTCCTTAGGAAACCTCTATGGGAATTCATCCCATTACAGTGTCAACTCATCATGTATCTGGGTAAATAGACTCCACCAGTGCCCAGATGCTCTATAGAAAAGGATACCTACCACCACAACCACCTAATTTTCCAGTGTCTAGATGATCCTGAATACATGGACCACCTAATCTATCTAATCCTCTAATAATTGATGATATGGCTCATTTTGGAACCTCACTGTCCTCTGGCAATAGAACTCGCGAAGTACAATAATCTTGTGCATATAATCATCCTACTCGCCTAGTATGATCTGTTGCTCGATAGGTGAGGGTTCTTCTACCTATCCACCTGGAGGAAGGATCTCATGGTATAGACAATGAAAAAAGGACACAACACTCATCGGATTGTCATCATGTTTCAGAACTGGTATCCTAGCTAGCTATCATCACGGAGGCATCCTGAAAATATAATAAAGATGTACCAATATCTGATGAGCATATATATATATATAATGTGGATATAACTTAAAAATTATAGTCATATAATCAATCCAATATGATGAATGTACCATTGATCCTTACAACCAATATCTCAGTATGCCGAGTCAACAACTAGGTAGTCAATGTTTTGGTGAATGGATACATTGGTGGTTCGTACCATCATTGGATTCCCAGGCCTGAGAGCCTCACTCAATACACTTTGGAATTGTTTCCATAAATACCAACCAAATCCATCTAATGGGACTACACCAAATATTTTCCCAAGTAATGAACTGATTTGATACCGATCTTTCATGACGCCACCCAGACCAGGGATCAAGTCACAACTACCCCAAACCCATCTCCATAGGCCAGGGGTGGCGATAAGCACCAAAAGGAATATCCAAAATGGCATGAATTTTCCTAATGTATCTTTATACACACACTTGACCATATCAATAAATAAGTGTAGAGGAATAATAATAAAAATGCAACAGTTAGAATGTAAACCAATCATGAAAAACCTCTAGGGTGTAGAGGAGTACGACTGTATAAACTATAAAAGAAGACATGGAAATATACACCCAACCATAAATATGCCCCAAAATAAAAAAACTGGAAAGTAAAAAAAGTTTCAAAATAATATAGATTTGTATACATAAGTTTTGACCTTCATATGAGGTCCAAACACCAGGTATCCCTAAGCTCATTTCAAGTCACCATCAACCACTTCGTCATCTTCATAAGGCACAACATGTGAGGGAAAGCCCATTTAGGGGGGAGTATATACATACCTAGTGCGACTCTCAAAAATAAGAAGGGAGATCAGTAAGAGATATAATTGGAATAGGTAGATAATAGACATTAAACAGACAACAACTCAACCCAAATAAATAAGGTAACCTCATCCAACCATGGGGGGGGGGATCAACAAATCATGTTGGTGGACTACACATCGAATATCTACCACCTAGAATAAGAGAGTAAAAAAATAAAACAACATGGATATATATATATATGTACTAAAACTAAAGAAACTCGATTGAGAATGAAGGATATCCCCATATCATAGCCCATCCTAGGAAAAGAGTTTCAAAAATTCTATAAGTACATCAGTGATGCTCAGTATCTTGCATGTCATCCCGGTAGAAAAAATTCCATTCAAAACTTACCTTGTCTATGTGTCTTAGAGTTGAAGGGAAACAAATTCTAAATAGGGTACCAATGCCCTGGTAAAAAAGGAGGGTTTCATTCAGTTTATAGCTAGAAAACCCATTCCATTATCTGGCATGAGGGTGCCACTCTGATGGTTGAAGTCCCATGCCCTGTCTCCATAGGATAGTGCCACTCAAATAGTCAAGGACCCATTTCTTAAATCCATATGAGGGTTCCACTCTGATAGAAGATAGAGGACCCATGCCCATCCCAACTAGAGGATTCCACTCTAGTAGTCGAGGACCCATTCCTTGACTCCACAGGAGGGTTCTACTGTAAATGAATATAGAGGAACCATGCCTAGCCTAGCTAGAGGGTTCCACTCTTGTAGTCAAAGACCCATCCCATAAATCCAGATGAGGGTGCCACTAGGACAGCAGATAGAGGACCCATTACCATTCTAACAGGAGCTACCCACTCTAATAGTTGGTCAAGGACCCATGCCATTCCCAGTAGTAGGGTGCCACTTGAAGAACATATAGAGTAACCATGCCTAACCCAAATGGAGGGTTCCACTCTATAAATAGATAGAGAACCCATGTCTTGACCTAGAAGGATGGATTCACACAATAATCCACTGGTGATCATGAGTGATCACGGTCATCATAGATCATCACATAAATAACATTCATGCGTAGAAATGTTAGCCAAACTAAGATTAATATCCTAATATGGGGATGAATCAGGGTATGATAGATTAAAAAACTGCCTCTTCGGATATTGTTTCTTCATTAAACAAAAAACTCTTATCTCTTCTTCCTATAGAAAGATATGAATAGAAAATAAATCATTCATGAGAAATGGTGATTTTTACTTGGTTCACTATCACTGTGCTACATCCAAGGAGCATACAAGGGTCACTCCATATGTCTCTTTTTTTGGATCAGTGTCAGTGGAAAGGAACATCATCTTCCTCTTCCTTTACTCACTACTCTTATAAGGGATCAACTCACAGTTTATGGAATTGTAAGTACCTTTATTTTCATGAAATCATGCATCCAAAATTGTAGATAGATTCTAGGTTGAAGTCCCTTTTTCACCCATAGATGAAATTCAATTTTCCATGAACTGTTAGTTTTTTGGAAATTACATTGACAAATTGTTCCTTTGAGAACTTCCTTGAGTCCTCCATGAACTGTGCTGCACCATGTAGTGAAATTATTTTGTGGAAAAATTCTCCTTCATGGACTATATCTCCTATGTGGATTAATTATCCTTTACATAACACTTCTCCATAGAATACCATACCTACTTCATGGATGGATTATTCCTCTATGGACCAGATATACATTCGCAGACCGTTTCTCATCTACAAACTGCCTTTGATTCCATAGACCACATCACCACCATGGATCCTTTTTTTAGGAGTTGTATAACCCCACAAAATATTTTCACAGAATCTACCCTCATGAACTCTTCTCTTTCACAGACTTCCTTTTGGACTTCTTTCAGACTTGGACAAAATCATCCCACAATAATGGTATTTTCTAATGAAAATAAATCTATGTAATATTGGGTTCAGTGGTACTCGTATAGGAAAATATATCCAAAAAATAAACTAATCCATTTTACTTAAGTCTATGATGTGATACAGCCTTCACTACATACTGATCTCCTCACACGAACTATTTTATCTTCGTGGTTCGTGTACCATCTTCATTCCTTCACGGTGGCCGATCTATTTTACAAACAAATCCATTAGTGGATCCTTAAATCACCTCCTCATTTTCAGGAACAACGAGCCATCCCACTTACCATAAGACTTCCATAAATGTCTTCCCTCCCACAAAACACAGCCCTTTCCATGAACCATTTTCCCTATACAGTCTGTGTACCACTCTTCACAATCTGCATAGAGCTACTATGTGCAATCCTTAGTTTGTTGACTTCCAAAGGTTTTTCTACATACCACCTTTTGTGGTCCACAAATTTTCTACTCCTATAAAGAAAATATTTCTTTTCCAAAAACAAACATTGGATTTTGAGACCCAAAAAATTGGAAAACACATGGAAATTGTGCCACCGTAAACACCGGCTTCACTAAACACCATCCATACTCATTCCTGGTCATCTAGATTTTTCAAGGAACACAATCAAACCTAAAAACACTGGGAGGACTCATTGAATTATTTTTTCCCAAAAATGTACCCCTTTTTGTTTTTTGACAATTATTCTCAATTTTATATAGCATTAAATCTTCTTCCTTCTTCTATTAGCATTGGCTTCTTATGATTAAGACAGCGATCAAGGGTTTACTCACCACATACTCTAAACCCACATGAGAAATTATAATCATAATAAACAAGAGTATAATGTAAATTTCATCAATGAATCACTTAATTTTATTCTAAAACTACTCTTATGATTTCATCATGAATCTCATATATCATGATATGTATCATTTGATCGAAACCTTTAGCATCGTCACATTTAATACTCCCCCTACATCGATGCTCCCCCTAATAGCCTCAACTCCCCAAAACTCGATACTTCACCTGTCATCTTCTCCACATGTCTTAAATAAGACATTTTGTACCATTGAATAGACACATTTCCCCCCCCCCTTTATCAATGAACCCAAAGGTCACTTCATTGTTTTCTGCAATAGGGGTAAAGAACACACATCACTACAAAATGTAAAAACACACCATACCTCAGGGAGATGGGGTCCCAAAACCACACTTTTTTAACTATGTGGAGTCAACTAATCTCTCAGAGTTGGTCGATGTCTTTCAAATTATTCTTTGGGTAAGGCCATTGTCTGAATTTCCACAACCTGTAGTAATGTAGGAACATAATTCCACATCACAATCCCTTGATCCACCTTCTCCTTGATAAAATGATACTTGATTTTAATGTGATTTTTCCTTGATTGATGAACTATATTTTTTCTAATATTTATATCTCTTGAATTGTTGTAATGGATTCTGATAGGATACATCACATCAACTCTCATATCCCCAAGCTGTTACATCATCCACAATAATTGTGTGCATGCTTGAGTAGTCATAATATATTCAACTTCTACAGTGCTCAAAGAAATTAAATCTTGTGTCATTATTAGCCAATAAATACACAATTCTATAATATAGTATGCACCACCTAATTTATTTTTTCTATCATATATTGAACCATCCCAATCTTCATCTATATATCCCAATAAATCTTTCTAAGATTTTTCATTATACATAAAACCAAAATCCATCATGCCCTTGATATATCGAAGTATTGTTTTTTTGACAAGCATTTAAGTTTACTTGGAATTTCTTTGACATCATTCTACTTTTCATGCAGAAAAAAAATATCAGGTCTTATCACTATCAAGTACAATATATTTCCAATGAGTTTCCTATATTCTGTGACATTGACTATAATGCCTTAATCATCGCAGGAACTTTTCATCTGGTTATCCATAAGAGTTTTCATATCCTTGGAATTATCCATTAAAAATATTTTTATGAACCTACTTAGCATATGTGGATTGAGAAATGAATGTTCCAATCTTTCCTTGTGTCACCTTTAACCAAAGCGAAAATTCCAACTCACAAACCATCGACATTTCAAATTCACTTTTCATGAATTCGGAAAACTGTATTCATTTTTGGTTCATTCGATCCACAAAAGATTATTTCATCGACATCAACTAGAACCATCATCCTTTAATTACATTAATTATTGAAATATTGATTATAATTAACTCTACCATTCAAAAAACAAAGCTTTTTCAAAAACTTATCTAGCCTTGAATACCATGCTCTTGGTGCTTTCTTCAAACCATATAAATCCTTACTCATCTGAAAAACTCTATTCTGATCTTAATGAATGATAAAACTATCTTCTTACTCAATATACACTTCGTCCTCCAGAACCCCATTCAAAAATTCCAACTTGGCATCCATCTATAAAATATTGAACCTTCATTTCACTGTTATGGCCAAGAATAATCTGATTGTTTCTAACCTCGCAATAGGTGAAAATTTCTCATCAAAATCAATGCCCTCTATCTAGGAGTATCCTTTTCACACTTGACATTTTTTTTTCAAATAACTAGTTCATCTTCATTCATCTTATTATAAAAGACCCATTTAGTCTCGATGACATTCTTATTTGTTTTCCTTGAAACAATCTCCCATGTTTGATTCTTCTCAATTTGGTTAAGATCTTAATTCATAGCCTGAACCTAATTCTCATCTATGACTACATTATCGAAACAATTAGGCTCTATCTTTGATAAGTACCATTATTTCTATAGATTCATCATCTTTCTTGTTGGCACTGGAGCTGTCTGATAACCAATTATGTTTTGTCTATCAATTTCTTCTATTCCCTTCTATCTTTGTGCAGATACTAAATTATTATCATCCTTTTGATTAATTTAATATTTTTTTGAACCAGCCTCTAGAACTAGAACATCCCATGATCTTCCTATACTTTTATCATTATCCTCCCAAGACTAATCATTTATTTGCTAAATATTTTTCTCATTATCCATAATAGTTACATCATGGATTTAAATAACTTTTCCCAACTGGTTAATAAATAATATATATTATTTTATTTTCTTTAATCACCCAAAAAATATCCCTTTATCTCTATGTGATTCAAACTTCTGATGTATCTCCTTTCTGAGAATAAAACACTTACTTTCGAAGACTCGAAAGTACTTCAACATTGGCATATTTTCATACCATAACTCATATTAATTATTCTCTTATTTTTGACACAATAAATATCTATTTTATGTGTAAACTAATGTCATCGCTGCTTCTTTCCAGAACATCTCTAGTAGGTGTAATGTCCTGACTCGACTCACCTCTAAGACGGTGGTCAGACCGGTGGTTCACATGACCTGAGGCGTGTCTCCCCGTACACCAGAGGCTTCCGAATAGAAGAGAGGTTCTAGGGAGGTAATAATGGGGATAATATACCCTCTATCATAGTTTCACAGTGGTATAATAGAATATAAATATAAGACAAGTAGAAAAAGAAGTAAATAAATAAAAGGCAGCAGCATAAGACATATAGTAAAACTCAGATATCAGTGGAAGAATTAATATGGAAATTTAATAAAAAGGTTATAAAAACTAATTTCATGGTGATGATACTTAACTAAAATCAATAAATAATACATCATTACATGCAATACAGATCAATAAAAAAAGACACCAAATCCCCATGGGTGATCTCCATGAACATCCTAATCTTTAGCTCATTCCTTTTCTCCTAAACTCCATGTAAAAATAGAATAGGATAAGAAATCAATCATGGTATTCAATCCTATGAGTAAGAAAGGTCTACTCGAGAACCCTAGTGAAATTGAATCCATAGTTGTTTGTGAGATATAAATCTCAGTAGGATGGAACCACTGATATCTGGAGAAATCCATACAATGCGATACAAATTAATAAGTGCTCCATATTAAATAAATTTTGAGTGATAACAAGTTAGTAATAAAAACTTGTTCTGTATTCCTAAACAGACACCTTTCCCAAACCACCTTCTTCGGCCTAAGATGGAATTTAAAAGAAGGTACTTCTGAAAGCATAATATTTTTACCAGTGCCAAAAGTAACAAGGAACCGCAAAATATTTCACCCCAAATATTGTGATTAGTCTTAGGGTATAATTCCCATGTCATCACATAAGTATGATAACAAGAAATAGAGAAAAGTCACAAGTCCATGCTCTAATATAAATAGAATTAATAATTATAGCACAAGCAATTTTACCAAAGAAGTCATTCAATTCAATTCAACCAAATCTAGAGTTGGAGTCTGAGCTCGTCCCAAGGGTATCAATATGGTACATCCTTCAATTTATCCAATACTACCGAGATATTCTATGGAAACATTTGGAAAGACCAAGTATCACTCAAGGCATGGTTTATCATGAGTCCATCCTGGGTATTGAACGTAAGAGTTTGAGTATCACCTGAGACATGGCATATCTACATTTCCAATGGTTCCCTCCCCAATTGTCCCTTAGGGAACTAGTATCACTAATGAGTATATAGAAATATTGGGGGATCCCTTGTCTAGTGATCTTAAAACATCACTTCCCCATCACGTCGTGGTATAACCACTCAAGCACAGGAGTCTATGAGTCCTTAATATGGATCCCATGTTTTCATCCAGCCCGTATTAAGTGAACCATAGCATCCAAATCACATTTCAAGGAAAAAATCAATATATATGTCACATGGAAATCAAATATATAAATCATGCTATCAAACAAGAAATGTGAGCCAAAAGTTATTCATCTATCAAGTAAAACAATCCAATACATCAACATGGAATAAGGAAATTAGAATAAAAGTAAGAACGTAACAATTACATGACAATGTTATAATTTTAATATCCCAAGAGAAAAATATTAGAATGTTGATCAAGCAACTAAAACAGGGCATAAAAATTAGGCACTTTCATGAGAAATATAATTTAAACAAAATCACATGGAATCAATATGCCTTGAATGATAGGTTATCGATGACATTAAATGATAACAGAAAACAATCTTGTTTAAGAATATAATACAATTAAAACCATCATATTACATTTAAAACATAATTCATAAAGAAGAAAAGGCCATTTAGACTGGGCACACCCAAAGCAGAGTCCAAGAGGAAAGGTGAACACCCCGAATGGGTTTCTCCATAAGAAAAGGCGACAACCAGCATGATAGAACAAACCAAACAATTTAATAAGTGATAACATAGCATCATCAGAAGGTTGCGGTGAGTGTCACAAAGGCTTGAAATGACATAAGAAATTTAGTAAAGGGAAGAGGGTAGATTCCCAACAGTGGTCATTCTAATTACATGTTGAGCCATGAACTTAGTAGGTGTATTTGGTCATCAATCATTTTTCAAGGAAGAAACGTCTTTTAGAAATAACCAAGAAGGGTCATGTACAACATTCCTTTTAAAAATTATAATCTCAATCATAAATAGACACCAATACATTAGGGAAGTAAGGTATAAAATTCTATCACTACTTTTTTAGATAGAAGGAAGTGCACCTCAACAGAAAGGTTTTATTATAAAACCATGAATTTTCTTTTCAAACAATCATTTATTACATTTAATCAGTTCATAAACATTATAAAAGAAAACATTTAATCTAAAAACCATACTTATTTAATTTGAAAACTATGAATTGTTAGATAAGAAATTAATTAATTCATTACTAAAATTAAAGGGGCAAGGAAAGGGACCCAACCTCAATAGCAGAACCAATTTAATTTTAGTAATGAATTAATTAATTTTTTATCTAACCATTCATAGTTTTTAAATTAAATAATTATGGTTTTTAGATTAAATGTAAAAGCATAACCAATTTAACCTTTGTCACTTGACCAATTTATCAGCGACCACTGGGAACTGATCCACACACACGCACATACCTTCATATATATCCTTTGACCCAATTAATGTATTCCCCATACCATTAGAGAATACATGAATGAAGGATATATATATATATATATACCTAGATACATGTGTGTGAGGACCTCCAAAAGGGATCAAAACTTCCTTGAGAAAAAGAAAGGAATCCTAAATCATCCAAGGAACCAAAATTAATGCGGCAAGGACCAACTCACCTCAAATAAATAAACATGAACCATAAATAAATTAAAGACCCTAATTTGGATGGTTTAAAACCAATAAACATGAATAATACCTCACCTTGGATGGCGACGGCGAACCAAAACATCTCGAAAGGCTTTTCCTTCAGTAGCGGTTTCTGAAACACGAACGAAAAAGATCTGAGAGGCCATTATCATACCCTAAAACTAGAAGAAATAATTAAAACACAAATCAAACCCTAACCTATGTTTTTGGATGAACCTCACTGGGTGCTGAATGAAAATAAAACCACCAAAGCGATGGTGGAGAAAGGATCTAAGGATCATACCTTGACTTTTATAAGGGAATCCATGAAGAAACTGAAAGGAATCGACTGGGGACGGAGGGACCATGAGAGGAAGGTGCACGCTATAGGGGCTCGGCTAGGGGGTTATATCACATTGTAGAGAGGTCACGTCCAAGAAGGGTATGCGCCGTAGGGGGTCTAATCGATGGAGTTTGCGATGAGGGAGGTCACAGCCATAGAGGGTGCACTAGAGACAAGGTCGCAAACTAAAGGGGGGGGGGGCTGGTGCGTCACGGTCCAATAGGGTGAATAAAGGAAGAATCCATTCAATACAATTTAAACCAAAATTAGAACATATAATTATTATTATTATTATTATTAAATAATTAATAATAATTATATTATTATTATTAAAACCCTAATTATTATTTTCCCATTTAATTTATTTTCTATTTTAACATTAATTTAATTAAAATAACTTCTTTAAAAGAAAACACATAACAGTGGAAACCCTTAGAAGGAAAAAATTTTGACACTCGGTTTTAAAAATTATCTTCCCAGCTAACGAAAAAAATTATTTTCCTTTTCTTTTTTGTCTGTTTTAAAACATGGGACATTACAACCTTCCCCCTTAGATCTTATCATCCCCAAGAAGCTTATGGGAACAATGTAGATGTCACTTGACCTACAAGGGTCATGAGGTTTTATTCATATGGTCATGTTTCATCTCCAAATGACCAACGTACCTTACACTATCAACATTTATTATAGGACATTCCCTTATTAATTATAGTGATGCTGCTCACATGATTTTCAAAGTTGATAAAATTGTTAATTCTGCATTGACATAAAATACCAAGTCTAACCATCTTTTTATGAAAATCCATGGGCAACACAAACCGCACGCATCTCACCTGATAACATTCCAAAAACAACCCTTCATTTATTTCTCCATTGAACATGAGAGAAAATTATTTGATCCACTCCAACCGACTATTTAATAAGATGCTCGGTTTAGACCCCTGTTGTTTTTACCAATTGAATTGTGATGTCTTATTCAAAAGTATTTTGCATTCACCCTGAACATGTCCACTGAAGTCTATACTTGTCTTCGGGTGATATTCTTTGATTTAAGAATCAATAAGCCTGACAACAAGTCTGGGATAACCATGTATTGGAACTACATGAGCATCAGAAAATAATCTAAGGCAGTCTATACTCCACATTTACAAGTTAATCATTGGTACAAGGCTAAGACGTCTTTATTAGAGCATTGAATGATCCCTGAGAAAAACTAACCTAGTGGCCAAGTCAGAATAAATGGCATGTGTGCAAGAGTTCATTCAATTCATTCATACATGGGAATATAAAGGTCTCTCAAGACTAACCAAACTTTGATTAAAACCACACATTTTGTGTGAAACACTGAATGAAACAATAGAACAATCCCAAAAAAAATTAAATCATTAGTGTGGCATAAGAACGACGCTCTCTTAGTGTACCTAGATGATGTCAAGATAAGGGGAATGATTTTTTCTAAGCAAGATACACTAAGAGGATTGAATGGTTTCTAGTAAACTCACCCAAACTATAAAGAAGAACAGTCAAACCATAACTAATTGGCTCGCATTAAAGAAAACATGGCTTCACCAGCTGATGCACTATCATTAACCAATCTCTAAGCCTTTTCCACTTAAGGCATCTCTTGATCATTCAATATTAAGCACTATATTCAACCCAAAATCAATTTTGTTACTCAAGGTTTGCATACACCACCAACCACATCAACGTCATGTTGCCAACCAAGCACTGACACATTTTAAAGTTAACAAGACTCAGGTCATTTAAGTCAGACGAACCATTCACTAATGGTCATATTTGGTTTTTTTCTGTCTACATGGAAGGAAAAATTTATCATGTTCAATGTGACACTCCCCACCTTAGGAGTGTCCAAGCCATCAAAAGAAGAGATAAGTGAGCCGCATAAAAGATTTCTATCTTGATAGAATTATAAAAGAATCTGTTAAATTCCTTCAATCCATGGTCACCACATGAAAACATGAAAAAATGGTAAAATTAACATGACCACACTTTTTAATAAGGTGTCATTAGAAACTGAAAATCCAATAAGGGACAACATCACCCAAATGACACCAAAGAGGTAGAAAACTCACAGAATTAGCACGGATTTTAAGTTACATGTGTTCTACTTATCCTGTGATATCCCCTTATGAAGAACAAGCATCAACACTAACATTGAGTCATGATAAAAGACATAAATTGGATCAAAGGTTGATCATCTAAGCCATTGCTAAAAGAAAAAAACTCCTATCAAAAACTCACACCCTTCTATTCCAAGGAAACTCAGAGAAGTTTTATCTATCCTTGACATAGGGTTTTAAATAGAGGACACCACTATAGGTTCCATTTTCAATCCTTTTATAGTTAAAACCAGTTCATAATACAACATGAACATGTTCAATTGTCCATTCAAATGGACGACCATCTACCTATCCATAATGTTCCCATACACTTTATAGGTGGAAATTTTCTCCCATTTTGTTGGAACGAATAAAATTTATAAAAATAAATCAATTACATATCCAAAAAGATATCATGTCACTACAAGAAGAAAACAGAGATAAACATGTTTTAATCATAAAATCATGACATTTTAATCACCGAAACCTACTAATAAGTAGACAAGCATGGTACAAGGCAAACATACTAGTAAACAGGAATCATGTCAATAGGTGGTCCTGCTAAATATGTCACTAAAACATGGTATATAAACAAGAATTATAAATAAATACAAGACATGGGATACATTCAAGGAACACAATTTGAATCAACAGGCAAACTAAAATGAAACTACAAGGCATGGCACTATGCTTGGCATGTAAATTTATATGTGCTGAATATAAAGCATGCTATGTTTAATTATTTCCTCAACATGCCAAGGGTAAAATACCATAAACTCTATAAATATATAATCAGAATAAATTACACCAATCATTCGACGTGAAATTATATCAACTATAATATTGAGAAACACGAACATCAATTCCTAGCCCTAGCCACTTGGTCATTTCCTGTATGTGGGGTGATCAGTCCCTAGAACAGCTATTAACCAAGTGCAGACACATTACTTGTATCCTGTTTACCAACCAAAAATAGTAATAAAAATGAAAATACTACCTTTGGTACCACTTTGTAACGTATTCACCAAACTCACCTTTAAGATAGTGGTTGGATCGGGGGGTTACATGACCTCAATCGCATCTCCCTAAATGATAAAGGTTGATGAATAGAAGAGAGGGCCTCAGGAGGTGATAGTGGGGTTAATATACCCTCAATCAGAGTTGAAAAGTGGTATAATAGAATATAAATAAAAGACAAGTAGAAGAATCAGTAAATAAGTGAAAGACGGTAATGGAAGATAGGCAGTAGAACTCATATATCAGCGAAAGCATTAATATTACTATTTAATAAAAATGTTATACAAATTCATATCAGGGTGATGATACATAACTGAAAGTATTAAACAATACATCATGCCTTTCAGTACAGGTCAAGAATAAATAAAATTCACTAAATCCCCAAGGGTGATCTCCATGAGCATTCTGAGATCTAGCTTAGTCCTTGAATCCTAACTTCTAGGTACAAATATCATATCATAAAAAATCAATCATGGTCGATAGTCTTGTGAAGAAGAAAGGTATACTCGTGTACCCTTGTGTAGTTGTCGCCCAAGTAGGGTGTTAGATATAAATATTAGTAGGCTGACACCACTAGTTTTTAGTCTAATATATTCAATGCAATATAAATTAATAAGTGTGTCATATAAAATAATTGGAGAGTGATAATAAGTTATTAATAGAAAATTGTTCTAGGTTCCTAAATGGACAGCCTTCCCATACAACCTGCCTCATCATAAGCCAAAATTTTGAAGAAGGTACTTGTGAAAGAATAATATGTGTACCAATGCCAAAAGTAATAAAGAAGCTCACAATTCCTCACCTCCAAGGTTGTGCTTTTTCTTGGGGTCTAATTTCAATTTCATCACATAAGTATGATAACAATTAAAAGAGAAAAGTCACAAGTGAATGCTCTAATATAAATTAAGGTAATAAGTATTGCACGGGCAGTTTAAACAAAGTAGTCATTCAATTCAATTCAATAAAATCTAGAGTTGGAGTCTGAGCTTGTTTTGAAGGTATCACTATAGTACATCCTTCAATTAATCCAATACCACCAAGCCTATCCATGGAAATCTTCCAAAACACCAAGTATCTATCAAGGAATGGTTTATCATGATTCCATCCGGGGTATCTCACATAAGAGTTCGAGTATCACCTGAGGCTTTGTATATCCACTTTTCCAATGGGTCCATCCTCAATTGTCCCTTAGGGAACCGGTATCAATTATGAGTATATATAAATATTGGGGTATCCCTTGTCTAGCAAGCCTAAAACATCACTTCCCCAGCATGTCGTTGTATAACCACCCGGTCACGGGCGTCCATCCATGAATCCTTAATACGAAACCCATGTTTTCACCAAGACCATATTTAGTGAACTATAGTATCCAAATCACATTTCAAGGAAAACATATAAACATATATCACATGGTAATAATAAATATAAATCATTGATCGCATTGCGATTCAATGTTTCATTTTCACCCTTACACGACTATGCTAAAAAAAATTATATTGAAAATTATAAAAATAACAACAAATTTAATTCAATGTTTGAATAATTTATTTTTTGTTTATCACTATTGAAAAGGTCAGTGTTCCTTGTTTTGATGATTCCATTGCAGGAGGAGGTTATTTGGAGGTCCCATGATGATGCCCAATAAAAATAGGCCAAACTGCACAGGATCCAAGCACACCAGTGGATTAATCCACACACTTTTACTATATTGGGAATCCAATTAGGCTAAAACAATTTGGTCTGTTCCAAAACTCATTAGGATAAATTTCATATTAAGGGACCCAAGACTCATTCGGCCATCTAGGGGCCCAACCGACCTGATCTGTCCAGCACACCGAATCTGGATAAAGTCAAAAGTGGTGTGATGTGATCCATCCATATCTCGTGATATAAGTGTCAAACGTTTTATAAATGTTTGTTGGATACATCCAACATATAGGGATACAACTTTTTTATTTTCTCCAAATTGAGATAAGGCTGTCTAGAGGTCTAAACACATGTGACAAGTGGTTTAAAGAATTCTATGTGCTCAAAACCACCTTCCCATTTTCCTATAAAAGGGAACCTTGGGATCCCCATTTGTAAGTTCGTCCAGGAGGAAAAGCTTTGGTATTTTGGAGACCCATTGGAGTATTATCTTCATCCAAGGAGTTCTGGAGGCCCCTATACTCATATGGGGATCGAGGATGAAGAAGGAGTTCCAACTGAGCCTCCTCCTCCTCTCGATGGCCAGCTAAACGGTGGATGATCATTTTGAGGGACCTACACAAACATTGTAGGGAGTTCCAGCACATGTTCTTATACTGGTTTTGTATAATTTATGTGTTGAATATTTCACTGAATTTTTATCTAGACATGCTTCCCCCTAGTTACATTTCATTTGATATAAATAAGTGGAATGCTTTTTATTTCAACACGGATTGGGTTGAGAATTCAAATGGGAATATTGGATTGTTCGTATTGAACAAAACAATAATCCTATTTATATCATACATACATAATATTTAAGTATTTTTTGGTAGACCCTTTTATTCTATGTTTGATAACCAAATCTTTACAACACGATTGTTGTGTCAAGTGGTGGTTCTTTAAGCATCATTTGAAGAGGCAAGAGGGTAGTCAAGATCTTGACAACCTTCTACCAAATAATTAAACAAAACCATGTTAAATTTTCAGAACAATGAACTATATAATATGTTTAGTGAACTTTAAATGATATTATTCTCTCATAATTAATAATACACCACCTTTATTTATCAATTATAAAACTCCTCAATTAAGTAATTTACTTAAATCTGTTTTCAAAACCACCCCCTCTTTTAGTAATTCTTATTAAAAATACATACTCAAAAGCTATAAATGATTCATGAGAGATGACCTAGGGTCTTACCTAGACTATAAATCAATCTTAAAATCATAATAAATTTGAAGTTTCATGACAACGTGTTCAAATTTTGGCACCGTTTCTAGGGAGCTCTTTTGTTTTTAGTGCGTGTTTTTTATAAGGAATTTGTAATTTTTTTTGAATATTTATTGGTTTTTTTCTACCTTTTAAATCCCTTTTTGTTCTGATCTATTTGTTTTGTAGGTTTGGTGTATGACATGTTCTACTCTGGGATATTTAGAACCTTTAGAACTCGAACTAGAGAGGACCCTAGGTCCAGGACACCGAGACACACAAGGCAACACTATGAAGGAGGACACATCACATATTGAAATTCTTCTTCACCCTTCATCTTCTTCTGGAACTGACATCAAAACTAAAATAAACTTTTATAACATGGATTAAAACAATCATACACTAAATTAACTTACCTCACCTTATTTTCATATCCAACCCACCTATATTCAATTACAAGGTGAGGCACCCAACTTCGAACTAAAATATGGTTTTATTCATCAATTACCAAGATTCCATGGACTTCCTAGAGAGGATCTACACAAGAATTTATAAGAATTTCACATTGTGTGTTCTACATTAAAACCTGAAAATGTGGATGAAGAACAAGTAAAGTTAAGGTAATTCCCTTTTTCATTAGAAGACACATCAAAATATTGGTTATATTATGTTAATTTCCCAATAAGAAGTTGGGCAGACATGAAACACCTTTTTCTTGAAAAATATTTCCCAGCCTCTCGAACTGCAACAATAAGGAAAGAAATTTTTGGGATAAGACAATATAAAGTGGAAACACTTCATGAATATTGGGAAATATTTAAAAGATTATGTTCAAGTTTTCCCCACCACCAAATAATTGATCAACTTTTAATTCTATATTTTTATGAATGTTTAATCCCTATTGATCGAAATATGATCAATGCTACTGAAAGTGGTGTGCTAGTTGATAAGACCCCAATTGATTCAAGAACCTTGATTCAAAACATGGCGCAAAACACACATCAATTTTGTTCAAGATATAATGTACTAATTCGAGGTGTCCATGAGGTGCAAAGTACTGAATTCGAGAAGAAGGTGGATAGAAAGTTCGAAGAGGTAAGTACCCTTCTTCGACAACTTTCTCTTTCCCAAGGTAAATACCAATCTCATCCTCCCATACATTGTGGTATATGTTCTTCTCACACCCACTAATCTGACCAACGTCTTCAATTGAGGGAAGCATCTGAGGGTTGTGAGGGAATATTTCTAGGTTTCCCCTATAACCAACCCTTTAGGAAAGAACCTTAATATCCATCCATCCGTGGGTGGAAGGAGAACCAAGCCTATAGGCAAGGGGGGTATTCAAACCAACCTCAATAACAATGGAACCAACTGGGGCAGATTAGTCATCCCCCAACACCACCCAGTAATCCTCAACCACCCCAAAGGACTTTCCAACAAACCCCTCCAAAAATCGAGCCTAGCCTAGAAGATAAGATGAAAAAAATGGCTACCAACAATATCCAATTCCAAAAAACCACTCAGGCATCCACACAGGACATCTAAACCCAATTAGAACAACTAGCTAACTCAGTGGGTTAAATTCAAAGTCATGGGTCTGGTAAAATTCCCTCTCAACCAATAGTTAACCCTAGGGATAAATGAAATGTTAGTTTCATCGCCCTTAGGAGTGGAAAAAAACTATAAAGTAAAATGAATCATCCACTAGATTCATCCCCTCACGAGGAAACCTCCATCCCAACCATTAAAAATGTTCCAAATGTTGAATAACCTTGTCTTGAGAGAACCTCTTCCAAAGGAAAGAGTGTGTATATTGATGATTCACCTAGCCCAACCATTCCTATTCCATTTCCTCAAAGTGCCACCCAACTAATAAAACAAAATAAAAATGAACTTGATAAGGAAATTTTGGAAATTTTCAAGAAAGGGAGGGTTAACATTTCATTGATTGATGCTGTGAAAAAAATAACATGGTATGCCAAGTTTCTAAAGGAGGTGTGTACACACCGAAGGCGGCTTCAAGGTGATGATAAGGTGAGCTTTGGGAGGAATATTTCATAATTTATAGAGCCATCACTTGTAATGTCTTGGATTTTTTCCATGTGTTAATTTAAATATTATGTTTGAATTCTTTCGAGACCAGGCTTTGAGACGGCATGAAGTTCTGAGGCCCGGTGAGCCCGGAAAAAATATTTGAATTTAATTAAATAATTAAATTACTTGT
Source organism: Viscum album (assembly GCA_963277665.1). NCBI lineage: Eukaryota > Viridiplantae > Streptophyta > Magnoliopsida > Santalales > Viscaceae > Viscum > Viscum album. The sequence goes on from OY728153.1 coordinate 496,898,205, forward strand.
GTGTGTGGTTTTCCTAAAAAAGTGGAATAACTCCTGAAAGGGTGCTCAGATCAGAAATATGAGGGCACCGTTGCATTTATAACAGCGATTTTACCTTAGGCGAGGCCTAACATTGGTCGGCGCTGGTCGGTGGTGAAATCTAGTTTTTGGACGTAACTGTAATAAAATATTTAATAAAAATGTTTTATTAAATCCTTGCAGCAGCAAAATATTTTAACTTTTAAATAGAGATTCTGCAGGGGATCAGGTTTACAATTCCCATAACCCTGAATTTCCCTGGAGGCTCTAGAAAGCTCTGGAGAAAACCTCCCAACGCGGCAACAGTGTTCTTGATGAGTTTCACCGGCGACGATGACGCAGTGACTGGATCTTCACCAATGAATGCCACGAATCCAGGTAGGGAGTTTGATCTCATTGTGGATTCTTTCCCGTTCTTGATTCCTACGACAAACGTGGACTAATCCATAAATAGATTAGCCCCCAGATCGATCGTATTTGCGGGATGGGATTTTGATTCTTGAGTTATTTTGGTTCGTTAATCTTCTAATAGTGAAGAACCAAGATCGACATGAACATCGATCGAGGTTCTTCCCTATCAATTTGTGGTGCCTTTCTTCCCTGATTTCTCGCGTTCTTCATGCGCGTTCTATGCGTTCATCACGGGGATATGAACGACGGATCGTTGCGCATCTGTTGTGTGATGCAACGATCCCAAATTTAAGATCTAGTGTCGGTACAACCCCTCGGAGGTGCGGCTGTGGTGGCGAAAGATGGATCGAAGTGGATCAGAAGATATAGTTCTTCGAATGATTTCTGCATGGATGACCGGAATCAGATTTTGGAGTCGATCAAAGGCCCGAAACCCACATATTCAGCATCACGACGACGAAGTGACCCATGATCTTGAGTTTCACGGCAAACGGACTAGAGAAACGTGATCCAGAGAATCGGTTGAGGCGTGAGGAGGAAACTGATGCTTCTGGAAATTTCCCGACTACACGGCGTTTAGTACAGGCTACATGACGTGTGTTCGTCAGCGGGACACCTGGCATGTACTCCGGGAGTACACGGACACGGGTTGGGTATGCATCCAAGGACACGATGTGTATACCCTTCCCTAGCCAGACCTGGCCAGATACATGGTATACCCCTTGTACTAGTACATGGGCAGGAAACACGGATGGACACCGTGTATGGGTATACGGCCAGGGTACACGAGTGTTACCCAGTTGACAGGACACGACATGTGCTTTAACAAACATTTCATGTATATGCTTTAATTCATGACTTCGATTCTAGAAATGGGCCATTTACACAGGCAGTACCTAGAGTCAAGGAACACGGTGTGTGATCCTTCTACACGTCATGTAGTTGAGTTTTACACAGCTTGGACGGATGACACGGTCTGTTACACGGGTTGTACCCGGGGTCAAGGAACACGGCGTGTAACCATACTACACACCATGTAATCAGTTTTACATGGCTTTGGCCATTTTTATTCTGTGACTTGGAGAAGTTTTCTTAGGGTTCGTTCCCTTGGTCTTTCTCCTGAAGGTTTCTGATATCATTTCCTACATGCAGGAGTATGATTCCTTCAGCAGGACTTCCAGAATAGAGTTGTTGGAATCCCTTATGTGATAATTGGAGCTAGATCCTCTATTCATTCCTGGAACCCTAAGTAGAGTTATTTTTATCGACGTGACCTAGTTTACGCAGGTGCCGATCCTCTACCTAGAGGATTAGTTCAGACTGAGATGTTGGAATCACCCCATGGCTATTTGTTGTGATCCTCATCTGAGCATCATGTTCTCAAGTACTTGTGGAGTTTTTTCTCTTGGAACGAGTACTTCATATCTCTCTCTTCAGACCTAGGAGTGTGTTCTCCTTGTTACGTGCTTAGTGGAATATTCAATTTGTATCCTAGTTTTGGTATCGTGATAGTCGATCTTGTATGAGTATATTTGGATATTCTTGTTATATTTTCTGTAGACATATGTTGTGTGTAGCTGACTCTATCTTTCCTTTGTGGTATTTTTCCCCCTGTTGTATTTGCTTTGTGGTTTAGGGGTGTTCTGTTGGGTATTGTTATACTCAACCCTACACGGGCTTTTCCCGCACGTGTCGTGTCTTGTGCAGACGAGTGATCCTTTGATAGGATTCTAGGTGGACCAGGACCGGACGGTGCTCAGTGAGATCAGACTGGCTGAGGTGTGTTCCTATGGCTACAGATTGTAGTCCTGGTACCTTTCTTTATAGGTTGGACTCTTTTACAGACTTTCTTTTGGTGGTCTTGTACTTTTGTCCCATGGTTTTACACTTACTGTACTTTACTTTCCTCTTGTACTTTGTTGGTTGGGATTTTAGTGTATGCATGCATTTCCATTTTTAGTAGTTTTTACTTTTCAGCTTTGTGGGCATGGAGATGTGTGTGTGTGTGTGTGTGTGTGTGTGTGTGTGTATAGCTTTATAGGAAATGCCTCCCATGTTAGTGATATTCCTACTCGGTTCTAGTCACCAGCCCCTAGACTATTGGAGGCGGGCATGGCGAGTTGCAGCTCAGGCCCCACTGGGATGGGTCATGACATCACTCCCACCAAGTGTAATTATCCTGGAAAATTCTCAATTTCATGCACCATAGGGGAGTATTATTTTTATAATTCTATGCTAGATTCGGGTGCCTATATTAATGTGATGACTCACTCCATTTACTCTTCATTATAGGTCAGGGAACTGAAGCCCACTGGAATTATTTCTCAACTGGCTAACCTGAGTACTGCACACCCCTTTGGTGTATTAGAGGATGTTTTTGTGAGGGTCCAGAAATTAATTTTTCCTGCTTACTTTTATGTTCTTAAATATAATATGATATGGTGAATGGACATGCCCCAATTATATTGGGGAGACCTTTCCTGAAAACCACCAAAACCATAATTAATGTCCATAATGGCACATTATCTATGGAATTTGGTGGTGACATAGTCCATTTCTTCATCCTTGATGCCATGAAGCACCCCTTAGAAGAACATTCCTCTCTCTCTATTAATTCAATTGATGTACTCCCTTCCCCTGAAAACATTTCTTATCATTCCCTCAATCCCCTTTCTGGGTTTACTTCATTGATTGAAATTCTAGGTAAAGAATCATGCATTGAGTGTTGTAGTGGTCTAGAAAAGTGTCATGCATGTTTATTAATTGATGGTTTCTTGAACACTAAGGATCAAATGACCATCGATGATACTTTTAAGCATGTAAAATCTCATTCCTCATCCAAGGATGATACCATTGAGCAGTTAGATGAGATCAGTGACCTCTCACTTTCACACACACTCCCATCAATCCAAAATCCACCTGAATTGGAACAGAAACAACTACCTCAAGATTTAAAATATTCATATCTTGAGAATGGAAACAAGATTCCTGTCATCATTTCTAGTTCACTCCCTCTTGAGCATGAATTGCGAGTGATTGAACTTTTGAGGGAGTATAAACAAGCTTTGGGATGGAATCTTGATGACATTTCTGGTATTATCCAATCAATTTGTATACGCCATATTTTGTAAAATGATGAGGCTAAACCAGTGTGGAAGCCACAACATCGATTGAACCCAAACCTACTAAAAGCTATGAAAAATGAGGTAACAGAATTATTGGCTGCTGGAATCATTTACCCCATCTCTGACAGCCAATGGGTCAGTCCCGTTCAAGTAGTTCCTAAAAAAGTTTCCTTACAGTAATTAAAAATGAAAATAATTAATTGGTTCCAACTCATGTGAAGAATAGTTGGTGTGTCTGTATAGACTATCGCCGACTAAACCAAAACACTAGGAAGGACCATTTCCCTTTTCCATTCATTGATCAAATGCTAGAGAGGCTAGCAGGTAAGTCCCACTACTATTTCCTTGATAGGTATTATGGATAATTTCAGATCCATATCTCCCCCGAGGATTAGGAAAAGACAACCTTGACTTGCCCCTTTGGCACATTTTCCAATAGAAGGACGCCATTTGGTCTGTGCAATGCTCCAGGTACTTTCCAACGATGCATGGTTAGTATTTTTTCGGATTACCTAGATAATTTCATGGAAGTTTTCATTGATGATTTTGCTGTTTATGGATCCTCTTTTGATGAATTTTAATGTTTTCTTGGTTTAGTCCTACATTGCTGTATTGAAAAGAATCTTGTATTAAATTATGAGAAATTCCATTTCATGGTGTGTAAGAGTATAGTTTTAGGGCATGTCATTTCTGGGGATGGAATCCCAGTAGATAAATCAAAAGTAGATGTCATTTCTTCCTTACCATTCACCAAAAATGTATGGGATGTGTGGTCTTTCCTAGGTCATACTGGATTTTACCATTGTTTCATTTGGGACATTAGTAGAATTACACTCCCCCTATCCCAGTTACTCCAAAAATAAAAGGAATTTGTTTTTTATAAAGAACATGAGGAATCATTTAATAAGTTAAAATGGAGTCTCACATCAACCCTGGTAATCAAACCACCTTGGTGGGATTTATCGTTTGAGCTCATGTGTGATGCCTCTAACTATTCAGTTGTGGAAATACTGTCATAAAGGGTTTATCGAGCTTCACATGTCATTGCCTATGCCTCACGTACATTGGACCCTGCCCAAGAAAACTAAACCACAATAGAAAAATAATTCCTTGCCATTGTGTTTAACATGGACAAATTCAGGTCATACCTTTTAGGGTCTAAATTCATGGAGTCCTTAGACCATTCATCCCTCAGGTATCTCATTAAGAAACCTGAATCCAAACCACATCTCATTCACTGCATGATCCTCCTTCAAGAATTCAATTTATAAATTAGAGATAAAAAAGGAGCAGAGAATGTGGTGGCTAACCATATCAGTATGATTCAACCATCCTCGGACATTGACTCATCCCCCTATATTCCCATAAATTAAATGCTTCCTAATGAGCAATTGTATCGAGTTCAAGATGTTATTCCTTTGTATGTTGAGATTATAAATTATTTGGTTGCATCTTGTATTCATAATGAATTCAATAAAAACCAAGCCAGTCATCTAAAACATGAGTCTAGTTGGTACAATTTTGATGACCCCTACCTCTGGTGAACATGTAGTGATTATGTCATTGGGCATTGTATTCCCGATAATGAGTTTCAGTCTATCCTTAGACTATGTCACACTCTTGCTTGTGGGGTCCACTTTGGTCTCTAATAGACTGCTCGCAAGTTTCTTGATTCTGGTCTCTTTTGGCCAACACTTTTTCAAGATTCCAATGGTTTTTGCAAATCTTGTCCTTATTGTCAAAGAATGGGGAATGTCTCTAAAAGAAATGAAATTACACAATAATCGTTGCTCTTTCATGAAATTTTTGACGTTTTCGGCATAGACTTTATGGGTCCATTTACTAATTCCTTTGGCAACTTGTACATTCTTCTAGCGGTCGCTTATGTGTAACAATGGGTAGAGGCTCAAGCCACAAGGACGGATGATTCCAAAACAGTTATGGAAGTTTTGAGAACTTGGATCTTTTGTAGGTTTGGATTACTTAGGTTCATCGTCAGTGACAAGGGTTCTCATTTCTACAACCGAACAATGCAATCACTTTTGCGTCATTATGGGGTCGTTCATAGAGTGTGTACTGCATATCACCCATAGACCAATGGTCAATCCGAGGTGTCAAATAGAGAGGTAAAATAGATTCTTGAAAAAATGGTTCAACCCAATAGAAAATAATGGAGTATTCAACTTGATGATTCATTATGGTCCTACCGTATTGATTTTTAAACTCTCATTGGAATGTCATCATACCGTCTTGTGTTTGGAATGATTTTTCACATACCTGTTGAGATTGAGCACCGGGCCTACTAGGCCATCAAACAATGAAATTCTAATCTTTATGGTGGAGGTTCTCAAAGGAAGTTACAGATTCAGGAGTTGGAGGAAATGAGAAGAGATGAATATTAAAACTCTATAACTTATAAGGAGCGAACTACGACTGCCCACAACCATCATATACTTCATCATCAGTTCCACATTTGGCATAATTCCTCCTTTATAATGCGAGGCTTAAGTTGCATCCATGTAAGATTTGTTCCCATTTGTTTTACCCATACACTGTTATTAATGTATCTTCATTTGGTGTTGTTCAGGTTCAAAATGAAGAAACCAATCAAACCTTCACTATCAAAGGGCCGCGGCTGAGGCACTTCCACGAAGCCCTTCCAGAGTTCCCAATGGAGGAACTCAATGTTCAAGAAGCCACATACCAGTGATACATACTAGGTTTTATCCTTCCTTCTCACATTATCAAATATTATAGTGAGGACACTGCACATTCTAGGTTTGGGGGGATGGTTACATTCCTGGGTTAGTTACGAATTTTCATCGTTTTTTTTCTTTCTTCTTTTTTTTCCTTCTTTATGGTATTTTCACTTTTCCCCATAATTTTGTGTTCATTAGGATTTCTATTTTTTTCTCCTTTCTTCTCTTTTATTTTCTTTCTTTGTGGTATTTTCAATTTTAACCTTTAAAAATTTCAAAGTTTCATAATGTGGTGACCATAAAGGGGGGGAAATTAAAAATACCATAACAAAGGTAAAAAAAAGAATGTCTATATGAATTTAACATCAGGGAGTGATTTTTAGTGGATCAGTTTTCTTTTAATGATATAAATGGTTGGGTCACTGTGAAACATTTGAGATGATTGATGCCCCATGTGTGAGTAGTTTTTGGAAAAAATGTGTCACTAATATCTCCACACTTTTTTTCACCAAACCAAAAAGTGTGAATATTTCTTACTTAATATTAGGTTAATATTTTTCATCTTTAAATGATATTTCCATATGTTTGTTCCTTATCCGATCTACTTCATTACTATACCAGATTGATCTATGCGTGTGTACCTAACGTCTGACTGTTGTACGCGACACCCTCAAAAAAATAATTGGGTTGTGTCTTGGCAAGGTCAAAAACCACTCCTCTTCAACCTTTGATCTTGTTATAACTATTTAAATTAGTGTCGTGAGGAGATCAAACAAGGGTTGAGAGATGAGTGTGAGATTTTTCCAAATGCAACTTTTAAAAAAACAAAAAATAATAATAAATGAGGGGAGTGATGAAATGTGCAACATATAGGGATATCTAGGTCGGGAGCTTATTGTTTGACTTTTTGGAATTCTTAAGTGAGTGGGTCTTGAAATATGATTACAAAGGATGTCGGACCGGTTCAGGGAAAAAAATCATTTAAAGATGAATAATGTTAAAATAACCTATATTTATTGGATAGTAAGTGGAAAGAATAGCATGGAATAATTTTCACACACACATATGGAGATTTATTGTAATGTTTGACATTTTAATTCCTTTCTCATGTTGGTGTCATGAATCTCTTTGAATTTCATTGTGATATGATTTGTGAGACATCTTCTTTCATTTTCACTAGGAAGAGCTCCTTGGTGTGGTTCGTGCATTGATCACATTACTTTAATGAATTAAAATTTTCTCAAATGTAAAATCTTCATGATTATTAGAATATATATATGCATAATTTTATTTAAATATGTGAATTTTCCCAAGAGTTCAAATGTGTAGGTGTGGGGGTGTGATCGCACCATGATTCACTATTTCATTTTCACCCTTACACCACTACGCTAAACTTGTTTTATATTGAAAATTATAAAAATAAAAACAAATTTCATTCCATGTTTGAATCATTAATTTTGTTTTTATCACTTTTTATAAGGTAAATTTTACTTGTTTTGATGATTCCATTGTAGTAGGAGGAGATTTGGAGAGCCCATGGTGATGCCCAAGAAAAATGGGCCAAACTGCATGGGATCCAAGCACACCAGTTGATTAATTCACACACTGTTACTTGAACATGAATCCGATTGGGCTGATATTTTGTGGTTTGGTCCATCTTTAATTGGGATAAATTTTATATTAAGGGACCCAAGACTCATTCGGCCATCTTTGGCCCAATCAACCTGATCTATCCAACACACCAAATCTGCATGAAGTCAAAAGTGGTATGCTTTGATCTATCCATATCTCGTGATATAGGTGTCCAAATTATTCCAAAAATTATATGGAGACAGAACATAGGTGGGGATACAACTTTTTTATTTTCTCCAAATAGATATAAGGCTGTCTAGAGGTCGAAACATATGTGACAAGTGGTTTTAAGAATTTTGTGTGCTCAAAACAAACTTCCCATTTTCCTATAAAAGGGCACCTTGGGCTCCCCATTTGTATGTTCGACCAGGAGGAAAAGATCTAGTATTTTGGAGACCAAAAGTAGTATTATCTTCAGATAAGGATTTCTGTAGGCCCCTATCCTCATAGGGGGATCTAGGATGAAGAAGGAGTTCCAACTGAGCCTCATCCTCCTCTTGATGGCAAGCTAAATAGTAGACGATCATTTCGAGGGAGCTACAAAAACTTGGGAGAGAGTTCCATCACATGTTATTCTATTGGTTTTGTATAATTTGTGTGTTTAATATTTCACTTATTTTTAATCTTGACATGATTCCCCCCTAATTACATTTCATTTGATATAATTAAGTGGAACGCTTTATATTTCAACACCGATTGGGTTGAGATTTCAAGTGGGAATCTTGGGTTATTCCGAATGGACAACACAATAATCATATTTATATCACACATACATAAGATTTAATTATTATTTGGTAGACCCTTTTATTATATGTTTGATAACCATATCTTTACTACATTATTGTTGTGTCAAGTGGTGGTTCTTTAAGCATTATTTGAAGAGGCAAGAGGGGAGTCAAGATCTTGAAAACCTTCAACCAAAGAATTAAACAAAACCATGTTCAATTTTAAGAACAATGAACTATCCAAGATGTGTATTGAACTTGAAATGATCTTCTTATCTCGTAATTATTAATACAACACCTTTATTTATCAACTATTAAACTTATTAATTAAGTAATTTACTTAAATCTGTTTTCAAAACCACCCCCTCTTTTAGTAATTCTTATTAAAAATACATACTTAAAACCTATCAACGCTCATTGAGAGATGACCTAGGGTCTTCCCTAGACTATAAATAAATCTTAAAATCATAATCAATTTGATGTGTCATGACAACATGTTCAATCATTATATCAAAAAAGTATCGTGATCAACAACCTATTCAGCTATCAACTAAAACAATCCAAGCCATCAACATACCATAAAGAATTTAGCACAAAAGTAAGAATGTAATAGTTACATGCCAATGTTGGAATTTTAATATCTTAGGAGAATAAGATTGTAATGAAAATCAATCCACTAAAATAGGGCATAAAAATTAGTCACTTGTATGAGAAATAGAATGTAAAAGAAATCACATGGCATCAACATGCCTTGAACGACGGGCTACCAATCACATTAAATGATACAGCCCAACAATCATGTCAAAGCATGGCATTCAATTCAAACCATCAAATTACATTTATAACATAATGTATAAGGAAAAAGGCACTATATTTTGGGCACACCCAAAGGGGTGGCCAAGAGGCAAGTCGAATGCCCGGAATAGGTTTCTCCATAATCGAAGGCCACAAAGGGCACAATAGAACAAACCAAAAAATTTAATAAGAGATAACAAGGCATCGTCAAAAGGTTTCAGCGAGAATCACAAAGGCACGACTTGGCATAAGAAACAAAGTAAAGGGAATAGGGTTAACACCCTACACTGGGAATTCTAATTATATGTTGATCCATGTACTTACTAGGTGTCTTGGATAATCTACCATTTTTCAAGGAAGAAACATCATTTAGAAATTACCAAAAACGTTCATTTACAAGCATTCCATTTAAAAATGATAATCTCAAGCATAAAGAGACACCATTTCATTGTGTAATGAAAGCATAAAATTCTATAACTACATTTTTAGATTGAAGGAAACACACCTCAACAGAGGAATTTTATTATAAAATCAAGAATTTTCATATCATATAATCATTTATCACATTTAATTAGTTCATCAACATTATCAAAGGAAACATTTAATCTAAAAACCATATAGATTTAATTTAAAAACTAAGAATGGTGCAATAAGAAATTAATTAATGCATTACTAAAATTAAAGGGGAATGGAAAGTGACCCTACCTCAAAAACAGACCCTATATAACCTTTGGCACTTGACCAATTTATCAGCGACTTCTCAAAACTGCTCCACACAGACTCACATACCTTCATAAAAATATATATATCCCCTAAACCAGGGCATATATTCGTTGCACCATGAGGGAATATGTGCATGGATGATATTATATATATATATACCTAGATACATGTTTGTGCAGACCTCCAAATCTGATAAAAACTTCCTAGAGAAATTCTAGGCATCCTAAATCATCAAAGGAAACAAATTTAATGCAAGAAGGACCAACACACCTCAAATAAATTACCAAGAACCTTAAATCAATTAAATACCATAATTTGGATAGTGAAAAACCAAGAAACATGAATAATATCTCACCTCATATATTTGGGGAGAACCAAAACATCTTGAAAGGATTCTCCTTTGGCAGTGGTTTCCACAATGCAAACAAACACGACCTAAGAGGCCATTTGCATACCCTAAAACTAGAATAAACCACAAAAACCAGAATCAAACCCTAACCTAGGGTTTTGAGAGAACCTTATCAGGTGCCGAAAGAGAATAAAACCACCAAAGTGATAGAGAAGAAGGGATCTAAGGACCATACCTCAACGAATCGAAGGGAATTCGTGAAGAAACAAGAAGGAATTGGTCGTGGAAGGAGGGACAGTGAGAGGGAGGTGCGCGCTATAGGGAAACAACCAGGGGGTCACATCGCACCGTAGGGAGGTTGTGGCCAAGGTTGGGGCATGCCATAGGTGGTCTGGCTGACGGAGTTTGTGAGGATGGAGGTTGCATCCATGGAGGGTGCTCTAGAGAGAAGCCTGTGCGCTACAGGGGAGGGTTAGTGCATTGCGCTCCAAGAGGGGGAATAAGGGAGGAATCCCTTCACTTTTTTTAAAACCAACATTAAAACTTATAATAATAATAATAAATATATTTATTATAATGTAAATCATAATAATAATTAAATTATTATTATAATTAAAACACTTATAATTATTTTTCCATTTAATTGACATTTAATTTATTTTCCAATTTATCATTAATTAAATTAAAATAACTTCTTTAAAAAAAACATATCATAGTTCCAACCAATGAAAGGAAAATGTTTCAATGCTCTTTTTTAAAATCTACCTTCCTAGCTAATGAAAATATTTAATTTATTTCATTTTTGGTATGATTCAAAACACGAGATGTTACAGTACGTATTTCTCAATGAGAATTGTTCTATCTATGTTACTGATAATTATGTTCCTTCTCTCAACCAATCCATTAAGTTGTTGAGTTCTTACTACTGAAACTTGGTGTCTTATCCCATGTTTATCGAGATAATCCAATACATGGAATTTTTTGAACTCTATTCCATTATATGTTCCAATATTCTAGATTTTCTAACCTAGAATCTTTTCAACTTCGCATAGATATCTTGTAATGTAACTAAACACCTCAGACTTGTGGGTAATGATGGATACCCATCCCATTATTCGAAAATAGTCAATAAAGAGAACTTAGTATCTCCTTCCATCAATAGATCTTGGTGAAATTGGTCCACACACATCAATATGCACCAACTCGAGAAATATTATTGACCTTTTCTCTTTTTCCTTATATGTCCTTCGTATGATCTTTCTATATTGATAAGCATCACACATATGAGTATGATGACAAGATAATATATGGAGGTCTCAAAAAAATATCATATTTCACTAGATCTTGTAAGGATGTTTTCCTTAAGTGGCCAAGATTATTATTCAATAACGTTTTCCTATTCCTTGTACAGAAATCCCGTATCTTCTTCTCTACTCACATGATAGATATTTCTTTCATATGTCTTCCCTGAAAAAAACTATACCATATTTTTCCTTGATGACACATGATTTATTTCAAAAATTTATTTATTGTACTGAGTCACACAGTTGACTGACACAAAGTATGTTGGGAATGATACCTTCAAAAAATATGACATTATTATGTCTCATGTCTTTTCCCACAAACATGGCTTTTCCTTATCCAAAAGTCTTCAAGCCTTCATCATTATCGAATCTTACAGTACCTTCCTTATCATACCAGATTTTGGTCACCATATATTTATTACCTATCATATAAGAGGTTTATCCAATGTAAGTAATGAATATTCTAATTTAATATGATTCTTTAAAATCAATCTCTGCAACCACTACTTGTTCAACTATATTCCTCTTTTTCATCCATTTTTTTGACTTCATACCAAGTACATATTTACAATCTTGATCTACCTCAAAGTACAATGGACTAGCTTCATCTTGTATAGATGAAAATAAATTTTTCATTTTCAAATAATTTGAATATACCATTAGCTTATGCTTATGGATACATTATTTTTTCTTCGGCACATTTCTCTACTTTATTGATAATCAGTAATTTTTTGTGTTCCTGAATCCTTCATATCGAAAACAGTGACCATAAAATGATGTCCTAGAATATTGGGACATGTATTTCTACCATTGTTGGTCTTGTATCCTTTGAAACCTCTTTTCTATGGAACAAACATTTTATGAGTGTATCATCTTTCCACAATAATATCATCTGATGTAGGGTTCCTTTATATGTGGAAATATTGCACTACTAGTTCTTCCTTGGGATATCAGAGTCTTCTGATTCATAATCATACCCAACTCAATCTTCATCCTTGGAGTAGGATCTTATGGTCTATCTTCAACCATTACTAATTTTTTTGGAGATCAAGCCCCATACCTTCTGTATCATTCTGACCAATCATTTTCCTTTCTTGACACTCCTTTCTTTGCTTCAATAGTATTCTATAGTCTATATTTCCTTTTTCTATTACATCTGTGTCTTAATTTGTTGGAATAAATAGTTTATCCTAATCTTTCAATTTTATTTTCATAACGAAAAGTTCCTATTTATGTTCTCAGATTCATTTTATTTTATCTTTTCTATTATTAGTCAAACTATCAATCTCTCAATTTTTTTCAATTTTGATTTTGTACTTAACCACATTTGTTGAGCTTTCTAGTATTGAAGAATTCATTTTTTCAATTTCTTCATTCAAATCATAATTCTATTATTCTTGTTGTTGTTTATAGAGTTTGGAATCATGAACCACATTGTTGGATTTATTTGTTTTTTCTCTCCAAGCATCTATCTCTTCAAGAAAAGCTTCAAATTCAGCCTAAAGGTAAACTCTTCCTTCTACTTATCCATCATCATTGTCACTTTATTCCTTTGTTTGATAATTTCCCACAACTTATTCCTCCAACACTTCTGGCTCAGATTCTTCTAAAATTTAATCTTCTTTTGAAAGAAGATTCTTCTTTTTGAGAAATTTCTCTTTTCACTTCTACTACCTTTTACATTGGTTGAATACTTATTTGAGGAATCTCATCATTTTCTTTATCATTATCTACAATATTCTGAAGACACTTCTCAGAAAAATGTCCAATATTTCCACAGTGGAAGCATTCAAGTAGAAGTTTAACTTTGAACATTCCTCTTCCCCTTTGTAGATTTCAAGAGGGAAATGACATGAAATCATCAAAATATTATTCCTCTTGAGTATATTCAATATAAAGCTTCTTCATGGCCTTGAAATCCACTTCATTGGACTTCCCCATTTCACAACATCACTATTATCATTTCTCATTTAATATAAAACTAGGGTACTGTGCAAGTTATCCAATGTCATCTCTTTTGAATATTTATTTTCCAATATAGAAACCATTGGGTTAAACTGAGGTGGATGTTTTCTCAAGATACGCTTGAAAATATTTATATCTTTAATAATTTCATTGAGACTATTCATGTCTTCCACAATTACATTCACCTAAAAAGATAATATATAAATAGACTCATTAGGGTGAATTTTGAGATCCTTATATTTCCTTCATAGAACCTGTAACATTGCTTCTCTATCTTTTGAGTTACCCACATAAATGTTCAATGGATTTTTCCACATAGCATGTGATGTTTTACATGACATCGCCTTCTAATTGATTTCATTGGATATGGATCCACCTAAAACATTATTCTATTTAGCATCAGCATCCAATTCCCTTATATCAGCTTCTGATAAACAACCACTATCGATATTTGTTGATATTCCATGCATATTTGTTGTAAATACATCCATTCATAATAATCAAAAGTATTGTTGCGTCCGATTCTTCCATAATAAAAAATTATTTCCATCAAAGATTAGAATCCCTTTTATATTAACAAACTCCATTTATTCTACTAAGAGAGAACCACTGACATTCAACCTATCACTCCGATTCAAATTGTTATCCAAATGAGGTTAAATACCCTAAGAGGGGAGGTAAATCAGGGTATGAAAGATTAAAAAAACTTCTTCATCAGATCTGGTTTTACTACTAAACAAAAAACTCTTCTATCTTATTCCCTTAGAAATATATGAAAATAAATTAAATCATTCATGAGATATAATGATTTTTACTTGGTTCACCCTCACTGGGCTACATCTAAGGAGCAGACAACAATAATGTTCTGATTGTACTTAATCCACTGAGGCTCAATACCAAATTAACAGGTTTAGGATATATCAATTCTATTCTCAGGATCACCACATTTACAGGGTTTAGTGTTTTTTCACTGCTTTCCTAAGGTTCACTCCATATGTCTCTTTCTCTGGCTCACTATTACTGGAAAGGATCATCATCTTCCTCTTCCTTTGCTCGCTGCTCTTATAAGGGATTCACTCATTGTTTATCGAATTGTAGGTCCCTTAATTTTTAGGAAAGAACACATCCTCAACTGTATATATATTATATATTGAATTAATTTTTCATGAGTAGATGAAATCTACTCTTCCACACACTGTTAGTTTGTGCAAATTACTTTCACGAACTGTTCCTATGCGAACTTCCTTGAGTCCACCACGAACTACGGTGCACCACAAAGTGAAAGTACATCACAGAAAATTATCCATTATGGATCTTCTACCCTCCATGGACCACTTATCCTCTATGAACCACTTCTCCTTTGAATACCACTTATCCTCCATGGCCCATCCCTGCTTTGTGGGTAGATTCTTCCTTTGTGGACCGCCTACGATTTCGTGGGTCATTTCTCTTCCACTGGATTCCTTTTCTTCTGTGGAACATTTCACCTCCATGGATCATATTCCATCACGAGATAAAAAAACCTGAAAAATACATTTGGGGAATCCTCCCTCTAGAACACTTCTCCTTCATGGACTTCTTCATGATCTTCTTTTGTACATAGGAAAAAACTTTCTAGAGTAATAATATATTCAAATGAAAGTCACTCTATATAATACTAGGAGCATCAGTTCCTATATAGAAAAACAGATTCTCAAAATTTGATAATTTTTTTTACAGAATTATTCGATGAGGTATAGTCTTAACCACATACTTATCTCCTTGCGCGAACCATTTTCAATCCACGGTCTGCGTACCATCTCAATTTCCTTCACGGCGGCCAATCTCTTCTACGAATGAATCCCTTAACAGATCCACAAACCACCACCTCATTTTCATGAATGAAAATCCATCCCAAGAACTTCTTTCCTCCCATGAACCACAATCCTTCCTAGGAACCATTTTCCCTATACAGTCTGCATAGTGCAGCTATATGGAATCCTTTCATCTCCAATTTCCCAAATTTGTTCTGTGTACCACCTTTTGTGGTCCTTGAAATGTATACTCCTATGTGTAAAATATTCTTTTTCCAAAAAAAACATTTGTTTTTGATACCCAAAAATTTAGCAAACATTGGGAAACTAATCCACCTTAAACACCAACATCATAAAACATCATCCATACTCATTCACGATCATCTGGATTTTTAAAAAAAACATAATCACACCCAAAAACACTGAGAGGATGCCTTGAGGGATTTTATACCAATATGAATATCTCTCATCGTATCTCAAAATACAAAACAGAGTAAATGATAATATTCTATTTATAAAAACTCTCAGTATAGGATACTTGCAATCCAAAATCGGAGTCTAAGTGATGGAGATATGATAGTTTGAAGCTTCCTTAAAATAATCCAAGTGGTACACGGTGTGGAGGGGACCCACATATCATGTTATCTCACTCCATAACCGGGTCATGTCCCTAGAGGTACATGGCTCACAAACTATGTAGTACTACATGGAATTTAGGTAGTCTACACTATGTTTCCAAGCCACTTAGGTTCCCTTTTCTTGTCCATGTATCCATCAGGTGTTTGTTTACATTGGTACTCGGTGTGTGCCTGGTCATGCACGTGCTCATGTACTCCTGGAGTACATGTTAAGTACTAAAACATAAGGTCACACAGATTATGGGGGTCCCACATGGAATTTGACACTTATCTTACCTAAAAACTCCTAGTTGTCGCTGCATAGGGGTTACACGCTGTGTGTTTTTCCGAACTACACGGCGCACAGTCAGGATTTATCCAGAAGCATAGATACATCATATGTGCTTCAGATCTAGAATTAATACCTTCAAATCCTTCCTCATATATTCTCAAATGTTGTTTATCTAAATCCATATGGAGATTTATGGTCATGAGGTGGTCGAAAATTAGTATTTGGTTTTTTCACACATATTACACGCACCAATCATGTATATAGTTCTTTTTTCATTGATGATTTGGATTTTGATCATCAAAAAAATCACCCAAAATCCATGTGAAATCATCCCCGGATTTTTTATCCCTCTCTCACACATGAATCCAACATGAATTCTTGTGGTCCAATCAGGATCGGTTCTTCCCAGTCATGTGAAAATGGTACTCATGGGACGATCAGTGAAGAGTGCATAGAATTTGTGGGGGAAATTCTCAATTCAAAAATGTTTCAAAATATTTTTTCAATATTTATTGTCCAACAAATAAAATTGGGGATCCATGTTTAGAAAAAAAATTATTAATCAATTAAATTTTAATACGTGGGTGCATGTAATTATCCACAATTGGGGAATATTGAAGAAACATATTGATCTTTATCAATAATTTCATGAAATGAGTAAGAATTCACAAATGATAATTCTTTTCTAGATATTCGATCATTTATCATCAAATAATATTCTCACTAGTGATTTAGAGGATTATTTTCCTTCCTTCCAATTAGATCTGAAGTTTTGTCATCGTCTGATTATATTTTCCTATGGAAGGAGAGAAAGAACGCCCTGGATCCTTCTAGAGTTTATTCGGATAACCCAGGAGTATTTTAAATAATTATGTACATATATATGATTTAAGAATTAGTTCATTTAATTAAATAGGTAAAATTTATTATTTATTCAACTAAATCCACCTGATCACGGATTCTTTTATCCAAATACCCTACACCAACCTATTTTAAGTCATTTTTGGGGTAAACATCATGTTCTTGGCTCCACCACAGTCTCAAATTTCTAATTTCATCTCTTTTCAGAGTTATCACATTTTATTTAAGAAACTATGTGCACATAATATAAAATATATCACATCGGGCCTCAGAATCTCATGTCATCTTAGCACCTGGATTTGAATATATATATATATATACATATTTCAATGTCTTATATGGAAAAAACTAGGCCTCTACAAAAAAAATTACCATTTCAAAATAAATGTTTTATAAGAATGAGAATTCCTAAAAAATCAATCATGATGCATAAACTCATTTCATAAATGTGTGTGGAATCATCATTAGTATAGAAACCTATTCGTATGTAAAATTTATCTATTAAGATCATCATATTAGGCATCAACACTCGTTTCCCATAATAGATCGAGTACATTGACTTGTTTCTCATAATAGATCAAGAACATCAATATTTTTCCCTTCAATATATCTTAAGATGTAGTACTTTACCCAATTCATTGGAGGGTGATATTGGTCCCACCTATCACATAATGAAAACATTATATATGTGTGACACTAGATCATTAAACAATCATCATATCAAAACCCATGAAAATAAATGAGTTTCATAAACATTTCATCATTTCATCATAATCATTAAACATACAAAGAAAGAATTATGATAGTATCCATGAATTATAAGCCTGGTAAATTATATGTAACATCAAAGTATGTCATCTTATTTGGAAGATTATTCTAAAATATCACAAGGAAAAATTCTTGAGGAAAATAACTTTACCATTTTAAAATTATATATATTTAATGAAATTGCACACCTTTAAATGAAAACATTTTATTTGAAAATAAACTTGTAAATGAAGCATAAAATAATTGAGGTTACATGATAGTGGTAAAATCCACTCATTCTGTATTGGTAAAAAAAACATTCCTTATGCATTTTTGTCTTATAATTCACAAAGAACCACATTTAGAAAAAAAGATTCCATTCAAACCATTTTGTAAAAAGTATAAAATGGGTAAAAATGATTTTAAATAATTGTAGGAGAATAGTAAAAACATTTTTGATAAAAACATTTATAAATAATTGAAATGGAATAGAAATATTCCTTAATGGAGACTTAAACATAAACAATCCTGAATAATTATTAGATTTTCAAATAAACCCTTATGACTTTTATAACATTTGAATCATAAGAAACATGAAATAAATAACCTTATATGGATAAGTAAATCCACATAAAATTCATATTAAATATCAGAAAATACAATTCATGGGCATTATTCACACCATATAAAATAAACAAGTGGTAAATATGGCATGTGTCCCATGGAAATAAAAGTGAGATGAAAATCCCTTACCTCAAGCCTCACCTTTCTTTATTCACATTCCAACATTCTATATAATAAATATGGATTTATTATATATTTATTAAATAACAATATTAATATCTATCATACCATTTATTATTCATTTATAAAATTTAATCACCCATTTATCAAAAATTTGTTTTTAAAATCACTATTCTGGGTGATAACTTCTTCGTTTTCCAAGCATGTCTCAATTCGACAATATTTTTACTTATACTTTGATCATGGTAAAATAATTTCCATAATTTTAATCATGTTATAAAAATTATATTTATTCATTATATATATATATAATCATTCATAAAAATAATATATAGAAAAATGAATTACACCATTCATGGAGACGGAAGGCCATACATACACATTAATGCTATTTCAATTTTTTGATTGATGGAAAAAATAAAGGTAAATAATAATTCATATTTATAGAATAATTATGTATAATATATATCATATATATTAAAAAAATTAATCCTTATTACCATCTATGTGAAATATAAATGAAAATAATTCACATTGCATCGTGAAGATGGTAGTCCATACGTACTCATGGGTGACGTTATCGATTCCTAAAATATTGGATGATAGAAGGTAGATAAGATATTATCATTACAAAAGTATAATTATGTCATAAATATCATATATAAAAATTAAACCCATCATAATACTCATCCATAAAATATGGTAATGAAAAACTAATTATATCCCTACGTGTTGACGGTAAGTCATGCGTACGCATGAGTGATACTTTCACATATTATTTAATGGGAAAGAGGGTGTATAATAGTGTTTTAATAATAATAATAATAACTTTTAAGAATATTAAGAAATCTGAAGTTATTATTTTATGATAAATATCCTATATTTATAGGAGGTAAGTATGATAAGAAAAACAAAGTGAGCATTTAGAGTAATTACTTCTTCTTCGAAATGACTCCTTTAGATCACCTCTAAAGGACTCTAGGGTTGGTATTTTGGGATGAACATCACCTATATAATTTTTCAAGGGGAGTTTATAAGAGAATTGTTTATATTATGATCGATATATAAGGATCAATTTAGTTTAATGAAGTTGAGAGGATGTGTCTTTTTATAATTGAGGTGAGGGGAAATTTTTGAATTTCTTAACAAAAATAAAATATTATAAGACTATTCTAGAGCCAAATAATTCAAAATAGTCATGAATTCAAACCTATAGTAGGATATAGTTTAAATATCACCAACAATTAATGCATTTATACGTTTAATTTTTATTTAAAACCTTATGATTTGGTATAAAACCCTTAATTAACATATTTTAACATTAACCTTGGTAACATATTTATCGCACTTAAAAGGTTATGATTTTACTAATATGCTAAAAATTTACTCATAAATGGATAAGATATGATATTTAAGACTATATATTATAAAAATTATCCTTATTTAATATTTATATAGTTTTAAAATAATTTAATAAAATATTATTTTCAAAAAATATCCTCAGTGTCAATTTTGACACTATTCATTACATTGTTTTTAATAACATAAAGAAAACAATTTGAATTAGAACCAATTATTTTAAAATATCCCTAAATTTCATGGTCATATATAAAATTATTTTACCACCCTAATTATCTAAAACTATAATTCTTTTAATCTTTTTAATATCATTTACTTGAATTTTCCATTAATTTTATAATTGATGCACCAATACTGTGTAAGTATTTAAAGTAATTATTTTATTAATAAAAAATATAAATAATTTAAAAACAAGAATATAATTTAATTAGGAATAAAATTAAAATTAATATTCATTTATTACTATTTATTTTTTATTTGAACACATAAATTATATTTAATTCTAATAGAGTGACATTTTGTCACTTCCTTGGGTTTAAATAATATACATGTCATTTTCATGTACAAGTGTCCATTAAACGACTCCATTTAGAACCATATGTAATAAGGGTATAATTTCTTTCAACATATAATAATTAGGAAGATAAATTATGGCCTTATCATATATTTTTAATTCAGATTAACCTAATTTACCCTTTATTGAGGTCATAAATTTTGTCATGGATACTATTCATATTGACCAAAAATAAAAGGGATGTATTTACTAAATTTGAAACAAATTATTGAAAATATGGAATCCATTTATTTAAAATTAAATAAAATGATTTTTGAAATTTAATTATAAAATAAACAGGTAAAACGCGAAAAAAATAGTTTTTCAAAAAAATCTCCTTTAAAATTATTAAATGTCTTTTTCTAAATTCAAGTATAAGGTCCATTTAAAAACCCAAGATTGGATTATTTTAAATCAATATGAACCAAAAAAAAATATAAAATTAATAAAAAACCTAATTTTACCTTATAAATAAATTTATATAAAATATTTTTTTCAATAAAAATGAATATTGTTCACTATTTATTTAAAAATAAATATTTTCTTAAAATTATAAAAAATTAATCTTAAAATAATTTTTAAATTATAAATGAAATTTATTTTTTCAATTACATTTTCTAAAACTTATAAAAAATAATAAAAATCAAGAAAAACATTTTTGAAGAAAACCAATTTTTAAGAATAAAATAAATTTACTGAAAATTAAAAGATTATTTACTAAGAATGTATCAATACATTTTATTTTAGTATGAAATCTATATATATTTCCTAAATTATTTAATCTTATACATACCTACCAAATTAAAATCTGGGTTATAATTTTCACATTAAATAACAATATTTTAATCGTGTATTGTGGTTCCTTTAAACTTAGTGTTCTGTGTAATGAAATCCATCTATGAAATAAAATTATTTAAAGAGGAATATTTTAAAAAATATTCAGATGTAACATTCTCCCTCACCACTTAATATATTTTACCCCGCAATTTTAACTTTTCCACTAATATTAATTCTTTTTCATTTGAAAATTTTGTTGTGGAAACCCACATCACAAGAACGGTTAATAAAACATTATCTTCAAAAGAGATAAAGGGATGTGTGAATGTCATCTATGATTACACTTAATAGGTTTTCAAATAGTAAAATATTAGAGTAAATTTAAGATGTATAAATGGATGATAATTAATTTCCATATATCATGGATCATAAGAATTAAATTGATATTGATAAAGTTAACAATCAAAAAATCTTAAACCGCATTTATGGAAAAGACCATCAATTCATCGTAATTGAAGGTTATAGGACAATTTTTTTCTTAAGATCCTTTTCCTTTATTTGAGGAATTACTTTACCTTATATAATAGTTACATAAGTAAATAAAATTAATTGAAAATAAAAGTCACATCCACTAATAAATTTGCAACATAATCTTATCTCTTTCTCCAAATAATGACCATTTAAGGTGAATTTCTAATGCCTGAACCGATAAAATAAACCTATATTGGTTCTCATAATCCAAAAAAGAATCAAAATTTATTCCTTCTATATTTAGAATTTAAAACCCAAAAAAATCACATAATTAGATGATTCCCAAAAACAACGAACCTTCATATGAGGAAAATTAATTTAAATCGCTGAAATTCAACAATAACACCCAATGTTCAATATATATTATTCAAAAAATATTTTTACTTAAAATTAATCAAAAATATTCTATAATATATTTGAAACCCAAAAATTAGAATGAATTTACCACATATCCTTCCAAGATAAATTTTTTATTTATCTCCCAAAATGTATACACCCTAAAAATATAATCACCAATATACGTTATTCATTTCCATAAATAACATGAACCACCATAAGTCTTCAATAAAATCATATATGACTCTAAAATACAATTTCAAATGTATTCCTCAAATAAAATTCCAAAATATTTTGTTTACAATAATCATATAGGGTTCCAAAAATAGTGAACGTCTTCAGATATAACATTAATCACCTAAATCTAAATCAATTTAAAATCCCATGGTTATCTATATGATAAAAAATATGTTCCAAAAATTCACTTAACTTTTATCTATCATATAGTTGAAATTAATAAAACAATTCTATACTAACCAAGACATCACATAGGCCAGTGGTTGGTGTTTCACCCTTGTCACCCTTCAGTGTTGAGTTTAATCCCATGGTCTTGTCAGACATGACAGGTTGTCACCCATCCTACAGGTTGTCATGTTCCTAAAACTATATTAATATAACACTTTTAAAATTACACAAACATGATAAAAAAACCCAATAATAACCCTAATAAATTAAATATTAAAGTAATTTTTAACCTTAAAGGTTATCTCTTACCTTTAATTTTTCATCCTAAAATACAAAAACCCCTAATTAACTCAAAATAAAAGATCATATAAACTCTAAAGGTTATATATACCTTAAAACTTATGTCCACAAGTTGAAAAAATCATTCTTCCTCAAGTAAAAGTTTTCACATTATAAAATTAATGGTTGCATATATCTCAGAAGTAAATGTCTCTAAAAATGTCATTAGTCACCTTAAAATTCCATAACTTAAAACCTAAAAAGGAGGGTATAATACATTTAACTTATGATCAACCTTAAAATTATATACCCATGGTGTTATTCATAACTCATTATATTTCCACACCTGAAAAGTTCTTAATATATAATTTTATCTAAACTAACCTCTAATTCTAACTATAATAGCCCAGAATCCATTATCCTAGATCCAGTGTTAAAAACATAATATTTACATTCCTTTATATGATACCAATAAATTTGACCCAATTTTAACCATCTGGAACTTTCAAAAACAAAGGAAATATTATATCACCTTTATAATGTAATACATTTTAGGTTTAGATTTTTATAGAATTAGGTAAAACTCTTGCATATATTTGAAAACTAAACAAATGATTTATAAAAATATATATCATCACCCAAAATTTCTTCACATCTTGCAACCTTCTTAGAAATATCCTCCTTAAAACATTTATTCATGTCCTAGTGAAATGAAAAAAAATAAAAGGGTGATATCAGATGATCAGTGAGGATAATCATGGGAGATATCAATTTATTATCATATGAAGGTTTAAAATAATCCAAAGGGCAGGAGATCTTTATCATAACATGAAACGTTCATACAAAATATGAACAAAATTTAAACATGAGTCATATAAAACAACATTGACATTTAAAAATAAATGTATCATAAGAATGATAATTAATAATAACTCAATCATGGACCATGATCTCATGTTATAAATGTGTGTGGAATCATTATAAGTATAGAAACCATTTCATATGTCAGGATATCTACAAATATCATTATATTAGGAATCAACACATGTTTCCTATAATCGATCAATCACATTGACTTTTTTACCATCACTATATCATGAGATATAATACATTACCAAATTAATTGGATAGATATATAGTTCACATCCATCAAAAAATTAAAATCATATATATTTATTCCACAAGATCATAAAACCTTCATCATATCAGAACCCATGAAAAGAAAGGGGTTTCATAAATATTTCATATTTTCACCATAAATATAAACCATCCAAATAAAGAATAAGGATGATATGCTTGAATTATAACCCCCTTAAATTATAAGTAACATCATAGGATGTTATATTAGAAGGAAAATTATATTGAAACATCACATGGAGAAACTATTGAGGAAAATAACATTTCTATTTTAAAATCACATCTATTTAACGAAATTAAATAACGTTTAAATAAAAAAATTCTTTGAAAATGAAATATTATAATTTTAAAGGAGTCATGAAATAATTCAGTACAAATGATGGTGGGAAATCCTCTCATTCCCTATAGGTTAAAAAACATTCCTTCCGTATTTTTTTCAAAAAATTCCCAAAAAACCTCATTTAGAAAATGATAAAAAGATTCATTTCAAATCTTATTGTAAAAAATTAAAACTGACTAAGAATGGTGTTAAATAATTTTATAAAATTAGTAAAAAAATTGAAAAAAAAATATAAAACATGAACATGGAATAGAAATATCCCCCGATAGAGACTTAAACATAAACAATCTCGAATAATGATGAGATTTTGAACTAAACCCTGACCACTTTTGTAACTTTTGAATCATAATCCCTATGAAATCAAAAACCTTATATGGATATTTAAATCCACATAAGTTTTATAATAATCATAATAAAATAAAATTAATTCAGAGTATATACACCACACACAAGAAACAAGTGGTGAATATGGCATGTGTCCCATGAAAATAAAAGTGAGATGAAAATCCATTACCTCAAATATCGCATTTGTTCATTCAATTTAAAACCTATTATATAATAAATATGGATTTATTATAAGTTTATTCCATAAAAATATAAATATATATCATACCAGGTATGATTTATTTCTAACATCTTATCAAACATTTATTAATAAATTGTTACTAAAATCACTGTTCTCGGTGATAATTGCTTCATTTTCCAAGCATGTTTTGAGTAAACAGTCTTGGTCCCTATACTTTGATCATGATTCCATAATTTCTATATTTTTAATAATTTTATAAAAATAATATATATATTAATTATATCCATATTTATAATCATTAATAAAAATTATACAAAGAAAAATTAATTACATCATTCATGGAGATGGTTGGTCATACGTACGCAAGAACGTTGTTTCCAATTTTTGATTGATTGAAAAAAAAAAATTAAGTAATAATTAATATTTATAGAATAATTATTATATAATATATATCATATATATTCCTAAAATTTATCTATATTACCATCCATGTGAAATAAAAATGAAAAATGAACAAAATAATATCATGCAGATAGTAGTCTATACATATGCAGAAGTGATGTTATCATTTCCCAAAATATTAGATAACAAGAAGGTTGTTCTGTTCATAGTAGGACACTAAATATAGGGAGAATTGAGTTCCTATAAAAAAATTTGTTATAAACTTTATTTGAAGATCCGCCAATTTAAAAACCAAACCTTCCATTTAATCAAAGTAGTTAATTTATAATCGTCTGACTATTCAAATAGTTTCCCAGAAGATTGATTATTTATCAATTTTAATATATGAAATATTGATAGAACGTTTTAAACTAATATAATATATAAAAATAGTTATAAATATTATCCAATAATAACTATCAAATTAAAACTTAGTTTTCTAAAATGTGAGTTAAAATAGAGTAAAAATAAATTTGATAACATAGAGAATTATAACAAGTGGTTCAATATCAATCCAATACCTAATACACTCCACTTGGTGATCACCTTCCACAAAGAAATTTCTATTAATATTTGATTCACACCCTGGATCGGGGTTTATACAAGAGTATACTAGACTCTCCATGTCACATAACCACTACCATAGTTTTACATGGGTAAAGTAACAACCCAGTCACACAGGACCTCTTTCAGAGTTATATTTCGGAGAAACAAGGTGTAGAAGGATTTTTGTGTGAGGATTCTTTTATCCTTCAGTTTAGTGTAGGAGATAGTGTGTGTTTTTAGTAAAAACACACACGCCGCTTGAAAGATTAATAAAATAGTACACAATAGAGTATAATATAACAAGAAGGGATTACGAATTCTATGAGTTTTGTTCTATGAATCTTTGGACTTTTACGATATACTGTATTTGATGTTCATGCCCTCTTCTGAAAGTAGATTCAGAAATAGAGTGTCGTGAGTTCTGTGTTCTGGTTTCCAGTTCAGTTATTTTCTCTTCTTCTCTTCTTTTTGTTTTTCCTACAAGGATGTTCAATGTTTTTATCCCCATAAATACATCTAATATAAAAATTATAGCTCTTTGTGTGTTATTATGTTTGTTCTTACATGCATGTATGTTCTTCTCTATCTTCTCTTTCAGTCCCTTTTTGGACACTTTTTTCTGCTTGTGTGCCACCTTGTATTTAATCATCAAGTTATAGTGTTATAGCCAACAAGGTGCACGATATCCACACATCATACCTCTTACTATCATGTGTCATGTATACAAAATATCATTAATTATGTCAGTGTCATTTAATGACTCAAATATGACCATTAGAATCAACTTTTAAATTTAATTGAAAATGATAGAAAAATTGTTAAGTATGGAATAGCGTCACAGTTGGTGGTGAGACAAAAGCGGTTCCATAGTCATGGTGAGTCTGAAGTGGTTCCATAGTATATAGTGATGTCCTTCATTAGTTCTGGAACTGGTATCATTGTTATGGTGTTTGGTCCTTTGAAATTTATGGAACTGGTAGCAAGGTTATGGTGCCAGGGAAACGGTCTCTTAGGTAATGGTGTCCAATCCTTTATTAAAATTTTGAATGGTTTCTTGTTACTATGTCATAGAACCAGTGTTACATAAATAGTGTCTAGTCCTTTGAAAATGATGGAACTGGTATCATGGTTATGGTGTCTGGGAGACAGTGTCATTGACTTTTCCAAATTTTAGATCAAACGGTGAGACATTTTGATCACTGAAACGGTGTGTCATATATAGGAAAATATCTTCAATCTATCTTAAGAAGAAATACACACATAATGGATTAAGGTTAATCATAATCATAATAAAAAAATAGAACAAGATTAAACATTATTTATAAGACTTAAACATTATTTATGTGGTTTGTGACAATTAAAACAACAGGAGTCCAACAATATCCCCCTTTTTGATGAGCACAAATCATGGAATTTTTAAGTCATACATCTTATAAAGGAATAAATATATTTCTTATCATATCAAGATATTGTAGTATATATGTAAAAAATGGAATAAATTTAGTTCTTCTCCCATAAATGTTATTTCCCAAAAATTCATAAAATTAAGTTCTTATTTCTCCCCCTTTAACAAAAATGTCAGCTCTTCTCCCCGTTTGGTATTATCAAAAAGAGAATAAGAGAAAGGAAAAACAAACACTAAATGAAACCAACAAGTTAATAAAAGAGATATATCATTTTTTATTGAATATAAAAACAGAGAATATTACAATCATGAAAAGAGAATACATCATAGCCCTATCAAAAATTATATTTCACTTATCTTCAGATTCGGTTTCCTTTTCTTTATCCTTGTTAGAGACAAAAGTAGTATAAGCATAAAGTGCAGAAGTGGAGGTGGTAGAATTAGTAGGAGGGGAAGGAAATGTAACTCCTTTAATGATAGAAGGGGTAAGGGTTTATCTATTGGAAGACCGACGAAAAGGTTTCTCAACAATAATAATTCTGATCTAGCTTAGAGCCTGAGAGACAGATATGGTTACTGGTGAAAAAGAAGTGGAAGAAGAAGGATTGGTAGAAGAAATCAGTCCAGTTCTCAAAGGAGCTATTATAGGAGCCACTATGGTTGTGCTCTAAACACGCAGATTTCACTTCAATAGATTGATAAAATCAATGATGATTTCTCAACCATACTACATAGAATTTTCCAAATCATCTTTATTCTCCATGAATTTCTACAGAGTATATGTTAAGTCCTTTATCTTCTGAACATGATCTATAAAATCATGATTTATAGGAGTTAGTTTTAAATTCTCCACAAGATACTTGAAATGATTGTTCAACTCATGCTTGGAATAGATCCTGTTGAAGTAGTAATCCTTCTTAGATATTTATTCTAGATCATCAGTGGAAGTTTTGGAGTGAATTCTTATCAAATCAAGCACATGGTCACTATTCTTAATGATTTTTGAGAGACTCTCTATATCAGTACCACACAACGCATACTGATGTTCTTCCTTAAATATTGATCTGAACATGTCACTATCCAAAGGGTATGATGGCTGAGCAGAATTATATGGAGGATAAACATCTAATTTGAGATTCCTAATTTGATTTAGAACCTTTTGTAAAAAACCTTTATATTCAGTGGTCAGATTATTGATTCTAGATACAATCCCAAACATCTCATTTTCTATTTTTTTGTTGTCACCAAACCACCTTTTCATACATGGTCATCAAGTTTGGTTGAATTAGAGATATAATCTTCTCTGGGATCTTATCAGCATCATCCTCATTGAGATGAGAAATAGGGGCTTAATCATCTTGCTAGTCTTTCTTCATTTCCTTAACCATATATTTTAAAGATTTCACTATATCACCCAACTATCTATTCTCAATATGGACTTCCTAAATCTCATGAAGCATATTGGGTTGGATCTACCATATGAATTTCTCCAGAAGAAATGAAGCATCCCTTTTACTGAGATTTTTCATAGGAGAGGGTTTAGTCTTCATGAGGTTCTCAAAACCAGGCAACAAAGTTTCTCCAAAAACATTCAGATCTTCTTGAATTATATAACTAGGAGTTTCTTGAGTAGGTTTAGAAGAAGGAACTGAAATAGGTTCTGGCTCTTTAGTATACATTACTTCAGCGACTGGTTTCATCTAAAACATCATTGTAAGATAATTTCCTGGAACTAAGATTCCTTGAGACTCATCAACATCAAAATACTTTAGAAAATTGTACTGGGTATCCATAGAACATGATTCAACGAGATTTGGCACTTCAATCCTTTCCAAGATGGGGGTTTTCTCCCCCTAAAAGGATGCATCTCTTGTGGGACTAAGAGACTCAATCTCTTGACCAACTTCTACACCCTCTGTTCTATCATATTCATCCAAACCTCTAGCTAATTGAAACACCTGTTATATTCTTTATTCAACAGATAAAATCACTTCTGTTTCTATAGGTTCTTCCCATGTCTGTTCCTCAGTAGCATCATGCTCTTCAATAACAGAATTTTCTTCTTCAACAACATTACTTTTTTCAACATCTTCACCTCCTTTTCTAACATCTTCATCACATTTACAGAGAGGATATTCTCTAGAGGTAACATCCTGAGGGTCTTGAGATTCTTCCACAATTATTTCACCTTCATTAGAATTTTTTATCCTTCATGTCTATCAACATATATTCCTTCAGTTGAGTATTGCATAAGCTCATATAACTCTAAACTAGGGTTAGTTACATTCTTAGGTCTAGAAGGGTTATTAACAAGATTAAAATCCTCATACAATCTATCATTATCTTCAACCCCTGATCTCTTCCATGTATTCCAACTAATATTCATTTGTCTTCATGTATCATTAGATATACATAAATCATAATCCTCAACCACATATTAATTCTTACTAACCACACCTTTGGCAAGTAGATTGCAGAGATAAACCTTGAATTGAAAAAGAGAAGTTGACTTTGATGCTATCTTGATCATGTCACATTGGTGATGGATAATATACTTGCACATATTAATCTTATGAATATTATTTAGAATATGTATCAAAAACACATCTTAATTCATTAGAGTATAAAAGTATCCTTTATTTGATATATTAGGTGTTGAATAAATGTAAAAACCAACCTAGTCTCTCTATCCAGTTCAGAATCTATAGGCCTTCTTTTCTTTTTATTTCCATTCAACTCACCCAAGTCATCTTCAAAACTAAATATGTCACTTGGAGGAGGATGAACTCTTTGATAGTCCTCAAAAATCCCTTCATGGGTTATTTCTAAGTAGGCATCCCACAACCTCAAATAAATGTAACATATATGTCCATTCACTGAGCTTCTAAGAACAAAATCATCTTTAGAGTTTAAAGAGAACTGAAAAAATGATAAAATTCAAAAACAAGCATTGGATAGATGGGTCTTTTCTCTTTTACAAACCACTCTAATCATTTATGTTCTTCAAAGACTTTCAGAACAAGTGACTTACTTGACAGAAGCCACTTAACACAAATTTCTTTCTCTGGCATGATTATGCGATCCTCAAGACCTAGGTTTAGTAGTTTATCAGGCATGGTAATCAGAGCCTTTTTCTATTTCTTTGAAGTGTGTTGCTTTCTAGTAGACTATTAAGATGGATGATTCATCCTAGACATTAAACATAGGATTTAGAAAGAAGATATGTTTAAGATAAAAGTGATTGCAATTATGTCTATATTGTATGAGTGAAGATAGAAGTGAAAGGATGAGTTTTTATCATTTACGGAGTTCAAACG
Organism: Viscum album; assembly: GCA_963277665.1. Classification (NCBI taxonomy): domain Eukaryota; kingdom Viridiplantae; phylum Streptophyta; class Magnoliopsida; order Santalales; family Viscaceae; genus Viscum; species Viscum album. The sequence goes on from OY728153.1 coordinate 496,928,957, forward strand.
TCGCAATCAAAAAAACACATCTTAAAAGAAATAAAATAATCAATACAGTGATACAGGAAAAATATTAAAAACAATTGAGTCATAATGATGAGAATGGAATAGGCATTCATGGTGTCAATATAACAGTGTGACTCAAAACAGTGTGACCATAACTAGTGATACAGTAAACATGAAATAGTAAACATGAGATAGCAATATTAGTGACAGTAATAGAGAGACGGTAAATATGATACAATAACTGTGAGATAGTAACTGTTAGATAGGAAACTGGTCACTCAAGGAAGATCATTACTAATTCATGTACGGTGTAACTCATCCTTTCATTATTTAATGGTTTAGTGAAAATGTCTTCAAGCTCATATTTAGTGCCAATGAATTCTAAATTAATATCACCTTTTTGATAATTATCACTCAAAAATTGATGCACTTCATCAATATTTTTTGTTCTTGAATGATAAATATTACTTTTAGATATGTTAATAGCACTTTTGATACCACAATTTATAAGGACATGTCTAAATCGATATCCCTAATCTAGAAAAGTTTGTTTCATCCATGAAATATGATAACAAAAACTACTAGTAGCTATGTATTTCGGTTCGGTAGTAGATAATGCAATAGAATTTTTTTTACTACACCATGATACTAGTGACTTTCCCAAAAAGTGGAATGTTTTGGAGGTACCTCTTCTCTATAACTTACAACCACCAAAATTAGCATCTGAATAGCTAACTAAGTAAAATTATTGTCCTCTAGGATCGAACAGTCCTATATTGGTAGTACATTTGAGGTATTTGAAAATTCTTATAACAGAAAGAAGATGTAACTCATTAATATTTGATAGAAAACGAGCACACATACACAAACTAAACATAATATCTATCATGCTAGTAGTTAAGTATAGTAAACTCCCAATCATTCATTTGTAAGTTGTTTGATCTACATATTTACTTTTTTCATCAAGATCCAACTTATAGGTGGTACTCATTGGAGTGCCACTACTTTTAGTACTATCCAAGCCAAAACATTTTATAATATCTTTAGTATATTTAATTTGATTCAAAATAGTACCTTCCTTATTTTTAAATATTTTAAATCCAATAAAGAATTTTATTTTACCCATCAAACTCATTTAAAATTCATTTTGCATCATCTTTAAAAAATCAACACATAAAGAATATTTTCAATATACAAAGATAATATCATCAATATAGACTTGAACAACTAAAACATCTTTATAAATTATTTTTATAAAGAGAGTAGGATCAGTTATACCTTTTGTAAAACCTTTGGAAATAAGAAAACTACTTATTTTATCATACCATACTCTTGGAGCTTGTTTTAAACCATATAAATATTTTGTTAATTTCAAAACCTAATTTGTAAAATGAGGGTTTCTAAAACTAGAGGTAGTTCATAAAAAACATCCTCCATTATATACCCATTTAGGAATTCACTCTTAACATCCATTTGATATAGTTTTAAATTTAGACATTTAGAATAAGAAAGCGATATTATAATGTCTTTAAGTCTAGAAAATGGGGAAAAAGTTTCCTCATATTCAATTCATTATTTTTGACAATAACCTTGTGCAACTAATCTAGCTTTGTTTCTTACAATATTACTATATTCATCTACTTTATTCCTAAACACTTATTTAGTTCATATAGTCAAGGTGTCTTTAAGTCTATCCACTAGTTTCCAGACATTATTTCTTTTAAAATGATTTAATTCTTCTTGTATATCCATTACCAAAAATTCATCATTGATTTCCACATTGATGTTTTTTGGTTTAAGTTGTGACATGAAATCTTAATGTTCAATATGATTTCATATAGAATCTATAGTACATGTTCCTTTATCTATGTATCTAACTATAGAATCTAAATAGTTTTTTTAGGGTTATAACAAATCTAGAAAAATAAGGGCTATATATTTTAGCTTCTTTAACAGGTTTGGGTTCATCATGGCTTGAATCTGGAGAATTTCAAGAACTTAAAGATTTTACAGATTGCTTTATAGCAGGGTCAAAATATTTTTCATTTATGTCTAGATTTGACACATCATCCTCATGGTTTTCTAGGAGGTTGTAGGCTCCTGTGGATCTATTTCATCAAATTTTACGTTTAAAATTTTTTCCACACATTTGCTTATTTTATTAAATACTCTATAGGATTTTCTAGAGATTGAGTAACCTATAAAAATACTGTCATCACTTTTGGATGAAATTTCTTTCAAGATTTTCTTTAGTATTAAGAATATAAACCTTTTAATCAAAAACTTTGAAGTAATTAACTTTCGGTTTTCAATTATTCCACAACTCATGGGGATTTTTCATAAGAAGATGTTTGAATAAGACTCTATTAATAATATAGTAGAATGTGTTGATAGATTCATCCCAAAAGTAGATAGGTAGGTCATATTCATTGATCATGGTTCTTGCTATTTATTATAAGGTTATATTTCTTCTTTCTACAAGACCATTTTGTTGAGGTGTCCTAGGGGAAGGGAAGTTATGACTATAGCCATTTTTTTGAGAAAAAATATTGAAACTCTTGTTTTTCAAAATCACATCAAACTTCACTTCATAGGGTTAAAATTTTTAAGACCACTTAAGTTCTCTACTATTCAAGAATACTTGGTAAAATGAGAACAAGCTTCACTTTTTCGAGATATGAAAAATGTCCAAGTATATCTAGAATATTCATCTACAAGAACATAGACATAGTGCTTTCCATTTATAATTGAAACTCTAGATGGTCCAAAAAAGTACATGTGAGCAAACATGTGTGGTCGAGAAGTTGGAACTTCTTTCTTTGGTTTGAAAGAGGTTTTATTGTGTTTACCCTTTTGACAAGGATTGCAAACTTTATCATTTGGAAACTTAGGTTTGGGTAGATCCTTGACTAAACCTTTTCTATTAATATTTCTAAGAGATTTTATATTATAATGTCCAAGTATTCTATTCCAAATCCAAAAATCTTTTAGAAAGACACTTAATCATGAAACATTTTTAGAAATTAAATAATCTAAGTTAACAACATTTTCATTTCTAAAATAAAAAAAATACTAATTCATTTTTATAATTAAAAAAATTAAATGCATCATTTTAAAATTTAAAATTGAAACCAACATCACACAATTGTGAAATATTAAGCAGATTATATTCTAATCCATAATAAAATTATTTTAGAAATTAAAACTGAGTTAGAGTTACCAATCTGGACAAGGACAATTATTTTTCATTTATCATTATCACCAAAAGTGACTTGTACACCATCAATATTTATCAAATTTTTGACGCATGAGTAATCTCCTATCATGTGTCTTGAACATCAATAGTCCAAGTACCATAGACTTCTACCGGATCCCTTCAAATTGATTTCTTAAAAAATAATTAAGAAAGAGACAATTTTGGTACCCTGATTTGTTTAGGTCCAATAACATTAGTAATAAGAGCTTTGGGCACCCATACTTTCTTAATGGGTTTCCTATAAAAAAAGTTAACATATTGGAAAAGTAAACATTGTTTGGTCCTAAAAAATTAGAAGTAGTGAATGACTTCCTAGGGCTAAAACTACCATATTTTTTAGTTTTGGGTATAAAAACAAATTTTCTTGATTTTGTTATAAAATGAGTATTAGTTATGTTCCTCTATCCAGGTTGGTATCCTATACTAGTAGTATACTTAAGAGCTACTTGTTTACTAAGAATCTGTGTTAGAGTATTCTTGAAATTGGTTAATATTTCTAATTCCATTTTCAATTTATCTTTATATAACTTAAGTTCATTGTTCTCTTTAAGAAATTTATAATTATTTTCCTTTTCAGTAGTAAAATGAGATTTAACAGTAGAAATAAGAGCATGATATTTCTTAAAATATTTATATTTATATTTTAATTCATTACATGTATCTTCAAAAACAATTAGTATTCAAACATTTATTCATTATTTATATTTTTAAAATCACTTTCATCTCAAAAATAATAAGAATTTTGTACATGAGACTCAAGGGTTACCCTTGATTTGTTTGTCATGAAATACATATTGGCTTTATCATCTTTTTCAATTTGTGAAGATTCTAAGTCACTTGAGCTGTCCTAAGAAAAAATATATGTTGCTTTTATTGCCTTTTTATACTTTCTATCTTTTTCTTCATATTTATTTTTATACTTTATTTTGGGACAGTCATACTTTGCATGTCCCTTTCTCTTACATTCATAACAAACTATTTCATTTGAGTTCTCATTCCTTTTCCATTCCTTCTTCAAATTTCCCTTCTGATCATACTTTACTTTATAGATGGGCTTCCTAAATAATTTATTCCTTCTATAAAACTTCTTAAACCTTCTAGATAATTGATCCATTTCCTCATAATTTTTTGATAGTGAATCAACATTACTTTTACAGTAACAATGATTCTTTATTCCCTCCTTTTCTTTATTTTTGGAAGTAGTGGTTTCGAAATCCACTGACTTACACTTTGGTTCATCCTCATCTTATTTTTTTACCTTTAAATATTCCTCATACATCATCAATTTACAAATCATCTTCTTGACTAGAAACTTATTGATGTCATAATATTCTCTAATATATACTAAGGTTCATCTCTATATTTTAGTGAGACATCTTATTATACATATGATTTGTTCTTTTTCACCCACTAGTTTTTCAATAGATCTCACTATATTGATTATTTCATTACACCTAAGATACATATCAGAAATGGGTTCATTAGCCTTCATCTTAAAGTTATAATACTTAATAGTATATTTATTAATTCTCATTTCTTTAACATTTGTAGTTACTTCATGTGAGATATCAAACACATCCCAAATTTAATAGGCACATTTACAAGAAGATATTATATTAAAATCTTCATCCTCAAAAGCACAAAATAAGGTATTCATAGCTTTACAATTATTATGAAAGAAGATTTTGTAGCTTCACTCCATGTAGTTCTTGGATTTTCTGGTATTTCATATTTATCTTTTATTACTATCCAAATATCAAAGACCATACTTTCTAAGTGCATTTTATTTTTAATTTTCCACTGATCGTTATCTATTCGATTAAAGTTGTGAGGCCTTTTGGTAGCAAAAAATTCTTATTTATCATCCATAACAAATAATAAAAGCTAGATTTTAAAGAGCTATAAATTTAGAACTAATAGAAATTTATAGATATTTAAAACACAACTAAATCACAGTTGAAAAGATTTGAAAAATCATTGAAACTATGGAAAATAGTAGTTTTAAGAAAACCTCTAATACCACATGTTGGCCAGAGTAGGACACTCAAGAAGGGGTGAATTGAGTTCAAATAAAAAATTGTTAAAATATTTATTTTAAGATCCCCCAATTTAAAAACAAAACAGGCATGTTAATCAATGTATTGAATTTATAAACATCTAACTATTAAAATAGTTTCTCAGTTTATTGATTATTTCTCAATTATAGTAATATGAAATATTGATATAACTTTTGAATCTAATCTACTAAATCAAAATAGTTATATATACTATCCAAGACTAACTTTCAAAGTGAAACTTAGTTTTATGAAATTTGAGTTAAAACAGAGTAAAACTAAACTAGAAAACATAGTAGATTAAAATAAGTGGTTCTTTCTCAAGATGAGAACCAATACACTCCACATTGTGATCACTAGCCACCTATAAATTTATATTAAGCTTTGATCCACACCCTAGATCAGGGATTACACAATAGTACACAAAATTATCTAGGTCACTTGACCAGTACCATAGTTTTATGTGGTAAATATAAAAACTAGGTCACACAAGACCTCTTGTGTAGTTATACATGGGAGAAACAAGGTGTAGAAATATTATTGTGTGTGGATATCTTGTATCCTTCATTTCAGTACTGGAGACAGTGTGTGTTTTCATTACAGACACAGAATGCTCAAAATATTTATAAAATAGTACACAACATAGCATAATATTAGAATAAATGATTATAAATTCTCTATGTGTTGTTCAATATAGCTTTGGACTTTTAGGATATAGCAGATTTGATGTTTGAGTCCTCTTCTGAAAACAGATTCAGAAACAGGGTGTCTTGAGTTCTGTGTTCTGGTTTCCAGTTAAGTTAATTTCCCTTATTCTCTTATTTTTGTTGTGTCTGCAAGTATTTTTGAAGTTTTTATCCAAAACAATACAGATAGTAGAAAAATGATATTTCTTTATGTTTTCTTATGTGTGTTCTTATAAGCATGTATGTTCTTTTCTAACGTATCTTTCAGTCCATTTATTGACTCTTTTTTATCTCGTGTGCCTCCTTTTATTTAATCTTAGGGAGCTTATGTTATGGTAAAAAATGACCATGATCTCCACTCCTCGTACCTCATACTTTTAGGTGTCATGTCCACAAAAAATCATTAATTATGTCAGTGTCATTAAATGACTCAAATATGACAGTTAGAAACAAATTTTAAATTAAATTGAAAAAGATAGAAATTTTTTAAGGAATTGTTTAATAGTTGGTGGTAAGATATAAGCATTTTCCTAGTCATGGTGAGTTTTAATCGATGTCACGGTCAGCAGTGACATCCTTCGCGAGTTTTGGAAATGGTACTAGAGTTACGGTGTTTGCTACTTTCAAATTTCTGGAACCGGTAGCAAGGTTGCAGTGTTAGGGAAATGATGGTCTCTGGTAATGGTGTCTAGTATTTTTTTCAAAATTATGAAGGGTATCTTGTTATGGTGTCACATAACTGGTGTTATAGAAATGGTGTCTAGTCCTTTGTGAATTTTGGAACTGGTAGCATGGTTATGGTGTCAGCGAAACAATGTCACAGACTTTGCCAAATTCCATACTAAATGGTGAGACAGTTTGATCACAGAAAAGGTGTCTCGTACTTAGGAAAATAACTTCTGTCTATCTTAAGAATAAAAACTCACATAATGGATTAAGGTTTATCATAATCATAATAAAACATAATATAATATGGGTAAACATGATTTATAATATTTAAACATGATTTACATGATTTACATGATTTATATGATTTGTGATCAACAAAATAAGACGATTGCAACAGGTATATATGATATTATCACTCAAGAAGTATATTTATATCATAAATATAACATATAAAAAATAAACACATCATAATACCAGTTAATAATTTACAAAAATAAAAAATTATTTGTTTTTCTACGTGAAGATGGTAAGTCACGCGTACACACGATCAATACTTTCAATTCTTATTTGATGGGAAATATGGTAATAACGGTGATTTTATAATAATAATAACATTTATGAATATTTAGTATTTTAAAATTATTATTTTATGATAATAATTATAGATTTATGGGAGTTAAATTAGAGTAGAAAAATGAATGTGATCGGTTAGAGCGGTTACCTTTTCTTCAAAAAAACTCATTTAGAACTCGCCAAAAGAAATTTAGGGTTAGTATTTTGGGAATACCGAAACAAATAGAATATTAATATGGAATTTTAAAAGTTAATTTAGAATATTATGGTTGATTGATAAGTTTTAATGTGGTGTAATGAAGTGAGTGCGAGGTTTCCTTCTATAATTGAGGTGAGGGGCACTTTTTTGGAATTTCTTAAAATAAAATAAAATATAATAAGACTATTATAGAAACAAATACTTCTAAATGGTCATGAATTTAATCCTAGGGTATATATGGCTGATATATAATCAACCGATAAAATTTTTAAAGGTATATGTTCTATTTTAATCTTTATCTTTTGGTGTATCCTTTTAATTAACATATTTTAATATTGACTCTCGTAACATATTTTTCACACTTAAAAGGTATTAATTTTACATATAAGATAACTATTGAATCTTGAATGGAAACATGATTATATTTTAAAAGAAATATTATCCCTTTTATTCTTATTTAATATATTTCTTATTTTTAAATAATTTAATTAAATATTATTTTCATGAAATATCAATAGTGTTAATTTTGACACTATTCATTACTTTGAATTTAATAACATCAATAAAATAATTAAAATTAGAACCAATTATTTTAATATATCCCCAACATGTCATGGTCTTCTATAATATTTTTGGATCACTATAATTATCTCAAATTATATTACGTTTAAAATTTTTAACATCATTTATTGGATTTTCCAATTAATTAAATAATTACTTCTTCATGGTTGTGTAAGTATTTAAGGTAATTATTTAATTGATAAAAATTATAAATAAATTAGAAACATGAATATAATTTAATTAATAACAAAAATCCTATTATTATTAATTCATAACTGTTGTTTCCTCTATGTACACACATAAATGGTATTAAAAACTATGAGAGTGACATTTTTCACTTAGTTTGGTTTAAATAATATATAGGTCATTTTCATGGACAAGTTTCCATTAAATGAATCAAGTTAGAATATTATGTGATAAGGTTCAAATTTAATTCATCTAATAATAATTAGGATGATACATTATGGTTTTATCACATATTTTTAATCTAGATTAATCTAATTTACCCTTTATCGAGGTGATAAATTTTACCACATGTACTATTCATACTGACCAAAAATAAAATTTGGTAATTCTTACTAAATTTTGACACATTTATTCCACATATGAAACCCAAATTTTCAAAATTCAAAACACAAAATTTTTATAAATTAATTTTAAATTAAAATGGTAAAATGTTGTGACATTCTTAAATTTTTAAGGATAATAAAACCCTCTTTATATATAATTTATGAGTATTTTTATGCGAAAAATGTAATTTCTAAATAAAAAAATTAATAAATTATTTAAAGGATTTATTTATGGGTAAAATATTTTTTAACATATTATAATATTTTATGGAATATTTTCAGAGTCAACTACTGAGTTCGTGCAAGATTCTGAGACCCATAGAGTCTCTGTGTAGAATAAATAAAAATATTAAATATATTATATTATGTGCATTTTGTTTTTCCAAAAAATGAAATATATCACAAATGGTGTATAATAAGGGAAATTTGAGACCACAATTAGAACTGGGATGAGGGGTTTACCCTAGGTTCGATATAATATTTTTGTGTGCTAGACATTTTGTCAGATCGTGTGCAAGGACAACTTATTTAATATTTTTATTACAAATTTTTTCAATAATAAATTAATATCTCCCAAACGGTACATATGATGAGAAATATAAGACCACCATTAGGTCTGGGATATGATTTTTAACCTATATGTTACATATCATTAGTGCGCGTCAAGAATTTGTTCTAATCGCATGTGAGAGTAATTTATTTAATATTTTTTTAATATTTTTTTGAAATTAATGGAATATCTTCTGAATGGTGTCCTGTATGGGAAATTTTATAACTCAATTAAATATGAAATTTTATTTTTATCCTAGGTGTGACATAACCTTTGTACGCATTGGGTGTTTGGTAACAACATTTGTAAGGGAATATTTTTTATTCTTTTTTGGCTTAAGGATTTTATTAAAAAGAAAAATATTTGTCTAGAATGGATTTTTTTTAAAATATTTTGATTTTTTTTAATTTATAAAATTATTTGGTATTTGAATAATTTTTTAGCAGATAAAAATAATAAAAATAATAATTTTATTATTATTATTGTTATTATTTATGTCGAAGAAAAAGAAGAGAAATTTCATGTGTAATTAAATATCTTTTAATTTTCTTAATTAATAAGAGGTGTTTTTTCATATGTTAATATTTATTGGGAGCTTATGTAATAATGGTTATATTATTACCTGGTGCTAAATAAATGAAAATGTGTGGATAATAATAATTTATTAACTATTATAAGAATTTAATAAAAGTTGTGATTAAAATATTAATGGTGGAAATCATGTGAGATATTTAATAATAATAATCATTATTGTTATTATTATTATTATTAAATTTTGAAATTAATATTTTGTGCAGAAAATTACAATATATATATATATACGGTTTAAATATATATATATGTGTGTGAGTTTAAGTGTGTGTGTGTGTGTGTTTATAGGTGTTTATAGATATCGGTTACATAATATATAAATATATATATATATATATGCGGGCTTGTGTGTGTATATATATATGTGCATGTGTGTGTGTGTGTATCTGATTGGAATATATATACATGAGTAACTTTTTAATATATATTAAATGGATGATTTAATATATGTTTAAATGAGGAATTAAAAAACATGTAAAGGGTTTTATGGGTGTCCATGAATTAAGAGGAAAAAGAAGGATAACATAAATTTTCAAATAAATGAGATAAAAACAAAAGAAGATAATGAAATAAAATGGTAAAAAATATTTAAACTAGGGGATTGGGGAGTTATGAAACATAGAGGTGGGAAGGACTCCTCTCATGTCATCCCCTCTCTCTCACGTCTCTCCCTCCTTTCTTATATTTTTTTATTTTATTTTTCTTTATTAAAATTATCTCTTTGATTACATATTCAATATTGATTGGATTAATGTGTCATTAGTTCTGTTGGGTTTTTCTTGATGAGTATAAGTTAAACCATTTTGTCTAGGTAGTGCGATATTTTCAATCACATTATTTATATTTTAAATAGATAATTTAAAATACATTATCCAAAGATAATAATAAAATTATAATTTATAATAAATTACCGTAATATAATTATAAAAGGATAATTTATAGGAAATTATCAAAAATAATTATTCCTGAGGGGAAAATTTTTAATACTTTCATTTTCCTAAAATAATAATTTAGAAATTATCAAGAAGAGATAAAGTATTATTATATGTAATATTTTATTTATTCTAGAAGTAAAATAGGTGGTTTTGGTTTTAGGGGTCCCTCGTGTGTGATCATATTTTTTTGGTTGGTGTGAGAACGTGGTTAGAGTGATAAAACCTCTGATAGAGCATCTGTTGATGTTAAAGACTTTGAGATAGGAAGTTCCTTATCATTTGGGGCCTTGTATATGATGTTAGTAGGATATATGATTTATGCTTGACTAATACATGATTTTTTTATATGATCCATGTGGGTGTGTGTGTACCCATAAGGATGGATTGATTTAAATAATATGATTATGCATGTTTATGTTCTTTAGACCATGTTGAGTTTCTCACATGTGTGTGTGTGTGTGGATTTTGTCACACTCATGACATGTTATATATGATTCCATTTTTTCCCTATAATTTCCTTAGTATATTATATTTTTTTTATGTTATGTATGATACCAAAGTGATATTTTCGCATAGCATGGCTCAGTATCCCTTGATGGGGTATTGTTTAAATGCTACATTTGACTTGATGATGAGAATTAGATGAATGACCGGGCATCATGACCTAATGTGTCCTGGCATGGGGGTATAATGATTATGAGTGATCAAACCAGTATGTGAGGACCATGGGTCATGATGATCATGAGGGATCGTACCTATGTAGAAATAGTGGGGAATTATGGTCTATGTCATCTAACTTGGAGATTGAAGTTGGGGCATGATAACATAGTGTAGTTTGACCTGGAGGCCTCGGTCCTATACGACTGGTGAGCATCTTGAGGATAACTATAACATTGATATGTTTCCATGGTAGTTTTGATATTTTCTATCATGGAACTGAAGCCGTTATAACCAGGGTTTGTGGAAAATTGGTTAGCTGATGAACTCTGAAAACTAAGTGGTATCAGAGGATCAGGACTCACTAACTTATTTTTCTCCATTTCTTGGTTTAGGATAGGTTAGACAAACGATAGGATGATTATGACTTGAGTATGGGAACTATGACAGTGTCTTGCCATCATTGTATAGTAGACATATGAGTTTCTAAAAATGTAGAAATTTATGATTTTCTATTATGTTTAAATTAAACCACCTTGGGAAATGGACATGATATTGATATGTGATTTATGATATTTCTGGTGTGTTCATGAATCATGACTAGGAACATAGGCACATATTCTATATATATACTTGTTATTGTGGTACATAAATGTTCTTTAATTAAATTATTTGATTTGTGCTATGTGTTTCACATCGTTTCTCTTAGTATGATATATCTATTTTGTCCTGCAGTTGTGAAATGCCTTTATTTGAATTAATTAATAAAACTAATCATGTTGTTGTGTTAGTATATATATGATGATCGTGATTAACATGCATGGACAAATTCCACGGTTAGTGATAGGAGGGTTATATATTGGGATACAGGTAGATTCCTAGGAGAACATTGTGTTACACCTTAGACTGGTTATGGTATTTTTATGTTACAATTATTCCTCCTCTTATGGAGATGTGAGAGTGTAGGTTTAATGTTAAAACTCAGTGGCCTGAGTTTTTCATACAAGATCTCTAGAGATACTACTCAGGAATAAGAAATAGATAAAGGGGATGAATTATGACATTCTCAAATTTTTAGGGATAATAACAACATCTTTGAAAATAATTTAAGAGTATTTTTATATGAAAAATGTAAATTTTCAATGAAAATTACTTACTAAATGACTTAAAGACTTTATGTATTGTCGAAATCTCTGTTAACACATCATTATATTTGATGGAATATTTTCAGAGTTATTTTTTGAGTTAGTGTGAGATTCTAAGGCCTGTATATTCTTGGCGTAGATGGAATGAAAATATTAAAATATTATGTGTGTGTGGTTTTTTCAAAAAAAAAAACAAAATATCTCATAAAAGGTGTATGTTATGGGAAATCTAAGATCACATTTAGTTCTAGGATGAGGGTTTTAACCTAGTCATGATATAACATTTTTTGTGTTGACTTTTTCGTCAAATCACATGTGATGATAAATTATTTTGTATTATTATTATTATTTTTCAAAAAATATTTACATATCTTTCAAACGGTACATTATATGAGAAATATTAGAACACTGTTTGGTTTGGGATGTGGGGTTTACCCAAGGCATGACATAACATTTGTGTGTGTCAGGTGTTTAGTCAAATTGTGTGTGAGGGTAATTTGTTTAATATTTATATCATATATTTTTCTTAAAATAATGAAATATCTTATAAATAATGTCTTGAATGGGAAATATGAGACCACTATTAAATCTGAAATGCATGTTTTATCCTAGTAATTACATAAAATTTGTGTGTTTTATGTGTTTAATAATATCACACATAAGGGTAATTCTTTTATTCTTTTTAAGCCTAAGAATTTTTATTAAAAAGTAAAATATATGTCTATAAAGAATTTTTATTAAAATATTTTGATTTTTTTAAATTGATAAAAATATTTGGTATCAGAATAGTTATTAGGCAGTTAAAAATAATAATATTAATAATTCTATTATAATTATTCTTATTATTTATGTCGAGTAAAAATAAATGAAACTACATGTGTAATTAAATATTTTTTAATCCTATTAATTGATGATTGATGTTTCACTATTGGAGAATATTTATTTTGAGGTTAGGTAATAAAGGTCATATTATTACATGGTGCTAAATAAATGAAAATGTGTGTTTAATATTAATTTATTAACTATTATGGGCATTTAATAGAAGTTGTGTTAAAAATATTAATGGTGAAAGTTATATGAGATATATAATTATTATTATTATTACTACTAAATTGGGAAAATAATATTTTTGTGCAATAAATTAAAAAAAATTTAGATACAGGTTAAATATATATATGTGAATATATATATATGTGTGTGTGTGTGTTTTTTTATATATTAATATATATATGCAGGTGTATATATATATAATGTATATATATTAGTTACATAAATATATTTATGCGGGTGTATATATGGGTGTGTGTGTGTTATATTTACATATATATCCCTGAATAACAATTTAATATATATTAAATGAATTATTTAATATATGTTAAAATGAGAAATAAAAAAATTATAAGGAGTTTTATGGGTGACGATTAATTAAGAGGAAATAGAAGGATATAATAAAATAGTTAATAAATGATATAAACAATTAAATAAGAAAATGAAATAAAATGGTAAAAATATATATAAAAATTGTGGGATTGGGGAGTTTTGCAACGTATAGGTTAGGACTCCTCTCATGCCATCCCCTCTCTCTCAAGTCTTTCCCTCCTTTCTTATATTCTTTTTATTTTATTTTATTATTATTCAAACTTATCTATTTAATAACTTCTTAAATACTAATCAGACTAACGTGATGTTGGTGTTGTTTGGTTCATCTTAATGAGTGAAAGCAAAATCCTATTTTTTAAGGAAACAAGGTATTTTGAATCCGATTATTCACATTTTAAGTGGATAATTTAAAATAAATCCTCAAAAGATAATTTGAAAATGGAAATTTATAACAAATTATCATAAGGAAATTATAAAATGATATATCATATGAAATTATGAAAAGATAATTATTCTTTTGTGGAAATATCTAAATCATGCATTTCCCTAAAATGATAATTTAAAATTTATCCAAAAGAGATTAAGTATTATCGTATCTAATATTTATATTTATTCTAGAAATTAAATATATGGTTTTGGTTTTAGGAGTATTTGGTATGAAAATGTATTTTCTGGTTGGGGTGTGAACATGGTTTGAGTCATGATACCTTCAACGGACCAAACGTTGATATCGATGACTTTGAGGTAGGAAGTTTCGTGCCTTTTGGGATGTGTATATGAAGTTATCATGTTATTTTATTTAAGTTTGACTAACCCATTCTTGTTATGTGATGCCTTTGAGTATGTGTGTAGTCATGAGGATTTCTTGATTTATATAATATGATTATGCAGGTTGATATGCTTTAGACCATGTTTATTTTCTCACATGTGTGTAAGTTTGGATTTTCTCACACTCATGACATGTTATGTATGATTCCATGATATCCTTGTGGTATTATTTGTATATTCTATGTTGTTGTGTTATGCATGTTACCAATATGATAGGTGTCCCCATCATGGCTCTATATCCCATAAGGGGGAGTGTGTTCAGAAAATCCATGTGACCTGATGATGAGAATTAGATGGATGATGGGGCATGATGTCCAAGTGTTCCCTATCATAGGGGCATGATGATCAAGAGTGATCAAACCCATATGTGATGAACGTGGGGTATGATGATTGTGAGTGATCATTCCAGAATTGAAATAGTGGTGAATTATTTTCTATGTGACCTATCTTGGAGATAGTGTTGGGGCATGATGACCTAGTGTGGTTGGACCTAGGGGACTGGGGAATATATGACTATTGATAATCTTTAGTCTAGCTCTAAAGTTGATACATTTTAAGGATTATTCTGAAATTTTAATGCATGGCACCGGAGTAGGTATATATGAGGTTTGTAGTCATTTAGTTAGCAAAAAAATGCTCAAAATACTTGTTTCATGTGTGTTCATTTATCTATTACAATGTTATACAATGAAAAAATATCCTAAGAATATATATTTGTGTTTTCATGCTATTATTATATATATTTATTGGAATTAATTAATTAAACTAAGTATGGTGTTTTGTTAGTATGTATATGATGACTGTGACTAACATATAGGGACAGAGACCATGGTTAGTTCTAAGAGGGTTATACCCAGACTCCTAGGAGAACCTCGTGTGATCTCATGTAATGCCCCGACCCAGAAGCCACTAAACCGGTGCTCCGAGCCGGTTCACCACAAGGCCTCAAGCGGGCCTCCCCGTATGCCAGAGGATTCCGACTAGCAGGGAGGGCCTAGGGTGCGATAGTGGGGATAATATTCCCTTATACCAGAGTAAGAAAACAGCAGAAACAACTAAGTATCAAACACAGCTGAAAGTAAACAGAGTGCGGAAGCAATAAACATCAGAAATAGAACAATCTATAATAGTAAAATGCGGTAAAATCCCAAACAACTATGCAATACAATACAACACTAGTCACCCACAGGGATGACCATATAGATACAAGTACAAAATAAACTTAAAGTAAAATTATAGGGCTCTACTACTAACTCTGAGCCAATCCACGTACCCTATCTCCAGACAATATCGAATTGTAGAAGCCCGATTAGTAGAACCACTTGAGCAGCACTACTCGATCATGCAACACTAGGCCTCAGCCTTATCCACCATGCAACTCATGCTCGACTAGAAAGGCAGCCATAAGGTCTACCAATACACCGAGGTTCACATGCATGGGTGAGAAATAATCTCAATAGGACACCCCAGCAAGAAACCTATAATTGTGCTGCTATGTGTATGCAACAACAACGTACTCAGCCTAGCAAGAACACAACAAAGGAAGTAAACCAAACATGCAACCACAGTCGAACCTAGGGTATGTAATCCCTGTCAACTGCGCAAGTTCCACCATGGATGTCCATAACTATATACATACGCATGTATAGTCCCATACCTATACACATATACATAAATATGAATATTCATGATTAAGTGATTCAATTAACAAGAACAACATTAGCAGTCGATCCTTGGGACAATAAGCCTGATCTCCTAGACATTCCGTACAAGGGCATTGAGCTGGACATTGTGTCACTCAAGCCATGTAAAATTAATTCGATCTATGGGTCTGTAATCCCATTGATGTGTACCTGCTTCGGCCAACACCAGAATTATGTCTCTAAACAAGCTAAACAAAAACAAGTAACCCTCTGGGAAGTACTCACATCATGTCCCCTCTGGTTCAACCAATCAAACGCAAGCAAGTAGATAACACAACAGGTAACCCTCTGGTAAGTACTCACAGCCTATCCCCTCTGGTCCTACCAAGAAACACAAGCAACCCTTTGGGAATCACACAAGGTCTCACCCCTCTGGTTTAGCTAAATCATACACTCTCTGGGGAATTACTCACCATCAATTCCCCCTATAGCCCAGTATCGTACTAAAGGCGCTCTGGGGATGTACTCAATGTCAATTCCCCCTATGGCCTGAGTCGAGGAACTACAGACACTCTCAGGAAGCACTCAGTGTCAATTCCTCATGTGGTCTCACATCGTATAATTATAAAGACACTCTGGAGAAGCCCTCAATTTCAATTCTCCCTTTGGTCTATACACCAGGTTCTCACGGCCCTGTGTAAGTCAAGAAAGTGTAGCATCATGTATCGGCCCAATTAAACCTCAAGAACTACTTGCATAATAGTCTACAACATAACAACATATCATAAATACAACCAATCCATCATAACAATACTAGGCATGGAAACAAGGCAGCCTAAGAGGTAAAGCTAGACCAAACGGTCAAAATCAATCAACATGGGAAAACACATCCACAGCAAGGTAAAATACACTATTTATAATCACACCACCTATACTCAAGAATACAAGGAATTTTAGGCATCCAAAAAAATAAGAAAGACGCATCATGTCAGGATTAGCAGCCACCAACCAAGAAGCACCTCTGGTAAACACTACAGCATTAGCAAACCAAGTCAGATATAAACAAACAGTGCGGGTGGCCCGAACGCCCAACTCAACAATACATCCAAATCCCAAAGGGATCACTAGTTTGGAATGGGTTCTATGTGACACCCGATCACCATCTCTACCCAAACCTGACATAAAAACTCAAGGTTGGTCAAACAATGATAACCTGCTGGTTCCCTCAAGTCAAACACAGAGGAGGCATCATACTCAGGATCCTCCAGGTAAACACGAGCGAATGCATCCTACGTGGGATCCTTAGCGAAGATTAATTGAGGAATCCTACACGGGATCGTAAAATGATTTAAAATATAGTCATTCCATAACATGGGACTCTCGAAGGAAAAATAGGAGAGAGATCCAATAATGGGATCCCTAGGTCATCAACAAGTAAAGGCATCCTTCAGGGGATCCTTGGAAGTGCCCGGTCTCAAGCCTCATAGGCCAGAAGGGAACGTATCACAAGGGGAATGTACTCTAAAGCATATGTTACAGAAGATATCTCACAACTCATATCCTACTAAGGGTCTCAACTAAGTTGGTATGAACACCCAACCTATCATCCACGCCAAGTCTCACTCTTAGGCATCAACTGAACTTGATAACTGGAGGAAGAAACTCTCCATTTATATAAAAACCCCCCAAAACCCCATTTACATGAACTATAAATGTCAAAATGATTCCAAAATTGTGATATAAACGAAAAAACACTCATAATAGACTACTCACATTCCCAATTCTGACTTCCAGGTCCCAAGATATCCCAAAAACTACTAAACTGAAGTAGTACATGGCCAGAGCACATGGCCAGAACACATTGGGCCAACCTGTGTAATAGTACACGACATGTCCTTTACATTACACAGTGTGTACTATTCACAAAAATTCACCCCATGTGTGTTTTCGATAAAACACATGCCCAAGTACCACTACACGGCGTGTACTTATAGTAAACGACGTGTACTCCAAAAAAACCACTATTCCGTGTTCTATTTCACACGGCCACCAACTATACGGAATGTAATCAATTTACATGGTGTGTAGTTAAAAAAATCATCTTCACTAAATGGTAATAACACATGGTGTGTACCCCTGGAACACACACCGTGTATTCTGTGTTTTCCGACGGAAAATCCTTGAAAACGCCCGAAACGCCCGTTTTCGCCCTCGAAACAACAGATCGAACCCCATGAGCTTACAAGAAAGAAATATAAGGATTTAAAGACTTAAAAAACATTTTTAAAGGGTATATATTTCAAAAACATAAACATCCCTACCTTCGGGCGGAAACCACCGAAGCTTCGGTTGATTTCACGGCTCCGGGTTGCGCACGCCGACTCAGCGCGTCGAGAGCTTCGAATCTGTACCCCTCTTGGCTTCCAACTCTCCCTATTTCACAATCTATGTATCTCCCATAGGTCACGGCCAAAGGGGTTGTGTACGAGATGTGCACAAGGAGGGGGAGGAATAAGAGAAGGAAGAAAAGAAAAGAGAATGAAAAGAAGAAAAAGGGGCTCGGGTCGGCCCCGGCGCCCAACATGAGTTTATGCCTTCCCTGGTCTAAACTCTCCATTCCGGAATCAACGGAGTAGACATAATCTCAATCCGCTGTTCCTTTTAGAATTTATTGACAAATGAACCTACACGAATAATTTAATATTTAATTTAATACTATTAAATATTAAATATTCTACTAAAATTCGAAGAGCTCAGATTTCCACCAAACTCCTGTCCTAGGGTAAACACCATATTCTGGGACCAACAGAGTTTCCAGAAAAATTATCTGAGATCAAATATTAGGGGGAGATTACCATTTTACCCCTTACGAGCATCCAACAGCCAAAATTCAAATTTCTACTAAAAACTCTAGTCTGGAAAAACACGGGTTCTTACAAACTACCCACCATATAACTTCTAGTCTCCAAGAAGCCCTGTGACAGGACCAACACCCATGATCATAACTCAAGAATCTACACAACGAAGCTATCTAGACAGTCCAATGACCGGCCTTATAGCGTTGACAACAACCTTTAATACAAAAGATATTCAATTATGACCAAACTGGTACTCCCCACCACAGGAATACCCTTGTCGTCATCTAAAAATAAAACTTTGAGAAAAAAATCTCTATGGAAAACAAAGCAGTTTAACCTAAACAAGGATAACCACCTTCAAAGGGCTAATGGTGCACTCCACACCATATGGCTTTCCTTACACCACTCGGAGAGCACAACCAGAAAAGGTTCCACCCTCAACAGGGAAGAACATTAAGAAAGAAAAAAGAGCTCGATGTAGGGTCGAAGCTCTCTCAGCATACTAAAGGCAAATCAAGATATCTCATGATCATCTCTTACAGAAGTACACTAAGATTTCACCGAAGGCGTATCTAGCTCCCTCCGAGCCATACTAACATCTTGCCAAAACCTAACCATGATTTAAGAGTGGGTCAACCATTTCATAGTAACCCGAAATTTCACAAAGTTACCTCTATAACATAAGGGCATTTCAACACAACTTCTAGGATCTGAGTCCATGGAAAGCCTTGAAACATCGGTCCTTGGCTCACACTCGGCTACTCACCGATCCATATTCAAATGATGCCACCTCCAACAACAACATCAGAAACACTGGTCGACTAGGCCAGGTACCCGAACAGGCCTGCTCGTCAAAACCAGTCACGAAAAACAAACACCGCTAAAAGTCATTGGAAAACAATGGCTAGTCTTTCACACATAGGTTGCCTAAGAACAGAACATACATCGACCTACAAGATTTTGAGTCAAAACCAAGGGTCTCAAGGTCTTCCACCTATCCCTATATAAAAATCCTAACAACTGGGTCACAAGTTCTAACCACCTAGCCCAGAAGATCCAAAACCACGTAGAAGATGGTAAAGATCACAACAACCAAAGAAAGTCAAAACTGAAACACCTCCTACAAGGGCCCTGATCTTCTCCGAGCATCCTCAGAAGGAAATACTCATTAGAGGTCACAATCAAAACAGAAGAGACAAGCTGAGTAAACCCCCATTGGGTATCTTTATATAGTAATACCACAAGGTGGTATGGTTCACAAGAAAAGCCTTGGTATTTGTCAACATAATTCTCAATGATCCGACTAGATAACCATAAACCTAAGAAACAACACACAATAAGGGGTTAAACAAAAAATGCATCACGTGCGACATAGACCAACTGGGGTCACTACACTACCTGTGCACAAGGATTGAGTCATCATCCTCAACAAAAATGCATTAACGTAGATCCATGTAACCTGCCATCAGAGTAAAAATTATGTGTAAGCAGACCAAAAGGTCTCAGTCGTCAGTAAAAACACACACTAGAAGGCATATATGATGTGAATCCTACGTGCCTAGTATGATGCATGAGACGCCTTATGCCTTTTCCATCCAAGAGTCAAATCCATCCCTAGCATATTACCAATGGCCAAGAGCCTGAGATCCATAGTAAATAAAAACACCATACAACATGTGCATCACTCAAGGCGAAAATAATATACAACTGTAACATCGCAAAATCAGAACAACAATTCCAAACCCTAGAAAACTGGACTTCTTACCTGAACAAGTGTTCTCGATGCACCAGCCTGATATCCATCACAGGTTCTAACACATTCCCAATACTCCTGTTTACCATATCCCAAATAGTAAAGACCAGGAAAGAAAATTACTCTGATACCACTTTGTAACACCCCGACCTGGAAGCCACTAAATCGGTGCTCTGAGACGGTTCGTCAAAAGGCCTCAAGTGCACCTCCCCATATGCCAGAGGCTGCCGACTAGCAGTGAGGGACTAGGGTGTGATAATGGGGAGACTATTCCCTCATACCAGAGTAAGAAAACAGCGGAAATAACTAAGTATAAAACACAGAAGAATGTAAACAGAGTGCAGAAGCAATAAACATCTGAAATAGAACAAGTTGTAATAGTAAAATGCGGTAAAATCCCAAAAAGTTATGCAATACAATAGAACACTAGTCACCCATGGGGCCGACCATATAGATAAAAGTACAAAAGAAACTGAAATTAAAAGTATAGGGCTCTACTAATAACTCTGATCCCATCCACGTACCCGATCTCTAGACACTATCGAACTACAGCAGCCCGATCAGTAGAACCACTTGATCAGCTCTGCTCGATCATTCAACACTAGGACATAGCCCTATCCACCATGCAACTCGTTCTCAACCTGAAATGCAAAAATAAGGTCTACACATACACTGAGGTTCATGTGTAGGGGTGAGAAATAATCTCAGTAGGGCACCCCAACAAGCAACCTATAATTGTGCTGCTATGTGTATGCAATAGAAATGTGCTCAGACTAGCTGGAACACAACAAAGGAAGTAAACCAAATGTGCAACCACAGTCGAACCTAGGGTATGTAAACCCTGACAACTGGGAAAGTTCCGCCATGGATTTCCATATCTATATACGTATGCATGTATAGTCAGATACCTATACACATATTTGTAAATATGAATATTCATGTTTATTTGATTCAATTAACGAGAACAACATTAGCAGTCGATCCTTGGGACCATAAGTCTGATCTCCGGGACATCCTGTGCAAGGGAATTGAGCTGTATGTCATGTCACTCAAGTCGTGTATCATTAAGTCAATATCTGGGTCTGTAATTCCATCGACGTGTACCTACTTTGGCCAATGCTATAATTATGTCTTTGAACAAGCTAAACAAAAACAAGTAACCCTTTGGGAAGTACTCGCGTCATGTACCCTATGGTTAAACCAATCAAACACAAGCAAGAAGATAACACAACAGGTAACCCTCTGGGAAGTACTCATAGCCTATCCCCTCTGGTCCTACCCAGCAACACAATAAACCCTCTGGGAAGCACACATAGTCTCACCCCTCTAGTTTAGCTAAATCATAGACTCTCTGGGGAATCACTCACTGTCAATTCCCCCTATAGTCTCATATCATACTAAAGGCACTCTAGGGAAGAACTCAACGTTAACTCCCCTCGTGGCCCGTGCTGAGGAACTACAGACACTCTGGGGAAGCACTCAACGTCAATTCCCACTATGGTCTCACATAGTATAATTATAAAGACACTCTGGAGAATCCCTCAACGTCAATTCTCCCTATGGTCTATACATTAGGTTCTCACAGACCTCTATATGTCAAGAAAGTGTAGCATCGCATATCGGCCCAAGTAAACCTCAAGAAATACTTGTCTAATAGTATAAAGTATAAAAGCATGTCATAAATACAACCACTCTATCCTAACAATACTAGGCATGGAAACAAGGAATCCTAACAGGCAAAGCTAGACCAAACGGACAAAAATCAAGCAACATGGGTAAACACATCCACAACGAGGTAAAATACACTATTTACAATAACACCACCTCTACTCAAGAACTCAAGGAATAGTAGGAATATAAACAAACAAGAAAGACGCATCGCGTTAGGCTCAGCATCCACCAACTTGGAAGCACCTCTGGTAAACACAACAGCATCATCAAACCAAGTCAGATATAAACAAACAGTGCGGGTGGCCCGAACGCCAAACACAAAAATACATCCAAATCCCAAAGGGATCACTAGTTTGGAACGGGTTCTAGGGGACACCCGATCACCATATCTACCCAAACCCGACATAACAACTCAAGTTCGGTCAAACAATGAGCACCCGCTGGGTCCCTTAAGACAAATATAGAGGAGGCATCATACTTGGGATCTTCCATGTAAACATGAGAAAAGGCATCCTATGCGGGAGCCTTAGCGAATAGTAAGGGAGGAATCCTACACGGGATAATCAAATTATGTAAAATATAGTCATTCCATAACATGGGTCCTCTCAAAGGAAAAATAGAAGAGAGATCCCACAAGGGGCTCCCTAGGTCGGCTACAAGTAAAGGCATCCCTCAGGGGATCCTTGGAAGTGCTCAGTCTCAAGCCTCATAGGCTAGAAGGGAACTTCTCACAAGGGGAACGTCCTCTAAATTATAGGTTACGGGAGATGGCTCACAACTCATCTTTTATTAAGGGTCTCTACTAAGTAGGTCCGAACACCCAACCTATCATCCACGCCAAGTCTCACTCTTAGGTGTCAACTGAACTTGATAACTGGAAAAAGAACTTCTACATTTATATAAAAATTCCCAAAACCTCCATTTATATGACTTATAAATCTCAAAATGATTCAACCATTGCTATCTACGCAGAAAACGCTCATAATGGACAACTCACACGCCCAATTATGACTTCTAAAGCCCAGGATATCCCAAAAACTACTAAAATGAAGTAGTACATGGCCAGGGCACATGGCCAGAACACATTGGGTCTACCTGTGTAATAGTACATAGTGTGTACTATTCAAAAAAAGTCACCTCATGTGTGTTTTCACTAAAAAACATGCCCAAGTACCACTACACAGTGTGTACTCCAACGAAAACCACTATTATGTGTTCTATTTCACACGGCTAGTCACATGGACCCCAAATACATGGAGTGTAATCAAAGTAAATGGCGTTTAATTAAGAAAACTTCATCTTCCCCAAATGGGATAAACACATGGTGTGTACCCCTGGAACACACATCGTGTATTCTGGGTTTTCCAACGGGAAATCCCTGAAAACGCCCGAAATGCCCGTTTTCACCCCCGAAACAACAGATGAAGCCCCATGGGATTAAAAGAAAGAAATGTAAGGATTTAAAGACTTAAAAAATTAAGGGGATATATGGAAAAAACATAAACGGCCTTTCCTTCGGGCGGAAACCGTCGAAGCTTAGGTTGATTTCATGGCTCCTGGTTGTCGCACACCGACTCAGCACGTCGAGAGCTTCAAATCGGTACCCCTATTGGCTTAAAACTTTCCCTATTTCTCAATCTCTATATCACTCATATGTCATGACCAAAGTGGCAGCGTAAAAGATTTACGCAAGGAGGAGGAGGAAGAAGAGAAGGAAGAAAAGAAAAGAAAAGGAAAAGAAGAAAAAGGGGCCTGGGCCGGCCTCGGTGCCTAACATGAGTTTATGCCTTCCCTAAGGTAAAATCCCCATTACAGACTCAATATAGCAGAAGGAATATCAATACAAAATTCCATTTAGAATATATTGACAAAAAAACCTACACGAATAATTTAATATTTAATTTAATAATATTAAATATTAAATATTCTGCTAAAATTCGAACTTCTCATATTTCCACCAAACATATATCCTAGGGTAAACTCCATATTCTGGGACCAATGGTGTTGTTAGAAAAAATATCCAAGATCAACTGGTAGGAGAAAATGAGCATTTTACCACTCACAAGCATCCAACAGCAAAAATTCAAATTTCTCCTCAAAATTGCAGTCTGAAAAAACACGGGTTCTTACTTCCCATATACTGTTTTAGGTATATTTACATTCATAATGTCCATCCTGCTATAGAGATATGAGAGAAGAATTCTAAAGTTCGAACTCAGTGGCCTGAGTTGTTCAAATAAGAACGTTAGAGATAATTCTCGGGATGAGAAGTCAATACTGTGGGTAATTTTAAAATACTCATATTTTTAAGGATAATAAAACACTCTTTGTAAATAATTTATGAGTATTTTTATTTTAAAAATGTAAATTTTCAATAAAAATGACTTAATAAGAAGGATTTATGTATGGGTAAAACCTCTGTTTGTAATTCAGATTATTTTATGGAATATTTTCAGAGTAAGTTAGTGAGTTTGTGAGATTACGAGGACTGCAGATCCTTGAAATAAATGGAATAAAATATTAAATATATTATATTATGCATGTGTGGTTTTTTTAAGAAAATGAAATATCTCTGAAATGGTGTATCTTATGAGAAATTTGAGACTATCATTAGTTCTGGGATGAGGGGTTTTCCCAATGTAAAATATCACATTTTTTCTTGTTAGAAGTTTGGTCAGACCTTACACGAGGATAACTTATTTATCATTTTTATTATATATTCTTTTATAAAATAATTAAATATATCACAAAAGGTGCATCATATGAGAAATTTGAGACCACGGTTAGGTCTAGGATGTGGGGTTTTCCATAGGTGTGACTTAATATTTGTATGTATCGGACATTGGTCAAATCACACATGAGGGTAATTTATTTAATATATTTATTATATATTTTTTCAAAAATAATGGAATATATTTATAATGGTGTCTCAGATGGGAAATTTGAGACCTCCACTAAATCCAAAATGAATGTTTTACCCTAAGCACAACATAATCTATGTGCATGTTGGGTGTTTGTAACATCGCACGTAAGTGTCATTCTTTTTTTCTTTTTCAGCTTAAGAATTTTCATTAAAAATTATAATATACGTCTATCAATAATTTTTATTAAAATATTTTTATTTTTTTGAATTTATAAAATTATTTTGTATGTGAATAATTGTTTGTTCATTAAAAATAATAATATTAATAATTTTATTATTATAGTTATAATTTGTGCTAAAGAAAAAGAAAATAAAATACATATGTAATTAAATATTTTATAATTCGTATAATTGATTAGCGATGTTTCTCCATGGTTGAATACTTACTGGGTGGTAAGGTAATAATAGTGATATTATTACCTAGTGCTAAATAAATGAAACTTTTTGGTTAATATTAATTTATTAACTATTATAGGCATTTAATATAAGTTGTGTTCAAAATATTAACAATGGAAATGATGTGGGATATTTAATAACTATTATTATTGTTGTTTTTATTATTATTATTAAATTGGGAAAATAATATTTTTATGTAATAAATTTAAATATGTATATATATACATGATATATATATATATATATTTGTGATTGTGTGTGTGTGTTTTTATATATATATGCAGGTGTGTATATATATATCGGTTACATAAGTATATATATGCGAGTGTATGTGTGTGTGTGAGTTATATTTTCATATATATACATGAATAATTTTTTTAATATATATTAAATGGACGACTTAATATATATTTAAAATAGGAATAAAAAATATGTAAGGGGTTTTATGAGTGGCACTAGAATTAAGTGGAAGGAAAAGAAGAGTATAAATTAGTTAATAAATGAGATAAAAAAATTAAAGAAGATAATGAAATAAAATGGTAAAAAATATTTAGAGTGGGGGATTGTGGAGTTTCACAGTGTATAGGTGGGAAGGACTCCTCTTATACCATCCCCTCTCTCATGTCACTCCCACCTTTCTTATATTCATTTTTTTTTATTTTATTATTAATAAAACTTCTCTATTAGATGAATTCTTCAATACTAATTGGATTGACACTTCATCCATTCCCTTGGGTTCTTCTCGACGAGTAGAAGCTAAATCCTATTTTCATTTTTGAAGGCATAAAAGTATTTTCAATCCAATTTTTCTCATTTTATATGGATAATTTACAATAAATTATCAAAATGTAATTAAAAAATGTAATTTATATAAAATTATCAGAAGATAATTATAAAAGGGAAATTTATACTAACTTATCAAGATATAATTATTCATAAGGGGAATATTTCTAACATATTTATTGGCCTAAAATGATAATTCAGAAATCATCTTGGAGAGCAAAATTATCATCGTATGTAATATTTTATTTCTTCTAGAAATAAAATTTCTAGTTATGGTTTTTGGAGTCCTTAGCATGCAATCAAATTTCATAGTTGGTGTTTCAACACAATTTGAGTGATGAAACCTTCAACGGACCACCCATTGACATCAATGTATTTGGGGTAGGAAGTTTCATACCATTTTGGGCCATGTATTTGATGTTATCATGATATGTGATTTATGCTTGACAAATGCATGCTTTTTATGTGATGCATGTGGTTGTGTGTGTATCCATGAGTATGGATTGATTTACATAATATTATTATTCATCTTGATGTGATTTAGACCATTTCGAGTTCCTAGCATGTATTTATGTATATATTTTCTCACACTCATGACATATTATGTATGATGACACTGTTTCCTTGTGATATTCTTGGTAAATGCTATGTTTTGTGTTATGCATGGTGCCAAAGTGTAGGTGGGTCTTTCATGGCTCAGTAACCCTTATAGGGGAGTTTGATCATGTGTTGCATGTGACTTCATGACAAGACTTAGATGGAAGATATGGCATGATGGCTTCGTGCAGCTTGGCTAGGGGGCATAATAATCACGAATGATAAGAATAATGTGTGATAATCCATGGGCATGCCGATCATGAGTGATCAGACCTATATGACAATAGTAAGGAATGACGGTCTATGTGAACTAACCTGTAGATAGAGTCGAGGAATGATGACCTATTATGGTTTGAACTATACATCTATTAAGTAGCTTGAGGTTGGATCTAACATTCTGATACTTCCATGATGTTTCTGATATTATTTTCATGGCATCGAAGCAGGTATAATTGGGGTTTGTGGCGGCATGGTTAGTGTACCAATGCCCAATATGATTGTTTCTTGTGTATGCAATTATCTATTATTATGTAATACATTATTATGAATGTTCAACCTTTTTAAGGGTACATTAATGGTGTCTATAGCATCCTGCCTTTTTATCACATAAACTTTCATTACATTTTACAAAACTGAGGATCTTTTAGGTTTAGTGTCTTGGAAACAAGGAACTTAAAACATGAAAACATAAAACATTCTTCTTAAACACTTGAAAGGCTTATCCTCATGTTCATCCTAGGTTCATTACTGCATCTCATAACCTGGGGACATACATCAAAAGAAAGGGTGAGTAGAAGGCCCAGTAAGGGAAACCAGAGAAACATTTAACATGTAAACTTGAGATACATCAACTATGTCATGAAAAATAACTTTAAGGCATAAGAAATAAATCATGAGGCATATCATAATAAAAATAACATTTTTCATAACTTCAAGATGTGGCTGCAACATTTAATATATACAATCATGAACATATCACCAAGGTCTATCCCCAAGGTGTCATTTGAAAATTAATAAGGTTATTCACCAAGATATCGTGAAAATTGTAATCTCTAGTGGTTACATAATTACCCAATGCATTGGAGCGCTATCAGGGCGCACCATTAAATTTGACTTTTTTATCATGTGATCCACATATATCATCATCAAAAATTTCATAAATGACCCATATAGCATAAAATAAATGGGTTTCATTTCATAATCATAACGTTTTAAAAACTGCTTTAAAGACATGATATTTACGTCACTTTAAACCCACGAAAAGGGAAAGCGGGTTTCATGTATATAAATCCTAGAATTTAAAATATAAAATTTTGGTATATATGTGAATACCCATATAGAAGGTAGATCTTTGAGTATTCACTTAATCAAAATAAAATATCTTTAGAAAAAAGAGAGAGACATTTTGAGACGAAAATTCTACAGCATAACGGCTATGTTACAAGGTTTTTAGAAAACATTGAAAAGAGAGGGGATGTAACGACCCAAAAATTTCATTAATGGAAAATCCCTATTGATCTAGTTAAATGTTTCTTTATGTTTTTATATGATTTCAACTTCTTTAGTTTAACGTTAAGATTTGTGACCGTTACTTTTATAGCCGTTGAACAGTGATCATCTGGGTAGTTTAAATATAAGGCTTTAACGAACCAATTTTCTACTCAGACAAAGGAAGCGATGGCCTCATCCAGTAGAATTGCCCCTTACGAAGCCCATTTGTCGGAGCTCGGAAAGGAGGTGGCGTCTTTGGGCTTTGCCCTTGACCAAGCCCAAGCTGAGCTTCATCAAGTCAAGCTCGAACGTGATCGTCTACGGGAAAAATGGAAGTTGATAGAGATTATCACTCGAGCGATGTTATCCGAGCAACCCCAAGAGTCTGTCACCATCGCACACCTTACCCTTAGGTCTTATGCGGCTATTTTAAGGGGTTATGTAACAAATAAGTAGCACCATGTTCATGTACATTATTTTTGTATATAATAATGAATATAATTTCTAGTCATTTTTGATGCATTGTAATTAGTTTTTAAAGTACAAATGATGTTTTTAGTTATTATTTAATTAAGAATTATATTTTATTAAATTAAAGGATTTTTGAATTAAATAATATTTTAATAAAATATTATTATTAATATTAAATTAATTTTTTATTTAAATATAAATGATCTTATAATTTTATGAATGCAATTAAAATTTTTATTAAGGTTTGAAAGCCATTTCTGTCAAAACCCATGAATTTTTTATAAATGTCGGTTTTTATTTTAAAAGTGAAAATTCACATATTTAGAAAATTATTTAGATAAAATAAATATTATTTTTGGAATCAGGACGTCGAAATTATCCAACGATGAATTTTTCATAATTTTCTGAGACAGTCAAATTTTTGGGTAAAAATTAAATACCATTTAAATATATAATGTGTTTTATGACATCATAATGACCCAATGGTGATGTAATAAAATACCATAATCCTTATGTTCGGCCAATATGTGTTTTATCAATAAAATAATGAGGTTTTGGGTTTGTTTGACTCACTTTTCAAAGCATTAATGGAGCCCTCAAGACTTATTCAACACTTTGCCTTTTTAAATTAATTTCCATGGGAGTGTGACTCACCTCCACATAAGCAACCCTAATTTTTTAATACGTTCGGACCTTGGCCTTGTAAAATATTGTTTTCCTCTTCCCTTTTCCAGAAACCATGGGCAAATACCATGGGATGGTTTGTGGTTTGGATTATTTTAATATAAGGGGTCCCAAACCTAAATAATAAAGAATTCTCTCACCTTTCCTATATAAACCCACCCAAGCTCCCACTTACTCCTCACTCAAAGCCCTTGAAGTTCGTCCAAACTCTGCCCTACTCTCTCTAGAATCCTCTCAAGGTGCCCCAAGCTCCCAAGAAGCCTCTCACAAGCCTCTCTCTAGCCTTTGGAAGCACACTTCCAAGTAAGGGTTTTTCTTCCTTTCTCTTTTTTTGTCAATTTTCTTTAAGTTGTATTGCCCTTTTAATTTAATTTATGAATGTTGGGGTATGGTTTCGCACCTCCCCCATACTGTCCTCTTATTTTTTGAATTATGGGAGAACCTTTTCTCTCTCATTAAATGCCTCCCATGTACACCCGTTACTATGCCGAAATTCCGAAAGGAACTTCTCTCTATTTTCTTTTACATTCAAGCAATACTTTTGTATCAGGAATCTAAATTCCATTTCTATTTTTGGGACATGTATATATATGATCTCCTTACTTTCCATTACATGTAAATATGATGAGTAACCCCTTTATCTCTCATCAACCTTTTTTATGAATTCTTATGTCACGCCGTTACGCTGCCGAAATCGCACCAATTTTCTAAGCCAATGTCTTTGTGTAGTGAATACCATGCCCATTTCTCCATCAAGGGTATTCACCTTTATGCACATATACGTATTGATTGTAAAGTTTCATGTATGAATTCCACATTCCTTTATCGTGGAAGAAATGATTATGTTTTATGAATCCATGTTTTATGATCCATGTGGCACACTTATGCATGAAATGAAATGTTTAAGAAGGGTGCGCCCTGATAGCGCTCCAATGCATTGGGTAAAGTATAGTATCATGATACGTCATGTGCAATGAGTGTTGACTCATGCTAATTCAAGTGCAACGAGGGTTTACTCGTGCTTCAAGTGCAATGAGGGTTTACTCATGCTCCATGTGCAATGAGCCTTGGCTCATGCTAATTCAATGTTAAGTGTTGTTGCCACATTTCCATGTTATGATTATCATGCTTTATCATGCCTTTATGTTCATGTCTCTCTTATGCTCTATTGATATGCCTATTGCCTAACATGTATTGTACTCCTCATGTTATTCATTATGTACTCCCTTACTGGGCTTTATAGCTCACCCTTTTCTTATGCATGTCCTCAGGTTATCCCATGCAATGCTAAGTACGAAGGAATGTAGTGGTCATGTAAAGGAAGTTTTCAATAAGGATGTTGTATTTCAAGTTTAAAGTTTTTATGTAATGATCCTAAGCCCCAAAGACACTAAACCTCTCGATCTTCTTTGTTGTATCAAGTGAAGTTTTATGTAATAAAGCATGTTTAAGTTGTAATAAAAAGCAGGGTTGTCATAGTTGGTATCAGAGGATAGGTTTAGTTATTTTTGGGATTAGGAAACCCTAGTAAAGCCTTAGATACAAGACTAAGCATAATAAAAACATCCCTAAGTTTTGGTAAATACTAAGTAAGTGGTTTATCAAACAAATACATCCCTGTCTGGATACGAGCAGGTAGAGGCGGCTCTGGCACAGATGTATCCTAGGGGTAAAACCCGAAAACACCGCTTTGAGCTAGACTCGAACGGGAACTGGTGCACAACAACGGCCCTTGCTGCACTCTTGGTTACGACACTCCCGGGGGATATGTTTTGATAAATTCATAATCTTAGTATGAACCCTTATTAAGGGAAAAATGCCTCTAAGAATATATGTTAGAAGGAAGATCATGAAAAGCCTGGATTGAATCCTATAGACTCATGAGTTAAAGAGATTAAAGTTTATTTATAAGTCATCAACTTTTGTCTTTGGATTACCCTTTATGTGTTACCCCTAACTTTCCTTTTATTCCAGCCAATGGCCGGTAATAGGAGAACTCGGGCTAACAACCGTTGTGAAGATCAGTGTGATGATTGTACCAATGAGATGCCCAATCCAATGGGAGCGAGAATCGCGAACTTTGTCACGCTTCTCTCTCAGCTAACTCAAGTTTTGAATAGAAACACTGGTCAAGAGGAACGTTCAACCCCCCCTAAGAAAGAACAAGTCGCTATTGAAAGCTTCATGAGACAAAGGCCTCCTACTTTTAGTGGATCATCCGATCCCACGATTGCTGAACAATGGATCAACTCCATTGAAAAGATATTCTCCATCCTCCAATGCTCTGAAAAAGAGAAGGTTCTCCTGGCAGCTTATCGTATGGAGGGTGAAGCTGATCAATGGTGGACGTTGATCAAAAACACGAAGCCTGAGGAGGAGATCGAGGCTTTGGAATGGAAGGTATTCCGGAAGATGTTTTTCGATAAATATTTTCCACGCACCCTCCGTCTTAAGATGGAAAGGGACTTCCTTTCCCTCAAGCAGAAAGATGAGGAATCTGTGGGAGCGTACGAGGCAAACTTCACAAGGCTTGCACGATACGCTTCCGGCTTTGTCGTTACCCCTGAATGCAAGGTTGACCTCTTCTTTGGTGGGCTGAAGCCTAGCTTGCGGAAAGCATTAGCGATCCGTGACTTCGACAGCTATGAGGAAATTGTCCGATGTGCCCTCAAGGTTGAAATGGAGATCGGAGAATCACAGAGGTATCATGGGGACAAGAAGCGGAAGGTGGACTTCAATGCTGGTGGTCCGATGGATAAATCCAACGGCGCTAAGAAATTCCAGCACCCCACTTGCCAAAAGTGTGGAAAGAAGCACCCTGGAAATTGCCTTAGGGGGACAAGAAAATGCTTCAAGTGTGGAAGAGAAGGGCACCTAGCTGTTAACTGTCAGCAAGAAGGACCCGCGGCTGCGACGGAGGGGAGGAACGCTCCGTTCGAACCTCAACGCGTTGTTCAATGCTTCAAATGCAAAGAACCGGGTCATTTTGCGAATCAGTGCCCTAATCCAAGGGTTATCGGAGGCAATCAACAACCTCCAAGACAGCAAGGAAGAGCTTTTGCCATCACTTCTGCCGAAGTGAACCCCGACAATGAAGTGGTGACAGGTACGCTAGTTATTCATTCAAGAATAGCGAACGTACTTTTTGATTCAGGTTCTACGCATTCTTTTATATCTCAAAAGTTTAGTAGAATAATCCCTGCACCACCACAAGTCATGGAAGTAAAGATGTCGGTGAGTACGGCAAATGGGGCAATCATTGCATCCCATGAGTATAAGTCCTCCCCTGTTATAATCTGTGGATTGAATTTCCCGGCGAACCTCGTCATACTCCCTTTGGTGGAATTTGATGCAATTCTTGGCATGGATTGGCTTTCCTTATATAGAGCCAACATAAATTGTCGGGAGAGGGAAATCACACTCCATATGGAGAATCGACCCCCGATTCTTTACAAGTGTCAGGAGGAAGATGAATCTCCTTTAGCTCCATCATCTCAAGCATGGATATTACTGCCTTATGAGCACGCATATCTAGCTCAGATGATTGAGTCCAAGGAAGAAACCACCCTTGAAGAAATGCCTATTGTGAGGGAATTCGCTGAAGTATTTCCCGAGGAACTTCCTGGTCTTCCTCCAAGAAGAGATGTTGAGTTCTCAATTGAACTTATACCTGGGGCGCTACCAATATCCAAGACTCCATATAGAATGGCTGTTGTTGAGCTTGAAGAGCTGAAGAAACAACTACAGGAGAATCTGGATAAAGGGTTTATACGCCCAAGTGCATCACCATGGGGTGCACCAGTCCTCTTCGTCAAGAAGAAGGATGGGTCAATGCGGCTTTGCATCGATTATCGTGAACTTAACAAAATCACGATAAAGAACAAGTATCCTCTCCCAAGAATCGATGACTTGTTTGATCAGCTGCGTGGAGCTCAATACTTCTCCAAGGTCGACTTGCGGTCGGGATATTATCAAGTAAGGGTGAAGAAGGAAGATATCCCCAAGACTGCTTTTCGTACAAGGTACGGGCACTATGAATTCATAGTAATGCCTTTTGGACTCACCAATGCTCCAGCAATATTCATGGACTTGATGAATAGAGTCTTTAGAGATTACCTAGATAAATTTGTGGTAGTCTTTATAGATGATATTCTGATATACTCCAAAACCAAGGAGGACCATGAGGAGCATTTAAGAACTGTACTGGAGACTTTGCGCAAGGAGAAGCTCTATGCCAAGTACAGCAAGTGTGAGTTCTGGTTGAAGGAGGTCTCATTCTTGGGCCATATCATCACAAGCAATGGGATATCTGTGGACCCCTCCAAAACAGATGCAATTGAGGGATGGCCGAGGCCAACATCGGTAACTGATATCCGTAGCTTCTTGGGGTTAGCTGGATATTATCGACGATTTGTGAGAAACTTCTCACGATTGTCCAACCCCCTTACCAAGCTAACTCGAAAGGGAGTAAAGTTTTCTTGGAGTGATGAATGCGAAGAAAGCTTCAAGGAGTTGAAAAGGAGGCTTATCACTGCACCTGTGCTCACTTTACCCACAAGTGGGGAGCTTTTTGTGGTATTCAGTGATGCTTCGAAGAAGGGCTTAGGATGTGTGCTGATGCAGAATGATAAAGTGATATCCTATGCCTCAAGGCAGTTGAAAATCCATGAGCGAAACTATCCAACGCATGATCTGGAGTTGGTGGCGGTGATCTTCGCCTTGAAAATCTGGCGGCATTATCTCTATGGGGAGAAATGTGAGATATATACTGACCACAAGAGTCTTAAATATATATTCACACAGAAAGAGCTTAATATGCGCCAGAGAAGATGGATAGAGCTCATAAAGGATTATGACTGTTCAATACATTACCACCCTGGGAAGGCGAACAAGGTGGCGGATGCCCTAAGTAGAAAGGATCCAGCAATTCTATCAATGATGAGAATTGAGAAGGATCCAATCTTCTTAGACTTGATGAAGATGGACGTGGGAATCATAAAGAAGGGAACATCATCAATCCTTTCACAAATGATTGCTCAACCATCTCTTTTGGAAAGGTTAAAGGATGCTCAAAGGGATGATGCGAGAATCCAAGAAAAAGTGGAAGCTATCAAAAAGGGAAAATCCTCAGAGTTTAATGTTAATGAAGAAGGAATTGTGCGGTTTGGGAAAAGACTATGTGTCCCATCAAGTTCGGAGCTGAAGAAGGAACTTTTGGATGATGCACATAGTTCAAATTTCTCTATTCACCTAGGGAGCACAAAGATGTATCGAGATCTCCGAGAAAACTTTTGGTGGGATAATATGAAGAAGGAGATCGCCGAATATACATCAAAGTGCCTGGTGTGTCAGCAAGTGAAGGCAGAGAGGCAGAAGTCTAAGGGGATGATGCAACCATTGCCCATACCAGAATGGAAATGGGAGAACATCACCATGGACTTCGTCGCTGGACTTCCAAGGACACCCAAAAGCAACAATGCAATCTGGGTTATTGTGGATCGTCTTACAAAGACTGCACACTTCATTGCTATTCGAGAGGATTTCTCTTTGGATCAACTGGCACGGATATATATCAGGGAAGTGGTACGGTTGCATGGAGTACCACTATCTATTGTGTCGGACCGAGATCCAAGATTTACCTCTAAGTTTTGGAAGAGTCTTCAACATGCTCTGAATACTGAACTGAACTTCAGTACGGCCTATCATCCTCAAACTGATGGCCAATCCGAGCGGACTATCCAAACACTTGAGGATATGTTGAGAGCGTGCTCAATGGACTTTAAAGGAGGATGGGATCAACATCTTCCCCTAGTTGAGTTCTCTTATAATAATAGTTTCCACTCGAGCATCCAAATGGCACCATATGAAGCCCTGTATGGGAAAAGGTGTAGAACACCGGCATGTTGGGATGAGGTCGGTGAACGTAAGCTGCTTGGACCAGAAATGGTCGAAGAAATGGTGGAGAAGGTGAAAACCATTCAGCAGCATATCAAGGCAGCCCAAAGTCGACAAAAGAGTTATGCAGATAATCGTCGACGAGACCTTGAGTTTAAAGTCGGAGACATGGTGTTTTTACGCATATCTCCGTGGAAGAAGGTCATGAGGTTTGGAAAGAAAGGGAAGTTAAGTCCAAGGTACATCGGCCCATTCGAGATTCTTGATCGTGTTGGGGCTGTGGCCTATCGACTAGCACTTCCACCTACTATGGCCAGGGTGCATGATGTCTTCCATGTATCCCTCTTAAGGAAGTACATACCAGACCCTTCACATGTACTCTCTTCCAAGGTGGTACAATTAGAAGACGATCTTTCTTATGAGGAGCAACCAGTGAAGATCTTAGATCGTAGAGAAAAAGTTCTACGAAATAAGACAATGCCCCTCGTCAAGGTGTTGTGGAGAAACCACAAGTTTGAAGAAGCAACTTGGGAGTCGGAGGATATGATGAAGCTAAGTTACCCACATTTGTTTTAGTGTGGGAAAAGGAAAATTTCGAGGGAGAAATTTCTTAAGGGGGGAATGTTGTAACGACCCAAAAATTTCATTAATGGAAAATCCCTCTTGATCCAGTTAAATGTTTCTTTATGTTTTTATATGATGTCAACTTCTTTAGTTTAACGTTAAGATTTGTGACCGTTACTTTTATTGCCGTTGAACAGTGATCATCTGGGTAGTTTAAATATAAGGCTTTAACGAACCAATTTTCTACTCAGACAAAGGAAGCGATGGCCTCATCCAGTAGAATTGCCCCTTACGAAGCCCATTTGTCGGAGCTCGGAAAGGAGGTGGCGTCTTTGGGCTTTGCCCTTGACCAAGCCCAAGCTGAGCTTCATCAAGTCAAGCTCGAACGTGATCGTCTACGGGAAAAATGGAAGTTGATAGAGATTACCACTCGAGCGATGTTATCCGAGCAACCCCAAGAGTCTGTCACCATCGCACACCTTACCCTTAGGTCTTATGCGGCTATTTTAAGGGGTTATGTAACAAATAAGTAGCACCATGTTCATGTACATTATTTTTGTATATAATAATGAATATAATTTCTAGTCATTTTTGATGCATTGTAATTAGTTTTTAAAGTACAAATGATGTTTTTAGTTATTATTTAATTAAGAATTATATTTTATTAAATTAAAGGATTTTTGAATTAAATAATATTTTAATAAAATATTATTATTAATATTAAATTAATTTTTTATTTAAATATAAATGATCTTATAATTTTATGAATGCAATTAAAATTTTTATTAAGGTTTGAAAGCCATTTCTGTCAAAACCCGTGAATTTTTTATAAATGTCGGTTTTTATTTTAAAAGTAAAAATTCACATATTTAGAAAATTATTTAGATAAAATAAATATTATTTTTGGAATCAGGACGTCGAAATTATCCAACGATGAATTTTTCATAATTTTCTGAGACAGTCAAATTTTTGGGTAAAAATTAAATACCATTTAAATATATAATGTGTTTTATGACATCATAATGACCCAATGGTGATGTAATAAAATACCATAATCCTTATGTTCGGCCAATATGTGTTTTATCAATAAAATAATGAGGTTTTGGGTTTGTTTGACTCACTTTTCAAAGCATTAATGGAGCCCTCAAGACTTATTCAACACTTTGCCTTTTTAAATTAATTTCCATGGGAGTGTGACTCACCTCCACATAAGCAACCATAATTTTTTAATAAGTTCGGACCTTGGCCTTGTAAAATATTGTTTTCCTCTTCCCTTTTCCAGAAACCATGGGCAAATACCATGGGATGGTTTGTGGTTTGGATTATTTTAATATAAGGGGTCCCAAACCTAAATAATAAAGAATTCTCTCACCTTTCCTATATAAACCCACCCAAGCTCCCACTTCCTCCTCACTCAAAGCCCTTGAAGTTCGTCCAAACTCTGCCCTACACTCTCTAGAATCCTCTCAAGGTGCCCCAAGCTCCCAAGAAGCCTCTCACAAGCCTCTCTCTAGCCTTTGGAAGCACACTTCCAAGTAAGGGTTTTTCTTCCTTTCTCTTTTTTTGTCAATTTTCTTTAAGTTGTATTGCCCTTTTAATTTAATTTATGAATGTTGGGGTATGGTTTCGCACCTCCCCCATACTGTCCTCTTATTGTTTGAATTATGGGAGAACCCTTTCTCTCTCATTAAATGCCTCCCATGTACACCCGTTACTATGCCGAAATTCCGAAAGGAACTTCTCTCTATTTTCTTTTACATTCAAGCAATACTTTTGTATCAGGAATCTAAATTCCATTTCTATTGTTGGGACATGTATATATATGATCTCCTTACTGTCCATTACATGTAAATATGATGAGTAACCCCTTTCTCTCTCATCAACCTTTTTTATGAATTCTTATGTCACGCCGTTACGCTGCCGAAATCGCACCAATTTTCTAAGCCAATGTCTTTGTGTAGTGAATATCATGCCCATTTCTCCATCAAGGGTATTCACCTTTATGCACATATACGTATTGATTGTAAAGTTTCATGTATGAATTCCACATTCCTTTATCGTGGAAGAAATGATTATGTTTTATGAATCCATGTTTTATGATCCATGTGGCACACTTATGCATGAAATGAAATGTTTAAGAAGGGTGCGCCCTGATAGCGCTCCAATGCATTGGGTAAAGTATAGTATCATGATACGTCATGTGCAATGAGTGTTGACTCATGCTAATTCAAGTGCAACGAGGGTTTACTCGTGCTTCAAGTGCAATGAGGGTTTACTCATGCTCCATGTGCAATGAGCCTTGGCTCATACTAATTCAATGTTAAGTGTTGTTGCCACATTTCCATGTTATGATTATCATGCTTTATCATGCCTTTATGTTCATGTCTCTCTTATGCTCTATTGATATGCCTATTGCCTAACATGTATTGTACTCCTCATGTTATTCATTATGTACTCCCTTACTGGGCTTTATAGCTCACCCTTTTCTTATGCATGTCCTCAGGTTATCCCATGCAATGCTAAGTACGAAGGAATGTAGTGGTCATGTAAAGGAATTTTTCAATAAGGATGTTGTATTTCAAGTTTAAAGTTTTTATGTAATGATCCTAAGCCCCAAAGACACTAAACCTCTCGATCTTCTTTGTTGTATCAAGTGAAGTTTTATGTAATAAAGCACGTTTAAGTTGTAATAAAAAGCAGGGTTGTCATAGGGGACATGGGTCAAACATTCATAAATGACCCATAAATCAGTAGAGGGACAGAATATAAGGGATTTAAGAACATGGTAATGAAATTTGAAAATATACCATATGAAATGAAGAACATGAAAGGAAGACAAAAATAAGATTTCTCTTATGAAAATTCGGCAGCCTAACAACGTTATATAAACTTCAACCAAAAATGAATTGATGAGATCAAATATGGTATTTCATTATATGAACATAAAGGATTAGTATGATAGATATAGAGATCATACCCCAACATAATAAAAAGTAACTTGCAAGACTTGACATGGAATTAGAACTTTGAAAAGGGAGAAAGGTGCAAGGACCACTTAAAAATTCAGCAGCCTAACGACGCCACTTAAACTTCAAAATACTGAATTGAAGATATCAAATGGGTTTCTCATCATATGGTCATAAAAGATCAGTTTGATAGGTATAGATATCATACCCCAACATAACAAAAAGGAACTTGAAAGAATTTACATGAAAGTAGAACTTCAAAATGAGAAGGGTGAAGAACTACTTAAAAATTTGGCAGCCTAACGACGCCACTTAAAACATCAAAATACTGAATTG
Source organism: Viscum album (assembly GCA_963277665.1). NCBI lineage: Eukaryota > Viridiplantae > Streptophyta > Magnoliopsida > Santalales > Viscaceae > Viscum > Viscum album. The sequence continues at coordinate 496,968,638 of OY728153.1, forward strand.
AAGAGATCAAATGGGATTCTCATCATATGGTCATAAAAGATCAGTATGATAGATATAGAGATCATACCACAACATAACAAAAATAAACTTGAAATAATTGACATGAAAGTAGAACTTCAAAACGAGAAGGGTGAAGAACCACTTAAAAATTCGGCAGCCCAACGACGCCACTTAAAACTTCAAAATAATGAATTGAAGAGGTAAAATGGAGTCTCTCATCATATGATCATAAATGATCAGTATGATAAATTTAGAGATCATACCCCAACATTATTAAAAGGAACTTGAAAGAATTGACATGAAAGTAGAACTTCAAAATGAGAAGGGTGAAGAACCACTTAAAAATTCGGCAGCCTAACGGCGCCACTTAATACTTCAAAATACTGAATTGAAGAGATCAAATGGGGTCTCTTGTCATATGATCATAAAATATCATTATGATAAATTTATAGATCATACCCCAACATAATGAAAAGGAACTTGAAATACTTTACATGAAAATAGATCTTGAACAATGAGAAGGGAGAAAGAATCTGTTACAAAATTTCGGCAGCCTAACAGCGCCACTTAAAACTTCATAAAACGAAATAATGAGAGTAAGAGGGGATCTCTCATTATGTAAACATGAAAAGGGAAGTAAGAGGAGTATAAAAGAACATCCTCCAACATAAGAACATGGAGAATAAAAGGAATGACATAAAAGATATTACTTGAAAAGAAAGAGAGAGGTCGGATCCCTTACCTTAAAACGTAACTCTTAAAACTCAAATGTTGAGACCTTGAGGGCTTGGGGGCACCTTTGGAGGACTCCTTGGGAGGTAAGGAGACCAGAAATTCGTTGGGGAAGAGTGGGGAGTCGAATGGATGAGTGGATGGCTTGGTATTTATAGGGAAAGTGAGGGGACAAGGCATTAATGGCCAAGGGACATCTCATTAGTGGTTTTGGCAAAACCATGGGCTTGACCATGGTATTTGCCCATGGTATTGGCCACTTGGGACACCTCATACCTTATATTACTATTCATAAGTCGACCATATTTATTACATACTTAATACATCATTTAATGATGTCATTAAATACCCATAACTTAAAAACTGTATTTTCACTATTCATCAAAAATTCAACTTTCTCAGAATAATCCCAAAATTTCACCTTAACCAAATATCAATGCTCTGATTTCAAAAATTAAATCCATTTTATAAAAATAATTTTCTATATATTTTTAATTAAATTTTTAATTAATAAACACTATTCACCGAAAATTCATTTTTTTCAGAAAAATCCCCAACAATTACCTTAACATAATATCGATGCTCTGAGTTCAAAAATGATGTCCATTTTATAAAAATAATTTTCTAATTATTTTTAATTAAATTTTTAATTAAAAAACACTATTCACTCGAAAAAACTAATACTTGAATAATAATTTATAAAACCGTTATTTAACCATTTTATTGAATCACATTACTCAATCAAAGTGCCTAGCTTATTTTAATACCTTCTTTAAGTGAGATTACTAATCCATTTGGTCACATTACCAATATTAAGCATAAAATCACTATTCATAATTTACTATTCATAAAAATCAAGTTGATCTTATTAGACTCTAAATTTCGTACTGAATATAATTCTAGAAGACCATTTTTTAAAAATCATTACACATTTTTAATTATTTAAGGTTTACATAAACATTTTTAAAATATCCATTTTCTAAAATTCATCAAAAATATGCATACTATATTTATACGGTCATTTGAAAAGTCATAAACATCATCATAGGAAAAAATCCCAATTTTTATTTAAAACAAAGGATTACACAAGGCAGTTACGGTCTCCTTACATAGCCCCTTATCACACCAGCATAGGACCTAACTGTAAGGTGTGCTAAGGTGAGAGAATCCGAGGGAGGCTCGGCCAACATTGCACGAGTAGTAATTTCTATCAGGTTGAACTTCTCGCGAAGTTGATTCCGTTCTAGCTTCACATGATGAAGTTCGGCTTGGGTTTGGTCCAGAGCAAAGCCCAGTGGTGCTACCTCCTTCCCAAGTTCTATTAGATGGGCTTCGATCGGTCCAAGACTACTGGGCGAGGCCATCAAATCTTTTTCTATAATAATTAACCAAGATTACTAGTATTTAGAGACAAAAATCAAAACATTTAGTTTCCAACGGTCATATTAACCAATGGTCATATAATAGTCAAAACCCAACGGTCTCATTTTAATTATAATCATGTCATCAAATGAAATATTTTTGTTGAGTATAAAAATAAAATAACACATAAAATTAGGAAATAAGATTTGTTCAAAATTTCGAGTCGTTACAATCTCCCCCCTTAAGAAATTGGGTCCTTGCAATTTTTAAAATTGGGTTTTGAAATTTCATTTAAAGTCCCACATCGGAAAAGGAGTCAGTAAAACTATTACTTTAAAAGAAAGAAAGGGAAGTACAAAGGTCACCCGAGTTAGCCCACACTAGGATTCCATGTAGGAAAACATGGATATGGAGGAGAAAACAAAGGGTCAAGTTCTTAGGGAGAGTGATAGAAAACATGATTAGGAGAAAGTTAACCATAAGAAAATCCCAAACTTATAATGTGTGTAAACGGTCTTTGATTACCTAGTAGGAAACGTAAACCAACAACGCTTTTGTTTTACGTTCTTTTTCATAATTTTGAGGAATTCATTTAGAACATAAAACAAAAACATAAGAAAATATACCTACCTTTATATAGAGTTTCATCCTTTAATAAGTCCCTACCAACACTAATCTTTTCTCCAAATGATGAGAATTCAAAAACACTTGGTCTCATAAAAAGCACAAGAATCATCTTCTAGAGAATCACATAATCCACAAAAGATTAACTATCTATTGCTTCTATCTTTAAAAATTATCCCAAAAATAGAAAGGTTATGGTAAAACAAATCTTCAAAAATAAAGAATCCCATAGGAATGGAAACTACTTTTAAATCTTCTAAGATCCATGGTACTAACCAAAGTTCATCATATACCATTCCATAAATAACAGTCCTTAAAATTCCTCAATATAAACCAAACTAAGATTGAACCCTAAATACAAGAAGGATTTGATAACATAGTCTTCCAAAATAAACTTCATTGTTCATCTCCAAACAACATCAACCACTCCTAAAATCTAATAACAAAAGTAGCTAACCTAAACATATTTTACTCAAGATTGGTTAATCATTCCCATAAGTAACCTAAATTACTATAAGTCCACCTTAAATTCATCGATTCTTCAAAATATAAGTCAACCTTACTCCTCAATGAAAATACCATAGTAATCTATTTACCTCAATCATATAGGGTCCCCAAAATAGTGAACGTCTTCCAAAATAATAATCATCTTTTAATCCCATATTCATCTCTATCATATTAATAAGGCAATCGTCGCATTTCCTATCACATTGGTTGTTGGGACATGTTCTTCCATTTCCCACCATTAACTAAGAAAAGAACCTATAATTAGGGCTTAAATACTTAACCAATAATAATGAAAAGGAACCTAAAGCATATAAGGATAACTTGTAGAAGAAAAGTATACCCTAACTTGTGATCCCATAGGTTCCCATCTAGGTTATCCATTATCATATATTCTTATGTGAATCTTTATTTTATTTCATCTTTATTCCTTTAACAATGGTTCATACTAAGCTTATGAATTTACCAAAGCATATCCCCCGGGAGTGTCGTAACCAAGAGTGCAGCAAGGCCCGTTGTCGTGTACCAGTTCCCATTCGAGTCTAGATCAAAGTGGTGTTTTCAGGTTTTACCCCTGTGTACATCTGTGCCAGAGCCACCTCTACCTGCTTGTATCCAGATAGGGATGTATTTGCTTGGAAACCCCTTACTCAATACTCACCAAAATACCAGGAAGATTTCCTATATTTAAAATTTTCTATAGGGTTCTTCCAATAGTTTTCATATCCTAATTTCCACAAATAACTAAACCATCCTTTGATACCAACTATAGCAGCCCTCCTTTTTTGTCACATAAACTTTCATTACATTTTACAAAACCGAGGATCTTTAAGGTTTAGTGTCTTGGAAACCAGGAACTTAAAACATGAAAACATAAAACATTCTTCTTAAACACTTGAAAGGATTCCCCTCATGTTCATCCTAGGTTCATTACTGCATCTCATAACCTGGGGACATACATCAAAAGAAAGGGTGAGCAGGAGGTCTAGTAAGGGAACCAAGAGAAACATTTAACATGTGAACTTGAGATACATCAACTATGTCATGAAAAAGAACTTTAAGGCATGAGAAAGAAATCATGTGGAATATCATAATAAAAATAAATTTTTTCATAACTTTAAGATGTGGATACATCATTTAACATAGAAAATCATGAACATATCACCAAGGTCCATCCCCAAGGTGTCATTTGAAAATTACCAAGGTTATTCACCAAGATATCGTGAAAATTGTAATCTCTAGTGGTTACATCATTACCCAATGCATTGGAGTGCTATCAGGGTGCACCCTTAAATTTGCCATTATTATCATGTGATCCAGATATATCATCATCAAACATTTCATAAATAACCCATATAGCATAAAAGAAATGGGTTTCATTTCATAATCATAACCTTTTAAAAACTGCTTTAAAGACATGATCTTAATGTCACTTTAAACCCATGGATAGGGAACGAGGGTTTCATGTATGTAAATCCCAAAATTTAAAATATGACATTGTGGTATATATGTGAATACCCATATAGAAGAGAGAGCTTTGAGTATTCACTTAAAAATAAAATAACTTTAGAAAAATAGAGAGACATTTTGAGACGAAAATTCTGCAGCATAACGGCTATGTTACAAGGTTTTTAGAAAACATTGAAAAGAGAGGGGACATGGGTCAAATATTCATAAATGACCCATAAAACAGTAGAGGGACAGAATATAAGGGATTTAAGAACATGGTAATGAAATTTTAAAATATACCATATGAAATGAAGAACATGAAAGGAAGACAAAAATAAGATTTCTCTTATGAAAATTCGGCAGCCTAACAGCGTTACATAAACTTCAACCAAAAATGAATTGATGAGATCAAATAGGGTATCTCATCATATGAACATAAAGGATCAGTATGATAGATATAGAGATCATACCCCAACATAATAAAAAAGAACTTCCTAGACTCGACATGGAATTAGAACTTTGAAAAGGGAGAAAGGTGCAAGGACCACTTAAAAATTCAGCAGCCTAACGACGCCACTTAAACTTCAAAATACTGAATTGAAGAGATCAAATGGGTTTCTCATAATATGGTAATAAAAGATCAGTATGATAGGTATAGAGATCATACCCCAACATAACAAAAAATAACTTGAAAGAATTGACATGAAAGTAGAACTTCAAAACGAGAAGGGTGAAGAACCACTTAAAAATTCGGCAGCCTAACGGTGCCACTTAAAACTTCAAAATACTGAATTGAAGAGATCAAATGGGCTTCTCATCATATGGTCATAAAAGATCATTATGATAGATATAGAGATCATACCACAACATAACAAAAAGGAACTTGAAATAATTTACATGAAAGTAGAACTTCAAAATGAGAAGGGTGAAGAACCACTTAAAAATTCGGCAGCCCAACGGCGCCACTTAAAACATCAAAATACTGAATTGAAGAGATCAAATGGGATCTCTCATCATATGATCATAAAATATTAGTGTGATAAATTTAGAGATCATACCCCAACATGATTAAAAGTATCTTGAATGAATTGACATGAAAGTAGAACTTCAAAACGAGAAGGGTGAAGAACCACTTAAAAATTCGGCAGCCTAACGGCGCCACTTAATACTTCAAAATACTGAATTGAAGAGATCAAATGGGGTATCTAATCATATGATCATAAAAGATCAGTATGATAAATTTATAGATCATTCCCCAACATAATAAAAAGGAACTTGAAATACTTTACATGAAAATAGATCTTGAAAAATGAGAAGGGAGAAAGAATCTGTTACAAAATTTCGGCAGCCTAACTGCGCCACTTAAAACTTCTTAAAACGAAATAATGAGAGTAAGAGGGGATCTCTCATTATTTAAACATGAAAAGGGAAGTAAGAGGAGTATAAAAGAACATCCTCCAACAAAAGAACATGGAGCATAAAAGGAATGACATAAAAGAGATTACTTGAAAAGAAAGAGAGAGGTCAGATCCCTTACCTTAAAACGTAACTCTTAAAACACAAAGGTTGGGACCTTGAGGGCTTGGGGGATCCTTGGGAGGACTCCTTGGGAGGTACTGAGACCAGGACATCGTTGGGGAAGAGTGGGGAGTCGAATGGATGAGTGGATGTCTTGTTATTTATAGGGAAAGTGAGGGGACAGGGCATTAATGGCCAAGGGACACCTCATTAGTGGTTTTGGCAAATCCATGGGCTTTCCCAAGGTATTTGCCCATGGTATTGGCCACTTGGGACACCTCATACCTTATCTTATTATTCATAAGTCGACCATATTGATTACATACTTAATACATCATTTAATGATGTCATTAAACACCCGTAACTTAAAAACTGTATTTTCACTATTCAACAAAAATTCAAATTTCTCAGAATAATCCCAAAATTTCACCTTAACCAAATATCAATGCTCTGATTTCAAAAATTAAATCCATTTTATAAAAATAAATTTCTAAATATTTTTAATTAAATTTTTAATTAATAAACACTATTCACCGAAAATTCATTTTTTTCAGAAAAATCACCAAAAATTACCTTAACATAATATCGATGCTCTGAGTTCAAAAATGATGTCCATTTTATAAAAATAATTTTCTAATTATTTTTAATTAAATTTTTAATTAAAAACACTATTCACTCGAAAAAACTAATACTTGAATAATAATTTATGAAACCGTTATTTAACCATTTTATTGAATCACATTACTCAATCAAAGTGCCTAGATTATTTTAATACTTTCTTTAAGTGAGATTACTAATCCATTTGATCACATTACTAATTCTAAGCATAAAATTACTATTCATAATTTACTATTCATAAAAAATCAAGTTGATCTTATTAGACTCTAAATTTCGTACTGAATATAATTCTAGAAGACCATTTTTTGAAAATCATTACACATTTTTAATTATTTAAGGTTTACATAAACATTTTTAAAATATCCATTTTCTAAAATTCATCAAGAATATGCATACTATATTTATACGGTCATTTGAAAAGTCATAAACATCATCATAGGAAGAAATCCCAATTTTTATTTAAAACAAAGGATTACACAAGGCAGTTATGGTCTCTTTACATAGCCCCTTATCACACCAGCATAGGACATAAGTGTAAGGTATGTTAAAGTGAGAGAATCCGAGGGAGGCATGGCCAACATTGCAAGAGTAGTAATTTCTATCAGGATGAACTTCTCGTGAAGGCAATTCTGTTCTAGCTTCACATGATTAAGTTCGGCTTGGGTTTGGTCCAAAGCAAAGCCCAGTGGTGCTACCTCCTTCCCAAGTTCTGTTAGATGGGCTTCGATCGGTCCAAGAATACTGGGCGAGGCCATCGAATCTTTTTTCTATAATAATTAACCAAGATTACTAGTATTTAGAGACAAAAATAAAAACGTTTAGTTTCCAATGGTCATATTAACCAATGGTCATATAATAGTCAAAACCAAACAGTCTCATTTTAATTATAATCATGTTATCAAATGAAATATTTTTGTTGAGTATAAAAATAAAATAACACATAAAATTAGGAAATAAGATTTGTTCAAAATTTCGAGTTGTTATAGTGTCTTTATTTGTATTTGTATTCATGACCTACTCATCCATTTCGGTATGCTTATAGATTTCATGACTTGGGATTTAGTGAAGGGAAATTCCCTATGGTGGATTGTTGAATAGTGGATCATGGAGTATAATCAGGTTAGGATACACTATAGAGGACCCATTAATGTTAATTTATTTATTTATCTCTTTATGTATTTTCTTCTTACTTTATGGATAGGCTTTTTACATTGGAAGATCTTATATGTATGTCATTTATTCAGTTTCCCAATTTGCTCTGATTTTTTATTATATTTTTTATGGTTATACTTCAGTTATTTATTTCTCTTGTGCACCCTTGTTGGGAAAAAATACCCCAAGGAAACATTATAGTGTTTTTTGGTCGATTATTATTATTAAAAAACCAGGTTTCCATGGTCAGTTTTGGATTTTTAGAGATATTATTGATAGAGTGTGTTGAAAAATATCCAAGACAACAAAATGGATGCCTTGGAGGTAGTGCAGAAATATTGTGTATACTAAGTTGTGATGTTTTCCAGTGTTTTCCAAATTATTGGGGTCCAAAATTTGGTGGTTTGATCAACATATTGAAAATTTTATTTCCATTACCTCCTCATAAAATTATGGAAAAGGTCAGTTTCAAGAATATAGGAGTTTCGTGTAGGTATGGAGCTTCGCAAAGGCATTCTGTGTCATGATTGATGGGTTTTGTGAAGTTGTGGATCCTTAAAAACTCAAGAATAAAAATGGAACATCTCCATGACAACAACAAAAAGAGCATCATGAATGTGCAAAGGTTTTACGATACTCTCTATTACTACAAAAATCTTCATTAATGGTTAAATTTCGCTATAAATTCATGAAATATGGATCTTTGTGAATAAAGTTATGGATATTTTTGAAATTGTGATAACATGGATGGATGCTTCTGGAATGGGAGGAAATTCCTATAAATAGGCCTTTACCCCTTAGAAAAGTATATCAAGACTTAACAAAGATTCTAAGGATCTGGATTCATGAAGTTGGTTCATGAAGGTTGTTCTTGTAAAATAGTTCACAAAGAAAGGATGTTCGTGAAGGATATGAAACTCGACCAAAATTTCTGAACTTCACGAAGGCTAAGTGATATTTTTGAAATTTTTTGAGCTTTATAAAAGGAGGATGCTTCATAAAGGCTGGTTGAGGTATGCCAAATAGGTGAGATTCATGAAAGTTTTGGGCTTCATAAAGGCTATTTGATCTTCGCAAAATAGGTGAGCTTCATGAAGTTTGTGATACTTGTGAAATTATTGAATTTTGTGAAGGCTATAAAAATTCAACTGAAAGTTGTGAGGTTCACAAAGGCTAGGTGATATTTTCAAAAGTTTTTGAGCTTTGTGAAAGGTGGGTTATTAATAAAGGCTATTTTAGCTTCATGAAAGAGGTGAGATTCACGAAATTTTTTGGCTTTGTGAAGGCTATATGAACATCATAAAAGGAAGGAGATTTACAAAGGCAGTTAGCATTGCAAAAGTGTTCATAAGGGATTCCCCATCTAATATTTGGTAAACTGATATTCAAAAAGTGGTTGAAAGTGGGTATTTAATAGAGAAAATACCTATAGTTTATGATGTATTCATTATTTCTAATGAAGGGACCAACTTGTACATAATCTATATGTGAATCCTTTATAAAGCAGTGAGAAAAGGAAGAGGAAGAAGGTGATACTTTCCACTAGCAATGACAAATCGAAAGAGAGTTAGGGAGTGACCCTTAAGAATGTAGTGAGCTATCCCTAAACCTTGTAAAGGAATTGACTCTGTGCATAGAAGTTATCTAGACCAAACCTTGATTTGGTAGTGAGCTATAGGTAATTCTGTACATCTTCACATTGTCATTGTATTCTTCTAGGATGTATCCCAATGAGCATGAACCAAGTAAAAATATGTGGGTGGTTGTGCTTGGTTTACTAATTTAATTTATAAGAATCATCATTTTATAAAGTTGGAAAGGAAAATAGTAATATAAACACTAAAGAGAAAAATAAGTGACCCTTATAAGAAATATTTCTAGATCTAGTGGGGTAGGAAAAAATTCAACAAAAAAATACATATACCATGATTCATCCCACACCCCTCAGGGTATTTTGGCCCCTTTTAGAACTAACAATTAGTATGAGAGCATTAGTTTCTTTTATCATATTTTTTTCTTTGACATGGTTCAATTGATTTTTGAAATTAAAGTTTTAGTTATCTCTTATCTTGGTGACCCATGGAAGAGGGTAGAACTTAAAAGAAGAATCAGAACTCTAGTGGAATTCCTTAGTGAGTAAGTGTATAAGGAAAGAGTTTGATTTAGTTGAAGGAAATCAACCATGTATCAAACTGTGAGACTATTTCTTCTTTCAATGATACTACAGGAATGAATGAGGAACCCAACATGCCAAGTGACATTGGAACTACTGATGATGAATAAATTACAAGAAGTCCCTTGGTATATGTTGTTGACATCGAAAATAAATTGGATTAGAAAGTAAAAGAGGAACATAAGCCTCAAGATATTCTAATCGAAGTATTGGAAATTGAGGTTACCAAGATAAAAGGTTTAAATAAAAGGCTTATAGATGTGGTTACTGGTCTCAAGGATAAGAATGATTCCAAAGCTGAAGAACTACAAAATATATCTAAAAATATAAAAAAACTCAAAGATTATGATAAGGGAAAGAATATAAATTCATAAAAAATCATAATTTGGAATCCAAAAATGACAATATTTCTACATAGCTATTTGAACTGGATTAGGAGAACAAAGGGCTACAGTATAAGAATGCATGTTGTTAGGATTTTGTTTTTCATAAATATTATAAAATAAAGGATAAAGATAACATGATAGAGAGGATCACCCTAGAATTATAATATGATATGAATATAAAGAGAGAATTTAATTCTCAACTAGAATAAAGGGACAAAAAAGATTCAACTATTGGGAGATGAGTTAGAATCTGTGAAGAATGAATTGGAGAAATCTAATGTCAAAGGGAAGACCAAATTAAAGGATTTGTTGCATTAATTATTTGACTATACATCGGAAGGTAATAGTGAAATGAAAAGTAAATATTCTATTTTAGAAGAAAAATAATACACAATTGTCTCATCCTAATGTCCATGAAATTTGGTAAAATCTGATATTGGATATGATGAACACTCTCCCATGCATGAGAGGAAAAGATTAGTGAACAGTTTAAAAAAGAGGGGAAAATTTTTAGTTGCACGAAATATATCAAAAAGGGTTTTTATAGGAAGTAATGAAAATATTTTCTATTTCTATAAGTTGCAGGTTCATACATTAAGTTGTTTTCAGAAGACTTAGATTATATTTTTTTCTATAAAGACATAAATACATCTAAATCTGAGAATAAGCCAAAACATCTTGAGAAATATGAAATACGTGTCTCCTAGAAAAAAGTAGACATGAAACGATACTATTGTGGTAGGCTAGGCTACACCATGAGTTTGTGTGAATAGGCCCATGAGGTCAATTTTAACAGAATAACTCTAGTTATATCAGCATATTAAGTGAGAAATGATGACACAAGGTATGTTTTTAATGGGAGATGTTTTATATTTTCTAATCATGGGAATATGGAAAGATATTATAGCTAGATTAAATCTAGGAATGAAAATAAACATGAATAGAGATCTTCAACTCTATTTTTTTATAACAGGAAAGCCTATACTGGAAGAAAACATGATAAGTTGAAAATTAGATTTAATGTCTCAAAGAAAACAAAAGGAGCTTAATGAAAGGTGTATCAACCACCTCCTCTATTACACACTACAGATCTCTTAGAAAGAATGTGAATGAACCTAGAAAAAGAAAAAGAGGATCTACTCTATTTGTGAGTAAGAAGAATGTATGTTCAGTGAAGAACCCACAACCAGCAATAAATAGTGTGGTGACATGGATAACTGATAAAATAAAAATGAATAAAGTGTGTCTCGATGATATCACATGTCAAGACACAAATCCAGAAGTGAAGGGAGGGGAAATATCCCTCCAATGGAGAAATAGTCAAGAGAAGAAGAAAATTGGAAAGATTCTTTCTCAATAAAAGAGTCATGAAAAATGGAATGTTAGTGGAGTATCGAAATATGAAACTTATTATAATGGGTTTAAATCCCAAATTTTGAAAAATTGAAAGCCTACAGAATCAAAATAATAGAGGAAGAATATTTATGTGGGTAAATATTTATTAGTGATATGGCCAGAATAGTTGTAGTTGTATGGGAAATTGGAACAAGCACAGAAACAGTATAGTTCTTTGTAAAAAAGTATCAAAGGTTTGATCCATTATCATAGACCACAATCTTCTTATTGAGGATTCCATAGGTTACCCTCTCCCTATATGTTTAAATTATATTAACCAGTGTTCGTTAATTTTTTATTTTAGGGGAGATACAATCCAATGGGAAGTTGCTTCAAAAGAATAAAAGGGTGATGTGATGTACTTTAGAATGTCAAATGATTCAAATCAGTTTCTAGAGATGAAGAAGAAATCAAGAATATTTTATTGAAAGTATTTCATTGTCTATGGATTCTTGAGATATATAGAATTAATTGAGTTCAATGGGAAATTATATAGTCGTTAACTTTATCGCTTGTTTCCTACACGGATTTTTGACTTAGTATGATTAGTGGTTTATTTATAGCTCACTTCTACGTGGCTAGTTCAACCATTAAAAATCTTATTGAAGGCAACTATAACTGGAAATATTATTGAGCTGGAGAAGTTTCTTAAACCTGCAATCACATGTGATGAAATTATGTTGGAGAATAAGACTGATGGGTCTGAAAAATGGTCCTAACAACCAGAAGGTTTTCTCTTCATAAGGGGGATATTTATATCTCTTAATCACATGCAAGGTATCAATGGTATAGAAAGGATGAAGTTTTATGTATTTTAGAATCAAGAATATTGGTTGGGGGAGAATATCAATATTCATTTATTTCATAATTATCTATTGTTTTATAATAATATGGTCTAATTTGACTGATTTTAGGATACCAAGATGATATGAGAGAAGATTTATAGTGTTTCGAACAAGTTGCATCCCTACTTTGAAGAGTAATTCAACATTTGGAATCTTCCAAAAAATTATTAATGATTTAAATCAATCCAATGTTGCAGGTTTTATGATAGATTCTTTCAAGACCAAAAGATAAAAATGTCATTGGGACCAAATGAGTCTTTTGTACCAAGATGAATGAAGATGGAATGGTGATTCGAAATAAAGCATGATTTGTGTGAAAATTGTACTCCTAGATAGTGGGTATTGATTTTAATGAATCATTTTCACCTATTGTGGGATGATAGGAAATCAAATTATTCTTGGACATAGTAGTTCAAAGAAGGTTCAAGGTTTTCTAGATGGATGTCAAGTCATTATTTTTTAATGGTGTTTTGAAATAAGAATATTATATTGAGAAGTCAGATGGTTTTCTCATTCATAAAGATGGGAACATAGTTTGTTGGTTAAAAAAAGTGCTATATAGTTTGAATAAAGCACCAATAGCATGTTATTAAAGACTAGATTAGTTTTTGAAGAATATCGTTTTTCAGCATGGTGGAGTTGAATACAATCTATATGTTAACAATGATATTAATCACAAGATAATTGTTCTGGTGTATGTAAATGACATAATATTTGGTGTATTAGATGATGTTTAGTAAAATTAGTTAGTATAATTCATCAAAAGTGAGTTTGAAGTGTTAATGATTGGTGAGCTGACATTTTTCCTTGGTTTATAGGTGACACAAGGAATGGATGGAACATTAATTTCCAAATCTAAATATTCCAAGGAGGTTTTTAGAATATTTGGAATGGATAATTCAAAGAAGATGATGACTGTAGTTGTTACCCAGATGAAACTATCATGGGATGATGAAGGTAAAGAAGTTAATGTCACAGAACCAAGTAAATTATTTTCAGTCTATTTTACTTGACAGTGACAATACTTGATATTTTTTCAACATTACAAGAAGTAAGATATCAATGAAATCCCAACGAAAACTACTTACATTAAAGGATAAAATCCTATACCGATGGTTTGGAACCTTTGGTATAGGCCACCAAAATGTTCACTACGGGAAAAATGGGTATTTACGACGGGTTATTTGCGACGGGATTTATTCCCGTCGCAAATAGCCCTGTTAAAAACTTATTTGCGACGGGGGTATTTGCCCGTCGCAAATAAGTAGCCTTTTGCGACGGGATAGCTTTCCCCGTCGCAAAAGGACTGGCGCGCTTTGCGCGCCAAATCGCGGGAAACATATTTGCGACGGGGGAATATTCCCGTCGCAAATAATCGGTGGCAGTAAAAGGTATTTGCGACAAGAATATTCCCCCGTCGCAAATAGTATGTCGGCAGGTGGTTATTTGCGACGGGACCCGTCGCAAATAACTATTTAACCGTTGACCGTAATAAATGATGGCTAAGGTATTTGCGACGGGAAACCCGTCGCAAATGGACCCGTCACAAATAATCTAACCTATAAATACCCATATCCGTTTTTTTCAAATCATTCTCAAACTCCATCTTCTTCTTCTCTCAAAATTTTATTTCTAAAGTTCAGTTTTTCTCAAGTTTAATTTTTTTCTCCGGAGTTGATATTGAAGTTTTGAAGAACGATCAGAGATCAACTTCAGATCAATTTTCAAGGTATTTATGTTCATTTTAATTTAATATTTATTTTTAATTTTTTATTAGTTTCAATTATTCTTAATTAGTTGTAATTTAATTATGTTTACATTGTTTTGTTACTTAATAAATTTAAATTATTAGTATTGTTCATAGTTAATGGTAATTAGAAATAATTAGTAATAATTTTTAATAATTAAGAATAAATATTAATAATTAGTAATAAATACCAATAATTAGGAATAATAACATTATTACATTATTTGTATATTTTATTATTAATATTAAAATAATATAATTTTTTATATATATACAATTCTCTTTTCATCTGTGTGTTTGCTGTCTCCACATGTATTATTTGTATGTGGAGATAGAAAACGCACAGATGAAAGGAGAATTGTATATAAATTAGAAAATCATATTATTTTAATATTAATAATAAAATATAATAATAATGTTATTATTCCTAATTATTGGTAATTATTCCTAATTATTGGTAATTATTCATTTATTTATTAATAATTAGGAACAATTACCAATAATTATCAATAATTAGGAATAATTAGTAATAATTAGTAATAATTACCAATAATTAGTAATACTTACCAATAATTAGTAATACTTACCAATAATTAGTAATAATTATTA
This sequence comes from Viscum album, assembly GCA_963277665.1. Classification (NCBI taxonomy): domain Eukaryota; kingdom Viridiplantae; phylum Streptophyta; class Magnoliopsida; order Santalales; family Viscaceae; genus Viscum; species Viscum album. The sequence continues at coordinate 496,983,752 of OY728153.1, forward strand.
ATAATTATCAATAATTAGTAATAATTGGTAATAATTACTAATAATTACCACTAATTAGTAATAATTAGGAACAATTACCAATAATTACCAACAATTATCAATAATTACCGATAATTAGTAATAATTACCGATAATTAGTAATAATTAGTAATAATTACCGATAATTAGTAATAATTACCAATAATTACCAATAATTACCGATAATTACCAATAATTAGGAATAATTACCAATAATTAGTAATATTTACCAATAATTACCAATAATTACCAATAATTAGTAATAATTACCAATAATTACCAATAATTAGTAATAATTCGTAATAATTCATAATAATTACCAATAATTAGTAATAATTAGTAATAATTAGTAATAATTAGTAATAATTACCAATAATTAGTAATAATTAGTGATAATTAGAAATAATTACCAATAATTAGGAATACTTACCAATAATTAGTAATAATTACCAATAATTAGTAATAATTACCAATAATTAGAAATAATTACCAATAATTAGTAATACTTACCAATAATTAGTAATACTTACCAATAATTAGTAATAATTACCAATAATTAGTAATAATTATTAATAATTATCAATAATTAGTAATAATTAGTAATAATTACTAAAAATTACCACTAATTAGTAATAATTAGGAATAATTACCAATAATTACCAACAATTACCAATAATTACCGATAATTAGTAATAATTACCGATAATTAGTAATAATTAGAAATAATTACCGATAATTAGTAATAGTTACCGATAATTAGTAATAATTACCAATAATTACCAATAAGTATCGATAATTACCAATAATTAGGAATAATTACCAATAATTAGTAATATTTACCAATAATTACCAATAATTACCAATAATTAGTAATAATTACCAATAATTACCAATCATTCGTAATAATTATCAATAATTACCCATAATTACCGATAATTACCAATAATTAGGAATAATTACCAATAATTAGGAAAAATTACCAATAATGAGTAATAATTACCAATAATTACAAATAATTACCAATAATTACCAATAATTACCAATAATTACCAATAATTACCAATAATTAGTAATAATTACCAATAATTACCAATAATTACCAATAATTACCGATAATTAGTAATAATTAGTAATAATTACCGATAATTAGTAATAATTACCAATAATTACCCATAATTACCGATAATTACAAATAATTAGGAATAATTACCAATAATTAGTAATATTTACCAATAATTACCAATAATTACCAATAATTACCCATAATTACCGATAATTACCAATAATTAGGAATAATTACCAATAATTAGGAATAATTACCAATAATTAGTAATAATTACCAATAATTACCAATAATTACCAATAATTACCAATAATTACCAATACTTACCAATACTTACCAATAATTAGTAATAATTACCGATAATTACCCATGATTACCGATAATCTCCAATAATTAGGAATAATTACCAATAATTAGGAATAATTACCAATAATTATCACTAATTAGTAATAATTACCAATAATTACCGATAATTACCGATAATTAGTAATAATTAGTAATAATTAGGAATAATTTGTAATAATTACCAATAATTAGTAATAATTACCAATAATTAGTAATAATTACCGATAATTACCGATAATTACTGATAATTACCAATAATTAGGAATAATTACCAATAATTAGTAATAATTAGTAATAATTAGTAATAATTAGTAATAATTACCAATAATTAGTAATACTTAACAATAATTAGTAATAATTACCAATAATTAGGAATAATTACCAATAATTACCAATAATTACCAGTAAATAGTAATAATTAGTAATAATTAGAAATAATTACCAATAATTAGTAATAATTAGTAATAATTACTAATAATTAGTAATAATTAGTAATAATTAGTAATAATTACCAATAATTAGTAATAATTAGTAATAATTAGGAATAATTAGTTATAATTACCAATAATTAGTAATAATTACTAATAATTAGTAATAATTAGTAATAATTAATAATAATTAACAATAATTAGTAATAATTACCAATAATTAGTAACAATTACCAATAATTACCAATAATTACCGATAAATAGTAATAATTAGTAATAATTAGAAATAATTACCAATAATTAGTAATAATTACTAATAATTACTAATAATTAGTAATAATTACTAATAATTACTAATAATTACTAATAATTAGTAATAATTAGTAATAATTAGTAATAATTACCAATAATTACCAATAATTAGTAATAATTAGTAATAATTAGTAATAATTAGTAATAATTACCAATAATTAGTAATAATTACCAATAATTAGTAATAATTAGTAATAATTAAAAACAACTACCAATAATTAGTAATAATTACCAATAATTAGTAATAATTACCAATAATTAGTATTAATTACCAATAATTAGTATTAATTACCATTAATTAGTAATAATTACCAATAATTACCAATAATTAGTAATAATTACCAATAATTACCAATAATTAGTAATAATTAGTAATAATTAGTAATAATTACCAATAATTAGTAATAATTAGTAATAATTAGTAATAATTAGTAATAATTACCAATAATTAGTAATAATTAGTGATAATTAATAATAATTACCAATAATTAGTAATAATTACCAATAATTAGTAATATTTACCAACAATTACCAATAATTAGTATTAATTAGTAATAATTAGTAATAATTAGAATTAATTACCAATAATTAGTAATAATTAGTAATAATTAGTAATAATTACCAATAATTAGTAATAATTAGTAATAATTAGTAATAATTAGTAATAATTACCAACAATTAGTAATAATTAACAATAATTAGTAATAATTTGTAATAATTAATAATAATTACCAATAATTAGTAATAATTACCAATAATTACCAATAATTAGTATTAATTAGTAATATTTAGTAATAATTACCAATAATTACCAATAATTAGTAATAATTAGTAATAATTAGTAATAATTACCAATAATTAGTAATAATTAGTAATAATTAGTAATAATTAGTAATAATTAGTAATAATTAGTAATAATTAGTAATAATTAGTAATAATTAGTAATAATTACCAATAATTAGTAATAATTAACAATAATTCGTAATAATTACGAATAATTAGTAATAATTACCAATAATTAGTAATAATTACCAATAATTAGTAATAATTACCGATAATTACCAATAATTACTAATAATTACCAATAATTAGTAATAATTAACAATAATTAGTATTAATTAGTAATTATTACCAATAATTAGTAATAATTAGAAATAACCACCAATAATTAGTAATAATTAGTTATAATTAGTAATAATTAACAATAATTAGTAATAATTACCAATAATTAGTAATAATTAGTAATAATTAGTAATAATTAGTAATATTTAGTAATAATTAGTAATAATTAGTAATAATTAGTAATAATTAGTAATAATTAACAATAATTAGGAATAATTACCAATAATATTAGTACTATTGAAAATAATAAAAAATTTATATAATATTAAAATTATCAATATTTGTAACATGTTTTGCTTTATTCTCAACATATTTAATTCTTAAAGGGTCAATTTTTAGGTCTATCTCAATAAAAAGTTTGTGTCAGTCTTGTATGATCTAAACTCTATAATTATCCACGCTTGAGTGTTTTTTCTAACAAATTATTCAAAACCAGTAATGATTTTATATTTTATAGAGAAATATGGAACAACGAGGTCATTAACAATCATTATTAGGTGACCGCATATGGATAAATCAACGTAGAAATCCAAACGGTTCTGGTTTAAATCCAGTATATGTAGTGGGTGTGGAGACTTTTTTATCATTTGCGGCATCAAATCCAGAATTTGTTTCAGAAGGCAAAATAAAATGCCCTTGCAGAAAATGTGCATTGAGAACGTTTGACACGTTTGACAAAGTGGGAGAACATATCTTGCGTTTTGGTTTTCAACCAGATTATGTTTTTTGGTATCAACACGGTGAACGCAGTTCCAGAGCAGGTGATACCAACTTGATTCCGGATCTATCCTGGTTTCAAGATTTAGTACATGATGTTGCAGGTTCATCTGTTCAACATACAGAAACTCCGGCTGATATAGCTTCAAATCCTGAGTTAGCACCATCTGAATTTTATGAGTTGTTAAAGTCTGCTGAGGATGCATTATATCCTGGCTGCAAGATGAGCAAATTAGAAGCAGTTGCAAAATTTATGGCTATCAAATCAGATAACGGAATGTCAAACACCTGTTTTGACCAGATATTTTCTTTGTTTAAAACACTGTTACCCGAAGGAAATGTTTTACCTGCAAATTACTATGAGAGTAAGAGGCTGGTTCGAAATTTGGGACTTACTTGTCAGATGATTCATGCATGTTCAAATGAATGCATTTTATATTCTGGGGAAAACGAGTCGTTGGATAGTTGTCCCACATGTGGTCAACTGAGATATAAAGAAGGACAACACGGGAAGTCTGGTTTGATTCCTGTAAAATAGTTGAGATATTTTCTGCTTACATCCAGACTTCAGCATTTATTCATGTCTAAGAATACAACGACAATGATGTCATGGCATAAAGAGAATATTTCAACCGATAAAAGCTTGAATCATCCAGCCGATGGTGATTCATGGAAACATTTTGATAGAGTGCATCCATCCTTTGCTTTAGAAGCTAGAAATGTTCGACTGGGCCTTTCCACTGATGTTTTCTGTCCGTTTGGATCTTATGGTAGTCAATATTCATGTTGGCCTGTTTTTTTAACTCCATACAATTTATCTCCATGGATGTTGATGAAGGAGCCATATATATTTTTGACTTTACTAATTCCAGGACATCCGAAGAAAAATATTGATGTTTATTTGAAACCATTGATTGATGAATTAAATTTATTTTGGAGTACTAGTGTCAGTACATATGATGTTGCAACGAAACAGAATTTCATACTGAGAGCAGCATTGATGTGGACAATAAGTGACTTCCCGGCTTATGGGATGTTATCTGGCTGGATTACACATGGTCAGAAATCATGTCCTTACTGTATGGGAGAGAACAAAGCATTTATGCTCATTCATGGAAAGAAACCTTGTTATTTTGACTGTCATCGCAGATTTCTTCCAGCTGATCATCCTTTTCGCAGAAACAGATCTCATTTCAGAAAAGGAACAGTTGAAAGGGATGGACCTCCAGAAATTCTATCAGGTTCGGAGTTAAAATTAGTTGTATTTTCATTACCTCTCATCACTTTTGGTCCCACAATAAACCAACAGAAAATTTCTGGTTTTGGGAAAGAACCCAATTGGATTAAACGTAGCATATTTTGGGATTTTCCATATTGGTCTGATTTGTTGGTCCGACACATGTTAGATGTCATGCATATTAAGAAGAACTGTTTTGATAATTTGTTTCATACAGTTTTGGATACGCCAGGAAAGAGCAAAGACAATGTAAATGCACGTTTAGATCTTGCCCAAATTTGCAGGTGTCCAGAATTGGAACTATTTGAGAATGTCAGTACAGAAAGGTTACTGAAACCAAAAGCAGCTTATACACTGTCTAAAGAAAACCGTTTATTATTTTGTCAGTGGATTGCAGATTTGAGACTTCCAGATGGCTGTGCTTCCAATTTGCGTAGATGTGTAAAGAATGGTCATATTACTGGATTAAAAAGTCATGATTGTCATGTTATAATGGAAATAATTCTACCCATTGGATTAAGAGGTCTGTTGAATTATGTGATTTGGGGTTCCATAACAGACATGACTCATTTTTTTCGGGAAATTTGTGCGGCTACTGCAGATTATGATGCTCTAGGAAAACTTGAAAAAGATGTTGTTGTAATTATATGTAAACTGGAAAAAATATTTCCACCGTCTTTCTTCGACTCAATGGAACATTTGATGTTACATTTGCCATATGAAGCCAAATGTGGAGGTCCAGTACAGTTTCTATGGATGTACCCATTTGAAAGATGCATGCAAAATTGAAAAGAAAAGTACGTAACAAAGCATCTGTTGAAGGATCTAATGCAGAAGCTTATTTGAAATAGGAAATATCTTTTTTCTGCTCCCATTATTTTGAATCTGAGTATCCTTCAAAACACAACCGAATGGGATGGAACGAGAGGAATATTGATGAAATCGACAATCAATTATCTGTTTTCAACCAGTCAGAGCTTGGTTTTGGTGGAGTTTATGAACGCTGGCTTTCAGATGATGAACATCATAGAGCTCATATGTATGTTCTGCTCAACTGTGAAGAGATGACATCAATTGTACTGTAAGTGTTTATATCACTTATTCTATCATTTATGTTACAGTAAATAACTTTGGTTTTTTTAGGTTGTATGATAATCATATCAAGAAACAAATTCCACAAATTATAGCAGCTGCTCTCGAAGAACGTCAACTGAAAAATTTCTCTCAGTGGTTTCAAAAACTGGTAACATAAATTCTTTATCTTTTAGCAACTCATTCAATGTATAGTTTACTATATTGATAATTATTTCACAAATTTTCAGGTGTCTCGACATGCTGATAAAATTGACAAACGACTGTGTGTATTGAGTAACCCACCTTCCAAACTTATTAAAACTTATAATGCATATGTGGTGAATGGATTTTGATTCCACACACATGCATATGGGGAATCGAAAAAAACAATGAACAGTGGAGTTAGCTTGAGAGGATCTCATCATCGAGAAAATGAAGTTGACTTTTATGGCATACTTGATGAAATCATTGAACTCTGTTATCTTGGACAACATTACATAACCATGTTCAAATGTCGGTGGTTGGATACAGAGAGAGGCGTGCATGTTCATCCGACTCATGGAATCATCGATATTAAATGTAAAAGTGTTCTCGCAGTAAATGAACCATTCTTATTGGCTCAACAGGCATATCAAGTTTCTTACGCAAAGTACTGTGCTACATCAAGAGACTTGACTGATTGGTGGAGTGTAATCAAAATCAAAATTCAAGACAATCAGTTTAATCAAAGTGAATGTGCTTTCAATGATGTGCAAAGAATTGAAGTTTTTCAAGAGAGTACTCAAAATCAATCTTTTTTACAAAGAGACATGAGTATCGATGACGACACCCCACATTTAAGAGTCGGTGATGACGATGATGTTAATGTTGTCACATATGAATTTGAAATGGTAAGAGATGAAGCAACTGTAACTGGAATGGATATCGATGATGTTGAGGAGGAATATGAAGATGACATTGACATATATGAAGATGATGATGAAGATGAACACTGATAGAATTCCATGGTATTTATATACAATCATAATATGCATATATGTATATATAATAGTAATTATCAATTATTTTCTAACAACATTAACATTTTCTGTTTCAGATGGACGACGCCACATTTCGTGAGTTGGCAGATGCTTACCCGACTTTCGATGCAGATGAGTTGCTGAGAGATGACCCTCAGCCTGCAGGCGCTCCAGGGAGTATGCGGAGGGGGTGCGGTCTTGCACGATTGATGATTCCTGACCCCGTCCCCGAGCGACGTCCACGTCTTGGGTTTGATCCACGCACACGGAGGTGTGATAACCTGTGGATTTGACTAAGATTTCATTAATCTATTCACATAATAAATGTTTATTATTTTTAAAGTTTTCCGCATATAGCAGTCGAACATGGCAGCGCTATTTTGCGCAACTATTTCACTCAGCCGTGGACCACATGGGAGCAGATTCTCATTGATGCGCAGCATGCCATGTTCGGCCATTGGTTGGTACGTACGTAAATAAATAATTTTTATTTCGAAAATTATTTCATTTCTAACTTGATATTTTGATTTATTTGTAGGGTTTATGGTATCCGATCGAGGATACCATGCGTGACGCCATCCACGAGGCATGGGAGGTGGCCATGCGTGATCGCCTTCGTCAGTTTTTGCAAAATTTAAGAAAAGCTGCGATGAAGAAAGCAGGAGTGTCAAATTTTGACGAGTCATGTAGAGCACACCAACCAGAGTACATTTCATCCCATGTATGGGATGGATTATGTGCGCACTGGTTGCGTGGTGCCTTTCAGAGGAGATCATCGGTGGGGAGGCAGAATCGGGGGAGACAGGAGGTGACTCATCGAGCTGGGAGTTGTTCTTTCAGTACTCATAGACAGCATCTGGTACGTACATTATTTATAAATATTTTATATAACTATAAATATCAACAGTTTATTTTTTATTCTTATAGGCTGTGGAGCACCCCGATATTACGGAGTACGACGTATATCGGAGGATGTATAGTGATCCTGCTACTGAGGAGCTCAGAGGTGATCGTCAGCATCACATCGTGGTCAGTATTATTTTTTTTCAAGTTTAAAAATTAACTACATATAATATATTCACAATTTTAATTTTATATTGCAACTATAGGAGTCATATGAGGCTGCAACGTCACAGGCCCGGCCTGAGAGTCAGGCCGAGTCATCAGATCAGACCACTGGCCGTCAGTTTGATGAGGCGGCATGGATGCAGGCCACCCAGTATGCCTTCGAGAAGGGCCGGGTAGTTGGTATCAGCTCTCGACTGACTCCCGAAGATTATTATGGCAGTGCTGCGATGTCGTCATCCAGCTCGAGAGGAGATCGTGCATCTTCTTCTACTACACAGTATGAGGATCAGTTGCGATCTCATACTGCACTGATAGAGAGTCTCTGACAGGAGCAGGAGCAGATGCGTCAGCAGCATGAGGAGGAGCGTCGACGCCAGCAGCAGTTGTACGAGGAGTAGATGAGTCGGTGGCAGCAGTAGCATCAGGAGCAGATGGAGTACATGCGCCGACTCACTCATGCTTTAGGGATGGAGTTTCCTCCACCACCATCTGCACATCCCCCCTCCCCCCTCCTTCAGATTAGAGTTTGTATTTATGTTATAAAATTTGTGAAATCAAAATATGATTTTTTTTCTATTCGTAGTTTCTGTCTCATTATAAAATATTAATAATATTATATTTTTAAATAACAATATTAATATGAATAATATTATTATTTTTATTTTATAATATTAAATTATATATATATATTAAAATTTTATAATATTATAATTTAATTATATTTTTTTGTAATACGTGAATTATTTTAATATTTGAATGTAAAATAATTCTATTATTTTTATATTAATTAAAATAACTTATTAATATTTTTTTTTATTTATGAATTATAATTCTAATATTATTATATTAATTAAATAATTTATTAATATTCTATTATTTTTTATTTTTGAATTATAATTCTATTATTATTATATTAATTAAAACAATTTATTATTTTTATTTGTGAATTATAATTCTATTATTATATTAATTAAAATCATTTATTAATATTTTATTATTTTTTATTTTTGAATTATAATTCGATAATTATTATATTAATTAAAATAATTTATTAATAATTTATTTTTTTTAATTTTTTTATAGTATTTGCGATGAGATACTATGCCCGTCGCAAATAGTATTATTATTATATGCATTAAAATAATTTATTAATAGTTTTTTATTTTTTTAAAAAAATAGTTTTTGCGAAGGGTCCCGTCGCAAAAACTATTTGCAGCGGGCCCGTCGCAACATGTATTTGCGACGGGGCCCATCGCAAATAGTTTTTGAATTTTTTTTTACAAATATACGGAGTACTAGTTGCGACGGGGATTCTCCCCGTCGCGGAAAAAGTCTTTAGCGATGGGCCCGTCGTAAAAAATTGTTGTTGCGACACCATTTTCAGCAACGGGTCATTTGCGACGGGATCCCGTCGCAAATGACCCGTCGCTAATACCTGTTTTTCTAGTAGTGGTTGGTATAGACAATATCAACGGTTTGGAGGACTATTGTCCTATATTCCATCAATATATACATATACAAATGGTTTTGAGAAACCTTTGGTATAGGATCATACCAACGGTTTTCAAAACCGTTGGAATAGGTAATGTGAAATAAAAAAGATTGGCAGGATTTGACCCCAAAACCTTCGCCTTATATCTCAATGACCTAACCACTTACTTATAATAACTTTTGTGAACATAATATGACAAATATATATATGTATATTAAAATTTCATTTAATTATTAATTTATTATATTTTTTTGGTAAAATAATACATAAAACATATGAATACATGTACCAATAGTTTTTGAAATTGTTGGTATAGACCTATACCAACAATTTTCCAAATTGTTGGTATAGATATTTGGAGTTTTGGGACCTATACTAATGGTTTTCCCAAAACTATTGGTATAGAACTATACCAATGGTTTTCCAAATTTTTGGTATAGGTATTTGGAGTTTGGGGACCTATACCAATGGTTTTTTCAAAACTGTTGGTATAAGGGATTATTATGGAAGTTATTCCAACATTTTTGGAACAACCATTTGTATAGCTATGAACTATACCAATGGTTTTTCCCAAACCATTGGTAAATTGTCTTATTATGGAAGTTATACCAATGGTTTTGAAAACCCCATTGGTAGAGCTATGACCAGTACCAACAGTTTTTCAAAAACTATTGTATAGGGTATTTTTGAAATCTATACTAAAGGTTTTTAAAAAAATGTTTGTATAGGGTCTTTTTGGATGCTATACCAACAATTTTTAACAAACCATTAGCATATATATAACCTATAAGAATGGTTTTTCCAAAACTGTTTATATAGGGTCTCTCTATGATACTTATACCAAGGGTTTTGGCCAAACCATTAGTATAGGTCTGTTGGTATAGGTCAAATTTTTAGTAGTGTTACTTTTAATAAAAATAATACTTTGATATATCAAGGGGATGGTGCATTTTAGTTTTATGTATAAAGAAAAATATCAGCAAGAGTTATTGTACTATACATATGCAAATTGTTCCAGCTTAGAATATGATAGAAAATCAACATTATGTAGTGAATTTTATATATTCAGATTTTTTATTTATTGGATAAGCAAGAAACATGATTTTATTTCATTAAGAACCACAGAATGTGAATATATTTTATCTACTCAAGCGTGCATATAGTTATTTTGGATGAAGCAACAGCTTGATGATATGTTATTTGTAGTGAATCCTTCGATTAGAATCAATTTGGATAATTAAAGAGCTATATCCCTTAGAAAAAATACATTACCCCACTAAAGGACAAAGAAAATTGAAATCAAGTACCATTTTATCATGGAGAAAGTGGATAATGGCCTTGTGAAGTTTTAGTATATGCCTACAGAACTATAGGTCATAGGCCTTCTGACAAAAGCCTTACCCAAAGTGTCATTTGAGAAGAATCAACTAGATCTTGGAGTTCAATCAAATCCCCACACATGAAAAAGTTTCAATGTGGTACCCTCTCTCCCCAATGTATTATGTGTTCTTTACTAATGTGTTGATTTTTTCTCTTTACCATATTGCAGACCACAATGATGTGACCTTCAGGTTTATTGATAAAGGGGGAGAGAACATCTTAATCTAGACAGAGGGAGAAGATGATAGGGGGATCAATGAAGTAGGGGGATTTCTAAACATGAGAGTTATAAAGAAGATAAATAAAAGGTTATATACCACTATTGATAGGGTTTGTGATAAAAATCAGTTTAGTGGTTTGGTAATTAAGTGATCCATTTATGAAATTTGAATACTACTCTTGTTTATTATGCCGATAATGGATCTTTTGGGATTAGATTTTGTGTTGAGAAAATATTTGATCGCTATCTGAATTGTATGAAGCAAATTTTGATTGAAGATGGAATAAGATTCAAATAGGTATCAAAATGTGAAGATTTGTCAACAAACCTAAAGGGGGAGATTGTTGTGGTAAAATATCTCAAGGTAACATTACTATGCTTTTGGGTTGATTGGGTTTGTTGAAAAAGAGGGTTTCCATGGTTAGTTATGGATTTCCAAAGAGAATGTTGACAAGGTATGTTGATAAATATCTAATACAAGGGAATGGATTCCTTGGAGGTGGTGCATAAAAAGTATGTATACAAGGTGGTGTGATTTTCCAGTGTTCCCAATGTTTGGGGTCCAAAATTTGGAGGTTGGTTCAGAATCATAAAAATTAGATTTCCATGAATTCCTCATAAAATTATGGAAAAGGAATGAGTTTCATTAACATAAGAGTTTTGAAAATGTAAGGATCTTCGATAGAGAATTTGATGCCGTTAAGGATGGGTTTTGTGAAGGTGTGGAGCATCGTGAATGCATGAAGAAAAATGGAAGATCTCTCTGACTACGTGAAGGGGATCATTGCTCATTTTAAAAGTTTTGACGCTACCCTCTATGACTACGATAAAATCTATGAATAGTGAAAATTGTCTATATCTTTGTAAAATAGGTAGCTTTGCGAACAAAGTTTTGGAGTGTCACGAAATGGTTATGACGTTGACGAATGCTTCTGGAATGGGAGGAAATGACTATAAATAGGCCTCTACCCCCTTGAAAATGTAGAGTAAGACTAAATGAAGATTATATGCCTCTGGATTTTCAAAGGTGGCTCATGAATGTTGTTATTTCAAAATAGTTCATGAAGAAAGGAAGTTCATAAGGCTATAAAATCTGACCAAACTTTTTGAGCTTCGTGAATGCTAAGTGAGCTTCGCAAAAGTGTCTGAGATTTACGTAAGGAGGATTCTTCATGAATGATGGTTGATATTCATGAAAGAGGTGATATTTTTGAAATTTTGGGGCTTCATGAAGGCTATTTTAGCTTTACAAAATATGTGATCTTTGTAAAGAAAGTTAGCATCGTGAAAGTACTAATGTTCATGAAGGCTATAAAAATATGACCAAATTTCGTGAGCTTCATATGGAAAAAAGTGAGATTCACTAAAGTGTTTGGGCTTCATGAATGGTGGATGATTCATGAAGGCTGGTTGATCTTCACAAAAGAGGTGATCTTCATAAAATTTGCGAGCTTCGTGAATATTATATGATCATCAAGCTAGGAAGGAGCTTCATGAAGTAAGTCAACATCACAAAAGTAATCAGATGGTATTTCCTAGTGAATTGGTGGCAAAGTGATATTCATAAAGTAGATGAAGGTTTTACATCAGTAGAGAATATACCTATAGTTAAGGATGCATTCATTATTTCTAATGAAGGTAACTTCATGTCCATAAACTGCGTGAAAATACTTTCTAGAGAAATAATCAAAGGAAGAGTAAGGAGGTGATCCTTTACAGCAACAGTGATCCATCGAAAGCAGGTTTGGGAGTGACCCTTGGTAAGATAGTGATCTATCCCAGAACCTTCTAAAGGAAGTGAGCCTAGTAATAGAAGGTATTGAGGATGAACCTTGATTTGGAAGTGACCCATAGTGGATTCAGTACATCAGAACATTGTTGTTTTATTCTCCAAAGATATAACTCAATGAGGGACTACCATGTAAAAATGTATGTGTTATAATGATTTCTTTCCTACTTTAATTTATATGCATCATCATCAAATAAATTTGAAAAAGGGAAAAGAGTAATATAAATAGTAAATAAAAAACTAAGTGACCATTATAAGAGAGTGGTCAATATCTAGTTAGGTAGGAAGAATTTTTAAAATAATATTTATACATTAATTCAGCCCCCCCCACCCCCACCCTAGGGTATCTTGGCCCTTTTCTGACCTAAAAAATCTGACTAAGGGTATAGTCTCCCCATGGTTCCACTTGATACCGTCATTGCTATTTTGCGGAATCATATATACGGAGATGCATTCATGAGGTCACATTGCACCCAGCTCAGACTCAGTGTTTTGTGTCAGTATGTTACAAAAATGTTATCAAAGGATCATAACTCACTAACTTATTTTTCTCCTTGTCATGGGTTGGGACATGTTAGGAAGAAGATAAGACAGTGGGGACTCTGGGAGGGGAACTATGATAGTGTTTGGATAGTACTATATAGTGGACCACCGAGCTTCTAAAAAAGTAGGACTTTATGTTTTGTTGTTATGTTTGGATAAAATAACCTTGGGTGATGGATATAATATTGATACATGATTCATGAGATTTTAGGTGTGATCATGCATCAAGACTACGAACGTAGGATCACATTCTATATATATACTTTTATTATGATTCATAATATTTCTCTAATTAAATGATCTATTTTATGCTATCTGTTTGGAATAGTATATCATTGTATGATATTATTTTCATGCAATTATGGTATATCTTTATTGGGAGTTTTTTATACTATTTCTGTAAAAAAAATTAAAATGTCCTAGGTTAAAAAAATTAAAAATACCACTTAAAGGTGGCATCGCTGATGCCACCTTTTCTCTAAAATATTAAAAAAAATCTATTTTAATTATGTTTTTTATATATTTAAAATTTTAATGTTTTATTATTATGTTCGTATGGTTATATATATATATACATATAACTTAATGTTTCAACATAATTTATCTTTTATTCAAGTACGTGACTTTGCTAACCTATAAAATATAAATAATAAGACTGATATGAATGAAATTTTAAACATAGATTAAACATATAACAAGTAGTCCAAAATAAAAATAATATCTTAAAAATATTGGTGAAAATTAATATATATGCTTCATAATCCACCTACTTGAAACTTAAAAATGTTTCAAGTATGTGACTTTGCTAGCCTATATAATATAAACTATAAGACATATATTAATAAAATTTTAAACATTGCTTAAACATATAACAAGTAGTCCAAAATAAAAAAAATCACAAAAAATGTAGGTGAAAAATAATTTATAATCTTCCTAATCCAACTACTTGAAAGTTAAGAATGTTTCAAGTACTTGATTTTGCTAGCCTATATAATATAAACTGTAAGACAGATATGAATAAAATTTTAAACATTGCTTAAAAATATAACATGTAGTCCAAAATAAATATAATTTCTTAAAAAATGTTGGTGAAAAATAATTTATAAGCTTTCTAATCCACCTACTTGAAAGTTAAAAATGTTTCAAGTACGTGACTTTCTAACCTATATTATATAAACTATAAGATCGATATGAATCAAATTTTAAACATTTCTTAAAAATATAAAAAGTAGTTGAATTGTTAATTTTTATTTATATGGGTCTTATAGTTTATATTTTATAGGCTTTCAAAGTGAAGTAAATGGCTTAAGATCCTCCTCAACATTCATTCTTTTCGCTCTCACTTCTGAGTTACTTTTCTTACATTCATTTAATTATCATTTATTTATTTTATTTATGAAACTATTTATTTTCTACAACTTTTTTTATGATTAGGATATATTTTTAATTTTATTTACAATGTTTTTATACTATATATTTTTTAATATTTTAAAGTTATTCACTTGAAATTTACTAATTATTTCTATGTTTCAAGTAGTTGACTTTAAAAGCTGTCAAATATAAAATGTTCCTAAAATATAAATGAAAACTGAAATACTGGATAAACATATAAGAAGATCTAATAGTAATAATAGTATTTTGATTTCAGTAGATATAAAACTTGTAAATAAATATGTACAATAAATGTCTATGTATGTGGAGAAGAGATTTTGTCCCACATGGAGGTATGTGAATCGGGCGTTCATGTCGAGTGCAGAGTGGAGTTAGGTGACCTGGAGAAGGCTGGTCATTTAGAACTAGAACATCAACTGGCGCATCCTCCATCTGTGTGTTAGTGGGAGGAGTTGTCAACTACATCTCGTACTACCCTACAGATCCTTCTCCAACTAGGGTGGTAGAAGGACCTTCCTCCATCGCAGTGGGGAACCAAGCCTACGGTGGAGTTATGCCCCAAGACTTTGATGGATCTTGAACCTAAGGTTGTGATGGATCCCAAGGCTATGATGGGTCTAGAACCCAATATGGAGAGAACTGCAGATATCCAGTCAGCAAAGATGGATCCCATGCCACCTGAGGCACATCTTGAATCGGCTAATCGGGGACTACTAGAGGGTCGACCAATGCCTGTGGAACTGGTGAGGCCTCACATGTAGAAGGACGTTGTCTACATCACTGTGGTTGTGTCTCCTTATCACCAGAAATAGATGCAAGATGTTCCTCTAGGGCGGGAACCTCCTCTCTCTGGGCTGGACAAGCGAAGATTCTCTCGGAAAGCGCATGAAAAGATTACCTCGTCTCTAGTATTTTATCATGGATGGATTTCCGGCTAAAGACCCCCTACTCCTATTTATCACTAATGAAAACAAGATGCTCTGTGCGACTATCCTATAAAGAGATTCAAGTTGAATTAGAAAATAGTTAAATAAAAAAACTAATTGAAATTTATTGACTTACCATAATCTGCATCTCTATTCAGGGTTGGGTAAGATACAGTATAGACTTAAGTCTATTCCATAGCTCATACTCAACCTACTCCAAAAGAAATAATTGATTCGTAGGATCACCCTAAATATGAAACATTGCACGTATATGCTAGCAGTCGATAAATTTGGCATGTATTTGGGACCAGTCATCATCCTACCTCCCTGTCAGCTTCATCCCATGAATCTACTCTATTTGTCTCGACGACAACGGAATCGACTGAGTACAACAAAATCGGTGCATGACCCTATCAGGTTGCTTCAACTCTATAATATAGAAGTGAATGAGGGGCACTACATCCATAGCATCCTGAAGACCAATAGTGAATTATGCAGGAAACTGGTCTGTAATACTCTTGTACCAAATCCATGAAATCTAAAATCACATGTGATTTTGTCAAAAAAGAAACTAATTAAAAACTAAAATTGATGCTATTATTAAATATATTAGATAGTGATAGATTGTATTTACATACCAGATCAGGTAAGTGACAGTACAACTGTAGCCTATATATTCCAAAACGCAATCTTGAAACTGTGTCAAAATTGTGTTGTTGACACCACCTGTAAAATACATCATCAATAGTGAAAAATAATGAGAAATTAAAGTCAATAACTCATAGTAGCATCATAAACCAATAGAAATGACTGATCATACCAGCATCCACGTAGAGCGTCAGGTAGCACCTCCATCTAGACCGGTGGACCCGCAAGATCAGGGTGGAATACAGGGATGTGATCCCATACCCACATCTGAATAAGGATGATGCATCCCCTGAGACCTGTGTGGACCCTCTGGGATAGCCTTCATAATGCTCTATACGTGTATTCCAAGCAGGCTGATCCCCAGCTGTACGTCCCAACCCAATCAAAGTCATCTAGTAGGGGTAGATACATCATGTGCATGTGAATCCCTAAGTGATTAGTACACATGGTCCTACCAATGAGTTGTAATATATATGCACAGGCATAACACATGACAGTCTGCTCGACATCATCATCCTATAAATGTGGAATCTGCGACTCCAACCAAGGCATAGATATGGACACTCCATCTATAGCCCTACGGTTGAAAAAATATCAATGCCTAAAAATCATTAATAAATATCTACCCATGCTGCACGAGTGAGTCCAGTAACAGGTCTCCCCTGGATAGGAAGACCGAGAAGCACAGTGATCACACCGTGATTCACTGTTTCACTTTCACCCTTACACCACTATTCTAAACTTGTTTTATATTAAAAATTATAAAAATAAAAACCAATTAAATTCCATGTTTGAATCATTTATTTTGTGTTTATAACTGTTGAAAAGGTAAATGTTACTTTTTTTACGGTTCCATTGCGGGAGGAGGTGATTTAGAGGGCCAATGATGATGCCCAAGAAAAATGGGCCAAACTACACAGGATACAAGAACACCAGTGGATTAAACCACACACTTATACTATAACTTTCATCCAATTGGCTTGATATTTTCTATTTTGGTCAAAAATTCATCGGGCTACATTTCACATTAAGGGACCCAAGACTCATTCAGCCATCTGTTTTCCCAACCGACCGAAACTGTCCAATACACTGAATCTGCACGAAGTCAAAAGTTGTGTTTTTTTATTTGTCCATATCTCATGATATAAGTGTCCATATTATACCAAACATTCAGTGGATACACCCAAGAGGTAGGGATACTAAATTTTTATTTTTCCAAAATCAAGATAAGGTTTTATAGAGGTAGAAACACATGTGACAAGAGATTTTAAGAATTCTATGTGCTCAAAACCACCTTCCCGTTTTCCTATAAAAGTGCCCCATAGGCTCCCCATTTGTAACTTTGGCCAGGAGGCAAAGCTCTGGTATTTTGGAGACCCAAAATAGTTTTATCTTTATCCAAGGAGTTCTAGAGTCCCCAATATACATAGGGGGTCAATGACGAAGAAGGAGTTCCAACTGAGCCTCTTTCTCCTCTCGATGGCGAGCTAAATAGTGGACACTCATTTCAAGGGAGCTACACAAACTTGGGAGGGAGTTCCAGCACATGTTATTCTACTAGTTTTGTATAATTTTTGTGTTTATTATTTCAATTATTTTTCATATTGACATTCTTACCCCTGATTATATTTCATTTGATATAATTAAGTTGAACACTTTTTATTTCAACACTGATTGGGTTGAGATTTAAAGTGGAATCTTGGGTTGTTCCGATTGAACAACACAATAATCCTAATTATCTCACACATAAATAATATTTAAGTATGATTTGATAGACCCTTTTATTATATGTTTTATAACCAAATCTTGACAACACAATTTTTGTGTCAAGTGGTGGTTCTTTAAGCATCATTTGAAGAGGCAATAGGGGAGTCAAGATCTTGACAAACATCAACCAAAGAATTAAACAAAACCATGTTAAATTTTCAGAACAATGAACTATCCAAGATGTTTAGTGACCTTTAAGTGATCTTATTCTCTCATAATTATTAATACACAACCTTTATTTATCAACTATTAATCTCCTTAATTAATTTATTTACTTAAATTTGTTTTCAAAACCACCCCCCTTTTAGTAATTATTATTAAAATACATACTCAAAACCTATCAATGCTCCTTGAGATATGTCCTAGGTTATTCCCTAGAATATAAATCAATATTAAAATCATAATCAATTTGACATTTCATGAAAATGTGTTCAACTTTTGGCGTCTTTTCTAGGGAGCACTTTGGTATTTAGGGAGTGTTTTTTATAAGGATTTTGTAATTATTTTTTAATATTTATTTGTTTT
Organism: Viscum album; assembly: GCA_963277665.1. Taxonomy (NCBI): domain Eukaryota; kingdom Viridiplantae; phylum Streptophyta; class Magnoliopsida; order Santalales; family Viscaceae; genus Viscum; species Viscum album. The sequence continues at coordinate 497,002,837 of OY728153.1, forward strand.
GTTTTCTACCTTTTCAATCCTTTTTGGTTATGATCTATTTTTTGTGTAGGTTTGGTTCATAACACATTCTACTTTGGGAGATTTATCACCTTTAGAACCCGAACTGGAGAGGACCATACGTCAATGACACCGAGAAACACAAGACAACACTTTGAAGGAGGACACACCACATATTGAAACTCTTCTTCACCCTTCATCTTCTTCTAGAAATGACATAAAAACTAAAATAAACTTGTATAACATGGATGAAAACAATATAACTCTAAATGAACTTACCTCACCTGATGTTGACATCCAACCCACCTATATTCAATTACAAGGTGAGGCGCCCAACTTTAGACTAAAATCTGGTTAAATTCATCTATTACCAAGATTCCATGGACTTCCTGGAGAGGATCCACACAAGAATTTAAAAGAATTTCACATTGTGTGATCTACATTAAAACCTGAAAATGTAAATGAAGAACAAGTAAAGTTAAGTGAATTCCCTTTTCATTATAATACACAACAAAATATTGGTTATATTATGTTAATTCCCCAATAAGAGGTTGGGAGAATATGAAACGCATTTTTCTTGAAAAATAATTCCCAGCCTCTTGAACTACAACAATAAGGAAAGAAATTTGTGGGATAAGACAATATCAAGGGGAAAAACATCATGAATATTGGTAAAGATTTAAAATTTTATGATCAAGATTCCCACAGCACAAAATAAGTGATTAAATTTTAATTCAATATTTTTATGAATTTTTAAGCCCTATTGATCGAAATATGATCGATGTTGCTGCAGGTGGTGTGCTAGTTGATAAGACCCCAATTGCTGCAAGAACCCTGATTGAGAACATGGCACAAAACACACAGTAATTTGGTTCAAGGTCTAATGTACTTATTTGAGGTGTCCATGAGGTACAAAGTACTGAATTCGAGAATAAGGTGGACACAAAGTTCAAAGAGGTAAGTACCCTTCTTCGACAACTTTCTTTTTTCTAAGGGAAATCCCAATCTCCTCTTCCCATCCACTGTGCTTTATGTTCTTCTGACACCCACTACTCTGACCAATGTCCTCAATTTAGGTAAAAATCTAAGAGTTGTGAGGCAATATTTATAGGCCTCCCCTATAACCAACCCTTTAGTCAAGAACCTTACTATCCATCCAACCCTGGGTGGAAGGAGAACCAAGCCTATAGGAAATGGGGTATTCAAACTAATGTCAAAAAAAATGGAACCAACAGGGGTAGAGTAGTCATCCACCACCACCACCCAGTAATCCTAAACCACCACAAAGGAATTTCCAACAAACCCCTACAAAATCTGAGTCTAGCCTAGAAGATATGAGGAAAAAAATGGATGCCAACAATATCCAATTCAAACAAACCACTTAGGCATCCATACAAGACCTCAAAACCCAATTAGGACAACCAGCTAACTCAGTGGGTGAAATTAAAATTCATGGGTTAGGTAAAGTTCCTTTTCAACCATTAGTTAACCCTAGAGATAAAGAAAATGGTAGTTCCATCACCCTTAGGAGTGGAAAACAACTAGAAAGTAAAATTAATCCTCTACTAGAGTAATCCCCTCCTAAGGAACCCTCTATCTGAACCATTAAAAATGTTCCAAAGGTTGAATAACCTTGTACTAAGAGAATCCATTCAAAAGGAAAGAGTGTGTATATTGATGAGTCATGTATCCCAACCATTCCTCTTACATTTCCTCAAAGGGCCACCAAAATAAGAAAACTAAAGGAAACTCAACTTGATAAGGAAATATTAGAAATTTTCAACAAAGTGAAGGTTAATATCCCATTTATTGATGTTGTGAAACATATACCATGATACAAAATGTTTCTAAAGGAGATGTGTACAAACTAAAGGCAATTTTGAGGTGATGATAAGGTGAGCTTGGGGAGGAATGTTTCATCATTGATAGAGCCATCAGTTCCCACCAAATGTAATGATCCTGGAACATTCTCAATTCTGTACACCAAAGAGGGAGTATTCTTTTTCTAACACTATGATTGATTTGGGTGCCTCTATTAATGTGATTCCTCACTCTTTTTACTCTTCATTACAGGTCGGGGAACTGAAGACCACTAGAATTATTATTCAACTAGCTAATCGGAGTACCGCACACCCCTCTGGTGTGTTAGAGGATGTTCTTGTGAGGGTCCAGAATTTAATTTTTCCTACTGACTTCTATGTGATTAAAATGGAAGATGATAGGATGAATAGACATGCCCCAATTATATTAGGGATACCTTTCCTGAAAACCTCAAAAACCATAATTAATGTCCATAATGGTACATTATCTATGGAATTTGGTTGTGACATAGTCCATTTCAACATCCTTGATGCCATGAAACACCCCTTATAAGAACAATCCTCTCTCTCTCTCTGTTAATTCAATTGATGTACTCCCTTCCCCTGAAAGTATTTCTTATCATTCCCCCAATCCCCTTTCTGAGTTTTCTTCAATGATTTAAATTCTAGGTAAAGAATCATGCATTGATTTTTGTATTGGTCTAGAAAAGTGTCATGAATGTTTATTAATTGATGATTTCTTGAACACTGAGGATTAAATGACCATCGATGATACTGATAAGCTTGTAAAAGCTCATTCCTCATACAAAGATGACACCATTTAGTATTTAGATGAGATCAGTGACCTCTCACTTTCATACACACTCCCATAAATCCAAAATCCACCTGAATTTTAACTAAAACAACTGCCACAAGATTTAAAATATTCATATCTTGAGAATGGAAACAAGTTTCTCATCATCATTTCTAGTTCACTCCCTCCTGAGCATGAATTATGACTCCTTGAACTTTTGAGGGTGTATAAACAAGATTTGGATGGACACTAGCTGACATTCCTGGTATTATCTCATCAATTTTTACACATCATATTTTATTAAATGGTGAGGTTAAACCAGTGAGGCATCCACAATGTCGATTGAACCCAAACCTACTAGAAGTTGTGAAAAATGAGGTAACAAAATTAGTGGTTGCTGGAATCATTTACCTCATCTCTGACAACCAATGGGTCAGTCTCATTCAATTAGTTCCTAAAAAAACTGGCCTTATAGTAATTAAAAATTAAATCAATGAATTGGTTCCAACTCGTGTGTAGAATATTTGGCGTGTCTGTATAGACTATCACCGACTAAACCAACACACTAGGAAGGACCATTTCCCTTTTCCATTCATTGACCAAATTCTAGAGAGGCTAGCAAGTAAGTCCCACTACTGTTTCCTTGATGGGTATTCTAGATACTTTCATATCCATATTTTTCATGAGGATCAGGAAAACACAACCTTCACTTGCCCCTTTGGCACATTTTCCTATCGAAGGATGTCATTTGGTCTGTGCAATGCTCCAGGTACGTTCCAATGATGCATGGTTAGTATTTTTTCAGATTACCCAAAAAATTGCATGGAAGTTTTCATGGATGATTTCACTGTTTATGGATCCACTTTTGATGAATGTTTAGGTAGTCTTGGTTTAGTCCTACGTCGCTGTATTAAAAAGAATCTTGTATTACATTATGAAAAATTCCATTTCATGGTGCGACAAGGTTTAGTTTTGGGGAATTTCATTTCTGGGGATGGTATCCAAGTAGATAAATCAAAAGTGGATGTCACTTCTTCCTTAATATTCCCAAAAAATGTACAGGATGTGCGGTCTTTTCTAGGTCATGCTAGATTTTACTATCGTTTCATTCCTGACTCTAGTAAAATTGCACTCCCACTCTCCTGGTTACTCCAAAAATAAAAGGAATTTGTTTTTGATAAGGAATGTGAGGAATATTTTAATAAGTTAAAATGGAGTCTCATGTCACCCTTGGTAATCCAACCACCTTGGTTGGATTTATTGTTTGATCTCGTGTGTGATGCCTCTAACTATGCAGTTGGGGCAGTCCTGTCATAGATGGTTGATTGAGCTTCACATGTCATTTCCTATGCCTCGCGTACTTTGGGCCATGACCAAGAAAAATACACCACAATAGAAAAATAATTCTTTGTCGTTGTTTTTTACTTGGACAAATTTAGGTCATACCATTTAGGGTCCAAATTCATAGTGTTCTCAGACCATGCAGCCCTCCGGTATATCCGTAAGAAACCTGAAGCCAAACCACATCTCATTCACTGGATTCTCCTCATTCAAGAATTCAATTTAGAAACTGGAGATAAAAAAGGAGCAGGGAATGTCGTGGATTACCATATTAGTAGGATTTAACCATCCTCAGATATTGACTCATCCCCCTGTATTCCCATAAATTAAATTTTTCCTGATGAGAAACTGTAATGAGTGCAAGATGCTATTACTTGGTATGATGAGATTGAAAATTATTTGGTAGCATATTTAATTCCTACTGAATTCAATAAAATCCAATAAAGTTGTCTAAAACATGAGTCTCGTTGGTACATTTTGGATAAACCCTACCTCTGGCGCACATGTTGTAATCATGTCCTTAGGTGTTGTGTTCCCTATAGAGATTTTCAGTCTGTCCTTAGATTCTGTCACACTCTTGCTTATGGGGGCAACTTCGGTCCCCAACAGACTGCTCACAAGGTCATTGATTCTGGTCTCTTTTGGCCATCACTTTTTTGGGATGCCCATGATTTTTGAAAATCCTACCCTCTTTGAAAAATAATGGGGAATGTATCTAAAAGAAATAAAATTACACAACAACTGTTGCTCTTTCATGACATTTTTGACGTTTGGGGAATTTCTTTATGAGTCCATTTCCAAATTCCTTTGGAAACTTTTTCATTCTTTTGGCAGTCGATTATGTGACAAAATGGGTAGAGTCTCGATCCATAAAGACGAATGATTCCAAAATAGTTTTGGAATTTTTTGAGAACTCAGATATTTTTTAGGTTAGGATTACCTAGGTTCATCATCAGTGACCAAGGATCTCATTTATGAAACCGAAAAATGAAATCAAGTTTGTGTCAGTATGGGTTCGATCATAGAGTTTCTATTGCATATCACCCACAAACCAATTGTCAAGTCGATGTTTCGAATAAAAAGGTAAAACAGATTCATGAAAAAACGCTTCAACCCAATAGAAAATATTGTAGTTGTCGACTTGATGATTCATTATGGTCCTACCGTGCTACTTTCAAAACTCCCATTGGAATTTCACCCTACCGTCTTGTGTTTGGAAAGAGTTGTCACCTACCTATTGAGATTGAGCACTGAGCCTATTGGTTCATCAAACAATGCAATTATAATCTTTATGGTGTAGGTTCTCAAAAGAAGTTGAAGATTTAGGAGTTGGAATAAATGAGAATAGAAGCATATGAAAACTCTAGAATTTATAAGGAGTGAACTAAGGCTTCCCATGACCATCTTATACTTCATTTTCAGTTCCACATTGGGTATAAGGTCCTCCTTTATAATTCAAGGATTAATTTGCATCCAGGTAAGCTTTGTTCCCATTGGTTTGGCCCATACACTGTTATTAATGTATCTCTATTTAGTGTTGTTCAGGTACAAAATTAAGAAACCAAGCAAACCTTCACTGTCAATGGGCAGCAGCTGAAGCACTTCCATGAAGCCCTTCCGTAGTCCCCAATGGAGGAACTCCATGAACAAGAAGAAAAATACTAGTGAAACACACTAGGTTTTATCCTTTCTTCTCACATTCTCAAATATTACAGTGAGGACACTACACATTCTAGGTGTGGGGGGATGGGTATATTCCCGGGTCAATTTGAAATTTTCATTGTTTTTTCTCTTTATTCTTTTTTTCCTTCTTTATGGTATTTTCACATTTCCCCATATTTATGGGTTCATTAGGATTTCCATTATCCTTCTCCTTTCTTATCTTTTTTTCCTTCTTTATGGTATTTTTATTTTTCCCCTTCAAAAAATTCAAAGTTCCATGATGTGGTGACCATAAATGGGGGAAACTAAAAATACCATAACGAAGGGAAAAAAAGAATTTCTGTATGAATTTAACATCAGGGAATGATTTTTAGTGAATTGGATTTCTTTCAATGATATAAATATTTGTATCACTGTGAAACATTTGAGATGATTGATTCCCCTTGTGTGAGTAGTTTTTGGGAAAACCATGTCACTAATATCTCTACACATTTTTGCACCAAACCAAAAAGTGTGAATATTTCTTTCTTAATATAAGGTAAATATATGTTAGGTTATTATTTTTCAGCTTTAAATGATATTTACATATGTTCGTTCCTTATCCGATATGTTTAATTACTATACCATATTGACCTATGCGTGTGTACCTAATGTACGACTGTTGTACACACTCAAAAAAATGGGTTTCTGTCTTGTTCAGGTCAAAAACCAGTCCTCATCAACCTATGATCTTGTTATAACTATTTCAATTAGTGTCGTGAGGGGATCAAACAAGGGTTGAGATATGAGTGTGAGATTTTTTCCAAATGAAACTTCAAAAAAAAAACAAAAAAATAATAATAAGTGAGGGGAGTGATGAAATGTGAAACATATGGGAAAATCTAGGTCAGGAGCTTATGGTTTGACTTATGGGAATGCTTAAGTGAGTGGGTCTTGAAATATTATTGCAAATTATGTAGGATAGGTTCAGTGAAAAAAATCATTTAAAGCTGAATAATGTTAAAATAACCTATATTTATGGATAGTAAGTGGAAAGAATAGCATGGAATGGTTTTCACACACACACATGGAGAGTTAGTGGAATGGTTGAATTTTAATTCCTTGGTCATGTTGGTGTCATGAATCTCTTTGAATTTCATTATGATGTGATTTATGAGACATCTTTTTCCATTTTCACTTGGAAGAACTCCTTGGTGTGGTACGTGCATTGGTCACATTACTTTAATGAATTAAAATTTCCTAAAATGATAAATCTTCATGATGTTGGGAATATATATATGCATCATTTTATATGAATGTGTGACTTTTCTGAGGAGTGAAAATGTGTTGGTGTGGGGGTGTGATCGCACCATGATTCACTGTTTCATTTTCACCCTTACACCACTATGCTAAACTTGTCTTATATTGAAAATTATAGAAATAAAAAAAATTAATTCCTTGTATGAATAATTTATTTTGTGTTTATCACTGTTTGAAAGGTCAATGTTACTTGTATTAATGATTCTATTGCAAGAGGATGTGATTTGGAGGGCCGATGATGATGCCCAAGAAAAATGGTCCAAACTACGCAGGATCCAAGCACACTAGTGGATTAATACACACACTGATACTAGACAGTGCATCCAATTGGTCTTCCATTTTATGGGATGGTCAAAAATTCATTGGGATACATTTCCTATTAAGATACCTAAGACTCCTTCGGCCATCTGGTGGCCCAACCGACCTGATCGGTCTAGCACACCGAATCTGCATGAAGTCAAAATTGGTGTGATGTGATCTATCCATATCGCCTTCTATAAGTGTCCAAATTAAGCCAAACATTTATTGGAGATAGTCAAGAGGCGGGGCTACAACTTTTTTATTTTCTCCAAATCGATATAAGGCTTTATAAATGTAGAGACACATGTGACTAGTGGTTTTAATAATTTTGTGTGCTCAAAACCACCTTCCCGTTTTCCTATAAAAGGGCACCTTGGGCCCTCCATTTGTAAGTTCGGCCGGGAGGAAAAGCTCTAATATTTTGGAGTCCCAAAGGAGTATTATATTCATAAAATGGGTTTTGTAGTCCCCTATCCTCATAAGGGTATCATGGATGAATAAGGAGTTCCAACCAAGCCTCCTCCTCCTCTCAATGGCGAGCTAAACGGTGGACGGTCATTTCGAGAGAGCTACACAAACTTAAGAGGGAGCTCCAGAACATGTTCTTTTACTGGTTTTGTATAATTTGTGTGTTTAATATTTCAATTATTTTGTATCTTGACATGCTTCCTCCCTGATTACATTTCATTTGATATAATTAAGTAGAATGCTTTTTATTTCAACACCGATTGGGTTGAGATTTCAAGTGGGAATCTTGGGTTGTTCTGATTGGACCACACAATAATCTTATTTATCTCACACATACATAAGATTTATGTATGATTTGGTAGACCATTTTATTCTATGTTTGATAACCAAATCTATACAACACAATTGTTGTGTCAAGTGGTGGTTCTTTAAGCATCATTTGAAGAGGTAAGAGAGGAGTCAAGATCTTCACAACCTTCAACCAAAGAATTAAACAAAACCATGTTAAATTTTCAGAACAATGAACTATCCAAGATGTGTAGTGAACATGAAATGATATTCTTCTCTCATAATTATTAATAAATCACATTTATTTATCAACTATTAAACTCCTTAATTAAGTAATTTTCTTAAATATATTTTTAAAACCACCCCCTCTTTTAGTAATTCTTATTAAAAATACATACTCAAAACCTATCAATGCTCCTTGAGAGACGACCTGGGGTCTTACCTAGAATATAAATAAATCTTAAAATCATAATAAATTTTATGTTCCATGAAAATGTGTTCACACTACCACATCCTGGAGGGTGATGATCATCTCTCCCTCAGGCAGGTGGAATGTGTGTGTCTCTAGTCTCCACCTCTCAATGAGGGCAGCAAGTAGGTAATGGTCTAAAAATGTGAAATCTGATACGGTAAGGCTGTAGAATCCAGAATGGCACAAGTATTGTCTAGTGGCATGTGAAAGCTCCCTGTGATGAAAATGGCGCGCTCGACACTCCCTAATCGATCAATATACACAACCCTCTAACACGACCTGCAAAATATGGGTACGCTGCTAAGTGAGTAGTATGGTATCATCCATCTTCATATAAACAAATGAAATAAGTCGTAAGTGTAAAATGTAAATATAATGGTATGTTTAGCATAATGTTATGAATTTTAGAAAGGAATACGTGACACGTTTATTCAAATTGTTTTGTAAAGTTATTTTTACCAAAAGTAATATAATTCTCCATGTCTTTTGTTTTTGAATGAAATAAAGATAACAAGAGGAAAGAAGAGAAAAATAGATGAAAAAAATTATGTTGTGAAAGAATTTTATTAATAAAAATATATTTGTACTAATTTTATTAATTGATACATGCTTTAAGGGAATGTATCTAGGTTTTTGGATTTTTTTGTAAGATTTTAGGGTTTATGTATTGAGGTACCTTCATTTGCATCCCGTATCTCCTCCATCTCACAGCTCCCATGTTATCTTTGATCTTCCCTCGATCTTAATCTTTCCTTACAATCCTCTGGTTGATATTCCTCGCCTAGGGATCCCACTGCCTGCTTCTCTTCAATCCACTAACCAATTCTTTCCCGCATGAGCTACTACAACATCTACATTGGTTTTATATTTCAGGTATAACTTCGACACACCTACCTATTGCGTCCAATTACTGATATGAGGAGATCTTCTGCACATGTGATAACTTCAGTTTTCAACTCCATTACAAATAACTATTAATTCAAGAATTTTGAATAGGAAAATCTAAATACATTTACTCTTTCTTCCACACATACATGTTTTTTCAGTTTCATGAAATTTCAAAAAAAATTCCTAAAATTTGTACTACATATTATGCAAAAACATATAACCTACTATTGATAATTTAGACTTTATATCTACCAGTGTTGGTATCTATCTCTTGCACCACATCACATAGTAAACCACTGGTAAACGTAACTTCTTTTTAACAACACCTAACTTTCTCTTTTATACGACTGTGAGTCTTCAGAGACCCTATAGATCCAGAGGTAAGCAAAAGGTGTGTTCTTCTCAATTTCTAGAATTTTTTCCCCTTCACTACAAGATTTATTAATTTTAGCTGAATTTTAATTTCAGTTTAATATTACATAATGTCCTTATTTTTGGGTTAGGGTTTAGGTTTGGGGGTTTGGGGTTTTGAATTTTGATATTAAGGTTTAGGAAGACATGACATGTTTATTCATATTATTTTATGAAGTTATTTTTACCAAAAGAAATATAATTCTCCATGTATTTTGGTTCTAAATAAAATAAAGATAACAAGAAGAAAGAAGAGAAAAAAAATAAGTGGAAAAAAAATATTGTGAAAGGATTTTATTAATGAAAATATATTTGTAAGAATTTTATTAATTAATACATGATTTAAGAGAATATATCTAGGTTTTTGGTTTTTTTGTATGGTTTTAGTGTAACACCCCAAGATTTCATAGTACATTATCTCTTTAATGTAATTCAATAGCCTGCACAACACACAACACCAAGTTCGAGTGCACAACAACTTACCAAACTAGCCGTTCAAAAAAAAGGTTATTAATAGCATTAACTGTATTTTGAATTTTATATACTCCATATAATTTTAACTTATGTATTATGAGTTTATTAGATATATTATAAGAACAAATTCAATTTTTCAGTTAAAAAATGTATTTTTCATCAAAATGCAATCTTACCACCTTTTAATGGTGAACCCTTTTTAAAACCAATATTTGACACTTTTACATATTCAATTTTACAAAATAAAATTATTCTTTAGAATCGGGACATACAAAATTACTTTGGTTGAAATTTTGGTATTTTTCTAATAATGTTCATTTTTGTATGAATAGTGGGAAATATTGTATTATAATTCAAAACTACCTTTTAATCTAATTTATTTATATGGTTGAATTATCTTTTTAATTGGTTTTGAAGTTTAATTAGATTATATTTTTACCATTTAATCCAATGTTGGTCATTGGAAGTAATTTCACTTTGAAATTGAACATAAACAAGTGACAATCTTTTGGTATTTAATATTTCATAAAAACACGCTCTTTGTTTTGACAACAGAAATTAATTTTAAATTAATTAATCCAACTTCTATGTTTTGAATTTGGTAAAATAGACATAATTTTCTAATTAGGAATATCAAATTTATCTTTGGCTGAATTTTTGGTATTTTTCTGTAAAACTTCAATTTTTGATGAATAGTGAAACCACTAAGTGATAGTTAAAAATCTGACTTTTTCATTTAAAAGAAATTTTACCGCTTCTGTGAATTCAATTTCAAAAATCCAACATACATGGTTGTTATTATTAAGTAAAATATGGTTCAATAAGATTAATTTTTTTTTTGAATAGTAACTTTTGACTTTTATTTACCGTGGTTAAAGGTAAATAGGGTAATTTAATGTAAAAAGAATATTCTAATAATACAAAATTACCTTAACACTTGTCCTAACCTTATTTGATGAGTTATGGCTGACCATGGGCATATCTGAGTCTATTTTGGGACTCCATGGATCCACTTAATAGTGATAATGACACTTTATATTAATTAATTTAAGAAAAGACAAAAATGATTAAAACATATATCTTTAAGTAAATAAATTTTTACATGGGGTTATATAAGTTATCCCTTTAAATATAAATATTAATTATAAATATAAAAAGATTTCCTACATCATGGTATTTTTTTATAATTTTTAGGCATCAAATAAAAAAAATTATTTACGACACAATAATGATGTAGTGTTTACCTCATTAATGAATAATTTAAATAAATAAGATTATAAAGATTAGAAAAATATCCAAAACCTATCCAATTCTTAATGGGTGATTTAATTTTGACCATGAGTCATCTTATGTTCGACTATAATTAGTTTTGGACCTTTAGAAACCAAAAATCATTATATAATAAAATAATATTTTCACACTTTCCTGAAGAGCCCCTCCCCCCTTATAAAAATCCCTCACCTCTAACCCATTACTCACACCTCTCAACCCCCTTGGCTCAACCAAACTCTTCCCAAATAATCTCTCAAGATCCCTCCCTTATATCTAGAAGCCTACCCATAGGAAAAAATAACTTCAATAAATCCTTTTGGTTCAAACCAAAAAAAGTTACCCAATTTTAAGGTAATCTCTTCCCTAAAGTTATCTTCTTTTATTTTACTTATCCAACCTCATAAATGATTGTTATTACTTTCTTTTATAACAACACATGTATCCTAAATATACTTGGTTTTTGTATGAGAATTATTCTAGCTAAACTTACTCACACCTCCATTTAATGGGAAAAACCTAATATTTTTGTGGACGGCGAACTACTGCCTCGCGAAACGTTGATTGTTCAATAATCTCCTACCACCTCTTATGGTGGCCATTATGATGGAACTGTATTTATATATGATATATATTATGTTAATTTTTTCTCTATTCTTATTTAATTTTAATTTACAAACATACCTTTATGCTTTCCAATATGTGTGAACACGATAATTTCATTTGAGGAAGTGCGGACTATCGCCCCCTCAAGGTGATATGATTCTTTCATGACATTCATGGAACGTATGAAATATGGAGTTAATTAAATTATATAAAAAATATATCATATGATATTATACTGGAATTATATTATACCTATGTATCATTAAGTTTTCATTTCATTAAATATGAAATATAAATTAAAGTATTGTCCATGTGTACGTACGGCTTACCGTCTCCATGAACGGTGCATTTCATTTATTATCTCTAAATATCATGAAAAATTTATAAATATATATATATACTATAAATATATGATATATATGATATTTTAATAATTTATATGATACTGGAGATAATACACTTTTGACCACATGGACAATTTGTAATTATAACACGTTCATTTTTTACTCAAGTACCAAATATCGACAAAATGACCATTATTAACTTAAATGATTAAATAATGTTTATAACATGGTAATAAGTGATATAAAAGGAATAATAAATTTTAAAAGGTTTCTTAAGCAAGTATAAATTAACTTTATTTTATTATTCAGGAGATTAAAGAACGAACGAGTCAAGTCGGACACGAGGTAAGGGGTTTCTTATCTCACTTTTAATTCTGTGATATTTCCATTGTTCACCACTTATTTATTGCATGTGGTGTATTGTGTACTGCCATTTGATATATATTATCATGATTCTCTTATATTCATGGTATTTTGTGATTCATTTGGTGTTTATTAACTTTTGTTCACACGACTCGATTGATTACAACGTGGTGTGGATTTTTCATCTCACTTCTTATTCCCATGAGATTCATGCTATATTGCCACTATTTATTTTTTGTGATGTACGTACTACCCCTTGATTATATTATTTGTGTAATATACTTTAATTTATTTATATTTAAATCTTCTTTTTATGATCCTTATTTCATGGGATGTATGTTTTGTAAGTTACCAAATTGGAAAGGGAATTTCAAATTTTAATTTCCACTCATTGGACTTTACGCATACTTCATTGATTACTTTACTCCAAGATTATATGTGAAATCACTATTTATTTACTTATGTAGTAATTTCCACTCCCCTTTGTTTGGATATAATTTTGATACAGATAATCATTCCATTTATAAATTCTCAAGTCATCTATATAAACTTGATAAGAGTAATTTTAGCTTAATTTTTATTCATTGAGTTAAACATCCAAGTCATTAGTGTTGTTTTTACAAGAATATGTGTGAATTTCCTCTGATTGATTTACACTGAATATCCAATAATTTTGAGTGTATTTATATTTTTCACACATAATTTTGTCATTGAATTATCATTAACTTAAGGATGCGGTATTTATAAAGCAATTCATCTAATCTTACATTCCATTGAGACTTCTTTGTTGTTATGCACCAATTCACTTTTAATTGGTGTATATACTATACTTTGACATAGTATATCATGAATCCCTTTATTCTCATGATATTTATAAATTTTTTATTACCTCAATTATTTATATTCAAGTGTCTATCATTTGGTTAGGAACTCTAACTAAAATATCACTTTAAATGTTTTAAATATTTATTCTTCTAAATCTTTCTCATTAATATCCATGTTTTAAAAATGGTTTTAAGGTTTTATTTATATGGACATTAATGTTTTAAAATTAAAATTCCTTTTAAAAGTTTCAAAGTGGTATGGGAAACATTGATTTAAAAATATATTTTAAATGGCTTCTTGATAAATAGTGATACTTTTAAATGTTTTCATGAAAAAGGGATATTTCTCTCAAAGATTTTTACTGATAATTTTCATCTATGTCAATATCCTTCATTATTCTCGATTGAGGTTGATTTATTATAATAAAATATTCTATATTGTGTTAAATGATCTATGTTTTACTGTGAATGTGTTATTTTTATACCATTCATGTTTTATGGATAAAGTATTGACATTTCGAATGCTAGTTTTAATACGAATGTTTATGTTATGTTTAAACCTTTTCATATGAGGAATTCATTGGACTTAGTAAGTGACGTGTGGAGCCCTCTCTAGCTCCTCGATGCATTGGTAGGTCTCATGATACAAACTAGTGTCTTGGCACAAGTCCTTGAAAAAATCATATTTGTAGTCTTGGAACAAGGCCTTGACTATATGGTTATGAAGTCTAGAATTATGCATTCCATCATTATGAAAGTTGCAATTGATATTGCATGTGATTATTCAACTAGTAGAATATCCATTTGAATAAGTAAATGAAATTATTTGATTTTATCTTTTCCATATTATGCTGAAGTTTAATTTGAAAAGTCTTTTGTTTTAGTCTTATACATTGCCTGAAATGCTTATTCTTATTTACAAAAGTTTCTACTATATTGTTATCCTTACTGAGCATCTGAGCTCACCTCTTTCTATGTTTTACTTTTAGCAAGATGCAAAGAATTATATTACAATTAATCAGTAGGACTAGGCTAAGGGATATGAGATTGTTCAAAGGGAACACAATGTTGTTTTCTTATTTCATGATGTAATGTAAAACTTATGTATGTATCTAGTACTTCCAAGGATACTAAATTGATCGGTCTTTCGGGACATGATTCCTTGTATCATGACAATGTTATGTAATAATGCACCAATTCTGGGTAATTGGGGTCAAGGCGTTACAGTTGGTATCAGAGGAATTTTAGTACAAACCTTGGAAGTTAGATTTAGAAAAACTCAGATTAGAAAACACTACCCTAAAATAGAATTTGAGGATTAGTATAGAAGAACATCCAAAAATTTTGGTAATGTAAACATTAAGTGGGTTTTCCAAACAATACATTTCTGTCTAGATACGAGCAGGTAAAGGCAGCTTTGGCACAGATGTACCTAGGAGTGAAAACTCTGACAAGGAGTTTCGGGCTTGACCTGAGGTATCCTGGTACATGACAACGAGCCTTGCTACACTCTTGGTTACGACACTCCTAGGGGATATGCTTAGGATAATTCACATATTCATTACAAACCAAATTGAAGGATTTTAATATAAGATGAGAATAAATAACCTTGGTTAATCCAAAGGTGTTTCAGATTGAAAATAAGGTGTCATGATATTCTCTAAATGAGTTTATGACTCACACTATGTTATCTGGTTTTAGTCAAACTAGCCGTTCAATTACAATTTATTAATTTTTGGATGAAAATACAAGGTATGAGATAAAATTTATGGTTAAAATATGTTAGGGTTATTTTTGAGTAATTTATCTCATTTTGGGGAATATTATAAAATTATATATTTTTTGAAAAAGGACAACACGCAAACCATGTGACAACCCATCGCGTTGGACAAAGCTGCAGAAATCCAACCCACAACCAAAGTGCGGCTGGGATTTATCACCTACCACTAGACTACGTGAAGTCCCTGGTTAGTATGACTAATTATTTAAAGTTAAATGATTTTATGGGTCAAGAATATGTTGATTTTTGGAACTTATGATTTATCCTTAGTATAGGAAAATGATTTGGTGATTAAGTGATAAATGTTATTTTGGAAGATGTTCACTCTTTTGGTAACACTATATGCCAAAACAAATAGAATACTATGGGATTTCATTTGAGGAGTAATGGAGGATTTTTATTTTGGAAGAATGTATGTTTTTATATTAGACTTATAGAAATTTAGGTTATTTATGGAAATGATTAACCAATAATAGAGAATATGTGATTAGGTTAATTAATTATTAGTATGTGACTTTAAGAGAAGTTGATGTTATTTGGAGATAAATGATAAGATTTATCATGGAAGACTATGTGATCAAACCCTTCTAAATTTTCAGTTTCAAACATAGTTTCGATTATTTTGAATAATTTTAAGGAATTTTTTTCTAAATAATATTTTTTTGATCTTTGGGTATTGTTTGTTTAATTTTTGAGATTAATAGTAGTATTTATTTTTATAAAGGATTATCCTTTTTGGGGATCATCTGATCATGTACTAACAATTTTGGTATTGGTTAATGTATAAATACAATGGAAATATATAGTTAATATTTTGTGGATTGTGTGATTCTCTATAAGTTGATTCTGGTGCTTCAGGTGTGACCAAGTCATCTTGAATACTCATCAATTAGAAAAAAGATGAGTTTGTGGTAGAAATTTAATAAAGGATGAAACTCTACTTGTAACATAAGTATATTTTCTTATGATCTTAGTTAATCTCATAAATAAATTCCTCTAAATTATGAAAAGAAACTTAAAACAAAATTTCTGCCCATTTACTTTTCCTACTGGGTAATCAAAGACCTTTCATCCCATCAAAAGTTTATGTCTTTCATATTGTTAACTTTCCCCTAATAATTTTCTCGATCACTCTTCATCGGAACATGATGGTTATATTTCTCTTCCATATCCATGTTTTCCTACATGAAACCCTATAATGTGTTAGTTTCAGTAACCTTCATACTTACCATTCTTTATTTTAAAATAGAGTCATCATTAATCTATTTTCGATGTGGGATTTCAACTAAGATATTTTGAAATGTCAAAACCCATGTTTTTAATCCTAAGCTTAAATTGTGAGCACACAATTTATTGAATTAGGGGAGAATGTAACACCTTAAGATCTCATAGTACATTATTTATTTAAAGTAATTCAATAGCTTGCACCACACACAACACTGAGTTCGAGCGCACAACAACTTACCAAACTAGCCGTTCAAAAAAACGTTTATTAATAGTATTAACATAATTTTGAATTTTATATACTCCATATAATTTTAACTTATGTATTATGTGTTTCTTAGACATATTATAAGAAAAAAAATCAATTTTTCAGATAAAAAAATGTATTTTTCAAAAAAAAATGTAATTTTACTACCTTTTAATGGGGAACCCTTTTTAAATCCAATATTTGAAACTTTTACATATTCAATTTTACAAAATAAAATTATTCTTTAGAATCGGGACATCAAAATTTAATTTGGATTAAATTTTGGTATTTTTCTAATAATATTCATTTTTTTATGAATAATGGGAAATACTGTATTTTAATTCAAAACTACCTTTTAATCTAATTTATTTATATTTTTATGTTATCTTTTTAATTATTTTTGAAGTGTAATTAGACTATATTTTTACCATTTAATCCAATGGTGGTCATTGGATGTAATTTCACTTTGAAATTGAACATAAACAAGTGTCAATCTTTTGATAGTTAATATTTCATAAAAACACGCTTTTTGTATTGACAATGGGAATTAATTTTAAATTAATTAATACAACTTATATGTTTTTAATTTGTACAAATATAAATAATTTTTGAATTTGTAATATCAAATATATCTTAGGATGAATTTTTGGTATTTTTTTGAAAAACATCAATTTTTGATTAATAGTGAAACCACTAAGTAGTAGTTAAAAATTTGACTTTTTCATTTGAATGTAATTTTACCGCTTCTGTGAATTTAATTTCAAAAATCCGACATACATGATTGTTATTTGTAAGTAAAATTCGGTTCAATGAGATGAAAATAATTTTTGGTGAATAGTAACTTTTGACTTTTGTTTACCGCGGTTAAAGGTAAATAGGGTAATTTAAGGTAAAATGAATATTCTAATAATACAAAATTATATTAACACTTATCCTAACCTTATTAGATAATTCATTTCCAACCATTTCCATCTTTGGGTCGATTTTGGGACCCCATGGAGCCACTTAAGAGTGATAATGACACTTTGTATTAATTAATTTTAAGTAAAGACAAAAATTACTTAGACATATACCTTTTAGTAAATAAATTTTTACATGGAGTTATATAAGTTACATATTCGACTATAAATATTAATTAGAAAGGTAAAAGTGTTTCCTATATCATGGTATTTTTTTTATAATTTTTAGACATCAAATAAATAAAATTATTTATCACAAAATAATGATGTAGTGTTTACCTCATTAATGAATGATTTAAATAAATAAGATTATAAAGATTAAAAAAATATCCAAAACTTATTCAATTCTTATTTTATGGTTCTATTTAAACCATGGGTCATCTTATATTTGACTATAATTAGTTTTGGACCTTTAGAAGCCTAAAATCATTATATAATAAAATAATCATTTCACACTTTAATAAAGAGTCCCTCCCCCCCTTTATAAAAATCCCTCACCTTTAACCCATTACTCACACATCTCAAGACCCTTGTATCATCCAAACTCTGTCCAAATAATCTCTCAAGATCCCTCCCTTCCATATAGAAGCCTTACCTTAGGCAGAAGGCACTTCAAGAAAGCCTTTTGGTTCAAACCAAAGGGAGTTGCCCAATTTTAAGGTAATGTATTCCCTAAAGTTCTCTTCTTTTATTTTACTTCTAAAACCCCCTAAACTCTTTTTATTACTTTATTTTATAAAAACACCAGTATCCTCAATATACTAGATTTTTTTATAAGAATGATTCGAGATACACTTACACACACCTCAATCTAATGGGAAAAGAACATACTGTTTCTGTAGACGGTGAACTACTGCCTCACGAAACAACGATTGTTCAATTATCTCCTACCGCCTCTTATGGTGGCCATTATAATGGCACTGTATTTATATATGATATATATTATTTTTATTTTTTCTCTATGCTTCTGTAATTTTCATTTACAAACATACCTTTATTCTTTCCAATATGTGTGAACACGATAATTTCATTTGAGGAAGTGCAGACTACCGCCCCCTCAAAATGATATGATTCGTTCATGAAAAACATGAAATGTATAAAGGATGGAGTTAATTAAATTATGTAACATGTATATAATATTATATTATATTGAAATTGTAATATACCTATGTATCATTAAGTTTTCATTTCATTAAATATGAAATAGAAATGAAAGTAGCGTTCATGCGTACGTACGTCTTACCATCTCCATGAATGGTGCATTTAATTTCTTATCAACAAATATCATGAAATAATCATAAATATATATATATATACTGAAAATATATGATATATATGATGTATAAATCATGAATATGATACTGGATATAATAAACTTTTTACCACATGGACAATTTGTAATTATAACAAGTTCGTTTTTGACTCAAGTACCAAATATCGACAAAATGGCCATTATTAATTTAAATGATTACATAATTTTTATAACATGGTAATAAGTTATATAAAATGAATAATAAACTTTAAAAAATTTCTTAATCTAGTATAAATTAACTTTAGTTTATTATTCAGGAGATTAAGGAATGAATGAGTCAAGTCGGACACGAGGTAAGGGGTTTCTTATCTCACTTTTAATTCTGTGAGATTTCCATTGCTCGCTACTTATTTATTGCATGTGGTGTATTGTGTACTCCCATTTGATAAATATTATCCTGATTCTCCTTATATTTAGGGTATTTTGTGATTAATTTGGTGGTTATTAACTTTTGTTCATACGACTAGATTGATTACAACGTGGTAACGAGTTTTCATCTCGCTTCTTATTCCTGTGAGATTCATGCTATATTGCCACTATTTATTTTGTGCGAGGTATGTACTTCCCCATGATTGTATTATTTGTGTAATATAATTTAATTTATTGTTATTTAAATCTTTTTTTTATGATCCTTCTTTCATGGGATGTATGTTTCGTAAGTTACCAAATCGGTAATGGAATTTCAAATTTCAATTTCCCCTCATTGGGCTTTACACATACTTCATTGATTACTTTACTCAAAGATTATATTTAAAATCACTATTTATTTACTTATGTAGTAATTTCCACTCCCCTTTGTGTGTATATATTTTTGATACACATAATCACTCCATTGATAAATTCTTTAGTCATCGATATAAACTTCATAAGAGTAATTTTAACTCAATTTCTATTCATTGAGTTAAAAATCCAAGTCATTGGTGTTGTTTTTACAAGAATATGTGTGAATGTCCTCTGATTTATTTACACTGAATATCCAATCATATTGAGTGTATTTATATTTTTCACACATAATTTTGTCATTTATTTATCCTTAACCTAAGGATACAGTCTTTATAAAGGAATTCATCTCATCTAACATTCCATTGAGACTTATTTGTTGTTATGCGCCAATTCACTTTTATTTGGTGTATATACTGTACTTTGACATAGTATATCATTAATCCCATTATTTTCATGATATTATAATGTTTTTATTGACTCAATTATTTGTATTCAAGCGTCTTTCATTTGGTAAGTAACTTTAACTAAAATATCATTTTAAATGTTTTAAAAATTTATTTTTCTAACTTTTTCTCATTAATGTCTATGATTTAAAAATGGTTTTAAGGTTTTATTTATATGAACATTAATGTTTTAAGATTAAAACTCCTTTTAAAAGTTTCAAAGTGGTATGGTACATTTTGATTCAAAAATCTATTTTAAACGGATTCTTGATAAATAGTGAGACTTTTATATTTTTTCATGAAAAAGGGATATTTCTCTCAATGATTTTTACTAATCATTTTCATCTATGTGAATATCCTTCAATATTCCCGATTGAGGTTGATTTATTATAATAAAATATTCCATATTAAATTGAATGAGTAATTTTTGACTGTGGATGTATTATTTTTAAACCATTCATGGTTTATGGATAAAGTATTGACATTTCGTATGCTAGTTTTAATAAGAATGTTTATGTTATGTTTAAACCTTTTCATATGAGGAATGAATTAGACTTAGTAAGTGACAGGTGGAGCCTGCTCTAGCTCCTCGATGCATCAGTAAGTCTCATGATACAAACTAGTGTCTTGGCACAAGGCCTTGACAAAATGTTATTTGTAGTCTTGGCACAAGGCCTTGACTATGTCATTATGAAGTATGGCATTATGCATTCTATCATTATAAAAGGGGCTATTGATATTGCATGTGATTGTTCGACTAGTAGAATATCTATGTGAATAAGTAAATGGAATTATTTGATTTTATATTTTCCATATTTTGCTGACGTTTAAGTCAAAAATGATTTTGTTTTAGTCTTATACATTTCCTTAAATGTTTATGCTTATTTATGAAAGTTTCCGCTATATTTTTATCCTTACTAAGCATCTAAGCTCACCCCTTTTTATGTTTTATTTTCCCTAGGATGCAAAGATGTATATTAAAATTAACATACACGAATAGGATAAGGGATATAAGAGTGTTCAAATGGGAGACAATGTTGTTTTTTTATTTCATGATGTAATGTAAAACTTATGTATGTATCTATTACTTCCAAGGCTACTAAATTGATCGGTCTCTCGGGACATGATTCCTTGTATCATGCCAATGTTATTTAACAGTGCACCGATTCTGGGTAACTAGAGTCGGGGAATTACATTTAGGGTTTAGGTTTATGATTTTTGGGTTAGGGTTTAGGTTTGAGGGTTTAGGGTTTCGAATTTTGATATTAAGGTTTAGGAAAGTTTTTTTGGTTAAGTGTTCTGCTTTTGGGTTTTGGGGTTTAGAAAAATGAGAAAAAAAGAATATATAACCACATTTAATTTACTATATGTGTTAATTGTTATGCTTTTGGATTTATGAAATAAATTCGGTTGTCTAATATTTTATTTAAGGAATAAGGAGAAAGATATTTATTGAAATCATGCATGTTTTTATTAATGATTTAAGATTAATAGGTTACTATGACAACCATGCTTTTTATTACAACTTAAACATGATTTATTACATAAAAATTCACTTGATACAACAAATAAGATCGAGAGGTTTAATGTATTTGGGGCTTAGGATCATTACATAAAAACTTAAAACATGAAATACAACATATTTATTGAAAACTTCCTTTACATGACCACTACATTCCCTCGTACTTAGCATTGCATGGGATAACCTGAGGACATGCATAAGAAAAGGGTGAGCTATAAATCCCAGTAAGGGAGTACACATGGAATAACATGAGAAGTACAATACATGTTAGACAATAGGCATATCAATAGAGAATAAAAGAAACATGAAAATAAAGGCATGATAAAGCATGATAATCATAACATGGAAATGTGGCAACAACACTTAACATGGAATTAGCATGAGCCAAGGCTCATTGCACATAAAGCATGAGTAAACCCTCATTGCACATGAAGCATGAGTAAACCCTCGTTTCACTTGAATTAGCATGAGTCAACACTCATTGCACATGACGTATAATGATACTATACTTTACCCAATGCATTGGAGTGCTATAAGGGAGCACCCTTCTTAAACATTTCATTTCATGCATAAGTGTACCACATGGATAATAAAACATGGATTCATAAAAAATAATCATTTATTCCATGATAAAGTAATGTGGAATTCATACATGAAGCTTTAAAATCAATAAGTAAATGTGCATAAAGGTGAATACCCTTGATGGAGAAATGGGCATGGTATTCACTACACAATGACATTGGCTTAGAAAATCGGTGCGATTTCGGCAGCGTAACGGCGTGACATAAGAATTCATAAAAAGGGTTGATGAGAGAGAAAGGGGTTCCTCATCATATTTACATGTAATGGACAGTAAGTAGGTCATATAGATACATGTCCCAACAATTGTAATCGAATTTAGATTCATGATACAAAAGTATTGCTTGTATATAAAAGAGGAGAGAGAAGTTCCTTTCGGAATTTCGGCATAGTAACAGGTGTACATGGGAGGAATTTAATGAGAGAGAAAGGTGTCTCCCATCATTCAAAAAATAAGAGGGCAGTATGGGGGAGGTGTGAAACCATACCCCAACATTCATAATTGAAATTAAAAGGGCAATACAACTAAAAGAAAATTGACAAAAAATGAGAAAGGAAGAAAAACCCCTTACTTGGAAGTGTGCCTCCAAATGCTAGAGAGAAGCTTGTGAGAGGATTCTTGGGAGCTTGGGGAAACTTGTGAGGATTCTAGAGAGAGTATGGCAGAGGTTGGACGAACTCCAAGGGATTTTAGTGAGGAGGAAGTGGGATCTTGGGTGGGTTTATATAGGAAATGTGATGGAATTCTTTATTATTTAGGTTTGGGTCCCCTTACATTAAATTAATCCAAACCACAAACCATCCCATGGTTTTTGGAAAAGGGAAGAGGAAAAAAATATTTTATAAGGCCCAAGTCCGAACTTCTTAAAATAATAAGGTTTCTTATGTGGAGGTGAGTCACACTCCCGTGAAAATTAATTTAAAAAGGCAAAGTGTTGAATATGTCTTGAGGGGTCCATTAATGCTTTGAAAAGTAAGTGAAACAAACCCAAAATTACATTATTTTAATGATAAAACATATATTGGCCGAACATAAGGATTATGGTATTTTATTACGTCATCATTGGGTCATTATGATGTCATAAAACAAATTATATATTTAAATGGTATTTAATTTTTACCCAAAAATTTGACTGTCTCAGAAAATTATGAAAAATTCACCGTTGGATGATTTCGATGTCCTGATTCTAGAAATGAAATTTATTTTATCTAAAAAATTTCTAAATATGTTAATTTTCACTTTTAAAATAAAAACCAACATTTATCGAAAATTCACGGGTGTTGACAGAAATGGATTTCAAACCTTAAAATAAAATTTTAAATGAATTCATAAAATTATAAGATCATTTATATTTAATATAATTTAATATAATAATAATATTATTATTTTATTAAAATATTATTTAATTCAGAAATCCCGTAATTTAATAAAATAGATTTCTTAATTAAATAATAACTAAAAACATCATTTGTACTTTAAAAACTATTTACAATGTATCAAAAATGACTAGAAATTATATTCATTTTTATATACTAAAATAATGTACATGAACATAGTATGACTTATTTGTTACATAAACCCTTAAAATAGCCGCATAAGACCTAAGGGTAAGGTGTGCGATGGTGATAGACTCTTGGGGCGGCTCGGATAACATCGCTCGAGTGGTAATCTCTATCAACTTCCACTTTTCCCATAGATGGTCACATTTGAGCTTTAAATAATGAAGCTCATCTTGGGCTTGGTCACAGGCGAAGCCCAAGGATTCCACCTCTTTTTCAAGCTCTGACAAATGGGCCTCGTATGGGGAAATTCTACTAGATGAGGCAATCTCTTCCTTTGTCTGAGTAAAATTGTGTTCGTTAAAGCCTTATATTTATACTAATCATGTGATCACTGTTCAACGACTATATTAAAAATGGTCACAATTGTTAACATAAAACCAAAGAATTTGACATCTTATAAAAACATTTTTTCATAAAGAGACATTTAATAAGATCAAGAGGGATTTCCATTAATGAAACTTTGGGTCGTTACAATATTCCCCCCATAAGAAATTTCGCCCTTGAAATTTTTCTTTTTCCCACACTAAAACAAATGTGGGTAACTCTGCTTCATCATATCCTCCGACTCTCAAGTCACTTCTTCAAACTTGTGGTTTTTCCACAACACCTTTATGAGGGGAAAAGTCTTATTTCGTAGAACTTTTTCTCTACGATCTAAGATCTTCACTAGTTGCTCCTCATAAGAAATATCATCTTTCAATTGTACCACCTCGGAAGAGCGTACATGTGAAGGTTATGGTATGTACTTCCTTAAGAGGGATACATGAAATACATTATGCACCTTGGCCATGGTAGGTGGAAGTGCTAGTCAATAGGCCACAACCCCAACACGATCAAGAATCTCAAAGGGGCTGACGTACCTTGGACTTAACTTCCCTTTCTTTCCAAACCTCATGACCTTCTTCCACGAAGATATGCGTAGAAACACCATGTCTCCAACTTTAAATTCAAGGTCTCATCGACGATTATCTGCATAACTCTTCTGTCGACTCTGGGCTGCCTTGATGTGCTGCTGAATGGTTTTCACCTTCTCTACCATTTCTTTGACCATTTCTGGTCCAAGCAGCTTACGTTCACCGACCTCATCCCAACATGTCGGTGTTCTGCACCTTTTCCCATACAGGGCTTCATATGGTGCAATTTGGATGCTTGAGTGGAAACTGTTATTATAGGAGAACTCAACCAGAATAAGATGTTCATCCCATCATCCTTTAAAGTCCATTGAGCACTCTCTCAACATATCCTCATGTTTTTGGATAGTCCGCTCGGATTGACCATCAATTTGATGATGATAGGTCGTACTGAAGTTCAGTTCAGTATTCAGAGCATGTTGAAGACTCTTCCAAAAATTAGAGGTGAATCTTGGATCTCGGTCAGACATAATAGATATTGGTACTCCATAAAACCTTACCACTTCCCTGATATATATCCATGTCAGTTGATCCAAAGAGAAATCCTCTCAAATAGCAATGAAGTGTGCAGTCTTTGTAAGACGATCCACAATAACCCAGATTGCATTGTTGCCTTTGGATGTCCTTGGAAGTCCGGTGACAAAGTCTATGGTGATTTTCTCCCATTTCCATTCTGGTATGGGAAATGGTTGCATCATCCCCTTAGACTTTTGCCTCTCTACTTTCATTTACTGACACACCAGGCACTTTGATGTATATTCAGCGATCTCCTTCTTCATATTATCCCACCAAAATTTTTCATGGAGATCTCAATATATTTGTGTGCTCCCTGGGTGAATAGAGAAATTTGAACTATGTGCATCATCCAAAAGTTCCTTCTTCAGCTCCGGACATGGTGGAACACATAGTCTTTTCCCAAACCGCACAATTCCTTCTTCATTAACATTAAACTCTGTGGATTTTCCCTTTTTGATAGCTTCCACTTTTTCTTAAATTCCCACATCATCCTTTTGAGCATCCTTTAACATTTCCAAAATAGATGGTTGAACAATCATTTGTTAAAGGATTGATGATGTTCCTTTCTTTATGTTTCCCACGTCCATCTTCATCAAGTCTAAGAAGATTGGATCCTTCTCAATTCTCATCATTGATAGAATCGCTGGATCCTTTCTACTTAGGGCATCCGCCACCTTGTTCTCTTTACCATGGTGGTAATGTATTGAACAATCATAATCCTTGATGAGCTCTATCCATCTTCTCTGGAGCATATTAAGATCTTTCTATGTGAATGTATATTTAAGACTCTTGTGGTCAGTATATATCTCACATTTCTCTCCATAGAGATAATGCCGCCAGATTTTCAAGGCAAAGATCACCGCCGCCAACTCCAGATCATGCGTTGGATAGTTTCACTCATGGATTTTCAACTTCCTTGAGGCATAGGATATCACTTTATCATTCTGTATTAGCACACATCCTAAGCCCTTCTTCGAAGCATCACTGAATACCACAAAAAGCTCCCCAGTTGTGGGTAAAGTGAGAACGGGTGCAGTGATAAGCCTCCTTTTCAACTCCTTGAAGCTTTCTTCGTATTCATCACTCCAAGAAAACTTTACTCCCTTTCGAGTTAGCTTGGTAAGAGGGTTGGAAAATCGTGAGAAATTCCTCACAAATCGTCGATAATATCCAACTAACCCCAAGAAGCTATGGATATTGGTTACCAATGTTGGCCTAGGACATCCCTCAATTGCTTCTGTTTTGGAGGGATCCACGGATATCCCATTGCTTGTGATGATATGGCCCAATAATGAGACCTCCTTCTACCAAAAGTCACACATGCTATACTTTTCATAGAGCTTCTCCTTACGCAAAGTCTCTAGTACAGTTCTTAAATGATCCTCATGATCCTCCTTGGTTTTGGAGTATATTATAATATCATCTATAAAGACTACCACAAATTTGTCAAGGTAATCTCTAAAGACTCTATTCATCAATTCCATGAATATTGTTGGAGCATTTTTGAGTCCGAAAGGAATTACTATGAATTCATAGTGCCCGTACCGTGTACGAAAAGCAGTCTTGGGGATATCTTCCTTCTTCACGCTTACTTGATAATATCCCGACCGCAAGTCCACCTTGGAGAAGTATTGTGCTCCACGCAACTGATCGAACAAGTCATCAATTCGTGGGAGAGGATACTTGTTCTTTATCGTGATTTTGTTAAGTTAATGATAATCGATGCAAAGCCGCATTGACCCATCCTTCTTCTTGATGAAGAGGACTAGTGCACCCCATAGTGAAGCACTTGGGCGTATAAACCCTTTATCCAGATTCTCCTATAGTTGTTTCTTCAGCTCTTCAAGCTCAACAACAGCCATTCTATATGGAGTCTTGGATATTGGTAACACCCCAGTTATAAGTTCAATTGAGAACTCAACATCTCTTCTAGGAGGAAGACCAGACAGTTCCTCGGGAAACACTTCCGCGAATTCCCTCACAATAGGCATTTCTTCAAGGATGGTTTCTTCTTTAGACTCAATCATCTGATCCAGATATGCGTGCTCATAGGGCAGTAATATCCATGCTTGAGATGATGGAGCTAAAGGAGATTCATCTTCCTCCTGACACTTGTAAAGAATCAGGGGTCGATTCTCCATATGGAGTGTGATTTCCCTCTCCCGACAATTTATGTTGGATCTATATAAGGAAAGACAATCCATGCAAATAATTGCATCAAATTCCACCAGAGGGAGTATTGACAAGGTTCGCCAGGAAATTCAATCCACAGATTATAACAGGGGAGGACTTATACTCATGGGATGCAATGATTGCCCCATTTTCCATACTCACCGACATCTTTACTTCCATGATTTGTGGTGGTGCTGGGATTGTTCTACTAAACTTTCGAGATATAAAAGAATGCATAGAACCTGAATCAAAAATTATGTTCACTATTCTTGAATGAATAACTAGTGTACCTGTCACCACTTCGTCGTCGGGGTTTACTTCGGCAGAAGTGATGGAAAAATCTCTTCCTTGCTATCTTGGAGGTTGTTGGTTGCCTCCGATAACCCTTGGATTAGATCACGGATTTTCAAAATGACTCGGTTCTTTGAATTTATAACATTGAACAATGCGTTGTGGTTCGAACGAAGCGTTCCTATCCTCTGTCGCAGCCACGGGTCCTTCTTTCTGACAGTTAACAGCTAGGTGCCCTTCTCTTCCACACCTAAAGCATTTTCTCATCCCCTTAAGGATGTTTCCAGGGTGCTTCTTTCCGCACTTTTGGCAAGTGGGGTGCTAGAACTTCTTAGCGCCATTGGATTTATCCATCGAACCACCAGCATTGAAGTCTACCTTACTCTTCTTGTCCCCATGATACCCCTGTGATTCTTAGATCTCAATTTCGACCTTGAGGGCACATCAGACAATTTCCTCAAAGCTGTCGAAGTCACGGATCGCTAATGCTTTCTGCAAGCTAGGTTTCAGCCCACCAAAGAAGCGGTCAACCTTGCATTCGGGGGTAAAGACAAATCCAGAAGCGTATCGTGAAAGCCTTGTGAAGTGTTCCTCATACTCTCCAACAGATTCTTTATCTTTTTTTTGAGGGAAAGGAAGTCCCTTTCCATCTTAAGCCGGAGGGTGCGCGGAAAATATTTATCGAAAAACATCTTCCGGAATTCCTTCCATTCCAAAGCCTCAATCTCCTCCTCAGGCTTCGTATTTTTTATCAACGTCCACCATTGATCAGCTTCACCCTACATACGATAAGCAGCCAGGAGAACCTTCTCTTGTTCATAACATTGGAGGAAGGAGAAGATCTTTTCAATGGAGTTGATCTATTGTTCAGCGATCGTGGGATCAGATGATCCACTAAAAGTAGGAGGCCTTTGTCTCATGAATCTCTCGATAGCGACTTTTTCTTTCTTAGGTGGGGTTGAATGTTCCTCTTGACCCATGTTTCTATTCAAAACTTGATTTAGCTAAGAGAGAAGTGTGACAAAGTTCGCAATTCCCGCTCCCATTGGATTTGGCATCTCACTAGTACAGTCATCACACTGATCTTCACAACAGTTGTTAGCCCGAGTCCTCCTATTACCATCCATTGGCTGGAATAAAAGGAAATTTAGGGGTAACACATAAAGGTTAATCCAAAGACAAAAGTTTATGACTTATAAATAAACATTCATTTCTTTGACTCAAGAGTCTATTGGCTTCAATCTAGGATTTTCATGATCTACTTTCGAACATATATTCTTAGGGGCATTTTTTTAATTACCTTAATAAGGGATCATACTAAGCTTGTGAATTTACCAAAGCATATCCCCCAGGAGTGTCGTAACCAAGAGTGCAGCAAGGCCCGTTGTTGTGCACCAATTCCCGTTCGAGTCTAGATCAAAGTGGTGTTTTCGGGTTTTACCCCTAGGATATATCTGTGCCAGAGCCACCTCTACCTACTCATATCCAGACAGGGATGTATTTGCTTGATAAACCACTTAATCAATACTTACCAAAACATAGGGATGTTTTTTTATACTTAGTCTTATCTCTAAGGCTTTACTAGGGTTTTTATAATCCTAATCCCAAAAACAACCAAACCTATCCTCTGATACCAACTATGACAACCCTTCTTTTTATTACAACTTAAACATGATTTATTACATAAAACTTCACCTAATACAACAAAGAAGATCGGGAGGTTTAGTGTCTTTGTGTCTTAGGATCATTACATAAAAACTTAAAACATGAAATACAACATCTTTATTGAAAACTTCCTTTACATGACCACTACATTCCTTCGTACTTAGCATTGCATGGGATAACCTGAGGACATGCATAAGAAAAAGGTGGGCTATAAAGCCTAGTAAGGGAGTACACATGGAATAACATGAGGAGTAAAATACATGTTAGACAATAGGCATATCAATAGAGAATAAAAGAAGCATGAACATAAAGGCATGATAAATCATGATAATCATAACATGGAAAAGTAGCAACAACATTTAACATGGAATTAGCATGAGCCAAGGCTCATTGCACATAAAGCATGAGTAAAACCTCATTTCACATGAAGAACGAGTAAAGCCTTGTTGCACATGAATTAGCATGAGTCAACACTCATTGCACATGACGTATCATGATACTATACTTTACCCAATGCATTGGAGTGCTATAAGGGAGCACCCTTCTTAAACATTTCATTTCATGCATAAGTGTGCCACAAGGATCATAAAACATGGATTCATAAAACATAATCATTTATTCCACGATAAAGGAATGTGGAATTCATACATGAAACTTTACAATCAATAAGTAAATGTGCATAAAGTTGAATACCCTTGATAGAGAAATGGGCATGGTATTCACAACACAATGGCATTGCCTTAGAAAATTGGTGCGATTTCGGCAGCGTAACGGTGTGACATAAGAATTCATAAAAAGGGTTGATGAGAAAGAAAGGAGGTTCCTCATCATATTTACATGTAATGGACAGTAAGGAGGTCATATAGATACATGTACCAACAATTGTAATGGAATTTAGATTCATGATACAAAAGTATTGCTTGAATATAAAAGAGGAGAGAGAAGTTCGTTTCGGAATTTCGGCATAGTAACGGGTGTACATGGGAGGCTTTTAATGGGAGAGAAAGGGGGATCCCATCATTAAAACAATACGAGATCAGTATGGGGGAGGTGTGAAACCATACTCCAACATTCATAATTTAAATTAAAATGGAAATACAACTTAAAGAAAATTGGCAAAAATTGAGAAAGGAAGAAAAAACCCTTACTTGGAAGTGTGCTTCCAAAGGCTAGAGAGAGGCTTGTGAGAGGCTTCTTGGGAGATTGGGGAACTTTGGGAGGATTCTAGAGAGAGTAGGGCAGAGGTTGGACGAACTCCAAGGGATTTTAGTGAGGAGGAAGTGGGAGCTTGGGTGGGTTTATATAGGAAAGGTGAGGGAATTCTTTATTATTTAGGTTTGGGTCCCCTTACATTAAATTAATACAAAACACAAACCATCCCATGGTTTTTGGCAAAGGGAAGAGGAAAACAATATTTTATAAGGCACAAGTCCGAACTTCTTAAAATAATAAGGTTTCTTATGTGGAGGTGAGTCACACTCCCATGGAAATTAATTTAAAAAGGCAAAGTGTTGAATATGTCTTGAGGGGTCCATTAATTCTTTGAAAATTAAGTCAAACAAACTCAAAATCACATTATTTTAATGATAAAACATATATTGGCCGAACATAAGGATTATGGTATTTTATTACATCACCATTGGGTCATTTTGATGTCATAAAACACATTATATATTTAAACGGTATTTAATTTTTACCCAAAAATTTGACTCTCAGAAAATTATGAAAAATTCACCGTTGGATGATTTCGACATCCTGATTCCAGAAATGACATTTATTTTATCTAAAATAATTCTAATTATGTTAATTTTCACTTTTAAAATAAAAACCAACATTTATCGAAAATTCACGGGTTTTGACAGAAATGGATTTCAAACCTTAATATAAAATTTTAATTGCATTCATAAAATTATAAGATCATTTATATTTAATAAAAATTAATATAATAATAATATTATTATTTTATTAAAATATTATTTAATTAAAAAATCCATTAATTTAATAAAATATATTTCTTAATTAAATAATAACTAAAAACACCATTTGTACTTTAAAATCTATTTACAATGTATCAAAAATGACTAGAAATTATATTCATTATTATATACAAAAATAATGTACGTGAACATAATACTACTTATTTGTTACATAACCTCTTAAAATAGTCGCATAATACCTAAGGGTAAGGTGTGCGATGGTGACAGACTCTTGGGGCGGCTCAGATAACATCGCTCGAGTGGTAATCTCTATCAACTTCCACTTTTCCCGTAGACGGTCACGTTCGAGCTTGACATAATGAAGCTCATCTTGGGATTGGTTAAGGGAGAATCCCATGGATGCCACCTCTTTTCCGAGCTCCGACAAATGGGCCTCGTGTGGGGAAATTATACTGGATGAATCCATCGCTTCCTTTGTCTTAGTAAAATTGGGTTCGTTAATGCCTTATATTACACTAATCATGTTATCACTGTTCAGTGTCTATATTAACAACGGTCACAATTCTTAACATAAAACCAAAGAAGTTGACATCTCATAAAAACATTTTTTCATAAAGAGCCGTTTAATAAGATCAAGAGGGATTTCCATTAATGAAACTTTGGGTCGTTACAGTTATTTAGATATTAGTTATGTGTCACTAAAATACACATTTTCAGAATAGCGGCATAATTATTTTTAGAATCGTAGAGAGAATATTTCTAAATTATTGGGTCTTGAATTTGGATAGACATATTTTAGAGTAGCTTTATGATAAAATAATTATGGATTGGATTAAAAAAACCATGTCAATTTCTAATGAAGTTTTAGGAATTTATCTAATTATATATATTGAATAACTTATGATAATCATTATGATACTATTATTTTGTTATATAAAAGTTTATTAAAATATCACACATAATGTTATCAAAAACCATGGTAAGGGGAATATTGTTTTGGGTTGGGGTTTAGGTTTGAGGGTTTAGTGTTACAAATTTTGATATTAAGGTTTATGAAAGATGATTTTGGGATAAAAGTTATGCTTTGGGTTTGGGGGTTTAGAAACCTAAGAAAAACACAGTGATAACAACATTTAATTTACAATATGAGGATGTCACAATGAAGACAATACATCATTCTGGCTATGACTGTGAACTTGACCCAAAAACATCAGGTCATTGTTTCTATTTATAACCTTCTTTATGACATATCATTCATATCAAACTCTACTTGTGTTCTTGAGGCCATTCCATCTCATTATGCATCCTACTAGCCTTCAGTATCCCACAAGGACGTAACCGATTGATGTCAGGTATCACTATCGGCTGGCCTTCGGGCTTTGGGAAATAACGATACTCCCAAATAGGTGTCCATGGTGCAGCATAATAGTTATCAATGGTATCCATCTGGTAAACTGGATCAACATATTCTTTCCATGATATGTTCATAGAGGCACATGTTGTGATGGCGTGTGTGCATGCAAACCGTAAGGGCTGAAAGTTTCCACATTGACATTTCCTTGTTTCCAGTAATACCACCATTTTTTCACCGATGTGATTTGTGGTGGGGTATGAATTCTCTTGAAATTAAAATTGGTAGTCTTCTCATCGAAAAATGTAGATGTGATAACTAGAATCTTCTTCAATATTCTTTTCAATCTCTCGTTGAAAGTGCCTTTTGTATCTTAGCCCCTACGGTATTCCGTCTGATTCTAGTTTTTGTCTATCAACAAAGTACTTAATGAATTTATTTAATGTCTCCTGAAATATGGAGGTTATAGGTAGTTTTTGATGCTCTTTTAAGGCACCATTGATGCACTCCACAATGTTTTTCATCATGTTTTCATACCTTTTCCCCCCGTCATTTGCCAATGTTCATTTCTCTTTTGGAATCCGCTTCATATAATAATAAACTTTAAGATTATCCTGGAGGATTTGTTCTAAAATTTCTTCAAAATGTTGTTGATACGACTCATATTATACATATAATAGATTATATTTCACATAATTTGATTTTATCTTTAAGTTGAAATAGTAAAAATAACAAATACAATGTGTACTAAGCCACGTGATTTCTTTCTTCATCGGTTCGTTGTGGATTTTTTTTTTGAAATTTCTAGAAATGTTTCTAATGTACAAATGTTGATTTTCATTTGGGTATCTCCATTTATCAGGATCCTCATTGATTGCCTCATTAATTTCCTGATGGTAATCAGATATCAAACAAACACCCCGAATGTTGGTGAAATGGTTGCTGATACATTCCAGAAACTAACTCCATGATTCATAGTTTTCTTTCTCTACAATGGAAAAGGCAAGCTGAAGAGGTGAATGGTTTCCATATTGGGTTGCCGCAATCAACAATGAGCCCTTGTATTTTCCATATAGTAATGTTCCATCAATATGACTAAACTATTTGCTGAAATAAAATGTGGAGATACAGGGAAGGAATTCCCATAACAACCGATGAAATTGAACACGAGATGGATCAAGTTGGTTATCATGAGACACATGTTTTTTTATATCCATATAGAAGATAACTTGGTTATGATTCCTCAATATGGCTAGAATTTATGGAAAAACCTGATATGAGTCATCCCAATCACCATAGATCTTCACAATTGCCTTCTGTTTCTCCATCCATGCCTTATTATAGGAAATCTTATAACTGAATGTTTGTTGAATCCTCTCTTGTACAAGGGATATTGGAACATCTTGACATGTCCTAATCATCTCAACAACAATAGATGACACAAATTCTACATCCAATGAGGTATGATCTTGTGTGAGGCTTGTCTAAATGCAAGTATGAGTTGCCTCAATCCTCGAGATTCTCCAACCTCCAAATGTAATGTCCGGAATCACCCTCAAGAAAAATCTACAATCATCCCCATACTTCTCACACCGTATGACATATTTACAATGGAAATATTCCTAATCTATATAGCTGTTGTGCCTCTCAATGTGAAATCTCTTTAGCATGCTTTTTAATGAATCTTTACTTGGAAAATTCCTTCCAATATATAAGGTTTTTTCCAGCTCACTAAATCTATCTGGTACAACTCTAGGGAACTTAGTTACCGGTTTGAGAACAGTAATGTCGAATTTAGGCACATGTGTCATTGCTTCTGACCAAGATGAAAGGAGTGTTGGATGATTTATTATAGGTCAAGGTTGATGTACAACTAATGCATTTCTCGAAACCTTCTTCATAACTTCAACTGATCCCTCCTCGTCATCATTTTCTTCACCATATGATCCTTCATTACAAAACTCCTCATCGGAATTTGGATTGACATGTATATCTAGGAGATCGTCTAGGTTGTCCTCTTCTGCTGCATCATTTGTAATAGACACAATTTTATGGGGTGGACTATCTTCGACCACTCCTATAATTATACGTCTTCGTACAAATGGAAATTGTTGTTGTATAATAGCAACATCAATGTATAACTCCATCATGTTACCATCCGACCATAGAGAAAATAAATTAATTGCTTGGACCCACAACGCATCAACAACAAATGGAAAATCTAGATGCCATAGTGTTGTCAGGAATTGCAAATGTCTATAGCTCATAAACTTGATCTCTTTATTGGGTCTCAGATATAAATAACCACAAATTCTCTCTTGATGGTCACTTATGGTTACAAAATCAGTTTTACTAACCACCGTTATTGGTTGTGTACTGTAAGAAGATCCTTTCTCAGTTTGAATGACCTCCACATAGCAGTACACACAGGAAAACATGACTCTCTAAGTCAAAAATGTTTCTTTCATCAAAATTATGATACTATAACAAATATTAACAATTATTGTTGACCATATAATATTTATTAGAATGAAATTTTTGAATTCCTTTCCATACCCTAAAATATGCTAGTAATGTTTCTTTATACAAAAGTTTAATCACTGGTTAATAATTATTAATTTATTCTTTAATAATGTATTCTTTAAAACTTAATCATATTATATTCAATAGTTAATTTTAATTAACTAATCATATGTATTAATTTTTAATCCTAATTTATCATTAATTAATCTATAATTAATCCTTACTAATAATAAGTATTATTTCTAAACTATATTTAACTAACTAAACTACTTAATAAATAACATATTTAATTACTAATAATAAATTTTTTAACTAATCACTAGTTAATAATTATTAAGTTATTATTTAATTATTTATTCTTTAATCCTTAATCATATTATATTCATTAGTTATTTATAATTAAAAAATTATATGTATTTATTTTTAATCCTAAGTTATCATTAATTAGTCTATAATTAGTCATTACAAACAATAAGTATTATTTCTATATTATATATAACTAATTAAACTAATTAAACATCTTTAATTACTAATAATAACTTTCATTTGTTTATTATTTTGTCCTTATTTTATTTTATAACATTATAATTATCATTATATTATTGATAAATATACAAATTATACTTTTATTTTCTTAGATATTTTAGTAATTTATAAAGAAAATACGAATCATCTTAAACATATACCTCATGAGTGTCAAACCAGGAGTGCACCAAGGCCCATTTTCATGTACTAAGATACCCTGGTCCAAGCTTGAAACTCCTTTTTAGAGTTTTCACTCATAGGTACATCTATTCTAGATCCACATCCACTTATTTGTATCCATATGGGGATTTTATTTCTTAAATAACCACATAATCTTTATGCTACCAAAATTTCACAATACTTAATCCTAAGTTAATCTATACTTAATCTATACTTAATTTATACTTAATCTATACAACTAACAATAATTATTTCAAACTACATATAACTAGTTACATAACCTAATAATTAAAATATTAATGATTACCCAAACTACATAAAAATGAAATATTTAAAACTAAAAAGAATTAAATTAAATAAATAAAAAACACTAAATTAAATGAATAAAAATACCTCTAAATGATGCTTCGCAAAAACCCGCACAAAAAATGAATTTTTTAGAGAGAGAAGAAGAGGATTTGGGAGAGATTAAGGGAAATATTGAGTGAGGAGAAGGGGGATTCCCTTTTATAGGGAGATGAGTCCAAGGTGGCATCGGTGAAAGGCGGCATCCCCCCCCACCGCCTTTTCCATGTCATTGATCTAGGCCAAATACAGTGCAGGGGAGTGAAGATGGCATCGGTGATAGCACCTTTGCACATTAACACAAAGGTGGAATCTCTAATGCTGCTTTTGTTGCATATTTTTGTTTTTAAAAAATCAACTATGT
The DNA here is from genome assembly GCA_963277665.1 of Viscum album. Taxonomy (NCBI): domain Eukaryota; kingdom Viridiplantae; phylum Streptophyta; class Magnoliopsida; order Santalales; family Viscaceae; genus Viscum; species Viscum album. The sequence continues at coordinate 497,039,588 of OY728153.1, forward strand.
CATTTTAAAAAAATAAGAAAAAATATAAAAAAACTCTCTTTATTGGTATTAATTAATTTAACTAAGAATCTTGTTTTGTTAGTATATATATGCTGATTATGACTAACATACTAGGATGAAGACCATAGTTAGTGATAGGAGGATAATACCTTGGGATACTAGTATACTCCTAGGAGATCCTTGTGTGATCCCTTAGACTTGTTAAGATTTTTTTATGTTCCTAATGTTCCTCCTATTATAGAGAGGTGAGAGTGAAAGCCCAATGTTCAATATCAGTGGCCAGAGTTGTTCGAACAAGACCACTAGAGATACTTCTCGAGGATGAGAAGTCAATAAAGGGATAGAATTTTAACATCATCAAAATTTTAAGGATAATAAAACCCTATTTTAAGATAATCTATGAGTATTTTTATCTGCAAAATGAAAATTTTAATAATAATATCTTAATAAGTGATTTAAATGATTTATATATGGGTAAAATATATGTTAAAACTTTTAAGTATTTTAGGGAATATTTTTAGAATCAGCTGTTGAGTTTGTGTGAGATTTCGAGGCCCATAGAGCCTTGATGTAGATGGAATAAAAATATTAAATATAGAATACTATAACAGTGAGTTTTTTCAAAGAAAATGAAATATCTATAAAATTTTATATCTTATGGGAAATCTAAAACCAATAATAGGCATTGGGTGAGTGTTTTATCCTTGTCACGATATAACATTTGTGTGCATTGAACATTTGGTCAGATCACATGGGAGGATAACTTATTTAATATTTTTATTATATATTTTTATAAAAATATTTAAATATCTCCCAAATGATGAATCAAATGAGAAATATGAGACAACCATTAGGTCATTGATGTTGGGTTTACCATATGCTTGACATAATATATATGTATATCATGTGTTTGATCAAATCACATGTGAGTGGAATTAATTTAATATTTTTATTAAATATTTTTCTAAAAATATTGGAATATCTTCTGAACTATATATCTAATGTTTAATTTATGAACTCCATTGAATCGTAAATAAAAGTTTTACACTAGGTTTGATATAACCTTTTTGTGCATTGGGTGTTTGGTAACATCACATGTAAGGTTAATTATTCAATTCTCTTTCTAATTAATAATTTTTATTAAAAATAAGAATATATATCTACAAATAATTTTAAATAAATATTTTTATTTCTTTGATTTGATAAAATTATTTGGTATCTGAATAATTATTGCGCAGTTAAAATTAAAAATATTAGAAAAATTATTATTGTTGTTGTTATTATTTGTGTTGAAGAAAAACCAAAAAAATTACATGTGTAATTGATATTTTTAATTTGCTTAATTGACATGCGATGTTTCTCCATGGGTAAATATTTCTTAGGAAGTTAGGTAATAATGATGATATTATTACCTAGTTCTAAATAAATGAAAATGTGTGGTTAATATTAATTTATTAAATATTATGGGTATTTAATAAAATTAGTGTTTAAAATATTAACACTGACAATTATGTGATATATTTAATAATAATACTAACTGTTATTGTTGTTATTATTATTAAATTGAGCAAATAATTTTTTTTGTAATAAATTAAAATTTATATATATATACGGGTTAAATATATATGTTTATATAAATATGTTTGAGTTTGTGTGTGTGTGAAATTATAAATATTTAATGTGTGTTTGTATATATTGGTTACATAAATATATATATGTGGTTGCATGTGTGTGTGTGTGTTAGATTTACATATATATATATACATACAAAAATTGCATTTTAATATATATTAAATGGATGATTTAATATGTGATTTAATAATTAATTAAAAAATATGTAAGGGGTTGTATTGGTGTTCGATGAATTAAGATGATAGAGAAGGAAATAATAAATTTGGTAATAAATGAGATAAACAATTAATGAAATTAATAAAATAAAATGGTAGAAAAATATATAATGTGGTGGATTGGGGAGCATCACAGTGTATTGGTGGGAAGGAATCCTATCACTCCATCCCCTCTCTCTCATGTATATCCCTCATTTATTATATTCTTTTTACATTATTTTATTGTTCTTCAAATTTCCCTTTTTTATAATGTCTTTAATACTGATCGGATTGACATATCGTCGGTGTTTTTGGGTTCGTCTCGATGAGAAGATGCTAAATACTTTTATTATTAATGTAGAGTGGAAATTTCACTCAGTTTTTTCTCATTTTAAATGGATAATTTAAAATAAATTATCAAATGATAATTAGAAAAGGATAATTTTTAAAAAAATTGTCATAAGATAATTATAAAAGGATAAATAATATAAAATTATCAAAAGTTAATTATTCTTGAGCTAAAAATCTCTAACGCATGAATTTGCCTAAAATTATAATTCTAAAATTATTTAGGAGAGAGAAATTATTGTCGTATGTAATATTTTATTACTTCTAGAAATAGAATAGCTAGTTTTGTTTTTAGGAGTCCATAACATGCAATCGTATTTTCTGTTTGGTGTGTGAATATGATTCGAGTGATGAACCCTTCAAAGGACCACCCGTTGATGTTGATGACTTTAAGGAAGGAAGTTCCTTGCCATTTTGGGCCATGTGTATGATGTTAGCATGATATATGATTTATGATTAAACAACTCATGCATGTTATGTGATTCATGTGGGTGCATGTGTAGCCATGAGGCTTGCATTATTTAAAAAATATGATTATCCATGTTTATGTGCTTTATTTCATGTTGAATTTCACACATGTGTTTATGTATGTATTTTATCACAATAATGATATATTATGTATGATGAAACTATTTCCATGTGATATTCTTGTTATATTCTATGTTTTTGTGTAACTCATGGTACCAAAGTAACAGGTGGCCCATCAGGGATCGGTATCCCTAGAGGTTGGTCTTGTTCAAACATTGCAAGGGACGTGGTGATGAGACTAAGATGGACGACAGGGCTTGATGGCCTAGTATATCCTGAACATGGAGAATGATGATCATGAGTGATCAGACCAATGTGTGATGACCACGGCACATTACAATCATAGTTGATCAGAACATCATGAAAATAGTGGGTCATGATGGTCTATGTGAACTGACTTGGAGACAACACTGCGACATAATGACCTAGTCCGGTTTGACCTAGAGGCCTAGGGCCTGTACGAATATTGAGAAACTTAAGAGTGGATCTAACAATTATACATTACCATGATTTCAATGATTTTTTCTTAAATGGGACCGAAGTTGGTAGAACCATTGTTTGTGGTGGCTTGGTTAGCACATGAATTCTCAGGATGATTATTTCTTGTGTGCATATTTATCTATTGTTATGTTACACACTCTTATACATATGTACACTTGTTAAGGAAGTATTAGTGGTGTCCTATTGTTTCTCTGTACTCACACCCTACTTGGAAATTTAGGAGCGATTTTAGATTTCATGGCGTAAGATCCGGTGAAGGGAAAATTCCATATTGTGGATGGTCGAGCTGTTGATCATAGAGCATAAGTGGGAAAGGATAGACTCTAGAGGACCCAAAGATGTTTATTTATTTATTTATAACTTCGTGTGTTTTATTCTTATTTTATCAACAGGATTTCCACCTTGGGAGCTCTTATATTTTTTTCTTTTATTTATTTTCTGTATTTACTATGATTATTTATTATATTGTTTATTTTTTTACTACGATTCAAAGTTGAATTTTTATTCATAAGGAATTCAAGAATGATTAAAAACAGGGCTACAAAAACTCAAGACTGTTGAGAATAATGTAGTTCGAGATCATAGTTCCTAAAAATAATCTTACAATCATTAGGTAAGGACCTCAAACTGGTGTAAATAATCAAACTTTCTCTTGGCCTCCCTTGAATTGATATCAAATCTATAGCACAATTCCCATATCTACAAGAATTCTTGATATAGGTTTTAGGATTGATGTACATTTTTCATTTTCTCACACTGTAAATCAGATCCCAAGGTATATCATTCTATCCTTGAATACACCTAACAATCACTGTAGAGTCGAATTCAACTTCTACAACTTGGATATTGAAATTTCGACATAGAGATAGATGAGTGTCCATCACATTCACCTCCACCCGAATGCAGTTTCCTACACCATAAAATAAACTGAATCCTATGATCATTGAGACCATAAAGACCCTCACAAAACCTCCTCCTCTTATTTCTCCATCAATACAGGACTAGTATACATTCATCTTTAAACCCATTATGGGAGGTTCCCATTTTATACATCTACATTGTAAACAATGGTTGACATCTAGGGCCATGAATAATTTTCAAATGATTTTCCTTAAAATTACCAACTTGGTTGTGTCCTTGATGAAATTCCCCAATTCCACCACTAATAGTTTAACTCGCACCTGAAGATAAATTGTTTTATGTCAAGTACCTCCCCTAGATTTATTTTGAGCTTCTCCCAAAATCCATTAGGTCACTATAGAAATACCTTCACACACCCTCATTTATGTTCCCTACTGATCAGAGCCCTAGAACCAAACTTTGAGCATCACCTATATAGAGTCCCTATTAATGTTCAAATTAGTCACCTAACATAGTAAATCCTAGACCAACATCACCCATTCTCCCTATAATGAAATTTTTTGTTTCATCTCATGTTGTGGCCTTGAGGAATATTGACAATGAAAAGTAAGGACCACACCGTGTAGTGCACACTAATGGGGGGTATAGGCTCCACATGGTTCCACTTGATACCCTCACCACTAGTTAGAAATATCTTGCACATTGATGGAATACATTATCTTACATATTACCAGGCTCAGAACTAGTGGTTCAGGTTGGGATATCAAAATGTGGTAAAAAACATTTTCTCAGAAAAAATTCCATTTTTTAAATATAAAATTATTTTATGCTAAATTCAGGTATATGGATTATTTTAAAAAAACATAATTGTATTAGTTTAAATCAATATTTACCAATTAAAATTTAAAACTAATAAAAAACATAAATTTACCTTATTAATACTTTACAATAAAATACACTTTTCAATAAAAATCATTCTTTTCCACTACACATTGAAAAATCAATATTTTCATAAAATTATCAAATATTAATATTAATATAATTTTTAAAATATAAATAAAATTAATTTGTACAAATTAATTTTCTAAAACTTCAAAAAAATAATAAAAAATAAGAAAAACTATTTTTTATGAAAACCTATATTTGGTGAGTAAGATGAATTTACTAAAAATTCAATTATTATTAACTAATAATTTATCATTGAATTTATATTGGGTAGTAAATTTATATATATTTCATAAATTTATAAATCATATTTATACCTATAAAATTAATGGCTAGGTTATAACTAATTCATTAAATAATAATATTTTAATAGTGTATCACATTTCTTTTGAACTCGGTGTTTCATGTAATGAAAGTCATCAAAGAAATAAAATTATTTAAATAGAAATATTTTATAAATAATATGGTGTTACGTGTAACATTTTATTTGAACCTGTAAAATCAATACGTGGGATATCGGTTTTAAATTCATTATTAATGATATTTGAATAAAATCAATGCTCAAAAAATCAATCTCCCTAAAAAATGTCAACTTCTAACTCTTTATCAACAATAAAATCAACTAAAAATTCATCTTTTGGAGAGGGCTATTTTATGAATTATTTATCATCCTCCTCATGTAATTCAATTTTAAATGTTGGTGAAGTAAGCTTCACTTTTTCTTCATCTTCTTTTTGTTTTTCTTATATTCATAGAGCTCTGACTTCCTTGACTATAGTGGCCAGTGATTCCATGTGTTTTTTGACTTCAATAAATCTAATATTCAATTAAACTTGATTCCATAAAGACTCTTCCACAAAAATATCATCCATTTTTTGATTAATAGTCTAGGAATATGAAAAATCACTATGAAAATCCATCCTAACTGAATAAATGAATGATATAAAATAATTTTTTTATTTTTTAAAATTTATGATGTTTTATTTTTTATGAGAAATAGTGAATTTAACGTATTGAAATACATAGAAATGGATCCAAATTTATATAGTTAATTTTTTTTAATCGACGATCTGTATTTTTTGTTTACCTAAAAATGCAGTCTAATTCAAACCCTATGATCGATCTCTCGAGGAGGCTACTTACATGCACCATTTTTTTTATTTTGATTATTTATTATTAAAAATATACAACTTATTGAAAACATATCACTAAATTAGGGGGTATTTTTGAAATATATACATATAAATATAAAAATATATATTCACGGAAAATAATAAACATAAAGAGAATAAGTTAATAAAAAAAATATTGTTTTTCTCGGGTGTTTACAATGATTCAATCATTGTTATTTAAAATGTAATGCATAGAGTTTTATTTAGTGTTGATTTCAAGATTCATCGTATAACACCCTCTTATTTTAAGGGTGATTATCCTAGATCATGACCTCTATATGTTGGATAATATCTCCCAAACTATAGTTAGGATAACTCCTCACCACACATCACTACCTAAATATTACTCCACATTATTCAGTATTGAAATGAAAAAGGGTATTAGAAAAGATAAAAAAATAAGAATAAGATTGTGGTAAGGAAAGTTGGGTGACTAAAAAAAATGTTTTAAATACTACTAAAATATAATAATAAAATAAGATAAATAACTAAAGATTAATAAAGTTAGGAAAAACAACTCTCACCCACAGACACTAGTGAGGTTGGTTATCTATTTTCATGTGGATGAAAATCAAAGAGCGAGAAAAAAAAAGATATAAAAAGAGGTAAAATGAATATATATATATATATATATATATAATATTAGAAAATAAAAATATACTCTTTAGATATTGAAAATGTATAACTCTTTTCAAATGAAGTGGGGATTATAATTCATAGTCAAGAGGGGTGGATCGTATCCCTAAAATTCTATCCTCTAAAATCTATCACATGTTTTTTCAAATAAAATGTCTAATATTAGAAAGTGGTATTTTTTTAATTTTTCCTATATGTCTTATGAATTCATCCACAAAATTTCAGATTCATTTTGAATGTGGTTCCAATTTTTTAAATAAATTATTATAGAAAACTCTTATATCCTACCAGCCTATTTTAATTCCAATACTTCAGTTATTTGTGAATTAATGGCCTTGAAAATAGAAAAATATGATGTATCCATTGTTAAATAAAATACTCCTTGGCCTTCCTATATACTCCTTAAAATTTTATCTCATTTAGACAGGTATATTATGATGAATGAGCTCATCCTCAAAATACATCAAAATTATGCCCTGATTTTGAGGCCCCACATGCATGATTCATGTGGGATATCTATGGTAAGATTCAGTTTTATATTAGTAGAATGAAATGTATCCAAATAACCATATAATCCTACAAAAATTAATTTTATAGTTTGGATTAATATTGAAAATATTATGGTCAAAATATCAAACTAAATAAAAATAAAAGATCAAAAAGTTTTCACAATATTGCTGAAATTATTACTAAAACCTAAAAATGTGACAATTACCCTTAAAATGATCAATTTATGGGATTAAAAATTTAATTTAAGAATAAAATAATAAAAATATTATTTCCATCATATTTTAAATATGATTAAATACTAATTATAAAATATGATTATAGAATTGCATAAGGAAACAATATAATTTAGATGTATCAAAGAAATAAAGTAATATATCTGTACTTTTTTAGTTTATAATATTTACTAATTTATTTATCCTTCTATAAATGTGACAACACCATTCCTCTTTTTACCACAAAAGTTAAAGAACGTGTAAGTTAAGGTTAGTATTGGAATGCATAAATAAACTCAAAAGATAAGAAGTATGGATTTGCATAATAAAAAATAAATAAAATGATTTCTATTTAACTATTTACAAGTGAGAATAATCTAGAATGTAATATACTTGAAAATTTAAATAAATGATTAAAATTTAATGAATCATTTTTTAAATCGTTTTAAATAGAAGAGAAAAATAAACTAAAAATGAAATTATAGATGAATTTTGGCATGTAAAATTTTGTATGTAAAATATATCATAAGTAAATTTTTGGAAAATAAATATGGATTTATATAAGTTTCTTGTTAAGATATTAGTGTTTAATTTTTTTATTTTCAATGGATTTAGGCAATTTAACATAAGCTATGTTTTGAACAATGTCTTCTAAATTAGGTATGTTGAAAGTATTTGTAAAATTTTGTTTGATTTTGTTAATATGATTCATCACTAGATTGCTTATTGAAGAGATAATGTAAAATATAAAGATTATAATTTTGTCCATTAGACTCTTTTAATACTTATTTTCCCATAAAATAAACAAAGAAAAAATAAATGAAATGGATTCTTTTTGTAAAACATAAATGGGATAATTAGTATAACCAAACATACAAAGCCATTGGTTATGTATATGATTATTGTGAACATTATGTCAATGATAAAACATAATTTTTCTCTCACAACTTTGAAAGAGTAGGTCACACGAAGATATTTTCTTGAATAGTACATGTTTTTCAATTCCAGATATTGAAAAGATAAACTAAACAAATTTGTATAAAAAGAACATAAATATGACATGATTTATAAAAAATCAGAACTTAAAAATTAAATAAAAGGTCAATAAAAAAAGGAAAACTTACCCACAATTTACCATATATTTTTTGACATATACCCAACCCTAATGGTAATTGAGAATATTCATAATCATATAAGAGCATTAAAACTAGTAAAGTAAGATGAAACAATCCCCCAATTGAATTAAAAATAATTTAAGAAAATAAGATGATATATTTGATTGAGTATTTGATACATGAAAAAAAAATTAAATTGATAACTATAAATAATTAATCAATAAAGAACCTAGTCCATACATGATTAAAAAACTATGCTAGTGTTTAAATGATTATATAATATAGAAGAATGTAAAAATATAATGAAATAAACTTTTATTTCATTCATATAAATAAATTACCTTATATTTAGTAAAATAAAATTATTTTATAGAAATATAATAGTTTTTTAAGAACATGATTTTAACCAAGTAACCTATAAATTAGAAAATAGAATCAGAGCTATTGGGAAACTAGAAAATATGTTGATTGCGAAACATCATCTAAAAACTCCAGGTTATAGAATTAGTTCAAATTCAGTTCAAGAAGTGAATGAAAAATAATTACCCATAATATTTTAAACCCATGGGTTTCACTAAAAGTTATATAATGTGATGATGAACAAAATTAGAAATAGTGATGGAGAGCGTGGTTGGTAAAAAGGTGGAACAAGGGAAGGGGGCATGATGGTGGTGGGAATCGAAGGAAAGGGTGGTCATATGGCTGTGACACCCAAATATACATAATGAAATTATACCATAAAAATTATTGGGATAAAAAATGATTGTTCCTTTAATAAAATGATAATTATGTGATAAAAATAAAGTGAAAAAGAAATATGGAAATAAATGGCAATAAGATACAATGTGCAAAAAATCCCAAACGAAGAGGGGTAAAAAACATGAGACACTATAAGGTCATCACAATAGTAAAATGTGTATATAAAAACTATCTCAATATTATAAAAATAATACCAACATAATTGATATTTGTCGAATAATGAAAAATACACCTCACAGATACCCCACAAATAAAAATATGTGGGAGGAACTCACTACTTGAGTTGATGATTAAACCACTCAAGGGAACTCCCATTTTATTGGTTGTGTTCAACCCTTCACAACTCAAATACCACTAAAATCCATTGGTAGGTTTGGATACCCATCCCACTAACCATTAAATTTCCCTTGAAAAGATAAAGTGATGAGGCCCCATCCATTGAAAAACACTTATGAAATATCTCATATATAGATATTTTATTGAGGTCCAATCAATATGGGAAAATGGTTTGATAGTCGTGGTTTAAAACACCTCCAAATTTTTTCAAATTGGTTTTAAGAAATCACTTCTATATGGGGAATTGGGAAAAATTTTGTGGTGTTTTTATAATTTCACGGTAGTTATTTTGAAATGTTAGGACACCTTTTATTTATATATGTGTTTTATATTTTAACAGTAGTTTTGGGTTTAATTTGTGTTTCTTATAAAGTTGTGGTTCAAACCATCACTAAATAGATTAAGGTATTTCATTTTCTTATGGGTGGTTTAAACCGCCACTATTTTTTTAGTATAAAAAAATAAATTCAGATTGTAGGTAGTAGCCAAAAAATAGAAAATACATATCATAGCTTTAGATATACATTAAAAAACATAATAATAGTAGTATTTATATTATCACAAAAATATTATACATCTCATTCAAAAATTTAATCTCATTTTATTTATTCTTATACACATCACGTTATCTAGTTTCATGGATAGATACATAAATAAATAAATATTTTATATAAATTAAAAATGGGGAAAATAATCAATAAATCTCTCAGATACATGAAATATCACAACCTAAGACATGATATAATGGATATATTAAAACCAAGAAGATATAAGAACATGAACATGATACCAGAAATAAAGCTATGAAAATAAAATGATCCTGAATAATAGTGAAATATGATAGTATTATAGCACATATGTAATAATAGTATATCATAATCACAAGTCAATGATAAAAACCAATACGATCAAAACATAATGTACTAGGCTAGTTTTTCGTGTCTCATAAGTAACAATATCATAATTTATGATTCATTACCCAATGTGATGTAGGTTTATATAATTTCAATAAAACCCAACACATAATACTATATCTAAATATATATCTATGACGCACAAAAAAACAATCATATATCTATAAAATTTTAAATAATTAATAACATATTAAAATAAAATGTGTTATATAAAAATGACTTCATGGTAAAAAAATTGTTTGAATAAATAATGTGGATTATAACTTGATTTCATATCTCTAGTGAAGGAATGAAAATATAACACAAGATATGTTCATTAGGTATAACAAAATATTGTATTTCTAAATAGAAAAATCCCTTTAATGGTATTTATGAAATCATAGAATATTTTTTAAGAATATTCATGAGTTCTTTCACAACATCGAAACACTCAATAATAAGGGAATGATTATTTTAAATTTAATTTTCATTAATTGAAAAAAACATAAGATTATTTTAATAAACATTATATTAATGATGACTGATGAGTATTAATATAAAATAACTCAAGTAAAGGAAGATCAATATTGAGTAGGATTAATAGAAATTAGATGAAAATTTAGAGGACATCCTATTGCAAATAATTTCATTATATATGAAATATCTAAAAATAATAAAATAATAAAATGAAATGAAAGTAGAATAAAAATATTATATGTCAAAAAAACATGACACAAAATTTTTTTAGATAAATAAATTGGATATAATAACATATATATATAATATAAATTATCAATAAAAAATGTTATCAATGGGAGGGTTCCCCTTATATTTAAACACCAAAAAAACATAACCACAACAACATTTACATCCATTAATATGATAAAAAATACGATAACATTAAGATATGGTTAATTAAACATAATAATTTACATGTAATGAGTTTAGTTATATAACATCTTTGAGATGGAGTTTAAAATCAATCTTCTTGAAAACATCCTGATGAGTTACACTCATCGCCATCTACATATCCACTCCCTTCTTCCATCACCTATATTATAATTTGTTTAAAAGATAAAATATTATTTATAATTATATTTAAACTTAAAAGTAATAAAAATTTATGTTATAAATGACAATGAAATTGTAAAATTTACATGAAAACTTTCTCTATCCATCAATCCAATCTCACTATGTACAAATCCAATAATATTTTCATATAATTCAACTAAAATATTACTTATAATGACAAACTTACCATCCTTAATTCTTATTTGAATCCCCCATTCTATGAATATGTCCCCATTATTTTGAATTTTAATTTTAAACATAAAAAAATCCTCTATAAGCTTCTGGAGAGAGAGTATAACTAAAACCTGAAGTAGATATGGCCATAGAAAATGAAATTTGTGCCCTATGAAAGACCAGAGATAGTAATATACTAGAACCCTTCATTCCCACATGACCATGATGCTCCTTCACAAGGACTTGAGAAATTGGATCATCCCGGGAGACTGATAAGGAGTTCGTAGGGTTGGAATCCCACCATTCTTTTATTTTTACCAGTAAATAAAATATCATTTAAATATAATGTAATAATAATTAAAAAAATACAAAATAAATATGATTTTTACATTGCATAAGTAATTGAGAATGATTGATAAAAAATATTAAAAATAGTTTCAAATTGTTTTAACAAAAACATCCAAAATTATATTTTAAAATACATGGAAATGAAACACCTTCCCATATGATTTTCAAACCAAAAAACATTAAAACTTATACTCAAAACATATAAATAGAATAATCTTATTCCCACAAATAATTTTTAAAAATAACCCTCATATATGGACTCAAATTTTTAAATCCCTTACCTTTTCGTTTTCTTGATCCTTGGACATATTGTGTGATATTTCAAAGGAGTTATGAAGGTTAGCTAAGAGTTATGGGATATTAGATGGTTTCCATACCATGGTACTGGGTGTGTGGTTGGATGTTTGATGTTTTCTAGGAATCTGAAGCATATAGAATGTCTTTTAGACTTTACTGTTATATGTTTCACTGGGGATTAAACCATTTAGTGTTGGAGGGAACCACTGTAATTAATATAGTTTTTATAATTGTTTTATATGGTGCTTTTTCATGAAGTTTATCTTATGAGAAATAGGGAAAAGGAGAATGGATTGGGCATCTATTTTGTATAATGAAGGCTGAGTGTGGAAATAAATGAGTTGTGTTATCAAAAATGGGTATTGTAGATCCCACCTCAAAATATTTCTAGGTATAGTGGGGATGAAATGGATAGGGTCTTTGTGTTATGCCATGGTAGAGGTCGTGGTGGTGGTCAAAACGGTTAAATGTTTGTTTTAAAGGTGCATGATATCTAGGATTCAAATTCCTTAAAGGTTAGATTTCTTTTAAATAAGGAGAATCATGATGTGTTTGGGGGTTTACCAAGCCATGTTGATATCTTTTAGGATAACTCTATAAATTGAAGGCTTGATCTCCCCTTTTTTATATTCTTCATTTCTCCTTAAAAACCAAGATGATCCTTATGCCTCTCATAACCCTCCAACCATGACATAAAGAGTCTGAATAACTTAGATCCTCATATAAAAGTCTCATATCATGGTATCATCCCTTTTATCCTTCCATCTTTATTTAACATTTATTTCTTTTCTTCTGGAAGTCTATTTTTGGAGATTTATTCTATTTTTTTGTTAAAAAATGACTAATTTTTAATGGTGGGTCGTTGTGATTATGATCTGGTGGTGATTCCTTTATTTTTTGTGATGTTTCTTTGTAGTTTGTTTTTTCATGAATTTCTAATCTTTCTCAAATAAATTATATATTTTAATCAAGAAGTAGATCAGTTACTTATCCTTTTCTTTATAAGATATTTTTAATTAATAATTTTTTTGCTTCTATTACGAATATGTGTGATTGACGTTAATAAGATTATAATATAAAAATGGAATTTCATGTTGAATAGTTATTAATTAATCTATAATTTTAAATATAAGAATAATTACTAAATTATTTGGTTTAAACTTACTCATTAGAATTAATCACATGTTATAGTGTAAACTTTTTTCTGTCTTTTGATAATAATTTTTTTACAATTATGGAATTAAAGTATGGAAATTTTAATTATCACATGATTAATATAATCAATAATACATGTAGAGAATTAAATTGATGGTTAGAATGTGATCACTTATTCCTAGTGTCTTAATTATTCTTTCCCGATGTTTTATTATTAGATAGTGTGATATATGTTGGTAGTATTTGTGTTTTTGATTATTTAGTATGGTTTAAATGATCAAATAATATCACAATGTAATCCAGAATGGTCTTAAAAATAAATGTAATAGGCTTTAGTAAATTTATTTATGATCATATTTTATTTGTGTATATGTGGATATAATTATTGAAATCAAGTTTGCAATTATTTTTAGTTAAGGAAAACCTTTTCCCTTACGTTGCCTAGTGTGGATAGTAATGACCTGAAATTCTAGACTTTGTAAAATAGATGTTATAATTGATAACATTCATTACAAGCTACACCTAATGAAAAAAACCCAAAATATTAAGATAAAAATATTCATAAATCTATAATAAATACTAATACGGAATACCATTAAATATTTCGAAGGTAAATAATTCACATGTGTCAATATTGAAAATGGTTATTTTCAAATCCATTTTCTTTGTATTATGTATTTAATTTAAAATATAAATTTAAAAATTTTAGAATTTAAATTTTTTAAAATAAAATTCATTTTTTTAATTCCTCAAAACAAAATTTACTTTGTTTGAATTTTTTATTTTTTCTTAAAAGGGATATTTTTAGTTGAAAAATACAGTTTTTGAAAAAAAAAAATATACTATTTATGATTTTATAATTATGTAAGATTATTATAGAAGCTTAAAACACTATTTAAGAAATAAAATATATATTCAAGTAACAAAATTATTCATTTTAAAATATCCTATGAACTTATAATCCTATTTCAAATATATTTAAAACTAAATTAAGATACCGTTTTAATTAAAAGAATCTCTTTTCAGCATTTTCCCCTAATTAAGTAATTATATGGAGAAATTAGGTTTTATATTATATTAAAGGACTCCTAAATTTTATTTTTTTATATTAAATTAATTTATGTTATTAAAATAAATATCTAATATAATTTTATCTTACATATAAATTTAAAGCATAAAAAATTATTTTTCTAAAAAATTATTTTCACGTGATTAAGTGTATTTATTTTAAAATTAACTTTTCACAAATTTAGAAATATTTTGTGTTAAAATTGATTTATGATTTTAAATCATAAGTTTCAAATTATTTAAAATTATTCAATCTTAATTTTTTATATTAATTTTAATTAATAAGTTTAAAAATTAATTACCAAGGTAAAAGTTAATTTGTGTAAGATGTTTAAAGTAAAAAAATCCTTAATTAAATATTAATTTGTCACAAAATGAATGTATGAGATTATTTATTACCTTATATTGTACCACACCCTCTATTTTTACACTTTTTATACATGGACCCTTGAATATTATCATGAAATTATTAAAAAAATGATGTCTATTTCCAAAAGTGTCATTCTATTATCTTATAAAATGATACCACTTACACCCTTTAAAATTTTCACTTACAATTTGAATTAATCCATGAAAATATTTCTTTTTATGCTCTTAGTGATCTCTACCACCTATATAAGCTAAAATTCACCTTAATTATTCTTAATGATTTTACTTCTAATGAATTTTCAAAGAGAAAACTCAAGGTTCCAATGTGAGTATTACCTTATCTTAGCCTTTTATTTTATTATATACCTTAATAAAATAATTTATAAAATTGTGTATAAAATTAAACAATTATAATTATTATACTTAAATGTAATTATATTATTTATATAAAAAATACTCAATACTTATCATCCACTAAGAAAACAAAATAGCATCCTTCATGCGTACGTGCGGACTACCGCCTCCACGAAGCGATGTAGTTTGTCTTCCATCACCACCTCTAAATGCTGGTATAAAGTATGGATTTTATGAATAAACATATTTTATATGTCAAAAATACCATTCTTAAATGATCATTTTTCTCATGTCGTTGTTCTTTCCATTCATTTAGAAATGAGATAGTTAATTGTGCGTACGTGTAGACAATTCATAACCATCCATATGGGTTTATTCTGAGAATTAGATTTATTAATATATAAAATAATTATGATATTTTCAATACTATTACAATGTTATATTAAAATTATATAAATTAATCCTCTTACTCATTCAATCATTATATGGAACTCTTATTTAGTTCATTTTTACGTACTACATGTGTGATGTTATGATGTTTATGCCATGGATGATTAAGGAACGTTATATTATGGTAAAAACATGTAATGTTTTTTTAAATTTTTTAAATTTTTTTTTGTTTCATAATATCAATACCTAAATATTTTATTAATATATCACCTTTTATTTTTTAAACTCACCAAAATGAGCCTACCATCATCTTCATCGTCACAAAATGTTACAAAAAATAGTTTCAAAATGAAATTAATAAATTTTAAATTATTTTAAAACATATATTATAATACCTAGAATGGTCTATGGATGATTAATGTTTCAATAATAATCAATAACAATACTGTTATTTCCAAACTAGTTCAAAATAATCATGATTTCTGACACCCGATTTTTAAAATAGAAGATAAATAAAAGACATGAATGTATTGAATATTTTTAAGGGAATTTTATAAAATGTTATATAAATGAATAAGGTTATAAAATAGGGTATTAAGATATTTAATTTTGTGATACAACGGGTATAGTTTATTTGAGTAATCAAGAGTAATGGAAAGGGACTTTCATGACATAAATCCTTCTCGTGGTTCATAATCACTTCACTTTGCCTAAAAAATCAATTAATACATTATATAAAATATGATAATGTTATGTAAAATCTCCATATTATTTTATCAATAAATTATGTTTCATTCCAAATTTTTCTTCCTTTATGATTTTTTTTTGTGGAAATGAAATTTTGTTTAGAATAATTCCCATATATTTTAATATATTGTATCTTCATATCCATGTTTTTATTTCCCTCCAATGTTCTCATTTACCTAGTTGAAACTAAAATTGTTTTTATATCTAATGTAACTTATATTACCCTTTATTTTAAAACCAAGGATTCTATATCCTTTTAAAGATGTGGTTTTTTTAACAAATTCTTTTTTAAATATTTTGTAGGATTTTCATTTCAATGATCATTTATTCTTCCATTATACATCACATTTTAATATATGAATTATGTATTTGAAATGAATATTTATTGAAATTTCTTTTCAAATAAATTTTTTAATATTCTTCTAGTCTATTTAAAAAAAAACTAGAATGTTCCTTAAAAATTTCCTATTTTTAAGATCATATTTGGAAAAAAATTAGAAAAATAATTTTTGTGATTTATATTTCATTTTAAAAATGTTAGACTCCAATAAAGTAATGGTCTGTAAATCACCCAATATATTCTATTTTGTAGTGATCATGTTTTTGGTATCAAATGGTCATTTTTTTATGATATACCATTTGTAAATGTTATGAAACCCATTTTTATTCCCATGGGTTATTTTTGATAATATAAATGATTCGATTTGAAGTGTCACTCACATGTATGGATGATGTTGGTTGGGGTTTTATATCACCCTCTAATGTATTGATTATGGTTTTATATCTCTTGAGATAATAATGCATGGATATACTTAGATTTTTTTCACAAAACCAAAGGGTGGACATACTTTCATTAGTTCACAAAATTAAAGGGTGGAAACAATTGGATTTCTTCACAATGTTTTCATATGTTTATGTTTGTGCCACTAATTCTCTAAAATGTGACTTTTTCTCAAACTATTCCAATTTTTTATGATATTCCATGTTCCAAATATATTTTTATTTCTATTGTATTTATTTCATATTCGTTATATGTTTATAAAATATGTATTTTATGACGTTAATTTGGTCTTACATTCCTATATTATGATCCGTGAGGATCAATAAATTATTTCACTTATGATATCATGATATTTTGTCTAATTTTACTCCCTTACTCATTTTTCCCTCATATTTAAGATCTAACAGTTAAGATTATTTGATATGTTTCCCTTGTTGATCATTGTATCTCATACATTATTATGTTTTCATTCCCTTGGTTATGAAGATTCTTATGTCACATGATATTTCATGACAAAAAGGCAGTGAGTATTTTTGAGTTTATCCTTGATAAAGATGGAGTTGTGAGGTTTGAAACCTGGATATGTGTCCCATAAAAACCAGTACTGAAGAGGGAACCTTTTAATGATACTTGTAGATCATAGTTCTGTATTCATACAGGACACACCAAGATGTATAGAGATCTAAAACAAAACTTATAGTGGGATAACATGAAGAGTAAAATAGTGGAATTCTCATCGTGATTCATGGTATTCTAGAAATTTAAGGATTAACAAAAATATATATAAGGGTTTGTTGCAACCATTACCATACTAGTATGGAAATGGGAAAACATTCCTATAGATTTTCTTGTTAGACTCCCAAAATCTTCTAATGTCCATAATGTAATTTGGGTTGTAGTCCATTACCTTACAAATTTCTAGATATTTTATCACCAAAAATTAATATTTATTTCTTTGATAACTCTATAATATATAAATGAGAGAAGTGGTAGTGTTTCATGGGGTTCAATTTAACATTGTATATGATTGAGATTCATGGTTTAACTCAATATTATAGATAAGTATTCAGAAATAATTGTATAAAGAGTTTAGTTTTATCACTTTTTATTACCCTTGGACAGATGGTTTGTCTAACAGGACCATCCAAACTCTAGAGTATATACTAATATCTTTTTTATGGAATTCCAAGGATATTTGGATAAACACATTCCCTTTGTATAGTTCTCATATAAAATTTGTTTCCATTCAATCATTCAGATAACACCATATTATTCTCTATTTGGGAATATATATATATACAAGACACTAACAAGATAGGATGAATTTTGAGAGAGGAAAATGATAGCCCTTGAGCTTTTCCTAGAAAAAAAGAGAACGTATAAACTATTCCATGGCATATGAAAGATGCAAAAAGTTGAACAAATTTCTATGCAGATAATCATCACTAAGATATAAAGTAAGAATTTATAGAGAAGTTATTCCTCTAGATATGTTCATGGAGTAGGTTATGATATTTGAAAATAAAGGAATATTCATCCCTATGTGTATCGGTCCCTTTGAGAAACTTGATCATGCTGGGGTAGTAGCTTATTGCTTAGAATTTCTTCCTGACCTCTCCCAAGTATATGATTTATTCTATGTATCACTTTTGAGGAAGTTTATACCAAACCCATCACATGTACTGAATTTAGAATCAATGTAATTAGAACATGATCTGAGGAACAACTAGTGGAAATTTTGGATTAAAGATATAAGGTGAAGTAGAACAAGACAACTCTTCTAGTCTAAGTTCTATAGAGGAATCACAGGTTTGATGAAGCTAAATGGTAATGTAAGGATGCGATGATAAAAAAATAAACCTATCTTGTTTTTATCTATGTAATAAAATTTTTAGCATTAAATTATTTTAATTGGGGTGTATTGAAACAACATAAAATTATAGACTTTGTAAAATTGAGGTCATGTTTGATAACTTGTGTTACAGGCTACACTAAATGAAAAAAACACAACATGTTAAGATAAAATTCTTAATAAATCTATAATAAATACTAATATGGTAAACCATTAAATATTTATAAGGTAAAAATTTAATATGAGTTAATATTGAACATTGTTATTTTCAATAAAATTCATTTTATTTTTATTATGTATTTTATTTTAAAAAAACTAAATTTATAATTTTTAGAATTTAAATTTTATAAAATTAGTTTTATTTTTTAATTTCTTATGTCAAAATTTATTTAGTATAATTTTTTTTAAAGGCTGAATTTCAATCAAAAAATATAGTTTTTACAAAAATTATACTTTTATAATTTTATCATTATATAATCTTATCCAAGAAGATGAAAACCCTATTAAGTAATAAAATATGTATTTGAAGAAAATGATTATTCATTTTAAAAAATATTTTAAACTTATAATCCCATGTCCAATATTTTAAAAACTAAATTAAAATGTTACTTTAATAAAGAAACATGTTTTCAGTATTTTCCTCTAATTAAGTGTTTATGTAACGTCCCGGTTCTGGGTGCCACTCAACTGGTGCCCCGAACCCAGTTCACCACATGACCTCAAGAGCATTTCCCCAAACACCAGAGGCTGCTGACTACCAGTGAGGGCCCATGTCTAATAGTGGGAAAATTATGCCCTCATTTGTCAATGTGTAGCGCAGCAGAATGAAATAAAACATACAACAACAGCAGAAGTATTAACAACATATATAACTGAAATGGATAACTGATAAAAAGGGAACCAGCAGTCATATATATATATTGATGCAGCCTGTCACTATTCTAAAAAATATCCAGAACATGTTGCCCAATCAATACAATACAACTGAAGTACAAGTACAGAAAAGAAAAATATAATATCCCGTGCCATCGCAAGTCAATTCTCGGTCCCGTGCTCTCCTAAACCCCAGTAGCAATCAAGTACCTGTATAGGGACTTTTTCCCCTATAAACACCTATAGAAACATAATCTGTTTGGGATGAAAGGCATGACCCAAACAGGGTGTGAGAAATATATCTCAGTAGGCACCCACCAAAGGCCCGTGCCCATCTGGGTGTAAAAATACAACAACAGTGTGCAGTAGTGAATGCAATAAACTAAGTTGTACTCAAAATTACCTAACATAACAATTATATTTCCATTTAATTATTAATTTAATCCATTTAATATAATAAAACACCACTGTTCATTTCTAAGTAAACAGTCTGTGTCCTCAGACACGCAAACCCTTACCCACAGGTAATCAAAAACGTAACCCACAGGTAATTGCCCACAGGCATAACTGATTTTTCCCTCAGTCATATATAGTGTCGCCCTTAGGCATAGATTTTATTTCCCACAGGCACAGAATAAGTTTCCCTCAGGCTAAGATAACAACTTCCCTCGGGCTAAGCAAAACAACGCTCGCGGGCTAAGTAAAACACTGCCCTCAGGCACAAGTAACCAGGCCATGCCCAATATGTAAATAAACATTCACATTCAATTCCTCTCAAGGAAAAAGTAATGCATAATATAAACATGACATACCATCGGGTATCCCGGCCAAACTGCTAAACAGAGGAACGCACCCCCGGGGGTGGTCCTGGATCCAAGCAATGATCCCAAACAACAGTTTTAAAACTTTATTTAATCACCTATACAATCCTAGGTATTAAAAATAACCACGACCTTAGCCACACGACACCCCATATATGGGTTCATAGCTCAAAACACACAAAAACGCATGACAGTTGGAAATAAACACCAAGCCACCGACCTTAAACACCAACGAACGATATACGCGAACGACACCTTCTAAAACGTCCAAGAACGCCGTATATCTGAGGTAAAATAATTCTTTCTTAAATGTAGATAATTCCCATTAGGGGAAGAATTGGTGAGAACAATTAAATGAGAGTGGAGGGCTTACCCGTGCGGTTCCAACGCGATCGTCCGAGGCGGAAACGGATTCCCGACGTGCGCTCAGCGGATATCCAAAGCTCCGGCCTTCCTCTCCTGAGCCCTCTTCCCGTTCTAATCCTTCACTGTGAATAGGGGAGGCTACTATCCATTTTAAGAAAAAAACAAAGTACACAGCTTGTATTTCCAAGTACATGGTGTGTACTTCCCATTTTTTAATTGTTCCTCTGCCTGCTTCCCACCAGCGTGGCACTGTTCACCTACCGACATGGCTACACGGCATGTCTTCATGAATACATGGCGTGTTCTATCGTACAGCTAGCCACCACCTTACTAAATGCCTACTGACTGACTACACAACATGTAAAGGACCCATATACGGCATGTAGTCGGTTTCTACACCCTTCATCGCCGACATGGCCACATGGCTCGTGTACTCATCCCACACATCCAAAAGTACACGGCGTGTGGAAAATTACACGGCATGTACTTTCCAAAATTTTGGATTTTTCCCCATTTTCCTTATTTTTTGAAAAACACTTAAGGAAAAGAGAAAATAAGGAACCCATACCTCAAAACTAAGAACAGGGTTCTTATAGTTTAGATGGTGAAATTTGGTTTTGGGTTGCATTAAAATACTTCTTCATTTTATTTTTTTATATTGAATAAATTTATGTTATTAAAATCATTATCCAATATAATTTTACCTTATATATAAATTTAAATATTTAAATCATCAAAACATTATTTTTCTAAAAAAATGTTTTTATGTGATTAAGTCATTTTATTTTAAAATTAACATTTCACAACTTTAGAAACATTATATTTTAAAATTATTTTCAAATTTCAAATAATAAGGTTCAAATTTTAAAAGAGTTTATGGTCTTAATTTATTTATTAATGTTAATTACTATGGTTAAAAATTAACTACTATGATAAAAGTTAATTTCTATTAAATGTTAAAAGTAAAATAGAAATACCTTTAAATCACTCTTAACTTGCCTCAAAAT
The DNA here is from genome assembly GCA_963277665.1 of Viscum album. NCBI lineage: Eukaryota > Viridiplantae > Streptophyta > Magnoliopsida > Santalales > Viscaceae > Viscum > Viscum album. Next base: position 497,061,903 of record OY728153.1, read on the forward strand.
TAAGGGATGAGATTATTTTCAAACTTATCTTTTCCAAAACCCCCTATATGTTCAATATTAAGCTATTGACCCTTTAATAGTGTCATGGAATTATTAAAAAATGATGTATGTTTCCAAAAGTGACCTTTTCCTCTGTTATAAAATGATACAACATCCACTCTTAAAAAGTTACACTTTACCTTAGAATTCCTTCATGAAACTCTTTATTTTTTATTCTAATAGAACCCACCCATATAATATTTTGGTCACATTAAGTTTTCTTAAAGCCTTACTTTGAAGGAGTTTCCCTAATGGAAACTCAAGCTTGCAACATGAGCATTACCTTCTATTAGTCTTTTATTTTATTTAAATCCTTCCTAAAATATTATCTAACCATGTTTATATAATTATTTCAGTATTATTATTATACTTGAAATTCGTTATATTAGTTATAAAACAAATATTTTATTCAATCCATCCACTAAAAAAATAAAATAACATTGATCGTGCATATGTGAAGACTAATACCTCTACGATGCAATGGCATTTATTTTCCATAAATAACTATAAAGTATGGTATAAAGTATGGATTTGATGAATAAATATATTTTTTTTGCAACAAAAAAATATTATTATATGATCATTTTTTATATGCCATCATTTCATCCATTCATTGAGAAATGGGGTCGTTAATCATGTGTACATGTGGACTACTGCATCCATGAACAATGAATTTTATTTTTCGTAACCACCAATATTTTATGGTTCTAATAATTATTTTAAATAAGATAAATAATACTTATGAAAATTTCAAGATTCTATAAAAGTAATATTTATATTATATTATAATGTTCTCTTACCCATTCAATCATGATGTGGTAATGTTTATGTCATGGATCATTAAATAATGTTATATTATAGTAAAATAATTCAATGATAATGTATTCAAGATTAAAAAATTATTCTGGATACATAAAATCAGTATCTAATGATGTTATTAATATTTCAGTGTTTATTCATTAAACTCACCAAAATGAGCTTTTCTTTATTTCCAACGTCACAAAACATTACCAAAACACTTAAGAAATGGAATTATAAATTTATAAATTATTTTAAACATATATTATATTACCAAGTATGTTCTATTAATGATGAACTTTGGGATAAGAAATAATAACAACACCACCATTAAAAAAACTTATTCAAAACAATCAATACTGACATTGAATTTTGAAAATAGAAAATAGATAAATAATATGCATGTATTTAATATTTATAAAGGATTTTAATAAAAGGTTGTGGAAATTAATATTGTTTTAAAATAGGTTTTTTAGATATTTATTTTTTTGATACAGTTGTTTAGAGTACATTCGACTAAGCGAGAGTAAAGGTAAGGTGTTTTCATGTCTCAAATCCTTCTCTTGAGTCATAATTACTTCTCTATGTATAAAACCTTTTAAATTATGATCATATATAATCTATGATAATGTTATATTTCATTCCCACTATCTTTTCTTGGAAAAAAATTCACACAAAATTATTCTTCCATTACGAATCTATTGTTTTGTGGGAATGATATTTTATTAAGAATAATTCCCACTTCCATTAAAATATTTTTCCTCCATATCTACATTTTTGAATCCCACCAATGTTCTCATTTACCTAGTGTAAAATAGAATTATTTTTATCTAAAATGATCATTATATTCTATTTTATTTAAAACCTGAGTTTTTGATATCATTTTAATGATGTGGGTTTTCCAATAAAGGTATTTTAAAACATTTTAATGGGTTTTCCTTTCAATGATCATATATTATTACCTTATACGTCAAAATTTAAAATAATATTTATTTCTTTTCAAGGTCACATTATTGTAATTTTTTTCAAATAAAATTTTCAAGTTGTTTTCTCTTCATTTTAGAAAAATGTTTTTTGGAATGTGACTCAAAAATTACATCTTTTTATGATGATATTAAGAAATATTTTTTTTCAGAAATATATATTTTGTGATTTCTATATCATTTTAAAATGATCTTTCTCCAATAAAGTGATGGTTCAGAAGTCACATTATATATTCTATTTTGGAGTGATAATGTTTCTTGTATCAAATGATCATGTTTTTTATGTGATACTATTTATAAAAGTTATGAAACTTGTTTTTCTTCCCATCTGTTATTTATGATAAGTTGAATGATTTGATTTAAGTGGCACACATATATATGGATGATGATGGGTGGGGTCAAATTTTTCCCTAAAATGCTTTACTTATGGTTTTATATCTCATGATATTGTTATTTGTGTACATACTTGGATTTTTTCATAAAACAAAAAGAGGACATACTTGGATTTGTTTAAACAATTAAAGGGTGGAAATACTTATATTTTTATGTAATGTTTTCCTATTCTTATTTTTATGTCACTACTTATCTTAAATGTTACTTAATGTGCCAAATTTTTATGATATTCTATGTTCTAAATATTTTTTACTTTCTTATGTATTGATTTCAGGTTCACTCTACATTTCTAAGCCTTGTTTTTTATAGCATTTATTTTCTTTTATATTCCTATGTTGTGATACTTAATAATCAAAAAAGGTTTTTTCTCACTTATGATCTCATAATCTTTTTATATGATATTAATCCATTACTCACATTTTCCTTCATATTTAATATCTATGCATTATGGCTAGTTGACATATTTCCCTTACTAAGAATTCATGATAACCCCTTATTATATTTCCCTTCCATAGGTTTTTAATATAATTATTTCATGTGATGTGTATAGAATATAGTATATTGGATAATGGTTAAGGATAATTGTTCACATGTGTTTTAAAATAAGATGTTTATGCAGCTAGTATCCAAAACACTAAACCTTTCATTCCTTGGTTTCTGCAATTGTGTTTGTAATTTATTAGTTAAACCATGAAATCAAAGTATTATTTATGTATGATTATATTTTGTATCAATATGAATAACCTATATATAATGTATTGGTTAATACTAGTAGGAAATAAAAGGGCAGTTTTCTCCCCTTCCTAGGGTTTCCTCCACCTAGAGTTAGAGAACCATCTTCTGCCTCCTTTTCCTTCTTATCTTCTTTTCATTTATCTTTATTATTCTTTGTCATGTCTTTTGGTTTCTCCTCGAGTCTCCATTTTAGATGGGATTATCTTATTTTATGACCTAGGTTCTTGGCATGCTTCTTCGAGGGTGAGATGTTCCTTCTCCTGGACTCCTACTCTCTCTTCCCTCGGTTCTCCTCCCAGGGTTTCTTCTTTCCATTCATCCCTTATCTAGGCTCATGAATCATATTTTTGTCCCTTTGATCATGAACCACAGCTACTCTACCAAACAGATCTATCATCTCAGACCCCATTTTTGGTAATGTTTGAAGTTCTTTCACAGTGGTTTGGGATATACTGGTGGTTCGTGGTCACGGCATGCTACTATGGCCCCTTCTCAGTTCTTTCTCCATTATTATGTTTTCTTTGGGATTTTGTTGGGCGGTTCTTTTTTTTCATCCTTTATGTTGATTACTACGACTATTGTTGGTATTTTTTCTCATGGTATTTGGCATTTCATTTTTTTGGGTTTGGTTGGCGTTAGCTAGTTTTGATTTTGGTTTGGTCTTCCTGCGTCATTTCCCTTGTTGTTGTGATGATCTTACTCTCAACTTTACCTTGGCTTCAAGGTCCTATTCTCCCGTCTGATTTGGTATGTTTCTATGATATAGAATAAATCTTTGGGAGTTGTTTTTGAGTGGCTGACGTCATTCTAGAGGAGCTCCAGCAGTGGTGGTGATTTCTCCCTTGTTGATGGTTTGAGGTCTTGGATGTTCTCAATGGCTAGAGGTAGTGGTTCTGATGGTTTTAGGGTTAGGGAAACAATGGTGGTTTGTGTTTTCAATCTCCGGTGAGAAGTTTCGTCGGTGGTGATGTCTGTTAGGGGTGATGGATGTAAAACTTGGGGAGCAGATTGAGGCATCTGTGGAGGATCCCATGATTGTGGCCCACAGATTTCATGGTGTGATGTTTGAGGAATGGTTTGATATGAATTTTTAATTCCATCCTATTGATGGATACGAGCGTAGATGATGTGTTGGTTGTCCTATGTATGGTGTTTTAATTTTCAAAATAGTTTTTGTTGGTGAGCAGTGATGGAGTTCTTTTTTTGTCTACGTGTTCTGAATTTTGTTCATATTCACACTAAGACTTAAAATAAGTTTTCAAAAAATAAAAAAAAATTGATGGGGGAACCCTTAGTGAATGGTTAGGAGGCACTGAGTGGTTTTGACTGATGATTGGTTTGATTTTATGAGAGATGAGATGGGATCCTGGGTTGCAGTGTTGTTCGATGTCAGTGATGGTGGAAAAACATATACTATATGTAATGGTGTGGTATACTGAGTGTTCATGGATGAGTTCAAAGTGAGGCTTTCTAGTTGTTTTATTTTTCATCTTTATTTATTCTTGCTTGATGATTTCGTGATGGTCGGATGGCCAGATAATATGTTTTACTTGATAAATTTCTTACTACGGGGTGTAGTTGATGTAATAAGTGCATATTTAAAGTGGTAGAATAGGCTGATTCCTAAAGTATCTTGATCATTAATTAATGATGAATAAACTCACAAATGAACTGGGTTGGTTCTTGGTGTTTACGAATGATGATGTCATACTTGAGGTTATAAGTAAATAATTATTAGTTCCATCGACACTTGGATTAATAGATTAAGATATTAATCTTGTAAATGAATATATTAATAATTAATCAATGTATAATTAATTTATTAATAATTAAATTGATGATTATATTTCCTTTTAAAATCTATACCTTAGCCATGGAAGTTGATGATCTAGTGCTATGATAGTAGTAGATGGGTCAAAGGATTGATAGTTTATATTAATATGATTTGTGCATGATATTATTATATATTTTTCTACTTTCATATGATACCTCATCCACATCGGTATGAAACTGATGCCCAAATGTTTTGTGGTGTTTCATCTAACATCTATGATGGTAAGGGGATATGTGGGTAACTTCTCCCCCTCCCCCACTCTCTCTTTATAAATAGATATGAGTAGGTGTATCTCAATATATAATGGATTATGCTATAGGGTGTGTTCGTACCTAGGTTTTAGTAGCTCTCGGTTTTAATATACTTTTATGTGTGGGATGTAATGGCTTCAGGTATAACACATACTTGTATCCAGACATTATGGTTTCTACTTCCCATGGGTGTACTTTCATGGGATATTTTGGATTTAGGTATAATGTATTTAAATAGGATATAGTGGATTTAAAACATACACTCAGTCACAGATTAAATGGTAATGATGATGAGATGGATATGTGGACTCATTCTTGCACTAGATATTGGTCCCTACCCGATACTAAAATAGGTAGTTCTGAGTCCTGACTCATGACAAGGATGACTCACTTATAGAAGGTATGAGAACAAGATGTGTAGAATTGTGGTGTGAGACTGAAAACTAGTGGATTAGTGGAATCAGTGTACCTTCATTTTTTGATATATTCTTTTGATATAGAATGTTTTAATTATATTTGTTATTTGGTGAGTGATCCATAATTAGGACAAGAAACTAGTATTTCTTATCTTGGTGATGAGTTAGTTTCATTTATTTATTCATTGGTCTTTAGTATGCTTCCTTCAAATTTTTCATGAAAGGTTTCAGGGGTGATCCCACTGTGTATAAGTGTTTTTCTCACCCTATATTTATATAAACTTCTTTTTAAAGTCAGTAAAAATAGTTTGGTGATTGGGTAGTACATTACTATATTAGAGGAGTTGTTGAATAGAATTCAAGAGTTTTTGGAGTTTGTTTTCACTGACTAGTTTTATTTTTTATACTTTATAGTTTCTTTTTAGTTATGTATGAAATTACATGTATTGGGATTGCTTATTTTCTTTATGCATAGTGTTGTTTGGTGGTTCTTCTAATCTTATCTCCTTTTCCTTAAAATTATAGAGAGCGTAATTCCTCCCATGTGTGTGATATATATACCCAAAGTGTTATTCCCCAACCCATGGTCTACTAGAGGTAGGATTTGGGCATCATTATATCTATTTATTCATTTCCAACCCTAGAGGGGTACCATTAGAGGAAGGGGTCATGAAATAATGGTATAAAAGGTGATTGTTGAGAGATATGATGGAGTTTAGAGTTACAAATCGGTGAGCATGCATGGTTTGGTAGTGAAACATCATTAGATAAGATTATTGTGTGTTATAAACAAGGGAGACTGGCAAGGATTTGAGATTTTATGGCCACATGTGATTCGATGCAAGGACCTTCCAGATTACTAGACATGCTAACTTATTGGATAAATCTTAGAGACCTTGGAGAGGATCATGTGCCATGACAGGCTGCACATGTGTTTGAATTTTGGTAGATAATGGGAAATAGGTTTAAGTTAAATAATTAACCTTAAAAAAATTATTCCATGGGTTTAGGATTCACTATTGTTTTTTATTTTATCGATATATCACTAGGTTGACACCCCCATCAGGTTCCAACAGAAGACATTTAGCATGATATTTTAGTATATCACTGTAGAATGGAGGTAAAAATAATAAAACTTGGAGGATGGCTCTCAAAGATATTTAGTGTCAGGGTCTGCATAAGTATAAAGAATCTTTTTTAGATCAGGAGATAGAGGATTATCTAGAGGAAGTGGAGATAGCCTTCATTTTGATCCATTCTCAAAAAGTAAACTATGTTTCTTTATCAATGACAATATATTGTGGTTCATCTTAACAATGGTGGATTTTTTTCCTCTAGGATCGTGATGAGTTCACTATCTCATGGGATAAATCTATGGATATGTTCCATACTGAGTTTCTATCTTTAACCGCTGAGGTGGTTTGTCAGTAGGATATCCTTACCACTAATTGGGTAGTTCCATTGTTCAAGATTTCATAATCCACTATAAAAATCTAACATTATGATTCAGACTATCTTACATATGAAAATTCTAGATCAAGGAATTTTGATGAGGCTTTGTGCCCAATGATCTAACATCAGGTCACCCTATTTTTGTTAAATTCAAATCTCAAGGTATTAGTGAATCCATAGGCCATGAAGAGGACATTGAATGGGACTGGATCTTATGATATTTAATAGTTTCCTAGTTAGAATAATATTTTTTTGTCATTATGGAGAAGGTTTTATCTTTTTTCAACTCATTTCATATGGGTAAGAAATTCTCAAACCTCTATTGGCATTGTAGAATAGTTTTTTCTCATTTAAAGGTCTTGGTAATCAGAAAGAAGAGATTTTGACCTTCCTAAATAGTCAATGTATGGTTGGTGGTCCATTTCAAGCCCATACTATACAACATTACTAGTTAAGGCATTATCAAGAAGGCATCCTAGCTTATGATATGTGAAGAAGGGATAAGATATGAAAGTTATGGCCTAAATATATCCATTTTACTCTATGATAGATGGCAGTGAGTTGTTGTAGAGGTGGTATCCATCAGGGATAGAGATGGAAAGGAGTATGATGTTCTTAGATGTAATATTTGGTGTTACCAATTCCTGATGATCCATATGTTTTATGAGCCATTGCCTCCATTTTTTCTACTTATTTTTATGCCTTGTTTGATTTAGGATATATGCACTTCTTTGTTTCATTGGCTCTAGTATATGCTTTAGGAATTGAGGTGAAGAGGCTTTTAGCACCCTTGGCATTTATTATGCCAATTATTTGTCAAGATATCTTGTATGATGTGTGTAGATACTTTGAATTAGTGTCATAATAACACCACTCTTGGGGATATATCCAATGTTTACACAACCATACGATATCATCAATGTCATAGATTATCTATATTTTGTGTAGTCTATTGTAACTCCCCGACCCTAGATACCCAGAGTTGGTGCATTATTACATAACATTGGCATGATCACAAGAAAGATCAAGTCTCGAAAGTCCGATTAGTTTAGTAGCCTTGGAAACACTAGATATACTCATATTTCTTACATTACATCATAAGGTAAAAAAACTACAACAATATCTTGTCTTCATATCCCCTCACACTATCCCTGCAGGTCATTCATAAATTACTTCTTCACATCCTGGGAAAAATAAAACATTGAAAGGGGTGAGCTCAGATTCTCAGTAATGATAACAATATAGAAGAATCTTTCATAGATAAGCATAAACACTTAAGGCAATGTATGACTAAAACAAAAGCCTTCTAAACTTGAACTTCAGAATATTATGGAAATGATAAAATGAAATAATGCCATTTACTTACTCACATGGATATTCTACTAGTTGAATAATCTCATGCAATATCAATAACCACTTTCATAATGATGGAATGCATAATGCCAGACTATCATAACCACATAGCCAAGGCCTCGTGCCAAGACTACAAATAAGATTTTGCCAAGGCCTTGTGCCAAGACACAAGTTTGTCTCATTAGACCTACCGATGCATCGAGGAGCTATAGCAGGCTCTACCCATCACTTATTATGTCCAATGCATTCCTCATATGAACATGTTTAAACATAACATAAACATTCGTATTAAAACTAGCATACAAAATGTCAATACTTTAACCACAAACCATGAATGGTATAAAAATAGCACATCCACAATCAAACATAACTCATTCTATAAAATATGTAAGATTGTATTGTATCATATTAATCTCAATCTATAATAATGAATGATATTAACATAGATGAGAATAATCATCAAAACTATTTGACATAAATATCCCCCTTTTTCTTGAAATCATTTAAAATTCATACTATTTGTCAAGAGGCCATTTAAAAATAGATTTTTGAATAAAAGGGTCCCATACCACTTTGAAACATTTAAAAGGAGTTTTAATTTTAAAACTTTAATGTCCATATAAATAAATCGATAAAACCATTTTTAAAACATGGACATTAATGAGAAAGATTTAGAAGAATAAGTCTTTAAAACATTTAAAAATGGTATTTTAGTTAGAGTTTCTAACCAAAAGAGAGACACTTGAATACAAATAATTTAGGTAATAAAAACTTTGTAATATCATGAGAATAAAGGTATTCATGATATACTATGTCAAAGTACATTATATACACCACATAAAAGTGATTTGGTGTATAACAACAAAGAAGTCTCAATGGAATGTAAATAGAGATGAAATCTCTCATAAAGCCCATATCCTTAGGTTAATGATAAATCAACGACATAATTATGTGTGACAAATATAAATACACTAAATATGATTGGATATTCAGTATAAAACAAATCAAAGTACATTCAAACATATTCTTGTAGAAACAACACCAATGAATTGGATGTTTATCTCAACAAATCGAGATTGAGTAAAAATTACTCTTATCAAATTCATACCGATGACTTGAGAATTTATCAATGGAGTGATTGTGTGTATAAAAAGTAGATCCACACAAAGGTGAGTGTAAATTATGACTTAATTAAATGAATAGTGATTCCACACATAATCTTGGACTAAAATAATCAATGAAGTATGTGTAAAGCCGAATGAGTGTAAATTGAAATTCCAAATTCCCTTATTGATTTGGTAACCTAAAAAACATACACCCATGAAAGAAGGATCATACAATGATGATGTAAATATACATTAATTAAAGTATATTACATGATTAATACAAACATGGCCAGTACACACACCATATGTAATAAATTAGTGGTGAACAATGGAAATCTCACGGAATTAAAAGTGAGATAAGAAACCCCTTACATTGTACTTTTTCCTTAGTCGAAGGTAGGTTAATCGCCTGAATAATGGTGAAATAATTGTAATTGAATTATACAAGAATCATTTACATTAATATGATATCACATATGATCTTTTAACATTGATTTGTTAATAATATCTTAGTATTATCGTCATTTCGGGTGTTAACTTACTCGTTTTCCTTTATATTATTTGTTATGTAAGCCATGTTTGTTATGGATAGGTTGTATCATATTAATATCCAGAATTATATCAAGTCCTTAAACACTATTTTTAAATCGTCAAATGATAATTATACTTGAATGGATATGATGGAGAATGAATCTCATCGTTTTCATGGAGACGATAGTCCGTACGTACGCACGAGCGACAATATCATTCTTTTGATGTTAAAATAATATATAATTGGATGGTATATCATATATAAATAATAATTATCATGTTATATTTATTATTTACATGAATTAAACATCATTATTATACCCATCCAAATAATAATTTATTGAATGACAATTACACCACGACGTGGAGACGGTAAGCCATACGTACGCACATATGGTGACATGTCATTAAAAGGATGGATAGAATACTGAATATGATTGTACCATATTTATAATAATATTACAGTATATAGGAGATACTAGATTCATTAATTTAGAATGGGAATAACAAATAAAGAAGAAGTTGAAGAAGAAAAGAACTGGAAAGAGGGTGGTGAAAACATTACCTCTTCTTCGGGTTCTTCCTTTTGATTTGATCAAAAAGGCTCCATAGGTTGGCTTTCTGATCAAAATAATGCCTCTAGGTTGTAGTGAGGGAAGTTGAGAGAGTATTTGGGTAGGGTTTGCCGATCCAAAAGTCTTTGAATGTGTGAATTAGTGAGAAGGGGGAGTGCCCTTTTATAAGAGGGGTGAGGGGCACATTTGGAAAAGCTAAACATATTATTTTATAATAAATTCATATTCGATTTCTAATGGCTCCAAAGTGGATTATTTAAAAGTTAAGGTGAGGATGGGTCGAAAACCACTCAAAAAATAGAATTTAGACAGGTTTGGGTCATTATATTAACCTTATCTTTAAGTATTAACTCTTAGTTAATTAGTTTCACTTTTACAATGTCTCTTTGTATTTTTATATTATATGGTTAATAAACATACTATATACATCGAAGAGACCCCCAAGTGGTCCATTAATGATACACATATCATGATATAAGTCTCTTGGCCGAACCTTAGATTTTTAGGAATTTCATATCAATTAATAATATAATATTTGTTTTAAAAACTCTTTTATGTCAATTTTGACACGATTCAATAATTGATTTTTGATAAAAATCATAACAGAATTATTACTTCGAAAAAAGTTAATTACGTCAATACTACCATGTCATATTAACCTATAAAATTAGTTTAATTCATAAAAAGTCTCAAATTATATTTATTTGGGTATTTATAATATCAATTATTTTAATTTTTTCACTATTATGGTAATTACTACATCATCATTGTGTCATAAATAAACTAAATTATTTAATGTATAAAAATTATAAATAAAATATCCTTATGTAGGAAATAATTTTATATTTCTAATTAATATTTACAATAGAATTTATCTTATGTATAACCCTATATTAAAAATGTTTTAGTAAATAAACTTTCATTTTAACTCTTTTAACTCTTCTTTGAATTAAATAATAATAAATATCCTAATCTAATCCAAGTGGACCTAAATGACAATATTTTATTACTAAGGTTGTTTTTGGTCGAGATACTCTTGTCCAATAGAATTAGGACATGTGTTAGGGTATTATTAATATCATTTTTACCTCTAATTACCCTATTTACTTTTAACCATGGTAAATAAAAGTAAAAAGTTACTATTCACCAAAAATTATTTTCATCTCATTGAACCACATTTTACTCCTTGATATTAACCATGTCTCTCGGATTTTCTATATTCCACTCACAGAAGTGGTAAAATTAAGTTTTATGAAAAATTCAGTTTTTTAACTTCCACTTAGTGGTTTCACTATTCATCAAAAAATGAAAGTTTCCAGAAAAATACCAAAAATTAGGCCTAAGATATATTTTATATTATGAATTAAAAAATGATGTCTATTTTACCAAATTCAAAACATATCAGTTGCATTAATTAATTTAAAAATTAATTATCATCATCAAAACAAATAGCGTGTTTTTAAGAGATAATAACTATCAAAAGATTGACACTTGTTTATGTCTGGTTTAAATGTGAAATTACATCCAATGACCAACATTGTATTAAATGGTAAAAATATATTCTAAATATACTTTAAAACCACTAAAATTAATAATTTATCACTATTAATTATTTTGATTAAAAAAGTTGTTTTTAATTAAAATTTAGTAATTTTCACTATTCATCAAAATATGAAAGTTATCCGAAAAGTACCAAAATTTCACCCTAAGCTAATTTAAATATTACGAATCCAAAAATGAAGTCCATTTAGAAGGATAAAATTTATAAAATTTCAAAAAGTAGGTATTATAATTCATAACGGCTAGTTTGATTGGTTGTGGTGTGTTAGAACTCGATGTTGCGTACAACACACGCTATTGCATTATTCAAAGAGAAGCATACTGTAGAAGCTTGGGGTGTTACATTCTCCCCTCCTTCAAATAATTTTTTCCTCGAAATTTTTTAAAATTGGGCTTGGGAATATAATGCAAAGTCCCACATCGAAAATAGAGTCAATAAAACTATCACTTTAATAGAAAGGAAGAGAGGTATAAATGTCACCCAAAATAACCCATAATAGGATTCCATGTAGGAAAACATGGATATGGACGATAAACTAAGTGTTAAGTTCTGATGGAGAGGGATAAAAAACATGATCAGGAGAAAGTTAACAATAAGAAAATCACAAACTTTTGTTGGGACAAACGGTCATTAGTCTCCCAGTAGGAAAAGTAAACGGACAATTTTTTTTTGTTTTAAGTTACGTTACATAAGGACGGGGAATTAATTTATGAGATTGACTAAGAACATAAAGAGATATAATTAATTTTTTTTCTAAAGTTTCATTCTTTAATAAATTCCTACTACTAACTCATTTTTAAACGATGAGTATTCAAGAAGACTTGGTCACACTGGAAGAGATAGAATAAACTGTTTATAGAATCACATGATCCACGAAGGATAAACTATATATTTACCTCATCTTTAGAGATTAATCAAAACCAAAATGGTTAGTATAATATCTGATGATCCCCCAAATGGATATTCCATTAGAAAAAAAACACTAACCTTAATTTCTAAAATTAAACCATCAATACCACAAAGTTTAATAAATACCATTCAATAATCAATTGTCCTTAAAATCCTTCTATATAATCCAAAATAATATTGAAACTCAAAAATTATAAGAAAGTAGTCTTACATGTTAAATTGTATCTCCAAATACATTAATTACTCTTAAAGTCACATACTTAAAAGTAATTATCCTAGTCATTTCCATAAACAACCCAAATCACTATAAATCCACAATAAAAACATAGATAAAAATCCACCATTACTCCTCAAATGAAATCCCATACTATTCTATTTTCCATACAACAAAGTGAACAACTTCCAAAATAACATTTATCACTTAATTACCAAATCATTTTCCTATAATAAGGGTATTAATTTGATAATACATAAGATCCCAAATCAAATTATTAATGATCAATAAAATCATTTAACTTAAAATAATAGTCACACTAACCAGGGACTTCACGTAGTCCAGTGGTAGGCGATAAATCCCAATCGCACTTTGGTTGTGGGTTTGATTCTCATAGCTTTATCCGACGCGACGGGTTGTCACACAGTCTGCGTGTTGTCCCTTTTTAAAAACAATATTTGATAACATTACCAAAATGATATAAATTCATCAAAATAAACATAACAGAATTTAACCACAAATCTTATCTCATACCTTGAATTTTCATCCCAAATTATAATAACTTATAATTGCCTCAAACCCAACAATCATATAAAACCAAATGGTTATTTATAACTATATCCACAAGAGAAAAGATAATTCTTCCTCAAATATCATTCTCACATGGAAAACTGCAGGGTTAAAAATTCAAGAGAAAATTATTCCAAAGTAAACCCATCAACAAGGAGCACTAATACTTTTTAAACATTTCTCCAACCATTTATTTCCACATAGCTTGTTATTTGACCAAGAAAATATCCTATATAATATGACATTCACTCGGGTAACGGCCAGGTCCCCTACATTTACGGCAAATGACTGTAAATGGACTCTTGGGACCATTTTTATCTTCTTCCATAGTACTCTTCATTTTTCTTCGGCAATTCTTCACTTTATGCCCTTCCTTCCCACACGTAAAGCATTTCTTTGTCCCATTGAGACACTTTCCTAGGTGTCTCCTTCCATATTTCCTGCATGATAGAAATTTATGATTCCTTTCTCCATGGTCTCCACTCCTGGAGCTCTTATCATTCATCACCTTTATCTTCTTTTTTGAGTCCGGGAATTGGTTAATATATATATTGTTGATCATATTTTTGGAAAATTGATTTGGCATAAAGACGATATCTTTTACGCCTATCAACATTCAATTTTGTTTCTCATTGCCACCATCTTTCCCACCTTGTACATCATTCTCAAAGTCACTATGACTTCCTTGGAATCCAGTCATTGACTAAAACCAGAAAGCATTGCGTGAGTAACAGTAGTCAAAAAAATCATTTAGAGATTAACATGTCACCATATTCTCAATTTGAAACACATTAGGATTAACCAAGGTCATTTACTCTCATCTTATATATATAATACTTCAAATCGGTTTGTAAAGAAAATGTAAATTATCCTAAGCATATCCCCCAGGAGTGTCGTAACCAAGAGTGCAGCAAGGCCCGTTGTCGTGCACCAGTTCCCGTTCGAGTCTAGATCAAAGTGGTGTTTTTGGGTTTTACCCCTAGGTACATCTGTTCCAGAGACACCTCTACCTGCTCGTATCCAGACAGGGATGTATTTCTTGGAAAACTCTTAAAATCTATACAATACCAAAATTCTAGGAAGTTCTTCTATACTAATCCTAAAAGTTCATCTTAGTTCTACGTTCTCTAATCAGAGTTTATCTAAATCTAGCTTCCAAGGTTTGTACTAAACTTCCTCTGATACCAACTGTAACGCCCCGACCCTAGATACCCATAGTCGGTGCATTATTACATAACATTGGCATGATCACAAGAAAGATCAAGTCTCGAAAGACCGATTATTTTAGTAGCCTTGGAAACACTTGATATATTCAAATGTCTTACATTACATCATAAGGTAAAAAAAACTACAACAATATTTTGTCTTCATATCCCCTTACATTATCCCTGCAGTTCATTCATAAATTACATCTTCACATCCTGGGAAAAATAAAACATTGAAAGGGGTGAGCTCAGATGCTCAGTAAGGATAACAATATAGCAGAAACTTTCATAGATAAGAATAAACACTTAAGGCAATGTATGACTAAAACAAAAGCCTTTTAAACTTGAACTTCAGAATATTATGGCAATGATAAAATGAAATAATCCCATTTACTTACTCGCATGGATATTCTACTAGTCGAATAATCACATGAAATATCAATAACCACTTTAATAATGATGGAATGCATAATGCCAGACTATCAGAACCACATAGCCAAGGCCTCGTGCCAAGACTAAAAATAAGATTTTGTCTAGGCCTTGTGTCAAGACACTAGTTTGTCTCATAAGACCTACCGATGCATCGAGGAGCTATAGCGGGCTCCACCCGTCACTTACTAAGTATAATGCATTCCTCATATGAACATGTTTAAACATAACATAAACATTCGTATTAAAACTAGCATACGAAATGTCAATACTTTAACTACAAACCATGAATGGTATAAAAATAGCACAACCACAGTCAAACATAGCTCATTCGATACAATATAGAATATTTTATTGTATCATATTAACCTCAATCGATAATAATGAATGATATTGACATAGATGAAAATAATCATCAAAACTATTTGAGAGAAATATCCCCCTTTTTCTTGAAATCATTTAAAAGTCACACTATTTGTCAAGAAGCCATTTAAAAATAGATTTTTGAATCAAAGTGTCCCATAACACTTTGAAACATTTAAAAGGAGTTTTAATTTTAAAACTTTAATGTCCATATAAATAAACCCTTAAAACCATTTTTAAAACATGGACATTAATGAGAAAGATTTAAAAGAATAAGTCTTTAAAACATTTAAAAATGGTATTTTAGTTAGAGTTTCTAACCAAAAGAGAGACACTTGAATACAAATAATTGAGGTAATCAAAACTTTGTAATATCATGAGAATAAATGGATTCATGATATACTATGTCAAAGTACATTATATACACCACATAAAAGTGATTTGGTGTATAACAACAAAGAAGTCTCAATGGAATGTAAACTGAGATGAAATCTCTCCTAAAGACCGTATCCTTAGGTTAAGGATAAATCAATGACATAATTATGTGTGACAAATATAAATAAACTAAATATGATTGGATATTCAGTGTAAAACAAATCAAAGTACATTCACACATATTCTTGTAGAAACAACACCAATGAATTGGATTTTTATCTCAACAAATCGAGATTGAGTAAACATTACTCTTACCAAATTCATACCGATGACTTGAGAATTTATCAATGGAGTTATTATGTGTATAAAAAGTATATCCACATAAAGGGGAGTGTAAATTATGACATAATAAAATGAATAGTTATTCCACACATAATCTTAGAGTAAAATAATCAATGAAGTATGCGTAAAGCCGAATGAGTGGAAATTGAAATTCCAAATTCCCTTATTGATTTGGTAACATACAAAACATAAACCCATGAAAGAAGGATCATACAATGATGATGTAACTATATATGAATTAAATTATATTACACGATGAATACAAACATGGGCAGTACACACACCATATGTAATAAATTAGTGGTGAACAATGGAAATCTCACAGAATTAAAAGTGAGATAAGAAACCCCTTATATTGTACTTTTTCCTTGGTCGACGGTAGGTTAATCTCCTGTATAATGGTGAAATAATTTTTATTTAATTATACAAGAATCATTTACATTAATATTATATCACATATGATCTTTTATCATTGATTTGTTAATAATATCTTAGTATTATTGTCATTTCGGGTGTTAACTTACTCGTTTTCCTTTATAATCTTTGTTACGTAAGCCATGCTTGTTATGGATAGGTAGTATCTTATTCATATAAAGAATTATATCAAGTCCTTAAACATTATTTTTAAATCATAAAATGATAATTATACTTGAATGGATACGATGGAGAATGAATCTCATCGTTTTCATGGAGACAGTAGTCCGTACGTACGCACGAGCGACAATATCATTCTTTTGATGTTAAAATAATATATAATTGGATGATATATCATATATAAAGAATAATTATCATGTTATATTTATTATTTACATGAATTTCACATCATTATTATACCCATCCAAATAATAATTTATTGAATGACAATTACACCACGACGTGGAGACGGTAAGCCGTACGTACGCACGTATGGTGACATGTCATTCAAAGGATGGATATAATAAGGAATATGGTTGTACCATATTTATAATAACATTACAGTATATAGGAGATACTAGATTCATTAATTTAGAATGGTAATAACAAAGAAATAAGAAGTTGAAGAAGAAAATAACTTGAAAGAGGGTGGTGAAAACATTACCTCTTCTTCGGGTTCTTCCTTTTGATTTGATCAAAAGGGCTCTTTAGGTTGTCTTTCTGATCAAACTAATGCCTCTAGGTTGTAGTGAGGGAAGTTGAGAGAATATTTGGGCAGGGTTTGGCCGAGCCAAAAGGCTTTGAATGTGTGACTTAGTGAGAAGGGGGAGTGCCCTTTTATAAGAGGGGTGAGGGGCACCTTTGGAAAAGCTAAAAATATTATTTTATAATAAATTCATATTCGGTTTCTAATGGCTCAAAAGTGGATTCTTTAAAGGTTAAGGTGTGGATGGGTCGAAAACCACTCAACCAATAGAATTTATACAGGTTTGAGAAATTATATTAATTTTATCTTTAAGTATTAACTCTTAGTTAATTAGTTTCACTTTTACAATGTCTCTTTGTATTTTTATATTATATGGTTAATAAACATACTATATACATCCAAGAGACCCCCAAGTGGTCCATTAATGATACACATATCATGATATAAGTCTCTTGGCCGAACCTTAGATTTTTAGGAATTTAATATCAATTAATAATATAATATTTGTTTTAAAAACTCTTTTTTGTCAATTTTGACACAATTCAATAATTGATTTTTGAAAAAAATCATAACAGAATGATTACTTAGAAAAAATTTCATTAAGTAAATCCTACCATGTCATATTAACCTCAAAAATTAGTTTAATTCATAAAAAGTCTCAAATTATATTTATTTCTGTATTTATAATATCAATTATTTTAATTTTTTCACTATTATGGTAATTACGGCATCATCATTGTGTCATTTATAAACTAAATTATTTAATGTATAAAAATTATAAATAAAATATAATTATGTAGGAAATCATTTTAGCTTTATAATTAATATTTAAAATCGAATTTATCTTATGTATAACCCTATATTAAAAATGTTTTAGTAAATAAACTTTCATTTTAACTCTTTTAACTCTTCTTTGAATTAAATAATCATAAATGTCCTAATCTAATTCAAGTGGACCTAAATGATAATATTTTATTCATAAGGTTGTTTTTTGTAGATATACACTTTTCCAATAGAATTAGGACATGTGTTAGGGTATTATTAATATCATTTTTACCCTTAATTATCCTATTTACTTTTAACCGTGGTAAATAAAGGTAAAAAGATACTATTCACCAAAAAATATTTTCATCTCATTGAACCACATTTTACTCATTGATATTAACCGTGTCTCTCAGATTTTCTAAATTCCACTCACAGAAGCGGTAAAATTAAGTTTTATGAAAAATTCAGTTTTTTAACTACCACTTAGTGGTTTCACTATTCATCAAAAAATGAAAGTTTCTAGAAAAATATCAAAAATTAGGCCTAAGCTATATTTTATATTATGAATTAAAAAATGATGTCTATTTTACCAAATTTAAAACATATCAGTTGCATTAATTAATTTAAAAATTAATTCCCGTCGTCAAAACAAATAGCGTGTTTTTAAGAGATAATAACTATCAAAAGATTGACACTTGTTTATGTCTAGTTTAAATGTGAAATTACATCCAATGACCAATATTGTATTAAATGGTAAAAATATATTCTAAATATACTTTAAAACCACTAAAATTAATAATTTATCACTATTAATTATTTCGATTAAAAAAGTTGTTTTTAATTAAAATCTAGTAATTTTCACTATTCATCAAAATATGAAAGTTATCTGAAAAGTACCAAAATTTCACCCTAAGCTAATTTCAATATTACGAATCCAAAAATGAAGTCCATTTCAAAGTATAGAATTTATAAAATTTCAAAAAGTAGGTATTACAATTCATAACGGCTAGTTTGATTGGTTGTGGTGTGTTAGAACTCAGTGTTGCGTACAACACACGCTATTGCATTATTCAAAGAGAAGAGTACTGTAGAAGCTTGGGGTGTTACATCTATCATGGATTTTGTTGGCCGGAACATCAGATTTTATGAATTGAGGGAGACAGGTTGATGTTTTTCGTGAGAACGAACCTTGAATGATTCATAGTTATATTGATTATCTTACTTTTTGGTTGGGATAATTTTTAGTTTTATATAGTATTATCTAATTTTGGTTTCTATATTTCTTGAATAGTATCTTAATGTCTTCCCCAAAGAGGTTGTAATGCTACACCTTTTATGAGATATCATGTTTGAGATAGAGTTATAACTAGGTGGTTATACAATATCAATGTCTCTATATTTGATGTCCCCATGTGAGTTAGAGGAGCTATAGATTTAGGTTAATGAACTCTTGTAGAGAGGATTAATTTAACCTAGTGTGTCTTGTTAGGGAGATATAATTATTTTTTTAATGAAGGCATATGGAAATCTGAAATTTTGTTTCAATTAAAATCATCTGAATCAGGTGATGGTGAAGAACCAATACCATATCTCATAGAGTAATGATTTATTCAATCAGTTGAAGGTATCTTGATGGTTATTGAAGATAAAATCACAGTCTAGATATCATCAGATGTGAGTGAAGGATGATGATATCCTAAAGATTGATTTCTGATGTAATTATGGGCATTATAAGTTTATTGGTATGTTATTCACAATTAGGAATGCTCCATCCATGTTTATGGGGTTGAAGAATGTAGTTTTTTCGAGGATTCTTTACCAGTTCATAGTGTTCTTTATTGATGACATCTTTGTGTTTTTAGAAACATAGGATGAGTAATCAAAACATTTATGAGTCATATTGGGAGTTATTTGGTTTCATCATCTCTTTGGGAAGGTATATATGTGTGAGTTCAAGGCTCATGAGTTTAATTTATTAGTGCATATTTTAACTCAGTGTGGAGAAGTTATTGATTCTTTGATGATTAAGGTGGGGGTTTCTTAGTTATCCCCCAAGAATGATTCATAAGTATAAAGTTTCCTTGTTCTTGATAGTTATTATAGGAGGTCTATAATAGAATTATCATATATCGTGACTCCTATAATAATATGTAAATTAATTATTAGGAATTCAAGTGAATTGACTAGTGTTAATATTCTTTCAAGTATTTAAAGGATAAGTTGGATAGTGATTTGGTAATTCATATGTCAGAGCAAGGTGCTTCATTTGAGGTTTACTATGATGCTTCATGTCTTTGCCTGGGTTTCATGTTAATGGATTAAAGGGTGGTTATATCATTTGAGTCTTTGTAGTTATTGACTCATGAAGGTAACTACTCCACCTATGGCTTTGATCTTTTTGTGATAGTGGTTTTAATAAAGATTTGGATGCACTTTCTTATCAATGAACACATTGTATTATTTACTAATCACAAGAGTCTAAAGTATGTCTTCTCCACTCATGGCATGAATTTTCAAGAATTATGGTGAATGTTTTTTTTTGTGGGAATAAGACTTCAAGATTTATTTTACACCTAGTAAAGGGAATGTTCTGATTTATTCCTCATGGATAAAGTTGTGAGGTGGTTCTATATGTGAGTTGGAGACTCTTGAAGAGTGTTAAAAGAGTTGGTTGTGATGCACCGTGATATGGAAGTAGTGGATGGAAAATTTTGTCTTTATTAGGTGATATGGTAGTCATCCTTATTTTAGTAGGTGGAGGAATCCCATATTGGGTATCTTGATGTAGAGTTTTGATGTGATCGAGATTTTTATGGTGATTCCCCTGAAATATTTTTCAAGGATGGACAACATCAAGTGTTATTCCATGGAAATTTATATATTCCTTTAGCGATGTATGAGGAATTTACTTGTGACTTCTGAAGTTTCCCTTAGAAATACATCTTACTATAAGGAAGTTTTATCATACTCTTAGGGAATAGTTTTGGTGGTCCATTTTAAAGAATTCAAATATAGTTTTTAACTCTGGGTGTTTGGTTTTCTATAAGGTGAAGGTTGAACATTGTATTCCTAGTGGTTTTCTTCACCCACTCAATGTTCCCCAGTGGTAGTGGGAGGGAATTTTGATGGACTTATTCAATACTTTACTCAGATCTCAAGGTGGTTATAATGTTATATGGTTTATCATGAATGGCTTAGCAAAGTCAGCTCACTTCATACTGATTTAGGAGTTGAGATCAATGGAGGTGTTATCGAGGAAATATCTTGGGGGATGTAGTGAGGCTTTATGGGGTTTTTAAGATGATATTATCTAATAATGATCTCATTTTACCTCAAGGGTTTAGATAGGCCTCCATTTTTCTTTTGGGTATCAGTTATACCTCATCACAGTTATTCATCCTAAGACAGAGGGATAGACATAGTGAACTATCCAAACCGTATAGTACTTATTGCATTCACATGTTCTAGATTTTGGAGGTCCATGGGTGGGGAAACTACCCTTGGTGGAGCTTTATTAAAACAATAATTATAAATTCACCATTATCATGGATCTATTTGAGGATTTTCAGTGTCATCATTTCTGATATTCATTTTGATGGAAAGAGGTTAGAGAGTTAGCTATTATTGGATAAAAATGGTGTATATCATGACATATAAGGTATAGTTTTTCTGTGAGTGAATGAAGGTGGCACAAGATCATCATAAGTCATATGCGGATCAAACGAGGAGTCCAATGGATATCAAAATTAGAGATCATATGTTTCTGAAGGTGTTTCCTAATCATGGGTAGTTAAGGTTTAGTCATGGGAGTAAGATTTCTCCCAGGATAATTCGGACTTTCAAGGTGTTGTGTCATATTAGAGACATCGAATATTGGTTAGCCCTACCGCCACAAATGAGTCAAAATCATGTCCCCTTCTATATATTATACCTTCACATATATCCTTATAGTGTTTCTCACATTATCCATTGGGTTGAATTGAATATTAAAGATATTGTGTCCTTCAACAAGTATATTATCGTGATTTAAGACCATAAAGATAAGGTGATTAAAATGCATGTTATTCCTTTGGTTCATGTATTGTGTCGGAATGATGGATTTGAGGAGAGAATTAGAGAATAGAAGTCGTAGATGAATTCCTAATATCCAATGTTTTTTTATATATCTTCCTTACTCTAATTATTTATTTAAACCTTTTTTAGATGTTTTTTTGATATTGTTGGTATATGAGATTGATTGTCTTCTTAAATGTGTATACACTCTTTATTCATGTTTTATTATCCATGTTCTTGTTATAGAGAGATACTGGAGAGGAATCTTGTAGGGTTCTTGTTATATCCCCCCTTTTTTCTCTTCATTCTGGGTTTTTTCTAAATTCTAATGGGCGATGATTATTTCATAATTATTTGATGTAAGGCCCCAAATTTCTAAATCCCTTCCCTTTACAATTTAGTGTGATCAAAGGTGTAGTGATGGAATTCAGAGAAGTTATAAATTTTATATAAGAGTATTTTCCTTTTATAAGGTCTCCATGTCATGGTAGTGTGCATGGTAATAGATGTTTTGAAGTCTTCTTGGAGGTTTGATTGAAGGTCGTGATATTTTATACTTGAGTGTTTTAAGTTTCACCAAGGAGTTGTGTTGGGGAGAACAACAATGAGTAAAATGTCATGTATTTCCATTTTAAAAGTAATTATTTCTTGAACTCTTATGATAAATTGGGATGAATAAATTGTCTTTGGGAGATTTTTTGAGGAAGATGAGCTAGTCATGGCACTCAGTGAGTCCCACTTTCAGAAATAGGCAAAGTGGGGATTTCCCCACTGTAGTCTTGGTCATGGTGAGGGAAAAACAACTTAGAATTTTATGTTACACTATGTTTGAGGCTTATATAGTGGTTATAATGGTTTGTCGTGAGTTTTAAAGGTATACAATCTCTATACTTTAAACACCATAAAATCCAGATCTCTTTTGACATAGGGGAAACAAGTCGTGGTTGCGAGTTCACCACCACATGATGACGGATTTTTGGATTCCTCGATAAATGGAAGGCTCAAGCTCCCTTGGTTTTATTTTCTATTCCTATATCAAAATATATCCAATATCTATGTCTTTTTTCATTCTCATTCATTCCTTGAAGTGTCTAAACCCCTTGGATCATGGTATCAAAGTCTTAGATCAAGGTATCCTCTTTTTTCTCCTTTCCTCTTCATTTCCCCTTTATTTTCATCTACAAGTCTATTTTTGGAGTGTTATTCTATTTTTTGGCTGAAAATATAGAAATTTTAAATAGTGGGTTATTTTTATTAGGTTTTATTGTATCCTTTGTTTTTAGTTAAAATTATTTTAGCAGTGGTTTTTTATCAAATATTTGTTCTTACCCATATAATTTTGAGCTTCTAACTGTGGTAGAGGAACTATTACTTATTCATTGATTTATGTTGTAGTGTGAATTAATTATACATTATCTCATTTTATAAATGGGTATGATTGACCTTAATAAAATAATAATCTAGAAAGGGAATCTCATGTTTAATGGTTATTAAATAATCTATAATTGTAAATAGATGAATAATTGTATTATACTTTTGTTTAAATTTACTCATCGAAATTAACTTCATGTTATTATGTTAAATTATTTCTATTTCATGATAAGAATTTTATTATGATTCTAGAACTATATTTTTCAAATGGGAATTATCATATTATTAAGACAATCATTATTTTAGGTGGATAATTACATCGATGTTAAGGGTGAAATATCTTATGTCTGGTATTTTGATTCATGTCACCCCTTATTATTTTATTTGTTAGTATGATATATGTTCAGTATTATTTTTGGTATTTTTTATTTATCATGCTTTATACAGTAAAATATTGTAACAATGTGAAGTCGAATGATGTTAAATTTAAATGGGAGAGGCATAAGTAGAGTGATTTTTTCACATAATGGTTTTGATAAAATATGGGAAAGATGCTTGAAAACATGTTTTATTTTATTGATATCTATGGATATCATTTTACATTATTTTTAGGGGTGTGTATAACTTAGGAATAATTAACATATTAATTCAATATAGAATTAAATCTGTTTTTTCTAATAATAGTTGTGTTGGGGCTGAGTAAGCTCTTTACTTGTTTTGGGAGGCTTAAATGCCAAGATGCCAAAGATTTTGTTTCCTTTTCTATTTTTCGAAAAAATATTTAAAATATTTATGTGTTTTAGGTCATTAGATCCTCGATGTGTTGATGATAAATTTTGTGTGGTTGGGAACCCTTGGGGAGAAATGGAATGGAGGCCCAAGTTAGTTTTGACTAATTATTTTTTTAGTTGATGAGTGATGGGCAGGGAGCCTACGCTGTAGTATTGGTCGATGTTAGTTATGGCAGGACATCTTGTACTATGTGAAATTTTGGGGGATATAAATTGGTCATGGATGATTTAATATCAAGGAGTGATCATATATACACATATATATTGAAAATTTCTTGACTCTTTCTTTATGGCCTGATTGAAGGTTGATATGTTTTACTCATCAAATTCCAAATGTGGAATGAATTGATTCTATTCTCCACAATTGATTAGAGAGGTATATTGGGTTAAGTCCTAGAGTATATAAATGATTAATAAATGATAAATGAAATAATAAATGAATGTTTTTGGTTTATGGTGTTACTAGGTTATGACATCATACTCGATATTGTAAGTAATGAATTATTAGTAACATTGTTACATAGATTAAGAGATTAAGTTGTTAATCATGGAAATAAAAATGGTAAAAATTAATCAATATATAATTAATTAATTGATAATGAACTTGATGCTTGAATTAATTTTTTATATCTAGACCTTAGCAGTGGAATTATGGGTTCTAATGTAACTATAGAGGGATATCAGTCTAAGGCTAGGTAGTTTTTATCAGTGTTATTTGTGTGTGATATTATTCTATATTTTTAAATTTCCATGCATCATACCACCCACTTTGGTATGGAAATAGTGACCCAAATGTTTTAAGGGGTTTTTCTCCAATATATTTGATAGTGAGGGAATGGATGGTTGGTTTCTCCCTCTCGCCACTCTCCCTTTGAATGTAGATATGATTAAACATATCTCAGGCTATAATGGTGTATGGTATAGCATGCATTCGTGCCCGATCTATGATAGATATTTATTCTACTATATATTTCTGTGTAGTTTATAATGGAATCAGGTATAACACATAATTGTATCTGTATGTGGTGGTTTTGGATTCCCATGGGTGTACTTATATGGTATGTGATGGCTTGAGGTATAATGAATTTATATATGTTAAAGTGGATTCTAGATATATACATGGTCATATATTGGATAGTGATGATGATGAGATTGATATGTGGAATACTTAGAGTATGAGATGTTGGTCCCTTCTAAAAATGTGGTAGGGAGGGATGAGTCCTAAAACTCATCAGGGATGACTTACTTATGGAAGGGATGAACACAAGATGTGTGTCATTAGGATTGAGAACAAAAAACCGATGGATAATTGGAACTATGGTACCTTCATTATTATATATATTATTTCTATATGGAATATTTTACTTCTACAGGTTATTTGGTGAGTGATCTATGGTGAATATGGGAATCCATTATTGCTTGATTAGGTGAAAAGTTAGTTTCATTATTTTATACACTGGGCCTTAGTATGCTTCTTTTTCATTCATCACGAGAAGTTTTAGGGAGGATCCTACTAATTATACATTTTATTCCTGCCCTATGTTTATATAAACTAATTTTTATGTTATAAGGAAGATATTGGTGATTAGGTTTGATGTTACTCACATTGAAGATTTTTTAAACACCTATTAGGAGCTTCTAGAGTTTTTGGTTGATTCTTAGTTTTACTTTTGGTAATTCATAATTTATTTATAGTTAGGTATTCCATTGAATGTATTGGGATTACTTATTTTATTTATGTATGTTGTTTATTGGGGGTTATTATCAAATTATCTCTTATTCAATAAACTTAAATACAAGTAAATGCCTCCCATTTATATGACTTATATACTCTTAGTGTTAGTCGCTAACCGATTTTCTATTACAGGTGGGCTTGGGGTACCTTTAGAGGGAAGGGGTCATGAAAAATAAATTCTAGTATCCATTAAGAAACTAAAAAAATTATCTTATTGGTTTTAAATAAATATATAAAATAGAATGATATCTCATAGGTTGTTCCTATTGTTAAATATTTTACTCAATAATGATAAATATTTGTTTATTCCATGGATCAATTGGTTATACATAATAATAATTCTTAGTAGATTGATGTCGCAAACACTATCAGGAATAGAAACATATTTATGTTATAAAGAATGTGAATACTACTATGACCACTTGTAGATATACTAGGCACTTATAAGGGTTGAATTAGTGTTGGTTCAACTTTATATCAATTTATTATTTTGTCCCTTTTACCTCTTTAACTGGTCAAGATATTGATTCTCTCATTATCTTACCACACCTTCATTCTTTATCACACACATAAATTTGATAGGATGCTTACAAGGTTTAGATTCTGTTAAGAAATTACAATCCTAGGTAAAATATAGAAACATTCCATGACTACACAATACACTAGAGACAATTAGTGAGTTCCAAATGGGAAGGTTATATCCTTGAAACCAATGTTTCACTAGTCTCTTGGATAGTTCTTTAGTACCTCTTTACACATAGGTGCCTTCTATACCTTATGATAACTTTTTTTATGCTTACTAGGTATTCTCCTTTCTGCCTTAAGTGGAAAACAATGTGAAAGAAACATGTATTATTTCATATGTATAATATCATACACACACTTCACAACATCAAGTCTAAGTGTTTCTCCTTCCATATATTCTTTTTAGAAAAATAATATCTACAGTATTATTTTTCTTTTTAACTTCACAACCAACTCATCCAATTCTTCTTATTCTTATTTCCAATCAATAAAAATTCACACACACTTCTATTATCCTCTCTTACCCTTCTTCTTCTTCTTTCTATGCATATAGATATTTACCAAACTCTCTTATAGCCTTCTCTATTTTTCCCTCATGTCATCTATTATTATTCTTCAGTTCAAATGATCCAAACTATTTCTATTATTATTGGATTCAAATCAAATCATATTTATGAGGGTAATAATAAAAAATTTGATCCTCAATATTCTTTCCACCAAATTATTATCTCTTGAATAATAATATCAATCCACTCCAACAACTACATCTTTTGTGACCTGAAATAGTAAATATCATAATAAATAGTTGTAGTGTCAGTTACTTCTTCCCACATTTATTATTTTCCATTTTCATTCAAAATAAAAATTTTAATGAAACATTTTGAATAACTACTACTATTGTTAATTAAATAGCCTTAGATATTATCCTACAGTGTCTTCCACTAGATATTCAATTTCATCCTTATATTTTCCTCATATTAAATGCTTGAAGACTTGGAATTAAATTATCCCATGATAATAAACATTATCAAATAACTTTACCAGTAATAATCACACATAATAATTGTATATCATTAAACAATAGTAGAATACTGTTTACCATTATTCAAAAAAATTTGTTCAATCCATGGTAATTTATTTAAAATGGATATTAATATGCATTCTTCCCCAATAAATGTAGTCAAGATTCTTTCTTAATTTAAAGAACAATTACTTCTTATAAATTATTCATTATTTAATCCATGATATCTATTTATTATTTGTTAGCTTGTATACATGAATTCATGAACCTACTACAATCATGGAACCTTCATCGCAGTATAAGGATCATTGTTCTTAACTTGATTCATACATGATAATCACCTCATACAGTCTGTTGATCTTTACATTTTCTGAAATCATAGAATAAAATAAATACTCATGAATATCATTTTAATGAATTTCTCAACTACATAAATATATCAGTCAAATTCACAATGTTATCTTTGATTTGATAATGTTCAATCGGTATCCATTTTTATTCAGCATCCTTTCTTGAATCAAAATATCATTGTTATGTTTAATTGGTGGAGATTATCAATTTTCCATAGTTTTAAATTCATTAATTTAGATATTTTAAAGATATAATGACTTCGACTCTAGTATCCTAGATCCAGTGTCTAATTTATTACATTTTCTCAAGATACAAGGAATCTCATCTCAAAGGATATAACATTTTAGTATTATTAGTAAAATAGATACATACATGAAAATAAAATTACAATTAAAAATATAAAATACGAAAAGTGTTTTATTTGAGAATTCCATTAATCCTCATAGTGCACCCCTGTATATTAATCTTAAAACACTTCCTGGTATCCTAGTGAAAATAAAACAAATGAAAGGGTGAGATCAAATGATCAGTACAGTGGAATCTATCAGGAATAAATAATAATAATTAATATGTAAAGGAAAGTAATTGAAACATGTTCAGTTTAATAAGTAACTTGAGACTAATATAGAAGTAATAAATGATGATCAAACAAATCCATATAATTAATCACATAACCTTGAAACATATATATGGATATTATAACTATTAGAATAATCACATGAAAATAAATAAATGTTCTCATAATTAGGTAATTCATAATTATGGAAATCTGAAACTATCATGAACTTTCCCAAGATAGTTTATATCTATGGCTAGAAACCCTTCTAATTTGGCCAACTAATTTGTCTCATGAGACTTGTTGATGAATTAAGGGACTATCTATAACCAGAACTCCACATTAACTTACTAAGTATAATTCATTCCTCATATTAAATGTGTAAAACATAATCAACATAAATATTTGTATTAAAATGCTAAAATATAAAATTTTAATACTTACCCTAAAAAAACAAACCTAATCCTAAGCCATCTAGTGTAATGTGGTGAATGGTAATAAAATTATACATCCTTGTAAAAACTATCCATAAACCTTCCAAATAAAGAAAAAGTATATTATCAATACAATATATCCACATTGTATCATAATTAAAATAAATTATTTATGTCATTGATGAATAGAAATACCATAAAAATATCATTAAAAACATTTTTGAGGAAAATAAGATTTCCATTTTGAATTTTTTTTAAAAAAATTTCAAAAAAAATTGAAACTAAATTTCTTTGAAAATAGCCTTTGAAAAATTGTAAAATAAAATTTAAAACATTTATTGGTCATGGCAGTGGATAACTCTATTCATTCCATTCATGTAAAAACAAATACTCATTTCACATTTTCAGTAAAATCCAAATGGACTGTTATTTGAAAAAAAAACACAAAGATTCATTTCAAAACATTTTTTAAAAGGTAAAAATGGATAAATATGACTTTAATAAATAATTTTTAAAAATTTAAAAACATTTTTGAAAATATTTTTGAAAAACATGGATTTTGGTGAAGAGTCATTTTCAGCTGAAGAGGAAAATAAAGTTATATTTTCTTAAATATTTTCTCAATCATTTAATGTACCAAATAGTGGAAAATGGTATTATTACTTGAGAAGTTCATGAATAACTAGAGTAGTATAAAATAGATTGATTTTATGATAGAAATATCAACTGATTCCCCCAAGGGATACTTAAATAAAAACAATCCCAAATTATGATGAGATTGTGAAATAAAAACTTACCACTTTGGTAGATTTTGAATCATAATCCATAGGAAAGAAAAAAACATTATATGAAACTCTAAATACCATGAAGAGAAATATATTCACGGTATAAAATATCAAAATGGGTAGTATATATTGAGTCAGGATTTTTACTTCTTACTTTTTTATTCCTTTAGTTTTTGAATTCACAAACACTTTCTTAAAACATGTTTACTAACTTTTTATATCCTAAGTATTTTAATATGTTTTCATAAAAAAATTATCTTTTACTTTTATTATAAATGTATTATGGATATAAAATTATGATTCTTCATTATGATTATCAGAATGAGTATGTTTCCAATAAATCAGGCTCACCATTACCAGATCAAAAGCTACACTTTAGTCATGTGTATCATACTAAAATAATTATTAACTATTCTAATGATATTGATACTGATACAATCACAAAAACACTCATAAATATTATTGTATGGACATTGTTAAGGAATTCCATCAGACTGGTTTAATTTTATGCTAAGAATATAAATATTTGTTTCTAATATAAGGAATATGTTTAACATTTTAATGGTGTTAATAAATATGATGTTGGCCATTCAGTTACAAGTGATCTATCAAGCACCAGTTGTCCGAAGTCGTCAAAAAAACATGGAAATATGATCGTTTGGGTTATTTCTTATTATTATATATTCATTTCAAGAGTTTTTATAATATATTTTTTCACTCTCAAGTCATCCAAGTATTACTTAGACTGAACTACTCATTCTTAGTCTTTTTTAATTCTTTAATGATTTGTCTTCTTAAAGAATCCTTATTAAGTTTTTTTCCTTAAGAAAATTTTAAATTGTATTCATAACTGGTCATTTTTATGATCGAGGGATTCTAGTGATAGGAAGATAGTGAATATGATCTATCAGATTGAGGACTTATAGGGATAGAAATACATACAATGATATTATTATCAAGGGATTTCAGGTATAGGAAGATAGAGAAAAATATGATCACCATATCGAGGGATTTTTTGGTAAGGAAATACATAATTTACTATAAGTACAAAATAGTTAATACCTTTAGTCATGTTAATTGACAAACTTTATCTTAAGGTTAAAAGAGGATAATCATTTTAATATATCTTATATATCATTCTTAATTTTACATAGATATTATATTACTTGTTTTGTTGAATGTTTTCAATTCAGCTGCATTTAATAGAAATTGATTCATTATATTCAACTTTATATTTTTTTTTTATCATATTGACTCTGATTATGATAATCGAACTGATATAAATCAGATCCACTGTGATTTTTATTTTCACTATGATTTAAGTAGACCATTTATCATTTTGATTTTCTGACTTTTATAATCATACTAAGTCCAATTTTATTAATGTTACTTAAAGAGTATTTGTGTTTTTTTAGTTTACATCTTTTAAACTAATTTATTAAACTTAAATTCACCCCCCTATATTATAAGTATATCCATCTATGTTAACTCTTACAATCTTACAATTGGTATAAGAGTAGGTTTCTACTACTTACAGAAAGATGAGTTTTTTCTTTTTTTACTTACTGTAAGTTGTTAAAGTTTTGTTATAAAAATTTTGTTTACAAATCTTTTTTACACTAACATTTATTTTTGGAAAATAATTCAATTGTTTTTAAGAATGAAGATATTAATATTTGTTATAAAGATAATCTAAATCTGAAGAATACTGCTTATCTTTGATGGTGCTGATTATGAGTACTAGAGAGATAGGATGAAAACATCTGTTATCAACATTGGAGTTTATTATTTTTTTAAGTTTATTAGAGACTAAAACATTCCTGATCAGGAATTTACTACTTTTACTCATTTATAAAAACAATAGTATCATTTAAATTACATAGTAATAAATAATTTATTATGTTCCATGATAAGAAGTATTTATAGTCAAATATATTCATGTGAAGCTACAAATAGTGTATGGAAAATTCCTAGAGTCACACTCTTTGGTACTTCTAAATTTTTTGAGACCAAAAGTGTTATGCTTAGATCATACTACCAGGCCTTTGATTTCTTACCTGGATAATCAGTTGTAAATATGCACCAGAAGCTCATGATAATTATAAATATCTTATAATCTATTGGTGAAAAAGGTATTTATAATGAAACTCTTATGGATACGATTATTGATATCTTTCCCCATGAGCGAGAATCAAAAAGAACAGTTGTGGATGATACAAGAAAGATGAATAATCTTACATTGGAATATATTATTGTATTTCGCATGCAGTATGAATGAATACCCAAAAAGTGATTCTAAGAAATCTAAGAAGAAAAATGGTGGTGTTGATTTTTATATTACTACCATACCTACTAAATTTCAAACACTTGTAAAAATGGTTAAATCTCTAAGGAAGCTAAATTTTTTCATTGAATATAATTCTAGAACTTCTGAACATTCTGATAATGAGTTATCAAATCTAGAAAGAAGGATGAATAAGATAGTTAGAAATAAAGACTTTTAATACTGGTATAGAAAAGGTCATTAGGATAAATATGAAAAGAAATATTCTGAAGTCACATGTTATTAATGTATGAAATCTAGACATATCATATTCAATTATACAAATCTCAAAAGGAAATACAGAAAAGAAAATAATTCAAAATGAAATGAAATAAAAATTATAAATTTAAAGGTAATAAAATATTGAATACCTCTAAAACATGGATTGTCATTAGAGGTGATTATTCTGATATTTCTTCTAATAATAAATGTTTTAGAGATAGGAACATAGTTATTTTTTGTAATTTACCCATTGTATATCATTATTTCATGGAAAAGGTACGAATAGATGAAAACCTTACAAAAATTTCTTCAAATTCGAATTACCAAGATGAAAAATATTCTACATCTTATGATGAAGAATATTCCTCAGTCTAATATAATACTATTCAAAGTTATGATGAATTTTTTCATTTTCCAAAACTTTTAGAATGTTAAAATAATAATATTTTCAAAAAACTTGATAATTATAAAGACAATCATGATAAGTCCAATTTGAGAATAAATGTTTTTAAAAAATTTAATATCATATCTTTATAAAGATCTGGATAAAAATATTTATAAAAAATCTACTATTTTATAGGATTTCGAAAAATTATCTTCTTTAAAAAATAGTCTACAAAATATATTTAATAAACATAGTTCCAAAACTATTACTAATGAGGATATCAGTTTAGCTGTAAAAATAAAATATGAAATTTATTCCTTGAGGAAACATTTATCAAATTTTACAATTGGGAATGAAAATTTTGATTAAATGTAAATATATATTCATCCATATTTTTATAATAATAAAATTGGTTAAACTAATAAAAACCCTATTTTTATTAACAATTACTTTGGTCCAAAAAGTTAATCTTTTTGTACTAAGTTCCAAAGTGGTGGGAACTAGAAAAAGAATTGATCTTTAAATAAAGTTTTAACACTAGGATTTAATAAATTCTATTTTTTATAGGACATGGAATTTTCCCAGAAAAATGGAAAAATTTGCTTACCCAACATTTTTTTCTAATATTACTAAACCCAAGAAGGTTTTGGTTCTGAAAGTGTAATGGTTTTTTTAGGAAAACAAAGGTGGTACCAACAACAAAAATATATGGTACATGGATAGTGGATATTCCAATAACCTTATAGGAAACAAATACTTCTTCAAGAAGATAGTCCATAGTAAAGGTGGTAAAGTAACATTCGGGGATAATACTCAAGGAGAGATTACCATAATAGGACAATTTTTATTTCTTTGAAAAACTCTTATTTAAACTTTTTTATTAGTTAAATGTATTAAGAACAACCTTATAAGTATAAGCTAAATATGTGATTAAGGTTACCTTGTGAGATTCAATAATGATAAATTTTTAGTACATATTTCCAAGGATGATTTTATTATTTCTTCCAATCAGCATCAAAATGTTTAGACACTTAACTTAGAAGACTCTAGGAGCCAATACTTTCCATGAATTTTTGAAATGGAAGATCAATATTGGTTATGGAATAGAAGGTTAGGACATTGTAATATTAGAAACATAACTAATTTGACTCATAAAGGACTTGTTAAATATCTATCAAAACTTAGTTTTGAAACTTCACAAGTCTTTAACCCTTGTCAATACAGTAAGCAGCATAAGTCAAGTTTTAAATATATTAGGGAATATTAAACATCAAATTCTTTATAGTTTGTGAACATGGATTTATTTTTTCCTACATAAACTGGAATTATTGGTGTAAAATACTATATATATTTCTTATTTGATGATTACACTCGATAGAATTAGGTTTATTTTATCACAAATAAATTTGAAACCATTTTGTTTTTAAAAAATTTTAGCCAAATTTAAAAATGAGAAAAACCTCTCCTTGATAATTATTTTTAGTGATCATGGCGGAGAATTTGAAAATTTTGGTTTTGAAAATTTTTATAATAAGAAAGGTACTGAAAATATATTTTTAGTACCTATAACCCCTTAGAAAATGGTGTATTTGAAAGAATAAATATAATTCTTCAAGAAATAACTAGAACCATAATGATTGAATAATAAGTTTGTAAATATTTCTGGGATAAAGTAGTTAGTGCTTCTTGTTATACTATAAATCAAGTTTTTATTAGACTGCTTCTTAATAAAACTCTTTGTGAGTTATGGATGGGAAGAGAACCAAAATTTTATTACTTCAATATTTTTCGTTAAAATTTATTCATTATGAATAATGAAGATAACACACTTAAATTTTCACCCAAATCTGATTAAGGGATGTTTTTATATTATTCCCCTACATCTACAGCTTATAGAATTTTTAATATAAATTCTTGTACTACTTAGGAAATAGTACATGTTCATTTTGACGAAACTGGACCTTTTTTTCAAATAACCTCAACATACATCTTCATATGTTATTTCTACTGATTTTCAACCTCTGTTAGAATGTTCATCTCATAAGTAAATAACTCAAGAATTAATTTCTAAAGATTTTCTGTAGGAATATTTTATACATATTGTGGAATAACATACATTTAAAAACCCCAAAAAGTTAGTTTTTTCATAGGAATCATCCTAGTGATAATATCATTGGTGATGTAGATCAAATAGTTAGGACTACAAGTTCCTTAAGAAATTAAATTGAACATATAGATTTCTTGACCCAATTTTAACTTAATAATCCTGATGAGAATTTAGGTGATGAGGATTGGATTAATTAAATGTATTATGAGCTCAATAAGTTTGAAGATAACAAATTCTAGACTTTAGTTAAATGAACTAAAGAAACTTGTATAATTAAATTAAAATGAGTTTTGCTAAATAATTATGATTAAAATAGAATAATTGTTAGAAATAAATCTAGACTTTTTGATAAGGGATAGAATCAAAAATAGGGAATTTATTATGAATAAACTTATGCTCCAATAGCAAGACTTGAAGCTATTCAAATACAATTATACTTTGCAGCATTCTTTAATTTAAAACTATTTAAAATGGATGTGATGTTTGATTTTATTAATGGATATGTTTATAATGAAGTTTATGTAGAAAACTACAAGGTTTTTAATATTAAAAACATTTAGAATATTTTTAAAACTAACAAAAACTTTATATGGAATTAAATAAGCCCGTCGACAATGGTAGGATAGGTTAACTGGATTTTTTTTTATAAAAAAATTCAGGGAGTTGCAGATCCTACTCTTTTTATAAAATAAGTTAATAAAAATATTATGACTTTATAAGTTTATTTTTTTGGAATTATATTCTGATCAAATAAATAATATTTAATAGATTACATTGTGGATCTTATGAAATCTGAGTTTTAAATGAGTATGATGGGTGAGTTAACATAGTTCCTCAGTTTTCAAATTTCAAAACAACCAGAAGGAAATTTTATATGTAAACAAAAGTATATAAAATATCTTCTTAAAAATTTTGGATAAGAAAATCCTAAAAGTATTATTACTCCCATAGGTGCTTTAAATACTTTCGATCTTGATAAGGTTGGGCAACCATTTCATCAAAGTATTTTTTGAGGCATGATGGAAAGTTTACTTTACTTAACTACTAGTCATAAAAACTTAATGTTTTCAGTATGCCTATGTGTAAGATATAATGAAAATCCAAAATAATCCCATTTAAAATCTGTAAAATGATTTTTTTATCTTAAGGAAAATATGGATTTAGGCCTTTTCCATTCTTTTAGAAATGTTTTTGAATTAAATAGTTTTTCAAATGCTAACTTTAGTGGATGTATAATG
The DNA here is from genome assembly GCA_963277665.1 of Viscum album. Taxonomy (NCBI): domain Eukaryota; kingdom Viridiplantae; phylum Streptophyta; class Magnoliopsida; order Santalales; family Viscaceae; genus Viscum; species Viscum album. The sequence goes on from OY728153.1 coordinate 497,098,119, forward strand.
GATAGGAAAAGTATATCCATAACATGTAATTTTTTTGGAGACTCTTTAGTTTATTATTCATGTAATAAACAACACTTGGTATCACTTACAACTATTTAATCTGAATATGTGGTAGCTAGAAGTTTTTGTTCTCAAGTGTTGTTGATGCAATGCACACTCTCTCACTATGGAATGAGTTTTCCTAAATATCAAATACTCTGTGATAATACAACTATCATTGATTTAAGTAAAAAATATATCATATCACTCACATTCTAAGCACATAGATAAAACACACCATTTTCTTAGCGATCACACACTTAAAGGAGATATCATTTTGCAATTCATCAAAATGCAAGATCAACTTGCTGATATTTTTACTAAACCCCTTAGGTATGATAGAATTGAATATATCAAAAATAAATTAGGAAGGATCAACATTAATTAATCATTCATATATACTTCTTATTGACTTATCTCTTAACATTAAGATTCTCCATTTCATAGTTGGGTGCATATGTTTGGTGTTTTTCAAAATAAAATTAGTTTTTCATAAAAAAATTGGTTTTTCTAAAAAGTTATTAGATTTTATTAAAATTTTATTGTAATGAGTATCCTTGACTCAAACCTCTTTGTAAACCTTTAAGAGTTAAAATCCTAAAAATAAAATTGGACTCAAAAAATATTATAAAAATTTTCAAACACTCTTTTTATTGAAAAGTTTTCAAATAAAAAAATTATAATTACTTACCTATTAAAAAAATCGTATTCATTTTTTCAAAAACAATCACAATATATTTACAAAAACAAAGATGTATTGGTTAATCATACGGATGAAAATTTTCACATTGAAAGGTACTTTCTATTCTTTTAATTTTTTGACTCTTTCATTATAGTGGTTCTTTAATAGTTGTTGATATTTTTTTAGTTTTTTTTAAAAAATAGTTTTGTTTCTCAAAAATTTTATAAATATTCTAATCGGATTCATTATCACTATGATAAAATTATAAAAAAAACTTCAAGAGTTCACAAATACATTTAAAAATTTCTTCGGATGAATCATTAATGTCAGATAAAAATGTTTTTGAATATCAACCATTGATTATGTTTTGGAAGATAAAACATCACTCCAATGACTATATAATCATGGTTCACCCTTTATCCCACATCGGTTCTCCAAGGTTTTTTCTCTGGACTTGTTTTACCCTATAAAGGCTCTATTCTATTTTAATTACTTTATAACTATCCACCGGTTCAACTTTATAGATCTGATGGTATCGATGAAATATTTTTCAAAGTGGTTTGTCTTAAAATAAAGGCTAGATGAATGATCTTCGTATGAAAAATATGATTATACTCTAAAGAATATAACCTCTTTCCAAGGTTGGTAATCTTTTTGTGTGGAAAACAAAATATAAATACTTTTTCCTATTTTACCCTGATGTAGTTCAAGAATTCTATTTTTTCATTCAGTTTATAAATGAAGATGGGAAAGAAAAAGTTTCTTTTATGATGTATTTTAAAAGATAAAAGGTATCTTATAAGAAACTTCTTAACTTGGTTGTAATACCATCAGAAGGAGAAGTGTACTATCCTTCACACAAACTTCATGTTAGTCTCAGTATGTTTAAAAAAATAAAGAAGAATAATCTTTTCTTTCAGATTATGAAAATGTTAGAAAAGTTTCACATCTCACTCCAGATAATAGAGTTGTTTCCCGACGGATTCAAGGTTTTATCATTCTGAGAAAAGGAAATTGAGATACATTGAAAGTATCAGATTTTTTTGTGTTAAGTTATATTTTAAATATGAGGAAGATAGATCTTGATATGTTTATCCCTCTTATTGTGTAAAATATCAAAAAAACTTCTATAAAATCCAAGGTCATTATATTTCTTGCTTTTATAAAAAAATGGTGGTAAACTATATGGAGATATTTAAAGTGGAAAACAAATCATATCATATGGGGGAAAATATTTCATCTATTAGTGATAGTATGATAAACATAATGAGATTGTTCTTTGGTGAAAAATCAATGAAGTTTGTAGAGAAATATTATGGTGCTGATATAATGGCATAACCATCAAGGAAGTCTGAGGAAGTTATAAAAAAGAAGAATAGGAAGTTAGATACCTATCCTCTAAATAAACAAAAGAAGAAAAAGAAGATGCATGATAATATTTTTAATGAGATGATGAAGTGTAAGGCCGAAATCAAGGGGATCTAGAATTCAGATTTAACCCTTTAGAAGCTAGATATTTGAAAATCTAAGATGTCGGAACATTGTAATAATTATCCAAGAAGAATAAAGAAAATAAGAGGTTATAAGAATCTCAACTTTGTGAAAAAAAATTTAAAGGAGTTAAAAGATCATCTGAGAATGTAATACTTCATTCTTCCAATACCAATCTGATCATTCTGGATACAGGTTTAGTTTTTATAGAAACATCTGTTGTTCTAGATGAACTCCCTTTGGTGGTAGATAAAATAATAGGAAATGTTTTTGAGGAATAATTGGTACCATTAGTACCTTAGAAATAATTGGAACCAGAGGTAGCTGGTAAAGTAAATTTGAGAACTTCCAAAAAATTAAAAATAGATAGAAAAAAAGTTGATAAAGTGTTTGAAGTAAAGTATGGAAAATAAAATGAAGGATAATGAGAAGAAGAATAAATAGAACAAGAAGTTAAGGTTTATGAAGATGAAGAGGAGGAATAGTAATACACAGAAGGTGTTTATAGTGAAGAAACAAATTGTGATAAGGAATCATCATATTCATCATCATCATAATCAAGTTTACCCCAGAAATTATGTAAGAATGAGAAGTTTGAAAGTTATTTGGAAGATAAATCCTCATTGGAATATGAAGCACAATCATCATCAAGAAAAGATGACGTAGATCAAAATTCTAATCAAAATTTTTAAGATGAATCCAATACTCATTAATATGCGTAAATCATGGAAATATTTGAAGATACATATATTTCTAAGAAATTAGAAAATATAGTTTCAAAGATACATAAAAAAAATCTAAAGAAATAAAAGTCAGAATTAGTAGAGAAAAATATATTGAAATTGATCCATAACAATCAGACTTTGTTGTAATAACATCACTAAAAGTATTTGATTATATTGTTTAGGTTTTGAGAATATTATAAGGAATAATTCATTATTTTCCTAATTTCGGGGTAAGGTTTCAATTGATTCAAGATATTATTAGTTATAAATCGGATTCAGTAAAAATTTTAACAGAGTTAGTGATCTGTAATGATGCTGAGATTAATATTTAATAGCAATTTCTCAGACTCGCAAAAGATCATTTAATCAAATGCTAAAGAGTTCTCAAAAATTCAATTCCGATGTCATATTTCATGATGAATTGTTTAATGAAATAAGGAATCTTATAGTAGTGTCAGCTGCATCCTTAAACACATTATCTTCGAACATGGAAGGTAGAGTTAAGTTTGTGGAATAGTTCAGAGATGCCATCGATGAACGTAAAAAGGATGTCATTTCTTTGAAACAAAATATGCATGAAATTGAGTTAAAGATATGAAGTTTGAGATCATGTGAAGAAGAAGTGATCATATTGAGAGATTATAATAAATAGTTATATGAGGAAGTTCAATGTCTAGAAACTAAAGTTTGAAAGAAAGCTTCTCTGGAAGACAAAGTTTTAAATATCGAGAAAGGGCGCCACAATTTCAAAAATATGAAATATTTTTTCAATAATATAATGAAGAAATCATGAGAATTTTTCTATTCGAAATATTGATGTATTTTTTTGTAAAAAATTGAATTTTTTCACTGAATTGCCTTTTCATACAAATATGATTTTCCTAAATGTTTCTCTAATTTGGATTGGACATGTATTCTTTAATACTTTTTTAGATTATTAGTTAGTTCCTTATATTGTTTCATATGTTTTATTTCTATAACATTTTAAGAAACATCATACTATTCCCCATTACTTTTTCAAAATCACAAAGGGGGAGAATAAATTATAAAGGGGGTTGTAATATAAAGGGATAAATGATTCATTAAGGGGGAGTGTATCTTTCAAATGAATAATATGATCATTAGGAGGATAATAATTCCTATGGAGGATAAGTTTTCTTTAAGGAAGAAATGTTCAAATACTTTCATCGTATTCAACATCATATTAAGAAGAGTTATAAACTCGGGGGGAGTTAAACTCAAAAGTATAACTTTAAATATGAATTTATTATAAAAACAAATGGATGAAAGTATTTTAAATAATTTTTTATTTAATTCTTGGTGTTTGTGCTTTCCAAAAATGGGGGTATTGTTGATTTTTAATCTCTACTTATTACTTTTCCATTCCTTTAGTAATAGAAACCACAAACACTTTTTTAAAACATGTTTACTAATTTTTTTGTCCCAAGTGTTTTAGTATATTTTTGTATAAAACATTATCTTTTACTTTACTTAGAAAAATTTCTAAATGTATTATGGATATAAACGTACTATTATTCATTATTATTATTAGAATTATTATGTTCCTGATTAATCAGACAAGCCTTTATCACAATAAAAGTTAAACTTTAGTTGTGTATGTTATACTAAGAAATCTCTTGAATATCACACTAATACTAATTTTGATACAATCTAAATATCACTCATAAGGATTATCATATTTAAATTTTTTAGGAAGTCCATTGGACTAAATAAATTTTATAATTGGAATAAAAAGACTTGTTTCTAATGTAGGGAATATCTTAAACACCGTAATGGTGTTAATCAATACGACGTTAGGAATTCAATTATAAATGATTTTTCAAGCATCATCTATCCAATGTAGTTGCAACAAACTTATAGATATGATTGTTGGGATATTTTATATAAATATTGAGTCATTGTAAAGAGTGTGTAGAATATTCAATTTTCTATCAAGTCGTTACTTTGTGTGAATCAACTATTTTTAGTCTTTTGTAATTCTTTTGATATTTGTATTCTTAAGGAATCCTTGTCATGAATTTATCCTTAATAAATTTAGAAATTTTATTTGTGTCTAATCAGTTTTATGATCGAGGGATTCTATGTATAGGAAGATGGTGAATCTAATCTATCTGATCAAGTTTTAGGGGTAAAGAAAGACACACTTCAATATTTTTATCAAGGGATTCTAGGGATATGAATACGAAGGAAATTCGATCATCGTATTGAGGGATTCTATAGTACGGAAAGACAGACATTACTATAATTATAAAACATCAGATACCTTTATTCAAGGTTATTAATACCTTAATATTATGTTTAAAAGAGGTTAATAATTTTAATATATCTTTTAATTCATTCTTAATTTTACATAGCTATTGTATTACTTATTTTTTAAAATTTTTTATATTTTCTTCATTTAATAAAAAGTGATTCATCATATTCAACATTATATATTGTTTGTTTTTTCATATTAACTATGATTTTGATAATCACTCTCATATAAATCATATACATTATGATTATGATTTTCACTCGGCTTAATAGTGCTATTTTTACTTCCAATTTTGTGAATCTAATAATTGGAATATGTCCATGTCTAATAAAGTTATTTAAAGAGTATTTGTGTTTTGTTTAGTTTAAATATTTTGAACTAACTTTTTAAACTAAAATTCACCCCCCACCCACCCCTCAATCTTGTAATTATACCCATATAAAATAATTCTTATGATCAAATAGTATATACACAACACAAAATAATAAGTGGTGAATATGATGTATATCTCATGAAAGTTAATATTAGATAAAAAACTCTTACCTCTAGTTTGAATTCTGTCATATGTGTAAAAAAATATTATATAATAAATATAGGTTTATTATAAATGTATTATATAACCATAATTATATATGACATTACATATATTATTTACTTATAGTATTTTATAACCTTTTTATTAACAATTCTTTATCCAAAATCATTGTTTCGGGTGATAATTACATCATTTTTCATGTATGTTTTAGTTTAAAAAATTTTGGGCATTTTATTTCTATCATGGTTAAATCATATTTAGAGTGTTAAAAATGGTATAAATATCATATATATTTATTATATGTGTATTTATAGTAATCTATAAAATTTAGATATAGAAAATGGATTACATCATTCATGGAGACGGTAGGTCGTACATACGCATGAACGTTGTTTCCATTTTTTATATATGGATGGAATTAAAAGAAAATAAATATTAATTAATCTTTATAGAGTCATTATTATTTTATATATATAATTTATATAAATAAAATCCATCCTTATTACCATACATGTAAAAATAAAATGAAAAAAAAATTCATATTACTACGTGGAGGCGATAGTCCACACGTACGCATGAGTGAAATTATTATTTTCCAAAAGTATGAAGTTATAAGTGATATTATATTTCTATAAGTATTTTTAGGTCATAAATATCACATATATTCATTAATTTTAGCCTTAATACCTTCCATGTAAATCATAAGTGAAAAAAACACATATCTTCACAAACTGGTAGTATGCCATACACATTAGCGAAATTATCGTATCCCCCATAGAATGGAAAGTAAGAAGTTATATGTGATATAATAATTAAAAAATTATAATAATTTCATAAATATCATAGAAATTAGTTAAATCCATCATTATATCCATACTATTATGGTGCTAATAGAAAATGAATTACATTGGTTCATGAGGCGGTAGTCTTCCATACATATGATCGACGGTTCCATTTCCCAATTGATGGAAATACAGATGGATGTGGGTTATTCAATTATAATAATAACATATAACTATATAGAGGATATTGGTTATTTTATATTAACATATATTAATATTATTTTAATAATGTGTAAAAAGAAATAAACCAAATACACACACTTAATAATTTCACCTCTTCTTCAGAGAGTCTATTTAGGTCTGTAGCTAAAGCCATCATACAAGGTATTAAAAATAAAAATAAGGACTCTAGTTTTTGGTTAGTTAAGTAATAAAGATTTTGTTTTAGGTCATGGAAAAAACAAATGATTTTATAAGTGTGAATATGGGAGGATAAAGGTTGTCCTTTTATAAGTGGGGGAGAGGACACACTTCAAATTTTTAAAAAGAAAACGTGATACCCACATTTTTCTCATGATGCAAAGCTCAAAAATGGTTAAATAATAAACATTATAGGTTATATAGTAAAAATATGTCCATAAAATGTTTTTTGGACAATATTTATATTGTTTTTAACCCTTATCTTCTTAGTTTAACCATTGGTAAATCCATTTTTATCTTAACTGTGGTAATTAAATTTTATTATTTTTACTATTCATTATGGTGAAAAATTCAGTTGAAATTATTAGATAAAATAAATTATTATATTTAAATATATAAAATTCATTTCAACAAATTAAATTAAGATAAGTGGTAGAATTAAATTTAAAATTAAATCCAACGGTGCATTGAAAAAATGGGTTTTTTAAAGAAACATTTTCAAAAGTTTAAAAGGTTTTAATATTAGAATTATATGTGAAATTGATTCCAATGAAAAAAATTAGTTAAATATAATTTAAAAAAATTTAATTTAAACCAATTTAAAATATTATTTAAATTTATAAATAATTTAAACAAAAAGGCAGTTTTCAATAAAAATCATTATTTTTCTCTTTTCATAAAAAAATTTGTTTCAGAATATTCTAAAAAATTCTACCAAAGATAATTTTGAAATTTACATTTAAAATATTTTATTTTATCTTATAAAATAAATTTTATAAATTATTTAGAAATTAATTTTAATTTGCGTGTGAAAATCATGAAAAATCCACCTCTTTGAAAGAAATAGTTTTTTAGAAAATATTTATTTCTATTTCAAATGGTTTTTATGTTATTTCTAATAAATATATGTTTGTTTAATGTATTTTATAATTTTTTAAACCATATAATTTTCATATTTTAGTGAGTTCAATTTACACCCACCAACTTAATATCTAGGTTAAAATAATATGTTAATATTGTATTGTGTTTCATTTAATCCCAGTGTTGTGTGCATCCCAAACTTTCGAATAGACTAAATTTATTTAAAAATGAAAATATTATATAAAGTCTCAGAGTGTTATATTCAAATATAATATTTTTTGTGTGTCATATACGCTATTTAATACGATATTCCTCATTTAAAATCTTATGGTGTTACATTTTATCTCCCTTGAGTAAATTCTATCCTAACCATTTAATATTGATCTTGGTAATCAAGAGTTTGACATTTGAAAATACTTTTGTTAGAACCCCACATCGTAAAAAGGGATCAAAAAAATCTTATAAATAATAGGTAACACATAGTAGTCTTCCAAATAGGATAACATTGGTGGAAAGTGAAGATGCATACATGGAATAAAATCATAAATAATTATGGGAAGTGATAGAGGGAAATGAAAAAAATATGGTGAATGATAAAGAAAAACTTAACAACAAAAAATCCTTAAATATGCGATGTAAATGAAGGTAATTGGGTACCATTTTCATTTCAACATTCTTTTCCTAAAGTTGAGGGATTGTTTTACTATCTAGGCTAACAACATAAGGGAATATACTCACTTGATATATTAATATTTCATAGGAATGGTTTCATCTATTGGTTTTTCTTTAATCATTTTACAACATTATTTCTTAACTGTAGAAATGAACATAAAACATGAAATTTTTTATGCCTGAAGCAATAAAATTATATTTTAATAGGTCGTGAGATCCACTAAAGAGTAACAAGGTATTCCTCTTATATTTACTAGAACCAAAATAGCTATAAAGATTTATCCAATATAATATATTAATATCTACTTACTAAATATTAACTCCCAAAATTCAACTTAATACATTTTATAATTGGTTAAACAAAATACTCATCCAAAATATGGATGAACGAATTCAAAGTCTAAAAATTTAGAAGGAAGATCACTAAATCAAAATTATATTTCTTATAAAATATAAATTGGATCATAATATCACATTCTAAATGTAATAGTACTTTGATCACCATAAAACATTAATTAAACCATTCATGCTTCAAAACTAAAATTTCATACTGTCAAAAATATTTTTACAATCCAAACATGTAGTAAACTCTAGAAAATTCGATATAAGCAATCAAATCAATAACCAATTTCAATGTCACTAATACTATCCCATAAAAATTTATTTATCATTATTATCTCAACATAGAGGGAATTTAAATGGTCATATTCCATCAATAATGTATTTTAAAATAAGTTCAACTTTACACTGAATCACTTTTCTTGGTCATTGGTACCACTATACAAATGCTCTCAAATCCTTAAAAAAAGTACTGCTATACAATCCTAATAAATTTCATAATTATTATAACATTAATATCATTAATAATAATACTCCTATAATATAATTCTTGAATCAAAATACAATCACATTAATCATTCCAATATTTCTGTAGTAATATCATAAGCTTCACCTTGATCCCTTAGCTTCTTGTGAGGTATATTCCCTTAATGATTGGTAAATTCATTTGTTTAGTGCCTCGTATCCTTATAGTTGAAGCATTGAACATTGGAATATTATTTCTTGACCTTTAAATCACAATTATGATGGCCTTTATATCTAAACTTATATCAAACTCTCATTCCCATCAAGTATGTACCAAGGTGTTTCTCTCCATAACTATCACATGGGGTAAAATCCCTCTTTCCCTTGTTCCCTTTATTAATAATTTTCTCCGTCATTCTCTTTTTTTCTACTTTTCCTTCTAATCAATAATTCTTTAAAAATTACTTCTCTATCTTGATAACACATGGTACTATGTTCTCATATGATTATAATGATTGGGAGTCTAGTTCCATTAAAATAATTGGATTTAACCCATCAAATAAATGATCAATATTTATATTTGGATTACATGTGTAGTTCATAGAATGCCTTAATAACCTTGTAAAGTTTTATTTATAATTATAAACATTGTTATCTTCTTTTTTTTCTTAGTCTTAGGAGTTTTATCTCCATATCTACTCATTTCTTGGGAGGAAAATACTTTTCCAAGAAAAGTTCCTTAAAATCCTTTCATTCTATGTTTTCTATTTATTATTCATCATTAGTGTTTTGAATCAACTACTAACATTGATCTTCATCTCTTGAGAGTTGATAAAGTTCCATGAAAAACTTATCCCTTTAATTATTTCCCTAGGTGAGAAATATCTTTTATAATGAACTTATCCACTTCTCAGCTACAAATAAATCTATAGTCCCATTAAATTATAGAGTTTATAATGAATACAGAAGTCTAACATTATTACACTTTGTGGTAGATCATCAGGATACTCCATATGGTAAAGTTTATTTCTCAAGACTATATTCAGTCACCCCAATATGGTTATAATTTGATTAGTTCTAGATATAACTCCATCTCTAGCTTCATTATCTTCCCTAGTAGGGAAATCCCAACATGGGGTATGTGAATTGATATGGTTTTCATTCCATCTGCTATGCACCATTTCTAATCAATTGTATACACTATATTAGATCAAAACATTATGCTACATTAGGTATAATCCAAAAAATGGCTAAATATTTATCATAAATTGAAAACTTTATGAACGAATGATCTCATAATCATAAACATGTTTTCTTTGGGAACGTTTTAAAATCATAAAAATATTTTTAATCCCTTAACAACGGTTTGTAAAGAAAATGTGAATTATCCTAAGAATATCCCTCTATATTATCAAACTAAGTCCCAAGTAAAGATTTTTTTCAAGTAACAGGTAATTCTCAACTCAAGATCAATGTGGATTTTTCAAATTTATTACTCCTAGGTACTTTTTTAATGAAACCATGTCCACATGAGGTATCCTAAAACAGATATATTTCTTTCAAAAATCAGGTAATATCTATCTTACCAATAATTTAGGTTTTTCTTATATAATTATCCTTAATTTCTACCATAGAGTCTTGTTACCTAATCTATGTCTTCCTAAATCTAGTTTCTAAGGTTTCTACTAAATTTCCTCTAAAACCAACTACAAATGACCTCATATCTAGTGGCCAGTAAATGGTGTCAACATTATTATATTAGAATAAGATATAAGGAATTGAATCCCAAAGGGCCAAATAGTATAACAGTATTTTTAAACTAGATACATACTTGAAAATCACATTACAATTGAAAACATAAAATACACAAGTAGTTTTCTTTGATAACACCATTATTCCTCATAGTGTACCCCTAAATATCAATCACAAAACACTTCCTATTATCCAAGGAAAAATAAAACACAATAAATGGATAAGCTCAAATGAGAAGTAAGGGTAAGTATGAAATTAAATATATCATGAATAAATAATCATTATCAATATAGAAAGTAAAATAACTAAAACACATTCCATTTAATCAATAACTTCATCATAATATGGTAGGAATAAATAAAGATCAAATAAACAATATAAAAAATCACATAAACCTAAAAATTATAAATAGAGATAAAAAACTGATATCATAATGAGTGAATGAATAATGTTTAAAATCTAAAATTGTTATGACTTTTCACAAGACAATATAAATCTATGGGTATAAATCTATCTAATTTGGCCAACTGATTTGTCTCATGAGACTTGTCGATGCATCAAGGAGCAATCTTTAACTGGGCACCAATTATCAATTAGTAATTACAATTAATTCCTCATATAAAATGGAAAAAAATTAATAAACATAAATATTAATATTAAAAAACTAACATATGAAATTTTAATACTTACTACAATCAAATAAACATAATCATAGACTATCTGGAGTGATATGGTGAATGGTAAAAAAATTACATCCTCCATAAAAATAATCATAGACCATATAAATAAAGAATAATGAAGATAACAATACAACATATAACTAATGGATAATAATTATAATAAAGGTTTTATTGCATTTATGAATAGAAATACCACAAAAATGTCGTTAAAAACATTTTTGATGAAAATAACCTTTACAGTTTGAAAATATTTTTAAAATAAAAATTTCAAAAAAAATGAAAAATACATTTATTTGAAAATAAACTTTGAAAACATGTAAAATAATATTTATAACATTTTTTTTGTGATGTTGGAAGACTAATTTCATTCCATACATAATAAAACAATGATTCCTTTTATATTTTTTATATAATCCAAATGAGCCTGGATTTGAAAATGACATAAAGATTCAATTAAAGAAATTTATTAAAAAGTAAAAGTGGGTGAAAATTTCTTTAATGAATCATTTTTAAATAGTTAAAAATATTTTTTAGAATCACTTTAGAAAACATTTTTAGAAAACATTTATTTTGATTAAAAAAGTGTTTTTGACCAAAGAGATAAATAAAGTCATATTTTACAAAATACATTTTATCAATGATTTTATGTGAAAAATAGTATGAAAATGGTACTATTACTTGAAAATTTCATGAATAATATGAGTATAATAAAAAATATCTATTTTAAGATGGAAATATCAAATAATTACCTCCAGATATTCTTAAACAAAAACAATCTTGAATAATGATGAGATTGTGAAATAAACCCATACCACTTTGGTAACTTTTGAATCATAAGACACATGAGATAAATAACATCATATGAATATTTAAATACCATGAATAGAAATAAATTAATTATATAACATATTAAAAGGGTTATTATATACCCCACAAAAAGGAATAAGTGGTGAATATGATGTATGTCTCACAAAAGTAAAAGTGAGATAAAAAACCCTTGCCTTAGGTTCAACATCCATATTATGTGTCTGAAACTCCTATATAATAAATATAGTTTTATTATAAATATATTATAGAACCATAATCAAATACCTAATACCATATATTATTTACTTATAGTCTTTTATCACCTATTTATTAAAAAATATCGTCAAAATCACTATTTTAAGAGATAATTTCTTCATTTTTCATGTTTGTTTTAGTTCAGTAATTTTGGCCCTTTTAATTTGATCATTATTACATAATATCTAGAATTTTAACCATAATATAAATATCATATATATTTATTTATATTAATCTATAAAATTTAGTAATAAAAAATGGATTATACCGTTCTTAGAGACGGTAGGTCGTACATACGAATGAATGTTGTTTCCATTTTTTCCAATAGATGGAATGAAAGGAAAATAAATTTTAATTAACATTTATAGAATCATTATTATTTTATATTTTTTTTATTAATAAAATTTAACCTTACTAACATCAATGTAACAATAAAATGAAAAACATTTTACATCGCTATGTGAAGGCGGTAGTCTACAAATACGAACAAGCAATGTTGTTGTTTTCCAAAGGATTGAAAGGTAATAAGTTATCTGATATTATATTTAGATAATTATTTTTATTTCATAAATATAACATATATTCATTAATTTTAAACTTACTACCTTACATGTAAATTTTATGTGAAAAATGAATCACATCGCTTCTTGAGGCAGTAGTCCACCATACACACAAGCGACATCATCGTATCCCCCATGGAATGTAAGGTAATAAGGTACATGTGATATTATATTTAAATAATTATAATAATTTCATAAATATAATATAATAAATTTAAATACCTCATTATATATATCCTTTAATGGTGGTGATAGAAAATTAATTGCATCGATTTGTGAGGCGGTAGTCCACCACACACACGATTGACGGTTTCAGTTCCCATTTGATAGAAGTGAAGATGGATATGGGTTATCCCATTAACATAATAACATATAATTATATGAAGTATAATTTTTTTATTACATTATCATAATTTAATATGATTTTAAGGAAGTTAAAGAAGAAATAAAACAATGCACATGTTTATAAAGTTTACCTCTTCTTGAGAGAGTTTATTTAGGTTTATACCTAAAGCCTTCATAGGATGAATTCCTAATAAAAATTAGGCCTATAATATGTGGGGATTGAGTTAAAGAATATATGTGGTCTTTTATTTTCCAAACCAATGGGTTTCAAAACTATGAAGTGGGGAGGAGTGGGGGTATCCTTTTATAAGTGGGGGAGAGGACACACGTGGAAGTTTTGAAAACAAAATGTGATACATGCATATTTATCATAAAAAAGACTCCAAATGGTTCATTATGGAATTTTATAGGTAATAGGGTCTAACTATGTCGATAAATTGTTTTTTTATAAGTTTTATGTCATTTATAACCCTTTTCTTCTTATTTTAACCCCATAGTAAACCCATTTTTACCTTAGCCGCAATGATTAATTTATACTTTTTCACTATTCATTGTGGTCAAAATTTTAGTTCACCTTATTAGATAATATAAATTGTTATAATTCAAAATATGGAATCAATTTTTTCAAATCCAATTCACATAATTTGTATGCATAAATTTAAATTAAATCCACAAATGTGTCGAAAAAATGGGTTTTTCAAAGAAAACAATTCAAAAGTTTAAAATGATAACATCATAATTCAACATGAAATTGATTAAAATGACATAAATTATTTAAATCTAATATAATGGATCTAATTTTAATTTAAACCAAATTTGAAATAAAATTTTACTAGGTAAATAAAAATGAAGGCCTTTGGGCTATTGAGGCAAAAGAAATAATAAAAAATAAAAAATAATATTTTTCACAATTAATCAAAAAAATATTCAATTCAAAAAATTATAAAAAATTAACCCAAATATAATTTTAACAATTAGATATCAAAAATTAAGTTTATTTTTTCAAGTAAATTTTATAAAGGTGTTAAAAATTAATTTTAAATTATGTTCACAAAGTGCAACTAATACACCTTTTAGAAAAAATATTATTTTTTGAAGCTGTTTAGTTCTCTTTAAAATGGTTCTTATTTTACTATAATAAATAGATAAAAATTTGATTATTTTATAAATTTTTAAACCATATAATTTTAATAATTTATTTATTTCTATTTATAACCTCCAACTTTACGGCTTGGTTATAATGATCATAATAATATTTTAATAGAGTATCATGTTTCGTTTAAACCTGGTGTTGTGTGAATCAAAAGCTATCGATGATATTGAATTTATTTAAAAATAAATATATTTTAAAGTCTGAAGTTGTTATACTATATTCTAATCATTTTGTTACATGTAATATATCCTATCAAACATGCTTTTCCTCTTTTAAAATATCAGGGTGTTAGAATAGTGAAAAGAACTTCCTAAATTCACTATTTCTTATTATATTTTCTAGAATGAATCATGATAAGAATTATCATGATATTTAGTACATTGAATCTAAACTTAAATTAAATAACTTGAATTCAATATGTCTTCTTAATTTATTCTTCAAAAGTTCATTCATCTAATAAAGTGACAACTGTATGTCACTGATGTCATTTTGTGTTCCATAAATTATCTGATCTTCCACTACTTGATCATTATTGTGGTTGATCATGTGATCGATATACCTATCATGAAATACAATAGTCACTCAAACAACAATGTGGGTACATTTTCACTTAACCTATCATGCATTTCAATGATCACTTAACATCCCATGAATGCGATAAAAAAACCTCCATTGGTAGGTTCACATTTTTTGAAGAAGTTGGTCCTCATTTCTTTTTGCAGTCAGTCTACATTACTTTATGTAGTCACTTTCTCAAAAAAGATTCACCTATAATGTGAAGAATATGATAATTCATCTCCTTCATGTGGTCAGTATATCATCTGTGACTTAGTACTTCATCTGGTCGGTATTGGTTCATTATGTGGTCACTTTAGTGGTTGTAATGAAAACTCTTCATCAAACATCAAAATATTCATCCATATATATTTTATAATGACAATATGTATGGAACACCTTTATAAAATATTCCATCCTAGTTATATATAAATTAATTCATTTTAAATTTTATTCTCCATGGAACTAAAAATCTTCAAATAACAATTGGACTTAACTCTATTTTCAATACAACCACACCAAGAAATCCATTTGTCATATAAAATATGATAATAAACATCAATTACCACGTCAAACCTATATCTAGAAATATAATTTCACTTCATATAATGATAAAAATTATTTTTAAATTCTTAATGACCTCTAACCTCTCTTCTTCTTCACGTTAACTATATTGAAATTCTATTGGAAAAAAATACAACTAATAAAAAGTTGGCTAAAAAATATCCCCATTTGTATTTGTTAGTAATACATTATAAAAGATGTGTCAACATGTGTTGTCTTTATTCCTACTCTCCATATTTTTCATCAATCTTTCATTTAACTTTCTATCACCCTTTTTGATAAAAAAATACAAAGAACATAGTTAGGTGTCATCAATTCATACTCAAGATATGTGCCATCAATCATTCCACTCTAAGTATATGTGATCCAAGATCAATGTAGAAAACAAGTGAGTTTTATCTAGACAACAAATATGTCCATTATCAACATAATTTAATACCAACTAAAATGAAAACTATTTACATTTCTTAAAATTTTTCCAATAATTTTCCATGATGATACCAATTGTGATACAAATATATTATAGAATAAATCAACTTGAATCTATCGTATTCACTTCAATAAACAGATTAAAAACATTAAAGTATAAAGTATTATTAATGTTATAGGAAAAAGATCTATATATCCTTCAAACATATCTTTTAACACCATTGAAATAAATTTATCCCCCTTTTCATTAAGATATTTTCTTTTAGTTACCTAGGATGAGAGGTAAGGGAATCATAACTCTTCAATGACATGTTTTCAAATAACTTTCTAGAATAATTTGATGTGTATTAGATAATAATTATGGAATATTATTCAACATTATTCACTTTTCTCCCCCTCATGGATACACTCATCATGATATTCATAATGGTTCACCTATTAAAAAGAAGAATGATATGATGTTTCATGTAAAGGATATAAAAATAATAATCTTCTTCATATGGATATCCATACATGATAACTTCCAAAACTTCCCCAAGGATGATATTATTTAACACATATTATTTTTAATTAAAATATATAAGATCAAAATTGGATGATAACAACCTCACTTTTTTGTCTAGTGCTGACAGTATACTCTTCACCTTCATCAAATATGTTACTTTCATTATATTTTCCAGGATAAAAAATGTTAGACCAGACATAGAGGGTTACTTCTGCATTTGGGATGTCCAAAATTTACATCCAGTACTCCAACTCAGGTACCAACCTTGAAATCATGTTTCACCTCCAATTCCTTTCATTATAAGAACAAATAAAACACACAAAGTTTAAGGTAATAATGTGGTTCTTAATAATCCTCAATGCAAATAGTAAGGTTTAGAGGACATTCTCAGCAAATTTTCACCACTCTTCATGAATTCACACATACTTTTCAAATCTAGTTTTAACTATTGGTAACATGTATCAAACAACTTCTTCAATTTCTTGGTGTGTAATTTTTCTCTTCTCAATATACTTTAAGGAACATGTATCACTTTTTAAAACATTATTATTATTTAATAACTCGTCTTATATTGTAATTTTTTTATCAATCTCAAGGAGTTTTTTCATCCATGTTTCACCTCATACACAATACTTCATTATCATAAGATTTTCATTTTCTTGAAACCGTGTCATGAAATTTAGGAACTTTATGGGGATTCATCTCCTTCCCTTTAGAATAATAATTTTCTTCTAGTTTGTATATCTTATTTTCCCTTTCCAAAATCTATATCCATATTACAAGTATTCCATTGGGAATATAAACAAAATTCTTGGTTGTTCCATATGGTTCTTTGAGGATTCCTATTTCTAAAAAAAGTATTTTTAGATGCATCACAGCGCTTAGACTTATTGGGATTTTATTTAACATGATCTTTGTTTTGTTTTATGTATAAGGATAACTTCTTTTCTACCAGATCTTCTTGGGGGAATTATGGGTTTCAAGATTCTTTTTTTTCAAATAATTTCTTTTATTTCTTTATCAACTTTTGTGGAATTATTTCACTATTAGTCTTTTATAAATGTTGAGATAAGGGTGTATTATTTTTATAAATAATCATCCTAGGTTAACCTAACATGTCACCCAATCCGTGCATCCACATGGCTTCAAGAGCACCTCCCTATATACTAGAGGATTCCGACTAGTGGAGAGGGTCTAACAGATATATTAGGGATACTATACCCTCTATTTTTTGTAAAAGAAAATCATAAATAACCAAGAAATCCACAAGGATAAGCATTATAATATTCCTAATAAATAAACTAAAACAATAACCTGGTATAATAAATAAAATTTGGCATACATTCATATAGACTCATAATAATTCTAAAAGAAACAAAAACCAGTCACCCACTGGATCACCAAATATAAAAAATAAAATAAATAAAATAAATACATTAGGCTCTACTTCTACATCCAAGATAAACCACTTACCTAGTCTCCATTACTCTTGAGCTATAAAATATTGATCTTGAGATTCTATTTAAGTGGTCCCACTTAATCAAGAAATAATGATCCTCCACTTGATCCATCATGCAATATATTCTTCATCTGAAAGTAAATAAAAGGTCTGAACACACATCAAGTTTCATAAACTAGGGGTGAGAAATAAATATCAATATTTCACTATGACAACCCATATCTCTTATATATTTTATTTCATGATTTATTAAAAAAACACACATATTAAAATCCTTAAATATCAAGAGACTTAGTTTATTTTTTTAATTAGATACATATCAAAATAGACTAAAATAGGGATACACTAACATTATTTAAAAACTCTAAAACATTCTCTTAAAATCCATTTATCTATTAATACTATACGAGATATCCTAGGGGAGTATATAATAAATGGGTGATATATAATTATTAGTAAGGGAATAATCAAAGAAAAACATGATGAAAGTAATACATGTGAGTCAATATGCATATCAAGGTGACATAAAAGGTGTGAGACCTCATAACGTAGTGTGATTAAGATAAGTGGAAACAATAATGAAATTTAAAAATGTGGAAATAAGATAAATCATAACATCATAAGAATAATTCAAGGATAATCATATAGATTTCATAATTAAGTGTGATTATGATGACCTCCCATGAACAATACATTGTAATTAATGAGATAAAAACATTACCAAATGAATTAGGGGGTTATAATATTCCAGGCCCACCTGTCACATTCATATCGTGTACATGCATTTGTGCACCACATAGATCATAAAAAAAATAACATATTTCATAAATTTTAATCCCAAAATTAAGGATTGTGTATTACATACATAGAATTTACCAATCAATGAATCTACGTGAATATCCATGATTGAAAATGGGGATGGATATTCCCAATACAAAATATTAGCATGGAAAATTACAGGATAATTTTGGTAGCATAATGGGTGTATATAAAGGTTTTAGGAAAGTGTTTAATGACAGTGAATGGTAGTATATCATTACTTGGGTATCATAATTATGCTAAAGGAATGTGTAAAAAACATTAAAAATGGAATATTTTAAATTGAAAGTCTTAGTGAAAAGAAAGTAGTTGAATGAAAAGGAAGTGGAGAGAATCCCTTACCTTGAGAGGGAAATTAAAAAAGATTAGAAGGTGATTCTTAAGAACCTGATAGAATCATGGGATATATTTAGAGAGGTATAGGGAGAGTAACTTTATACACCTGTGATTTTTATTGAAGATTATTGGGAGTTTGGGTGGTTTTTTATAGAAAAACAGAGGGTAATTATTTATTAATTTCTAAACTTAGGTTTTGAAATCTATATAATAAAACATTACAAACAAAAAACCTTCCCCTAGTTTTTTATCATGGTTTATACCAAATATAATTGGTTTTAAATATTTTATAAGTCTAAGAACATAAAATATTAAAATAATACTAGTGTTTATATGGAAGTGATTCATGTTTAAAAATAATTGATTTTCAAAAATTAAAATATAATATAGATTTTCGAGGATTCATTAAGGGATTATAAAAGTAATAAAATAACTTAAAAACATTATTTTAAAGTGGAAACCTATTTTTAGTCATGGATTCCCTTTATAGAACTTATTTCATCAATTTCATGATATTATGATGTCATAATATAGAATATATATTTATATCGTATTTAATCTTTACCCAAAAAAATCGATTATCTCAGAAAATTATGAAAATTTTAACATTGGATAATTTTGACATGATAATTTTAGAAAAATATTTATTTTACCAAAATAAAATTAAAAATATGATAATTTTCACTTTTAAATAAAAATCCTTATTTACTGTAAAATACTAGTATTTACAACACCAACAACTTTCAGACCCTTATAAAATTTAATTTGGACTTTATTAAATTATATTCTTATTAATATTTGAATAAATTTTATTTTATAAGAATATTTTACTAAAATGACTTTTATTTCCAAAATTAATGTATTTATAAATATATTTTCTTAATTGAAAAGATATATTTCCCAAAAATAAAATTGGAGTTTCATCATATCAAAATCTAATTCTTATCAAACTAATTATTTAATCATATATATATATATAAAGTAATAACTGAAAAGGGATAAAAATAATAAATATTGCATTAAAAATCATACAACTTGGTTTTATATACATAACCATTTATTACACAAATTTACGCCCTAAGTGTAAGGTGTGTGATGGTGGTTGAGGTCATCACTTCTTATATCAATTTTAATTGGACTTTATCATAAACCTTAATATACTAATATTAATTATAATTGTGCAATTGATATATTATCAATAATTAAGATGATTAATGAAATTTTAAATCCAACAGTCTGTATTTTATAATTTTCCAAAATAACTAAATTAGTGCATGTGTTTCTATAACCATATTACTTAATATTTCCTTCATTCATTTAGAATAGAATTTCATTTGTAAAAGTTTAGGCAATTACATTATTCCCCCTTTAGAAATTTCACCCGTGAAATTTCATTTCATACACTAAAACTGGTGAGGGTAGTTCTATTTCATCACCTCCAGTGATTCCTAATTTGTTTCCTCAAACTTGTTGTTTCTCCACAACACTTTGACCAAGTGATTTTTCAAGTTTCATTTTCTCTATGATGAATGATATTCACCATCTACTACTTGTATGAAAGATCATTCTATAGAGGTACCACCTCTGGATTGAGTACATTTGAGGGGTATGGAATGTACTTACTTAAGAGGGAGACATGGAATACATCATGTACATGAGATAAGCAAGATGATAGTGCTAGTCAATAAGACACCGATTCGGTATGATCAAGGATATCAAAGTAGATGATGTAACTTGGAATAGGTTATCCCTTCAACCTAAACCTCATGAATTTATTTTATGGTGATATATGAAGGAACACCTTATCACTGACCTCAAACAAACAGGTATTATCGATGATTTTCTGCATAGATATTCTTTAAACTTTGTAAAGATATCATATAACATTGAATGGTTTAAACTTTTTCTATCATTTATTGAATAATATTAGGTCCCATAAGCTTCCACACTCTAAATTCAACCCAGCATGTTGGATTTTGACACCTATTCCCATATAGATCCATTTAAGGTTTCCTTGAAAGATAAAATAAAAAAAAATGAGAAATCCACTAAGGAGTGGTTTTAATCCTTACATACATGGAAATCCCTTGAACGTGATCTTATAATATCATCTATAGTTTTAATGGTCCTCTCAGACCAACCATCCATCTAAGGGTGATAAGAAATACTGAAACACGAAAAACATATCCAATTCTTGCTGAAGAATTCTCCAAAACATCAAGGTAAATCTTGGATCTCAATTATATACAATGGAGACTCAAACTCCATTAAGTCTTACCATGTCTCTTATATATATCTTATAAATTTGGTCACAATTGAAATATTCCTTGATAGAAATGAAATGTGATGACATTGTAAGGTGATTTACAACCAACCAGATGGAATTATTACCTTTAGATGTCCTGGGAATTCTTATGATGAAATACATGTTTTTGTTTTCCCATTTCTATAGTGACATGGGAAATGGTTGTATCGTACACTTATAATTCTTCATTTAGTCTTGAATTGTAGGAATAACAAGCATCAAGATACAAATTCTATAATATCCCTCTTTATATTATCCTACCAAAAGGTTTTCTTTAGATATTTATACATCTTAGTGCTTCCTAGATAAATATTGAATGATGATCTATGTGTATTATAAAAAAAATTTCCTCTTCAGTTCTGGTTTTGATGGGACGCCTATTTAGGTTCCAAAAATTATAAATCCATCATTATCAAATTTTAACATTAGAATATTCACTACCATTATATGTAACACATAATAATATTTTTTGATCTCCTTTATCCTATTAAGAGTTCATGGTTGAAAATTTATTTTATAAATATATGATTAAGTTTATTTTATTATTCTCATGTCCATCCTTTTCATGTCCAAGAGGATAGGACCCCTTTAAATACACATCATGGATAGGGTTACAAGATCCATTCTAATCATATGATATAATACATTATTTTCCTTCCCATGATGGTAATAGATTGAAAAATCATAGTCCTTGATCACCTTTAACTACCTTTGTTGTTTTATATTGATCTTTTTTTTTTGTGATTATATACTTGGGTATTTTATGGTCAATATATGCAACACAATTTCCCCATAGATATAATGTCACAAAATATTTAATTTGAAGACCATTGTAGCCAATTCAAGATCATGTTTTGGGTAGTTTTTCTCATGTATATTTATCTTATGTATGTCATAGGCAATCACTTTTACATTTTTCATGAGCACGCAACCCAATACCTTTTCAGATGCATTACTGCAAATCACAATTCTTTCCACATTGGTGGGTAATGTGGGTATATGTTTAATGATTATCCTCTTCTTTAACTCTTTAAATAACTCCTTACATTCATCAATATAGATAAACTTCACTCCCTTCCAGGTCAAATTACTCAATGCGAATGAAAATTATGAGAATTTTCCCAAAAAAATTATGATAGTACCCAGCTAATCCAAGAAAACTGTGGATCTCCATCAGAGTTGTTATTTTGGTTAATCATTATATTACCTCTATTTTAAAAGGATACATAGATATCCCTTTGTGGGTTATAACATTCCCCAAAAATATTATTTTCCCCATATAAATCACATTTTCTATACATCACATATAAATTTTCCTTTCAAAATGTCTTCAGTAAAACATTCAAATTCTACCCATGCTCTTCCTTTCTTTTGGAGTTGATAAGAATATAAAATATAAAGACAACCTGATATTTTTTTAGGTAATCCCTAAATACCATATTAATTTATTCCTTCAAGATACCTTGAACATTAGTGTGTCAAAATGGATCAATATGAAATCATAGTTCCTATATCTTGTATGAAAATAAATCTTGGGTATATAATCCTACTTCAAAATTACATGATAATATCCCACAAAATATCTACATTATAGTAATACAAGGATCCACATAGATAATAAAATAGGTCACCAATCCATGATAGATGATACTTATTCTTTACCATGACCATGCTATGCTCATGATAATTAATGTAGAGGTGCATTGACTCATCCTTCTTCATGATGAAAAGGACTGGTGCACCCCACAATGAATCACTTGGGAATATAAACCCTTTATCCATATTCTCTTTTAGTTTCTTCTTCAACTCTTTAAGTTAAATAATTTCCATTCAATATGGAGTCTTGGATATTGGTAAATCTCTAGGTATAATTTTGATCAGTAACTCAACATCTCAACTATAAGGAAGTCGAAAAAATCCTCAAGAAACGCATCAGTGTATTCCATCACAATGGGCATATCATCAAGGGTGATTTTTTCCTTAGTCTCAATATTTTTATCAAGATACATTTTCTCATAAGGAAATAATTTTCATTCTTGATATGATGGTTCAAAATTAGATTCATCATTATATTTTTTTGGAATCAGAGGGTGATTTATGATATAAAGGGTGATTTACTTCTCTTAAAAATTTAGGTTTCACTATAAAAGGAAAGTCAATCTATAACCAGAATAGAATTGAATTCAATTAAAGGGATGTCACAAATCTTTTTGAGAAATTAATCTGACAAATATTTAAATAGGGGGAGTTATATACTTGGGATGAAATAATTTCCCCATTTTCCATTTTAACTAATAGCTCCACTTCTATATTTTGAGGTGATTTTTGAATAGTTATACTAAAATTGCTTGATATAAACTAATTTTTAGAACCATAATCAAATAGTATGTTCACTATCCTTGAATTAATTATAAGCATAGCTATAACTACATCATCATCAGGGTCCTCCTTGGTGGTTGGATGGCATAATATCTCCCTTTATTCTGGGCCTTGGAGGTTATTTTCGTCAGTTATAAGAAAAAACCCTTATATTAGTGCATTGATTCACATAGTATCATTGTTTTGTGAAGTTGAAATATTTGAAAATAGGCTAAGTGTTAATAGGAGAATTAATTTTTTCCATCACATTGGTGGTTTTACTTCCAATGATATTTTTTATCTAGGTTCCCTTTATTCCCGTACCAAATTAATTACCTTATCGTATTTTAGTAATTCGTAGGATACTTCTTCCTTTACTTTTGAAAAGTCTAATGTTGGACTTTCGTGACAGTTTACTATTTATCCATCACACCTCGAGAGTTAAAATTCACTCTATGATTCCTATCTCTAGACCCATGAGATCCCTGAGATTTATTGATCTATATTTTGGATTTAAGGTAACAATGGAAAATTTATTCCTAGATGATAAAGTCTCAAATCTCCAAATATGATCAATTATTAAGATTTATCCCACTGAAGAAGTAGTCAACTTTACTTTTTATTTAATTAAAAACTCCATAGGAATATCATGTATATATTATGAAGTTTTCCTTATACGCCTTGATGGATTGTTTATCATTTTTCTTGAGTCCAATGAAATACCACTCTATTTTGAGTCATACAGTGTGAGGAAAATATTTATAAAATAACATTTTACTGAATTATTTACTCTCCATTGATTTGACCTCCTGTGAGGGATTTTTATTTTTTATCAACGTCCACCATTGATCACCTCCCCCCTCCCAAAAATAAACAGCGAGTACGAAATTCTCTTTATTAATGAATTAAAAGGACAAAGAAGATATTTACAAATAAGTTGATCCACTATTCCATGATTAATGTATCAGGTGGTCTACTGAAACTTGGAGATCATTTTCACATAAAGGTCTCGATAACAACTTTCGGTTTTTGGGGGGGTGAGGGTTGTCCCCCTGATTCAAGTTTATATTCATAACTTGAGTTAATTAAGAAATTATTGTCATGAATATATCAACTCATACTCCCATCAGGCTGTACATCTCATTTGGTTAGTTATCAAATTTTCCATCTCATTGGTTGTTGACTTGGTTCCTCCTATTTCCAAGCATTGACTAAAATTAAAGGAAAATTAGGGATGAGAATTCTCAAACTATTAAACACATATAAGGTAAAGTATAAACATATAAGGGATAACTCATAAATGACATATGTTACTTAAAATATAAATTTCATGGTTTCAATATAAGATAACCATGGCCTATTTCCTAACATTATGTTTCATAGGGATTTTTCACTCCCTTAACAATGATTAATAAAGAGCTTGTTAATTTACCAAAGAATATCCTCTGGGATTGTCAAACTATGTGGGTAGAAATTCCTCTTTAAAACACACTTGGTGATGATTGAGTTAATAATAAATGATCTATTTGGTGTTTTTACCCATAGGTACAATTTTTCCAGATCCACATCCACTTGTAGTACCCATATAGGGATTTTGTTTCTTGGGAACCACTTACTCTATAATTTACCAAAATTTTAAGGTTGTTTTCCTATGTTTAGTATTATTCATAAGGCTTTCACTAAGGTTTTCTAATCCTAATCCACAAAATTAACAAGACCACACTTTCATACCAACTATGAAAACTCATATCTTTTATACACTTGATTTCATGATTTATTACATGAATACACACATAATAAAATCTCAAAACGAATGAGTGGAGTAGTGTATTTGGGTAATGAGATACATATAACAATGACTTAAAATAGGGATATAACAACATTATATAAAAACACTATAACATTCCCTTAAAATCAATTGATCTTTCAATACTGTACGGGATGACCTAGGAATGTACATAAGAAAGGGGTGAGCTATAATGCCCAGTAAGAAAACAATAAAATAATAACATGATTAAAGAAATAAAAGTGATTCGAGATGCATATCAAGGTGACTTAAAATGGGTGAGAATAATAAACATGAACATATAATCATGATATAAGAAGATGGAATCAAGGAAATATAGGAATATGAAAACAACATAAAACATGACATCAAAAGAAGAAGTCAATGATAACTATGGATACATCGTAACATAGTTTACATAGGATAATCTTCTATGCACCATACATGGTATCTCATGAGATAAAAATATTACCCAATGCATTGGAGGGATGTATAATATTGGTCCCACCCATCACATTTAAATCATGTACATGAATTTGTGTTCCACGTAGATCATAAAACATAATAACTCCTTTTATAAATTTTTATCTGGTCATTATGGAGTATGGTTTTCATACATATATGAACTCAAATAATGAAGGATATTTACATATAGTATAATACACTTGAGTATAAATGGGTATGGGAAATCATAACACAACATTTTTCCCTGGAAAATCATGATATAATTTTTGTAGCATAATATGTGTACATAAAGGTTCAAGGAAAGGGTTTATTGGGAGGGAAAGGTGATATCTAATCACAATTTAATCAAAATAAATGTAAAGTTATGTATGAAAAACCATTAAAACATGAATAATTCGAAATTTAAATCCATAGTACAAAGAAAGTACTTGAATAAAAAGGAATTTGAGAAAATCCCTTACCTTGAGAGGGCACTTCTAAGAGCATTTGAGGAGCTTCTTAAGAGATTAGTAGTACCTTGGGATTCATTTAAAGAGTTATATGGATATTAACTTCATCATTAATAGGTTTTTAGTTAATAGGAGTGTGAGTTTTGATGGGTATTTATATCAAAAGAGAGTGGAATTCTTTATAAATTTCTAAACTTAGGTTTTGGACTCTATAAAATAAAATAATCTAAACCACAATACATACCATGATTTTTTCCGATGGTTTCTTAAAAATAGGAGTGTTTTTAAACATTTTATAAGGTAAAGAACCAAAATTATTAAAATAATATTGTTGGTGATGTGGAAGTGAGTCATTTTTATAAAGAATAGATTTCAAAACCTTAAAATAAGATATAGGTTTTGTAGGATTCGTTAAGGGTTTATAAAATTAATAAAATAACTTCAAAACAAATTATTTTTAATGGTAAATCTATTTTTTGTTGTGGATACCATTTATTGTGTTTATTTCATCATTATTGGTCAACTATGTTGTCATAATATAGAGGGTATATTTATAATGAATTATATTTTTTACCCAAAAATTCAATTATCTCAGAAGATTATGAAAAATTCACCATTATAAAATTTCAATATGTTAATTTCAAAAATAACCTTTATATCGCCAAAATAATTTTATAAATAGATAGCCTTAACTATTTAATAAAAATACTTATTTACAAGAAAATACCAGTCTTTACAACACTAATAGCTTTACAACATTTTTAAAAATCGTATTAGGTTTATTAAATTATATTATCATTTAAATTTAAATAAATATTATTAAATAAGAATATTTTATTTAAAAAAAATTTATTTCAAAAAATCTTTAATTTATAAAAAAAGTGACTTAATTGAAACTATATATTTTTTAAATACAATCATAGTTTCTTCGTATCAAAATAAAATTTTTATCAAACTCATTATTTAATCATATATATATATATACAATGTAATAATGAAAAAAGAATAAATATAATCATTACCCAATTGAAAGGAAAATATAAAAATAATACTACTAGGTTTAATATTCATAACCCCTTATTACCCCAACATATGTCCTAAGGGTAAGGTATGTGATGGTCGCACTTTCTTGGGGAGGTTCGATTAACATTTTTTGGGTTAGGAGTTAAATAAGATTGAACTTCTCCAATAAATAGTTTCTCTTGTGTTTTAGTTATTGAATCTCTACTTGGGCTTTGAAAAGGTTCTAACCCAGTGATTCCATCTCCCTTAGAATCTCTAATAAATGGTATTCATGTGGTATGACCCTAGCGATTGAGGACATCACTTATTTTGTCCATGTCAATTATAATTTATCATAACCTTTAATTTACTAATGTTAACAATCACATTATAAGGGATATATTATCAATAGTTAATATTCTTAATGGTATTTCAAATATGATAGGAAATACTTTATAAGTCAAAATTAACCAAAGTATTGCTTGTGTTTTCTATAACTACATTACTTAATAATGATTTTATTCATTTTAAAGTGAATTTAAATTATAAAAGTTTTGGTATTTACATTCTTCCCCCATTCAGAAATTTATCACTTTAAATTTCATTTCATACACTGAAATAGATTAGGGAACTTCTGTTTCATTACCTCTACCGCTTCCCAGGTTTCCTCCTCAAACTTTTGATTCTTCCATACTACTCTGACCGGGTCAGTTATCATGTTTTTTAGGACTTTGTCTCTGCAATCTAAGATCGTCACCAGTTGCTCCTCGTGTAAAAGGTAATTATCGAATGGTAACGCCACTGGATTCCATACACATGAGGTGTCTGGTTTATAATTTCTTAAGAGGGATACTTGGAACACATCAAGTATTTGATATAGCTTAAGTGAGAGTTCTAGTCGATAGCCTATAGCTTCAATTCAATCAAGGATCTCAAAGGGGTCAATTTGTCATGGATAAAACTTTCCATTCTTCACAAAACTCATGAATTTGTTCCATGGTGATATATTAAGGAACACCTTATATCCAATATCAAACTCCAAGTCTCTTTGATGATTGTTTACACATATTTTCTATTGACTTAGTGTTGATTTCATATGAAATTGAATGCCTTCTATATCATTTGTTGGATAAGATCAGGTCCTATAAGTTTTGAAACTCCAACTTCATCCCATTATGTTGGAGTTTGAAACCACTTCTCATACAAAGCTGTATAAGGCTCCATTTGAATGCTAGAATATAAATGATTATTATATGACAACTCCACTAGGGAAATTTGTTGATAACAAAATCCTTATAAATCCATTGGACATGATCTTAGCATATCCTCTAGAGTTTGAATGTGTCTCTTAGACTTACCATCTATCTAAGGGTGATACGCAGTACTCAAACTCAACATTGTATATGATTCCTGCTAAAGGATTCTCAATAACATAAAGGTAAATCATGGATCTTGATAAAATACAATGGAGGGTGTAACTCCATTAAGTCTTACCACTTCTCTTATGGAGAGCTAGTCAAGATAGAAATATTCCTTGATATAAATAAAATGCACTAAATTTTTAAGGTGATTGAACACCACCTAGATGGAGTTATTGCCTTTATATTTCATAGAGAGTCCTATGAAGAAATAATTGACCATTTTTTCTATTTCCATGCTGGTATGGTAAATGGTTTCATCGTGCTATTAGACTTTTTCATTCATCCTTGACATGTTGGCATAACAATCATCGATATAAAAAATCTAAAATAAACCTTATCATATTCTCACACCATATGTTTTGCATTAAATATTTATACATAGTATTGATTCCTAGATGAATATATAATTATGAGCTTTGTTCATTATCCAAAATTTCCCTATTCAACTATCATTTTGATGGGACATGTATCTGGGTTCCAAAATATATAAATCCATCTTTAGCAAAGATGAAATCTAGAATATTGTGTACCTTTCTCTGTAACTCCTCAACATCTTTTTGGGCCTCCTTAATCTTCTCAAGAATGAAGGGTTGAGTATTTATTTGAGAAATTGTGTATGAAGTTCCTTTTATTATTCCCATTTCCATCCTTTTCATGTCCATGAAAATTGGATCTCTTTAAATCCTCAGTATGGATATGGTTGCGGGATCCTTTCTACTCGTAGCATGTGATACTTTGTTTGCCTTCCTAGGATAGTAATGGATTGAAAATTCATAATCCTTGATCTGATCAAACCACATTCACTGGTGCATATTAAGCTTATTTTGTCTAAATATATACTTGAGGATTTATGGTCTGTATATATGACACAATGTACCCGATAGATATAATTCCACAAAATATTTAATGTGAACATTACTAAAACCTATTATATATAATGTGTTTTGTAGTTCTACTCAAAGATCATTAATTAGTGTGAAGAAAAGGTTATCACTTTGTTATCTTACATTAATACACAACCTAAAACCTTTTTGGATACATCAATTTAGATAAAAAAAATCTTTCCCCACTTGTGGGTAATTTGGGAATAGGTGTAGATTATCCTACTATTTAACTATTTGAATCTCTCCTCACATTCATTAGTCCAAACGAATTTTTGCTAACTTTTGAGTTAGCTTGGTTAGTAGGATTGAAAAACCATGATAAGTTTCTCACAAATTGACGATATTACCCATAAAACCAAAGTAAATTAAGGATATCTATCATGGATATCGGTATGGTATAGCATTCAATTGATTATATTTTAAAAGGATCCATGTATGTCCTTTTACTGGTGATAACATGCTCTTGGAATGTTACTTGATCCATCTAAAACTAAAATTTCCTGTAATTTTCATATAGTTATTCCTTTCATAAGGTCTTTAGTACATAATTCAAATTCTCCTCATGTTATTCCTTTCTTTTAGAGTAGGTAAGAATAGTGTCTCTTAATAATACTGTAAATTTTTCATAGAAGTCATTATATAATCTATTCATTAACACCATGAAGATACCAAGATCATTATTGAGTCGAAATAGAATCACTATGAACTCATAGTTCCCGTATTATCTATAAAAATAATTATTGGGAATATCCACCTTTTTCACCTTCTCTTGACAATATCCGGACTGAATATTTACCTTATATAAGTACTAGGATCCATGTAGTTGATCAAACAAGTAATTAATCTATATAATAGGATACTGATTCTTTATTGTGATCTTGTTAAGATTTTGATAATAAATTCAGAGGCACATTGACCCATCCTTCTTCTTGATTAAAAATATTGGTGCACCCCATAGTAAACCACTTGGGAATTAAAATTCTTTATCTAGATTCTCTTTTAGTTGTTTCTTCATCACATCAAGTTCAACAGTGACCATTCTATATGTAGTCTTGGATATTGGAAAAGATATAGATATAATTTTGATCAATTAATCTACCTCTCAGCTAGAAAGAAGAAAAAAAATTCATCGAGAAACACGTCAGTGTATTCCCACAAAATAATCATGTCATAAAGGATGATTTTTCCGTAGTATCAGACATTTGTGATAAATAATCTTATTTATAAGGAAATAAAATCCATTATTGAGATGATGATTCCAAATGGGATTCATCATCCACCTTTAACTTATATGTAATTGGTAGAAAGTTTTTGATATAGAGTGTGACTTCCTTCTCCCAATAATTTATGTTTCCTCTATAAAAGTAAAGTCGGTCCATAACCAGAATAGCAATGAATTTAAAAGCAGTATTACAAGTTTTTCTTGGAAATCTAGGCTAAAAATATTGACCTGGGTAGAGATATAAACTTGGTATGAAATAATTTAACCAATTTTCATATACTTCTAAGTTTTAAGGTGGTTTTTGGATAGTTCTACTAAACTCATGTGATTAAAAAATGTATTGAACTATATTCAAATAGTACATTTATTTTCCTTCAATGAATAACTAGTATACCTCTCACCACATTATTTTCAAGATCCACCTCAGAAGTTGTGATGGAATAATATTTCCCTTTCTCTCTAGGACTTGGAGATTTTGGTCATTAATTTTCATCAATAACCTTTGGTTTATTGTATTAATTTTCACATTTTCCTCATTATTTATAGTTGAAACATTGGAAAATAGGATGAGGGTTGACTAAATCATTCGTTCCTTCCATCAAATTGGCAGGTTTTTACATGATGACATTTTCTATATTGGTTTCCTTCCTTCCGACACCTAAAGATTTTCCTTATCCCCTTTAATAAATCTATAGGATTGTTCTTCCAATGATTTTGAAATGTGGGATATTGTAATTTCTTAACACCATGATATTTCTCCATCGATCCCCCAGAATTAAACTTCATTATTCACTTCCTATATCCTAACCTATGAGACCCTTTATATTTATTAATTTCCATTTTAAATTTGAGGTAGAATTATAAAATTCCTTTATAGATATTAATGTCTCTAATCTCCAAATATTTTCATAGATTCATATTTATCCCACTGAATAAGTGGTCAACTTTAGTTTTGGTGTCAATGACAAAGGCAAGGGATTCTAATGCAAGAATTGTGAAGTTTTCAACATAAACCCTAATAGATTTTTCATCCTTGAGGCCATTTAAATTCCTCATTATTTTGATTCAAATGGTGTGAGGAAAATATTTATTAAAAAATATTTTCCGGAATTATTTTCACTCTATCACTTTGATATCCTCCTTAGGGTTCACAATTTTTATCAACATCGATCATTGATTACCTTCCCAATCCATATAATAAATAAATAGTTATGTATTCTCTTTCTCATAGTATTGAATGATGCATAATATATTTTCAATAAAATTGATCTATTGCTCCTTGATTACGGGATCATAAGTTCCATTGAAATTAAAAGGAATTTTTTGTATATAGGTCACATTTGTAACATTATATATCTTAGGGGAATGTGGTTCTTTAACCCAATTCATGTTTATATTCAGAACTTGAGTTAATTTAGTAAGTATATCATTTATGTTCTCAACTCCTACTCCCATTGGATTGGCATCTCATTTGGGAATTCATCACATTCCCCATCACATTGGTTATTGACTCAGTTCCTCCTATTTCCATACATTAACTAAAATAAAGGTAAAATTAGTTATGATTATTTTTAAACTATTAAACAAATAAAATGGAAACTATGGACATTGAATAGATAACTCATAAATAACATATATTCCTTAAACTATAAATGTATATGTTTTAATCTATGTTATCCCTGGCCTATTTCCTAACATTAAATTCTATATAAATTTTTAGTTTTATTCATAGTGGTCTATAGATAGCTTATGAATTTTACAAATCATATCTCGTAAGAGTTTAAAATTAAGTGTGTATCAAGGAATATTTTTCATGCTCTATGTGACAAAAAATTTAATACCAAATTCACCATTTTAGGGTTAATAACCCTAGGTAATACTATTCAAGAGCCACATACACTTTCAGTTTCCAGACAAATATTTTATTACTTTGAAACCACTTAATATATACTTTGAAAAAAAATAAGAATGATTCCCTATGTTTAGTCTTGTTGTAAGGTCCAAAAGGGGCTATATACCCTGAGATGGGGAGTGAATCAAGGCATGGATATTCTATTCAAAATTATTCTTTCCCCACTTGATCTTGACCTCTTTATCATAAGGGTCACTTTGTTTTTACTTAAGTGTTAATTTTGATCTTATTATATCACTACTACAAATACGGCTTTTATCAATGCTAAAAATGGCCTTTATCAGCGCTAGAAAAGTACTGATAAAGCCGGTGAAGATAAAGGGGGGTACCCTTTATCAACGCTCCAAAAAGCGCTGATAAATACCCCTTTTATCAGTGCTAAAAAAAGCGCTGATAAAAGGGGTCTTTTATCAGCGCTAAAATGAAGCGCTGATAAAAGGGTCTTTTCTCAGCGCTTTCTTTTTAGCACTAATAAAAGACCCCTTTTATCAGCGCTTTTTTTTAGCGCTGATAAAAATAAAAAAATTAAAAAAAAATAAAAAAAATTAAAAAAATTAAAAAAAATACTGCCAATATCGGGGGCGCTTTTTACAGAACTTAAACCCCCCTTTATCAGCGCTTTCCTGCACCTCCAGCGCCCTCCCACACCGCCTACACCCTTTATCAGCGCTAGCCCTTTAAATCAACCTTGCGCATGCACCTGTTCCTCCACCCAGATTTGATCTCGATACCTCCCCCCTGCGCACCTAAAGCCTTTGCCACTACCCTATATTGATTTGTTCTCTTATTCATGATATATCTATTTATTTATATATATATTTAGTTATATTTATTCGTATAGTAATATATATTTATATTTATATATATATAGTTATATTAATATATAGATATAGTTATATTAATATATATATATATAGTTATATTAATATATACATATAGTTATATTAATATATGTATAGTTATATTAATATATGTATTGTTATATTAATATATAGTAGTTATATAAATATTAATATATTGGTATTTTAAATAAAATGGATATTAGTTATTATTTAGATAAAGCTAATATATTTTATATGTAAATATGTTTAATTATTTATTTAAAAAAATTAATTTTTAGGTATTAATATATAGAAAAAATGTATATATAGTTATATATTTGATTATAAATAGTAGTACATTATAAAAAAGGATGAAATTTCAAATACATAATATCAATATGAGTGTAATAACTTGGAATAAATCCAGTGCTACAAAAAAGCGCTGATAAAGGGGTACTTTATCAGTGCTTTTTTTAGCGCTGATAAAGGCACCCTTTATCAATTCTTTTTTGAGCGCTGATAAAGCCCCCCCCCCCTATCAGAGCTTTTCCGTTAGCGCTGATAAAGGGGTGGCGCTGGCCTTGCCCAGTTTTGTGGTATTGTATCCTTATTTATCTAATGATGATGCTTTAAATGTAATGTAGGAATGCAATAAAAAGGGCACAGTGAATTTTACTTGGTTCACCCTCACTGGGATACATCCAAGGAGAATACAATGGGGATGTGCTAATTGTACAAAATTCACTAAGGCTCACTACCAATGATTATGTTTTTGGATAGATCTCATCTATACCCAGGCTCACTACCTTTACAAGGTTTAGGGTCTGCTCACTGCATTCCCAAGTGTCACTCCGAATATCTCTTTCTTTGGATCACTGCCTATGGAAAGTATCACTATCTTCCTCTTCCTTTTCTCACTGCTCTTGGAAGGTACCTAAACATATTTTATGGACTTGTAGGTCCCTTTATTTTCATGCATTAAAAAATAATCAATTGTAGGTAGATTCTATATTTATGTTCCACTTTAATCCAACTGATGAATACAACTTTGCCACAAATTCACTAGGAAATCCATTTTAAAAACTTTTCATGATACACACTGCCTTCATGAAGCTCCATCTTTTTTAAAGCTCAAATAGCCTTTGCGAAGATCCTTCTTTAAAGATGCTCAAATATCCTATGTTAAGCTCCTAACTTTTGTGAATCTCATTTGGCCTACACGAATAACACCTCTTTCGTAAATATCAACTAGCCTTCATGAATCTCCTTCCTTTCACGAAGCTTACTTAACCTTCGTGGATTTCCTTACTTTTATGATGCTTGGATCATTCAGTTGACATTTACAGCCTTCAAAAACTTCTTCGCATATCACCTTCACAAAACACCTTTGTGAACCACCCTTCACAAAACCCCTTCATGATTCTAGAGCCTTAATATTTTTATTAAGTCTTTATACTCTTCTCAAGTGGGTATAATCCTATTTATAGGTTTTTCCACTGATTCTAGAAGCTTCCCTTCCACTTCATCACCATCTCATGAAGATCCCTGATTTCCTTCACGATGATCCCATTTTCATGAAGTTCCAAAAAAGTTTCCCATTCGTGATGCTCATCATAATTAGGGATCCTCCCATCACTACTTCACACCACTGCGATGCTCCACTCGTGATGCTCCTCACTTTCACCATTCATGAAGCTCATCGTACTCATGGAGTTCACCATCAAAATCTTTTTCCCTTTACGAAACACACTTTGTGAATCCCATATTCATGAAATTTAGGTATTTTACATATTTTTATAAGGCCTTAAAGGAAATACACTTTTCACAGTGCTAGCCAAACTCTAAATTTTGGAACCCAAAAATTTGGAAAACACTGGGAAATAGTGACACCATGTGTACAAAATTTTCGGTACCGCTTCCATGGTATTCATTCCTTTGTCTTGGAGCTTTTTCAACATGCCTAGTCAACAATCCCTTTGTATCTTTACAACATACCTTATAAAATCGTTTTTTCAACAAACACAATCAACCCAAAAATACTACAATGTTAGCTTGAGGATTTTTTTCCCATTAATATCCCCCTTTGGGTTTGTTGACAACTCTTTCATAATTTGATACCTCTTTTAAGATTCATACATATTATACTAATATTCACTTCATGTGATTCAGATATAAAACAATGATATACTCCACACACACTCTAATCCCACATGTGCAATACTCGGCAGGAAAAACAAGAGTTTAATAAAAAGTTCATAAATGAATCACTTCATTCTAAGACCTCTAAAATTATTTCATCATGAACTCCATATTTCATGATATACATCCTTTTATTGGTCACTTTTAGCATTTTTAGATTTAAATCTCCCCCTATTTCACTGCTCCCCCTATCTCGTTACTCTCCCTATCACAGCTTCTCTTTGTCTCTCCCTTTTAATAACATAATTTATCCCCAATTGTCAATGAACCCAATGACCATTCCTTTTAGGTCTAAAATAGGATAAAGAACACACATTATCACATTAGTTAAAAACACACAATACCTCTGGGAGAGGGGGTTCCCATATCCACACTTTCTCAAGTGCGGGGAGTCTGTTAGTCTCCCAGAGCCAGTTCATACCTTCCAAATGCTTCTTTGGGTAGGCCCTTTATCAGAATATCTACAACTTGTTATTATATAGGTAGATAATCTAACATCAAAATCTCTTACTCCACCTTCTCCTTGATAAAATTATCTTTTTTTCTATATTATTTGTCCTTGTGTGATGGAATATATTTTTTTCTGAGATTTATTACACTTGAATTGTTGCAATGGATTCTAATCGGAGAACTCGCTTCAACTCCCATATCCTCAAGCTACTTCTTTATCCACAATAAATGTGTGAACACTTGAGTTTCTGAAATAAACTCAGATTCTATGGTGTTCAATGAGATTCAATGTTGTTTCTTTCTATGAAAAGAAATACACAACCCTCCAAGATAAAATGCACCACCCGATGTTGATTTTATATCATCTCCTGAACCATCCCAATCTGCATCTGTATATCCCATTAACTCATGTTGAGATTTTTCATTGTTCGCCAAACCAAAATACGCAGTTCCCTTGATATACCGAAGTTTTATTTTTTTTACTGAAATCATGTGGATTTCCTTGGGATTCCTTTGATACGACAATGCTTGGAATGTTTAAGAAACAATATCAGGTCATTTTATTGTCAAGTATAGTGTACAACAAATTATTTTCCTGTATTCTATAACCTTAACTACATTTTCTTCATCATCCCTTGATAGTTTCATCTAGGTAGCCATCAGAGTCATAATCTCCTTGGAATTATCCATTATAAATCTTATCAAAACCTCCTTAGAATATTTATGTTGAAAAATAATATTCTATTCTTTCCTTGTGTTACTTGTAAACCAAGTAAAATTTTAGTTCACCAATCATTCACATTCTAAACTCACTTTTCATTAATTTGGAAAACTATATATACTATGCTTCATATAATCCTTAGAAGATTATTTCATCAACATATACAAGAACCATCATCCTTTGATTACTATCATGGTTAACATATAGATTGTAATCAACTCCACCACACTAAAAACTAACCTTCTTCAAAAACTGATCCAGTCATGAATACCATGTTATTAGTGCTTTCTTTAACCCATACAATTCCTTCAGCCGACACATTTTGTTCTCATCTTCATGAATAAGAAAACCATCTAGTTTCTCAATGTACACTTCTTCTTTTAGAACCCCATTCATAAATGATAATTTTAATTCTTCAAGATCATCATCATTTTCTTCATCTGAATAATAATTTTACACTTTTACTCACCCTGAGTTACTTACCTCCTTGTTTTTTACATAAGGAAACTGTTTATTGTCCTGTTAAAGATTATGTTCATTCTCTACAATAGTGGAATCATTACTTTCGTCTAATTTTGTAGCCTCATTCTGAAACATCATTGACATTATCTCATATCTTCTTGGTATCTTGAAAATAGTCATCTAATACTATATTGTTAGGGAAAAATAGATAATCATGAAGTACATGAGTTTTGCTGCTTCTTCCCCAATCTCTCTTCTTAATGTTAAATAATATAAGCAATCATCATTTATATCCCATTAATATCTTGAACCTCATTTGGAGATTGAATTATCCCCTTATGATGTGAAACTATTCCAATTGTTGGGCCCACTTTTTAGACCCAAAATCATTCTTCTTCTCCTCCGTCATCTATTATCATGTCAAACTTTGAAATGAGCCATCAACAAACCTCTGATACAACTAAGTTAGAATTCATTATAATAAAAAATTGATAAAGTTAATAACACAATCACTATCTATTGAACTAAATTACTTCCATCCAAAAATCATTAACCCCTTTCAAGTAATTATTTTAGATTAATTCTTCATATCTTATGACTGGTTTGAATTAATTGAAATTATGGAGCACAATGAATCACCATTTTTCATATTTTGATGTCAGTTCCCCTTGGATCATATATTCCCTTGAACCTAAAACACTTGAACATTATTTAATAGAATTTATACATATACAGAGAGGGGATTATCTCTAATCCTAAAGAAGATAATTATGGTCATTCCTGATTGATCAACCCTTTAATACATTCTTGAAAATCACTGTATTGTTTTTGTGCTTGTTCCAACTTCCATCCAACATCAACTTTCCTAGCCATACGACTAAGCATTATTTTCCCACATTCTCAATCTTCTTATGATATATAGATTATGTAGTCTTGGACATTTTCACAATTTTGGGTTTAAACCCAGTGTAAAAAATTTCCTTCTTTGATGTTCCACCAAAATTCCATTTCTCATTATTCTTTATCTGAGTTAGAATGTCTCCATTGGTCATATTCTATTTTTTATTCTTATATTGGTGGGATCTTTCCTCTACCTTCACTTCTCTCCTTCTGGAATGACATGTGAATTTGTCAAGACCTTGTTTATTCATTTTTATTTTATCATTTAACTGAGTCTCCACATTATTTTGTGCTAGTTTTGGGTCCTCCACTGAACATACATTCTTCTTACTCACAAAAGTATTTCCTCCAACTATTTCTTCATGGTTCATTCACATTCATTCTAAGAGAGTGATTGTGAGTGTAACCGAGGAGTTGATTGGCACTCCTTTCGTTGAGCTCATAGTGTTTCCCCTAAGGCTGTAAAATTATTTTTCAACATACCACTTTGTCTTCTAGTGTAGGATTTCTCATTATATACCAATGGAGTCAAGGATTTCATTTCAAGCTCTTTTTTCTTTATTAATTTGTTCCTACTACAATATCTTTCCAAATTACCATGATTATAACATATAAAACATCTCCAATTAAAAACATTCCACATGTCAAAATTTCTCTATTAATATGTTGATATATCTTGAGTTTTTATTCTATCATTGAGCTCCTCATCTTCCTGAAACATACTCATGGTGTGTCCCATTCTTCCACAATAGAATAATTTCATGGATACTTTCTTATGGGAGACTCTTCAATCATATTTATCATGAAGATTATTCTTATTCTCATATTTAGAAATATTTACCTCTTTACAAAATGAAATATATTCCAATTCCTCGAAAAAAGCTTAAGTTATGACCATGCGTTCCATAGAAATATCA
This sequence comes from Viscum album, assembly GCA_963277665.1. Classification (NCBI taxonomy): domain Eukaryota; kingdom Viridiplantae; phylum Streptophyta; class Magnoliopsida; order Santalales; family Viscaceae; genus Viscum; species Viscum album. Next base: position 497,137,898 of record OY728153.1, read on the forward strand.
CATGATATAATTAATTCTTTTAAAATCCCTTTTAGGTATGTCTCTAGCACCACTATGATTTTTCTTATCTCTGTAACTTTTCACATATCTCTTCCTATCATGCATGGGAGGGGGATCATCATATCCAATACTAGATTTTCCCAAACTATATGGCCTTTTAGATGAGAAAATATGTTCTTGTTTCTCTTCAGAAATAGCATATTTTCTTTTCATTTCATCATAACCTACTGAAATATAATCATATAGTAAGTTCAAGGAATCATTATTTTTTGTCTTTCCTTTTTTATTATATTTCTCCACTTCTTTATTCACTAATTCTAGCACTTCTCCCATTTTTTGAATCTTTATAACCCATTGTTCAAGATGAGAATTAAGTTCTCTCTTAATATTATTCCCTATACTTGTCACATCTTCCAATTCGTATGTGAGATTATCCACTAAGTCACTTTACTTCTTTATTTTAAATTTTTCTTTAGAAATAGAATCAGAACATCATGCATTCTCTTATTGCATCCTTTGATTCTTCTAAACTAGTTTATATAGTTGTCTAGAAAGATCATCACTTCTAGATTTCAGATTATGAATTTCATCTAACTTCTGATTCTCTTCATTTTTATTAGTTTTGGTTTCTCTATCTTTATGGACATATTTTGTAGTTCTTTAGTTTGAGAATCATTCTTCTCCCTCAGATTAAGAGCCACATCAATAAGCCTTTGATTTAAACCTCTTATCTTGTTGGCCTCAATTTATAGTTCTGGGATCTAGATATCTTTATATTTAATTTCTTCATCCAATTTCTAATCAAATTCCTTTGTTTCATAGATATCTTCCACTCTTGGCCTTCTAGAAATTTCTTCATCACCAGTAGTTTCAACATCACTTGGAATGTTAAGTTCTTTACTCATTACTACAACATCATTGAGTGAGTCTATATTTTACCTATCTAATTCATCCAAACATTGTTTTAGTAAACTATTGGATTCATTAAACAAAATAACACTTTTTCCATTAACACTTCCACACTATTGAATACCAAATGACTTATGCTTCATCTTTGATGTTCTTCCCTTTTCCATGGCACATTGATATAATATCGGAATGAATCATTAACTTCAAAAATCAACTATACTAAGTTATAGGAAACAAACCAAATAAAAGAAACATTCCCTATTGATACCAATCGATAAGTCCAAAAGGGGCCAGACACCCTAAGAGGGAGGTGAATCGGGGTATTGATATTCTATCTAAAATTCTTACTACCCCACTGGATCTTGACCTCTTTATTATAAGGGTCACTTTGTTTGAAGTTAAGTGTTAATTATAATATTATTATATCCTTATTTATCTAACAATGATTCTTTTAATGTAATGTAGGAAAGAAAGAATAAGGAGACATCTATTTTTACTTGTTTCAACCTCCCTAGGAAACATCCAAGGAGCATAAAATGGTGATGTTTTGATTGTACCAAATTTACTGAGGCTCACTGCCAATATTGATGATTCGATCTAGATCTAATTTATACCCATGCTCACTACCTTTAGAATTATTAGGTTCTACTCACTACATTCCCAAGGGTCACTCCCTATGTCTCTTTCTTTGTATCATTTTCGGTGGAAAGGATCATTGTCTTCCTCTTCCTTTGATCACTTCTCTTGGAAGGGGTTAAAAAAGTTTATGGACTTTTAGGTCCCTTCATTCTCATGAATTCACACATCCTCAATTATATGTATATGCTCTGTTGAGGTTCCAGTTTAATCCAAGTGATGAATACCACTTTACCACATATTCACTAAGAAATCCCTTTTAAACACTTTTTGTGATGCACACTACCTTCGTGAAGCTCCTCCATTCGCAAAGCTCAAACAACCTTCTTGAATATCCTTCTTTCATGAAGCTCAAATAGCCTCCACGAAGCACCTACCTTTAGAGAATCTTACTTAGCCTTCGTAAATCATCCCGCTTTTTTGAATCTCAACTAGCCATCACGAAGCTCCTTCCTTTTGTGAAGCTTACTTAGCCTTCATGGATTTCCTTACTTTCACGTTGCTCAGATCATTAGGTTGGAATTTATATACTTAATGAACTTCTTTTCATATCACCTTCATAAACCACCTTCGTGAACTACTCTTCAGGATTCACCTTTGTGATTCTGGAGCTTCAATATTTTTGTTATGTCTCGCTACTCTTCTGAATGGAGTAGAGCTCTATTCATAGGCGTTTCCACATATTCTAGAAGCTTCCCTACAAATTCATCCCCATTTCACGAAGCTCCCTGATTTCCTTCACAATACTCTTTTTTTCTCAAATCTCCACACAAGTCTCCCATTCACGATGCTCATTATAATCATGAATCATCATGTCACTACTTCGCACTATCGCGATGCTCCACTTATGATGCTCCTTACCTTTGTTGATCGCGAAGCTCATCGTACTCGTGAATATCATCATTAGAATATGTTCCCCATTATGAAACACAATTCATGAAGACCATCTTTATGAAATACATGACTTTTACATATTTTTATAAGGCCTTCAAGGAAATCCACTTCTTGCAGTTCTATCCAAACTCCAAATTTTGGACGCTATAAATTTGGAAAACACTGGGAAATGGGGTCACCTTATATACAAAATTTTATTTACTGCTTCCATAGCATATAATCCAATTTCTTGGATCTTTTTCAACATTCCTAATTAACAATATCTCTGGATCTCTATAAAATACCTTAGAAACCCACTTCATCAACAAACATAATCAACCAAAAAATATTGTAATGTTACCTTGAGGGATTTTTCCCAAAACTTATCCTTAAATATTTCACTATGGTTTTCTAATCATAATACCAAAAAAATAACTAAACCTCCCACTAATATCAAGTATGAAAACCCATGTCTTTTATACACTTTATTTCATGATTTATTATATAAATACACACATAATATTATCCCAAAAGATCTAGAGGCTTAGTTTATTTGGGTAATTAGATATATATCATAATAAATTGAAATTGGGATATGAAAATAGTTATTTAAAAACTCTATAACATTCCCTTAAATTCTATTGATCTTCTAACACTATACGGGATGACCTGGGGGAATACATAGGAAATGGGTGAGCTATAAAGCTCAGTAAAGGGAATAATCAATGCCTAACATGATTAAATTAATACATGTGAGTCAATATGAATGTCAAGGTGACATAAAAGGGGTTATAATCATAAACATAAACATCTAATCATGATATAAGATGATAACATCAAGGAAAAATAGGAATGTCATAACACTATAAAACATAACATCATAATCATAAGTCAATGACAATCATAAAGACAACATAACATAGTGTGACTAGGAAATAATCTAATGTACCATACATCGTATCTCATGAGATAAAAATATAACCCAATTAATTGGGTGGCCCTACTATTATGGGCCCACCCATCACTTTCAAATCATGTACATGCATTTGTGTGCCACGTAGATCATACAACATAAAAACAACTTTAATCACTTTTAGTACCAAAATTAAAAAGTGTGGGTTATATACATGGAAGTCCCAAAATAGTAAAAAATTAGTAAAAGTAGTTTAATAATATTGATTTGAAATGTGGATTGGTATTCACAATAATAAAAAAATTCATGGAAAATCATGAGATAATTTTGGCAGTATAACGGGTGTATATAAAGGTTCAAGGAAAGGGTTTAATGAGAGTGAAAAGTGATATCTTATTACTTGGTAATCAAAATGAAAATAAAGGGATGCATAAAAACACATTATAATATGAAAATTTTTAAATCCAAAGTCTTATTACATATAATGTAATTAAATAAAAAGGAAGAGGATAAAACCTCTTACCACGAGAGGGTTCTTCTAAAAGATTGGAAGAATATTCTTAAGAGCTTATGTGCACATTGGGAGGGATTTGGAGAAGTATAGGGAGAAAATTTTTATTCTCAATTGGTTTTTAGTGAATTGGAGTGGGATTTTTGGTGGGTATTTATAGAAAATTGAGCGGAAGTCTTTACTAATTTCAAAATTTAGGTTTAGGACTCTATATAATAAAATCATAAAAACTACAAACCTTACCATGATTTTTCCTCATGGTTTTTACCAAATATGAGTGGTTTTAAAAATTTTATAAGGAACATAACAAAACAAATTTAAATAATGCCATTGGTGATGTGTAATTGATTTATTTACATAAGGAATTAATTTTATAACCATAAAATATGATATAGGTTTTGGAGGATTCATTAAGCCTATAAAAAATTTATCAAATAACTTAAAAAATATATTTTAAATAGAAAACCTTTTTTTAGTCATGGATTCTCTTTATAATATTTATTACATTGGTTTTGCGCTATTATGATGTCATAATATAGACCTTATATTTATATCATATTTAATTTTTACCCAAAAATTCAAATGCCTCATAAAATTATGAAATATTCACCATTGACTAATTTTTATGTGATTATTTCAAAAATAATATTCATTTTAATAAAATAATTTTTTAAATACTCTAATATTCACTTTTAAATAAAATTCCTTTTTACCTGAAAATACTAGATTTTACAGCAATAAAAAAATTTCATCCCCTACAAAAAATAACAGTTTACTTCATTAAATTATATTATCATTTATATTTAACTAAATATTATTTTATAAGAATAATTTTTTTACATAAAATTAATTTCAAAAAATATTAAATTTATCAAAAAGTGTGACTTAATTGAAACTATATATTTCTAAAAAAATACAATTTGAGTTTCTTTGAATCAAAAAATATTTTTATCAAACTCTTTATTTAGTTATATATATATATATGAAGTAATAATGAAAAGGGATAAATATATTCATTATTTTATTAAAATGAAAATATAAAAATTTATAAAACTAGGGTTTAGATACATAACCCTTTATTACACTAATGTATTCCCTAAAGGCAAGGTATCTAGTGGTGGTACTTTCTTGGGGTGGTTCAGTGAACATGGTTTGGTTCATCATATCTATAATATTGAACTTAACCCATAAAATAATTTTCTTAAGTATCAATTATTGAATCCCATATTATCCTTGGTTAAAGGAAAATCCTAGTGATTTCATCTCCCTCAAAAGCTATGATAAATGGGCTTTATAGGGTATGAACCTACTGGTCGAGGATATTGCTTCTTCTGTCTATATCAATTAGACTTTATTATGACTAAAAATATACTAATGTTAATGGTAACTTTACAATGGATATATTATATATGGTTAAGATGCTTAACTATATTTTAAATCTTATAGGCCATATTTTATAACATTCTAAAACAACTTAAGTAGTGCATGTGTTTTCTAAAACTACATTACATAATATGGCATTTATTCATTCTAAGGAAATTTCATTTATAAAAGTTTATGTCATTACAGCCACTAACAATGGCGAACCTGTAACACTCTATTATAAAAAGAGCATGCACATGTGATATTCCCATCCTATCTAAAAACTAATAATAGATTGAATAAAATAAATAACTGCATAAAAATAAATGGGGGAAATAGAGAAAACAGCCAAACGTGGGTTCTAGTTTAACACCTGAGGTAAATCTACCCCCTCTTTAGCCAATTACAATGGATTTAAATCCTGTATCTCACCACACCAGATGAAGTCAGGCATATACTCCAGATATGAATAGGAGATTAAATATTTCTAAACACAAAGTCACAAATGTTTTACCTCAGGGCAGAATCATAGGTATCCTTATGACAAAATGAAACTACCAAGATCTAGGTTTATAATGGAATGATATTAATTGGTGATATGACTCTACACTATACCCTAGATAAACCATCATGCCTTTAAAGTCGTACATAACTAATTGGGCTCCAAAAATTTCTCAGAATGTACACCACCCTAGGTGTCCCACCATCCATGGGCCTGAAAAATGCACTATCCTAGGGGTACCATCCATCAATGGGCACGAAAAATACATTTTAATAGAGGTCCCATCAAATTCATTGGGAGAAAGTTGTATCCATTAAAGGTAACCCCTAGCTAGTTATTAGCTCCCAACTAGAGGGGTTCACTCATCCAGATATCCCATTATCTCCCTAAGCCTACTAACCACAACCTTCTAGATGAGGAGATGAATAAATAAAAACATAGAGATAACACCCATTTCAAGATATCCTAGGGGCCTCCTCCTAAAAATAATTCTTGGGAATAAACTACCTCAAACATCCCATCCAAATCCCACCAAAACGTGGGTTGATACAACTCTTGAATCCATAATCCAAAAATATAAACTTGCAATGCTAATAAACTCTCAAATAAAAGTAAATAGAACATGGTTTAATCCAAATATTGAACCCAACCAATAAAAATATTTAAATAGATGTTTCGATCAACTATTATCTTAAAAAACATAGGTCTCCCATGGTCTCTGTGGTTATAAAATAAAGTGACATCCTACTAAGGACTCCTCTACTACACCCAAGCTCTTAGGCCACTCCCATCAAACAATCCTAAAATGGAAAAAAGGAACTAATAAGAGTATGACACCCTATTATGGGTTCCTTTATCATATCCAAAAACTTAGGCCAAGATCAGTATGAAAAACATCCTCAAATAGCCCTCGGTGGACTCTAACTAGTCCTCAACAACAACATGCCCAAAAGGGAATCCCAAAGAACGAGTGTCCCTATAAGGGTGTTCTAGATAGTCCTCATTATCACCCCAAGAATAGGAAATCAACCAAGAATATCCTTATCACATGAGAAACCTCAGAGAGATTCACATTGTAATAAAACCGTAGTCAACCTCCCAACATACAACCCATCCTCAGGTATTATCTCACCCATAAGCATATCCAAACAGGTCCCTAAGACCCATATCAACATCCCAATAATGTCATTTTATAACCTTTATCCCATTAAATAACCCTATCTCCAACGATTTAACATATTTAATCCTCAAACACAAGGTAAAAGAACTCAACTGGTCTAATCTCAAGAAACTAGTCCATATATATAGGAATAATCAAAGATCTCCTCAGTGATAATAATTGATCATATCTTTCAGAATCTATTCAAAATAACCTCAACCCAAACTGACCTGTAATCCACAATCTAAGATAACTAAAAATCTCAAAAACCGCACTCAGGTCTCACATCACACAACCCAGCCCATTGGATGATTCGGAATCTAAAACTTAATGAAATCCTATAATAAATGCTCACCCAATCCAAAACACCATCCAAATGGACTCTAAATGGTGAAAGGATCCCACCATCGCAATCAACATATAAAACACTCAAAATATACTCCTCTTATGTATAATTCTAAATAGGGGTTGAAAAAACACCCAAAACCCTTAAATTGGTAACAAGGGAGTAGTACATGACTTGTACATTTGAGTACACAGTGTGTACTCTCAAAGATCCACCTGGGCATATACCACATCCAAAATTGGAAAGTAAAACCAAGAACACAGAATGTAATTATTTTACACATTATGTATCCTACATGGAGTACCTTCTCATATACCATGAATTTCCAAGCCATGTATTTCTCTTGGGCATGTAGTCCTATATTCCATGCATCCCACAAAAAGACTGGTCATGTACTCTACACAACCATGTACCCCCTCATGGTGTTTTTTGACAAGTACTAGGCCACACCCCTATAATCCCACTACATATTGTGTACATAGACCATTGTTCTTATAATACTCAAACTCTATTCTTTTGAAAATAGAAAGAACATGTGGCATGTGTTCTTGATACCACACATTGAGTGATCAGGATTTCTAATCAGGAACCCTTAAAAACCTTCTGAAACCCCCATCCTCCCAAAAATAATCCATAGGGGCTCCTAGGGAACCATGAAAACACATATAAGGCTTTAAAACTTAAAAATGGTTATTCTATGGGTATTTATAGAAAAAAACATGAAAAACATTGGGTGGAAACCATTTTACCATCAATCTTGGATATGTTCTATATATCCACTGCTCCCCAATCCAGCTTCTCAATGACTCCTAACATGATATCCCTATCCTTATCCCTCTCTTCTCTCTCATCCAAAGTCCCCAAAGGGGGATATCCCCATGGGAAATCATGAAAATATAATATATTAAGATAAAAAAAATTAAAAATGAAAACAAGAATAAAAAATAAATGGAAAATAAAAGGGGGTCGAGCTTGACCTAGGTGCTTGTGATGGGATTATGACTTACCAAGGAAAACCCCTCCATTTTGGACTCAAATATAGTGATATAATCTCAATCAAAAACTCCTTTTAAAAATATATCCCCAAATTAAAATACATAAATAAATTAATAACAATTTAATTAATTATCAAATATTATATGAAATTCAAATGGAACAAATGTCCACAAAAATTATACGATATGTTAAACACCCTATTTTAGGACCAAAAGAGTGGTCATAAAAAATATATGAGATCATATCACAAGATAAATTATCATTTTCCCCTAAAACACATTTTCAAACAAAATTCTCAAATTTATCCCAATTTTATATAACCCATGATGAGGTGATTCATCATAAACTCCCCTACATAAATTCTTCTCACCCCCTCAGAAATATTATTGGTTAACCAGTAACCAAGCACTGTCAAAGCTAACACTATCTCGACCATCCAATGACTAGTTTTACAGTGTCCACAACTCTCTCACAATAAGAGAGACATTACTATGTGACTGGTATTATAATATCCACCACAAGAGTGTCCTAATCATCATCCCAGTACCAAAAAATAAAATCAAACAACCCATGTTATGTCTATCACTAAACACAATGGATAGATGTGGCCAAACCACTCACACCAGATAACCAGCATGAAAATTGAAAAAAAAATGTTCATTATCAACTCACCAAGAACATAAACCTTCACACTCTATAAACCACTTAAAATGAAGTTCATGACCTACAATGGATTATGGTGAACTCCCAATTTCATGTATTTCCTAAAACCACTAACAAAATCACAATATGAATCTCACTCACACAAGAAAGGACCTAACGAAGCTAGGCTAATGTTCTTAAAATCACTGATCATGATCCTCAAATATGTAATTTCTAAAAAACTTGAGCACCCTTAGCACTATTCAAAATAAAATCTTCTCTTGTATTCCATGATTGACCACATGAACACCCTACACTAGGAAATTTATCTAAATACAAAATAATCCAACCATTCTCTCACCAAGCTACCCAAAGTGAAACCCAAATGAAGAGGGTTAGGTGTCCAACCAAACATACCCTCTCATGTATGCCCTGTTACTAGGATCATTATTATCACTATACTTTTAAAACACTAGGAATACTCATTCATAACCACACCTTAGAGATAGAAACCCATAATTTTCTCACTAAGGAAGAATGAACACACCCACCCATGACATCAATGATAACAAACACATTGACCCCTCCGTAAGACCTGACAGACAAAATGTATAGGAATAGGTCCCTCCTAAGAAACTAGAACCTTGGACTTTTGGGGAACCACTGCATTAGGGATACTCAATCAATATACAATTATCTATCAAAAATATTTTCCCTCATTAATCCACCAACAATGAACTCACATCCCACACCGACCCACAAGGGTCTTCATGCATCCCTCGATGAAGGGACTCTTTCTCCCTTACTAGTATTACTCTATGAATAAGATATAAATGACCATTCATTATAATAAAATATATATACATGTGGTTTAGTTGAGTATAATTACACCAGGGAGATATATGTGACACCATATAGGTTGTTGTGGAAAATTGAAACAATTTAACCTCCATCATTAGTGAAATCACACATAGATAGAAATATGTCATGTGAATCCTATGTGCCTAGAATGATGCATGAACACGGGCCTCTTTATAATGTTCCAAAAGCCCAAAAAAATAATAAACCATAAATCCACAAACCTAAGTGCATCACACCATTTTAAATCACACAAACATAAAAATGGTAACCAAAAACAACAATCCTACAATCTGGAAAATTAGACTTCTAGTCAAAAAAGGTGTTGTCAACACACTAGTATTATATCCATCACAAGTTCCAAAAAATTCTAATAAAACATGTCTACTAACTCCCCAAATAACAAAATAACCCCCCCCCCCCAATGATACCACATTATAGATAATTGTCTTTGGTTTACCTAAAGCATTGCTTGATCCAGCCCACCACAAGGCCTCAAGCACACCTCCCCATACACGAGACACTTCCATATTATGGATATGGTAAAAAAATATAGTGGGGAGACTATACCCTCTAGTTTGAGTAAAATAAAAGCATAAATAACTAAAACATCCATAAGTATAAACATCATAGTATGTATAATAAATAAAATAATATAAAAACATGATATAATAAATGAAATGTGGCATAAATCTATATAGGCTCACAAACATTATAAATCAAAAAACAACCAGTATCCCACACATATGACCATATATAAAAAATGAAAAAAACTGAAAATAAATACATAAAAATCTACTACCAACTCTAAGATGAACTACACACCCAGTCTCTATGATTCTTGAGCTACAAAAGCTCAATCTTGAGACTCCAAATGACTTTTCCTACTCAATCAAGAAATACTAGGCCTTTCTTGATTCATTGTGCAACTATTTCTACATTTGAAAGTATGCATAAGTTCTTTCTAAACACTCAGGTGAACATATAGGGGGTGAGAAATAAATCTTAGTAAGACACCGCAAATGGATAACCTATAATATGTTATCATAAATAGTTCATGAACATGTGATTTTCCCAACCTAGATCAAAAAAAATAATAGTTGAAATAAAATAAACTACCTAAAAATAATGGGGGATAAAAAACAAATAAAACAACCAATTTAGTGTTCTATTATGAAACATGAGGTAAATATACCCCCACTCTAGCCCACACTAGATGATTTGAAACACATGCATCACCCTATCACATGACATTAGGCATGTTTTCTAGATCTACACTAGTTCCCCAATATGTCTAAATGAAAAATTCATGATTTTACTACTCGTGGGTGTAATCCTAGGTGTCTATATGAAAACATGCAAGTTTCAGGTTCTAGGAATCCAATGGCATGATTGGAAATAGTTACAGGACTCTTTAACATATCCTAGAAAACATGTGAGGTGTCAAAAGTTCTATATAACTAATTAGGCTATAAAGGAGGGCTTGATAGTGTACACTACCCTAGGGGTCCATCCATCCATGTTCCCAACAAATTCACTATCCTAGGGGTCACAAACATCCATGGTCATGATAAATACATTGTCCTAGGGGTCACACCTAAGTAACTGAGAGTTCTTAATATCAATGGAAGGTAACCTATATCCAGTGTGTAATACTCAACAAGAGGGGTGAACTCATTGAGATCACCCATTAGTTTCCTAATCCCGTGTGATCATAGTCATACAATGTAGAATAAAATCCAATTAAAATTCAAGAACAACACTAAGTATAAGATATTCCAAGGGGATCCTCCTCAAAACAAGTCCTAAGTAGAAACTACATCAAACATTTCATCCAAATTCCACTAAAACATTGGTCAATACAACTCTTGAACCCATCATCCAAAATTCTAAACAATTAGAACTAATAAACTCTTAGTTAAAGGTAAATTAATCATGGGTCAATCTATATATTGAACCCAACATCCAAAAATGATGAACTGGAAATGCTAATAAACTCTCAACTCAGAAAACTCAAATATCCCATGGTTCCTGGGGTTATAATATATAGTGAAATCCTACTAGGGAATCTCCTATTGCACTCAATTTCTAGATCCATTCCCATAAAATTATCCTCAAATGGACAAAATTACCCATAAAGAGTAGGAATTATAATGAGGAGTTCATTAATATCATCCAAAAACTCAATCCAATCCTATATGAAAAACATCAAAAACCATCCCTCAGTGGCCTCCAAATAATCTAAAATCCACAATGTTCCAAAAAGGTAATATAAAAGAAAAATTACACCTATAATGTAATTCCAAATGGTAATTATAACAACCTCAAGAGAAATAAACCAACCAAGGGTCTAAACCTAAACTACTCTAGACCAGAAGAACTAGTCCTAATATCTAGAGACAATCCAATAACTCCTCAAAGATATTTTTGAATCCTATTATGAACAATTCATACTTCTAGGTGAAAAGACACCCAAATCTCTAAAATGTGTAATAAGGTAGTAATGCACAATGTGTACATATGAGTACACAATGTGTAATCTCAAATATCCACATAGGTGTGCACCCCTGCATGGGGTGTCTAGCCAAGTACACAAAGTGTCACTAATTGACAATATGTATACCCTAAATAAGGTACCTGCCCATGTATCACACATAGCTTAGCCATGTGATCCTCCGGGATTTGAACCTGTATGTTTTGTTCATCCCACATAGGGATTTGCCATGTACTCTATATGGACATGTACCCCTGCACGGAGTGTCTATCCAACTATGCATCCACACCCCCAGAATCCTTCTACATAGTGTGTACACAGACCACACACTATGTAGTCCTAAAACTTGATTCTTTACCACATTAGAATAATAAATTGAATGTTTTCTTAAAATCACCATCGTGTGATCAATATTTATGATCGGGAAACCCCTATGAACCTTCTAACACCCCCCCCATTTTCCCAAAAATTCTCTATTGGGGATCTCTTGGAACCCTAAGAAACACATAAAAGGCTTTAAAACTTAAAAATGGTTTTTACATGGATCTAGGTTGAAAAACATAAAATAGACCTGCCTCTGGGTGGAAATCAATGTATCTTCAATCCCAGATTTGTACCAAAAATCCACCAAACCCCAATCAAGCTCTATGCCAACTCCCAACCTTATCTCCCTCTCACCCTCCCTCTATTATCTCTTGAAAAAATATCCTATAGTGGGATATCACCATTGTTATTTGTGATAAACTAGGGGAGGAAAATAAAAAATAAAATGGAATGATACAAAAAAAGAAACAAAAATAAGAAAGAAAATAAATGGGACCCAGTCCCAACCCCAACACCCATGATAGTATTATGCCTTGCCAAGGAAAACCCCTTATTTCAAACTCAATTATTGAGATGGAATCTCAATATGATTATCATTTTAAAAGATATCACAAAATGAACATGCAAGAATAAATTAATATTTAATTAATTAAATATAAAGTTTTCGATGAAATTCGAACGGCTTGGATTTTCTCTAAACTCTTTTACTAGTGTAAACACCCTATTATGCAACCAATAGAGTGGGGAAAATTATCCAAGATTATATCATGGTATAAATTACCATTTTGTAGCTAAAACACTTATAGGAACAAAGTTTTCAATTTTCTCATAATTTTAGAGAAATGATGATTATGTGGGTCATCATAATTTTTGTGACCACCACTATTGTATAAATTATAGATATTTTCAAGAATTAAAAATCTATTTTAAGAATACATATTTTTCTTAATATTTTATGTTTCTTCCTTATTTATTACTTCCTCCCACTATAAGTGGGATTTCTCCAAACTTCAATATTCAAAGGATTGTACTAATAACCCAATTATTTTTTTCTAAACCTTTTAAAAAAACATATCCCTACAAAACATAATCTTCTTTTCTATATTTAATGATGTATGAAATTTTATGATTTTAGCAGTATTCTATTTTTGGGATTTCTCTTCCACTAGTGGGGTTTTTTATATGGAACTAGCTTCCACACTCCCTCTATCAACTATAGACTTTGTGGTAGGCTTCTATAAATTTTTCTTCATCTATAATTATATAGATTTTGATGTTAAACTTTCATTTTATATAAAAACAACTTTATAGAAAACATTATAAATTAATATGGATTGTGCCTTTTCTTTTACAGTAACTTTAGAAAGACCATCAAGTTTTTTCATAATATACTCATCACATGTTCGAGGTATCTGATTAATAGAAACCTCCAAAAAATATTTAATGGAAGTATCACTTCCTCTAACAACTTCTTATAAATACATAGATTTATTCTTCTTTAAATGTTCCAATTTAGTCTCAAGATCAAGGCATCGCATGTTGAGAATGAATTTTTCATATTCAACTGGATTAAATCTTTATTCCATTTCCATGTTAATTATTTCAATATCCTCATCATGAAATTTGAGTTTTTATAGTATAAATGTGTCAATATCCTGTATTATCCTATCCTTGGAATCTATTTTAGAATTATTGATAACAATATTATATTGAATAGAATGGAACTTTTTCTCAAATTACTTGGAGTTATCATCCTTCTCTTATATTTCATTGATACACTCCTCATTAAACTTGGAGAAACTTTATTCAGGATATAAATTAATTCCATCTATTTATTTATCTTTTCTAGATAGTTACATACAATTTAAAACCATTTTTTCAAAACTTTATCCATATTATCTACCTCACCTTCAAGATGGGTTATTTATTCTTAATGTCTTTAAAAATTTCCATAGACTAAAAAAACTACTTCTTTAGGAAAACAATTCAGGAAATAATTTTAAAGAAAAAATTAATATATCCTGAGAACATAAAAATATATGATTATATCCAAAAATGATTGGTTCCTCTTGGGGATAGTTGAATAAAGAATTTTATCACACTTCAAGATCATTTTAAAACTTTGATCCTTCAGAGTTAAAGGGGTTGTCCAATTCCTTATTGGTATTATGAACCACCTATTCTTCACTAAAGAGGGACATATACTTAAAATTCCTTTTTTCCAAATTTATTTAGTTTATCATGGTATTTGAAGAGATTGAATTCTAATTAGAGACAAAATAATCTTTACCAAAACTGCAGTTCATTTGTAAAACAAGAAAGAAACTAAAATATTAAAAAGTGAAAAAATTAAAATAGATAATCCAATCAGAGGTGAAACTACTATGATACCAATTATTAAGGCCACTTTGGGATGTAATAAACATCTAGAGGGGAGGTTAAATTAGTGTTAGATCCATTTTATATTGATTTTTCCTTTTCACCCTTTTACCAATTTGACTGGTAAAGATATTATTTCTCCCATTATACTTCCTCGACATCATTTTAAAGTGAACACACACAATGTGGATAGGATATTTATAAGGTTTGGATTTTAAAAATAAATTACAAGACTTAATGCAATCAAGATACAATCCATATCCATGAAACCCACTAGAAACAGTTTATGAGTTACAAACAGGCAAGGTATATTCTTGAAACATGTGTTTCACTATAGTCTCTAAGATAATGATTTAGTGCTTTTTAAAACACAGATGACACCTGTGTGTTTTGATGATTTTTTTCTGGTGCCTAAGTTTTATTTTTCCTCTCTTAATTACATAGTAACATGAAATCAACAATTCTTGTTTTTTTATGCACAATAGTTTACAAACTCTTAAAAAAATCTTATTTCCACTCCTTAAATTTATTCATTATATGTAAAAATAATTTCACAACCTTCTTATTCTTTTGATCTTCATGACCAACTCATAAAATTATTCTTCTTCTTCATGTGTAGCAAAACTTCACTACACTCTTCTCTTCACATCTCTTATTATTCTTATTCTTCCTATGAAAATGGATATACACAACACTATCTTCCCTTATCTTCTTCCCTATTCTAGTATTTTCTTCTTCTTTGGAGCATATGATCTTAACTATTTCTCTTCTTCTTTGATTCAAGTCTCAACATGTGCATAATGATAATAATAGAACATTAAGGTCTCCTACATCAGGGCAACAAAATATTCTCTCTTAAATAATAATGTTGAACCTATATAACATTTACTTATTTTGTGATCTATAATAATAAGTATCAAAATAAATAGTTACATCATTAATTAAAAATTACCACATTTCTTCTCTTCTATTTACATTAAAAATACCATATGAATATAACATTTTGAATCACTAAGATTATCAAAAATTTAAAACCCTTGAATCTCAACTATAATTTTCTTCCACTATATCTACAATCTCTGGATATATCTTCTTCTCATGTAAAATAACTAAATATTTGGAATTAACTACTCCCATGATAATAAATATTATCACACTACTTGATTTGAAATAACTAAATATAATAATTTTGTATCAATACATAATAATAGATATGAATTTATCATTATTAAAAACTTCTCCTTCAATCCAGGGTGATATTCATGTATTTAAAAAACCTATGAATATGAATGATTGTCTAATAAATACATTCATGGATCCATATTCTTTTACGGAACCAAATAGTCCCCAAAAAATATTGATTCTTAAATCCACAAAAAAAATTCCTTTTTATTGGCTTGCTTGCAAAAATATATGAACCTATTACAATCTTAGAGAATTCATTGTGGTATAAATCTTGTGGTTATTCTATGGATGAATGAATGAGTAGTACCTTATACATTCATTCAATATTTAATTCTACATGAATCATATCTTAAATAAAAAAATGATTATCATTACAATTAATTACATTTTACATAGAATCACTTAGATTAACTAAAATGTAATGGTTTACATAGAATTCATATACTTATAAAAAGCATTATACCTATCTTCCAATGGATTACACTAATACCTTTTCTAATTTTCTATCTCAATAAAATCATACACTCAAGTAATATGCCCATGAAGTCTTACAATCAAGAATTCTTATGCTCAGTATCAGAGTCATATGATTTGTTTCGAAGTATTATGCTCCAGCTTAGCTTTATAAACAACACAATTCTCCTAAAAATATAATCATTGATTCAATTATGTTCACTCAGAATCCATTTTTCATCAAAAACCTTTCTTGAATCATAATTTCATTATTATTTTTATTCATTTAAGATAAACACAATCATGTCAAAATAAATTTTCTGATTCAGATAATACATGGTGTGAAGAACTTCATGAATCCCCTCATTCTTATTCTATTATCCATAAATAATCGTGATGATAATTATTATGATATTTGGTACACTAAATCCCATCATACATAGAATTAAATAAATTTAATATCTCTTATTTATTTCTTTCTCTAAAAAATCATCAAATATAGTGACAATTATATGTCACTATTTTCTTATACTTATGAGATCTTTTACTTCTTGATATTCCTTGTTTTCGATTGTATGATTGATCAAACTACCATGAAATCCCACATTCACTCAACCTATCATGTGGATCAATAGTCACTTGACCCACTGTGTGTGTTTATAGTCACTTGATCTTCCATGTATGAGATAGGAAATCCTTCATGTGGCAGGTCTGCATTTTTTCATTTCGTAGGTTCACATTTCATCTTGTGTTAGGTCTTCATTTCTACATGTGGTGGGTCTATATCTCTTCGTGTGGTAGGCCAAAATAACTTAATGTCATCACTTTCTCATGACACTTCACCTACCACATAAATTTCACAATAACTCATTTCCTTCAAACAATTCATACGTCATACATGATTTAATAATTTATATGGTCTATACTATCTATTTATGTGGTAACTTCAGTGACCATAATATAAAATCTTCATCAACCTTCATAAACATCATATATATATATATATATTATCATGAAAATATGGATGGATCACCATAAAAAAATCCTTCATTATATAGGTATGTAAACGTATTCATTATAAACATCATTCTCTATGTAACTCAAACTCTTAAAAAAACATTTGGCCTTTAATCTATTTATAAAACAACCATGCCATGAAATCCATTATACATATAAAATATGAAAAGAAAATTTAATTATAAAATCCAATATGTATCTTCAAAAACTCAATTTACTTAACATAATGATAAAAAATTCTTGGGAACTTCTTAACAACCTCCAAGATATCTTCTTCTCCACTTCCACTATATTGACATTCTTTTGATAACAAATGATACTAACACAAAGTGGGATAAAAAATATGACTTTAAAATTTTTTACTATAAAAATATATTTTAGATTGAAAAAATAATGAGAAATATAAATTTATACCCTAATATATATGGTAGTCTCATTCACATAACTATCAATGGATTTTTTATAAACATCTAACAAAACTTATGTCTGAGTCACTTTCCACCCTAACTTCTTCATCAACATGAAAAAAGAGATAAATAAATATTTTAATATATAAAACACATAATATTATCATATAAATATTGTAATTCATAAAAATATTACCATAGTAGATCTTTTTCTAAAAAAACTCATCAAACCAAATGTGTGAGGGATGAACTATATCAGTCTGATCAATTTATATTTCCTAGAAACTTCCTAAAATAAGTAACAGGTAATTTAATAATATCTTTATAAATATATATAATGATATTAGTATAATAATATATTATTCAATACCATATTATTTTCCTAGTGATGAATATCATGGAATCCTTCGCATTGCTCTTGAGGTACACCTTCGGGAACCTTATTATACATCTGTTGAATAATCAATGATGTATCATTGAAATCATGTAAACATATCCATTTAAAATCCAACCATTCTTACCAAAATTTTCTAAAATCCATTTACATGTGATAATGTCATCCATAATAAAGTGGGAAAGAAATTGTGAAAAAACATTCATTTAAATTATTATAATTTAATTAAATGATTACATTCAACTTAATTTTCGATGGGTAATGTATTAAAATTACCTTTATTTGTGAATAAAATATTTCATTCTTTCAAGTTTGAGGCATATGTCTCCAATATGAATGTGTAATGGAAAGGGACATTGGATCACAATCTAGCTAGACCAATATCTAACCAGATAATCTCACAAAATCCTCTATTGGGACCCTAAAATAATCAAATGGTAAAGTTATTGATATTATTTTTATATTGCATACTTTTGAACAATAAATGCTTTTCACCCAAACATTATTATTTATATCTATTATGAAAAATCAAGGTATCAGTATACAAAAATACAATATGTTTTTTCACATTAAATTATGTACCTATAACCATTACCTTCCAATATCCTCATGAGGTAACTGGAGTGACAACCCGCTCTCTTGATGAATGAAAATATCCTACAAACCAAGATGATTCTATAGTAACTATTCCAGATCTCATTGGGATAGGGATAGAGGGAATTCCAGATATTATTAGGGATGATCTAGAGATAATTATAGATTTCATCAGTATGGATCTAGAAATCATGTCAAATATTTATGGGATAGAAAGATGGCATTCCAAATGTCATTGAGAGGGAGCTAGTGGGTGTTCTAGATAAAACATTTGAGGGATGATTAGGCAAAGTAGATGATGTCTCGTTGGTGGGAGAACTATCTAGTGTCAATTAACTCATTTCATTAAATCATTTTTCCTTGGTATGATTTTCATTTAAAAATGTAAAAACATTTACAAAAAATATATTTTAAAATCTGCATAACATTTATTTTTTCAAAATTAAATACTCCATATAAAAAAAGAAATTCAAATATAGTCATACAGAAGAGATAAACACCCAAAACTATTACATACCTGACACATGAAGCACACTCCCAAAACCAAACTCAAAAAAACCAAAAATATATGAAACTCAACATTGGTGGGTCCCTCCAACCCATTCTAGAATCTTGAATGTTATTAATGACAGGACCCTTATAATATATCGACGTATTTGGGAAATAATAAATAATCATTTTCAAATTTTAAAATACATGTTTGGTCCAAATTGAAACCTTGTATGATCATAAAATCAATAAACATTAGGTTTCAACTGAAGTTTGAAATAAATTTTTAAATTTAATTTTCAATTTTCAAATTATAATTTATAGTAAAAATAATAAATGTATGACGGTATCTCACATATCATTGGTAAAAAAAGTTAAAGTGGGGTTTTGATTATCCAAGAATAATAATACTTTAGGATTATATATTAATAAAGTGACAAATATATCCCTCAACCAAATAATCAACATAGATTACTTTCAAAAATATTGAACACAATTGAATATATAGAAAAAAATAAATTAGGATTAACATTTACCAAGAAATATCTAATTATTTGGATTGTACTTTTGGAAATATCAAATAAATAATAATAAAATTATGTATATATCTATGAAAATTGGTTATACCTTCAACCTTAATAAAGATAGAACATCTCCTAGAACCTCACTCAAAATTTGGGATGATCACAGGTTATTGGAGGGCTCGCACATCACCAGAAATCCCACACCATGCTTGAGAGATCAAATATGGGAAAACTGAGGTCTCAAGAGTAGGGAAATAGAGGGTGCAAGATAAGGGTGAAGGGGAGAATAATATATCTCTCACCACTAGGATAGTTTCACCTCACTGGAGATATCCACAACTTTCTGTAGAAACCGCTGGGAACTAGGGGAAGGGAGGTCTGAGGGGGGGAGATCTCGGGGTAAAGGATGTCTCAGGGAGGGAGGTCTCAGGGAAAGATAAGGATCAAAGATATTTTTTTTAATATTTCATGGAGGTTTTTAAAAAACACAGTTAAATAAAGGTGTATTTATTTGAGGTAATTTTATATGACCATTTCTAAAAAACAACTATTATATGCCCATTTTTTTATAGTGAATAGTATATCCACACATATGTTCTATCTTCCAAACCATGCATCCCATATATATATGAGTCTTCTCGAGTATCTAGGCCATTAGAACTTATCAAAAAAATAACCTTCATCAGGAAATGTACCAAATTTTATTTATTAGGAATCTTCTATATTTTCACACTTACTCCCTCCACTACATCTCAAAAAATTAAAATTTGATACCAATATGCTCCATATTGGATTTAAAATATTGATTCCTTGTATATATAAGGTACTCAAACTATCACAAAATAATGTAATATGGTATTATATGTGATCAAGATCCTAAAAAAACTTACTCATCTAAATCTCATTTTTTAAGCCTATATAGTTTCCATGTACTCTTTATCAGTCATGGATAAATCCACAGATGACTGTAAATTTTAAATATAGCTCACATATCCTTCTGAAAGAGTAAATACATAAACTATAATGGATATACTTCTATTATAATCACCCATAAAATCTGAATGAACATAACCTATAATAGTAAAATCTAATCATCTATATCATAATGAAACATCTGAGGTATCCTTTATGCATCTCATGATTCAATACTCAATTTTAAAATTCTAATATCGTGGATTATCAATTTATTGAATGACTTCTCCAACTACATATGAAATTTTTGGTCAAGTGAAAACCATGTGAAACTTCATACTCCCTACTACTAATGCATACAGAACTTGAGAAATCTCCATCCTCTCTACTTTTCTATGACTCATCATGGAGGATAGATTGAAATTAACAAGAAGAGGGGTACATATTGAATAAAATTATTTCAATTTGAAGTGTTTCAAGATTTTACTCAATTAATTATTTTTTTGGAAGCTAAATCTTATCATTACTTCTAACTTGTAAAATCTATATCCTAAAAATCTTTTTTGTTGGTCCCAAGCCCTTCATATAAAATTCCTAATCCCAATATGTAATCATCTTATAGATTTTATAATTATTATGGTTTTCAAAAAATATTTTTTCAACATATAATAGAATAATGATAAAATCATTACCACTTAAACACTTTTAATATAGACAAGGATATGAATAAAGTATGTTTTGGAACCAAGTTGTCTTACAGACATTATACAGATGTAGGAAGTTTTTTTAGAGATATTTTGAAGTTTCTGGCCATAAAAATTCTATTGGAAGAATTTCCTTTTCTTTATAAATATTTATAAACTAAACCATATTAAGGGAAAAAATAATTTTACTTTTTTCAGCCTTTCAATAAAGGTGATTCAATGTATAAATGTATTAGACGAAGTTTTAATTACAAAGATCGTCGGTC
This sequence comes from Viscum album, assembly GCA_963277665.1. NCBI lineage: Eukaryota > Viridiplantae > Streptophyta > Magnoliopsida > Santalales > Viscaceae > Viscum > Viscum album. The sequence continues at coordinate 497,159,747 of OY728153.1, forward strand.
GATGTATGTGTGAAGAAAGTTTTTCAGAAAAAGTTTGAAAAGTTTCATCATACAAGAAAATTATTTTACAATTTTTATGAAATTAAAACATATTTTTTAAGTTTAATAAGTTTTTATTCTATGGGTTTAAAAAATGATACACATTTTTGAAGTCTATATGATAGAAGAAATTCTTTGAAGTATAAAAGGGTGATTCTAAAAAGGGGAACAAAAGGTCTTCATATGAAGACCCACTTACAAACATTTTTTTCAATTTCTATCGGAAAAAAAAATTATGAAGTAGTAAAGATATTATTATTACAAGAAAATAATATAAATTTTTTTTTCAAAATTTTTGATGTTTTTTCAGAGTGGAGATTTCATGAACTGTAAAATGTTACTGAGGAAAGATATTGGATCAAGTCCAATTGGACAAAATCTTCAAAAAAATGTTCATTAGATAAACTTTTGGTACAATTTATATAGGAAATATATGTATGAAGAAGATATTATTATTACAAGTTGATCATATGAACTATTGGAATAAATTTCATTAGACAAGATTTGTGTATAAATTTCCATCAAATGTATATGTACAAAACTAAGAAGAAATTATTCTAATGTTCAAAAGTGGAGTTACTAAATATTTATCATCAAAAAAATTACCAATGTATGAAGTAAAATGGATTTAAAAATTCATAATTAAAATTAAAGTTTTAATGTGATGACTTTGAAAATATTTATTTGAAGTTTTTTTGGATCATCAGATGGACTCTCACTAGACGAAGAAACTCTGAAGATTTTGATCAAACATTTTTCAGATAAAGTTTTGTGAAGTAAATTTCTCTATTAAATATTTAATAATTATATTAAAAGTGATTATATTGAGATATTTTTTTAGAAAATATTGATTCTCAACGATTTTTAATGTGGAGTCGCTGAAGTATCTCAAATTTGTTAAAGAAGGTTCTAGAAATTTTGATAGGATGTTAGTGAAGTGTTTGAGTGGGAGTTTTGAATTTTGAGCTTTCATTGAGTGGGAAACTGAATTGTTTTTCCTTTCTGTACCCCCTCAAATTTTATTATACAAAGGGTTTCATGGACACATTATGGTGTGTAATGTTCACACGTGTGAAAAATCTGAAGTGTTGCAGCATTTTTTTCATATAGAGAAATTAGACAAACATATATTTGTTAGATTTTTTGAATGGGTGTTTCCATACAAGGAATCTCTTGGTTGAAGAAAAAAAATAAGAAAATTAATTTTTCAATTAACAAACAATTTTTGATCAGGAACGATCAAACTAACTCACTAAATATATTTTAATCAAGTATAATCAGATTAAATTTTCATAAGGAATCTGTAAAACCTTTTTAGAAGGCATGAGATGAATTTTCTATACAAAATTTAAGAAAAAACCCATTGTATGGGGGATAAATAATTTGAAGATGTTATTACCTAATGTTGGGAAAGAAAATGAAGAATAAGTGTTTCGTAAGAATAGTAAAATTGAAGTTTGTATAGGCAGCACAATGATAACATTCTGAGCCTGTTAGTGAAGGTTTATAAAAGTTATTGTGAAATTATTATTATATCTTTATATTTTTAGAGAGAACATTCACTACAGATTTGATAATAGTTCAATGAAAATTTATGGATATTGTATACTTTTTTAAACCATATAAAATTATATTTTTCTATTGGATTGTTTGGTATTGAATTATTTCCAAACCATGCCAAAAACTAGCTACACATTTTGAATAGAGAAAATTTTAAATTCTTATGTTATTGTAGTTGTTTTTGTGAGTTTATTTTCATAAAATTTATTACTCTTCAATAGTAATTCAAGTCTCTTTCATAAATAAATGTATACATAAAAGAAAAATAGGCCACAAATTTACCACCTCCCCTTCTAAGTGATCACATTGATCCATCTTGGGCCTTTCAATTGGTATGAGAGTGAAGGTTCTCTTTATTATCCCTTTAATGAAGCTGGAAGAAAATATAAGTTTATATGGATGTTCATAATTCTATTAATTGTAATAGAATTCCATTATTTAAGTAAATAACTATCATATCTAGAAATATAAAATTTTTCCGTATCTTATGGATCTTGGTTATGATGTTCATGAAGATGTGATATATGGTTTCCCTACATGTTTTTAGAATGGTCCTCTAATAACCATTGATAATAAATATTTTTAGATTGATGGGGGATCCATAAATTCTATACTTCCCACTCTCTGAAAGTGAGTTTCTAAGAGTTAAAGGAGTTGGAACTACTAAAGTAATTTTAGAGAAGTTGAAGAATATCTATAATGGAAATACAAAAGTTGATAAATATCAGTTAAAAATGTAGAGGAATAAGTATGAATATATAAAAATGGGCGGTTATATATTTTTTGGTGACTTCTTTATAAGGGTGAATGAAATTTTAAGTACCATAAGATTTCTCTATGATAAGTTTAAAGATTTATGCATTTTTAAAAAGGTCTTATATATTCTTCCTGATAATTTTTCTGAAAAATTTTTATATTTGGAAGTTATATATCCTAAAACACTATATTTGTATGGTCTATATAGAACACTCATTATATATGAAATACGAACAGAGAAAGTTATGAAGAGAAAATAGAAGGAAGTTCAATAAATTTTCTTCAAAGTTGTTAAGAAAGGAAAATCTAAGAATGCTCTAAGAGATGAAGAAGTTAGTAATTTTGACACTGAATAAGAGGTTAGTAAAGTTTTTGATGAATTTATTTCCTTTTTTATAAAAATATTAAAAAGGTAATCGGAAATTACAAATACATGTTACCCCAGAGATACATTGGCTGTGAAGGTATTGGGAACTTTGTAATAAATTGTCCTCAAAAAATGGAACCTGAATATAGTGATAGAGATAATAGAAATTAAAGAATGTCATTTAATAATAATTTGGAAAAATCTAAATCCTATTCAATGGGAAAGAATAAAAAGTTCTCTAAATCCAAAAAGAGAATATTTTTTTCTAAAGGTGATGAAGATGATAAATTGAGGAAGAAACTATAAACTTTAGTGATGATGCTACTAAAAAAACTCTTATTTCTAAAAGGAAAGATGAAAAGTTCACTAGTGATGAAATCAATATTTATAAAGTAAAAGAAACATAGTTGGAATTTATGTTGAAAAGTGAGTTGAAAGAGTGTCTATGAAATATTGTAATAATTGAAAGAGATATCAAAAAATTGAAAAATAAAAATCCTACAAAAAATTTTCAAGAATAAATTCTTGAAGAAAAATATAATTTTCTAAGAGATACTAATAAGGTGAATAATTTTGTTTATGAGAATAAAAATATCAATTTTGAGCTTGAAGAAAAGTTGAAGGTAAATGAGGAAGAGTTATAACATACTCAAAAAACATTATAAAAACAAGAAATGAATTTAAAATCTCCAAAAATTAGTTATAAAAGTTATAGAAAGTTTTGAAAATTTCAAACCTGATTAATATTAACAAAATCTATCCTCAAATGTTGATAAAAAAGATGAATCTATTCATAAGATTAAAAAAATTGATAAAATCATATATGTATCCAAAATCAACAGTGTTTTAAAATATAAAGTATCTAAAATTTAAATGTTTGAACCAAAAGCAGTTACTACTAGTGATTTTGTTGAGGTTGAGAATATGTATATACTAAAGAAGAAAATTCTAAAAGATAATAGAAATTCTAAGGTACAATAAAGTTCCAAATTGGGAAATAATAAATTTGATAAAGATAAATCTTACAACACATTCCAGTATATAAATTATAGGGTAAAATATTCCTTCTATGGTTATTGCTATTATTGTAGTAGTTTTATCCATACAGAAAATATGTGTTGGTTTAATCAACAACATTATCATAATCCCAACAAAAACTAGAAGAAAAATTTAAGGTCAAATCATCCCACTCAAAGAAGGAAACTTGATAAAGTCTATGTGAAAATTAAAAATATATTATAACCATTGGAAACTATTTTTGAAATATTTGAATAGCCTATATACCTTGAAAAATAATGACTTGTTATTTTACCAATAAAACAAAAAAATTATAAAAGTAATTAAAACCCAGATGTGAAGAAAGATAAAGAAAAAGGAAAATCAATTTTTTTAAACTGCTCTCAAAGCTAAAAAATCAGAAGTACACAAGATTCAGGATAAGGGGTTATCTTAACATATGAAAGGATATTTAAAGTTGTTAAAGAATGTAAAGGATTTTAAATATGGAACAATGAATTTTGGAAATAATGAGTCACTTATAATCAAATGTGTTGGTTCTACTATCATCAGTGAAGAAAATATGAAATCTAAAATAGAATTATTATTTTTTTGATTGGATGAAACAAAACCTAATAAGATTTTTACAACATTTTTATGAAGTTAATAAAGTAGTTTTTAAAAAATTGGGTTTTTATTAAAAAGATTAGAAGATGGAAAATTTATTATGAAAGTCCTACAAGCCAAGGGAAACTTGTTTCTAGTTGGTAGTGAAAAAAAATAATTCTATCTGAGCATGATGGAAGAAAGAAATAAGGTTGCATATGAAATATTTATTTTCTAACCCTAGAGATAGAGAAACCCAATTATATTATTTCTCAAATAGAACCAATTCATTTTCTTATGCACAATGAGATCTTGAGAGACTCCTCCCAAATCCCTAGAGAGCCCCCTCTTCCATAATGCTCTCAAGAATGGAGAGAGGTCCTCCACCATCACCACTCTCGTGTTTAGAGAGATAGAAGAGAACCCTTCCTTGAAGTGATTCTCATAGTAATTAAAGGCGGACAATTCAAGATTTTGGATATTCTGTGCTAGAACCCATAGATTACTACGATGACATTCATAGGTTCATGGAACATTTTTTGATCATCAATGGAGGGAATATATTCTTGATTCCTATAATACAATGATGGTACGACATAGATATATTGTATGATCTATAAACAAATAAGTAATTCCTTACAAAGTAATTCTTTAATTGCTTAAATTAATTATAAATAATAGTTAATGATCCTGCTATTTGGTCCATCATTTTCTATCATCAATTTTATTTGATTTAATTCAATTGATCATGGAGTTTATCATCACGTAAATCTTGGGTTAATAATCTATTATAATAGAAAACCAAGTTAGGTATTCCCAATCAAATGCTTCCACTACACCCTGAAACATTAAAGTGGTATCATAAGGGTCGCATAATTATTCATAATTATTTAATGATCATTGATTGATTTAAAAATTTTTCATTTCTTTTCAACTCCAAATTAATTTTTATTTAATATTAATTGTGAGATATTATTTATTCCTCTATGCTTATCACAAATATAATAAAATTGATAAATTTTTATGAACAGAATAAATTTGAAGAACTCATCCAGAGGTGCCAAGGAATCTGGTCAAAAAACACAAGAGTACACACCGTGTAACCCCGAGGTACACATCGTGAACCCATGTCTAATGAACCATGAATTAATTCATAATTACTTCAATTCATGGTCATTTAATCCATCCAACGGCCCAAAGGCCTTAAAATTTTTTATTTTAAAAGCAAATCAATCCCCCTTTTAAGGGAGGAATGGGGGGAACCCACACAGACATCATCGACATAAAACATTAACAACCCGAAGGTCCGGTGAGATAAACCAAACTAACTACATGGAGCAACCCCTCCCCAGCAAATGATCATGAAAACCTCTCCACTGGTGCAAGGATGAATGGAAATCAAGTGTCTTGTGTCAGAGCACAGACCCGATCTGATGGCTTGCACCATACCCTCTCAAACATACAAATCCATAAAGCACTGCAACGATGAACATAAAGCTCTAGAACCTTTTCTAGGGCCTGCTCTACGTGGTCGAGTCCGGGTGTAGCACCGAACCAACAGGCCTCACAAACCCCCCTGTCATTCTAAAAAGACAAAACCATTGAACCCTGAACATCGACCATCCTAGGCCAATCACGATGACCTACTCAGGACACTCCCACAACCATAGCCATAGAAGACTAGAAGACAGTTCAATCAACACAAGATCAAGCCATCGTCACCTAGGACTGGATGACCCAACCCTGCACAAAGGGAATGCCACTGATAAGGTAATCTGGGTCTTCTTGAAACAGAAACTCCACTCTGGGCATGGATCTTCTCCAATCAGAACCTCAAATAAAACTTACCAGGTTCCGACACAAGTCTCATGGTGAAAAGGAGTGAAAAGTGGTGCCAATGATGTTGAACCGGGATAGCCATAAACCAGATCCATCCAGAAAACAAGCTCACAGAATCACTGAATCCATAGGTGTGTTTTGAGGATAAAGGGTCATAATAATACATGATGTGTACATGGATTGTAAATTCCATTTAATTTTTCAAATTACTCATAATTAAAAATTAATTTATGATACTGCTTAATTCTAATCAACATGAGTTATATGTGACCATTAAGTTAATAAAATACACGGTGTGATTTTTTTTATATATATTAAATGTCTAATTAATTTTATGTGTAGTTTTCATAATTGTATATAATGTATAAGTCATAATATAGTTATTACTCTATGTGTATCTAAATTTTGCACTCTACATAAATTCTATATGTCTGGTGTGATCATTAAGTAGATATTAAAAATCATGACATTGTGTGATAATTCATGTATATTATATTCTGTATGAGTAAATAGTAAATGAATATAATATACATTGGGTATTTCGGATGGGTACTCATCATGTTTCATCAAAGGTACATGTATTATACATAGTTAATTTTAAATAAATTTATTTTTTAAAAATTAAAATGTATGATAATCCCAAAAATTAATTGGATGATAATTAAGATAAAAGAATTAAGTGATTAAAGAATATAATTAATTAATTTGAGTGTGATTTATATTAAATAAGAACAATTATATTTGAATGATATTTTTTTGAATGTGTAATTTACTTCATGTTTTTGGATGATCACGAGGATAGATGATGCCATTTTATATGATTGGTTTCTTTTAATTTTTTATTAAATAAAGTTTCTGCATTATTTCCATCCCTTCTCTCATTATGTAAGGTCCAACGTACACATGGTTTCTTTTATGTAAACCCCTCAACCAATACTTTAGTTCCCCTCACCTACGTGTGGGTAAAAGAATATGTAATAGATATAACACTCAATCTAGAGGAGGTGGTTTAAGTTTGGATCCAAGTCAAAACCAATCTAATAGATATACATAGGTGGAAAAGTGGAAAGTTGCAACATGAACCATAAAATGGTTCGAGGTTTTTCTCCCCTAGGTTGAAAGTTAGTTTATCATCCTCTAGATAAACTAACCATTAGTAAAATCTCATGATCATACCACTTTGTTATTTTATTTCTATCAAGTTTCATGGTTATATAATTATGGATGTTTTTCAATGATCACATTAATTATGTAATTAATAAGCAAGAAATAAGTAACTAAAATAAATTATCTTATGAATAAACATTATCTAAGACATGGTTAATCACTTAAGTAAATCCACTTAATATTGAAAATCATGTAATAAAAAAATAATTGGAAATTTACCTATAAAGAAAAAATACCAAAATTATATATATCAAGTCAGTATATACTTCCATTACTTAAGTTAAAATCAAACCGTTTTTCAAAGTGATTGACCATCCAAAGATGAGGTGCTTTCGAATTTTGGGGAATTCTAACTTGAATTATTGGGTTGACTTAACTAAGTTTACATCAAGGGTTGAATTCCAAAAGAAAGACTTTGTGTAACGAAAAGAAAACGGTTGAGTAAATATAATTTCAGGATTTCATGGTTGGGGATTCCAAACCAAAAATCAAGGAACTGTGAGTTAATGATGTTGGAATTTTGGATTCCTACCTAAAACCCTTCAGATTTCTTGAATATAATAAATTGGGGTGATGATCAGGGTAATATGGATCATTTCCACTAGAATGTATGTGTAATAGGATATTCTAAAGGCAATGGTGAGGGCTATTAGATTTTGATAAAATAGTGGGAGATTAATAAATATAATATTTATTTATTTGTCTAAATTTTATCATATAAAGTACTAAAACTTTTATCATATTATTTTTAGAAATGAAAAAAAATATAAAATTAAGCATATCATTGTGATCCATACTTGAAAAGGATAACCTTATAATTGGCATAAATTTCCAATTGTGGAAAAGGGGCTTACACTTTATCTTATGCCATGAAAGGAAATTGTATGTGCCAGAAGAACCTATTATGGAATAAATTGGTAGATCTCATGCTTATTTACAAGGTAAAATGATCAAACCAGCATTTGGTTAACATAGTGAAAGGGCCATATAACATATAGGATTGGTACACACTGATTTATGTGGACCATTTCTAGTAGAATCTAGAGGTGCATATTTTTACTTCATAACTTTTACTGATGAATTGGGTAGATATGGATATATCTACTTGATACAGTATAAGTTTGAGTCCTTTGAAAAATTAAAAGAATTAAATAATTAAGTATAGAATCAAATTAGAGATATGATAAAGAATATTTAATTAGATCAAATAGGTGAACATATTAAGTATGTGTTTATCGACTTTTTATAAGAGTTTGGGATTTTTTTTCAACTCACTTCATCTTACACACCACAATGGTATTGTGTTAGTAAAAGGGGGAATTGTACATTATTAGACATGGTAGTGTTAATTATGAGTCATTCAAAACTTCTATTATCCTTTTGGGGATATACATTAGAAACTGTAGCATATACATCAAACCAAGTACCAACTAAAGCAGAAAATGGAATTCCCTTTAAATTAAGGAGTGGAAAGAAACCCATTTTTTCACATACATGTGTTGTGGTTTAACTGTGTTTTTAAATGCCTTTTTAGAAGAAAAAAACAGCAACTAGAGCCAAGATTGTATCTTTATTTAGTATCCTAAGGAAATAAAGAGATACTTCCTATACTAACCCTTAGATAAAAAATTAATTGTCACCATAAAATCCATAATTATTGAGTGGGGGAACATCCTAAAGGGATAGTGGGAGAAATATTGACTTTGATAAAGTTTATACTCAAAATACACAAGATTTAGTATAGGAATAAATTCCACAGGACCCCATGGAAGTAGTTTCTAAAACACAAGTACTTCATAGGATCACTAGAGAGGTAGAGGGATATGGTTTTCTAGTCATCAAAGATGGTGTCTCATTATTTGTTCACAATGTTCAACCACTCTCCTAAAAATATGAAATATAGATCTTAGAAGTTACAAGATGGAAATAATCAATGAATACCGAAATTGATTCCATGTATCAAAACAAAATTTTGGTTCTAGAAAATTCACCAGTTGATATAAATCCCATAGTTTAAAAATGGGTATTCAAGAGAAAATTGGACATGAAAGGTAACTAAAATACCTATAAATATAGGCTAGTGGCTAACGGGTTTAAAAAACATCAAGGAATCAACTATGATGTAACCTTTTCCTTGGTTTCCATTTTTTAATCCATCGGGATTCTAGTTTCTATAGCAGATTACCATAACTATTAAAGTTGGCATATGGATGTCAAAATTTTTTTCCTTAATGGTAACCTTTAAGAAATTTCCATATGACACAATTAGAAGAGTTTGTGACTCCAGGTATTGCCAAAATTATTTTCAAATTGAATAAATTCATTTATAGATTGAAGAAAACATCCAAGTCATGGAACATTAAATTTAATGAAGCTATAAAATATTTTGGTTTCATTAAGAATGAATTTGATCCATGTTCTTATAAGCAGTTTAGTGTAAATTTGATCATTATCCTAGTAGTATATGTTAATGTCATATTACTCATTGGAAATGACATATTAGTCTTATAGTCTATTAAGGACTGGTTAAACAAACGTTTCTCCATGAAATACTTAGGTGAAGCAACATATATTATAGCGACTAAGATCACTAGTGATAGATCCAAGAAGCTTCTTGGACTAGGTCATGGTATATACATTGAATATAAGTGATTTAGTATGGAATAATATAATAGGGGATTAGTTATAGTGTCAGATGGTATACATATTCCTAAGAAAATGTATCCTCAGACACAATAGAAGAAAGAGATAATGAGTAAGATATCATACACTTCAATGATAGAATCAATAATTTATTCCATGTTATTTTCCAAATTTGATGTTTCCTACACATTGAGAATGGTCAGAAGATATCAAGCTAATCCAAGAGAAAAACATCGGTTTATTGTTAAGGAAATTTGTAAGTACTTGATAAGTACTAGGCATATGTTTCTGGTGTATGGAGGAGATGAGGAACTTTTCATAAGGGGTTATACTGATTCTAGTTTTCAAGCATTTTGAAATGATCTGAATTCTCTGTCAGTATACATTTTCTATCTCAAAGGAGGATCGGTGATCTTGAAAGAGTTCAAAGCATCCATTTGTCTCCAATTCTACAGAATATTCTAAGTATATATCTACTTATGATGTAACTAAATAATCCATTTGTATATTAAACATTTTTTAGTACATTTATGTGGTACATATAAATAAATAAACTATAATATTAAATTTTTATAATACTATAATAGTGTCTTTTCAAAATACAAAAGGTCACATGAATGAAAAAATAACATACTTTGAAAGTATTACCTCTTGAGGGATTTTTCTCAGAGGGGTGAAGTTGCAGTAAGTAGAGTTTCCATGAAAGAAAATGTGGAAGATCCTTTGACTAAAGGACTATCTCAAAAGAGGCATGAGTATCATGTGAGAGATAATGGAATGAATGTTGTGAATGGTTGGCTCTAGTGAAAGTGGGATTCTGTTACAGTTGGTTTCCTTAAACCAAATTATATTTACTTTATGACATCCAATATTCATTTTTTTAATATTAATAAACTCTTTATTAGATCATGAGTTTTCTTATATGTAACATGGTATGTTATAATTTCCTAAGAGTACTTGTCACACTAAAATTTCATAACAGTTACCCATTATGATGAGAACCCATAAGTTCCATGATAGTATTCTTAAAAAAAATATTCTATAGAAATATGAAATATTTTTAGGGTCATAAATGATACAAGCTACTAAGGGTGGAGACTCATAAGACATTGAGGCACTTTCTCATGATGTATGACCATGATAATATCCAATGTAGGATATTATTAGAATGATACCCACTATTAGGAAATCCACATTTATATGTGTCTTTGGATTTTCTTATCTGCAAACATGTGTATTGACCCTTTGACTTTAAAATTGTTTTTAATGAGTATTAAAAGGAATTTAATTTTATTTATTGATGAAAACCATTATGATTCATGTTTTCAGTGAGGTAGGATACATTGGGTGTGTCATGAGTAATATTTTATTAATGAATAATGTGGGAAAGGATTTTTCCCTACAATTCTTTAACATAAGTTGATATCACATGACTTTTGATGGAAATGATATAGCCGAAATAAATACATGACCATGTTTTTCTATAGGAAAGTTTGATTTCTGTAAAGTTAAATAAAGATACATTGAGAGCATAGGTTGATGGCACCAGTATGAAACATATCTGATCAAAGATACCATGATAAAGGGATTATATTACACATTAAGAATCCTTTTGGTGTTTAATGTAATTATCACATTAACTTATTTCTCTATAGTTTCCTTTTCATGTTATTAGACACTAACATTTAACTTCTGGTTGCCTTTTCTAATTACACTAAGAAAGAGGCCTAGAGAACCACACACTAAGTGTATCAAGAACCTCAATTAAAAAATATTACTATTTATTATTTAACAAGTTTAATAAATACTATTTTTTCCCATGGTTTAATAATTATTCATTTTTTCTTGACCACATATATTCATTCACATATTATTCAAGATAATATTATATGCGAAGAATATTTAATAAATATTTATTTTCTATTTACTAAATATAATATTTATTTATTTTTTGGTGAATAATGCAATGGTATTTATATATTAAATAAATGGACATTATTCAAGGTCAGATAAATATTGTAGAGGAATGATAGATCGAGTTTAAAGGTTCGGTGAGAAATAATACATATTGAATATTATTTTAATAAATAATATTTAATTTAATTCATGATTTTAGATCATGTAAAGAAATAATAATATTATTATTAATATAGATATGGGGTTTCATAGGAATTAAGAAAAATAATAAGGGGATATATGAAATTGTTATTATTTTAACCATAGTAATATATAAACCCAATTATATTATTTTTCCAACAGAGACAATTCATTTGGTTGTGCACAATGAGATTCGGAGAGAATCCTCTCAAAGCCCAAGAGAAATCCCTCTCCCAAAATGCTCTCAAAAGTGGAGAGTGATCCTACTCCACAACCACTCTCAAGTATAGAAAGATTTAATAGAATCCTTCCTTGAAGTGATTCTCAGGGTAGTTAAAGGCAAACAACACAAGCATTATGATCTATCATTCTAGCACATGTAGATTCTTATGGTGACATTAAGTGGTTTGTGGAATACATGTGGATCACCTCTTGAGGGGATATATTATTGATTCATATAACTCAGTAATGATATGTTGTAAATAAATTTTTAGATCCATCAATGAAGAAATAATTACTCATAAGGTAATTCTTTATTTACTTAAATTAAATCTAAATAATATGTGATGATCTTACACTTTAGTTTTGGTGTTTTCTATCATCAATATTATATGATTTATTTTTGTTGATAATTACATTTATTTTCATTTAAATCTTGGATTAATTATCGATTATTATAAAAATACAAATTAGGAATGCAAGATCTGGCACTTACATTGTGCCCAGAACAATCACATGATAACTCTCATTATTTTTAATGGTAGGATATCAGTACAAACAATTTTGTTCAAAATCGTTGTTTCTAAAAGAATAATTTGATATGAATCCCTATGAAATGTACATCAATTAAACTCCAAGTTTGAAACACCTATGGGTTTTTTGAAGTCCCTGTACTATAAAAAACAATGGTGTAAATCTCAAAAAAATTTATCAATGTGGATTTGATGGAATATTTCTTCATTATCCTTCTAATGGATGAGGATACAGATGTTATAATAAATAAACAGTAAATGTTTTTTATTTTGAAGATGTAAAAGTTATTTAAAAATATGATAAGTATGTTTTATAGTTAGATGTAGAGATGGAAGGTGAGGATGATAAGGGGTTTGAAGATGAGAAAAGTAAAAAAGTTCCTCAAAATGATGATTTGTACTCAATTAATTTCTATTGATGAAGAAAAAATTTATACATCTCATCCTAGACTGAGAAAGTATGTGGAATTTCAAAACATCATTGGCGACCAACAAAAATAGGTCCAAACGATAATAATATCAAGGGTAGTTTTACATACTTCCTTATACTCAAAAGTTGAGCCAAAAATATTTTTAAAAAACATTTGAGCATCAATATTGGATTGATTCTATGAATAAAGACCTAGATCAAATTGAGAATAATGATAATTGGAACTTATAACTGGACCACATATTAAAATTGTTATTGGTAGAAAGTGGGTGTTCCAGAAAAATTTAGATGAATATGGTGAAGTGATAAGAAAAAAATAATGAATGGTTTGTAAAGTTTACACAGAAATTTAAGGCATTGATTTGGATGAGTATTTTTCTCTAGTGGAAATATTAGAAACTATAAAAATATTTCTTTCTATTGCTGCACAATGAGGCTATAAATTTTTTTTAGATGTTTGTAAATTCATCTTTTCTTAATATAGAACTTGATTAATAAGTCTATATTGAAAAACCATGTGGATTCATGATTGGGAAAGATAAAAGTTATGTGTTTAATTAAAAGAATAATTTATATGGATTGGATCAAGATCCAATATATTGGTATTTCAAATTTTATACCATCTTAAGGAAGATAAACTTTAAAAAAGGAAGAGTTTGTAGTAATATCGACAACAAATAAAATCAATACATTTCCATCACTAGGATTGTTTATGCTGATGATATTATATTTATTGGAAATTATAAATAAACTTGTCAAAAATATTATGAGGAGATGAAGAAGTTATTTGAAATTTCCAGGCTTTGAGAAATGAAATATTTTCTTAGGTTAAAATTTTCACAAAAGAAGAAATATATTTTTATATCTCAAGAAAATTATTTTAAGGAACTTCTAAGGAAGTTTGTCATGGAAAAATCCAAACCAATTTACACCCCAATTTCAGAGGGAACCATGTTTTTTAAATATGGATAAATTAAGTAAGTTTATCCTATGTAATTTAGGAAGTTTTTTGGAAGTTTAATATATCTAATGGCTTTAAGTATTAATATTGTATATATTGTTGATTTGTGGGAAATATTTTAGGGTTATCTAAAATAATATCATCTATTTATAGGGAAAATGATTCTAAGATATATTATAGATGCGATATATTTTGGTACAATATATCAATGATCAGGAAAAATTAATTTTTTGGTTATACTGATACTGATTGGGTAGGAAGTGTTGATGATACAAGATCCACATTTGTTTTAGTTTTATTTTTGGTAGAAAATTGTGTGAGTTGGTATAAAAAGAATAAAAATTCAATAAATCTTAGTATGAATGAATTTAAGTATTTTATTTCACTCAAGCAACAAAATAAATTATATAGATGAAAACTCAATTGGAATATTTTTCGGTTGAATAGAAGTTACCACTACTCTTGAGTTATGATAATGAAAGTGTTATAAATATCACTAAAAATACAGTGAAACATTCTCACTCAAAGCATAATAATATCAAATATAACTTAATATAAGATAATTTTTAGAATAATTAATTTAACATGAAATATTTTCCAATAATAGAGAAAGTTTCCAATAAATAACAAAACCATTACGGAATGAAACATTTTATAAACATAGGTTGAGCATGGGATTACAACCTCCCTCTCCTCAAGGCTAAGTTATGTGACTCTATCCCCTATCTCATATTTTTATTTGGATAGTGTTGTTGAGGTGGATAAAAATGATGTTACATAAATTTATCTATTGGTATGTTCTCAACCTAAAGGAATATATTTAGGGGGTTTTAATATGGGTAAATATTTATTTCATCATGTGTGAATTGTTTTAACAGTTTTTTTAAGTGGGTGTGGAAACTTTTTTTCTTATAGGAAAAAGTTATAAAAGTTTGAGGTTGAAGGAAAAGGTTGATGAGGATATGTGGAAGAAGAAGTTTCATTGGTCACTTCTAATGTACAACATGATTTTTTTGATCAACAATTATTGTTTCCTTCATCGAGTTCTCTCATGAAGTCTTATAATTGTTTGATATATAATCTAACACTTGAGTTAAAAATTTTCACTGATTTATTATTATTGGTTGAAAATAAAATCTAAAGTGGGAGATTATTGGGACCAATTTTGCTGAAGGAGTTTCTATGGATTATGGAAGTTTTTTAAAATATGTTTTGACATTTTTGTTTGTAAGAAGTTTATTGGAAGAATTGTATTTTGTTGATAAAATTTTATAAACATACCTTGTTAAGTACAAAAAATAACTTTAATTGTTAATCCTTTCAAAAAAAGTAATCGAAGATAAAATAATAATTGGATGGAGTTTTTTTACAATGTTTATCTGTCAAAGTTTGTGTGTTAGGTTTTTTTCTAAAAATAGTAACAAGTTTCTCCAGAAAACCACTGTTCGAACAAACAAATGCTGGTGATTCTTTATTATTCTAAAATATTTCAACATCATGAGTTATTAAATATCTCATTATCCAATAATTTAGTAGAAATGAGAAGAAATTTTTTTGAGTGTACAAATTTATCATTTTAAAGTTTTGTGGAATTCATTGGAAAGAAAAAATCAGACATAGTCTTGGTTGAGTAAAGTTCTTTAAAAAGTTTTTGAAGTTTACAATGTATTCAATGTTTAAGAAGTTTTGATGTTATGGATTTATGAAATTTTTGATGCACATTTATGAAGTATATTAGATAGATGAAATTCATTGAAGTAGAAAAGGGGGATACTAAAGAAGGGAAATAGACAAGGTCTTCTGATGAAGTACAGTGTACAAACATGTTGTAAAATGTCTTTCGGAACAACCATTTTATAAAGTTGTAATGATGTTGTTACGAGGCAATAGAATGAACCATGAGTTTGAAATTTATGAAGTTTTCTATAGAGTGGAAAGTTTTTGAAGAGTAAAATGATATCAAGGAAAGATATTAGATGAAGTCCAATCATAAAAAAAATATGGACAAAAAATCATTAGATGAAATTTGGTACAAAATATATCAGAAAAATATGTATGATTTTGTGAAGATGGAATTACAAAAAATATGATCTGAAAAACATTTGGTATCAATTTCATCAGAGAAACATTGTGTACAAATGTCCATCAAATGGATATGTACAAATCTAAGAAAAAATTGTTTCAATGTTCAAAAGTAGAGTTACTAAAGTTTTCTCATGAGAAAAAATCCCAATAGAGGAAGTACATTAGACGTATGAAGTCATGGATCAAAAGAAATTTTTGGTGGGATATTTCCAAAATATTCCTATAAAGTTTTTTGGATCATCAAATGGAATCACAGTAGATGGAGAAACTATTTATAGATTCTGGTCAAACATTTTCTGGATGAAGTTTTTTGAAGTAAATATCTCTAGGAAAATTTTATTAGAGATATTAAAAGTGATTCTAACGATCCAATCTTT
Organism: Viscum album; assembly: GCA_963277665.1. NCBI lineage: Eukaryota > Viridiplantae > Streptophyta > Magnoliopsida > Santalales > Viscaceae > Viscum > Viscum album. Next base: position 497,176,422 of record OY728153.1, read on the forward strand.
TAATTTTACAAATATCATTGAGAAAAATCATGATTATCACTAATTTTTAATGAAATTTTAAAAAGGGTGAAGTCACTAAAGTTTCTAAAATTTATTCAGGATGGTTATATAATTATTGCAAAGATTTAAATGAATTTTTTGAGTGGAAGTTTTGAATTTTGAGTTTTCATTAAGGAAATTAATTAGTTTTCCTTCATGTTATCCTTCAAATATTACTATATAAAGGGGTGAAAGGAAAAAGTATAGTGTGTAATATTTAAATATTCCCTATAGTTTAAGTGTTGTAGAAGTTTTTCATATAGATAAATCAAATGAATATCTATCAGTTTGAGTTTTGAGTAGGGATGTTTCCAAACAAGGAATATATTTATTGAATAAGAAGAAGAATCTTTCATAGAACCTGGAATTTATGATTAAGAAACACTGGATGGAATCACCAAAAAATATTTTAATTAGTTATAATCTTATAAATAGGTTTTAATGAATTTATAGAAGTTTTGTAGAAGGTTCCAGATGAAATTTATAGATGAAGTATCTAGATGGAATTTCTAGAAAAATCCATCGAATAGACAACAAACCGAATGATGAAGTTCTTACCTATTGTTGGGTAATAAAGTAAATAATTGTTTTTCAAGAATAATAAATGTGATGTTTTTATAATCATCATAGTGATAATGTTCTGAGACTATTGGTTATGGTTTCTAAAAAAATTATGAAATCTTTGTTACATATTTAACTGTTTGGAAAGAACATTCATTGTAGTTTTGATAATAGTACAATACAAGTGTGTGAATATTCCATATTTATTTTAACCACATAAAAGGATATCTTTTTCTAGTGTATTGTGTGGTTTTGGAATATTTCCTACCCATTCCAAGGAATAGCTACTCTTATTGAGTAGTGAAACATGTAAATTCTTATGTTCTAGTGGTTTTGATTGTGAGTTTTTTCAGTAAAGTTATAACTATTAAATAGGATGTGGAGGTTGTATTTTAAATAAAGGAAAACATATAATAAAAATAGATCAATGAGTAACCCCTCCACCTCTTATTGATCACATAGATCCTAATTGGTTCTTTTATTATGTTATATCTAATTTTTATGATATAGGAATCAAATATCTTGTAAGAACTCATCACCTACTTGTGACTGACCATATACAGATTTTTTCAACCAATAATCTATGTTCTCTTTACCTTATTCTGTAAAACCTTATAGATGGATCATATAGATTTCAACATCAAGACCACCATAGAGATAAATATATCTACGTATCAAGATACATTATTTGTAAACTATATAGAATATAAGTTTAGAATTTCCCAAATAGTTATCAGTTTAAAAATAATTGAAAATATTTCATTGAAATTGATAACTTCCTTATGAGCATATACTTTGACCAATAGTCACACATGATATCTTTCTACCTGGTCATTTTCATCATGCATGATCTTAAAAGTCCTATTTTTTGTTGATAACCTTCCTTCCATGAGGTAATGTAACAAGATCCTATGTCTTATTCTTGTGTGGGACTTTAAGTTCCTCCTATGTCACCACCAACCATTAGGATACATCTAAACATTGAGTTTCCTCCACACAAAAAAGATGTCTCTTTATCCTCCATTAATAAGTAATATGAAATATTTCTCTCAATGACATAGTCTAAGTCTCATATTGTTTCTTTTTTATCTTCAGTTGAAAATCATGGTCCAAACTCGATCAATACTTGATCATCATGTTTGTAATGCATCATAGAAAACATGTTCTTCCTTTGATTCAACCTCCACATCAACTATTTCAGTATCTATATTCACTTTATACCTATCCCCGACAATCCTCATTTTCACCATATCTTATGAAAATATATCATCCTTACTAATGATAAGTTTGTGGGAAGTGGGGTTCCAAAAATTATACCTCTTAACCCCATAATAATATCCTAAGAGGATACATTTATTAGATCTCAAATACTACTTTGATCTTTCATGGTAATTAAATAATTCATATACAGTACTTCTAAAAGTATTAAATAATGTATATCTAGTGTGTTTACCGGTCTACATATTTATCAATGTTTTTAGATCAATCTCTACTGAAGAAGTATTATTGATCACATAATAGATGGTCTTCACTACTTCTACCTAGAATGTCTTGGAAACTCCTATAGTATTCAATATTTCCCTTGTTCATCCAATGGGGTTATGTTCATCTTCTCTATTACTCTATTCTGGTGAGGATTTTAAACAACTATGAATAGTATTTTTATTCCATATTATTAATAGAAAGTATAAAAGTTCTCAATAATATAGTCTCCACCATTTTTAGTCCTAAACCACTTGATATTATTTCAAAATTTAAGCTCCTTCCATGATTTTAATATTTTTAAGGATTAAAAAACATATGCATTCCTCTTAATTGGTAACACCAAATATCTCTTGGAAAAATCATTAAGGAATGATAAAAATTACCTTTCTTATTTGGAGTATATATTCAGTTATTTCCAACATCAAAATGGGTCAACTCTAAAATCTTATTGCTCCTCATTATTGGCATCCCAAACTTCAACTTATATTGCTTTCTCAAAACACAATTCTAACAAAATGGAAAAGATACCTTTGTAATCCCCATGAAATAAGAATATCCATTACTCATTTAGAAATATGGAAAATATCATAATTACATGATGTTTCCAATACTTTATTTAAGGTAGTTTATGTGACAACTATCTCTACCTCCTTGTATAATTCACTGATAATCTCATACATGTTCTTTGATATATTCTCTGCCTTCATCACCATAAGCACACCCTTCATAATTTTCATCACTTATTTCTTGGTGTGAGTATTGCACCCTGTGTCAACAAATTATCTTAAGAATAATATGTTATTATTTAGTCCTTTCACATGGAATACTCCTTGGATATATTGAACTATACCATCATGCATATTAAATTTGAGGGTGCTTAATCCAATGATCTTTAAGGTGTGATCATTCCTCATATACAAAATTCCTTTTTGAGAAAGTTTTCTACTAATCAAACCGTTATCATCAATACATCATGTGTTATGTTTCACCATAGTAGATTATCCATGCATCATTGAGATATTGTTTACCACTAGAAACCACTTCCACTTCACTTAAAAGTATGTATCCATTTTCAGAAATAGTCGCCATATTTTTTTGAGAGTTATTTCTAACAGTCTACTTGTTCCAACAATATTTCTTGATGTGCACATTATTTCCATAATTGTAACATGTAAAATTTTTATTTATGCTTCTTGATTTATATCAACCAATATTTTTCCACCCACTAAAACTGCACTCCATCATGCATCTTCTTTCTTTTGACATGTTGTCTACTTGGTGATGAGTTTTCTATCATCACTCTTTATCCTTGCACCGAATTTATTCTTTAAGAACTAAAAATGCAACATCATTGAATATAAAAATATCTATCATTATATTGTTATATAGGATAATAATGAGATAATCATATAAATATGGAAATATTTGGAGAAAAATCTCTGCATGTTCGGTATTCCTAATTTTTTATCCCACTATTGTGAGTTGAGTGAATAGGGTATTAATGGTGTTTATGTGGTCAATCACTAATGATGACTCCATCATTCAAAGAGTTCATAATTTTCTCATCCAAAATATTTTCTGTGTAGTGAATTGGCATCACACAGCTTTATCAAATTATCCTAAACTTCATTCATCTTCTTTTTCTCTTCAATTATTGATAGGAATTTGTCTACCAAATCCAAATAGATTTTAGAAATAATATCTCCATCCATGTCATTATATTTTTCATATTTCACACTCATTATACTTTCTCCAATCACCAGTAGGTAATTATCCTTCCACAACATTACTCGCATCTTTATTTTTCACATTGTAAAATTATTCTTATTGAATTTCTTTATCACAAATTTCACTATCATCTGGACATATTTTCTTTCTCGAACCTCCTCTAATTTAAAATAGTTTATTTAATAATCTAAATATTTTTTTGATGTGAAATATCAACCACTATTTAAATCAAAGAGCATTCTCAAATTAGTGACAATTATTAATGCCTAAAAAATGAACAAAATATCATTCTAATAACACTTGTTGGGGCTAAAAATAATTTTCCCTTTAATATGAAAATAATTTTGATAAAAAATATATAATATAAAAATACAAAAATAAATGGACATTATATGTATTGTGTAAAACCTTCAAAATAATAGGACTAAAAACCCACAGGAAAAATAGAAGGATATCACTATGGTAAAATATAGATATAGATACTCTATATATATATATTTAAGGGAGAATATCCTTTTATTTTATCTCTCTAAAATGATAGATAATACAGGTCGCAAATACATCCAAATAAATAAATATTGTAAAAACTCCCAGATTTGGTTGATGATGAACCCACTTAGAGGAAATCCCATTTTATAGGTTGTGGCAAGCCCCCCTCCTATCTCCTCTCCCACTAAAATTGATTATTAAGTTTGGCCACCGACCCCACAAGCCACACTATCCCCCCTTACAAAATAAAAAGGGGTGACACCATAAATTAAAAACCATTTTCAAAATGAATGATTATTGTTATATAGAACTGTATAAAGGGAAATAAATATATTAATTGATTAGTAATACCTATTAACAAAATTGAGAAATAATAACATTATAAAATATTTCAAGGATAATGGGGTCATGTGGGGATGTCATTTGGGAACTTAGGGATGATTGGGGTTAAGTGAGGATGATAGGGTCGATGGTAGATGAGGGGTCTATGTGGATATGTTGTCTTGGAAATCCTGCATAGGAATTCTAGTTGGGAATAGTTATTTGGGGTTCACATGAGAGAATAGGGGCCATTATTGAGGCAGGTTAGTGGGTTGCGATTTGGGGGGTCATTTCTCGAAAATTATGTCAAACCCCATTTAGATATGTGGGGGGGGGGGTTAAAAAATATATACAAAATGGGATCATTGAAGTTTCTGATTCCATAAAAAATAATTTCATATCTAATTAAAATAAAATTCCCAGATCAATACTACATTAAAGAATTATTAATTGGAATCTCGGTTTTTAAGGTATACTCATTTTCATTTTAGGGTCCCTTCTTCATGAAAAATTGTTTTTATTATTATTATTTGAATATTATATTAAAACATCATATGGTACTCAATTAAACTACACAAAAGTATAATTCCATATGTATTTTCACCAATGAATCTAATGGAATAAAAAAGGCACTAAATTTCAAGGAAAAGATAATTCATACTCAAATATAAATGTAGGATATTATGAACATATCCCCTCCTATGAAAGAGTGGCTAAGTCATTTCAAATCATTTATAAAGAATCACTCTAAACCAAATCACATATTTATATATATTTATAAAAGATTTTAAAGGGTATAATGTAACGACCCAATGTTTTATCAATGGAAATTCTATTCTTATAATTATGTCATCTAATCACATGAAATCAAAATATTATGAACTATTAAGTACTATGTGTCATTTAAACATAATATTGTCACTTCTGTGATTTGAATTTTAAAAATATGACATACATGATTGTGATCAGCAAGATGTTTGGAGTCCGATAAGACAAACTTAATTTTTTGTCAATAGTAATTGACCCTTATGAATAGTAATGTTACCCATATGAATAGTAATATGAAACTTATGAATATTAAATCATACAAAAGAATATTATCATCACCCATGAATGTATAAATAAAATTTAGGCATCTTATAAGTGATAATATGACCATAGTAAAAGTATTGGTATTTTTGTAAGTCATAAATAATTAATTAAAAATAATTAATAAATTTAAAAGAAAATTTATTTTCATAAAAGTTATTCATAACTTAAAAATTGTATGACTTCTAGTTTTAATATAATTTTATAATACCTTATGTTATTTTTTAAAGCATTATAAAATCAATCATTGTTTTAAAATTTATATTTTTCAAGTAAATTATGATTTTAATTAAAAATTAAATTAATAATAATTAGAAAATTATTTTTGAAAAATGGATTTTATTTTTGGATTCAACACATCATAAAATGTTTAGGGTAAAGTTTTGGTATTTTTCTAAAATACTTGAATTTTTTATGAATAGTGAAAATGGTAATTTACCGTATATTTACATTATAAGATAAATGGACTATTCCTAGCATCATGGATGATGTAATAAACCTTAGTTCCAATTTACATGAACTATATTTGGTCATGTGATCGTCACAATTTCTTGTTTTATGGAAAAATAATAAACTAATGATTAAAATATTAAGAAAACCCTCCTTCCTCCACAATAAAACCCACCCACACTTCCCTCTGCTCTTCACTCCTCTCAAGCCTTTTTCCTTCCCTAAATTCTTCCCAAATATCTCCCTGATATCCTTCCACATGTATAATATACCTTGGTCTCCTCAAAATACAGAATCCTCTCCTTTTAAGAGGCTCTCAAGGAAGATTAAATCAAGAGGTAAATTCCTCTTTTCTTTTCATTCATTTTTTTTATATTCCTTTGTTCTATTTTATTTCCTAACCTATTCTCATCCAAATGATATTAAAACTCCAGTACCATAAATTTAAATTAATTTTTTTATTCTAATGAGATAATTCATTATCATACCTCCTTTCTCCTCCTTTTATACAAAATAAATGAAAACACCATCCAAGATGTGTTAATTTATCACATTCAAGGACGAAGGGTTATGAATTTCTATAACCATCTTCAATTCTGGTCATGAAAAAAAATTTATGGTTGAACCAGGATATTGAATATTTATTTTATCTTATTTTATGTTTTTTAATCATTTTTCACACATGATTTAAAATAATAATACAAAACAAGTTAATTGTGAGAAAAATATCCAAATTAATCCAAGAGTTTATCATTAATGTTTTATATAATGATTCACTTTCACTCCAAAAAAATAAAATGAATTTTATAACCATGTAATATTTTGTATGTTCACTAATTTCATATAACTTCAATTTTGGACAACCATTTTCATCCTACATGTTTATCCGAACATGAATATAAGTGAACTTGTCATTAAAACCAAGGAAGAAAACGATCCCAAACGATGAAATTGAACCTCTTAACTCATCAAAAAGGACATGAATGAACTTAATGAGGTTATAATAAATTAATAAAATGTATTATAGGTTCTGGAATTATTAATTAATTAACCTAATTTTATTATTCATGTCATTAAGATCAAGATAAGAACACTATCGAGCTTAAGGTAAGGGATCATCTCTTTCTCACATTTATTCAAGAATCTCCTCTATGTTATGTCCTTTTATGAGTAATTCATAACATTGGGGTATGATTTATCACCTTCCCCGTAATTCCCTCATGATGTATAAAAGATGATAAACCCATTTTCTATCTCATTAATCCCTCCTAAGTACACCTGATATCATGTCGATATTCTGTAAGGGATTCTACCTGAACCTCCTTTATTCCGTCGGGTTTCTCTATATTTCCTTCTACCCAAATGAATTTATCTATTATGTTTATTTACATATTATAAATATTTTTTATACTCTCCAAAATCATGTATCCAAATCCATTCATCATTCTCTTTTGGGTATATACATGTTTTTTAATTATTCTCTCCTCAATACTTCCCGATAAGAAAACTCATTTTAAGGGAACTTCCTGAATCTGTACCCAATTTCAAGTGCACTCTAACGTATTTTTTAAGACAAAATTGTCTTTATAAAAATATTTTATTTATTATGAAAACCTTCTTGGAATACTACTTGTTTTTTACAAAATATTATTCCCTTTTCTATTTTAAATCCTTGTTAGTGTTTTACTTAAAACCATACTAAAATGTTTTAATGCTAAAAATTATTAAATACTCTTTTCACATGATGTCACTTATTTTTGACATCACATACCATGATATATGCATAATTTACCTTATTAATGTCCATGTATGTTCTAATTTCTTTCTTTCATGGACACTTTTATGATACGTCCATTCATTATGCTTTATGACATGATTATGATACTCATTTCTTTCCATGGGTTCCCTTATGTATATGATCATTTATGTTTGATTCTATATGTGGAAATCATATTCATGTACATGTTAATATGGGTGTTTCCAAATTATACTCCAATGCATTGTGTAAATTTTAGTCTCATGAGATGTTATGTGCAATAGTCTTAGTGGTTAGCCTTGACTCGTGCTACCATTTACAACGATCTTGGTAGTTAACCTTGACTTGTGCTCCTCTTTGTGCAATAAACCTTCAATTGTGATAAATTCATGATTTATGTTGTTTCCAAATTACTATGAATTTGTTTTTATATGATCCCATTCTTATTTGTTATGATTCCATGTGTTCCATGGCTTTTATTTTCATTATGTCATTCCTTCTAACCTATGTTTTAAAGTTTTATTACTATGCTTTTTCCCTTACTGGGATTTTATCTCATCCCTTTGTTAATGTGATACCAGGGTATCCTTTGAAGATTTAAGGTCTTAAAGGATGATAGGATCTCTTTATGAATACTAAATAAAGAATTGTTTTTTTTATTCCCATGTTTTCAATTTTATGTACCTAGTCTTCAAAGACACTAGACTTCACGATCCTTGGTGTATTTTCTGAGGTATAATTATGCTTAAAATCATGTAATGTTATGTTTAAAAGGAAAGGGTCTCTATATATAATACTTATCTAAATAAAATAGAAATATTCAACCAAAATTTATTTATCAAGATCCAACCATTCCTTTCGGTTTTAATATGAATATAAATAAATAAAGAACGTACCTTTTTATTATTGAACAAATTTGTCTAATGTTCCTCTTATATAAACATGATAAAGATAGATGAGATGTATTTAATGAACCCATTTATTCTATTATGTCTCCTGATTTGTAGTTAACCCACTATAAAATTTATTAAATTACAGTAGCTTCTCAAACCATCAAGAAAAGTTTAATCTTTTTTTTTTAAAAAAATAGCACGTGGTTGCATAAAACTTCCACCATATTTCAAAAAATAGTAAACATAACATGGTGGTTTTTATTAGACCACAAATAAAAATATAATATATTAATTATTATTAAGAAACCATATCTATATTTTTTAAAAAAACTCTATACCCCCCCCCCCATGTCATGTTTCTTCTTTATGCACTAATGCTACAACCTCATAAGCTCTACCTCTATGCATTGACAATAGGAATCAGTTGGTCTTTATTTGTGTGTGCATAACCAGACCATAAAATCATCTCGATCCCCTCAGCCTAACATTGTCCCCCCTCTCCACTATTATTCTAAAGTTCAATTTTTTACTATATATCTATGAACATTCCAAGATCAACTTCCAATTAAATTATATTGTATTTTCTATTGTTATTGGTGGATAAAAAACTCATTAACATGATGGTGAAAATATTTATGGATTCTCCATTCATCTTTCACTATTTTATTAACTATTGGTTGTTTTAGTCATTTTTTAATTATCTCTATAAGGACCTCTGTAAGATAATTATATGATTCATGTAATATTTTTTCAAATATTTTTGATAGATCTATTTATTTCAATGATTCTATATAACTGTCCTCAATTTTATTTCTAAAAAGTTCTTTTTAAAACACTTATTTAAGTATTTTTCGTGTGAAATTTAAGTATATGTGTTTTTTCTAGAACCATAACAATCACTAGATATTTTTTATAATTTTTATCACAAGTGATAAGTGATATAATAAAAATTCAATAAGTTTTGTCAAAATGGAAGCTCTTTTTTCTGTTTAGAGATATTTTTACACCAAAACCTGAATCTAATTTATACTATTTTTTTTATTATGTGTTTATACCACTAAATGTTGATTTTGTAAGCATCACGTGTTTACATCCACTCTTATCCTTGAAGTTTTTTTATTCTATCATAAGTTAGGTTTTGAATAAAAAAAATGTTAGTTTTAATTGAAAAAAATGGAAGAACAAAACTAAGGATAATCCTTAGTATTTAATTTCAGTTTAAAATGGTATAACTAATTATTTGGAAAAAAATAGACTATATATCTATGAATATTCCTAGAGAAACTTTTATACATATATATTATGTTCTGAGGTTCATGTTTTACTATATGGAAGTGTGGTTGAGATCATATAAATAAGAATCTATTTATATTGGTTTTGAGTTGTGGTCTAATTTTTTAAAGTGATATTTCTTTAATACAATATTTTTTAAATGAATTTCTGTTAACGTATGTTCCCTAAAGTTAGTCAAATATTTCTTTCCTTAGGGACTTGTTGTATCATGTAATTTATATTAAAGGAAATACATTATCACTCATTTAAGTTTGTTATGTAGAACATGAGAGATGATATGATAAAAAAACCCTTGAATATACATATTACAAGGTTATCCCTGGTCAATAATCATCATATTAGATTGTGATGATATATTAAGAATAGTATGATTATGATAACTTGTATAGAGATATAACTGATCAAACATAGGATATAAGTTGGGGAACATGTATCTAGATTGACCCGATTATAGTACACCACATGGATTATCATGTATATACACAACCACAAAACAGGGCAATGTAAGCGTTGTCCTTTATCAGTGCTAAACTGAAAGTGATGATAAAGGGGTATGACTTTATCAGCGCTATCTAAAAGCACTGATAAATGAATGTTTTATCAGCGCTTTCATTTTAGCGCTAATAAAACATACCTTTATCAGCGCTTTTAATGAGAGCTAATAAAGGTTCTGTCGGTTTTTATTTAATAACCCTAACAAGACATCCTCGTTTGCATGCGGTCAAGATCTCGCGGAAGCTGAACCAGGCCCCTCGCCACCGCGCCCTCGTCCTCATCATCCTCCTCATCCTCCTCCTTCCTCCTCCTCGTCCTCCTCCTTCTCCATCGCCGCCGCCGCCTTCGCCCCCACCCCCGCTACCGCGACCGACGCTGCCTCTGCCGCCTCCACCCCCGCTACCGCGACCGCCACTGCCTATGCCACCGCTGCCGCCTCTGCCTCTGCTGCTGCCGCCGCTATTCTGCCACCGCCGCCTCAGCCTCCGACGCTGCCTCTGCCACCACCGCTACCATTATTGATATTCATTTTCTGGTAATTTTTTTTTCTACCACTTGAATTGAACATGTGAAATCCTGATTTAAGGTGTTATTACAAGAGTCAATGGATTATTGATATTATTCAGTTCTTTATTTAATCCTTGCACCTCAATAAACACCTATTGAATCTTGTTTCAAGGGTTAGATGTTCTTGAACTCTTTTATGGACACCCCTTGAGTGTGCCATGTAAAATTATCCCTTTAATGTCAAATTATTAACTGCCCAGAACACCTATTTAGCTTATGTCAAAGCTTTTAAATGAGGTTTCCCTTGATAAAGGGGTATATAAATGGAATTGAAGACAAATTACAGGTTTTTGGCCTAGATTCTTAATGGAATTTACCATATAGGAAATTTCCATGTTGATTATGGCCCATTTTAAAGACCCTTTGAGCCATATTATTGAATTTTCCATTCTTGGTAAAATTGAATGTGTAATAATAATAAGGAGTGAATTTTACATGATGGATTTATTTTAATTTAATGAATTAATTAAATGAATTGAAATGATCTATAATGGTTTGAAAGGGAACACCATCTACTTCATGTTATATATAATGATAATTGTGTATTTCATTTCATTGAATGAAATTGTACATGGATAATGGTACATATGAGATGCTTTTCTTCATGTTTTGTAATATAAATATGAATGTGAATAATGCCTTACTTATAAAAATATTCCTAATTAAATTGATGGATCGAAGGTAATTCCCCATTATAGTTAAAATTAAAATACACTTTTATAGAGGATAACATAAGATGGTAAGGTAATTGTTGAGAATATAGGAAAATCACACTCCCTTACATCGGGTGTTGAGTATAACATATCGCACCACAAATACTAATAGGATGTTGGGATTTTTTCACCACACCAATTTCTTAGAATTATTACATGATGGCTTACTCCCCATCCTGAGTTCCTTCTATTTCACATTGTTCTATGCTTGATCACTATTATGGTTGTATTTCTTTTCTCGAGGTATGTGATCCTTCTTATTCCTATTTGGATTTGTTTGCACCAATGGTTTGAATAAAAATTAGTGATCAGATAGTGATTTCTATCAGTAAATTTAAATTTATTTTCATGCATTGTCTTTTGGGGTTTGTGGGATGTGGTAAATGGTGTACTTGGTTTTAGATTTGTTTATTCTCATGGGTTTCCCCTATTTAATGTTTTCTTTTCAGTTGGAAATCTCCTCTGTTGTGCGCCTCTCCTCTTCCACGTACGCACCTCTGACGTGTGCTTAACGACACCTTTGCGGTGAGTTTTCTCTTATTACTCATTGGTTTCCTCTTGTTCTCATGTTATTACTCTTTGATATTGATGTTTATAATGTGAAATGTATGGGCTAAACGCCCCGCTGAAAATCGTGGCTGTTGGTGGTCCTTGTTTGCGCACTAAATGAATTGAATGTTGGTTGGTTCTTGTTGAACATTGGAATATATAAATTGGTAATATACATATACTTGACTTATGAATGAACACCCCAGGATGATAAAAATTATGTGATAACCCCTGAATTAACAAAAAAATTGAATAATGGATGCTTTATAAAATCTAAAATTTTGATTGTTTGGTTTGTATAGTGTTGTGATTGAGGTGTAATGCTTATAAAAGATTCATCCACCAAATGTGGTTTTCTAGGGGCATGAAACAATAGAGCCTTTGTAGGGGAACATGAATGGAACCATATATTGGGAAGGACTCAAACACTCCTCTGATAATAAGTAGCTAGAGTCCCATTTGATGTTTTGGTCAAGAAAGGGGATGTTGTACCACCATGTCGGGATGACAGTATAAGGAAGAGTATATAACATAGGGAGTCTAGCTCCAGCCTAGGGTTTAGGGGCTGGTCATATGCATGTTATGTAGTCTACTATGGATATTGTGGATTCTTGATCATCTACTATCAATGGTACAATTCCTATATCATCTACCCTTTATTTTATTTTTTATAAAACAGAATCACATTCCTTTTTTTCACTCTTTTTGTAAATGTTTTAGGCTTGGAGGTGTAAAGCTTGGATAGTGTTATCACCATCGACACACTATTGGTATTATAGTCTAATAATATAACATGTTGCAAGGAATGATCTCTAGATATTGGTGGTTATCATTTATTTTTGTGAACCATCCATGCTTTATATGATAATACTTTAGTTTAGTTTTGTTATGGATTAGTTTTTTTTATAACAATCAAAAATCATTTGTTCTCAGATGAGAGTTACCTTTTTATCTCTAAAATAGACAGAGTTATTTTCACTTGGATGAGAGGAATATTCTATCTGGTCATGTAGAACCAATTCAATCTATATTTTATTTTCTCATGGGTCAAATAGTCAGGAATATTGTAGATGTTTCTAGAATGTTATAGGATTATTTTTCCCCAATGGTAGTACATTTTTAGGATGTTTTCACTGATGAGGTATAAAATCTACTTCTTAATAAAGAGATAAATTTTATAATCTAGTTAGTTTTGGGAGAGAATTCAGATTCTATCACAATTTCTAAAATAACACCAAAAGAGCATCAGTTGTTTGAATTACAATTTGATGATATAGAATATAATGGTTTCATATGGCATAGTACTTTACCATGGGGTTTTATAGTTCTCTAAAATAGACGATTGATTGGTATTTATTCTTTTGTTGGAATATTGGAGATTGAACCTGATGAGAGTCATGAATATGTAACCTCATCCATGCATTGATAGTCACATTGATCATCTATGAGGTTTTATGATCTTCTCCAAGATAGATTTGACATTAGGATGCCATTAGATGAGTTGGACATCGATGGACCTACCATGGACTGATTTTAGGAGTAGTTATGGCCTGTATGAATTTTTAGTGATGATATTTGGTATAACTAATGCATTGGTTGTATTAATGGACTTGATGAATAAGATATTTCATCCTTTTCTGGATCAGTTTTTAGTCATTTTTTTCAATTAAATATTAGTATACTCCCAACCCATAGTTAATCATGACCAACATCTTATCATCACCTTGAGTACATTGAGATAGCATCATATTTATTACTGTTTTCTCCTGTTACTCATTGGTTTCCTCTTTTTCTCATGTTATTACTGTTTGATATTGATGGTTATAATGTGAAATGTATGGGCTAAACGCCCCGCTGAAAATCGTGGCCATTGGTGGTCCTTGTTTGCGCACTAAATGAATTGAATGTTGGTTGGTTCTTGTTGAACATTGGAATATATAAATTGGTAATATACGTATACTTGACTTATGAATGAACACCCTAGGATGACATGTGTTTTACTTCACTCACACCATGTATAGATACCATAGAGACTTGATGTGTATAGAATATACACCCCTAGTGGTCATGTAAGGACTACACACCGTGTATTCCACAAAAATTTAATGCATAGCTGGTGAGGTGACTCAATATGTATCTAAAGTACACGCCTTTAGCTCAAGTTGTTATAAATGTCATGTATTTTCAAAGGCATCATTCAGTCTTTGTAATATTAACTTGGAATAAATTTGATATATGTCAGATTAAATTAGGTATCTTATACATACACGATGTTCACCCTACTGGACACACCATGTATATGGATTTCACATGTGTTTAAAGGCATTTGTACCATGATTTGTTTTTATAAAACCCAAACAAAGATACCTGATTAATTAAAACATAATATTAGGCAAGTTCTCGAGATCTAACCCATAAAGATGATGAATGTGAATAAAGAATGGATGAATGCCAATCAGTTGACAAAAGAGTATGAAGATGGCGTGAAAGAGTTTATCAAGTTTGTAGAAGATCATGCATGTGACCCTTCTCAAATCCTTTGTTCGTGTTTACACTGTTGTTATTCAAGACAAATTAGTCCAGAGGAGTTGGAAGAACACCTGATCTGTCACAGAATAGATCGAAGTTATACATGTTGGAATAGACACGGGGAAAAAACCAATGTAGGTAGTGACTCAGAGAACACGACATTTTATAGATCATCTGATATGATTAGAAGAGTGAATAGTGAAGACAATCGTATGGAGGGTGTGATTATAGATGTGAATGATGATGAAGATCTTATTGAGGAAATGACAAGGACAGTTGAAGATGAACTTTGTGATTGCCCAAAATTGTTTGAGAAGTTAAAGAGTTGTGAAAAAATGCCATTATATGCTGGTTGCACTAAATATACAGCATTGTCAGCCATATTGAAACTATATAATTTAAAAGCAGGAAACGGGTGGAGTGACGCCAGTTTTATGGAACTACTTTATCTCTGGAATGACATGATCCCAGAAGATAATGAACTCCCAAGCCGAACATACGATGCCAAACGAATGCTACGATCGATGGGTATGATCTCTAAAAGCATACATGATTTCCCTAATGACTGTATATTGTTTCACAAGGACTACAAATCACTTAAATAATGCCTAAAGTGTGGTGCTTCCCAATACAAGAAAGATGATTCTAGTCCTACGAAAGTTGTATGGTACTTCCCAATTATTCCTAGGTTTATATGCCTATATGGAAGTGAGGAGACTGCAGGACAATTGACATGGCATGAAGATACAAGAATTAAAGATGGGAAACTACATCACCCGGTAGAATCTCCTCAGTGGAAGAGAATTAATCACGAGTATCCTGAATTTGTGAATGAGCCGAGAAACCTTCGTCTGGCGTTATCTACAGATGGGGTGAATCCTTTTGGTTTTCAAAGCAGCATTCACAGTACATGGCTGGTTATGTTGGTAAATTATAACTTACCACCATGGTTATGCATGAAATGAAAATACACCATGTTATCTATGCTTATATCACGACCAAAACAACCGTGTAATGATATTGATGTTTATTTGGCCCCATCGATAGAGGATTTAAAAATATTGTGGGATTCAGGTGTTACGCTGTATGATGCTTAAAAAATGGACAATTCACTATGAAAGCCATGTTGTACGGGATGATAAATGACTTTCCTGCTTATGGAAATTTGTCAGGATATAGCATTAAAGGAACTCAAGGGTGTCCCATTTTCGAACAAGGTACACAGTCAATTAGGTTGAAACATTCATCGAAAACCGTGTTTCTAGGACATCGCAGATTTCTACCCCGACGACATAAGTACCAATCTTAGACGACATCATTCGACGGAAGTTCAGAGAAACGTACAGCATCATCTCCACTAATAGGTGATCAATTTTTTGAGAAAGTAAAAGATTTGGACACTACTTTTGGTAAACCATTTTCAAAAAACCTTACGAAAACTGGTTGGAAAAAGCGATCAGTTTTTTTTGAATTACCATACTGGAATTGTCTGTATGTCAGAAAATTTCTTGATGTTATGCATTTTGAGAAAAATGTATTTGATAGTGTCATCAGCATGTTGCTAAATGCACCCAGTAAAACAAAGGATGGAATTAAGGCTATATTGGACATGGTTGATCTGGGAATATGAGATGATTTGGCCCCAGTGAAGGGTGAAAAACGAACATTTCTTCCTCTTGCTGCTTACACTCTTTCCAGGCAGGAGATATATCAGTTTTGCAACTTCTTGTATGACGTAAAGGTTCCAGAGGGGTATTCATCAAATATCAAGAACATCGTGTCAATGGGAGATTTAAAATTAAAGGGTCTGAAATCACATGACTGCCATGTTTTGATGCAAGATCTAATTCCTATAGATTTACATTGCATATTTTCCAAGAATGTCCGCCATACATTAACGAAGCTCTCTTTCTTCTTCAAAGCTATATGCAGCAAAGTATAGACCAGGAAAAATTGCCAACTATAGAAAGAGAAATTTCCGTCATATTATGTGAATTGGAAATGTTCTTCCCACCGACATTTTTCAATATGATGGTTCATTTGATGGTTCATTTGGTGAGAGAGATTCGACTATGTGGTCCTGTACATTATAGATGGATGTACCCCATTGAACGGTATATAAAGATTTTTAAAGGGTATGTCAAAAACCAAAGTCGGCTAGAGGGTTGTATTGCGGAGCAATATATTGTTGAGGAAGCTGTTGAATTTTGTACCGAATACCTGTCTGGTGTGGAAATCATTGGCCTACCGAAATCTCATCACACTGAGCGGCTTGAGGGTGAAGGAATTTCTGGAAGATAGGTTGTCACAATCAATATTACAGATCGAAAGCAGGCCCACCTATACGTTTTTCATAACAGTTTCAACGTTGACCCATATATTCAAACCCACAACAAAATTCTTAGGCGTTTGAATCCTTCTAGGGCTAAAAAATGGATATCAGATACACATAATCTACAGTTTATAGGATGGTTTCGAGACCATATTTTTATGCAGTTAAGTGAAAATCCAGACTCAATTTCAGAACGACTTCGATGGCTGGACGGAGGAGCAAGTGTGTACGTATTATCTTACAATGCTTATGTAGTTAATGGTTATACATTCTATACTAATGAACTTGATGAAGACAGTACCATGCAGAATAGTGGGGTTACACTTGTGGCTAAGGCTATGCATGTTTCCGGTGCTAAGGAAAAAAATCCAATTTATGAGAATATGTCATACTTTGGCATCATCAAACGAATATGGGAGTTGGATTATACGAAATTCAAAGTGCTGATTTTTCAATGCAAGTGGGTTGATAACAGGAGTGCTGTTAAAATAGATGAATTAGGATTCGTGAAAGTTGATTTCAGTAAGGAAGGGGATAATGACAAACCATTTATAATGGCATCACAGGAAGTACAAGTATTTTATGTTCCAGACCCCGCAAACTGAAATTGGTCAATTGTTCTGTTATCGACCAAAACAACTGAAGGGTCAGATGAAAGTTTAATGGAGGTTGACCCTTTTATAGGGACTTCACAATCATTTCACAGTGGTCCCAATGTAGACGGCGTTTTGTATGTCAGAGGAGACCACAATGAGGGAATTTACATAGTCGATAGAGGAGTCAAATCTCTTCAGCCTTTAAAGAAAAAAAAGAGAGTACAATAATAAGGATATTTGTTTATTGTAACATACATTGTGTTACGTTATGTTATTATATGTTCGCTGTTGTTTTTATGTAATCTAAATTAAATACTAAACCACTTCTGTAGATAATGACTTCTGCACCTACTGATGCACCCAATCCCAAGGCACAAAAGGTCTCTCAACCAGAAGCCAGTGGTCCCACTGTAGAGAAACAATAGGTTTCTCAACCAGATGATGGTGGTCCCAGTGCATAGCAACAACAGGTTTCTCACCCTGTTGTTGCTGGTCCCAGTGCTGAGGTACAACAGGTTTCTCAACCTGTTGCTGCTGGTCCCATTGTCGATGCTAGTGCTCCAGGGGAAGATATTGATGCTACTTCTGAGGAAATGGTAGGAAATGAAACCATGAAAGCGCAAAAAAAACAAGAGCTTCGTAGTTTGACAGTCTTAGCCAAAATCCTTAAGGCTAAAGCAAAAGGCATCAAATTTGAGGTGGGATGGAATAAGCGAGGCCAACATGTTAACCCCAACAGAGACATCTTTATTAGCTACATTGAAATCATCACTCAGCAATGCGTGCCGATTGATGCACAGTCGTGGCACCATGTTGTCACTGGGCTTAAGACACTAATGTTGTCACTGGGCTTAAGAGATTACGGTAACATTATGATATCATTTTTTTAATTTATTAAAATAAAATAAAATACCAAAACATTGACTTACTCTTCATCATCCATTGCAGACTGTATTTATAGTAGATGCCTCGCACAAGGAATATGTATTAAGAGTTGCATGAAGGATTTAAAGAGGTTTCCGCACAATTTAAACGAAATATCATCTTAAAGATGCAGAAGGGAAAATCAAGCCACACCCACCTCCTCTTTACGCACACTTGATATCCCAAGGAGTGTGGGATGCGTTTAGAAACCATCGTCGGGAGTAAACTTTTCAGGTACATTGTGTGGGGTAAAACATTTTTTGACGTTTTCTTGTATTCATCACTCTGATTGATAGTTTTTTATTTATGAAATAGTTACTGAGTGATAAAAATAAAAAACGCGCAATAGAACCAGCGTACCCTTACCGTAAAGCAAGGATGGGGTACGCTGAACTTGAGAAAAAATTGGTACGTCTTTTAAATCTACCCTACTACTAGTATGTGACATAAAACAACGCCATAAACATGTTTCTCTGTTTATATGTAGATTGATGAATCTAAATCGAAAGCCATATCCATCCCATGCCATGTGCTATGAAAGTATGCTCATGTAATTAAAGAAGGGATATTGATAGATGAAACATAAAAAGTGTGGGAAACATGTGTAAGTATGACATAATATAAATTTAATTTGATTTCAATCGCTATTACATTACAATAACTACTTATTTTTCTATATTTTCTATCTGAAATAGTCACAAGAATCAACAACAACCACACTAGATGCAGAAATACTTTTAGCATCCTTGAAGAAGCCCGAAATGTATGGCCGCGTCAGAGGTGCGGGTTTTGGGGTGACACCCCGAACATATTTTCAAAAACAAAAACAAGCGGGGGAGAAAAATGAAAAAATGGAAAAGCTGCAAGAACAATTATCTATTTTTCAAGAAGAATTACAATACCAGAGAGAGATGATAGAAAAATTGATGGGGGAGAGGCGAACAGAAGAAACAACTCAACAAAAACCCATGCGTGACGATCTTGCCCCACCCCCCACTAGCTTTGAGGCGAGCCATTCCCCTAAAAAACCTGACTTAGATGAGGTAATAAATGTTTTAATAATTGTTTCTATGAAATGTGATTTACATAGACACTGATACCTTTCCTATACTAATATTCCACAGGGTGAAAATGACTGTGATTTAAATTTATCAACTCCCACCTATCTCCTTGTAGCAAGGGCTACGATGTTCAATACGCAAAACGACATGCTACACAACAGACAGCTTCCAAAATATCATCTTAGAGTGTCAATTAATGTAGATAATGAGCCGAGTGCCGAGCTACCTATTCCAAATGACGATGAAGACATTCATACGGTTGAACAAGTTGTTGGAACATTCATCGCATGGCAGACAGTTCTTGTAAAAAAACATGTCAACAAAAAGGTATTCATTTCCAATTTATTTTTCAAGCTGGACCTTTAACATTTAATGAAAATAGGTCTGAACCAATAAATTTTATTACAGAATGACAAAGACTGTGGGTTGAAATGAAATATTAGCTCAAAACTATCTCAAGGATCAACCAACTGATTGAAATGGTCTACTGAGAGAACCTTCACCCCGCTCGTTCTATATCCACAGTTAATATCATTACAGGCTCATGTGGATACAAAGTTGAAAGACAGCAGTACTCACATAGTTGATTTCAAAAAAGATATGTATGGATAAGAAATATCAAATTTCATTAGTGCTAAAAATTTAAATGAACTCCTCAAGTATGAATGGCTAGGTGCCTCAGTTGTAAATGTATACATGAGGTAATTTTTCATGATTTGATTTTACAAAAGCTGATATACTCTGATAATTTTGACTAAATACATTTTATATTTGTTGCAGACGTATATATGAAAAACAATTGAAGGGATTTCCCCATGAACAAAAATTTGGACTCGTTAGTCCTCACACCACCTCTTCAAAAGACGAAATAGATTCTGATAAAGAGGTTTCAATAATTTTATCCCTGCTCAAATCGTTTGAAAACAAAATTACGGATGACAGACTCTTTTTAATACCAATGATTCAGGGGTAAAACTCTACAATTTAATCATATCAACTATATTTTCATTTCTTTTTTTACTTATTCCTTTTTTTATTTTTAGGGAGCATTGGATGCTGATTGCAGTCAATTTGGATACTCCAAAGATTTATTTTATGGATTCAACGCATGGATATCCAACAAATCGACCACGCATGATGGAATTTGTTAATTTTTAATACACTATATCCAACATTTTAAAAATAAACATCTAGTTATATAATTTATGTTATCATTTAATGAGGATTCTGTTATGATAGGGCGGTGCATCAATATCATCTAATGCATGGAATGAATCCAGGGCATAAGAATGAGAATGCCTACAAGATCTACAACTGGAAAAGTATCCGGGTATATATAATAACATTTCACTATCCAAACACATATGAAAACAAATTAATTATTATTGTCGATGTTTTTTTAGTGTCCAAAACAAACAAATGGAAAGGACTGTGGTTATTATGTTTGTAAATTTATAAAAGAGATCATATTTCATCAACAAACTAGCATCCCTAATGAGGTATTTTCTAAAATAATTATGAGTTCATTTAAAATATTTATTAATACTTTTTGTATTTATATTTTTTCAGTACTACCATGACTGTCGCAAAAAACTCATATTTAGAATATGATATACATGTGTTTAGAAATGAATGGGCAACATAACTGATGAAAGATTGTACAAAAATATGATGAGGGTGAATTCCTACTACTTATGTTATCTATATATGATCATTGATTATCCTCCAAACTTCTTTGGTGAATTGAGAATTCTCCGATGTATTGAAATCTTAATTTATTACTCAATGTTTTCTATCCCCGGATTCATATTATTGATCTTTGAACAAATAAATATTGAAGTAAGGCATGATGGTGTGCAGTGCGTATGGGGTGAACGAAGAAACCACTGAGGATCAAAAAATCCATTTTCTGTATCTCATTTGTTTGAACTTGTATCTGAGCACATGTGTTGTTGTTTGACTTGCACAATTATTTCTAGGTAGATGCATGAGATAATCGGTATCATTGAGGGATTTTTTGGAACCAAAATACGTGTCCCATGATAATTCAAGTAAGGGAAAGACTAGTTGAGATGAAATCCAAGCTCAAACGACCAGTACATCATCAAAATAATCAACCCTGTGATGCACCATCATGTAGAATCTGGTCTTCATGATGTTTTGAGGTGTTTATGGAAGGTATGGGGAGTCTGATGAGCCCCATGTCCACCATAAATAATGTTTACAGACAACTCCACATGTTTTTTGTGCCTCATTCCTCTTTACAAGGATCACGCCATTCACATGGTCCATCTTAGCATGTATGTCCCATTCATCCCATTGCTACTCTTGGAAGAACCAGAGAATCTGACAATGCATAAGCCCCACAAAACCCATACTCATCCAACCAAGAGTATTCCTAGTGTGAAGGAAGGCTACCCATGGGTATTACCCACAACATACCTCTTTTAAATATATGGGTTTTGATCCTTGTATTCTAAATAGGGTACATAGGAAGCCTCCATGAGGTTAAATCCCAACCAATGGTAAACCATGGTGACCCCCTCACTGGGGTACACCTTCGCTTATTTTCCCTCTTGTATTTCCCTTAGTGGCGTCTGAACAAGTCTTTGAAATGAGAATCCTTACCTTTATGGGATGCACCATACTTGGGTCAGACCTCATTGGGCATTTTGATCCATCTATCAGGTAAACATTCCAGGTGCTCCCCCCTATAGATGTACCTACCTGATCCACCTTTATAAGTGTTTTGATCCACCCAGGTCTTACATCTCTGTAAGTCATTAAATCATGACCCTCTATCCTTGTGGGATGTTAAACTCATGGAATACCACAAGTTAAACATGGGTTTCCATTAATATATTCAATATTAATGATTAATCAGTCCTTATTAAGGTATTGTGGAGGTATGGTTTTATGTTTTCCAGTAGATTTCAGAAGATTCCAAGCTTTATGTAGGTGATTCCATGATTTTACATTATATGATGATTTTATTATGATGTATTTGCTTGATAAGTGTACTATATGAAATGTTTGTGTGGTTAAAAATGTGTTATCAATGGAATTTGGGGTGTTTATAGACTTGAAAGTTATTTTTAAAATGAATGCAGTTGTATTTCTTGTGGATTTTCATGCTTAAGTCCTTTAAATGTGTTTGAATAAATGAGAAAGTGGTGTGATGGGTGTTTTCAAATGGATTTAATGTGTTTGTAAATTTTAAAGAGGTTTTTCTTATGAGATGTAGAGAGTATATATATGTGTATTTACATTGAATGAAAGTACATGAAAATGTATTGATATATATGATGCATATAATGTAAATTGAGCACAATTTTCATACAAGGTATTTTCTTTATGATGTGAAGGGGACAGGTTGAGAGGGCAGGGGTGGTTTTCTGGGGGAGGGGGAAGGGGCAAAGTGGTAGGGGGAATGGGTAGGGGGTGTGATGGGTTCTTTTGAAATATGTAGGGGGTGGTCAGGGGGTGTGCAATGGGCAGGGGGAAGTGTATTGGGCAGGGGTGTGCTGGGGAATGGGGCAGGGGGTGTTCAGGGGGCAGGGACTATGCATGGGTAGGGGGTGTGCTCGGGGGTGGGCAGTGTGTAGGGGTTGTGCTGGGGAAGGGGGCAGGGCTGCTTTTTTTTTATGGAATGGGGGGACATATATACATGGTATTAAACCGTGGATATAGGTATACAGCCAAGGTTTAATGTCATTGCAAAAGTCCCATCATTGGTATCCAATAGCATCATGATGTTGTGGAATAGAGACCAAAATCCCTAATAGTTGAAACCAAAGTTAGGGGAATAATGAGAAGAATATAGAGGAGGATAATAGGGTTGAAGATATTCCACCACTCTTTTAATGTAACTGATAATATTTGATTTATCTCAAAAGTAAGGGAGACATACCCTTGGGGAAGGGAGAAGGAGGAGAGTGTGTGTAAAGTATTTTGTTGAGTGGAATGAGGGATATACGAGGGTAACCTGCTTTAATGGTTGATAGTGAAATTTTTTTAATTCCACTCATTAATTAGGTGAATTATTAGGCCTAAGTGTAAAATAAATCATTTTCCAACAACGTGGGAATCAATATACACACACTTCTAATCTGTATAGTTTCATTGAGTGGCTTAGAATCCATTATTCAACCATATAGAGATACTTCCCCAAAAACTCATACCTTATACAAGTTAATCACATTATTTGACAAACTATTAACCATCAATGTGAGACCATCATAACCGTAGAACCAAACTATAGGTTTATCTATTCCCCTTAGAATCATTAAATAGCACATGTTCTACTAAACATTGGGCTATTTTATTATTATAGATTATTATCCCTAACCAAGCTCCAATTTCGTTAATTGGTTATTTTATGTTTTGTGCCTCACTAGTATAATTCTATTTAGCAAACCCATTCTTTATTTCATTATTATATTACTAACATAATATTTGTTTTATTATGTAGGTGAAATCTTTTTCCAGTTTTGTTCAGAAACCGCTGCCATGGAAGACAATTTTTTAGAGCAGATGGATGCAAAAAGGATAGAACATCATTGTTTTTTAACTGTTTGTTGGATAAATGTAATTTTAACCAAATTAAACATTTTTTGAAATGTATATAGAAGTGTGTTGTTTTGTATTCATGATTTCAAGTAAATGTATGTATCATTCTTGTTCTTCTGTGCTTTTTGTGTGTGGGTGTTGTTTGTGCTGTGTGCAGGTGTTGTTTGTGCTATGTGCAGGTGTTGTAATGTGTATAGGTGTTGGGCAGGTTCTATGAAGGTTCTAGTTTCGCACAGGATATTTGGACTTTAAAGTGCTAGTTAAGCGCTGATAAATGGATAATATATCAGCACTATTTTGATCGCTAATAAAGGTAGTTTTTATCAGTGCTCAAAATAGCGCTGATATATTATACATTTATCAGTGCTGAAAATAGCACCGATAAATACTACCTTTATCAGCGCTTTCTTAGAACTGATAAAAGTCCCCCTTTATCATCTCTATTTTTAGCACTGATAAAGGGGACCCCCCCCCTTTATCTTCATTGAGATTAACAGCACTTTTTTAGCGTTGTTAAAGGCCGTTTTAGCACTATTATAAGCCATATTTGTAGTAGTGAGATGTCATTAATATTAATTTGGTGTACATTGTCTATAGATACTTCAAATTAATGTTTTCAAATATGTTACCTTCTTGTGATATTCCATACTTTAATACCTATATAAATTCATTTGAGAATTTTTATTTACAAAAGGTAATTGGGTATGAATCAAATCAAGTAGAGGGATTTGATTAACCATGATAGGATGTGTATGCCCATGTAATGGGTTATGAAATCAAGGCCCTCAATTGATTTTTGACTATGTGAATGTACATTATAAGATGATTACATGTTTTTTAATTATATAATATTTAGTAAACTTTATAATTGAGAAAAGATATAATCCTTATGGGATTTACATTATCCACTTATCATGTTTATCTTAGTGTCAAGAAAAATAAACTTCATTAATGGTCATGTGGTGGATTAGATCACACCAAATCCAATTTTTAAATTGGATATATATTATGTGTTTCTAAACACCACTATTAGTTTATAATTATGAATGAGATTCATGATTATTTTCAACTTTGTAAATGGACCTTGGGGTCTGACCTAAGATAATGATAATTGGATTTATTTGGACTAAATTTATTAGTTCATGTGTAAAAATATTTATGTTCATAATAAACACAAATATGATTTGTGTTTTAAGGATTTAAATAATTAATTAAAGAATAGTTATTTAGTTAAATAAATTAATATGGAATTATAATATAAAAATTGATTAATTTATTTTATTAAAACCTAAACAAGGGGAAATAACAAAGCCCAAATGGGATTTGGGATTGGGCTGGAAGTAATGAGTTTCCAAGGCCCATTACATATATAAAATTTGAAATCCCACCTTGATATAACATTTAAGCACCTTGTTTTATATCTTTAATCAATTTATAGGATCATTATTGCACCTCATAAGGTAGTTTGGGACTTAAGCCATTTTTGGAGGCTATTTCATGCTCCAAAAGGTCATTAGAGGCTATTTCATGCTTCAAAAGGTCATTAGAGGCAATTTATTGCACCTCCTTTGGTTTGATATGAATTTAGATTATTTGAAGGCTATTAAACTAACTTATCCCTATAAATAGTAATGAGGAGGGATGCAGTATTCATTCCATTGATAGAAGGAAATGACAGTGCATAGTGTTCTCTAGTGTTCCTCATCTGAGAGAGTACTCTACTTTTCCTCATACAAGACATCCTTTAGAATCTTTATAATCTCTTATTATATTATTTTTCATATAGGAGAAACTAGTATAACTTGGATAATAATATGAAATCATTAAGTAATTGGATATTATTGTTATCAATGGATACTGAAGGAGAATTTCATTCATTAATTCAAGTTTGATCTAAATATTCCACACTTGTTTAAGAGTTAATTTTTATTTTATTATTTTATTGTTATGTTTTTCATTTATGTGTTATATTCTTTTGAAGTTTTATTACTTGCTTCCATTATGAATCAAGTGTCAATAATTTCATTAAAACCCTTAATTGGTATTAGAGAAATGTTCAATAAATGAAAAATACATAAACTAAAAGTCAATATGTTAGAATATTATATATTCAAATTATGTAAAATTCATTTAATACTAGCATGAAATAATGATTGGAGGTTTGATTATATGATCAAACCCCTTAAGGGTAATTTTAAGTAGATTTTTTCACCCAACCCCTATGTGAAATATCAAATGCCATGTGTTGTTGTCTACCAGACCCCTTAAGCGTGTTGGGTTTTATGCCTTATTAAAATTGATGCGGAGACATAGAATTATTCTATGTAATGTGATTAAAGTTTTAACCCTTATATTAAATAAAATGGAATGAATTAATTAATAAATATTCATAATATTCATCGACTATGTATGTGACACATACTATGAAATTACTATGAATATAATCATAAAGGGTATGTATGTGACACATATAATAAAATTATAATTAACATAATCTTAAAGGGTATTTAAGTGAAACCTAAAATGTTAAAATTGAGAATAAATATAAAATATTTCCTAAAATATCAAATTATTATATGTTTTCCAATAAGGATACCATTTTTAAAGACCGTGATTGATCAATTAGATGGGTCATTATTAGCCAAGCATCAATAATCTATCTTATATTAAGAAAATAATATACTAGTTATCTTAATGTGAATGTTGGGTGTCATTTTAATAGGTAATCTAATCAGATTGAAACATAAGGGTATGGTGTTGAGAATATTCATGTAACAAATTGGCCAACATTTTGTTCTTTAAACAATCCAAGAGTTGTATTATATACAATTAACAAGAGTTTTGTAACCAAATATATGTGATTTATGAGCCATTAATAGCTAAGTTAAGACATATAGAAATATAGATCATGGACTAGTAAAATTATGATAGCATCGGTTATTATTTTAATATGATTGTTTTCAATAAAAGATTATGTTGAAAAAAAATCATGATACTAATAATGACACATATTTTTTTCTAGATATCCATGGAATTAAACACAAACTCAAATTTATCCTTTAAAAGAAAAATGAAGCTGTAATAATTTTATTGACTCGTAACAAAATTTGAGAATTGTCTTAAAAAGAGGATAATTTTTATATTCTATAGAAACCCATGTTTTCTTTTTAAAGATCTATTTACACATAATCAACATAGTGGGAAAATGGAAATTATTGAACCTAAGATCTACCATCATTGAAACTAAAACCACTTATAAATAAAATAAAGAACAAGTTGTTTGTACCTTGCACTGATTATCTCTATAGACACTGGTGGAAAAAGTGTTTTTAATGTCTCAATTATAATGTCAATTATTATAAACCAACTTGATAATTCATTTTTCATATTGGCTAAAAGTTTACCGATATTAAACCTCAGGCCAATTGATTTTCTACATCGATTATCAAGTAACTAATTTACATTATCATATTTTCTAAATATTTTTATTGATTAATTGATGTATAAATCCCTCTTAAAAAATTATAAATCCTTTGTTTTATTTTGTTTTTTAATCAGTGCATTGGACCTCACTTATAGAGAACCATATTTTTCTTGCCAAACCTCCCTTGGCCATCAATCTCTCTCATTCTTCAACTCCATCATTTACCATGTCACTTCCCTTACTCGTCACTCTTGTATCCATTATTATCATCAATGCCACATTCTTATTTTTTATTATCCTAAATCTCTACTTCTCTCTAATAATTCCTCAAATGTTTTATGCATACTTATAATTTTTCATGCATCTAATGTTTCTTTAATTTTATGAATTTTTGTTTTGGAGTGTTTTTTGGTGGATTGATTATTTTTTAAAATGTGTGTTATAAATCACGTTAATTTACTAATTAATTTTTGTTTAAGATATGTTTAAGGATTTTTATGGTATTTTTAATGTGTATATAAATAAATAAAATATTTTTCTTGTAAGGATTGATTTTTGGGGTTTGGAATTAAAGGTTAGGGTTTGATTATTCATTTTATTCATTAATATACCTCTCAATGTCATCGATTATTCATGAATTTTGAGTTATTATATAGTATTTGGAAATTCCATTATATATAATAGATTATTTGTTTTAACATGTTTAGGGATTAAAGGATTCATTCTCATTGGTGTGTTTTTTAGCTCGATGAATTTGGTAATGTCATAATTATATGTGATTAGGTAGGTGTATCTTCTCACTTATAATATTTGGTTATTTTTTATATGTTATTAATTGAGTGTGATCTATTGGGAACTTTATTAATTAAAATAATAGAAAATTATGAATTTATACAAAATAGTAATTTTGGAATAATTAATTTTGATGAGAAATTTAGCAGTTTCATAACCATTGGATTTGGAATAAAATGTTGGTATGTTTCCATCTATCAGGAATTTTGTAATCCCATGTTTTCTCAATATCTAATATTAGATATTTTTATAGATTATTTTTTTACTATTTACATTTAACAATAATAAAGGAAAATATCAAACTATTTAACTTAGTGAATGGCACTATCACTATCCTATTTTTTTGTTATTTTTTTATTATACATAGAAATGTTTTCATAATCAACTATTTTTTAATTTTAAAAAAAAATATATAGATTACCATTGTATGTTTTAAAACTATAAAAACAATTTTGAAAATCAAAAATCATTTTTCCATTTATATTATAATAATTATTTGTTTATAATTATTTATAAAAGTAAATTTGAAATTAAATTTCACTTTATGGTATGTTATATTATACACTTGAAATTCGTAAAAGGTGATAACGATTCATGGTTGGATTAATTCAAGTAAAATCAATGATGAATATAAGGAAGGAGTTAACACATTTTTGGACTTTTCTTGAAAAAATGTACCAAATATTGATTTATTATTATAACCTATGTTTGAAATTCTTAAATATAAAGATCATTTAATTTATCATGGTTTTAATATAAGTTACAATCCTTATATTTTTTATAGTTAAATTGAGAATAATTAAGTATCTATTAATGATGAAGATTTTCTAGATGATAAGATTGACCAAATTGAAGAAATGATTCATTATATTATAGCATAGGTAATTAAAAAATTATTGATGATCAAGTTCCTATAGGTTGATGCTGAAAAAATAATATATCCAAGTTTTAAAAAATTAATGGTTTTATCAATGGTGTTAATATTTATTAACTTGAAGGATAGAAATGGATGGAGTGATAAGAGTTTTACAGAGTTTTTATAATTGTTTAAATACATAATTCTGGAAGATATTGATCTAATAGATTAAAATTATAATAGAAAGAAAATATTATACCTAATGGGTTCAGGTATCAATAAGATACACACCTACCCAAATGATTTTGTGCTATATAGGAAGAAATACAAAATTCTTTCAAAGAGTCCTAAATCCGGGACATCATGATATAAGTTGAATGAAAAAACATCGATTTATTTAGAAATTACCAAGATTATTGCTTTGTAAATTTGGTATATTTCTATAGTTCCACATTTAAAGTGTTTATTTTTACATTAAAATGATGAAAATGTTTAATATGTCTTGAAGATGAGTGTATATATGATGGAAAATTATGTCAACCTACCAATTTTCCACAGTGGAAGAAATCTGATCAATAGTTTTCTAAATTTGAAAATAAAGTTAAAAATATCATACTTGGATTGTACATATATGGAATAAAAGTAGATCATTAGTAAAAAGCATAGTTCATGGAAAATTTTATTGGTAATTTATAACTTATCTCATGAATTATTTTATAAATAAAAAATATATCATGTTGGGTTCAATGATTTCTAGACCAAAACAGCATGGAAATGATATTGATGTTCTCTTGTCACCATTAATTAATGATTCAAAACATTTATGGGTGGAAGGTATTAGAGTATTTTATTCTTATAAAATGAAACATTTTAAAATCCATGAAATCATTATGTTAACTCTAAATTACTTCCCAACATATGGAAATTTTTCAATATATAGTGTTAAGGGGAATAAAGCTTGTCTAGGTTACAAATAATAGACTTCATTTTATCTATTACATGGGAGAAAACCAGTGTACAAGGTTCATCAATTTTTTTTCTATGGATAACTCTTATTTAATATTAAAAAATTCATTCAATGGTTCATAGAAATTTGATATTACTTCAAAACCTTTTTCAAATGATCCATATTTTTAAGGGGTGAAAAATGTTGATGTTGCATTCAAAAAATCATAAAAATACAGTAATGATAGAAATTTTTAGAATAAATGATCAATATTTTTTGATATTATATATTAGATATATCATGATTTCAAAACTAATAGTGCTATAATAATTTAGAAAAGAATATCATTGATAGTTAGATTGGAAAATTAATAGATATTAAAGGAAAGACTAAGGATGGGTTGAATACAAGATTGGACTTACTATCAATGGTAATATGTTTGGAGTTATCTCTCACTAATAATGTAAGATAAACATACTTTCCTTAGGATTTTCATACATTATCTAAGAGGTATAATTTTTTTTTCTAATGCTTCCATAGTATCAAAGTTTTGTAGGGTTATTCTTCAAATGAGAAAAACTATTTCACTAAAATATTTGAAGTTTATAGGAATGAAATATCATGATTTTCATGCCATGATGAAACAAATCCTACCAATTTCAAAGCATGAAATACTACCCATTCCTGTAATAATGAAAATCATAAAGGTGTGTCATTTTTTTAATACAATTTGAAACAAAGTGATTTATTTGAATTCATTGAAAAAATTAGAGAAAAATTTAGTTTTTATACTTTGTGAATTGTAAATATACTTTACGCCATCTTTTTTTTATATTTGGTGACTTATATGGTCTATTGGGTGTGATAAATAAATATTTTTGTACTTTTATAACCATGTTATATGTATCCTTTTTAAAGATATATGAAGATATTTAAGGGATATATAAAGAATCCATATTGACTAGAAGACTCCATTATTGAGAAGTATATTTTTGAGGAGGTTGAATTGTATTATACAAACTACTTGTCTGTAGTAAAGAATATCAATTTTTCTACATATCACTATGAACGATTCAGTTTTAGGAGAAAGGGGATCCATAGATTCACAATAAAATCATTGATAGGTGAATAGATAAACATTGTAAATTTATATGTCTTAAATTAAATAGATGATTATTATCTATATATAAAATTACATATTAATGTGTTAAAATAATGTTATCCAAATAATAAATGTATGCATAGATTTAATGATTATAAAAAAACTTTTTTCCAATGTTTAAAGAGACCTTGAATGGTAGATCAGATGCATTAGAAAAATTGAGATTGCTAGTGGGTAGTCCAAGTTTAAATTTGATAACAGGGTCCAGGTATGACATTAATGTCAATACATTTTATATCAAAGATCAAAAAATTGAAGTGTGGTTCAAAATAGTAGTGTATTGGGTTTTTCTATTAGTAATTATTTTTTTGAGTGCCAAATAAAAACTCAATCTCTTCATCAAGTTCATGTTAAAGAGTTATTGAAGTAATATGTGAGACTGATCACATTAAATTTCATGTTCTAGTGTTTAACTGCAAATGGTTTATCGGTAAAAATAGTGCAATGCATAATGAATTTATTAAGAAACTATTTAATCTAAATATATTGGAATATACGATTGATCCTTTTATCATGGAAACACATGAAAAATAAATTTTTTATCTTCTCAATCCATCAAATCAGCAATGGTCTATCATTTTACAAGGAAAAAACACTATTTTAGTAATGAAAAACGTGAAGATGGTGTTCGTTTGTATGATATATCTACTTCCATGGAAATATTATCAGATAATATTGATAACCAAGAAATTGAAATGGTTTATTCCATAAAGAATGATCATGAGGAAGGAATATGGTAAAACAATTATTTAGTAATTTACTAATATTATTGGTTACATCAAATTATTTCTTGTTTAACTTTTTAAAATTCATAAAATGTTAGATATATTACATTAAATTTTTTTATTTAAAAATATTATTTTAAAAAATATGATAAATTATTTTTTTATATTATTTTAATCTTGTTTGTATCATTTTTTAATTATTCAATTTTATATGTAAGTGTAGGATTTGTATAAATCTTTAATTAATCTTTGTTTTCTTTTATATAAATCATTTTATGTTTAATAAATATTTTTAATATTATTTTAACATTTTTATCTACTAATGAATAAAATAAATAATATTTTGAGTATTCTTTTTATCATTATTGTTAACTACTATAAGAAATATGATAAAGAGTGGTTTGTTTTGTATCGTTTGGTTTTTTTTGTATCATTTTAAAAAAATGTAACTAATGGATTATTATAATAATTTACTAAATTTTTTTCTTCTATTTATATCATTTAAACTCACACTAATCTTGTTAGAATTTTATTTACCCACTTTAACAAATCAAGAAAAAAGTTTGTTTATCTAAGTTTGATTTTTGTTGGATCATTTTTCATTTTTTTAGTTAATTTTATATGTAACAGTTGTATTTTTATATTTTCCCACAAATTGTTAGTTAATTTTATTTATAGGATTATGTCAGACCACATAGTCAAGTCACCTCAAGATTTTGGGTAGGACCGTATATATACTTCTATTGATGATCCTCCACATCCTTCTTCATAATATCCTTATACTTTCAAAGGGGAAGAGAAGGCTTCTGGGGTTAGTAAACATAGAAGAATGTGTTTACCAAAATTATCAATTTTATATAGCCAAGATTGTAGGATAATCCTAAGGGTCCATATTTAAAATAATTTAAGAATTTTGTTGCAATTCAGGCTGAGGAAAAAGTTAGCATTTTGATTTGTGATTCGAAATTTTTTGACAAAGAGACAATATCTCAATTATGGGATGAAATTTTGGTAATCTAATTTATTATTATTTTGTATATCATGGCATTTTTTAGTAATATAAGTTTTATTAACTTTATATCAAATGATATTTGATATACATAATAGTAGGGAAATGTAGAAGAAATGTTTAACTTTGGATGCTAAGATATAAAGGTATTTTAAATCAACCCTCGCATTAGATATCATTTTTTGGGAAAGATAAAATAAAAATCCATGTGATATATATCCTTTTCTAGATGAAGATACATAGAAGCAATTTATTGAATTTAGATGATAATAATTTATTTTCGTATGTGAAATGTTAACTTTTAGAAGTTGTTTGTATAATAATAATCATATTAATGATTTTTTTATACTTAATTTATAGAAATTGAGGATATATCATCAAGAGATCCAATCCAAAAATTTAAACCCTCATACTTTATCTCATTGAAGGTATACATAATACCCTGAACCGAACCTCCGGGTATGAGTCATAAGGTCGCATAAACTTATGTGCACCTCCATGTATGTATGAGGATGTCAACTAGTAGTAAGGGTTTGATTCCATTAGTGGAGATACTAAACCCTCAGTATCATGTCATTGGACAAATAATTAAAAAATAAAAATATAATAAATAATCAGAGTAAACATGAAAAACTAAATAAATGGCATACATATCATATAAACAAAAAATCTCCCAATGTTGAATTCCTATCCAATGTAAAATAGTAGAAAATATAAATACAATAACACTATGAGGGTCCTATAGTGCTTGTTCTAGTCTTCTAGTTTCTCTATGATCCTCTACTTAGCCATCCACCACAAGCTCCTTTCCCTTCACTGGATCCCTAATAAAATCAACAACCGCACCAAAATGTGTGACTAGGGTGTGAGTACAAGACTCAATAGGAAACCACCAATTAATCTTCAACCTTATGTTCTCAAGTATAACATTTCAATTTCATAATGACAATAAAAACATAATGAGCATAAAAATACAATCCAAAATTGATTGGTAGTGCGATAACCAAGCCTCCATGAACCCCTGATTGTACTTGCTTCAGATCCATATCACAAGATAACAGGTTAAGTCATAAGAATAAAACCATCCCATATACGACATCCTCATGGTGTTACAGAGATGATACTCAACATCATAAATCCCTCAAGAGGACCATGTCACCCAAATCCTTTACACAATAATATCTAGTACTCACATCGACTAGGCTATCATGTGGTGAATAGAACTTAGAAAACCAAGGTTACCACGAGCACACCCTTGACATGATACCATGGAAACCTCATACCTCAACCATGTGCTTAGGTCCCTCATCTCCATCATCGCAATCAAGAACAATCTCTTACTAAGGGATAATTTGTCATGATGGTTCACCTGTCTCAAGTACATATCAAAACCACCAAGTCATAGTAACATATAAACATGGTTAACACACAATCAAGTATAACATATCATCATGAATATATAACAACATACATAATGGCATGTTATCATAATCAAAAATGGAAATATCTACCCCATTATAACTCATGGGATCAATTATCATAACATGACTCACAGGCTACAAACACACCCACATGTGATCACAATCAATCATGGTCAATCAAAATGACAAAAAAAAATATAATCATCATGGAAACAAGTGAAATGTGATCCCAAAAAGGTAGGGAACTTCCTACTTCAAATTCATCAATGTCAACAATACAAATAAACCACCATGTGTGGTTAAAAACCTAGAGTGGAAACCTAAATAGTCAAGAACACCTCATCACGAGCCTTATTATCATAGTTATCAATACATCAATTCTTGAGGTACGTCAGGGGTTCCTAGAACCAAAACTAGCTATTTTATTTCAAAAATAAATAAAATATTTCCTAAGATAATACTTTCTCTATCCTAGATAATTTATAAATTATCCTTTTAATTCATTGAATTTTCTTTCAATATTCTCCTTAATAATAATTATAAATCCACATTTAGGAATTTATATCTCTAAACCAATTTGAGAAAAAATGTGGTATTTCTTTATAATTATTCTTTGATAATCTAAATAATTATCCTTAGATAAATTAAATAAATTATCCTTTGATAATTTTTTTAAAATTTCCTTTGATAATTCAATTTAATTATTTTTTGATATTCCTTGTAATTATCCATTAATATTGTCACATAATTATCCTTAGTAAATTCATGTAATTATCAATTGATAATTTTTTACCACAGTTATCTTTGTTAAAATCATGCCATTATTGTTTGATAATTTCCACATTTATCTTTTTTAAATTCATGAAAATATCATTTGATAATTTTTTAACAATTATATTTGTCAAAATTTTGCAATTATCATTTGATAATTTTCCACAACTATCTTTGTTAAAAAACGATGCAATTATTGTTTGATAATTTGATGAAATTTTTGTTCGATAATTCCTCGTTATTCGTGATAATTGGTGGGATTATCCCTTGATAAAAACAAGTTTTATTATTTTATGATTCAAAAAAATTGTTTCATAATTTTGAGGATAAGAAACAAGGAATAAAAATATGTGATTAATAAAAATAATAATAAAACCAACCCAAAGGTTTCATGTGCATATTTCCAAAGGAGGAGGAAGAGATGGGTGCCACCACACCTAGAACCATAAAAGGGGACCACCAGAGACTTGAATGATTACACCAAGGTGGTTTTGGGGTTTCTCTAACTCAATAGTATCGACCAATGGTGAAATAAGAATTGTTTGACTATATAGAACACCAAAATCACAGCATTTAAAATCCAAAAATAAAACACCCAACTTAATCCTTCATTAAACTGGAAATTGATGGTGGAGTCTTAAATTCTACCCCATTGAGACATTTCAAAGTGAAATGGGTCAAAACCATGTGATTCTAAATGTTTGGGATAAAGAATTAAAATGGAGTTATTCAACAAGTTGGAGAAGAACCAAATATTTAAAATGAATTTAATTATAAAAAATATAATAATTATATAATAAAAAGGGTAATAAAAATTAACCATAAGTGAGATTTAATTAAACACCCAACGCACACAAATTTTAAATCACCCCTAGGGTAAAAGCATCATTTTAGACCTATTAGTGGTCCTGGATTTCTCATAAGGGGCACTGTTCAGGTGATACATAGTTTTCTGTAAACAAATATAATAAAAGATTAAATAAATTACCCTCACATGCGATGTTACCAAACACACAATGTTCCTAAATGTTATGGAGTTCCAAAGCTCAACCCTACATCCTGAACCTAAAGGTGGTCACGAATTTCTCATATGAGGCACCGTTCGGATGATACATAATTTAAAAAATATATATATATAATAAAAATATTAAATAAATTACTCTTGTATGGGATGTTACCAAACACATTATGCACACAATTATTTTATCACACCTAGGGTAAACCTCTCATCCCAGAACACACCTTGGTCTCATATTTTCCATATGTGGAACAATTTGAGAGATATTCCATTATTTTGGAATAACAGCATGTGCATGATATAATTTTTTTTTATTTTTATTCTATCAACACCAAGGATCTAAAACCCCTATAATCCCATACAAACTCAACACCTCACTCTAGAATATTCCATAGAATATTACAAGGCTTCAACAAGGCTTTTACCCTTACAAAAATCCTTTAATTCATTTATTAAATGATTTTTATTGAAAATTTACATTTTATCATAAAAACATTCATAAATTATTATTAAAGAGGGTTTTATTATCCTAAAATTTTATGATATTAAAATTCTTACCATATATTGACTTTCCATCCATAAGAATTAACTTTAGATATCTTGCTCAAAAACTATGTCCACTAAGCTCAAACATCAAACACGCACTCCCACATCTCTTACAAGATTCATTAATGTTGCCACTAAATCTAGAAAAAATAGTATCGTCTTCCCTCATAGGACTTTATTTCATTAGTCTATAATCTTCACTAAATGCTTCTCAAAAAATTAGTCAGGCTCCAACTCAACATGCTTACAGTCGATGAAAATCACGGGATCAGAAATGCACCTTTGGAGATGTGGAACTTGAAACACATCATACACACCTCAGTAGTGATAAATAAGGTTTAAATGATAATATAGTTTCCCAACCCATTTGATGATCATGAAGGTTCCCACAAACCATGGTGTCAGATTTCCTAACCTTCTTAGATGTTTTTCCCTAACTAAGTAGACACTCAAGAAAACCTCATCTCCCACAGTGAACTCCAAAGGTCTCCTCCTATGGTCATCATAAGATAACTATTTGTTCTAAGTGTTTATTAACCTTACTAAATTAGTTACACTCTATTAGATCTCTCTTAAATAATTTTGGGGCCCATATCTTTTTCTTTACCCACTTCATGCCAATAAAGTGATGAATGACATGGAATCCTATAAATATCCTCGTAAGGTTCTATATGAATAAAATTATAATAACTATTATTATAGATAAACTCAACCAAGGCTATGTGATCATCCCATGCTCCACCAAATTATCACATTGAATCTAGATGTATATCCTCTAATATGTGTATAGTCCACTCATACTATCTGTCTATCTATGGATGGTACATCGTGGTCGATATTGACAGAGTCCCTTGGGGATTTTGCTAGACCTTCCAAAACCATGACATAAAAGTTGCATATATATATGATATAATGATCAAGGAGACTCTTTACAAGTGTAAAATCTCACAAACATGGAGCTTTCCCAGCTCCGCTATTTAGTGTGTCTCTCTGATCGGTAAAAAGTGGGTAACTTTCATCAATTGATCTATAACCAACCAAACTATGTCACAATTACTTAGGGTCCTAGCTAACACTATCAAAAAGTCCATTTTGACATCCTCCCAATTCCACATAATCATTATACGTGGATGTAGTATTCCACTAGGTCACTGGTGCTTGACCTTTACCTTCTGATAGGTAATCCATCGAGAGACGGTCCCTGCATTGTCTCTCATCAACCCTAACCACCAATACCATTGCCTAAATTCATGGTACATAATTTTTTATCCATAATGAATTCTCTATCTAGAATTATGGTAATCCCTTATCATATCCTCTCTGATGGAATCATGTATTACTAATATCCCATGTACCATGATCTCATTTCCATCACTCAAGGACCACCCAGGTATTGAATAACCACCAGTTAGTTGTTCCCTATTCATAGAACACTCTAAGTTCAACTATTATCTAACATTTAACCAGACCACAAGTGAAGATATAACTACAAAGGTAGTATAAGTCATAGAACCCTGGTCCTCTAAATCATTCATCCTCTAATCATCCAACAAGATCATTAAGTGACATTGCTCCTCTTACAGGCGCTCACCAAGATCCTTCTTAGCCTACGTATTGTGGCTAATAGTATTTATAATAAAATTACCCTTTCAAGGTTCATATTCCATCTCAAAGTTAAACATATATAGATACTCAATCCTAAACCTATATCTCAAGTTAAGGTCCCTCTGTGTGAAGATATATCTAAGCCACTCATGGGATCTATATAAACAACAAATCTCTCACATAATTGATAGCATCTCCAACACATCAGAGCATGAACCACATTTACATCTCCAAATAATGTGTAGCGTAGTTCTTCTTGTGGGTTTATAACTGATGAGACCCGTATTCTATAACCTTATATCTCTAAATTAGTGAAACTCCTAAACTAGTACCTGATGTATCAAAGTACACTGCATAACCAATCAAGGATCAGGGAATATCAGTACTAGAGCTTCCATCAACCTTCTCCTAAGATCAAGGAATGATCATTCACAACAATATAATCATTGAAACATCACTCCATTCTTTATCAATGCTATCATGGGTTCTGATATATGAGAGAAGTACTGGATAAAATACTAGTAAAATCCTTCTAAACCAAGAAATATCTAGATATCAAACACATTCCGATGATGTGTCTTGGAAATTACTCCCTAAACATTCTCTAAGTCCAGATACATACCCATCTCAGACACCACCTGTCACGAACCAAGCTGGGCCGACCATAAACCGGTCGCCTGAGCCGGTCCGCGACATGGACCTAAGGGCATTCCCGATCCCCATGGGATAGAAACTAGTGTCAGAAATCAAAATAAACTAGTTGGGAATGATTTTCACCCATAACAAAGATGAATAAACATAAAATAAACAAGTAGATAAAAAAAGGGAAATAAACCAAACAACTTGGCAGTGGAAAAAAATAATTAAAGAAGCGACGTGACATACCTCAGGTGACCTTGTGGGCCACCGCGGAACATAAACCACACTCGCTCCCAAAAAAAATCAAAGGCTGAAACCTAAAACTAAAAATCAAAGTAGGCATGAGAACTGAGATGCTCAGTAGAAATGCCAAAATATAACCATGTCCTATGCCCCCTCCTTTAGTAAGAAATCCAATTATTCCGGATTAAAAATAAAATAAGATATAATAAAATAATGTTTCTCCTTTTCAAATTCAAGTAACGAGTTTTCATTTTCAGGTAAAGCATTTCACTCTCACTAAATTTTCAAAATAGGTTCCAAACATGCATTAACGTTTCAAAATGAAAAGAAACCAGTTGGGATTAAAATGTGGTTTTCACTAACAAGACATCAAGTATGAAACAACTGAAAATAAAGATACATTGCAAGCAGCATGTCACAAATGAGCACCATGGGTAATCCCTATATTTAGCTAAAACAATTGGGAACCTAGAGACCTCGTACCTCAGTGAAACGTGGCTTAAAAACCATGACCCTAAGAAAAACGTGGCTTAGAAGACCACGACCCTCAGAAATTCATATGTTTAGTTAGTGTTGGTGCCTCAATCCTGCTAGGAAAACTGGGATGAACCCCTGTCATGTCATCTAGAAAACTAGTCCTCGTCACCCACCTAGATACACAGGTTTCCCCATCGTGCTCAATTTCAATTGGTGGTGACTTTTCTTTATGAAGCACACATATATATACATAAAAATTTACTTATCTAAAACTCATTCAACCTTTCACCAATGATCTCCCTCTTTAAGCGCATTCCCCCACTTTACATCACACAACCACGCACAAGTCTTTACACTAGGCACATATCACAAACCACACATTAACACTTGCATCACATTTTTCAAATTAAGGGGAATGTCTCAATAGGGGTTTTCCATTTTCACAAACCAATCTCAAAGTGCCAAACATGCCTCATCACATTAGAATAAGTATTCGTCATTTTAGAACACATAAAGGTACTATATATTTAAAACAAGCTTAAAACTTCACTTAAAATGAAGTAATACTTTTAAGGAGATCAAACCGTCCTTTAATCTCATGTTCACGCCCTTTTTAAAAATAATGCATGTCGTTACACTTTCATAACAAAATCAAACGAAAGGCCACACATCTTTTGGAAATACCCATTTCATGTTCAACCCCTATGAAACAACTTTTTAAGAACAACAACCATATATATATAGTGCATATGGATTTAACATAAAAAACAAGGAAATACATTTAAAGAAACATCAAGAAAAAAAGGAAATTCTACTTAAAGATTAGAGCATAGGGGACCTACCTCAAACTTGTCGTTATTTGTTAACGACCACTCAAACCGACCCTGCACACTTCCATGAACATGCATTTATACACATATATATAAATACCCCAAGCTGCATTGCACATATTCCCCGTGCCATGAGGGAATATGTACAAAGAGGGCATTTATATGTATATGTCTTACCTTATGCATGAACATGTAGGAATTATTGACACCCGCAACTTGAAACCATCGTAGAGAGGTCCACACACTACACATATAATTTAATAAAATGATTAAACACTTAAAAAATCTACAAAACGTTTCAAAATAACAAACCCAGGGTCTGCACCAATACATACCACTTACATAACTCATAAAACCCATTAAAAATATTCAAAGAAAAGTACATAATCAATTTAACCATTTCTAAAGACCTTTTAAAATTGTCACATAAATCGGAACCAATTCCAAAACTTGCATTTCAATGTTTAAACCATTTGAAATTTACATTTATAAATACACGACAACTAAAACACGCCAAATTATGCATTTCTCTTTAAAAACCTACACCCAAACCCATTTTCACCATAAGTTCCATTGAAAATCTGATTTTCACCATTTGAAAAACTAAATAAACCATTTTTATAATTTATAAAAAACCTAAAAGAAGAAAAACAAGGTTCTTATACGAAAAGTACACCCAAAGTGACGTTAAAACATACCTTCCATCTTTTGAAAGAACTTTCAAAACATGTTGACAAATGTACAACAAGTAAAACAATTAGAAAATTTATTCAACACTTTAAAATTAGCAGTATAAAAAGTAATTACACCAAAAACACTCTCTAAACCACAAACTCACACTAAAATCATACTAAAATTTAATCTGAAGCCCTTGCATGATCTAATAAAGAAAACTCACAAGTCGTAAAACAAAACCAAGCATTACCAAAATCATTTATATCCGGAATAGACCCCATTTCACACAATCATTCCATATAAAAATCAATCACAAGCTAATCTATTGCAAAAATAGATTTCGGACCCAAAACAAAATACCGACAACTCAAAAATCACAAAACTCATAAATTAAAATTAAACCACAATGAATAAGATGATGAATCCTCACCTGAAGACCTTGGAGAACCCACTACCCTTGATGAAAGTGGCTAAAACTGGCCTTGATGGAACCCAAAAAAAAGTAAAAGCAAGATTCAATCAAAAATCAAAACCCCAAAAACATTAGTGTTCGTCCAAAATTCAGTAGGGCGGCGGGGAGACCTCAAATCAGCCGAGGATGGAAGGAGAAGAGAGAAGAAACCCATACCTTGAAAAATAGAACCAAATATGGTGGAAACGGATTGAAATACAAGCTAAAGAGGGAGGGAAGGCTGGGCTATGCGAGTAGGGGGGGAGGCCGCTGCACGAGGGAGGGAGGTCGGTCGAACAATCGTCGTGCCGGAGGAAGGAGGAAGAGGCGTCGTCGGGTCCTCTGCCGATGGGGGGGTAGCGCGAGCGGAGTGGAGAGGGGAGGGGGGTAGCACGAGCGGGATAGAGAGGGGGGTGTTGTTCACGATGCCTAGGGAGGAAGAACAATAAGAAAAAAACAAGAAAAAAAGAAATAAATAAGATAGAAAATAAAGAAATAAAATAAAATAAAATAAAATAAATAAAACTTTAATAAATAATAATAATAATAAAATTAATAAGGATATTAATAAACTCCAATAATAATAATAATAATAATAATAATAATAACTTAATAATTATTATTATAAACTAAACAATAATAATATTATTATTATTAATCATAATAAAAATTATAATAAACTTAATATGATATTAATAAACTTAATATACTTAACAAAATTAATAGAATGTTAATAATAATAACTTAATTATAACAACCCTATATTAATAAACTTGGTGAACATAATAATAATAATAATAATAATAATTACCATAATTATAATTTTTAAAATACATCATTAAAACTCATTTTTATTTATTTGTCTTGAACATGAGGCAGGTCGCACGGTGACCCGGGCAAAGTCGCGTAGCTTTGAATACGCCATTCCATGCACTGGACTATGTCAAGGGAGAAGCATTCATTCATCAAAAAATGAAAAAATTTTAAACAAACTTGGCTCGCAGCTCGATAGAATGTTTCAAAATATGATAAAATAATAAAATAATATTATCTTAAAAGTTCAGGTGTGACAATTCTCCCCACCATAAAAACTTTCTGCCCCCAGAAAGTCACCCAGCCAAACGAGGGAACAAACTTGAGTTTGAAACTGAATGAGGCCAACAAAAACA
This sequence comes from Viscum album, assembly GCA_963277665.1. NCBI lineage: Eukaryota > Viridiplantae > Streptophyta > Magnoliopsida > Santalales > Viscaceae > Viscum > Viscum album. The sequence goes on from OY728153.1 coordinate 497,219,620, forward strand.
CGAACTCGGTGTGAAATTTCACTCCATCAGTCACACCCGACGAACTCTGAGGGAAACTGAAAAGAGAAGAACCATCAAGAAACAAGGAGGGTTCTCCCCACCGCAAGAACCCGACTAACACAACCAACATTGAGACTCTCAGCATGGGATAAATCTGGAACTGCTAACTTGATCCAAGAGGGAACCGCCACATAGACTAAACATTGAAGAAGGCGCGACAAGATTCATGGTGTGTCTCCCCACCATTTAAGAACTAATTAGCTAAATCCAATTAGCATAGACCAATACGAGAAACCCAGCACAAACCGACCCATGAACTCTCTGTCTAACCCAGACCCCCCACCACATGGGGTCATTGACGAAAGACCCCAAACCGAGTAGTGGACCAAACCCCTATTCATTATTTCCCAAGACGCATATGTCTCCAAAATGAGCACATCCTAAAACAAGAACGGTTCACCCATGGAGCTTGCCACACGAGAGGGATAATCATCTTGAGACTCACATCCATAAAGAGACAACTCCAAATATCATATTTGAGGTGGAACAACTACAGAAATTACAAGAAAACAATATCACTATGCCTTTTTACAACCAAGGTGGGGTATTCAAAGAACAAATACCACAATGAGAAAAAGAGACCTCTGCGCCTCTTACAGCTAAAAATAACCTTCAAAGATGAAGAGATACAAAAAATAAATTCATACTGTCCCCATTTTATCACTGGAGACAAAAATTAGACCAAGGGGCCCCACACCCAATGATCCCTGACTACATGAAAGGCTTAACTTCGAGGCCTATGGTTGGAGCTCTGATGTCTTGAAGCATCTGCTACCCCGCAGTTAGGAGCTGACATCCTCCGATTGAGACTCCTTTTGGTGATGCCACTAGTGGAACCTCTCCAAGTGTCCCAAACAACCACATCGACGACAAGCCTCCAAAGGATGATGACAAGTCAACTTAAAGTACTCAAACCGGACACACTTGAACCAAACAAGAGGGTGGCCCAACTAATAGAGGATGAGATTTACCAGAAGACTTGTATGAGATAGGTTCCTCCAGTTCTCTCTCCTCACCAGATGGGAACCTTCCCAAACACCATAAAGAATTAGTCCTAGAACCCTAGAGGAAGACCCCACATAAGAGAAACTTTAACTGATTTCACGATGCTACCTTCGGAGAAAAGGGAATCAACCCCTCAAAATGCCCGACGTAAGCTTTTACTGTCTGTTATCTTTGTTGGACACTCACAAGCTATGCCACTTCTCTCACCTTTACTTCCTTAGGTATAAACCATCAGATGAGAGTGGTCTTAAACACCTTCCAAGACATCCCATCATGCAATGACGTTGGGATCATCTTCTTCTATCAATCCAATGTTGAACCTTCAAACAAACCCGAACCAGCACAAACTCTCTTAGCTTTGGGAGTTTCCAATAACCTAAAAACACCAATTATTTCACCAAGCCAGTTTGTTACCTTCAATAGATCATGATCACTACAAAAGACAGACAACAACCAAAAAGATTTCAATTCCCCCACTCCGCTAAGAGTCTGGGTAGAACCACCAACTAGAAGAGACTCATTAGAACCCTCTGGGACTTTTCTGGGTGGAATACTCAAAAAAAGCCACAAATCCGAATCCAAACTCATCAAAAATCAAAATTCCACACTTCAATCATAAGATAAAACTAAAACTCAAATCACTATTCCAACCACAATTCAGTATGTCAAAACCAAGAACCCACGAGAAAGGATACCAAACACGAAAAGAGATCACTAAACAATTGCTTACTCACCTTTCAAAACATTTAAATTACCTTTTTGAAAACCATTTTTTTCAGTAAACAAAACAACTTAAATATCGACCATTGTTATCCCATGAATTCTCACATATACATATACCCTTGTGCTAGCTCATGCACCCATCCACGTATACCACCAATTATCCATGTGCCACATGCGTACCTCAATATATGTGGCCCCTCAAAGGAATACCAAGGGTTCATTTAAAACACATCCCATTTTCAAAACAGATCATTCAACGTAAAGCAAAGATTCTCAACCAATTTAAAAAATTCACCTATCATTAAAGTAAAACATTTCCAAATCCCCAAACATTTTTTCAATTCACATTCCAAAAGGTGTTACCAAGATCCCAAAACAACTTCCAAAACACCTCCCATTTTCCCTTTTGAAACCACAAACTCATTAAAAGAAAACAATTTCCATTTCAAAACCACTTTTCCACTCTAACACCACATTCCCATTTGAAAACACCTTCACAAAAATCCATTTTCATTTTTGAGATCTACTCACACCAACCAAAAGGAAGGTCAAACATAACTCACATAAAAATTACCAAAAACAAGGAACTAGTGGCTATGCCAACCTGGTAACATGGCCTAGAAGACCATGCTCCGAGCGAACATTAACCATAGGAAGCATCTTGAACAGTGCACTCGGGTTGTACATGGGTCACTACTCCATGCAATCCCGCCGCGTAACACTAGCTCACTTCCTTTGTCATCCATCATCCACACAGACCAAGCCAAATAAGAAAATTAAAATCTTGGACTACCCCTAGAAACTCAAGTCTCGGGCCGGGCAAGCGTTCATGACATCCTTTCTGCACCTACCTCTCATGTTCTGACACACCTAATCACCAAGCTACCTGACACCCCAAATAACAAGGTCCACTCTGATACCATTTTGTAACGAACCAATCTCGTTCGACCCTAAACCGGACGCCCGATCCGGTCTGTGACATGGCCCGAAGGGTGTTCCCAATCCCCATAGGTTGGAAACTAGTGTTGGCCATCCAAATAAACCAGTTGGGAATGAATTTGTCCCATAAAAAAGATGAATAAACATAAACTAAACAAGCAGATAAATAAAGGGAAATAATCCAAACAACTTGGCAGTGGAAAAAATAATTAAAGAACCGACATAACATACCTCATGTGACCCTATGGGTCACCATTGAATGTAAATCACACTCTCCCAAAAGCAATCCAAGGCTGAAACCTACAGCTGAAAAGTAAAGTAGGCATGAGCACTGAGATGCTCAGTAAGAATGAAAAAATATAACCACGTCCTATGCCCCCGCCTTTAGTAAGAAATCCAATTATGCCAGTTTGAAAATAAAATAAGATATAATAAAATAATGTTTCTCCTTTTCAAATTCAAGTAACGAGTTTGCATTTTTAGGTAAAGCATCTCACTCCCACTGCATTTTCAAAATAGTTTACAAAGATGCATTAATGTATCAAAATTAAAAGAAACCAATTTGGATTAAAATGTGGTTTTAACAAACAAGACATCAAGTATGAAATAACTGAAAAAAAAGTTACATCACAAGCATAATGTCACAAATGATCACCATGGGTAATCCCTATAAGTAGCTAGAACAAGTGGGAACCTAGAGACCTCGTACCTCGGTGAAATGTGGCTTTGAAACCATGACCCTCATAAAAACATGTCTTAGAAGACCACGACTCTCAGAAATTCATATGTTTAGTTAGTGTTGTTATGTAAATTCTGATAGAATACCCGGGATGAACCATTACGGTGTCATCTAGCATACTATTCCTGGTCACCCACCTAGATACACATGTTTCCCCATCGTTATCTATTTCAATTGGTGGTGAGTTTTCTTTATCAAGAACACATATATGTACATAACACTGTCCTTATCTAAAACTCATTCAACCTTTCACCACTGATCTCCCTCCTTAAGTGCATTCCCCCTCTTTAAATCACCCAACCATGAACAAGACTTTATAATAGGCACATATCACAAACCACACATTAACACTTGAATCACATTTTTCAAATTAAGGGGAATGTCTCAAGAGGGGTTTTCCATTTTCACAAACCAATCTCAAAGTTCCAAATGGGCCTCATCACTTTTGAAGAAGTATTCTTCATTTTAGAACACATAAAGGTACAATATATTTAAAACAAGCTTAAAACTGAACTTAAAATAAAGTAATACTTTTAAGGAGATCAAACCGTCCTTTAATATCGTGTTCACACCCTTTTTAAAAATAATGCATGTCGTTACACTTTCATAACAAAATCAAACGAAAGGCCACACATCTTTTGGAAATACCCATTTCATGTTCAACCCCTATGAAGACACTTTTTAAGAACCACAACCATATATATAGAGGGTATATGGATTTCACATAAAAAAACAAGGAAATACTTTTAAAGAAACATCAAGAAAAATGGAAATTCTAATTAAAGATTAGGGCATAGGGGACCTACCTCAAACTTGTCGTTATTTTTCAACGACCACTCGAACCGACCCTTCTCACATCCATGCACAAGCATTTATACACATATATATAAATACCCCTAGATGCATTGCACATATTCTCCATGCCATGAGGGAATATATACAAAGAGGGAATTTATATGTATATTTCTTACCTTATGCATGCACATGCAGGAGTTCTTGACACCCGCAACTTGAAACCATCGTAGCAAGGTCCAACACACTACACATATAATTTAATAAAACAATTAAACACTTAAACAATCTACGAAACGTTTCAAAATAACACACCCAGGGTTTGCACCAATAACACACCACTTATATAACTCATAAATCCCATTAAAAATATTAAAAGAAAAGCACATAATCAATTTCACCATTTCCAACGGCCTTTTCAAATCATCATATAAACAGGAACAAATTCCAAAACATGCATTTAAATGTTTAAACCATTTAAAATTTACATTTATAAATACACGAAAACTCAAACACGCCAAATTATGCATTTCTCTTTAAAAACCTACACCCAAACCCATTTTCAGCATAAGTTCCATTGAAAATGTGATTCTCACCATTTGAAAAACTAAATAAACCATTTGTAAAATTTATAAAACACCTAAAAGAAGCACAACAAGGTTCTTATATGAAAAGTACACCCAAAGTGACGTTAAAACATACTTTACATGTTTTGAAAGAACTTAAAAACCATGTTGACAAATGTACAACGAGTAAAACAATTAGACAATTTATTAAACACTTTAAAATTAGCACTATAAAAAGGAATTACACCAAAAACACTCTCTAAACCAAAATCGCACACTAAAAGTAAACTAAAATTTAATCTGCATCCCTTACATGATGTAATAAATAAAACTCACAAGTCATAAAACAAAATCAAGCATTACCAAAAGCATTTATATCTGAAACAAACCCCATTTCACACAAGCATTTCATATAAAAATCAAGCACAAGCTAATCTATTGCAAAAACTCCTTTCGCACCCAAAACAAAATACCGACAACTCAAAAATCACAAAACTCCTAAATTAAAATTAAACCACAAAGAAGAAAATGATGAATCCTCACCTGAAGACCATGGAGAACCCACTTCCCTTGATTACAGTGGCTAAAACTGGCCTTGAATAAACACGAAAAAACCTAAAAATAAGATTAAATCAAAAATCAAAACCCCAAAAACATTAGTGTTTGGCCAAAATTCCATTGGGTGATGGGGAGACCTAAAATCAACCGAGGATGGAAGGAGAAGAGGGAAAAACCCCATAACATGAAAAATCGAACCAAAATCTAGGGAAACAGATTGAAATCCAAGCCGAAGAGGGAGGGAAGGATGGGCTGTGCGAGCATGGGGGAAGTCCGCTGCACGAGGTAGGGATGTCGGTCAAACGATCGCCGTGTCAGAGGAAGGAGGAAGAGGCATCATCGGGTCCTCAGCTGGTGGGGGGGTAGCACGAGCGGGGTGGAGAGGGGGGCAGGGCGAGCGGGATAGAGAGGGTGGGAGCTATGTGTGACTCCCAGGGAGGAAGAACAACAAGAAAAAAAATAAATAAATAAGATAGAAAATAAATAAATAAAATAAAATAAAATAAATAAAACTTTAATAAATAATAATAATAATAAACTTAATAAGGATTTTAATAAACTCCAATAATAATAATAATAATAACTTAATAATTATTATTATAAAATAAACAATAATATTATTATTATTATTAGTCATAATAAAAATTATAATAAACTTAATATGATATTGATAAACTTAATATACTTAAAAAATTAATAGAAATTTAATAATAATAATAACTTTATTATAAAAACCCTATATTAATAGACTTGGTGAATATAATAATAATAATTACCATAATTATAATTTTTAAAATACATCATTAAAACTCATTTTTATTTATTTTTCTTGAACATGAGGCAGGCCGCACGATGACTCGGGAAAAGTCACGTAGCTTTGAATATGTCATGCCAAACACCGGATGATGTCAAGGGTGAAGCATTAATTCATAAACAAAATGAAAAAATGTCAAATATTCTTGTCTTCTAGCTCGATAGAAAGTTTCAAAATCTGATAAAATAATAAAATAATATTATCTTAAAAGTTCGGGTTTGACAATAAGCTCAGTTGGTACTCGTAACGCTTCCTGGTTGGCCTTTAAGTATGTGGTCTCGGGTTCAAGTTGTGGGGGAGGTGATTTAAATCCCTCCAGGGAGGGTACAGTACCTTCCACGTGTTATTTGGGACAGTCTGAGGTGGGGGCCTGTTATCTACCTGAGGGTGGGGGTCTGTTATCTGCTAGAGGTCTAGGCTCGGGCGTGGCCGAGTTCGTTGGGCTTTAGGCCCCCCGAGTTCATTACACCACCTATCCTAATAACTTTACCTATCAGATCCATAAGTAACACTTTAACATCTTGGAATAAATTTGCATTGCTCAAAGAATAATTAGGACTATCTCTATGTTCCTATCATGAAAATCTAGTTTTGGTGAGTAAATGAGGATGTCATTGATGAACACCACAATGAATGTGTCCAAGTATGGGAGAAGGATATTTTCCATGAGATCCATGAAAACTACCAGTTCATTTGTTAGATTTAACTGAAACACCAACTACTCATACATATCATACCTAATCTAAAACATTGTCTTCAGAATTTCCTCCTCTCTTACTCACACTTGGACATAGCCCAATCGAAGATCAATCTTAGAGAACCTCTAGGATCCCTTTAACTTATCAAAAAGATCATTGATCCTAGTAAATTGATATTTTTTCCTCACCATCACTTGGTTTATAATCTGCTAATTTATGCAAAGTCAAATATTATCATCCTCCATCTTAGAAAAGCAACACAGGTGCACCCCATGGTGAAGTACTTGGCCTGATAAAGCTCTTATACCCTAAGTTTTCTAGCTATACCTTGATCTCCTTCAACTTTTTTGGAATTATAAAATATAGGGGTATCAAAATGGGATGTTCACTTAGCATGATATCAATATTATCATAATTTTTCAATCCTTTAGAGTTATTTATAGTTCAAGGAATACTATTATGATTTTAACCCATTATTTAGTATCTTAAGGGCCTCTAGTGCCTTGGAAGCATGAAGAATGCAGGATTTGAAGTTAGGGAATATTTGAAAATAGTTATAAAATTCAATTTCAAGGATAGTTACTGAATTAAATACTTCTAGTTGAATCATACCGACTTCTTAAACTATAGAGAAGGTGTGAGAGAATTCTCAGCTACATTATCTGACATATCCAGTGGTAAATAAAAAACATACGCCCTTGTGGGAGTATTATATACTTCTTCCAAAGTAGTCATTAAGGTGACATATTTTTTAATATGAAGGAAACACTTAGGGAAAAAAATTAGAATTAACCCAAATCATTCAATGGGATAACACAAGGTTTCTCCCATGAATCTACCCTCAATCTAAGGTATAACTCTCCTAGCACTAACATTGGTCTCCATCCCTACATGTTAGAAATAGTCATCACATATATACTTATAAAAAAAATTATTAGTTCAACTAATTAATGCTAATAAATATATATCAAAATAAGATGAAAACAAAGATATATCAAACAACTATAGATTATCCCGAACAAATATCATAAATAAATGCATTTAATTAAAGAACTATTAGGAAACACGCAAAAAATGTATATATATGGATTGTGAACCAACATACCTAGACATGATGCATGAATATTCCTAAAATATTAGAAATCACATAAAAATATCATGTGCATCACCCAAGGTGAATTTAATCAATGGTAATAGAAAAACATAATTTTCCCCACTTTATGGAAACTCAGAGTTCCACTATACAGTGTTGGCTAGGCACTATCATTGCTCCCATGTCTGAGTCCTGGCTATCATATATCTTATATACCCTATCCAAACTCATGAATAAGAGAAGAAATTAGTTAATGAATCCTAGTAATCTGATACCATTTTGTAACACCCCAACCTGAACCACCGAGTCTAACCCGGATGGTCACATAAATCATGTGCAACTCCCCATACACAAGATGTTGTCAACTATCAGTGAGGGTCTAAAATAATTATTGGGAAGTATATAACCTCAGTAACATGTTATAGGATCAATAATAAATAATCATAGTAAACATGAAAAAACTAAATAAATGACATACATATCATATAAATAAAACATCTCCCAATGTTGTAATATTTTCCAGTGTCAATCAGACAAAAATAAATAAATAAAAGCACATTGGGGGTCCTTAAAATTCTTCCCTAGTCTTCCACTTTCTCAATGATCCTCTGCTCATCCATCCACCATAGGGTCTTTTCCCCTCATCAGATCCCTCGTGAAATCTATAAGTGCACTGAAATTATCGGGTAGTGTGTGAGTACAAGACTTGATAGGACACCACCAATGAATCTTTAACATGATGTGATCAAGTATAACATGTGTTTTTCATAATGATAATAAATGTGTAACAAGAATAAACATAAAATCCAAAACTAAGTAGTAGTGTACTAACCGAGCCTCTACCAACCCTTGATCATACCTATTTTGACTCCATACCATAAGATAACGAAATGATTTGGAAGAAGGAAACCATCCCTTGTACATCGTCCTCACAGTGTTGTGGATATTTTTTTCAACTTCATTTATCCATCAAGAGGACCATGTTACCTAGATCCTTTGGATGAGAATATATATTAATCACATCTACTAGGATATCATGTGGTGAATAGAACTTGGAAAATCAAGGCTACCTCAAGAACACACTCGACATGACACCGTGGCTACCTTATACCTTCACATTGTGCTCAGGCACCACATCACCATCATTGAAATCAAGCGCACTCCCCCACTATGGTATAATCTATCATGATGGTTCTCCTATCTCAAGTACTGATCACAACCACCAAGGCATACTAACACATATATAGGGTGAGGATACAATCAAGTATAGCATATTCTAATGACTATATAGAAGCATACATAACAACATGTGATCATAATTAAACATGGAAAAATATACCCTAGTATAACTTATGGGATCAATTATCATAATAGGTCTCATAGTCTAAACACACACCCACATGTCACAATCAAGAACGGTCAATCAAAATGCCAAAAAAATATAATCATCATGGAAACAAATGTAAACATGATCCAAAGAAGGTAAGGAACTTCATACTTAAAATTCATCGACGTCAATGGAAAGAATAAACCACCCAGTGTGGTTTGAAAGCTGGAATGGAAAACTCAACACTCAATAACACCACCTCATGAGCCTTATTATTATAGTTGCTGATACATTAATGCTTAAGGTACATTAAGGGATCCTATAACCAAAACTAGCTATTTTATTTTAAAAGGAAATAAAATATCATATGGGATAATACTTTCTCTCTCTTGAATAATTTCAAAATTATCATTTTAGTTTTACACTTATGCTTGTACTATTCTATTTAAGAATAATTATAAAACCACATTCAAAAATTTATATCTCTAAATTAATTTGAGTGCACATGTGGTATTCCTTTATAATTATTCTTTGATAATCTAAATAATAATCCTTCGATAATTGCATAAATTATAATTTGATAATTTTTTAAAATTATCCTTTGATAATTTTATTTAATTATATTTTGATAATCCTTATTATTATCCCTTGATAATCTCAAACATCCATCCTTGTTAAATTTAGGCAACTATATATTGATAATTTTTTCACACTTATTTATTAAAATCGTGCAATTATAATTTGATAATTTACACAATTATAATTTTTAAATCCATTAAATTGTCATTTGATGATTTTTATAAAATTATATTTGTCAACATCATGCAATTATCATTTGATAATTTTCCAAAATTATATTTTTTTTAAAATGAACAATTTTTATTTGATAATTTGATGAATTTTTTGTTTAATAATTCCTCATTATTCATGATAATTGGTGGAATTATCCTTTGATAAAAAACTAGATTTTATTATTATATGATTCAAATATTTTATTTTTTTCACAATTTTGAGGAGAAGAAACATGGAATAAAAATATATGACAAATAAAAAATAATAAAACCAACCCAAATTTTTCATGCACAGAACACCAGTGGATGAGGAGAAGATGGGTTTCACTACACCTGGAACCACAAAAGAGGACCACTAGATACTTGATCGATCATTCTAAAGAGGTTTAGAGGTTTTACAGACTCAATAGGATCGACCTGTGGTGAAATTTGAAACGTTAAACTATATGAAATAGAAAAATCATAGCATTAAAAAAACCCAAAATAAAACACATTATTTAATCACTGATTCAACCAGAAGTTGATGGAAGAGATTAATTCTACACAATTAAGGCATTAAAAACTGGAATGGGTCAAAACTATTTGATTCTGAAGGTTAGGGATAAACCCACACATGAAAATAGAGTTATTCTATGGGTTAGAGAACCAAATAATAAAAAATAATTGAATAATAAAAAGTAATAATTATATAATAAAAAGGGTTACCCTTAAGTGCGATGTAATTAAACACCCAACACACACAAATTTTATGTCACTCCTAGGGTAAAACCCTCATTTCAAACCTAATATAGGTCTCAGATTTCTCATACGAGTCATCTTTAGGGTACTTAATTTTTTTGGTAAAAAATTATAAGAAAACAATTAAATAAATTACTCTCACATGCAATATTACCAAACACCCAACACACACAAATGTTATGTTTCTACTAGGGTAAACCTCACATAACTGACCAAAGGGTGGTATCATATTTTTCATATGATTCACCATTTGGGAGATACTTAATTTTTTTTTATAAAATTATAATAAAAATATTAAATAAATTAACCTCACATTTGATGTTACCAAACACCCCCACGCACAAAAATGATATATTGTTCCTAGGATAAACCCCACATCCTGGACCTAACTATGGTCTTAGATTTCCCATATGAGAAACCATTTTGGAGATATTTCATTATTTTGTAAAAGTAGTGTGTGTGTGATATAATATATTTAATATTTTTATTCTATCATTGTTAGGGATCTACGAACCCTAGAATCTTGTGCTAACTCTATGCCTAACAATGAAAATATTTCATACAATATTCCATGGTGTCAATAAGAGTTTTACCCTTACGAAAATCCTTTAAATTATTTGTTAAATTATTTTTATTGAAAATTCATATTTTCTCATAAAATTAATCATAATTTATTATCAAAGAGGGTTTTATTGTCGTTAAAATTTTAAGATATTATAGTATATGTTATTGGAAGAACAAATTATGGTTGAAAATTTTCAAAAAATGAGACCCAAGTCTTCAGGATCCACAGAGGTTGACCCTCCTTTCCCCAAGCTAGACATGAATAATAAAATAGGTCTCAAATAAGAAAAAAGGAAGATATCTTACAAAAAATTCAAGGGTTGTATCTAAGAGGATTATAAGGTGTTATTTAATTTAATTATGTTATTTTAAGGTATTTCAACTCTTTATATATTATGATTCACTAATGAATTTTTCAAATATTCTATACATGGTTCCTTTGAGGATAAAAGAACATAGGGGACCTTCATAGCTGAGGATATGAAGGATATTTTAGCTACTTCATTGGGATAACTAGAAAACCTGAGTCGTGTATGAGAATATGAGGTGGGTGTATCAGTCAAAAATGTGTTTAGTCATTCTGGAGTTTCTTCAAATGAGGATGTATATAAAGGAAAATAGAATCTATAAAAGCTAAAGTTATGGATATGGGTGAGATGATAGAGGATATGATTAGAGATTTTATAGTGTCAATGTTTTCAAATATGCAGGATAGTTTCAGTCTGCAGATCCCACTCCTCATCCTTCAACTGAAAATCTCACCCTTCCACCTGTCCCTACAAATCCAACTCCCATGCCTCCTCCTCTAGAGCTTCCCATCTATTATGAGTTATATATTGATGATCCCCAGTATCATATTGTTTCATATGGGATTATATATTGTATTGGGGATATTTTTCACCATTAATAGATAGAGATGGATTAACTTAGGGTCACAATGATGTTATAGATAAATCAAAAAAGAGTAACATTTCATATAGATGATCTCATTGCTATTGGATAAAGTATTGACCATTTTTTAGTTTCTCCATCAATAATTTTCTAATAAATTTTCGTCGAGGTATGTAAATATTATATCATTTATTTCATATTGGTTTTAAATTTATTTTAACATATTAATAATAATATATATAATTATTTTTTTATGGTAATACTTTAAAGTTAAATACATGATTGTTCACTTTTTGCGACACCTCCTTATTTTAATTATCCCAAATCATGTTTATAATATTTTTAATTAATATCATGTTTTAATTTAATAAATTATTTTCTAGCCAAAACTTTAAAAAATTGACAATTCTAGAGATTATCGTGACAACCTACCGCATGTGCAACGTGCTTACCATGTGAAGAATTTGAAATCAATGTGAAGGTAAAGTGATTGTGTCACCTTATCGCATGTTATAATATAACTAATCTCAAGAACCAACCATGTTCCATATGATGAAATTATATTAAAGTTGAACTTATTGTGCAGGGAATTTAAACCTACAGTGAATTGAGAATCACCTTACTGCATGTAAAATCAACCTAATATGTGAAAAAGATGTACCTACCATGTGTACATACATCCTAACTGTGAGAATCAATGATGTGACAACATAAAGGAAACAACTTACTACTTGAATAAATAAATTTTACAAGCCAAGAAATGTATAATTTTCATTAAGTAATACACTGATTGTGTATTTTATTTTAGTGATCATATGAGGAAACAAGTTACCGCATGAAGTCATGAATATCATGAGTAAAGCGGATTCACCATCCAACATGGCACCCTACCTGGTTCGTGGCACAGTTCGAAGGGCGTTCCCAATCCCCATAGGCTGTCAAAAGTTCCCAGGTATTAAATAAAACATGTGGGAATGATTTACCCATTTTCATGACATAAACAACCAATGAGACAAATAAACCAAAGCTGAAAATATACAACCAAACATGGAATGACAAATTTCCAAATTTAAATTTTACAACTCTAAGATGAATCCCAAAACGACTATAAAAAAGATAACTAAAAATCCAACCCAAACCTCCATGCAGTATGAGGAGAAACATCCTCAAGCTGCCACCACTAAGGTCTATAAGGAATATACCATTAAGAATCCAAATCATCCACACAACGCAACTTGTATTTAACTATAACTGACATACAACAAGATCTACATACACCCAAGGGTGTATGTAGGGTGTGAGCCTAAGTTCGATAGGATTTGACCCAAAACAGGATTCCATGCTATAAACATTAAATGATAAATAACTTGCAAGGTTTTATAAATGAATAAAATACAATGGACAATTTTTAATTAAAATAACTTTTAAGTATAAAAACTTTGAAAGAAAATAGCTTTAAAAGGAAAATGGTTCAAAAGGGTGCAACATTAAAGAAAACACACTTGATTTTGAAATTACCAACCCAACATACTGTATAACGATGGTAAGTGTGAGATAACCAATGAGAACTAGTCATGAGAAAATCCCCTAGGAAATAGTAAGAAATGGGGCCCTAGGAACATTGTATCTCAGTGAAAATGTGGTCTAGAACCCATGACCATCGGCATTCTCATACACGATACACTAGTAAGGAATACACCTATAACCTAGTGGTCTCTGATTATCATCCATGTTTAGATAGAGTTTCCATCATCAATATTTCTAAGTGAAACTAGGCTATATCCACTTCATAATAACTATCATTATAGTCTTAGTCTGCCCAACTAGATACTTGGGCTTCCCTTTTTTTCTCAAACAAGTTACACATAACACATAGAACCAATTCCACATTTCATTAACCAAACAAGGAATTACACCTTAAATGTCACCACTTGCACACCCAAAACCCATTTTAAAATCATACACACACCAAAACTCAACCCTAATATGTTTTACACCTTTTATATAATATAATAAACCATTAAAACAATTTGTAAAACAATTTTAATAAACATCCCGAGGATTTTACACCAAAAATACTCCCAAAATCCTCTTTTAAAATAAAACTCACATTAATGCCTTATTAAAACATAATTTTCATCTCACGCATAATTTGATAAACAAATTTCATGATTTATAAAATCATAAAAAGTGACACAATAAGTGTTTCCACAACAAAAACACCAAATTTAACATAAAATTACACTTTAAAATTAAACAAATGTTTAATCCTATCTAGTACCACTTTGACACCACACATATAATTTAATAAATCAATCAAACACTTAATAAAACATTTCCAAGATGCACAATAAGACTTTACCCCAAAAACGCTCTCAAATTCATCTCTTTAATTTATAATGCACACTAAAACATTTTCCAAATACCATTTACATCATTTATATAATTTACCAAATCACATACACAATTTAATAAAACATTAATACACTTAATAAAATATTTTCAAGGTTCTCCATATGAGTTTAAATCACAAATACACCCATTTCCATTGTGTAAATACCACTTTAAAACCAAAAACATCTCAATTCCTTTCACAAACCATTTTTTCACCATGCAATATTATCATAGAACAAGAAAAAAAAACTCAATCAAGCACAAAAATTCATCAATTGATGGTTAAGCATGGAATCACCTACCTCGGGTGGAGAAGACCCTTAAATTTGGTATGAATATTCAACCGCACCCTAACTGCACCTCAAGAAAACAAAATCGATCCCTAATCATGAAGATTATACCGAAACGACACAAAACTAAAACCCTAAAACACAACCCTACCCACTGGGGAACCAAATACCCAAATTAAAATAGGGAAAACACTAGATCAGAGTAGGGGCTTACTCGGGGTAGACCGTACCCGCATTGGAAGGAGGGGAGGAGCGACGATCGACACAGAAGGACTGTCGCGTGATGAGGGGTCGCTGAAGGGGATCCACATGCACGAAAATAGATAGGGGTACTGAGGGTTTGTGTAAGGGAGATCGAGGCACCATAAGGGTTGAACGAGGGAGATCAAGACAGCTGGAGGGAGGCTCTTCAGAAGGATTTTGTCAGAGGGAGCTCGCTAGTAGGGGGAACATGACATGAGAGGGAAGGGGGAGAAAGGAGTGTGTGGAGGAGAAGGGTGAGGGAGGAAACTCTAATAAAAATAAAAATAAAAAAACAATAATATAATAATGATAATGATAATAATAATAATAAATTAATGATACTAATAAATTAATATTAATATTAACAATAATAATAATAATAATAATATTCTCAAATAGCATTATCATCATTATTATTAAAAAATTATTTTTAATTTTCTTTATTATTTCACCTTTCTTATTTGATATTATTTTAATTTTTTAATTATTCATTTAATTTTATTTATTTTTAATAGTGGGTAGGCCGCACAGTTACCTGGACGAAGCTGCATGGTTTCCAAACTGTACTCTACCCGTGTGCTGAATGTTGTCAAGCCCAAAACACTCATTTTTTGATAAAAACTCAAAAATTCAAACCGAGACTCAACCCAAACCCAAAAAAGATTATCTAAAGCCAAGAAAATAATAAAATAAATTAATTTCAAAAAGTCAGGGTGTGATGATGAACCTACCGCATAAGAAATTGAACTATCTGCATTAAGGATTGGACCTATCGTGACAAGATACCTTGTCAAATAATAGTTCCAACTAACTATAAGATCAACTAACCATGCTCTAAGTAAATACATATTTCCCTGTCTAACTTAGCATTACAGGATTTCAAATTTCCAACAGCTAGTTTTTATCATTAATTGAAGTATCAGTGCATTTAATGTTACATTGATTGTTCTCCAATGGATACTTTTGGATGAATATCTTCTTAAAAAAACTGATCTTGTGAGGTGTTGTGAGAAATGTACTCTCTTGCAGAGAATAATAGAAGATCATGTTCCAAAAATAATACTCATTCAGCAATATCCACAAAATTATATTTTTTTGAACCTCTTGTGAAACTTTTCCAAGGTCCTTACAAAGACAAATTAATAGAAATATAAACATTTGAAGATTTATGAATTTAGTAGTAATTCAACCTATCATATTTAATCTATTTCTATTTCTATGTATTCCTTACATTTGACCCTTGTTTTTTATTATTCTATTTATTTGTAAAAACATAGTCTCCTGTATCAAACTAGGGATTATTTGATACTCTTTCAAACATTTCAATTTTATTCCCATGAAAAACTATAAAAGAGGTAACGTGTGACCTGTTATCTTGTTTTTATCCCATATAAAACTATGGAAGAGGAACTATGCATGAATAGTCATATGTATTGTTATTTGTAAAACCATATCTAAGTTATGGAACTATTTATTTAAAAATGAATTGATTAGTAGAAGGTGATTTCCAAGTGAAGGGGATTAAGTCTTAGCTTAATACCGAACCCCTTGTTAAATTCTGTTGTGGTTTATTTGTTTTGTTTTATTTATAGTAAAATTAAATTATTTTTTATTTATAGTTTATTAATCAAAACTTTGCAATGATAGTTAACTTAAATTAGTGTTTTGTATATATTGTTTGATACAAGTAGATTGGTTTCAAAAGTTAAAGTATTTTCCAAAGTATTTTAACTGATATGTGATTTAGATTTTTAGAATATCTTCCAAATATCAAATTATATATTTATACTAATTTTTTCAATATATTTATTCTATAAAATTGTGGGATTTCCTATTTAAATTGTTTTTAGATGGAAAATTTTTATTGGAAACTCAACTCACCCCCCCCCCACTTGAGTTTTCCACTGGGACCAATATTTGGTATTAGATCGATTTCAAAAATATATTTTTTCTATGATCTAGATTTATTTAAATTTCATTCTTCATGTATAATCATTTACTAGAAGGAACGTTCACTAATCAGCCTCATAATTTTAATGGAAAAATTATGAGGAATGGAAAATTAAGATAAAAATTCATTTTAAAAGTATGGTTTTTGATATCTATACTATAATTGAATATAAATTTAAAAATAATCAAGTTACTAGATATATTTGGATTGATTCCACTGAGGTAGTATATTTTTGTAATTGTAAATCTATGAATGCTTTATACTATGCTTTACGTGAAGAAAAATTCAATAGAATATCTACTTGTACTACTACTATAAGATCTTGACCTTTTCTAGAGATATCTCAAGCTCATTTTCAGGTAATCTTTTGTATTTTTTTGTATATCTTGTTTGGGTTTTAAATTGGTGGGGTGAAATTATAGAATTATGGATGGAAGATGGGCAATGCACAGTTTGTGCATGGTTTTCTCAAACTATTCCCTTATCCCAACAAACTGTGTGAACCTAGACATAGGGTATTTTCATAGATGGTGCACATTTTTTCAAACTGTGTTCCCTCTTAGGAGTAACTATTCACCCCCCCCCCCCCCAGAAGATGCACATGGTTAAGGCATACAGTTTTGAAAACCATGTGCCCCTTCTTAAGAAACCATGTGCACAGTTTGAATTATCCGAAATTTGGTTTTTCAAATCCCAAACCCCATGGACTTAACTGTAACTCAACCTAATTTGACCCTAAATTATTTCTATCATTTTTTGAGGATTCCATAAAAATTACGAGGCCCTCTGGCCCTTGTTCTTGGAAAATCAAATCCCGGATTAAAGATTTGCATCACCATCAGTAAGAGATTCTCATTCCATATGTTTTCCTCACACTCTCCTATCTTCCTCTCATTCCTTGAAGGGATATATTCCTCTATTTTTTTTATGGATCTAGATCTAGGTTTACTGGATCTTGATTCCTTTTATCTTGTATCTAGTTTTCATATCTATATATCATTCTTCATCATGGTCTTTATTATTCCACTTCAATTAGGATTTTCTATTGGTGAGCATTCATCGTCAATCCTAAGGTAGGTGGTCTAAATTCAAATCCCATACTCTTGAATTTCAATTTCTTATCTATATATCAAAACTTGAGTTGATATGTTTGATAATTGAATCTCAAATTGAATAAATAAATTGATTAATTAATTTATGTAATTTTGAAATTGGATTAATTAGTTGGTGAATTAATTAATGGGATATTGGGATTGTGGTATTCTATTAATTAATTGGTGAATTAATTAATGGGATATTATTATTATTAAATTGATTGGAAATTGGGATTCTGTAATTGGTAAATTAATATGATATTAATTAATTGAAAATTGGGGATCATGATATGGTTGAATCAACCTTAAAACCATAAAGAGTTATATGAATTTAATATTAATAAATGGTTAATAGTGAATTGCACATATTATTTCATGTGATTAATTTTAAGGGTTGTGTTTGTTGTGATAAATTGAGATGGTACTATGATCTGAATTGTTGGTAAAAGGATTGATATTGATTAATATTTATTGATGTGATATATGTGAATTGTGTGATTGATTTATAAAAGTGTGTGGGACATAGACTGGTGCTTCAAAATCCCAAAGTGATAAACTGATATATGTGTGTGGGACATAGACTACTGATTCAAAATCCCAAAGTGATAAATGAGTGTGGGACATAGAATGATGCTTCAAAATACCACTTGTTTTATTGGTTGATAAATGATTATGGGACACATAATGTTTCTCCAAATACCCACTTATATTATTGATTTGATAAATGAGTTGTGGGACACTGACTGCTACTTCAAATGCCCATGGGGTCCTAGGCATGGTGATCTAGGCCTAAAATGTTGGCATCAGACTATAGTTCCAATTGAATGTAATATGAATTGAAATTAAATGATAATTGATAACCATTTTATTTTGATATGTGATATCCTTGGGGGATACTTCAGATTCCAACATGGAACAAAGTAGATATTGTGGTTCGGGTGTCCTCGAGTACCTGTGGATTTATGTGGTTAAATAAAGAATAATTGAAAATGTGATTATTGTTTACTTATGCATTGTACTTTATTATTTATAAATATGTATACATTTTTATTAACTATATATTGTTTGAGAAATTTTTGTTATTGTTCTAATGATTTGTACTCTCACCCTACTCAGGCTGCCTAATTAGTACCTGAATAGACTTCATGTTTGCAGGACAGGATAAGTGCAGGAGTCCTATGTTAGAGGGCTGATTGGGATGGAACATATATGAGGGAATCAAATGTAATTGGGGAACTAATTTGTAATTTTTATTGTCTTTATTTATTTTGGGTTTTTTATATTGAAAATTAACACATATTTGGAATGACAAACCTATTGTTAGTTTTGGATATTGTATTTACTATTTCGGTCGTCATGTGATACTGGATTGGTTTGTTTATTGGTTATATAATTTGGTTATTCTTATTTATTTCCACTATTTTGAAACTTTTATAATGTTGGTATAGTCTCCCCATGATCGGTATTAGACCCTTACTACTGGTCGGTATCCTCTAGTGTACGGGGAGGCACGCCTAAGGCCATGTGACCGACTAGCTCAGAGCACCGGTATGTGGAACTTGGTTCGGGATATTAAAAAGTGGTATCAGAGGAGTTTTATTTTCTTTTTATTTTATATTTCTATTTTGGAAAGGTATAAATGAGAATAGGATGAGTCATACCTTGGTTAAGAAATCATGCATGGGAGTAGATAACCCATGTATGGGGGTAAAATCTAAGTACCCAAGGTGGGATTGTTGTTATTAATGTGTGTTGTTACAGTTGGATGTTATTTCACCTTGATTGATGCTCTTGTTGCGTGATGTGATTATTGTTTATGAGTTTTTATGATATTTTACTTGTGGACTATAATGGAGTGAGAGTTGAGTATGCATGCATCATTCTAGGCACTCTGGATTATTTTTTTGTGACATACATCATTTTTGGCATGCATAGGAAAATGGGTTTTGGGTAAGTTGTTGAACTTGAAATTTTTTTACTTACTTGTGTAATTAAAATTAAAAAGGTACCTAATATGAATTAAAAAATTTATAATATTGCAGGATGTGAATAAATGGGTGTATAATTAGAAACTGGGATAATGAGAATGTGTTTACCCTTAATGACCATGGCCTTGATCTGGGATGGTTAAGGGTAGTGGTAACACCTTAGTTTTGACCATGTGGTGGGGTTTTGGGAAATGAATGGTTACGGATTTTTTGAAACCTTATTGTTAAAATGTGATAATTTTGTGTTATGTGTCCTAATACATATATTTTTAATTATAAAGATATGTCTCAATGATGATGCTTATTGAGAGGACAACATGGGGTTATAGCTGGAAATAATCCTCCCGTACTAGAACCTGAGGCACCAGTAGTGCTAGTTGAGGAAGTCGGAGATAAATTATGAGATAACATTGCTCGGTTCATGAAGTTCATGGAAAGAGACCTAGGGAGGGTTGATAAAAGCATGTATAATCATACATGGGAGTTTCAATAGCATCATCCTCCAACATTTACTGGATAGGGTGGACCTGAGGTATCAGAGTTCTGAATTGAGTCTATCTGGACTATGCTTGACCACTTGAAGACCCCTATGTAGTAGAGAGTAAATTTGGATGCTTAACTGTTGCGTGGTAAATAAAATAGTTGGTGGTACATCCAGACATAGGACAGATAGCTAGAAAATTTGGAGTGAAAGGAATTTCATGAGAAGTTCTTGAAGCACTTTTATCCTGAGATGCTCAGGCAGGAGAGAAAAGCTGAGTTTATGAGGTTGACTCAGGGGACCATGTCCGTGATGGACTATGTTGGATACTTCAGGAATTTAAAGTGCGTTATTCCAATGTTGGTGGGATATGAGGTGACTATGGAAAAGAAGTTTTAGGATGGGCTTAAAACTAGTGTCAGTCATCAAATGAAATACAAGTGGGAATAGTCTCAGCCTAATAAACCAAAATCGAATAAAAAATAAACAAACTAAGCACACATTAATGACCAAAAACTAAATCTCAAACAAATATAGTAGAATGATTTAGATAAAAGATACAATTGAACAAACAAGAAACCAAAACAAATACCAAACTGTTACCAATGTTATCTCCATGTGACCTCAATGTCACCACCATCCACAAGACTGAACCACTCCAAGATTCATCTCAACTAGAAAACTAGAACAAGAAGTTGAACCTGAAAAATAGTTTGGGTCTACCAACACCGAGCGGTACAAGTATGGTGTGATCTTTACAGCTCAGTAGGAAACCACCAAAAAATCCATGTGTTTCTTTTTCTGAGGACAATCTACTAACACTAGTTTGAAATAAATGTATAAAAAATAGTTTTTTCACATTTTAACAAACAAAATCATTTTCCCTTATTTAAAACATTACACACCACATCATAGTTTTCAAAATGGGTTACTATTCAAGAACCAAAACCCATACCAAAATCTAAAAGAAATAGTACGAGTCTGTGTAGAAAAATAAACACGTAGAATAAACAATAAAAAAATGTAGTACATGGAAAACAAGTAGATATATATCGTAACCATGGGATTTTTCTAAACATCCCTAGAGAGACCCCTAGACATACTCGGTTTGGAACCACCTATTGGCATATGGTGAAGATCCCTAGTCTATAACCAACATGCCACCCTCAACTGACCAATCCAATGGTACAACCCACTTAGCCCCTCAGAAAATCGAGGGGGTACCAACCTGTCTAATTGGGGCTGGTAAGAAACTGTCACTTGATCCTCTAAAAGACGCCCAGGAACCCGTGGTAAAAGTATATTGAGTAAGTAGGAATCCCTCACACACGTGACTCACCTTAACTATCATCACCATACTTTCCTACCCCAAACACGGACACTACCTATACAATAACCCATATAAGGAAATCCCCAATAGTAGTTACCACTATATATATATATATAGGTCACATCATCGAAGGTGAAAATAGACCATCACATCATATAAACATTCTACCCTTTCTTTAAAATCATTCTATTTTGTAAAAAAACATCTTTAATGTTACACACCCAAATGCATTTTCTAAAACATTTCAAAATCCATTTCCAAAACAATGTGAAACACAGCTTCCACAAGAATTTTCAAAATGGTTCTTCACATTCTAAAACCAATTCCACATTCACACTATTTCAAAACCAAGATAAAATTTCAAAAAATAAATAAATATGGAAAATATGCCTTCTCACCATTTAAAAACCCACCATCCCTTCTAAAGTACTAAGCAGACTATAATTTCATGCATGACATTTAATCCACTTTAGAGTTACTTGGGACAAAGGGAATTTAATGAAAAACTGAGGGTTTGACAGAGTGATAGAAGGGGGTAAGTGTTTTGAAATATAGGTTCTAAAATTATCTAATCCATTATCATTTGTGTTCCCATCCATGTATGCATCCCATGAGCACATGGATGTTCACACATCCAATGGCACGGCACAAGTATCAAAAACATTGCTCAGAAACCATTTTAAAGAAACCCTACAGGTTTTATCAACCAATAAAACAAGACATAAATAAACATCATGCCTTAAATATCACCAATTAACACCCACAAAACCAATCCCACAATCCAAAAATGTTTCTATCATATAAATAAGGCTATACATTTCTCAAAACACCCAATTTCATTTTAAAATAACACATGGAATTTCAAAAAACATCTAAAGTGTACTTTTTCTTAGGCATAACTCAAGAACCACATGAAATCATATTTTTAACAAAATTTTCCTACAAGAAAACACCACAATAAACTAACCATGTTCTTTATAAATATTTGAATTGCCTTTAAGAATTAATTGAAGACACTAAAGCACTAATAGTTTTCATCAAAAAGGAAAATCATGGAGACACCTACCTCAATGGAGTGGGGATGCGATGAAACCTTCTAAGAAGATAGATATAAGAGCCATAAACCATCCATGAACCTTAGATACAAATAAAACAAATCCCACACACAAACCCTATCCATTAGGGTTCGGCTGAGAGAAAAAACCCCCCATAGAAAAATCAAATAATCGATAGGGGAAGAGATAAAGGAGAGAAAAATGTGCAAAAACCCTAAAAACCCACCTTGGATTTGAAGTAGGAGCATCTGTGGAGGGGGGGTCGAGGGACAAGGATTTGGGAACCCTCTCGTGTGCCAAAATCAACCAAGGAGGGAGAGTCCCAATTTTGGGAAAAAAAGGGGAGTGCGAAAAAGGGATTTTAACTTTTAAAATTTCTGGGAAGTTCGCACAGTTTCGTTGCAAGGTTTATCAAACCATATACCAACCATGTAGTAGTTAATGTTTAAGAAGATAATGTCTACATGACTCACACACATGGTTTGGCCTACTGTGCGCAAACCTTGTGGTAGCTTCTTCCCATGAAGGAGACCAACCGCATGACCAGACCGCATGGTTTAACCGACCATGCTCAAACCATGTGGTAGCTTCTAAACCACGCCAGGACCTGCCACATGGGTACCTGGGATGAACCACATGGTTTCCACTTACTATGAAATGCCAGTGCACATGCAAAAAATCCTCCGGAACTTCCAAAATTTGAAAATTTTACCTTGGAATCAACCCAAACCTCAACTGGAAAGATCCAAGACCAATAAAAGAATAAAATAAAGGAGTATCTAAGGTCGGGGTGTGACAATTCTCCCCACCATAGACACTTTATGCCCCCAAAAATTCACCAAGCAAAAACATAACTAAAACTAGAGTCTATGCCCAATCAAAACTATTAGAAACCATAAAACTTATGGTGACCATTTACTCCACAAGTCACACCCGACCAATCAAGAAGAAACCATAGAATAAGAATGAGGGGAGAATGCGATGGGGTTCTCACCACTACAAGAACTCATCTAAAATAAAAGCTTTAGAACCCAAACAGCACCGCAAAAACTTAAAAAAGAAACCCACTATGAAGAGACCCAAAAAACTGGGACCCCAGGAACTAACTCAACTTATCCACACTGGCCAAATGATACACTTACCGCAACTATGAACTAGGGAACAAACAACATGAATCTTATACAATTTCCCAACACAAACCAAAACACAATGCCAAGACTTAAATGAAAAACCCACTACAAGGCAACCCGGTAAACCTAAACATTGGGATGAGGGAATTACCAACCAAGATTGAACCCCCCAACACTAGGGGAAACCCATGAAAGGAATTAAAACCAAATGGATAATCACACTACTGAAAACACCATCCATTAATTTTCACAAAACTCAAACATCTTCAAATGAGTACCACTAAAACAAAAACCAACCCAAAAAAGGGTTAAACACACTCAAAGAAAAATTGAAAATTCTAGAAGCCACATTCATATGAACAAAATTGTTCAAATTACAATAGAATAAGTCCATCATACTTTATAGTGAAATGATGAACTTACAACAATAATATGATCTAAAATAAGGAAACTTCAAATGTTTCCATCCCAACACAAGAGAAAAAATTGGGACAAGGTCTTCCATATCCCCTCGTGACTCCTTACTATGTATGAGCTTCACTTTGAGGCCTATGGATAGATCCCTGATGACTGAAGCATTTCCTACCTCATAGTTATTCACTAACATTCTCTGATCACAATGCCTTCTTTAGACGATTCTTCTAACAAAACTCCTCCAAATGTAACAAATGACCACAAAAATGAAAGTTATTTGAAAGGATGCAATAAGATGGATTTGAATGCCCAAACCAACCACATTGATGGAACACAAGAGAATGGTCTGAAGAACTAGAAGTTGAAACCAATGAAGGAGACTCCTTAAAGACATGTTCCTCTAGAATTAACTCCTCACCAAATGGGTAACCTTTAAAAAAATGAGAGAAACCAGATTACCAATTGCCTATGCTCTGGAAAACAACTCATCCAAAAACACTTCATGCACCAGCTTCTCAAAATGATGGTCCTTAGAAGATAGGACCCGCTCCTTGATCTCTGGATGAATACCCCCAAAGAAAAGGGAAGACTTTATCAGATCCTGCGACACTACCTCCGGAGAGAAGGAAACCAGCTCCTTGAAGTGGTTAACATAGGACTTCACTATCCATTGACCTTATTGAATACACGTGATATATTCTATTTTATTCATCTTCACCTCCTCAAGTATAAACCATCAGTCAAAGACAGACTTGAACACTTCCCACATAATCCCAACTTGTATTGATGGCGGGGAGAACATCTCCCATTCATCCAAATATGGACCTTCAAAAAACCCATAACTGCACGAACACTAACAATTTTAGTAGTTCCCAATGATCTAAAAACGTGCCCAACTTCCTCAAGACACTCAATTGCCTCTAATTAAACTCAATCGCCATAAATAATAGGAAACACTCGAGAAGAATCAGTAACTAGTAAAGGATAAATAGAAACATTAGGAACATATATGGGTGGAATATTCTAATCAACTTCAAAACACAAAGCCAAAAATCAACATCCAACCAAAACACAATTAACAGATCCTTTTGATCCAAAAAAACAATCTCATAATCCAAAAAAATACAAAAAAATCCAAAAAGTATCTTTTCAAAAATCTCATTTCCATTTTTATTTTCAAAACCACCTTATTCCAATTCCACCTTTCACAACAAACCCACTTTCTAAAACAAATACCAACTTTTGAAATCATTTTCCTTTTTCAAAATCAATATAGAAAAAAAATTCCAAGCCCCTTGATCTCAAACACACACACATGGCATCCCACAAACCGTTGCACATGTGTTAATCTACTTCTATCCACACGTTCTAATGTGCACTTTCCACATACATACCCTCACATGTGCAAACATTCATAAAGAACACCAAGGGTGCACCCATTCCGCATCTTTACCAATTCCAAACATGAATAAAATTTTCAAATCAAAACAAATTCTCTAAAAACCACTTTACAATCCAAAACCATTCAAAAGAAATCATTTCAAATTCAAAAACAATTTTTATTTCAAAAAAATAATCACACCAACCGGAACTAGAACGAAACTCAACAAACACTAAACTACCAGACGGAGGAACTAGTAGTCATGCCTAACCTAGTGACATGGTAGTGGGCCATACCCCAAGTAGGAAATAACAAATAAGAGGACCTTGAACCATGCATGTAGATTCCACATGGGTCACTACTCCATGTGAGATCACAACATGAAATCATCTTTCCTCCATTTTCATCCCTCAATCCAAAACAAACCAAGACAAAAGACTCAAATCCCAAACACTAGTAGGAAAAAGGTCTTTAACGTTGGTTTTTTTTTATTTTTTACGTCGGTTTTTAACCGACGTTGAAGTCGCCGACGTAAAAAATATGACTTTTTACGTCGGTTTTTGTAAACCGACGCCAAAAACAAATTTCAATTGCTTTTTTGCATCGGTTTTCTAAAAAACTGACGCCAAAAAAACTCATCCGCGTCATTTTTGGCGTCGGTTTCCTTAAAAACCGACGCGAAAAAGTTTAAAAAATAGTTTCGGCGTCGGTTCTTGAAAAAAACCAACGCCATAAATGGAAAAAAAAACTTAATTTTGGCGTCTGTTTTTACAAGAACTGACACCAAAAAGCATTTTTTATTGTTCACTGTTTTAGAGCATTTCCTAATATTCGATTTGACTGGTCGTGGAGCTAAAACGGAGTTACGGATCAAAAGTTATGGGCGTCAGAAGTTGAACATGTCAAAGTATCGATTGATACAATATGTTTTAAAGAAAACAAGATAAACACAAGTTAAAATCACGTACACCAAATGATATAAAATATACATAATACTTCAAACACATTTCGATTATTTTTCGATCTTCCATTGAAATGATATGTTGTTTATCATCATATCTCTTATATTTAGCGTAGATCTCATGTGATAATAAAAACGACGATCGATAATTAAACTTACACCAAGCTTGGTAAATGTCATCCGAACGTTTTATATTTTTAACACAATAATAAAAGTAAATCATCATTATTTGAAATCTAATCGAGTTGGTTATAAATGAAGTACATTAATAATAAAGAAAATGAATGAATATAATACGTACCGTAATCAAATTAATGATTGATGCTGCATTGAAAACTTGATTGAATCGAAGAGGATGAAAATGATAAATGAAGGACAAACAGATTTATATATAGTAAATGAAAATATTTTCGATTGAGTTGTATGAAAATATAGGCAGGATTTTAAAAAGTTAAACGTGCGTTGTGAAAAAAATTGAAATTTTGATCCCGCGTATTAGTGAATACTATTTGGCGTCGGTTTTTAAATAAACCGATGCTAAAAAGATAAAAAAAATACGTTTCGCGTCGGTTTTTTTTAAAAACCGACGCGAAAAGTAAAAATAAATTGTTTTTCGCGTCGGTTTTTAAAAAAACCGACGTGAAAAACAAAAAAACAGTTTTGGCGTTGGTTTTTATGAAAACCGACGCGAAAAGTAAAAAAAAAAATTTTGGCGTCGGTTTTGCTAAAAACCGACGCGAAAAACAAAAAAGTTTTTTTGGCGTCGGTTTTTATGAAAACCGACGTCAAAACATAATTTTTTTTACCATGTGTTAGAAAATTTCTTAAGCTTCGATTTGACTGGTCGTGGAGCTAGAACGGAGTTACGGATTAAAAGTTATGGCCTTTGAAAGTTGGACTTAATTAACACTTCTTTTAGAGAAGATCAACTTCCAACATCCATAACTTTTAATTCGTAACTCCATTTTTGCTCCATGACCAGTCAAATCAAAGCTTAGGGAATTATCTATAGGACTATAAATTTTGTTTACATTTTTTGCGTCGGTTTTCATAAAAACCGACGTCATAACTTTTTTTTATTTTTTCACGTCGGTTTTTAAAAAAACCGACGCCAAATCATTTTTTTCATTATTTTGTTGCGTTGGTTTTTAAAAAACCGACGCCAAAACTTATCCGCAAAAATATTTTACGTCGGTTTATAAGAAACCGACGTCAAATTGACGACGTTAAAAATTATTTTTCTACTAGTCAAACTATCCCTGGTAACTGAAGGATCAGAACGAACAAGAGTTTGAGACACTCTTACCCCACCTATATCTTGAGCCCTGATAGTCCAAATCTCTAATCTACCTGACAACCCAAATAATAAAGGTCCTACTCTGATACCATTTTCTCACGAACCAGGATAGGATTCCATCCCACCCAACACCCGAACCAATCCACGACATGGCCAGAAGGGCGTTCCCAATCCCCAATGGCTGGAAACTTGTGTCGGACATCCAATGAAATACAAGGGGAAATAGTTTAATCCTAATAAACCAGGATAGAATAAGAAAAATAAACAAATTGATCATGTAGAAATGACCAACAATTGAATCTCAAAAAAATATAGTAAAAAGATTCAGTTATAAGATATAACTGAACAAATAAGAAATAAAAACAAAGACCAAACCACTAACAACATGATCTCCATGTGAACTCGATGTCAACACCTTCCACAAGACTGAACCACTCCAAGAGACAACTCAACTAGAAAACATGAACAATAAGCTAAACCTGCAAAATAGTCCAGGTCTACCGACATAGAGTGGTATAAGTAGAGTGTGAGCTTTATAGCTTAGTAGGAAACCACCAAATATTCCATGTGTTTCCTTTCCCTAAAATAATCCACTAACACTATTTTAAAATACATGTATAAAAAATAGGTTTTTCACATTTTAACAAAGAAACACATTTTCACTTTTTCAAAACATTACACACCACATCTTAGTTTTCAAAACGGGTTACCATTCAAGAACCAAAACCCATACCAAAATATAAACAAAATAGTACCAGGCTATGTAGAAAAATAAAAAGGCATAATAAACAAGAAAATAAATGAAGTAGAAGGTAAATAAGAAGATATATATAGTAACTATGGGATTTTCCCAAACATCCCTAGAGAAACCTCTCGACTTACTCTATTTGTAACCACCTATCATTGTATGGTGAAGCTCCCTAGTCTATAACCAACTGGCCGCCCTCAACTGACCAATGTAGTGGCACAACCCACCTGGTCTCTCATAAAATCCATGCGGTACCAACCCATCTAATCAGGACTGGTAAGCATCCATCACTCGATCCTCTAAAAGTTGTCCATGAACCCATGGTAAAATTATATTGAGGGTTTGAGAGGGGGAGAGAAGGGGTGAGAAAGATCATTTAATGAACCCATAGTATTGTATGTGTTTGGAGTAGGCATGTGCAGTGATGGCAGGTAATGTGAGTCACGCATGACATTTAAACCACTTTAGAGTTACTTGGGACAAAGATCATTTAATGAAAAACTGACGGTTTGAGAGGGGGAGACAAGGGGGGTATGTGTTTTGAAATCTGGGTTTTAAAATTATTCCAAACCATTATCATTTTTGTGCCCATCCATGTGTAAATCCCAAGCACACATGGATGTTCCCACATCCAATGGAACACCGAAAGTATCAACGACATTTCTCAAACCTAATTTCAAATTAACCCTACATGTTTTCTTAACCAACATAGCAAGCCATAAATAAACATCATGCCTTAAAAATCACCAATTCACACCCACAAAACCAATCCCATGATCCAAAAATGTTTCTATAAAATAAATAAGGATATAAATTTCTCAAAACACCCAATTTCATTTTAAAAGAACACATAGAAATTCAAAAAACACCTAAAGTGTACTTTTTCTTAGGCATAATTAATGAACCACTTGAAATCCTATTTTTAAAAAAATCAAACAACAAGAAAACTCCACAATAAACAAACCATGTGCATTATAAATATGATAATCATGTTTAAGAATTAATTGAAGACACCCAAGCACTAATGGTTTTCATAGAAAAGGAAAAGCATGGAGAAACCTACCTCAATGGAGTTCGGATGTGATGAAACCTTTTTAGAAGAGAAATATAAGCCCCCACAGTCCATTTTAACACACTATATCTAAAAAAACACAACCCACACAAAAACCCTAGAAATTAGGGTTCAATAGAGAGAGAAACACCCAAATAAAAAAATAATAATTTAGAAGGGAAGAAAGAAATGAGAGAAAAATGGGAGAAAACCCTAAAAACTCACCTTGGATTTGAATGAGGAGCATCCATGGAGGAGGAGGATCAAGGGATAGGGGTTTGGGAACCCTCACATGCACCAAAATCAACTAAGGAGGGAGAGGCCCGATTTTGGGATAAAAAGTGGGGATAGAGAAAAAGGGATTTAAAATTTTCAAATTTCTGGGCAGCTTGAATGGTTTTTCTGCATGGTTTATCAAACTGTATGCCAACCATGCGATAGATATTGTTTAATAAGAGAATAAATGCATGACTAACCTGTATGGTTTGGCCTACTATACGCAAACTGTGTGGTAGCTTCTACCCATAAGGGGGACCGACCGCACGACCAGACCACCCGGTTTGACCGACCGTGCTCAAACTATGTGGTAGCTTCTACCTCGCACCAGGACCTTTTACATGGTTACCTTAGTTGAACTATACATTTTCCACTAATCGTTCAATGCTCATGTATAAGACAAAAATCAACTCGGACTTCCAAAATTTGAAAATTTTACCCGAGACTCAACCCGAACCTCAACAGGAATGATCTAAGACCAATAAAAGAATAAAATAAAGAAGTATCTAAGGTCGGGTGTGATAGTTCATGACACAATGCTACACCATTCAATAGTTGAGGTCTAAGCATTAATGACCTGGTGGTTTACTATAGCCATTTCCCTTTCTATAATGGAAGTGGGATAACATTACCATGGAATTCTTGGTAAGTCTCATGAGAATTCCATATAAGAATGATTCTATTTGGGTATTTGTGGATGGATTGATGAAATTAGTTCATTTTTAGCCTATACAGTATACTTTATCATCGGATTAGTTGGGAGGTTTGTTCATCTGGGAAATATTCTATCTTCATAGAGTCCCACCGAGTTTATTTTAGAATGTGACTCACATTTTACTTTACACTTTTTCTAGGTCTTGAAGAAGGAACTTGGTATATAGGTTTTACTAAGTATGAAATTCCACCCATGGATATATGGAATGTAAAAACATACTACACAGATCCTTAAGGATATGCTGCAGATGTGAGTACTAGACTTTGGTGGGTCTTAGGAGAAGCACTACAATTTGGTGGAGTATTACTAGAACAATATTTATCAGGAAACTATACATATGGAACCATATGAGGTACTTTATGGTAGTCCATGAAGGTCACCATTATGTTGGATAGAGGCAAGAGATTTAGAGTTATTGGGATTGAGTCTTATATTGGAGATTTCGGAGTGGGTTCCCTAATTCAGAAACATATGGCTAAGAATCAAAGTAGACAGAAGTCGTGTGCTGATAGAAATCAAATACCCCTATATTTTAGAAAGGGTGATCATGTGTTCCTTTGGTTGTCATCTAGATTGGGTCACCATAGAATACAGAGATAGCGCAAGTTGGAACCCAGGTTTTTTGGACCGTTCTAGGTTATAGATAGAATCAGGATAGTGGTGTACCGATTGCCTCTTCCAAAGAAGTATATTTCCATGCGTGATGACTTTCATGTGTCACAGCTTCAGAGTTATCACCCCAACCCCTATCACGTGATCGATGTTTATGATGTTGATCTTGAGAATGATGCATCCTTTGAGAATCATATGATACATGTGTTGGATCACGGTGATAAAGTGTTGTAGGGAAAGACTGTAATGATAGTTCATATATTGTGGCAACATGGTCATGTTCAAGAAGAAACTTGGGAGAGAGAATTAGATATATGGGCTCAATGGTCTGATCTTTTTGACTTAATGTCTTATATATTCTTTGGAGTACATCTCAAGGATGGGCTGTTATAAGGTGGTGGTATTGTAAGATCCCAACCATTTCTAGATATGTCTAAAGCTCGTTTACATGTACTCTTTTGTATTTTTTAGTATATATTGTTTGGGTTTTTATCTTTGGTATTTATTTGGTGAAATTGGAGAATTTTGGATAAAATAGGGGATGTTCATGGTTGGTTCACATTTTTCCCAAACCTTGCACCTATCCCAGAAAACCATGTGAACCCAAATAGAGGGGATTTACATGACTAACATGTGGTTTTTCAAACCGAACACCCTCTTAGGAGTAACTCTAAACCCCCACCCCCCACCCCCATAAGAGGCACATAGTTTGGAAAACTGTGCACCCCTTCCCAGGAAACTATGCACCTGGGTTTAATTTATCCGAAATTTGGTTTTTAAAATCCCAAACCCCATAGACTTCACCCTAACTCGACCCAATTCAACCCTAAATGATTTCCCTCATTTTTTTAGGATTTTGGATGGATTCCAATGCCTTATAACCTCTTTTCATATAAAATTAAAGCTCAGATTAAAGATATGCACCTCTCCTAGTAAGAGATTATAATCCTGTATGGTTTCCTCACACTCTCTCATCTTTCTCTCATCCTTTGAAGGTATTTTTTCCTCTATTTGTGATGGATCTAGATCTAGGTTTATTAGATATTTATTCATTTGATATTATATCTAGCTTTCAGATCTAGATGTAACATCCCAGAATTCTATAATTGGAAATTACCTTCTTATAATTATTTCATATAGTATAAACCACATAAAATCAAAATTAGAATGTAATAGAAACTTTATAAATGAAGAATGTATGAAATAAAATGTATTTCTATAAATTAAGGAACCTATACCAATGGAATAGTTACTTGACTATTGGAATACTAATATGACCATTATGGATAGTAAATCGGCCAATTGAATAGTAACCTCACCTATGAAATTATAAATAAAATTTAGGTGTCTTATAAATGAAAATACGATATAATTATATCATGGTATAAGTAAATAAATGTTTTAAAGACAATAAATTAAGTGTTAGTATTTTCATAAGACATAAATATTTAATTAAAGTTTTATAATTAATATAATGATTTAAAAGAAAATATATTTTCATAAAATAGATTCATAAATTAATATTTTGTTGTCTTATAATTATAAGATAATTTTATTAGACTTTAATTAATTTTTCAAAGTGTCATAAAATCGGTTATAATTTTAAAATTGGTATTTTTAGAATAAATGATGATTTTAATTAAAAATTAAATTTCTCATATTTATAAAAATATTTTAATAAAATTGATTCCATTTTTTAATTCTAATTTTGAAAAATGGTTGGGGTGAATTTTTTGGATTTTTCTAAAATAATTTAATTTTTGGTGAATAGAGAAATACAGTAATTTACGATATTTAAAAAATACATGAATTATTGAGTCATAAATGATGTATGGATGAGGTAAGAACCTATTGTTTCAAACTAAAATTCTTCATCTAATGTATTATTCACAATAATAAACACTGTTTATTTTTTTGAGTCAAAATAATAAACTAATGAATAAAGTAATCAAAATTACCCCTCTCCTCCCACTATAAATACCACCCTACACCACCTCTTATCCTCACACCTCAAAAACATTTGAAATTATACAGATTTGTCCTAATCATATTCCCAAGTCTCTCCCCAGAATCCAAGAGCCATTGGTCACAAAAATATCAACCCCAATTTTCCTAAGCAGGCTCTCAATGAGAATAAGTTCAAGAGGTAAAATCCTCTTTTATTTTATTTTAATTTCTTTTCATTTTATTTACTTTTCTTATCCCCTCCTCACCTACCTATCCCAAAATTACATGATAAATCTATTATATTTTATATATTATAATTTTATTGTGTTGATGTAATAATACATCATCAAATATCTTCTCTCTTCCTTTTATTCTAAAAATGAAAACATGGTCCCTGATGTGTCGATTTACCACCATTGTGGATGATGCATTTTCATTTTCCATTAATGCCTTCAAGGCTGTTCATAAAAAAATTATGGTTAAATAATATTATAATATATGTATTAAATATTATTTAATGTCTTTGAAGTATAATATATGTATAATATTAAATAATAAAACAAATCTAGTTCATGATGATGGAGAAAACACCAAAATAAACTAACTTCATCATTAACATTTTATCTCATGAATCATTATAATTTTTGTAAAAAAATGTTATATGGAACCATTTATAGTTCTATAGTATAATAAGTATCATATAATTCCACTTTCAGGGTTTTTCTCCCATTTGATAAGAACTCCCATAATTTAATTCAAGGGAACCAATCATAAAATCGTGAAATGAACACTCTCATAACGATGAAATTGAATCTTATAACTCATAAAAATTTCCAAAAATTAAATTAATTAAATTATAATAAATATAATACATTTACAATAGGTTTTTAATTAATTAACTAATGGGTCTAATTTGATTATCCAGGATATTAAGTGCAATTTCAGAATAGTTTCGGACATAAGGTAAGGGATTCTCTCTAAACCTCCATTTTTCCTTTAGGTTATGCTTTCTCACTCTATTTACCATAATGTAATTCTTAATTATTCTTATTTAATCTTCCTAAATTCTATTTTTATGATCCAAACATATTTAACTAGCTCAATTCTTATTTATTTTATGTGGAAATACATGTTTTATAAGGTTTCATTCTCAATTCCTCCTGATAAGCAAACCCAATTAAAGGGAACTTCCCAATTTCTTACCCATTTTCAGGTACTCTCCATAATCTATTTTAAGACAAAAATATTTTTCTAAAATCACTATTTTTATCATGAAAAACTATCATAGTTCATTTTTGGTTTTATGAAAACAATTATGAATTTGTCCGCTTTATTGACTCTTTTATATTTTCCCTTAAAACGCACAAAAGTAGTTTATTTCTAAAGTTTCTTAAAAACTCTTTTTACATGTTCTCACTTCAGTAAGACATTATTTATCATTATTAACTTATAAATT
Source organism: Viscum album (assembly GCA_963277665.1). NCBI lineage: Eukaryota > Viridiplantae > Streptophyta > Magnoliopsida > Santalales > Viscaceae > Viscum > Viscum album. Next base: position 497,254,732 of record OY728153.1, read on the forward strand.
TCCATTAATTATTTAAATCCATTATTTCAGGGGAACTTTTATCATACGCTTGTTGTTATGCTTTATGACATGATTATGATACCCATTTCTTTCCAACGGTAACCCTTATATTTATTACTTATGTATGATTCTTCATCTGGAGAAAATATTAATGAACATGTTATGATTGTTTCACCAAGATAGTGCTCCAATTAATTGGATAATTTTTAGTCTCATGATATTTCATATTAAGATAGGGAGTAAACCTGATTCCTTCATAGAACTTTGTCTCCCATGTGGAATGGTCTTGGAAGTTAGCCTTGACTCATGCTTATGTCATATTGTATGTTGTTTCCACAGTACAGTGATTCCATGATTACAAGATCTCATGTTCTACATGTTATGATTCCTTGTGTTTATTCATGTTCCATTCCTTTTTATTTCACCGTGTTATGCCTTCTAACCCATGTTTTATGCTTTAATTCTATGTTTATTCCCTTACTAGGTTTTTTAGCTCATTCCTTTGTTCATGTAATTCCTCAGGTTATCCTATGAAGATGTAAGATCTCAAGGGAAGTTAGGAAACCATTATGAAGATTAAATAAAATAATTTTTTCTTCTGGTTTCATTCTTTCTAATCATGTACCTAATCTTCCAATGACACTAGACTTTACGATCCTTGGTTTGTATTTTATGGATAGTTATTATTAAATCATGTAATAATATTTGTAAACTTATAGGGATTTTATACTTGGTATCAGATCATGGTCTACTTATTTTTAGATATTAGTATTAGAAAACTTTATTAAGAACCCTAGGTATAATTATATCACCATGGATAACCTAGACTGAAACTCAGGGAATCATGTGTTATCATATAATTTTTTATTTAAAAGTTTATCCTTCTATATTGAATGATTCCTTTTTATATTATTATTAGGTAAGTTTTAAATACACCCTAATTTTGATTTATTTTTCTTATTTAATGGGTGGAAATATGAGAACTTGTGATAACAATCAATGTGATAAGAAGTGTGATGATTTCCCTAATGAAATTCCAAATCTAATGGGAACAGGTGCTTAAAACATCATTACTGTGCTAACTCAATGAGATCAAGTTATTAATAATAACTTGAATCTTGTGGAATTCCCTCCTTCTAATAAATATAAAGTTGAGGTTTAATCCTTTATGTGACAAAGTCCTTACATGTTTAGTATATCTTCTTATCCCATCATTATGAAATAATGGATTAACTCCATTTAGAAGATATTTTATATCCTTCAAAGCACATAAGAAGAGAAATTCATACTATAGGCATACCACTTTGATGGGGAAGCTGATTAGTGGTGGAAACTGAACAAAAACACAAATTCTAAGGAAGAAATTTATTCCATAGAATGGGAATATTTCAAGAAAATATTTTTCAATAAATATTTTCCCCAAAATATCTATCTTAAGATGGAAAGGGAGTTCCTCAAACTAAAGCAGATGGAAGATGATTCTATCAGGTTGTACGAGGAAAACATTACAAGGATTTCACAATACAGCTCTAGATTTTTCATGAGCACTAAAATGAAGGTGGATCGCTTCTATATCAGACTAAATCCAATTCTACAAAAAGTGTTGGTGATTTGAGACTTCAATAACTATGAGGAGATTGTCTGTTGTGCCTTTAAGGTTGAAATGGATATTAGAGGATCTCAATGGTCTCATGGGCTTAGAGATAAAAAGAAAAAAATGGATTTTAATATGTGAGGATCAATAGATAAATCCCATTATGGAAATAAAACCCAACATCCCACATGTTAAAACTGTGGGAAAAAGAATCATGGGAACTGTCTAAAAGGAATGAGGAAATGATTTAAATGGGGAAGAGAGGGTCATATGGATAATAATTTTTAAAGGAATATGAAGAGTCCTACTAATGTAGAATAATAAAGGAATTTTAAAATCAAAACTCATCCAATAGTTCAGTGTTTCAACAGTAAGGAACATAGGAATTTTTCAAACCAATGCCCTAGGCCCAAGGTTTTTGGAGGCAATCAACAACAACCTCTAAGAAAATAAGGAAGGGAATATGCTATCACTACTGCTAAGGTGGAACCCAAAAATGATGTGGTGACAAGTACATTGATTATTCATTCTAGAATAGAGAACATACTATTTTATTCTGGTTCTACTCATTCTTTTATATCTTTCAAGTTTAATAGAACTATTCAAACACAACCTAAAAATATAGAGGTTTAGTTATCTATGAGAACAAAAAATGTGGAAATTATTTTATCCAATGTATAAAAATCCTCCCTGGTTAATTTTTGTGGATTAAACCACCCATAAAATCTTATCACGCATCCCTTGGGGGATTTTTATGCTATATTGGACATGGATTGGATATATTTATACAAAACCAACATCAATTGTCAATAAAGGTAGATCTCTATTCACATCTTGAAGCATCCTAAAATTCTATACTAGTGTAAGGAGGATGATGAATCTTCTTCAGAATAATTGTCTCAATTATGGATAGTATATCCTTATAAGAAAGAATATCTAGATCAAATGATTGAGAAAAAGGAGAGGAGCATGCTCAAAGACATGCCCATTATGAGGGACTACACTGATGTGTTCCCTGAAGAATTGTACTGTATTTCTCCTGATTGAGAGGATTATTTCTCAATTGAACTTATTCTTGGATATATGCCTATATTAAATACACCTTATAGAATGTCCACCATTGAGTCTGAGGAACTGAATAAGCAGTTAAAAGATAATCTGTACAAGGGTTTTATATGCCCGAGTGCTTCACTATGGCATGCATCAGTTCTCTTCGTCAAGAAGAAGGATGGATCGATGTTCTACTGCATTGATTATAATGAGATCAAAAAAATAAACATAAATATGTATCCCCTACCATATACAGATGACATTTTTGATCAACCATATAGGGCCAAGTATCTCTCTAAGGTAGACCTTCGATTGGGATATCACTAATTAAAGGTGAGGAAAGAATACATTCTAAATACATCCTTTCAAACAAGGTATAGACACTATGAGTTCATAGTGATGACCTCAGGACTAACTAAGGTTCTAGTAATTTTCATGGACTTAATGAATATATTATTTATATATTACCTCAAAAAATTTATGGTATCCTTAATTGATGAAATTCTGAAATACTCCAAATGAAAGGAGAAACATGAGGAGCATGTTGACACCTACCAAATAAGCATTAGAAAAATCAAAAAGGAAGAAATTCCTAAATATGGGTATTTTTTCCCCTGAAAATCAAACAAAGGGGATAAAATCTAAGACCTATGGATCGCATGGGCCTCTAAGGGACTCAAGGTCGCATGACCATTTCAAGGTCACACGAAAGCTCCAATGCATGGTGCATAACACATGGAAAATACCACGGATCCCCCTAGGAAAAACCTTCTTTCTCTTTTGAAGGATCCCCAAAAAAACTAATTCTCTCATGGTGATAGTCGAACGATCACCCTAGGCTGCAAGGTTTTCCATTGGAAAGTTCCTAAAAAACTACCTGAAATCATTCAAAAATAAGGAGGGATGATATCCAAAGAGAGATACCTCCATTGTTCATGAATCTCATGCTCCATATCATCATTTGAAAGAATAAAATTATTTGATGATATCCAATACAACTCGAATAAACCTTGAACCATTGAAAGATAGAACATGGTAAATAAAGGGAAATAGGAGAGAGGTGTTCATGGTCACATAAAGACATGTGATGCACAACAGGGCCTGAGCGGCATGTCTGCCTATTCTTGTGTAAGCCCTTTGGCTTGTCATACTTACCTTATAGAAGTAATTAGGTATGTACAGGGAACCCTTCAGTGCACTAAGGAAAAAATAATGGATTTGTCCAATTAAATGACCACGCCTTCTCATATGACCCATATTGGTCAAGTGACATGTCACCAAAAAATAGAGAACATGTCATTAACATTTCTCATGAAATACTACATGACTCTAAACATTTTTCACAAAAAACAAATGAAATAAAAGATAGAGGAGGTGGAAGGTACTTTAGATTTCTAAAAAACATGTGATGCACCCAAGGAAGTTTGCATCATGGACTTAAGATACCCTTGGTCAAACCATCCTTGAATCACAAGACCCCAAGACAAGTCGCCCAAGGTATCGCGGATGCCGTTCGATAGACATTTCGATCTTGAAAAGGCCCTTGGACATGTAAACATGACAAAAAGGAAGTCCTTTGATAAATCTGAATGATCAAACAAGTCCCCATTAATTGTCTATAATCCAATAATGGAGGCGTTGATGGAAAAGACTTGTGATCACTAAAAATTAAGCAACACACACAAATCGTTCCTTGGAAGGGACTCACGAAGACATGTGGTGCTAGATCCCTTCACCGAATCCAGCCTAGACTCACGCTAGATACGTCGCACAAAGCACCATAAAAAAGAGGTGGTCATGCCTATATATTTCACACTCTAACATGAAAAAAGTGTTGGACTCTGAATGGATACTACACAAAGAAAACTCTCAAGTGAAAGGGTCCCAAGAAACACAATGGACTTCTCAGAGCAACCAATCATGTGACTGGATGACCCTTTATTGGGTAATACACTGATGAACATCCGGGGTAGTCATGTGCCAGGCATAAATCCCTCTACGTGATCAATTATAGATCACATGAAGTACTTATAGAAAGATGTGAAAAGAGTATATTGCGCATCTTCCATATCATGAAACACCGAAATACAACTAATACTGAATAAATCTAAGTCCCTCTCAATATATTTTTTGGATTTGATATTATAATTAGAAGAGTTAAGAAAAGGACATGATCGCTGACCCTTATTCACTTCACATAAGTCATCAAAAGACACCTGACAACACCAAGGGATGTCGCCTAGATCTTGTGAAACTCCTTCAGCATGCCATCTAGGACATGCGAAATACTATAGACATGTCAGAGCAAGTCACACAGTTTTCCCCCATATAAATATCTTTGATCTCACAAAACCCTTTGGTTTTGTCACCTCAGACTTTCAATGTCCTTAAAATACATTGCCTAACTCATACAATGGTGTTTTCTCATATCAATTGAGTATCATGGTTTCATATGGGAATGATAACCAGGATCTCGTGATACCCTCTAGGCAGGCCATATGAGACTCATGACACCCTCCAGACATGTCGTCTTGGTATCGCAAGGTCTCCCAAAAGGTGTTAACCAAGATACATGACATCCTTGGGGCTGTGTCACACTGACTCTTGAGAAAACCTCCATATGTGTCAAGACAGGTCATGTGATGGATCCTAGGACATGCCAACTGGGTCATGTGACAACCTCCAGACAAGAATTCCATGTCAATAGGCCAACCTTAGTGCATAATCCCTGAACTAAAAAAACTATGAGAACTCTAATTCCCGCCATAACCAGGATACGTAGACGCCTTGTTAAGGCATAAGATCTATACCAAACACCCCAAGGTTTGTTCTAATACACAAGTTCCATATCTATGCACCATGGGAATAATCATTTTATCCCCCTTATTTCTCACCCTGATCATAGCTCATGTGTGCTTAGGGGGATGCAACAAACACCTCATTAGGCAATATGAACCTCCATAATGGGATAGGACAGCCTCAGTGTGTAAGCCCTAGCATAAAGGGAACTATGAAAACTCTGATTCATACCATATCTATGATACATAGGCTACCTATCTGAGAGGTTCAATCTCCATATTGATCATCCAAGGAAATCCTATAATCTAGGTACCTTATTCAAAGAAATGATCATATCATCTACACCATAAACCCCCAAAATGCTAAAATAAAGACATAGTGTGTAAACCCTAACACAAACCAAACAATCATAACTCTGATTCCTACCATAACTAGGATACATAGGACACCTTCTTAAGGCCCATTCCCAAATAAACACCCCTTTTGTTGTAAGTCTTTTCAAGACTCTAACATCTCAGCTATTGGGACTCAATCAGTCCCGGGAGATGACCACCCTACCTCATCCATCAGTGGACTAAGAAACCCACCAACCTACGATGACCCTAATTCATTCCATAACTAGGATATGTAATACGTCTCTCTAAGACCCGAATCCCCTGATAAATTATTTCAAGGAATTTCCAATGCATAAGTCATGCATCATGGGTAATGAAATGAGCATTCATAATCCCTTGTTTCTCACACCGAACATATCTCGTGTGATCTTAGGGAGTTTTGGTAATCATATCATCTTCACTATAAGTCTCTATAATGACATGGAAAACCCCAACACATAATCCCTACAAGAAGGAACTATGAAAAATCTGATTCTCGCTATACTTAGGATACGCAGGAAACCCCCTTAGGGTTCGAGCTCAAATATTTGGTGTCTCAGTACCCGAACATATTTCCTCTACACATGACATTAAACTTCATAAGACTAAAAAAACTATGTGGGTTTTAATTCCTACAATAACTAGGATACATAGGATTCCTCATAATGGCTCAATCCCCTCCTCAAAATATTAACCTTCACCTTATATGAAAACATATTCCAAAGCACTTGGTTATACAGCTTCATCATATAAGCAACCACCTGTTACTAGAAAATGATGGAGAACCTCATATTCATACATATGGATTCACTATAAATATCCTAGTCTTTTGTATATAAAGTATAATTAACCTATAATAATTTTTTTGGGGTAACCGGTCCCATATCAAAATTATGAAGAGATTCACAAAAATATCTCAAATCTATAAGAGAGTCCTAAAATAAGAAATAATTCCCCATAAAAAGTGTGTGATGAGCCATACCTCCCAACCTATCGACCAATGCGAGTACCCAAGATTCATTTGTCATGAAAACCCAGATGGCCACCAACCATTCGAAATAATGTCCATACCCAACTATGGATGAGGAAATTTTGGGAGTTTTTAGGGAATATGAAATAGATGGAAGACCTAATGCATGCAATTGAGAGAGGCATTAAAATATCCCTTAATAAAACCATCAAAGGGGGAACCCATTCCATGCTCATGTTGAATCCTGATGAAACAAAAATGGTGAACCCAGCATGAATCTATGAAAAAACAAAATGACCAGGTTATAATCCATTAAACCATTTTGTTTACCCAATATATGAAAAAATAATGGTGAACCTGATATGAATCTATATAAATAATAAATTATTGGGTTACAATCCATTGAGTTGTGTTTCTTGCTCCCAACATGAAAAAACATTGATAAGGTCAACATGAATCTCTTAGGTAACTTTGGTTTGAAAACCATATATACAAAAAAAAGTAGTGAGTCTAGCATAAGTCGAGATTATTTTAGTTCCATCCTTGCATTGACAAGTCCATGTGAGAAGAATGGCTGGAAATGAAATACAGGAAAATTGTGTTAAACTTGCATATCTGATTGATCATTTTCATGCCTATAATGTATCACTAATCAGTACCCATATTCCTTGTTTTTTGTGTGATTGTAGATACTGCTTTCATCGAGAGACTCCCAAACCAAGGAAATTTCTTCATCATCTAGCATTTTCTTGGGTAACTCATCTTCTGCTACGACCCCTGTGGGTCATAATCGATCTCACCTTCTCAACATCTCCAATGGAAGGTGGTGAATACGATTTTTGGGGAGTACTAAAAACATGGTATGATCCCAACCATGGAATATACCTATGAGATAGTCCAAGAATAGTAGTCAATGAATATTCATTACCCAACAAACGTTGCTACTAAGCTAGTATCCCTTTTCACTACAACCAACCTATTTAGGATCTTATCCCCAGAGTGAAATAACTAACACCTTTCATATCTAATGAAGCTGGAATATGAGGAAGAATATGGATCCCTTTCGATTTGGATTCCATCGAGGAGGGAACCTACCAACCGCTGTCACCAACACCATCTTGTCATTACCCATCAGTCACCTAATAAGGGTACCATTCGATACACAGCTGCCTCTGATGCCCATGCATAGGCTACAAGGAAGACTCATCAAAGGTAGAATATGTTGGATATCCAAGATATGGATCATATTCTTACTCCTATTGATGATGCCTACTGGAATAATCCTACTATAACCAGCAATTAAATTCATATCCTTGTTAGATAGGGAAAAATTTGTAGGAATATCCCTTCATCAAGCATGGGGGAGGTTGTAACGTCCCGGATCCGGGTTCCACACAACGGGTGCCCCGAACTCAGTTGGTCACATAACCTCAAGCGCATTTCCCCAAATGCCAGAGGCTACCGACTAGCAACGAGGTCCTAGGAAATAGTGGGGAAACTATGCCCTCATTTGTCAAAGTGTAGCATGGTAGAAAATAAAATAAAATATAAACATACAAAAGCGAAATAAGTAACCAATATAAACCTAAAATGGACAACGGAACTAAAGTAATAGATAATGAACAATCACATATATATGATGATTCAATATGTCTCTAATTATAAGAAATAGCCAAAACAGGATACACTACAATCTAATACAATAAAGCACAAGGTACAAAGTACAGCAAAACAAAACCAAGCAGTGCAACAGGAACGCAGTAGCATCGCAAGCCTAAGCTCGGTCTCATGCTCTCTTACTCCTCTGCAACAATCATGTACCTGTGTAGGGACCCTTTACCTTATCGATACCTACAGAAATATAATCTATTTGGGCTCAAGACATGACCCGAACAGGGTGTGAGAAATAAATCCCAGTAGGCAACCACCGAAGGCCCGTGCCCAACTATCAGGGAAAATGTGCAACAGCAGTGTGCAATAATGAAATGCAGTAAACTAAGAAGTACTCGAAAGTAACCATTCCTACCAATTACATTTCCATTTTAATAATTTTTTAACAATTCAATATAATTAAATTCTGATTTTTCCAAGACTCAGCCTCAACCGACAATCTCCTATACTAGTGCCACAACAGAAACTAAAATAGGCCATTGAACAAGTAAAATATAAAGAGAATACCAAGCCTGTGCTTTAGCTTGGCAGGTACAACATAAGAAATCACCACAGTGAATATTCAAAGTAAAAATTGTCCTCAGACATGTAAATCCTTACCCTCAGGTAAATAGAAATGAAACCCTCAGGTGACTGCCCTCGGGCATAACGAATATTTCCCTTAGGCATATAATATATCACCCTCAGGCATGGAAGCTATTACCCATAGGCATAAGAAATTTTGCCCTCGGGCTAAAAAAACATTTCCTTCAGGCTAAACAAAACACTTCCCTTAGGATTTCCATAGGAAAATAAAGTAACTGGGCTGAGCCCAATGCATAAACAAGAAATTTATATATGTTTCCTCTCAAGAAAACTCAGAACATTCCATAATCATGGCATACCCATGGGTATCCAATCCAAACATCTAAACAAAGGAAACGCACCCTTGAGGTGGCCCTAGATCAAAGCAACAATCTCAAATAGAAATTTAAACTTATTCATTAGATTACCTATGCAATTATAGGTATCTCAATAGTCAAAGTCTCAGCCACACGACACCCCGAACATGGGAGCATGGCACTACAGTACACAAAATCAACACGACAGTTGGAATTAAACACAAGACCACCTACCTCAATCTCCTATGATCGATATACGTGAAAGGTTCCTCCCAAAACAACCAAGAACGACGTAGATCTGCGTGGTTCAAATGAGATTGATAGCGGAAGAATCAGAGTCCCGATGTGTGATCAGGAGCACCTCCAAGTCTCGGCCTCCTCTCCCGCTGCTCCTTGTGATCCCTCTGCCTCCTCTACTGAATGAGGAGGCTACTACCTGTTTATAGAAAAAAAATGACTACATGGAATTTACTCTCAATTAAACGGCGTGTAATTTCCTTTTAAACTGTTCCACTGGCGGCTACTTTCCACTGCCTCACTGTTCATATACTAACAGATTACACATCATGTATTACTAAGTACATGGAGTGTAGTTAGTATTTACACCCTAAATATCAGACAAGCCTACACTCCATGTATTCTCATCCCACACATCCTAAGTACACAGTTTGTGTACAAAATTAAACAGCGTGTAGTTAGTTTTTACACCCAAGCCTACACGCCCTGTATTCTCATCCCACACAGCCAAAGTACACGGTGTGTATGCAAAATTACATGGCATGTATCCATAAATTTTGGTATTTTTCCTACATTTCTATTGTTTTCTTAAAAAAACTTAAGGAAAATGAACATAAGAAACCCGTACCTCAAGAATAAGAACCGGGTTCTTACAAACCCCCCCCCCCCTTAAAGCAATTGGTCCCCGAATTTCCCTTCCAAGGGTGGTGAAGATAAAGTTGAGAACAATTATGGCCACTGAGCACGTACGTCGGTCTCCCACTCCCAGGTTTCGTCCTACACTCATCCATGCTGCCATAACACCCGTACAAGAGGAACTGACCGGCCTCAGAGAACCTTCATGCTCCTATCAACAATAAGAATCGGATGCTCCTAAAAGGATGCATCAACCTGAAGTTCAACCTCCTCGGGCTATAAAATGTGAGATGGTTCTAAGTGATAACGGCGCAACTGAGATACATGGAAGACATCGTGTATGGTCCGGTACCTCTGTGGTAACTAAAAATGATAGGAAACCAGCCCAACTCTCTCCAGAATCTCAAACGGCCCTACATACCTTGGTGAAATTTTACCCTATCTCCTGACCCACCTGTGTCCCAACCTCGGTGAAACACATAAGAAAACCTGATACCCAAGCACGAACTCCAAGGGTCCTCTGCGACAATCAGCATAAGATTTATGATGATACTATACAATATCCATCCGCTTCTGAATCAACTGGACATGCTCTGAAGTCTCCTGCATGAGACGTAGTCCCGGTAAATCTGGCTCACCTACCTCCAACCAACACAAGGGTGATCGGTGTGGCCTACCATATAAAGCCTCGTAAGGTGCCATCTCAATAGTTTCCTGAAAGCTATTATTATAGGAAAACTTGACCATGGGTATGTGCTTCTCCCAAGAGCCCCCAAAGTCCAAGACGCATGCATATAGCATGTCCTCTAGCACCTATATTGTACACTCTGACTGGCCATCGGTCTGAGGGTGGTATGCTATGCTCAGAAGCACCTATGTACCCAGTGCCCTCTAAAAACTCTGTCAGGAACAAGAGGTAAAATGGGAATCCCTATCTGAAACTATAGAACGAGGGACCCCATGAAGTCGTACTACCTCTTGAATATACAACTTCTCGAGCTCGTCAACCCTAAAGGTCTCATTTATTGGAAAAAAGTGAGCTACCTTCATAAGTCTGTCCACAACAACCCATACAGCATAATTACCTCAAGGTGAACTTAGCAACTCGGTCATGAAGTCCATTGAGATGTCATCCCATTTCTACTCCAGAATGGGTAACTATTGTAACAGTCCAGCTGGCCTCTGATGCTCCGCCTTCACCTGCTAACAGGTGGAACATCTCGTAACAAAACCAGCTACCTCTCTTTTAATACCCAGCCACCAATACTGATGTCTCAAGTCACGGTACATTTTGGTAACCCCAGGATACACTGCCCAAGTTGAAGCATGAAACTCCCGCATCAACTCCTCGCGTATATCCCTTGGAACCCATATTCGTCCAGGGATATGCAGTACCTTGTCATCACCTATCGTTCAACCAGGAGGAGGGTCCTCACTTTCTACCAACTCCCATAGAACTAGGCCTTCTGAATCTGATAGTTGTCTTATCCTCACTCTATTCAGGAGGGTAGAAGTCACATATAAGGATGAAAGATAGGTTCGACCCTGACTATTATGCACCTCCAAATGCATCTCAGAGAACAAAGTCATAAGCTGTCACTCACCACTGGCCTCCTGCACTGCCTGTATCATATTCCTCCTTCTTAGTGCATCAACATCTGTGTTACCTTTACCAGGTGTATAGGCAAGCTCAAAGTCGAAGGACTGAAGGTATTCAACCCACCTTCACTGTCTTAAATTCAAGTCACGCTGGGTAAAGATATATTTAAGACTTTTATGATCTATAAACACCATAAAATGTTCTCTAAAGAGATAATGTCTCCAACAGCGTAACGCATGAACAACTACATCCAACTCGAGATCATGCATCAAGTAATTCCTCTCATGTGGCCTCAACTACCGAGATCTGTATGCAACTACTCAATCGTCCTGCATCAACACTAATCTCATCCCAATACCTGATGCATCATAGTAAACTATATAGATCTTCCCTTGCTCTATAAGTATCAATACTGGTGCTAATGTTAACCTTCCCTTCAGCTTCTGAAAGGCTGTCTCGCAAGCTTCTGACCAAATGAAATTCATACCCTTCTTAGTCAAACCAGTCAACGGTGCTTCTAAGTGGGAGAAGTCCTATATAAAGTGCATGTAGTAACCAGCCATCCCCAAGAAATTCCATATTTCAAACTTGTTCTTAGGATGCTCCTAGGAAACTACTGCTCTCACTTTCTCTGGGTCTACCGCAACTCCTGCCTCTAAGATAATATGACCCAGGAAGTGAATCTGGTCCATCCAAAAGTGGCACTTTGAGAGCTTAACATATAACCGATTCTCTCTCAGTGTACTCAGTACGATCTCAAGATGGGTGGCATGGTCGTGTTGAGTGTGAGAGTACACCAAGATATCATCTATGAAGACTACCGCAAAAGAATCCAGATATGGGTGGAGCACACGATTCATCAGAGCCATGAAAACTGCCGGCATGTTTGTGAGTCCGAACGGCATGACCAAATACTCGTATAGGCCATATTTTCTCAAAAATGATGTAAGCGTTATGTCTAATGGTCTAACACGCAAATGATGATATTTTGATCTCATGTCGATCTTTGAGAACACTCGTTCTCCTCGAAGTTGATCAAAAATATCATCAATCCTTGGTAAGGGATATCGGTTCTTAACTATCAACTGGTTTGGTTTCCGATAATCCACGCAGAGTCTGAGGGTACCATCTGCCTTCTTAGAGAAAAGGATAGGCGAACCCCAGGGAGAAATACTGGGTCAAATAAAACCCTTGGCTTGTAACTCCTCTAACTGCCTCTTGAGCACCTGCAATTTTGGCGTAGCTATCCTATAAGTAGGAATGGACACCGGTTCCACTCCTGGAACAATATCAATAGATAAGTACACCTCTCTCTCCGAAGGTAAACCTGAAAAGTTTTCTGGGAAGACATACTTGAAACGGTTAACCACTAGAGGGAAATCCTTCTGACAAGTTCCCTGGTCATCCAGATATAAAATCATAATCTGGGCTGTCACTCCACCTTGCCCATGATTCTTGGATCCATCTCGGCTCGCCTGGACATCCCATTTTCCCTTGTATAGAAACTATCCACCCTTTGGTGATGTGAAACTAACCCTACGATGATAGAAATCTACAAATTCTCAAAAGGGTACCAACCAGTCCATCCTGAGAATGAAATCATATCCTGTCATCTCTAAGACATAGAGGTCCCATAGAAAGTGACACCCACCAACCTCTAGTGGGTACTCCTTGCACTGATGCACACATGCCATTCTAATTCCCAATGAAGTGTCTAGCGTCATGATATCCGAAGAAGAAGAAACACAAAGCCCAAGGATCTCCACAATGGGAACAGATATAAATCTATGTGTAGCACCGGTATTGAAAAGTACTGAAGATAAAACAGAAGCAACTAGAATATTACCTCTGATTGTGGAAGGTATAGGATCCTTCTCTTGTTGGGTATGTATCACTGCATATGTCTGCCCAGTGTCGCGGCCCAGCGACATAGCCTGGCTGCCCTGAGCTGACCCGCCCTACTATCTCTGAGATCCTGGTGTCTGGCTTCCACAGCCACGACCACCACCTCATCCTGAACGTCCTGACATATTCCAATTACCCGATAGGTAAGAAGCTGTTGGCCCTGCTCCTGCATGCGGAGTCTTCACAGAACCCCTCTCACTAGTCACTGGTGTAAACTCCATACAAAAATGCTGAATATGAATCATCTTTTCATAAACTCAGCACTCCACTGGGTCACATAGACACTGAGGTCTCTTATGCCCCTCTTTCCCACACTGGTAGCACATTACCTGGCCACCTGAAAAATTCTTCTGACTAGTACTGCCACCGTGAGGGAAATCCATCTGTCTCTTCCTCTTACCATAATATATAGTACCAAAGACCGGTGCCAAATAGCCCTGGTCTGCACCACTAGCTTCCCACAAGTTTCGCTCAGTATTCAACGTCTAGTTCACAATAGAATGCACTGTAGTAAACCTAAAAACATACACCAGTGCTCAGATGTCATATAGAAGACCATCCTCAAAGCGTCTAGCCCTCATCATCTCATCACCGACCAGAACAGGTGCAAAACGTTGTAGCTCAGTGAAGCGGGCAGAATAGTCCATCACTAACATGGCGTCCTTCTGCAGATTCATGAACTTTCAAGCTTTATCTACCATTAGTGTCTTTGGAAATAAAAAGTCATAGAAGACTTCCTGAAAATATTCCCACACCATGTCTTGGTGATGCTCAATCTGGGTGGTGACATCCCGCCATCTCTTGGTGGAATCATGCAGCATGTAAGTAGCGAACTTGGCCCTCCTCCCAAGAGATGTCTCCAGAAGCTCGAAGATCATCTACATAGAACCCAACCAAGACTCTGAAGCCTGTGGTCTTCCATCCCCTGAAAACGTAGGCAGATGCTGCTGCTGGAATATATGTGTCAGCTCTGCCATAGATGTGGAAACCAGCGGTGCTCCCTGGAAGGTCTGCATGAACCACATGAAGCCTTCATGGAACTGCGCATCTGTGCCTGCATCTCGTATAATGGTCGGCACCGCATCTGGAATTGTTGTAGGATCTATCAGTAGCCCATGGCCTACCATCTATGGAGTATAATCTTTGCCACTCTCTTGGCGAACACCTTGTGGTCGTATCGGCAGCATGACTCTACAAGGTCAAACACACGGCTTTGTTTAATTTACTGTCGAGGTTTCTTTTGTCTGGTTAAGTGTCCCAATGCAAAAGGGTAAAGATCTGCAAGAACTGGAAAAAAGAGACTACACAACATGTATAAGGTCTACACGGCGTGTACCCATATGCCCTCACATGGTCATGTTCTGATGCTGGCATGGGCATGTCTCAACCCTAGGTACAGGGCATGTTACACCCGCACACGGCGTGTACACCACCCTGTTTCCCCATCCACATGGCCATGTCCACACGGTCTCTTACCGGTCCAGACTACACGGCGTGTACTTGGAAAAACATATGGAAGACCTGTGTTCCCTCCTACACAGCGAGTTACACAGCCTTATACTACACGGAGTGTACATTTAAGTGCACGGAGTGTAAATTTAAGTACACGGAGTGTACATTTAAGTACACGGAGTGTACTTAGAAATTTTTTATTTCTTCCCAAACAGAAGAGTACATGGAATGTGTTTACAGAACCACACGCATTGTTGTCTAGTTTTTTTGGACATAAAACCTCATAAACTACTCTGGAGCCCCTTTTCTTTAATTTCTAGCGTCAGTATGCCAAATTCCAATCCATGGGGCCCATACTCCCTACAAACCAAAGTTTAGCACCCAACCTTTCATGTTATAGTACAAAACACAACAAAATTATGGATCATGATCCGCCAAATTCTGGTCCAAGAGAGCCCATACTTCTCAGGAACCAAGGTTTAGCATCCATAAACCCAACCGTAACATATACCAATACCCTATCAATAATAGGTGTATCTACCAAGGTACCTATCACAACAGCATGCATTTTTTAGCACAACATCTATCACAAAAACATTTAAATTCTAATGCACCTACATGGCATGGAAACTATTCATGACATGTGATTATAACATGTGCCTAAATGATGCATGAGATGGCATAACCTCATCTCATCAGGTTGCAACTAAATAGAACCCAAGTATAAAATATAAACATCACACCACAAGTGTGTCACCCAACAGTGAAATCTAATTAATTGTAATAATCATAAAAAAAAATCCCAATTTAATTTGAGGATATCCATCTTTTACCTGTACATGGGGTAGCTACTCCCAGGCACAGTTTATTACCGAATCCCTTAACAATCTATTTCTTTTCGTTGTTTCCAAATAATAAAATAACCCAGAGAAAAGAAACTCCTCTGATACCACTTTGTAACATCCCAAATCTGGATGCCACACAATGGGTGCCCCGAACCCGGTTGGTCACATGACCTCAAGCGCATTTCCCCAAACGCTAGAGGCTACTGACTAGCAGCGAGAGCCTAGGACTGATAATGGGGAAACTATGCCCTCATTTGTCAAAGTGTAGCATAGCGGAAAATAAAATAAAATATAAACATACAAAACCAGAAGCAATAACCAATATAATCCCGAAATGGACAACGGAACTAAAGTAATAGATAACGAACAGTCACATATATATGATGATGCAATATGTCTATAATTCTAAGAAAGTAGCCAAAATAAGATACAATACAATCTAATATAATACAGCACAAGGTACAATGTATAGAAAAACAAAACCAAGCAGTGCAATAGGAACGCAGCAGCATCGCAAGCCTAAGATCGGTCCCATGATCTCCTACTACTTTGCAACAATCATGTACCTGTGTAGGGACCCTTTCCGTTATCGACGCCTGCAGCAATATAATCTGTTTGGGCCTAAGACACGACCCAAACAGGGTGTGTGGAATAAATTCCAGTAGGCAACCACCGAAGGCCCATGCCCAACTGTCAGTGAAAATGTGCAACAGCAATGTGCAATAATGAAATGCAGTAAAATAATAAGTACTCAAAAGTAACCATTTCTACCAGTTACATTGCCATTTTAATAATTGTTTAACAATTCAATATAATTAAATTCTGAGTTTTCTAAGACTCGGCCTCGGCCGACAATCTTCTATACCAGTGCCACAACAGAAACCACAATAGGTTATTTAATAAGTAAAAGATAGAGAATACCAATACTGTGTTTTAGCTTGGTAGGTACAATATAAGAAATCACCATAGTGGATATTCAAAGTAAATATTGTCCTCAGACATATAAATCCTTACCCTTAGGTAAACAGAAACAAAACCCTCGGGTGACTGCCCTCAGGCATAATGAATATTACCCTCAGGCATACAACATATCACCCTTGGGCATGGAAACTACTGCCCACAAGCATAAGAAACATTTCCCTCAGGCTAAAAAACATTTCCCTCAGGCTAAAAAAACACTACCCTTAGGCTTTCCATAAGAAAAGAATGTAATCGGGCCGATCCCAACACATAAACAAGCAATTTATATATGTTTCCTCTCAAGAAAACTCAAAACATGCTATAATCATGGCATACCCATGGGTATCCAGGCTAAACGGATAAACAAAGGAAATGCACCCTCGGGGTGGCCCTAAATCAAAGAAACATTCTCAAAAATCAGTTTATACTTGTTCATTAGATTACCTATGCAATTCTAGTTATCTCAACAGTCAAAGTCTCAGCCACACGACACCCCGAACATGGGTGTGTGGCACTATGGTACACAAAATCAACTCGACAGTTGGAATTAAACACAAGACCACCTACCTCGATCTTCTCTGATCGATATACATGAAAGGAACCTCTCGAAACAACCAAGAATGATGTAGATCTGTGTGGTTCAAATGAGATCGATGGCAGAAGAGTTGGAGTCCCAGAGTGCGATCAGGAGCTCCTCCAAGTCTCAACCTCCTCTCCTACTGCTCCTTGTGAGCCCTCTGCCTCCTCTACTGAATGAGGAGGCTACTACCTGTTTATAACGAAAAATCATGACTACACAGCATGTACTCTCAAGTACACAGCATGTACTTTCCTTTTAAATTGTTCCTCTAGAAGCTACTTTCCACCGCCTCATTGTTCATCTACTGACTGATTACACGGTGTGTATTACTAAGTACATGGCATGTAGTTATTCTTTACACCCTTAATCGCCAACAAGCCTACACGCCATGTATTCTCATCCCACAAAGCCTAAGTACACAGTGTGTGTACAAAAGTACATAGCGTGTAGTTTGTTTTTACACCCAATCCTACATGTCCTGCATTCTCATCCCACACATCCAAAGTACATGGCGTGTGTGAAAAAGTACATGTCATGTACCCATAAATTTTGGGATTTTTCCCATATTTCCCTTGTTTTCTCAAAAATACTTAAGGAAAAGGAAAAGAAGAAACTCATACCTCAAGAATAAGAATCGGATTCTTACAGAGGCTTGTATACCTACCCCCGCACATGAAGCCCATTATCATATTATGATGGAACGAGGAGTATAAAAGTGGGTTCATATACCATCTTAAATCGAAGATATATGTCAAAAGATAATGGAGATGAAGAATGTGCAGGCTTATATACCTGCACACACATTTCTAAAATGCCAATATATTTTATCAAAAACTGAAGAACTCTGCTGGTATATTCCATCACTATTATAGATAAAGGGATAGACTCATACTCCTATCCTTATAGACAAGTAAACTCAACACTCTGATCATTACAAAAAAGTGGTTGTGCCAGAGCAAGCGCACATATTTTCTCCTACCCAAGAGGATTATCAACATATTTCTATAAAGTTTGAGGCATCAGATTGGGATCAAACTCCTGTTCCAACCGGTTCTCACCAGGTGATATCGGCACACACCTTAGGACAGGGTAAATTGACAATCAAAAAAGTATGGTTTCATATTCCAAAGGTTGAGGATCGGGCTCACACCCCTATTCTAGCTAGGGCTCACCACGTGAGAGGGGTACAAGCCTCAGGACGGGCTCATATTACTGTTGAAAAAGTTCAGCAACATACTCCAAAGAATCAGGAATATATCCTCATTATGGCTAAGTATAACTAAGTGAGAATGTAACAAGCCTCGGGAAAGGATCATATTCTTATTAGTGAATCTTCCTAACATACTCTAGTAGATCATGGAAGCAAGGCACATACTCCTACTTCCACTCATGAATGACTACACCAACATCATTCCAAAGCAATAAAAGAAGATGCTCGTATTTCTTCTCCCATTCTAGAGGTCTATTGGTATATTTTGATGGGGAATTAATAATCAAAATAGGATCATATTCTTCTTCCAATCGGGGCTCACTATGTGAGAGTGGCACGTGCCTCAGACATGCTCATACTCCTACCAAAAAATACCAACAGTATATCCTGAAGTCATAAGATTGGTCTCATACTCATGTCTTGACTGAGGTTCACTAAGTGAGAATGGAACATGCCTAAGGATAAGGTCATATCCCTATCGATAATGAGAAAAATTATTTTCATATTACAACAAACTCTTAGCAATGGGATCATACTCCTACAGCACTCACCGGTTATATACAGGTTTTGGTAACCATCACACAGCAGGCTCATATCCCAACACAATCACAAAAGGTGGGTTGGTGTATTCCATCCATGACACAGAACATGGCCCATATTCCTAATATTCTCAATTATAGTGTCCTTTGGGTTTTTAGAGACACATTATCAACACCACAAGGGTCTTTTGACTCTTCTATCGAAGCAAAAGAAAAATATGTTCATTACCATGATAGCCCTTCCCCTGGTAGTGTGGAGATGGATCGCAGGGACTCTACTCTTAACATCCACTGTGATCAACCTCCCCATGGTGATATCTCTCATAGGAAAGGTAATCCTCCCTTTTTCCAAAAACCTCTATATAGAGAGGCAAACCAAACTCCAACACCTTCATACAAATAAGTGCTCGCAACACCCAGTTCAATGATATATAGTTCCCCATTAACTTCCAGCAACACTCCACTCTCGTCAGTAGGAAACCATCATATCCATCTTATATGGTCTAACCAAATGGAGGTTTGTAAGTCTGATTAGGAGGATGATGACATTGACATATGGATAGAGTTATCTCAAAACAACCTCCCCATCATGTTATGTCCCCTCGCTACATCCAGCTATGAGATCCCAGATGAGATAAAAAAAGGTGTGTGTTCCTTACCTACACAAAAATATGTGGGATACTCATTAGATACTAAAGGATTGATTTCTCACTTATCCAAGATATGAGTTTCACCTTTATAAAATCAATAGACTCAATTTTCAGGTTGAACAAGCTGGTATCTCTATGGCCCAGGATCCAAAATAGGAAACGCATAGCTCAAATATGCAACACGCTTGCCACCATTGAATCATGACACTTTTGAAACTGATCTTTGAAGCCACATCATGAATTTATATTTGAGTATGGGGATAGTATATATCATTTCACTTTTTCACTCACTTAGAACATCAAAAACCCTCAAACATGGCATCCTCTAATGTTATAGACTCCGGAAAAATCAGGGGACTAGGTAATGCTCGGGCTAATTGGTCACTACAAAAAAATGAACCCACTTCAATAGTACCCAAACAACATGGATGGGGAGATAGGATAGCCAAAATTAATTCAAACTAGGCCCCACAAGATAATACTAGAACATTCCTAACACATAAATCTAAGTTTCGGTCACCCAGACAACTTCTCGTAAGGAATAATTCACACCATGGGCTGCCATCACACCTGGCTCCCATTAGATCATAGCTATGCTACATCACCTATAATATAATATAAGATACCATAGAAACCATCTAGGAATAGACTTGACCCCCTAGGCTAGGAGAATATCTACCACCGCCTCCACCCCTTGGGTCATCAATTCCCGAGAGTATTTAGGACATACCCTCGACAGCCATAGGTGGTCCCTAGCCCTCAAGGATGAGGTAATTTATATCTCAATCATCATCACCAGGTTCATTGTCCCCTGAGAGGACCCTGGATACATCAGAAATGATTCTAGATCACCCCCACCCCACTGGACTGGGGGAATTTATATCTTCATGTTCATCCCGTGAATCATCAAGTCCCCAACTGGAACCATTGGATCCTCAACAATAGGAAAAATTAGTGAAAATGGTGTCCCCAAATGAGCCCCATCTCATAGGGCTGGGGTAATTTTCATCATCATCATCACTACAGATAGAATTAGTATTCTCCAAGTTAGGATGAAGAAACCAACAGTCATCATCCCTCCTATTCCTCCCACCACAATACAAACCTTTGTTGGTCAGGGCTCACTCATTAGTCATGACCAAAAACTCCCTCAAAGTTACTATTCACAGGTAGGGTTGGGTGGAGCATATGGAAAAGACAATTATACCCCATTGATGTTGAAATAAAAAAATGGATCAACAAGGCCAAGGGTTTGAATAACAACTCTGATAGAAGTTGTGCAGAATCAGCTTGTTGTGTAGAAAGCAATAAAACAGCCACCACTACCTGATATGCCTCTATGAATGTTGTCTCTATCAACATTAAATATTTTGATCAAGATGAAAACACAAAGGGGTGAAACATGGAACATGTAACCTAGGAGGAGGGTGGTTTGTACACACCATATGAGATTGTGTGCACCTGGAACCAAAGAAGGCATCAAAATTTGGAACCACCGAAAAATGAGTTTCCACCTCCTTGGTGGAATACTGGAAAATAAAATGGAAAATATGAGACTAAATCTCAATTTCCATCCATAGAGGAACATTTTTCACAATATCAAAGTGAAATACGAGCTCTCTAGAAACTTAATGAGGAGTTACTCACGGGAAATATTCCTACTGGGTATTGTCTTCATCCAGAGATTAGTATTCTCCTTCCAAAATCCAATATTCTAGCAAGAGTGGTATCTGAGTTTTAGGTTGGCTCTGGATCTAGACAGCCATCTTTCATAAATGAGGAAGCTGAAAATGATTGGGACTTACCTATGTAGCGGAAACAGCCTCTCCTTCACCAGGGTAATCATTCAGTCATAGGACAGATCAAGGATCAACAAGAGATAAAATCAAGAACACCTCATCAGCCCCCACCCACTCCCTATGGATTGGAGGTGGCTCATACAGTAGTACCCTAGAGTTACCTACCACCATTAAATCTCTAGATACTCAAATGGAAGCCATGGAAGGTTGGCGTGCACCTATTCAACCTAAATGGAAGCCATATCCCTAATGGGTGGATGATACTCCACCTCCACTCAACTTTGGAAACCCCAAAATTTTTTCCTTTGATGGCATTGAAGACCCTAAAAAACATCTCACACACTTCTTATCTTGATGGGGGTAGATGATGGGACCTCGAGATCAATAGTAGGCAATAAAACTAAGGTGTTTTATATAGATTCTGACAGGGCCAGATGTTGTTTGGTATAGCAGTATACTAGTGGGGTCTATTGTAGGATGGGAAGTCCTTTATCGTTTGTTCCTTTATCAGTTTAGTTCAATGCTAAGGAAAATGATAATCATCAAACTGAATAATTATAAGCAGTAAGACAATGAGAGGGTGTATGATTTCATAGCAAGGTGGAAATTTTTATCATATTCGCTCGACATCCCCCTATCGTAGGAGAAACTACTAGAACTCTGTGATGAAAATATTAGAGATAAGTTTTAGACACCCCTCATCCCCATGAAATATCTAGGAGGGTTCTGAGAGTTCACTGAAATAAGAAAATCTCTTGAAGAGTCTATTCAGTTAACCCGATCTATGTCTCGACTCATGCATTCGACACAAGGGGAAGAAGCAAGACAGACCATAAGTTGCAGCTATCACTCTCAAGCTTGTAGCAGTTCCCATCCAAGCTCCTAGGAAAAACTCAATTGTCCATCACCTCCTATCAAGTGGCAACCACCACAAAATCACCCTTGACAAGAAGTAAATATAAATCATGGTCGCCCTAGATTTGAGGAAAGGATGAAAAAACTATAAAACTTTCAAAATGAACAAGTAACGAGTTATTTCTTAGAATCAATGGATAATAACCTTCTCACACTTCCGCAACCCAGGAGTCCTGATGAAGTCAACCTCACCAAAAATCTTAACTTCTTGCCTTTCTATATAAGTCTAGGTCACAATATCCAAAATTGCTTCATCTTCAAATATGTCCCTCAATACATGGTTGACTCTTGAAAGGTGATGCTAGACAATTCTCCATAGTGGGTGGCTTTCATAACCATTGTCCATTTAGAAGAAGAGGACGGTTGGTAGAAAGTTATAGTCAAGAAAGTATAAAAGTTTGACAAATGGATGACTTAGAAAAAAGTTGATCATGCTCATACCACTCTGAAATCATAATTTCACAAACTCTTGATATCTCTATCACCTAAAAGGGATGTGTCATATGTCCCTCCCATGAGTGGGTGTGACCACTAGAAATAGGAAGATAAAAATGAGAAAGAAACATATTTTACTCAAAAGAAATCCCAAACTCTTGCAGGTTTCTTCCCTAAGACATCTTCAACACAGGCACTTCCCTACTAAACAGAACCCTCATCGAATGAAGAACTCATCTTCGATTCTATCAATGTGATACAGTTTTCAAACCCCTTATTTGATGATGAGTATGCCCCTAAATATGGTTTTCCAGAATATACCCGGGTAATGGAAGGACACATGCATCAGATCCAAGGATACAAGGGTGAATTTAGGCATAGTCAAACTCAATATTATAATAATATCTCCATTGAAGATATATATATGCAGTAGAGACCCATGGGAAAGTTCTCCAAGTAACTCAAAAGAGTCAAGAACGTGCCTTAGAGACCTCCAGCAGTCGCCCGCACCCGACTGTCTTACATGAACACTTAATGGGGGTTCAATCTGATAAAGCCAAGTAATGAGGAAGGTCGGTGTGACTTGAACCGCTGGAAGAAGATACTCCCTCAACCTCTATGCAAGTGTCAGGAAAACCTCCCTCAGATGCCCTAGCTCCTAAACTACATGCCCAAGAGAAGTCCCATTTCGGGAAGTGCTGACCTCTGGCACAAAAGTATAATGTTCTGTAATAGCTAGTTACAGTCCCAAATAAGATCTCAATCCTTGATGTGCTTTGTCTTTCAAAAGAAGTCAGGGAGGCACTTGTTGAATCCCTCTGAAGCACATAAGAATTTGAGAAAAATTTCACCGCAATTGAGGTCTATCGGGTGGAGACTATGTCCTTAGTATGTCATGTTTCCATTTAATTCATTTATCAAGATCAATAGGAGGCCATCCAAGGGCACATCAGTCCCTTATACATTTCTAGAATACTTAATAATTTCAATCTCTAAAGGGTGATGATAAATAATGGTTCTAGAATCAATCTTATCCTAGTCTGAACCCGCAAACACTTGGAGTATAGCGAAGGGGAATTATCCCCTAAAAATATGACCATTTAAGGATATGATAATTTTGAGAAAGGACCTATCAAGAAGATCAAACTCAAGGATCAATTTGGGGAACTCACATTTGAGGCTGAGTTCATGGTTATCCAGCAAGACATTGTATACAATGCTCGGATTGAAAGGACTTGGCTCCATAGCCACTTGGTGGTACCATCAATATTCTATCAATGTTTTAAGTTCTCCATCAATGGAAAATTTAGTATATCACATGGAGACAGTTCCCCATTTGAGACTTACGGAGCCACATATGCTGAAGCATATTTCTACAAGAAGGGAGGAAAGCAACCAATGGCGGATGATGATATATAGGTTGTAGCACCCAATGGCCAAGGGACCGCCCTAGTGAATCTTTAGAGCATGCTTAATGATTATTATGTTCTCTCCATAAACATTATAGAAGTAGAAGATCTAATCCTAGAGGTCTAATCTTCACCTATCCTCAGTGACAACAACCAGCTCCGACGTCTCTCTACAATGACTCAGATAGAAAGGGGTGACGATGTCTCTTATAATAGCCTCCCTCACCCTAATATTGATGAAGAGTCCTCTAGATTAATATATTCACCTGACTACATCTCCAAAGACTCAAAAATGGATGAGGATGATCTTAGGAATTCCCCCTTCATCATTCAAGGTTTCTCCACCACCATAGATGAGCTCAGGAAGATAAATTTATAAAGACCTGGAAATTTCAAGGGAAATTTTTTCTAAATTTTCTTTGGGATTTTACAAGAATGCAGTTTCTGACAGCGCCTGATTCCGAGGCCCGGTGTGCCCGGAATCATTTTCCGAAGTTTATCTCGGGTACGTTCAGTGAACGAACGAGCGGGTTTTTCTAACTTCTGAACCGGTGCTCGGAATTGAATTCTGAGGGAACTGATGGAATCGCAGCACCGGTTTTTTCTTAGGAACAGATTTTCCAAAGTTGCATTTGCTCAGGTGTGGTTTTTAATTTTTTTGGGATTAAGTTAAGAAATAAAATAAAGTGGTGCCACAACTTTATTTTATTTCACTTAAAGCCACTTAAATCCACTTAAGCTAAGTTAAGCGGATAGGGTGGAACCCAAAATATCCTACCCTATTGGTAGGATATTAGTGAGGTGGGGCCCGCACGAGCCCCACCATTTCTTTCCTCCTAAGTAACGCACCAGCAACCCCCTCTTAATTGAAAGTCAACCGTGCGTTTTTCTGGTTAAGAAACGCCCCAATTAATTGGGCAGTTAACTCGTTACAATTAATTCAATGAATTAATTTTTCGTTTCTTATCTTTTGAATTTCAAAAGCTTAGGTCAATAATAAAATAAGGGTTGAACTTATTTTATTTAGTTGGACTTGTGGCGTGGAGAGAATTTAGAGGAAAGCGTTCTTCTTCAACGAAGAACGCGAAGAACGCGAAGAACACTCCGACCTCCGACGAAGAACGCTAAACCCTCGGAGATCGACGACGTGATGCCATGTACCGCGATGTCAATGACGCTTCTTCCATGATGCTCCTTCCGCGATGCTTTCTTCCGCGATGATAAAATCTGCAAAGAACCCTCGCTCGACGACGCTTGAGGTAGGGGATTTTATTTTGGTGTTCTTTATCTTTTGAGAAAAGAACGACGAGCGCGGACCAACCAATTCCAGGTTGATCCGCGGATCGTTCGTTCATGCGGATTGATGTTTAGGATTATTATTTAATTTGTTAGTGATTATTACCTTGACGATCTTCGTGAAATATGACCATTTGCTATCAATTAATGAGAGGGGGCCGGACCGCACAAACACGGCCGACCCTCCTCTTTATCCTTGTGGGTTTCTATTGTGGATTGAAACGGGGATGGCGCGGTGCCGTCGCACAGAGCGGAACGTGCGGCAAGGAATGCGTGGCGCCGTCACGCCGCATTGTGAAAACGAGCAAGGGCGCGACGCCGTCATGCCGAGTCGGAGAAACCCGAAGACATTCGCGGATGGAGTCGGGCCACGGCGAGGGGGCGCGACACCATCGCGCCGCGCCAGAGAACCACGAAGACGGCGCATTTTGTTAATTGACATGCGGATTTTCAGACGATGATTAACGGGGCTGCAAGGGCGATTTGAAAGCTTTGAAGCGAAGGTCGGGTCCTGGGAGGACCTCTGGCGCAGACAGAAATAAAATCAGACCACCGGAGCAACTCTGGTGGCCCGCGGACTCCACCGGCGGTGCGGGTCGTCGGCGGCCGGAGGCGGCGGTGCCTCGGCACGCCGCCGGACGGAGCCGCCGCGGCTGAATCCGCAGCGGCATGGTGTGGTTCTGCGGCCGTGCGGAATCGAAGCAAGGACGCGGTCGGCTTCCGCGTCCGTTGGCGAGAGACGGCCCCAACCGGGGCCGCGGATCCATCACGCGGGGGCACCGCGCCCCCACCCCCAGATTTCCCTCGCTCGGCCGCTTGGCCGAGCCGACCCGCCGGTTCGGGCCGGGTCGCGCCCAGGCCGGGCCGGGCCACCCGGGTCGGGTCGGGCCGCACAGGCCGGGTCAGACCCGGTTCGGGCCGGCCCAGGGGGGTTGGGCCGGGTCGGTCCGGGCCCAGACCCCCCGTTTTCGAACCTTTTCGGTATTTTTCTCATAACATGAGCTACGGGCCTCTGAACGACGCGAAGTCAGCGGAGATGCAATCCTTGGATCGAGACGGTCGTTTCAGTATATCACACTCAAGGTTTCGGGATACTTTGGGTTCGGCCGGGTTGGTTCGTACACGAAACCAACTGGGCCCTCGAAGAGGAAATGCTCATATCTTGAGTTCCGGACGTCCGATTGATGTGCTGTCGACTTTGTTGAAATCCTCTAAGTGAGATGGATCTTTTGGCTTACTCCGCTCGATGTTTGGAGGCCGTCGGAGTGCGGTCAGGTTGGTTCGCTCACGAAACCAACCGGGCCCCTAGAACAAAAAAGCCAATAACTCACAGACCGGGCGTCCGATTGACGGGCCGTCTGTCTCGTTGAATTCCTCTTGATGAGACGGAACTTTTGGAATACTTCGCCCGAGTTAGGGTTTCTGTTGGATAGTGGCTGGGTTGGATTGTACCCGAAATCCAACTGGGCCCTTGGAAAAGAAAAGCTGTTACCTTTCAGACCAGACATCCATTTGACGAACCGTCGGCGGCGTTGGTGATCTCGTTGAGAAATGGTCCCTATTATTATACCCTATGAGAGTTCGGGGTACAGTTGAGATACGGCCGGGTTGGTTCGCTCACGAAACCAATCAGGCACCTGGGAAGAAAAGGCTAGTAACTCACAGACCGGGCGTCCGATTGATGCGCCGTCTATTGCGTTGAGAACCCTATGACAAGGCGGTCCTTTGAGATACTTCTTCGTGGAAGTTTTTGATACTTGTAGTATCAACCAGTAGCTCGTGGAGCGGAACCTCCCGGAGACAGGCGTGTGGAGTACGGAGACCGTGTAGCCAGATGAGACCTGACGACTGCTTGACTAATCGACTTGGTGGGTTTCAGATAGCCCAGTGGGGAGCGCTTGGTTGTAGCGGCAGACCCACGGCGGAGGAGCGCTTGGTTGTAGCGGCAGACCAGCGGTACTCAACAGAAGGAGTACCTCTAGAGGCTATGAGGGGGAGCGCTTGGTTGTACCGGAAGACCCACAGCGGAGGAGCGCTTGGTTGTAGCGGCAGACCCGCGGTACTCAACAGAAGGAGTAACTCTTGAGGCTATGAGGGGGAGTGCTTGGTTGTAGCAGCAGACCCATGGTGGGAAGCGCTTGGTTGTAGCAGCAGGCCCACAGTACTCGACAGGAGGAGTACCTCAGCAGTCTTAGGTTAGTGAGCAGTACCTCGGTGTCGTGACAGGACCACTATACACTCCAGAGACGGGGCTCTTCAGCAGTTACGGTTTCGATCCTGAAAATCCTAGTTTGAGGTGAGTCTATGACCCTTGTGTTTCCTCATGATTGAGATGGGTTACTTGATAACTTAGGTATATATATGGGCATATACCTAAGTAGAGGTTATCTGTGATATCTTCTTTGTGGTTATCCTTGTTGGTTTTAGTGAGACCTTGAGTGTCTTGGGGTCCCTACTGAGTATTGTTATACTCACCCTTGCACGGGCTATGCCCGCACCTCATTGTGTTGGTTGCAGACGACGGGCAGTGCTGACGGAGGCTGAGTGTTCGAGGACTGGACAGTACCCGGAGGTGGACTACACGACGAGTCAGTACCCAGAGGTGGACTGCACGACGAGTCAGTATCCGGAGGTGGACTTCATGGCGAGACAACACTCGGAGGAGGTTGACGGGCGAGAGCGTTGTGGAGTCTATCTGTACCTACCCTTCAGGTAGGATCCGTGGTGGACGATCCAGGAGCTGCGCCATCTGTACCTGCCCTTCAGGTAGGATCCAAGGAGGATGACCTAGGAGCCGCTTCCATCCTTCCAGCTGTTGTATTTTTCTGTTGTACTTTGTTCAGTTGTAGTTGTGATTTCTTTTTGGGTTTGTATTCTGGCCCATTTACCTTTCAGCACTTCTCTTTGTACTTAGTGTTTTACTTCCTCTTTTACTCTGTGGTGTTTGGTTTACTTTTATAAAGGCAATGTCTTCCCAATTATCAGGATTTACGCCTTTGGTGCTAGTCTCCAGCCCCTGGCCTATGGAAGTCGGGCTTGGGGTAGTCACGGCACGGGCCCCGAGGACGGGTCGTGAAAAATTGGTATCAGAGGAGTCGGTTCTACTGCAGAACTTATAACTCTAATATTTTCTTTCTGTGAAACGATAGTGTTAAGAGTACCGAGTGTGGTTTTCAGTTCAGGGAGTCCAGTGTTGGTGCAGGCGGCCGACGTATCCATACACCAGGACCCTGACAGCCGATTTCCAACTCTGTGCACGAAAACACTGATTGCGTGTGTGTTTCCAGAAGTTTTAAAATGTCATCTCGAACCAGGTTAGCTCATCAGGTATAAACGTTTGACCGTGTCACGTTGTTTCTTTCAGTATGTCTTTTCATGAATGGCCAGCTAGAGCCCAGAGGGATGTGCGTACTGACAGCTTGCCGAGCGACGAGGCTTCGGTACAGGGCCTTCTTTTAGTTGAGGCACCAGCGGAGGCACCAGCGGTACTACCATACGTTGGGCCACCGATGCCACCAGCCCCAGCAATAGGCGATGCATGCCACTTGAGCGCGATGCATGAGTTCCAGCGCCAGAGACCACTCAGGTTTCGGGGAGAGACGAACCCGCAGGCGGCTGAGGATTGGCTAGAGGATGTGGTGAGAGTTTTCAAGCTAGTGGGGATGCCGGCAGACTTCATGGTGATCTTTGGTACCAGCCTTCTTCAGGCAGTAGCAGGTAGGTGGTGGAGCCACTTGTTCCAGTTTTGTGATGGGATGGCCTTCACATGGGAAGACTTCGAGACCTTCTTCAGGGTGGAGTTTGTGCTAGTAGCTCTACACCCCGAGCGGGATCAGGAGCTGCTGCCTTTGCCGCGTGTTTTTCGATCAGTTGCCAAGTCATCTGTGGGCAGTAGACAGATGATGCATAGGTCCAAGAGGGCCAGAGTCAGCCGTACGAGGAGCAGGAAGTGTTATGAATGTGGCGGAAAGGGTCACCTGGCACGTGACTATCTGAGTCCTCGTACAGTTGATCTGCTGGCTTGGGAGGAACCACCGAGGCAGAAGTAGCGGTGGGTACTTGAGCAACAACCGAGTAGTGGACAAGGCAGTAGAGCTCCGGGAGTAGGTGGACAAGAGAGGAACTAGTGGATACGTCCCTTGTAATTCTAGTTCCATGTTGTTGTTGTATTCATGTCTTTGTACTATGAGCTACAATAATAAAAAGACACTTATCTTGTGATGTCTGCTTTCCTATCCTTTTGTTTGGTTGATACTGAGTGGTCCCGGTTAAAACTATTGACTTGACCCTCACTTTCGAGATTTCTACTGGAGGAGACCTAGTGACCTCGCACTGATGTTGACAGTGTGACTCGACCCTTGGAGGCGAGAGTGACAGTTGGATCTCTTGGTAATTACATTGAGGCCTTACGACGTCATCCATGGCATGAATACATCATTCATGTTAGGATTGACTGTATTAGGCAATGGGTGTGGTTCATCCAGGGGATGAGACCGAGTTTCTCTTTTCGGCAAAGGATAAATTTTAGCAGATCTTCAGATCTTAGGCAAAGAAGGTGCAGATCATCCAGGAGTGGATGAAGACTGCACAATGTAGTAAGAAACAGGAAATTGGCACTAGTCTTAGAGACTCGGGCATGTTAAATGTTTCAAGAAGAGGAAGCATTAAAGAGAGATGAGTCTGCAAAGTGGCAGACATGGAGGTAGAGCTAGGAGAGCATCATGAGGTGGTGTACATCTTAACATGATACAACCACCCGCCTTAGTTATCCCCGCCAGGCTCAGGGATTTGGAGTGCAGAGGAAGAGTGTGGCTACATGCGGTCAAGGAGTGTGACCCAATGGCTCTAAAAATGATTCAAGGGACAGTCTGTGTCCCCTACTAGCTGTCGTAGTAACTGGAGTTGATACAAATCATTCCTTCCTTCCACAAATATTGTCCCAGACCTAGAGTTTCCGGTAATCTGTAGACTTGACTCTCACGTCTGGAGATACCTTGGGAGAAGACTTCATAATCACACTTATGCCGACGGTGTGGTCAGACCCTCGAGGCGAGAGTTTCCGTTGGAATCTCTTGGTGGCAGCGTCGAGGCCTTACGATGTTGGTTTGAGTATGGACTGGGAAATCACAGTTCATACACGAATTGATAGTATTATGAAAAAAGGTTGTGGTTTAACTACGACGTCAGAATGGGTTTTCCTTGGTCGGCGAAAAAGGAAACCCCAGGCAGCACAGGGTAACTCATGCACAGGAGGGTGAAACCGATCACTCTTGATTCGGTCAACCTTACCCTCGTGGAAGTAGTCGTTTTGAGTTCCAGTTCTAAACAAGAGTTGGAGACCTTTGGAGTTCGAGGATGACGATCACGTCCTTATACGGGTCTCACCTCGACAAGGATTACGGAGATATGGCCAAGGCGGCAAGTTATCTCCGAGGTTCAGCTGATCTTCTTAGGTCCTCAGCTGGATAGGCGGGGTGGTTTACCGCTTGACCCATCCACCTCAGTTGCACCAGGTGCACGACAACTTCCACATATCTCAGCAGAGGAGATACGTGCTCGACCCTTCGCATATCATCGACCATGGGGAGCTGGACGATGGAGATGAGGTGTCTTTCATGGAGGTTCCAGTGGGGATCGAGGATCGACATGGGTGGATCCTACGAGAACGGTCTATTCCTCGGGTACGCTTTCACTGGCAGCACGGGAACCTCCAGGTGAGCACATGAGAGCGGGAGGCTCATATGCGTGCTCAGTACCGCTTTTGTGACCCTAGTTTGTGTTAAAGCTTTATGAGGACATAAAGCCATGAGGTGGGAGTAATGTAAAGACCTGGAAATTTCAAGGGAAATTTTTTCTAAATTTTCTTTGGGATTTTACAAGAACGCAGTTTCTGACGGTGCCTGATTCCGAGGCCCGGTGTGCCCGGAATCATTTTCTGAAATTTAGCTCGGGTACGTTCAGTGAACGAATGAGCGGGTTTTTCTAACTTCTGAACCGGTGCTCGGAATCGAATTCTGAGGGCACTGATGGAATCGCAGTTCTGGTTTTTGCTTAGGAACACCTTTTTCAGAGTTACGTTTGCTCGGGTGTGGTTTTTAATTTTTTTGGGATTAAGTTAAGAAATAAAATAAAGTGGTGCCACAATTTTATTTTATTTCACTTAAAGCCACTTAAGCTAAGTTAAGAGGATAGGGTGGAACCCAAAATATCCTACCCTCTTGGTAGGATATTTTTGAGGTGGGGCCCACACGAGCCCCACCATTTCATTCCTCCTAAGTAACGCACCCGCAACCCTCTCTTAATTGAAAGTCAACCGTGCGTTTTTCTGGTTAAGAAATGCCCAAATTAATTGGGCAGTTAAATCGTTACAATTAATTCAATGAATTAATTGTTCGTTTCTTATATTTTGAATTTAAAAAGCTTAGGTCAATAATAAAATAATGTTTGAACTTATTTTATTTAGTTGGACTTGTGGCGTGGAGAGAATTTGGAGGAAAGCGTTCTTCTTCGACGAAGAATGCGAAGAACGCGAAGAACGCTCCGACCTCCGACGAAGAATGTCAAACACACGGAGATCGATGATGCGACGCCATGTACCGCGACGTCAACGATGCTTCTTCCACGACGCTCCTTCCAGGACGCTTTCTTCCGCGACAAGAAAATCCACGATGAACCCTCGCTCGACGACGCTTGAGGTAGGGGATTTTATTTTGGTGTTCTTTATCTTTTGAGAAAAGAACGACGAGCACGGACCAACCAATTCAAGGTTGATCCGCGGATCGTTCGTTCATGCGGATTGATGTTGAGGATTATTATTTAATTTTTTCGTGATTATTACCTTGACGATCTTCGTAAAATATGACCATTTTCTATCAATTAATGAGGGGGGGCCAGACCGCACAAACATGGCCGACCCTCCTCCTTATCCTTGTGGGTTTCTTTTGTGGATTGAAATGGGGATGGCATGGTGCCGTCGCACCGCGCGGAACGTGCGGCAAGGAATGCACAGCGTCGTCGCGCCGCATCGTGAAAACGAGAAAGGGTGCGATGCCGTCGCGCCACGTCAGAGAAACCCGAAGACATCTGCGGAGAGAGTCGGGCCACGGCGAAGGGGCGCGGCGCGATGGTGTCGCGCCAGAGAGCCACGAAGATGGCACGTTTTGTTAATTGATGTGCGGATTGTCGGACGACGACGAACGGGACTGAAAGGGAAATTTTAAAGCTTTGCATCGAAGGTCAGGTCCCGGGAGGACCTCTGGCGTAGAAGGAAATAAAATCGGACCACCGGAGCAACTCCGGTGGCCAGCGGACTCCACCGGCGGCGCGGGTCACCGGCGCGGCGGCCGGACGCGGTGGCGCCTTGGCGCGCCGCCGGACGGATCCGCCGCGACGGCGGGGTGCGGTTTCGCGGCCGCGCGAAACCGAAGCAGGGACGCGGCCGGCTGCCACGTCCGTTGGTGATAGGCGGCCCCAACTGGGGCCGCAGATCCATCACGCGGGGGCACTGCGCCCCCGCCTCCGGATTTCCCTCGCTCGGCCGCTCGGCCGAGCCAAGCCGAGCCGACCCGCAGGTTCGGGCCGGGTCGCGCCCAGGCCGGGCCGAGCCACTCGGGCCGGGCCGGGCCGCGCAGGCCGGGTCAGACCCGGACCCGGGTCGGGTCGACCCAGTTTGGGCCGACCCAGGGGGGGTTGGTCCGGGTCGGTCCGGGCCCAGACCCCCCGTTTTCAGACCTTTTCGGTATTTTGCTCATAACTTGAGCTACGGGCCTCCGAACGACGCGCCATAAACGGCGATGCGATCCTTGGATCGAGACAGTCGTTTCGGTATATCACACTCAAGGTTTCGGGATACTTTGGCTTCGGCCGGGTTGGTTCGTACATGAAACCAACCGGGCCCTCAGAGCGGAAATGCTCATATCTTGAGTTCCGAACGTCCGATTGACGTGCCTTCGACTTTGATGAAATCCTCTAAGTGAGACAGATCTTTTGGATTACTCCGCTCGATTTTTGGAGTCCATCGGAGTGCGGTCAGGTTGGTTCGCTCACGAAACCAACCGGGCCCCTGGAATGAAAAGGCCAATAACTCACAGACCGGGCGTCCGATTGACGCGCCGTATGTCTCGTTGAATTCCTCTCGATGAGAAGGAACTTTTGGCATACTTCGCCCGAGTTAGGGTTGCTGTTGGATAGTGGCCGGGTTGGATTGTACCCGAAATCCAACCGGGCCCTTGGAACGGAAAAGTTGTTACCTTTCAGACCAGACGTCCGTTTGACGAACCGTCGGCGGCGTTGGTGATCTCGTTGAGAAACGGTCCCTATGAGTATACCCTATGAGAGTTCGGGGTACAGTTGAGATATGGACTGGTTGGTTCGCTCACGAAACCAATCGGGCCCCTGGGACGAAAAGGCTAGTAACTCACAGACCAGGCATCTGATTGACGCGTCGTCTGTTGCGTTGAGACCCCTGTGACGAGGCGGTCCTTTGAGATACTTCTTTGTGGAAATTTGTGATACTTGTAGTATCAACTAGCAGCTCGTGGAGCGGACCCTCCCAAAGACGAGCGTGTGAAGTAGAGAGACCGTGTAGCCGGCTGAGACCTGACGACTGCTTGACCGATTGACTCGGTGTGTTTCGGATAGCCCAGTGCGGAGCGCTTGGTTGTAGCGGTAGACCCACGACAGAGGAGCGCATGGTTGTAGCGGCAGACCCGCAGTACTCAATAGAAGGTGTACCTCTGGAGGCTATTAGGGGGAGCGCTTGGTTGTAGCGGCAGACCCACAGCGGAGGAGCGCTTGGTTGTAGAGGCAGACCCGCGGTACTCAACAGAAGGAGTACCTCTTGAGGCTATGAGGGGGAGCGCTTGGTTGTAGCAGCAGACCCATGGTGGGAAGCGCTTGGTTGTAGCAACAGGCCCACAGTACTCGACAGGAGGAGTACCTCAGCAGTCTTAGGTTAGTGAGCAGTACCTCAGAGTCGTGATAGGACCACTGTACACTCCAGAGACGGGGCTCTTCAGCAGTTACGGTTTCGATCATGAAAATCCTGGTTTGAGCTGAGTCTATGACCCTTTTGTTTCCTCATGATTGAGATGGGTTACTTGACAACTTAGGTATATGTATGGGCATATACCTAAGTAGAGGTTATCTTTTGAGATCTTCTTTGTGGTTATCCTTGTTGGTTTTAGTGAGACCTTGAGGGTCTCGGGGTCCCTACTGAGTATCGTTATACTCACCCCTGCACAGGCTATGCCCGCACCTCATTGTGTTGGTTGCAGACGACAGGCAGTGCTGAAGGAGGTCGAGTGTTCGAGGACTGGACGGTACCCGGAGGTGGACTACACGACGAGTCAGTACCCGGAGGTGGACTACACGATGAGTCAGTATCCGGAGGTGGAATTCACGGCGAGACGACACTCGGAGGAGGTTGACGGGCGAGAGCATTGTGGAGGCTATCTGTACCTACCCTTCAGGTAGGATTCGTGGTTGACGATCTGGAAGCCGCGCCATCTATACCTACCCTTCAAGTAGGATCCGAGGAGGCCGACCCAGGAGCCACTTCCATCCTTCCAGTTGTTGTCTTTTTCTGTTGTACTTTGTTCAGTTGTAGTTGTGCTTTCTTTTTGGGTTTGTATTCTGGCCCATTTACCTTTCAGCACTTCTCTTTGTACTTAGTGTTTTACTTCCACTTGTACTCTGTGGTGTTTTGTTTACTTTTATAAAGGCAATTCCTTCCCGGTTATCGGGATTTATGCCTTTGGTGCTAGTCTCCAGCCCCTGGCCTATGGAAGGCGGGCTTGGGGTAGTCACGGCACGGGCCCCGAGGACGGGTCGTGACAAAATTTGGGAATAGAAAAAGACTATGACCTACTATGATAAGTCCATCCATGTCCCTCTAGAAAAAAGATATGTATATTGAATTTCTAAAGCATCACCGATATGAATTCTCTTGTAATTATATAGAAATTACCAGACTGAATTCAGATGTGGCTACACACCATCTCAGACTTCCCAATAAACAATGAGGCTTTAAGCAGGCATCTAGGAGAATTCACCCCTCTCATGCCACTAATATAGAGGTGAAATTTTACAAATTAATCAAATTCAACATTCTCAAAGAAGTGAAATAACCAAGGTGTATTTCCAACATCATCCCCATTAAGAAGAAGAATGGGCATATTAGGGTTTGTATCGACTTTAGAGACCTTAATCGGTATTTCCCAAAAGACAACTTCCCATTGTTGATCACAGAACTCTTGATCAATAAAACCACTAGCTTCCAAGCCCTTTCCTTCATGGATAGATACTTAGGGTATATTCAGATCAATATATCCCTTTAGGAAAAATAATCCACCACCTTCATAATGCCTCTGGGGATCTTTTGATACCGGGTCATGCCCTTTGGATTAAAGAACATTGGCACCACATATCTTTGTGCCATGCATCGCATCTTTAAGCCATTATTGGGGAGGATATCCAAGTGTTATATCAACGACCTAGTAGTTAAATCCCGATAGATATGTGATCACTTCACATATCTCTAAACAATCTTTGACAAGTTACGACATCACAGTCTAAATATGAATCTATTGAAGTGCGCTTTTGGGGTAACATCAGGAAAGTTTCTTGCCTTTTTGGTACGCCACTATGGCATTTAGGTATACCCAAATAATACAAGTTCAATTTTTGCAATTTTACCCCTAGGAATCTCAAGGAACTAAGAGGACTCTAAGGGAACCTCTCCTATATTTGGTGATTCATATCCAATATAGCTGGAAAATCTCTCCTCTTCACCAAGATAATGAAGAAGTGAGTAGTCTACAAATGGGATGATGAGGGTCAAAAATCCTTTGAAATCATCAAGCATTTCTTGTTACTCCCATCATTTTTTATTCCTCTAATGGAAATAAGGAAATTCATATTATATGTGTCCACCATTTAATGCTCATTGGGAACCCTCCTCAAGTAGAAAAATTATGCGGGAAGCGATAATAGTATCTATTAACTCATATGATCCATTCTAGGTACTGAGACCCTATATTCTGATGTCGAAAAGAACTACCATTTACTCATCTTCATAGTGAAAAAGCTAAGGCATTACTTGAAGCACCAAAAAGTCCATCTGGTCTGTCGTATTGACCTACTCAAGTACATCCTCAACCTCCTAATGTTGACTGGGTTCTTGGCCCAATGGGTGTTCATTATTCAATAATATGATTTAGTTCATATCACATAAGTTAGTAAAAGGATAAACCCTAACTGATTTTCTTGTAGCACATCCTTCTCCAAAAAATGCACCATAAGACACCGAGCTCCTGGATGAAGAGGTCTTCTATGCCTATGACACTCCCCAAACTTGGGAGATGTACTTTGATGGTGCCTCCCGGAGTCCTTTTGGCAAAAGAATAGAAAAAACAAAGCTCAATCAGGTTGGTATATGTATTGTATTTGTCTATCCAGAAAAAGAAGTTTTTACCTACTCATTATCATTATCCAAAGGCTACACAAATAATGAGGTTGAATACCAAGCCCTCATCGATGGATTGGAACTATCCCTATAGCTACACATAGCCTTCCTGAATATCAAAGGGGACTCAGAACTAGTGATAAATCAGATCAATGGTGAATATTCCTTTAAAAAGGAGGAAATAGAAGCTCTCATAGACTATGTTAGAGTATTGATGGTAGAGTTACCCTTTGATACCACATTTCATTATGTCCTCTGATCATAGAATGCTCACACCGATGCACTGGATAATGAAGCTTTCGTCCTAGTTGACCCTAATTATGAGGAACTATCCTTCTATATTGCACATAAAATAATGGTTTCATCAATTTTCGTATGTGATATGGACGAGATTAATCAGATCAACACCGCCCTAGAGTGTGACGATCCAATAACCACACTAGTATAGATGGAGCCTATAATCATCTATCTATGGGATAGGACTCTTCTGATAGATCATGACAGAAGGGAATAGACTCAACACTAGGTAGAAAAATTCACTATATAGGATGGTCCAAATGATAAAAAAAATCCCTCTACAAGTGAGGATTTGACAGAGTTCTCCTTGGGTTCATAGAAGATGGAGAGACTCTCGTCATCATGGAAGAATTCCATGCAGGATCTTGTGCCACCCATCAATCTGGAACCAAGTTCTCCCATCAAATTAGGAGGTTGGGATGCTATTAGAAAACCATGAAATAGGACTATGTGTAATTAACCAAGAAATTTCATGTGTTCTAGATTCATGAAATATTCATCTATCATCCCCTAAAATTGCTACATGTATCTATATATTCTTGTTCAATTTTCGTTTGGGGTGGATGTTGTGGGGCCATATCCCCCAGCCACAGCTAATTAGTTCAAGTACTTCCTTACTATTACTTACTTTTTTTCAAAATGGGATAAGGAAATACCCCTCAAAGAATTCATAACAAATAATATCATCAACTTAGTGAAATACCATATCACCACCAGGTTTATATTCCCTCACACAATATTGACTAACAATGACACCAACTTCTGTTCCATGGAGTTGAAGAAGCTTTACCAGGAGTATAACATTGATTCCAATAACTCATCTCACTATCATGTAGCAATAAATGGATATATAGAGGCCTTAAATAAGACTCTATAAAATATACCCCATAATATGGTGAACAAGGATAATAATTCTTGGCTAAAAAAACTCCTCCATGATTTATGGGCCTACCATACCACCACACGTACTATGACATAAGCAATGTTGTACTCACTAGTATACAGAACTGAGGTAGTATTACCCAAATAGTTTCAGCTTCCCTTACTCAAAATAGCCATTTGCAGACAACTCTCAGAGGATGAATAATCCTAAAAGTAGTTCGATGAGTTGGAACAGCTATATGAGAAAAGGTTGCAAACATTGAATGATATGGAAATCCATCAGAACAAAATTGTACAAGCCTTTAATAAAAAGTTTTACCTATGTTCATTCCTTAAAAGAGAACTGTTATTGGATCTTTGAACCCCAATTATATCAATAAATAATCCCCCAAAACTTTAGCCCAAGTTGGAAGGACCTTACATCATACATAATTTCTATCAAAATGGACCCTACTCATTGGACAAAATGGATGGGGAGTGTGTCACACCAACCACCAATGCAATATTTCTCAAGAAATACATTGCATATATATATCCATGAGGGAGTACACATCGATGTAAGTCCCATAATTCGTCCTAAGTGTATGATGTTAAATTTTACTAGTTCGTCCTAACCACATGACGTTAAACTTTATGGAGTCTGTCCTTAATGCATGATGTTAAACTGCACAATTTTTTAAAAACCATGTGGGGATTGATTCCTATCATCACAGGACACATAGTGATGTCTGAAACTTAGTTTTGGGTCTAGCCGTAGGATAATTTTCCTATAAAATCAAGTGATCTAGTGTCCTTACCACACGACATTAAACTACATGGACCCAGAACTTCCCCCTTTATGACGGGTGGCCCAATGTCCTCACTACGTGACATTAAACTACAAAAATCTATGATATTCACCCCTATTCACATCGAGTCACATACACTCTTTCCACGTGAAGTTAAACTACACAATTTTTCTATAAATAGTAAGGATTGATTCTTATTTTCAAATGTGATACATAGGAACACCTCGATCTCATATCTTGGTCCAGCCACCACATGATGCATAATAACTTGTCCTATATAGGGCCCTTGACATTACTTGTTTATCACACTAAGCATGGCTCATGTGGGATTAGGAATTGTGAAAAAGGATTCCCCACATGGAAAAGGTGAGGCTTATCATCCTCAGCATTTCTTCATCCTCGCTACATGATGTTAAACTGCATGGAATTTCCAAAACTATGTGTGGTTTGATTCTCATTATCATGAGATATGTAGTGATGTTGAGACTTCTACCCTTGGGATCAATCACAATATTCCCATAAATTAATTATGAATCACCTATGTCCTAACTGAATGATGTTAAATTTAATATAACATCAAGAAATATGGGTAGAATTATTTCTATCATCATAGGATACATACTGATTCTTGGATCTCCAATCCTTGGCCCAACTGCAACGGTCAATGGAAACAATGCCCCCCTCTACGTATGGGTCAGACCTGTGTAGATTATTTCTTGTTTTAGAAATATTTGTGGCTCGATTCCTATCCTCATAAGATACATAGTGATTCCCAAGTCTCCATCTTTAGGCCCAACCATAACACTACCACTTTTCAAATTGGTCCACACCAGTCCTCACCACAAGATGTTAAACTGCACGGATTTCCGAAACTATGTGTGGATTGATTATCATCCTCATTATATACATAGTGACACCCAAGTCTCCATATTTGGTCTCATCTACAACATCCCTACACATTCACATAGTTTCTTTCATCCTTCCCACATGACATTAAACTGCATGGAATTACATCCTTACTGCATGATGTTAAACCGCATGGATGTACATCCTTACCGCATAAAAATAAATTGTACTAAAAATTTCCTTAACTCATGATGTTAAGCTACATGTAAGTACATCCTTACCGCATGACAATAAACTACACAGAAAATTTCCTTACCACATGATGTTAAACTGCATGGAAGTATATCCTTACTGCATGACGATAAACTGCACTACAAATGTCCTTATTCATGACATTAAACTGCATGGAAAAACACCCTCACTAGATGATAATAAACTATGCATACCATCTCCCATTCTTTACCCTTCATCAAAGGGCTACAAGCGACTTACCTCAGTCAAACAGAGTACGAGGTTCTACCACTATCTTTCAAGATAACCATGAATCCATATACCATACTTCATGTTTCGTGTGTCTTAGGTCACCATAATCTTACATGGACATTGGAAAGGATATTTGGCTTCGAGGACCCTATTATTGACTATGTATACATTCC
Source organism: Viscum album (assembly GCA_963277665.1). Classification (NCBI taxonomy): domain Eukaryota; kingdom Viridiplantae; phylum Streptophyta; class Magnoliopsida; order Santalales; family Viscaceae; genus Viscum; species Viscum album. The sequence continues at coordinate 497,295,472 of OY728153.1, forward strand.
TATGGTTCCTACATATGTGCCTATGTCCGTCAACCAAATGCATCACTCTGAAAAAGGATGTTACAATCCTTGTGAGCCCTAACGCCGGTGTAGCAGCACTCAACACCATAGCATGTCTGAACTACTCCTAGTATGACTGTCCCATGTCATTACCCATGACCTGAGAGAAATTGATTTGTGATTTACAATATTTCCATCCCATGATTGAGAAGATGTTGGAGTACTCTTGACCTTGGATATCTTGATTAAGATCTTGTGTATCATACTCCATATTAGGTCAATGTTAGTCATGACCTTAAATCACTTATGATTTGGTCAAAGATGTATGATCTTAAACTCCATCCCATAATGGTCCTAACCGCAAGACCTTAAACTGCTAATGGAAGAGACACGGAACTTGTCCGGTTGAAAACTCACAAAGGGAGACCTGATAAAAATTCGGGTCTCCTCCCGCTAAACTCTTCATATTTAGACTTTAGTAAAAAAATAGGGCACAAACATAAAATGAATAAATCTCATAGGGTCTATTTCATGACACTAGTAAAATCCAATCTATGATCTCTAGACCCACTGGTCTAGGAAAAAGTTAGAGCGATGTTCATCACATCTCCTCGTCATGAGAATACGTCTGTTAGGCGGTGGTACAACTTTTAGGGTACTAGAAACCTCCTTGTATTTTAAACTTTCCACAAGTTACACTTCATGAGTTGGGATGTCTCAAATCACCATAACCTTCCATGGCCTTTGGAAATGATATCTGACTTCAAGGACCCTTTTCTTGACTATGCATACAAGCCTATGGCTCCTACATATGCGCCTATGGCCATAAGCCAAATGCTTAACTGTGAAAAGGGACATTACAATTCTCATGAGCCCTGATATAATCATGGTAGCACTCAACACCCCAGTGTTCCCAGGCCTCTCCTTATATTATTTTCCCGTATCATTTTCCCTACTTGAGTGCTATGGATTGTGATTTACAATCCCCACACCAAACTATCAAACCAGGTTCTACATCCTTGACGTTACATCACCATGTTTCGTACCCTTTATCAAGGTTGAAATGAGACAATATATTATCTAACCTTTTATGGTTTGTGCCTCATGATTTGAAACCACTGGTCATAGAGATCAAGCTTCATATTAAAAGATAAAGTTCCCTGGGGTGCTAGAACCCTTCCTGGGTGGCTTTCTCCCCATATCCAACTTCATAATATAAATGTTTGAGTCTTAAAAAAACTTTTATAACCCATGTAAATAATTGGAGATCATATTTCTCTTGGCATGATACTAACACATAAGGTCCCTAGACCACAAACTAAAGGAATCTTCTCCTTTCCAGAAAGTAACTTCAATCCTTATGATCCTTAGAAACACCATAGTGGAACCTAGAATCCCATAATGTCATGAGACATACTCAGTATGTCTTCACCATCTCATATTCATGGACTCAGACTTTCGAGTTATGATTTACATCATCCACACTCCAACTACCTAGGAAGGCATAGTATCCCTAGTATTCCAACTCCACCAATTCTATCTCCATGAATCTTCCACAACCCCTAAAAAAGAAATTTGGCTTCAAGGACCCTCAGCTTGACTATGCATACATGAAAATGTCTCATGCATATGAACCTATGGTCGTCAACAAAATGCCTCACTCTAAAAAAAGGTCATTTAGGTCCTCGTGATCCTTAGAAACATTGTGGTCAAACCCAACACCTCATAGTGCTTTAGGTCATTCCTGGTATGTCTACACTATATCCCATGATCACACAGAAGGTTTGAGATAAAATACCCTAAACTAAAGCAATATGAAGGTCTGAACTAAAATACACTCAACTAAATCAACATTAGGTCCAAGCTAAAAGACCCTAAACTAAAGCAACATAAGGTCCAAGATAAAAATACCCCTAACTAAAGCAACAAAAGGTCTGAGATAAAAATACCCTAAACTACAGAAATATTAGTTCTGGGATAAAAGACCCTAAACTAAATAAATAAAAGGTCCAAGCTAAAAAAACCCTAAATGAAAGAAATATTAGGTTTGAGCTAAAAGACCCTAAACTAAATCAATATGAAGGACTGGTCTAAAATAACCTAAAATAAAGAAATAGAAACCCTAAACTAAAGAAACTGAAGGTCTGAGAAAAAAGACCCTAAAATAAATAAACTGTAGGTCTGAGATAAAAGACCCTAAACTAAAGAAATATAATGTATGAGTTAAAAGACCCTAAATTAAAGAAATATTAGGTACGGGATAAAATAAACTAAACTAAATCAATAGAAGGTCTCAGCTAAAAGACCCTAAACTAAAGCAATAGAAGGTTTGAGCTAAAAGACCCTAACGTAAATCAATAGTAGGTCCGAACTAAACGACACTAAACTAAAGAAAGATAAGGTCCCAGCTAAAAGTACCCCAAACTAAAGCAATATTAGATTCAAGATAAAATACCATAAACTAAAGCAACATAAGGTTTGATCTAAAAATACTATAAACTAAAACAATATTAGGTTCGAGCTAAAAGACCCTAAACTAAAACAATATTAGGTCTGAGCTAAAAAACCCTAAACTAAAACAATATTAGGTCCGATCTAAAATATCCTAAAATAAAGCAATATTATGTCCAAGCTAAAAGACCCTAAACTAAAGTAAAATAAGTTAAAATCTAAAAATATCCTTATCTAAAGAAATAGAAGGTCTGATCTAAAAATACCCTAAACTAAAGCAATATTAAGTCCAATCTAAAATACCCAAAACTAAAGCAATATTAGGTCCGAGATAAAAGACCCAAAACTAAAGCAATAGAAGGTCTAAGATAAAAATTCCCTAAAATAAAGAAATATTATGTTTGAGCTAAAAGACCCTAAACTAAAGTAGTAGAAGGTCTGAGCTAAAAATACCCTAAACTAAAGTAATATTAGGTCAGAGCTAAATGAACCTAAACTAATTCAATATTAGGTTCAAGCGAAAAATACCCTAAACTAAAGAAATATTAGGTTTGAGATAAAAGACCTTAAAATAAAGAAATATTAATTCTAAGCTAAATTATCCTAAACTAAATCAACATAAGGTCTGAGCTAAAAAGACCATAAATTAAAGAAATGGAAGGTTAAACCTAAAAAGACCATAAACTAAAGCAATATTAGGTCCGAGATAAAATAACCTAAACTAAAGAAACAGAAGGTCAAATTTAAAATACCCTAAACTAAATAAATATTAGGTCCAAAATAAAATACCATAAACTAAAGCAATAGAAGTTCTGAGTAAAAAAGACCATAAACTAAAGCAATATTATGTTCGTGCTAAAAGACGCTAAACTAAAGAATGTTAGCAATTCAGTCCAAAAAATCTTGAAAGGACTGCCATATAGACTTGAATATCAAGCTATTATCACCAGGACTATCATCTTTAGAAAGAGATAGAGCACTCTCCCTCAAGACATATCTCCTACCCGATTGATCCCTCTACAGATTAGGTAATTTCAAGATAGCTGGAATAGATTAACAATATGGAATCTCATGTGAGTGGGAATTAATGAGAATATAAAAAAGAGAATCTATGAGAATTTAAACATTCAATTACAGACATTCGAGTTCATTCAATATGAATCAAGGGATAGGTAGAAATGGTGACTTCCAAAATGATGGAGTCATAAGATATCAAACACAGCACAAGGGAAGGAAAATCAGATTGTGTTGTAGAAATTTCAGAAAATTAATTCATTCATAGTATGAAAAGGAGGGAGGAATATTCACATCTTGGAGTCTCTCTGAAGCCCCATAAAAAATAAAAGGAAATGAAGTGCAGTGTAAAATAGGAGTCATGAAAAAAGACAATAGACAGCGCTTGAAAAACCGGCAAGAGTCTAGTGAGAGACGTCAATAGAACGTTGGAGCATCACCCTTCCCACTTCTTTCACTTATACCTTAAGATGTAGAGATTATAATAGAGTAGTAAACTCTTCAAACTTCCTCTGAGAAATGTTCAATGCAGTTGATTTTTCTGAAAGGCTGGACCTTAGATGGGAAATCATCTCCTCAAATCTTTATATCTGCGTCATCCAAGCTGCCATTTGAGCTTACAGTTCAGACAAAAGCTGAAAACCCTACTCTAATTCCTCCATCATCTCCCTCATTTTCTTATAAAATGAATAATAATTCAAAAAAACATTCAGGTCCCTTTCATTCTCAGGTAATTCTCTTTGATTCAAGATGATCTACTGTATAATTTCATACAAAGGCTACCGATCTAAGTCGTATGTCCCTAAGTCATGAAATAACTAGAGAAGGTTCTCCCATTGGTTACAGAATATTTCTAAGGGGTTCTCAATAATCAAGACTAGAATGCATTCCCATATCATCTTACAGTGATATTAAGCCTTGGAAGCTGATAAGGTATGTGTAGTGGAAGGGTGACTAACTAGTCGAATCGGTGCTAAAATACGAGAGGAAGCCCCATATGCCACTCTCTCAATAGGTGTATCACTTGTAGCCTATGTCGGAGTAATAATATACTCAACAGAATATGACCCACTTTCCAAATGATCATTATTAGAGAGGGGTCGCTTCCTCGAAGCCTCGCCTAAATCTTTAATCAATTCCATCGACGCCATAGATAAAGGGGTTGGTTACGCAAGAGGCTTTTCAACATAATGGATCACCTATCCTAAAACACCATTATGATAAGATATACCCAATACTGGTCGTAATCCTAGGTAAGGGAAGTAGAAGTATCAGTGAGAGGAAGAAAAATATCAACCCTGGTGTTTTCACATGATAGCATCTTCCATAATTGGTGGATAATTCCAGGATGTCATTCCCCATGGACACTAACTAAAGGAATGGTATAAACTCCATGAATATGGACAAAATGTCGAGAAAATCAGTATGCTATGTACAGATTGCAGATGATTAGCTCGTTCACCCTGGTTGTGAGGACCCCATCCCAAAGGGATACCATATAAGATATTTCATCAAGGGAACTGCTTACATAATCTAAAATTAGATCACTTAGTGGACGAAAGGTAGTAAAGTCAAAACTATCATATTGGAATAGTGCACCTATGACCTCATCAGGTATTAGGTACAAAGCTCCAACCCTAGATATATTTAGTAATCTGGGGTGGGAGGGGACATCTGGGGTCATGGAAGCATTATAGTACTCATAACAATGGAAATACTCCCATATATGGACAAATAGAAACTGGAGGGGGCTACTAATATTATGAGAAGTGTGGCCCTACTGGATATAGCCCATCATTTAGTAGAGGAATGCAAGGACCAGTACTTCCAAGTTAAAGAACTTCCCTTCCGCAAGTCACACCACCATCACCACTGTGCTGACATGGACTCCTGAGCATGCGCCCCCAGCTGGGAAAAGCCACATGTTTAGAAACATAGTAAGAATACCTACCAACCTAAGATCTGAAGGAACCTATGGGTTCACCCAATAACCCCATGATGTTTAGTCCCCAACTTCCAAAATGGCCCAATATAAGCTAGCACTATCACAGACTCGTTGGGAAGGACACCGGTGAGGGCGAATTACAGTTGTTCTAGCCCCTACCAAACAAGAAAATATTGATCTAGTTTTTGTAAGAAATAATTGAGAGCATCATTAGATCTCTATCTAATTTTTCATTCATAATTAAAATCATCTCCCTAAAAAAAATTTGAGTCTTTAAAGGATCTTCCTAGACATACGTAGTATGGTAGAACTCATTATACATCTCTCCAAGAGGAAGAATACTACTTAGTCGATGAATATCACATAAGATGATGCCCACCTAACTGTAGGGAAGATTGAATGTGTTGGTTATGGGACAACAATGGATAATCATATCCCGAAGAAGTTCACGATGATGTTAAATGATTAATTGAGAGATACACATAGCTTCGTAAATATGAACCATGTATAGATCATCAGAAAACTCCTAAAATCTCTGCCTCACCCAAAATGATCATGCCCATTCATCAGAATGATTTCCTCCAGGATAGATATCCCATTTCAAGTACCATACACTACCAGTAGTATCTAGGTAATAGGTGATTATACTCGGATAGATTTGGGAAATAGGTTGTTGGTCGAAGTCATGACGATTTGGGCTCAAAGGAGAGTTTTCTAATTGATAATCCAAACTCTGGGATCGATCTGTAACCAGTTGACCATCCTCAATAATGGTTGACTGAACACAATTGGGAGAATTGGATACCCAGCAACATGGAAGATTAAAATATGGGGGAGGTATAGCGTCTTCATCTATCAAACCGAACCAGTATAGAGGGATTTGATTAGATAAGGGATAATCATGAATGTTGCATAGAAGGAGTCCATTTAGGGTCTTGTTATCAGTATGAACGTGATAGTGGGGATCGGGATTGCAATTCCTGACAATCATGGATCTTTGGTTGACCATAGCTGAGGAACATTTATGAGAACTAAAATCCAATTTAAAATAATTAATTGGCACGCTTCAGACAACGAGAGCATAAAATCTTGTCAAAAAATGGAGGCATGAAAGTTCTGGTGACACTATGCACATCATATGATTTAGAAAAGGATTGACAAACCACATAATAAGTCCATGGATTTCATGACCTACAAAGGATTTATGGGTTGCAAAACCCTCGCAGGGCATCATGCGAAATGCATGACCCCACTGGAGACTCGCGATCATGTGACCTGAACATGGTCACATGAGTCGCAAATGCTCAAATGATTAGAACAGTGGATCCCATGAAGACCTCAAGGAAACCATAGCCCTCATAAACAAAGTATAAGAAATTACCGAAGAGTAGTTTTCAATTGTGTGGACAAGATCCTGAGTAAGAAACAATATTGTAGGGAAGCTCTGACAAAACAGAATCACAGAAAAGGCTTACGGACAGGGATCGTGATTAGGGTTCACAATAGGGTCTTGTAATGGAGGAAAAGAGAGGGAGTGCTCTGGAAAAGAGGAAGCTGGTGGGATGAATTTCTCTCCACCTCCCCCCTATATATAGGTCATTTTGTGGAGTACCAAATAATGCATGGTAGACCAAACAACACCTGAAGCACTGGTTTGAGACACCACCAAAGACTCTGGCAGGCATTATTTTTCCTCAGAACTGAGTCCTCGTCCCCTAAGATGTTTCTCTTGAGGGAGGAATTTGTTGATTCCCACCAAATAAGCATTGGAAAAATCACAAAGGATGAAATTATGAATGTGGGTATTATTTTCCCCACAAAGAAAAGAAAGTGGAGGATGGCTGAGACATGCAAATCACATGAGCCTCTAAGGGACTTGTGATCACATGACCATTTCATGGTGATGCAAAGGCTTTAATAAATGGCACATAACCCATGGAAAGTCCTATAGATCCCCCTTAAATGAACTTTATTGCTCATTTGAAGGATCCCCGAACAACCGATGGTCACATGGTGACTACCAAACGAGCACCCTAGGCCACATGGATTATCATTGCAAAGTTCCTGATAAACAACCAAAAATACTTAGAAATTAAGGAGGGATGATATCCAAAGAGATATACCCCCATTGGTCATGAATCTCACATTATATATCATCATTTGAAAGAATAAAATTATTTTATGATATCCAAACTAACTCGCATGAACCCTAAACCTTTGAAATACATAACAAATGAGATAAAGAGAAGGAGGTGAGAGGTTTTTGCAGTCGTATAAAGACATGAGACATGCTAAAGGGCTTCAACAGCATATCCCCCTCATCTCACAAAATCCATTTGGATTTTCATCCTTGACAAACATAAGTCATCGAGTATATCCAAGAAAACCTTCATCACACTAAGGATGGATGAATGTATTTTTCCAATGAAATGCTTATGCCAACCCATATGACCATATTGTTCATGGTATGCATCACAAAAAAATAGAGAAAATATCCTTAACATTATTCAGAAAATCCCACATGACTCTCAACCTTTGTCACACAAAAAATGAAATAAAAAGAGGGAGGAGGCAGAAGGTACTCACAGTCACTGAAAAACATGTGACGCGCCTAAGGAAGTCCACAGTGGGGTCCCTTGAGACCCCTGGACAAACCTTCATTATCTTGTGATACCCCAAGAAAAGTCACGTAATGTCTCGTGGATGCCTTGAAATAGAAATTTGGATCTTGCGAAGGCCCTTGGGAATATTAACATGATGATAAGGAAGTCCTTAGACACATCTTCATGATCAAACAAGTCCCCATTAATTGGGTATAATCCAATAATAGAGTCCTTGATGGAAGAGACTCACGATCGTTGATAGTTTGGAATCACACTTAGAGTGGTCCATGAAAGAGACTCATGAAGATGTGTGGTTCTAGATCCCTTCACCGACTCTAGCCTGGACTCACTCTAGATACATCACACAAAGTATCAGAAAATAGGGGTGGTGATACCCATAAATTCCCCACTCCAACATGAAGAAAGGGTTGGAATCTAACCAGCTACTATGCGAAGGAAACCCTTAAGCACAAGGGTCCCAATAATCATAGTGGACTTATCAGATCAATAAATCACATGATTGGTTGACCCTCCATCAGGTAATACACTGGTGAGAAGCCAGAGTAGTCATGTGTCAGGCATAAATCCCTCTGTGTGACCAATCATAGATTACATGAAGGACTTACAGTAAGATGTGCGAAGAGAAAACTATACATATTATAGATCACACAAGATCCAAAGAATACTGATACAGAATAAATATAAGGCCATCACAATACAAGGGTTAGATCCAAGATTAGAAGTGGAAGACTTAAGAAAATTACATGCTCACTGACCCTCATGTGCTTCATGTAAGTCATCCAAAGTCATGTGATAGCACTAAGGAATGCCACCTAGATCTTATGAAACTCCTTCATCTTGCCATCTGGGACACATGAAATACTACAAATATTTCAAAGAAAGTCATGTGGTTTCCCCCCATAGACATCACTTTGATCTCATGAAACCCTCTAGGTCTATCACCCAAGACTTGATACATCCTTCAGATACATTTCCTCGCTCATAAAATGGAATTTATCATATCAATTGAGTCTCATGGTTAAATCTGGGCATGAAAACTAGGATCTCACGACACCCTTTGGGTAGGCTAGCTGAGACACATGACGCCCTCCAGACATGTCATCCAAATCTCGCAAGGTCTCTCAAATGGTGTCAGTCAAGATACGCAACATCCTTCGGACTATGTCACACTGAATCTTGTGACACCCACCATATGTGTCAAGACGGGTCATGTGATGGTTCCCAGGACATGCCAAATAGGACATGAGACACCCTCCAGACAAGAAGGTCGTGTCAATATGCCAACCTCAGTGCGTAACCCGACCTGAAATGAACTATGAGAACTCTGATTATTGCCATAACTGGGATATTTAGGATGCCATATTAAGGCCCAAGCTCTATACCAAACACCCCAAGGGTTGTTCTAATAAACAAGTTCCATATTTATGCACCATGGGGATGTTCATTTCCTACCCCTTGTTTCTCACCCAAAGCATAGATCACGTGGGCTTAGGGGGATGCAAAAAACACCTCATTAAAAAATATGAACCTCCATAATGGGATAGGGAAGCCTCAGTTTGTAATCCCCGATATAAAGGTAACTATGAAGACTCGAATTCCTACTATATCTAGGATACATAGGCTACCTCTCCCTGAGGTTCAATCTCTATATTTATCATCCAAGGAAACACAAGAATCTAAGTCCCTTATTCAAATAAATGATCATATTATCTGCACTATAAACCCCCACAATGGTATAAGTTAGCCTCAGTGTGTAAGACTCAACACAAACTACACTATGATAACTCTGATTCCTGCCATAACCAGGATATTTAGGACACCTTTTTAAGGCCTGATCCCAAATTAACACCCCTTTTGGTGTAAGTCTTTTTGTGACTCTGAAATCTCAACCAGAAGGTCTCAATCAGTCCTGGGAGATGATCGCCCTAACTCATCCATCAGCAGACTAAGAAACCCACCAAACTACCATGACTTTGATTCCTTCCATAACCAGGATACATAAGACATCTCTTCGAGGCCTGAGTCCCAAGATAAATTATTCCAAGGTAGTATGAGTTCATAATTCCTACATCATGAGAAATGAAATGATCATTCTCCATCCCTTGTTTCTCACACTGAACATAGATCACGTGATCATAGGGAGTTTCATTAATCATATAATTTATAGTATGAGTCTCTATAATGAAATGGGAAACCCCAATAAATATTCCCTAGAATAATATACTATGAAAACTTTGATTCTCTCTATACTCGGGATACGCAGGACACTCCCTCAGGGTTTGAGCTAAAATATTTGGTGTCTCAATACCCGAACATATTCCCTCTCTGCATGACATTAAACTGCATGGGACTAATGAACTATGTGGGATTTTATTCCTTCAATAATCATTATATGTTAGATTCCTAATAATGGATCAATCGCATCCTCATAATATTAATCGTCTCCTTATATGGAAGCATATTCCAAAGAATTTCGTTGTATGACTTCAACATATAAGCAAAATCTTATTACTGGAAAATGATGGAGAATCTTGAATACATACATATGGATTCACTAGAGAGATCCTAGTCTTGTGTATATAAAATATAATTAACCTCTAATCATTTTTTAGGGTAACCATTCCTATATCGAGATTGGGAATAGATTCACGAACATATCTTAAATATATAATAGATTCCTTAAGTAGGTAATAATTCCCCCCAAAAAGGGCGTTTTGAGCCCGGCCTCCCATCCTCTCGACCAATGCGAGTTGCTAAGAGTCGTTGGGCCTAAAAACCTAGATGACACTCACCTTTGGAAAGAAATTCCATACCCATCTATGGATGAGGTAATTTTTGGGAGTTTTTAGGGAATGTGAAATGGATAGAAAATCTGATGTGTGAGATTGAGTGAGTCCTTAATATATCCCTCAATTAAACCATCAAAGCAGGAACCCATTCCACATTCATGTCAAATATTGACAAAACGGAGCACTTGAAATTGTGCTAAAAACATTGAGAAGGGATAAACTCTACGAAAAGTACATTAAATGTGAGTTTTGGATAGAGGAAGTATCATTATTGGGGCATATTATCTTCCGTAAATGAATATCTATAAACCCTTCCAAGACAAAGGCAATCGAAGAGTGGCCTAGGAAAACATCTGTAACAGACATTCGTTGATTCCTTGGTCTATTTGTGTATTTCTAGTGATTTGTGAATAACTTATCATGATTTTCAAACCCACTAACTAAGCCGACTCGGAAGGGAGAAATTTTTTTATGGACTAGTGAATGTTAATACTACTTCAAATAGTTGAAAAGTGTCTTATCACTACACCAGTACTCACACTTCCAAAAAGTTGGTAACTCTTTGTGGTATATAGTGATGCTTAAAGAAGGTATTAGGTTGTGTACTGATGAAATATGAAAAATTTATGGCCTATTCCTCGAGGAAATTGAAAATTCATGAGAAAAACTATCCCATTCATTATTAGGAGTTGGTAGTTGTGATATTCGCATTAAAAAACTAGCAGTATTATTTATATGGGAAGAAGTGTGAGATATGTACTCATAAATAAGGATCTTAATGTGCACCAGTGAAGATGGTTAGAGCTCATCATGGATTATGACTAATCAATCCACTATCATCCTAGTAAGGCAAATAAAGTGGTAGATGCTCTAAGTAGAAAGGATACTACAACATTATCAATGATGAGAATTGATAAGGATCCAATATTATTAGGTTTTTAAAGTATGGACATGGGAATCATTAAGTTGGGAACATCATAAATCATTTCTCAAATGATTTCTCAACCATCCCTTATAGAGAAAAAAAAGTATTCTCAAAGAAATGGTGTAGAAATTTAGAAAAATGTGGAATCTATTAGAAAAGAGAAATACTCAGAGTTCAAATTTGATGAGGAATGAGTCATACAATTTGGGTCATGACTATACATACTATCCAATCCATAGATAAATAACTAGATTCAGAATGATGCACATATATCAAATTTCTGTATTCACCCAGGAAGCACAAAGATGTGTCAAGATCTCTGAGAGAACTATTGGTGGAATAATATAAAGAAAGAGATCATTGAATATACATAAAATTTCCTGGTATGTCAGTAAGTGAAGGATGAAAATAAAAATCTAATGGGATGATGCAACCATTACCCACACCAACATGGAAATGGAAAAACATCACCATGTAATTTTTTACTGGACTTCTAGATACATCCAGAGGAAGAAATGTCATGTGTTGTTGTGGATCATCTTACAAAGACAACTCAATTTATCACAATTCAAGAGGACTTAACTTGATCAACTTTTATAGATATACATCAAAAGTGTTGGGGCTTGATGGAGTACCACTATGGATTGTATCTAATTAAGATCTGATATTTACCTCTAAGTTTTTTGAAAGTATCCAACATGATCTAAACCATGATTTGAACTTCATTATGTCTTATCATCCTCAAATTGATGGCCAATCTGAGAAAACTATTTAGACACTAGAAGACATGTTGATAACATATTATATGGACTTAAAAGGAGGATGAGGCCGATATCTACCTCTGTTCGATTTCTCTTACAACCATAGTTTCCACTCGAGCATCCAAATGGCTCCATATGAAGCCATTTATGAGAAAAGATGTAGAAAATCAAAATGATGGGATGAAGTCAGTGAACATAAGACATTAGGACCTAAAATGGTCAAATAAATGGTAAAAAAGGTGAAAACCATTCAGCATCACATCAAGGAATCCTAAATTCAATAGAATAGATATGTGGATAATTTTCGATGGGACCTAGAGTTTGAGGTAGGATATTAGGTATTCCATTACATATCTCCATAGAAGAGGATCATGACAACTGATTATACCAACTAATAATGATATCAACTAATAGTGCTTTAAGAAACGATAGATTTCCATATCTAACTTATCATTATAGCATTTCAAATATCTAATGGGTAGTTTTTTAAGAATTAATTTAATCATCGGTGCATTTAATGTTTCATTTATTGTTCTCTAATGGATAATTTTGGATAAAGACATTCTTAATAAGGAAAAACCAATCATGTGAGGTGTGTTGAAAAATACATGCTCTTATAAAGAATAATATAGGGTCTTGTGCTAAAAATAAGACTCATTCATATATCTCTATGGCGATATATTTTTCAGAACCTGTTGTGAAAATTTTCTAATCTCCTTCTAAAGACAAATACAAAGGACTCCAAACATTCAAAGCATTATGGAATGAGTATAACTTCATCCACTCATCTTTAATCTCTTTTTTTCTGCGTATGCGTTATATTTTATTTGTGTTTTTTATTTCTGTATTTATTTATAAAAACATAGTCTCCTGTATTAAAAAGTATAGTACTTGATACTCTCTCAAATATTTCATTTGTATTCCTATGAAAAACTATAGAAGAGGTCATGTGTTATCGGGTATCATGTTTTTCTCCCATGTACAACTTTGGAAGAAGCTATATGCCTATATAGTCCTGTTACTATTGTCTATAAAACCTGATCTAGGTTATGGATCATTTTATTTAATAATAAACTATTCGAAAACATGATATTTCCAATTGAAGGGGATTATTTTTTGTCTTGAGACTGAACCCCTTGTTAAATTTCGATGTTCATTATTTGTTTTGTTTTCTTTATATTCAAATCAAATTATTTTTTGTTTATAGTTTATTAAACAAAACTTTACTCTGATATTTAACTTAAATTAGTGTTTTATATACAATTTTTGATATGAGCAGATTTTTTTCAAAAGTTAAAGTATTTTCCAAAGTATTTTCACTAAGTTGTGATCAAGATTTTGATAATATTTTCCAAAGATAAAAGTATATATTTATACTTTTTTTAACTGGGTGATTTTATCAAATTAGTGGATTTAATTTTAAAAAAATTAGATATAAATTCTTTATTGGAAACACAATTCACCCCTATCTTGATTTATCCAATGGGACTAAAAATAATAGTTATACATCAAAATTTACAGGTTTATATGGATTCAGATACTACTTCTTTTCAAATTTATAAATTATTAACATATTCATCAATGTTGTTGAGAGTTTATAAGATTCAAATGGATGATAACATTTTTGGGTGTGAAATTAATGTGATGATTTTAAAGACAGATATCATAGATCTTATGACTATATTTTTTTCATCAATGTGATGAAAGTATTTTCTATATAATTTGATTATAATATTTCATTTAATTATTTTAATTTAATGAAACTTAATAATTATGTTTGTTTTGTATTAGTTATCTTTATAAAATTTTTATTTATTATGGTATGAAATCAGTATATATATATTTTTTGACCCATAATTTATTTCACCAATAACAATGAAAATGAAAGATATAAAAGAGAATAGTATATATTTTTTAAAGATTTCAAAATAATGTGATTCAGTGTTGGATGTTTCCTTATCATGAAGGGTATAAAACATATATTTCTTAAATTTTTATTTTTATTAATGTAATAACCACTCACATTATATTTTTTTATATTATTTCCCATTGGATGTTGCATGTTTCTTATCCAGAAGAGAAGGAAACTTACTGGTTATGCTCTATACATGGTAACATGTGAACAATTATTCGAAAAGCATTGGTCATATACATTGGATTATTTAAATAATTTTATATTATAATAACTTTTAATTTTATTTCATACATATAATTATCAAATAGGGAATGGGATTAATTTAGAGATACAATAGGAATAGGATAAAAAATATGAAATTTGTGTGTGCAAAGGTGAATTATCATTTATAATTTCTTTATTTTGGCTACAAGTTTGAATTGGAAAATTATTTTGAATTAGAATTTTCATCAACAAAAATGAGTAAATTAATGTACATATTAAGTTCTAATATTTATGTTTGAAATAATTTCAACAGAAACAGTGATGCAATTCCACAAGGTAAAATTTTATCTTAACCCTTCCTTTAATTTATCTTATAATTATGTTGAGAATACATGTTAAGTTCTTTCCTTTTAATATGTATCTTTTTTATGAACCTCACCCTTATTTATAAAACCATATCAATAAATTAAAAGGACCATGTGAGGATTATTTTATAGGTTTGATTGGGTTTTAGTTTATTTTTATTTTATATTTTAAATTTCAAATTTCAAATTTTAAAGTTGAAATAATTTTAATTTTTATTGTTGTTTTCTAGTTCTATTTTTTTTGTTTTTTTCTATTTTTGTTTTTGTTTTTGTACTACTGGGATATTATATTTAAATTTTTTTTAAAAAATATTTTTCACGTATTTTATTATATAAACAACATGAAAGATTAAAAAACAGCTTTTCACATCAGTTATTTTCAATAACTGATGTGGAAAAGGTTTTTTTTCACATCAGTTACACAATAAATAATGTGAAAATACCTTCCCATTCTAAAATTTTTGAATGATTTGTATGACAGTTTATTTAATAACCAATGTGAAATACATTTTTCTACATCATTTACCAATAACCAACATGAAAACCCTATTTATAATGTATATTACAATAACATATCTCAGTAACCAATGTTAGAAAAAAAAACTATGTGGAAAATCCTTTTTTCACTAGTGAACCACTACCTTACATCATATGTTTTATAGATATCTCTGAGAGTAAAACATAATACTCCCTCCTCCTTAGTGGATCCACGGGTTGAGATAAATTTCTCAGTGATCAGGAAGGATTATCCTAGCTCCCATAACATGTTATTACTTCATATGGTGTAAGACATTTTGTCAATTCATAATGGTTTTGATCTATATAGAGGATTTTTGAGTTGTATATAGAGTATTTGTCTTAGTAAAAAATTCATAATAAATTTTTTCAATCCTTAAGTTATTTAGGAAGTTGTAAAACAATTGAGTTTCTTATATTTTAGAAAATTTACTATTAAAAAAATTTGAGACGCCTATAAGAGAATTAATCTACACATGGGATAATTATCCTATGCATAAGTGAATTTTTTTTAGTTCATATGAATTTTTCTTATATAACATTTGTGACATCTATCATTGTTCTGAAATAAAGTAAAATATCTTATGAAGCCCATATTATATTTTACTTAGTAAAAATTTGAGATTTCCATAATCATGAAATTCTAAAGAATGAGAAATGGGATGATTATTGGAATGATAATTAGATATAATAACATCAAAAAATAAATGTGATAGAAGAAAAAAAATATGATACACTAATCTTTAAGGTTGTGATAAGGAAGATCAAAGCGTGGAATAAAGATCTCATACTTAAAAGATTTGAAATAAAATTATTGATTTTTCAAGAAAAATAATGATGGATTCATTAGAAGATTTGTCTTCTCTCTAGTGTTTAAATTATTGTGTTTCATATTTAAAAATATGATAATGGGGATAATATTATATTTTTGTATATTCCCTAAAACTTTTTCCTGTACTATTTTCATGTGAAGCTCTCACATTGTAAGAGAGAGAGTCCACAGAACAAGATAATATTTATATATGATTTTTATAAATCTATTAAATAAGATAAAAGTGTATAATTTATGGATACATTTTGATGAAGAGAATTTAAATGATAATGTATAAAAATATTATATTAATTCATACTTGTGAGGATCATTTATTGAGGGTCTTTTTGAAATATCCTTTGAGTTGAAAAAGGTTCATGAGAAATCTTGGTGGGTAATTTCATAATGATTATTTTGGTATGATATATAATAATATTTTACATATTCCATTTATAGAATAATGTAAACGAGAGGATATAGTTAATGAATCCACACCTAAATATTGAAAAAATCAAGAAATAAAGAAAGAAGAAAAATAGAGGAGTCATTACTACTCTATGAAGAGCATGTGATTTAATTAAGAGATGTGAGAGAACTTGAATAATACAAGAAGAAGTATATAGAACTAGGAAACTTGAGGAAGAATAAGAATAAGGGGTAAATAGGAGATGTTGTAACCTATAGTAAGTAAAAATAAGAGAATTGGTCATGTGCAACCTACAGGGTTTCAAAGAATGAGAAGAAACAAAAGTCATAGTTCTTGAAGGCATAGTTGTATGTGTTGTGTAAATCTTATATACCCAAGATTTCAACGTTTATAAGATAATATATTAATAATATATAAAATAGGATGTTGATTTCATAATATTTATGTTTTCTTGAGTCTTTAGTTTTGATTTGGAGATAAGATGATTTGACTTGAGTGTATCCATCAAATAGTTTCAAGAGAATATATGAGATTTGTAGTGAAGTAGCGGGTGAGTTTCATAATCAGATATTGAATATATTCTAGTAGTTAAAGACACTATGTATTAAAGAAGGAGATAAATTTTCATTGGTGCAGTAACACCTTTACAAAGCAATGTTGATCTACTTCAATAAGAGGAGTAAATCCAAGAGATATAGCTAGTGGGATGTTTTCTTGAAGATAGAAACAATGGGATTCAACTTATGTCCACATGTGTAATATTGTGAAAATATATCACCTATATAGTATGGTGATATTATTTTAGGATAAGAATATCCCACAAATCCACTTGTATTTATAATAACATTGTAGTAAAGAATACATGACATGGACATCCCAATCATGATAAGGAGTATCATTCTCAGGAGGGGCTGAACCTTATAAAAAAAATTTGTTCCATTTACTGCTTTATGTACATTATATATAGGTTTATTTCAGGTTAAATAACACAATCTCGAATAGTCTTAACCTTAATTAGAGTTACAATTCCAAAGGGGTTGTGAAGATTTAAAAAGAGAAATTGGTTGAGGTAAAATTGGTCTACATCTTGTTCACCCCCTTCTTAGGTGTATCTGCATAGTCCACTAGGAAATTCAATTAGTTTCAAAGAATATGTCATATATGATTGGTTTTTTGAATTTTTCCCAATTATATTATCTAATATATATGAAGTGAAAATTTGATATGTTTGAAGAAGAGTCTTAGATGGAAAATTCAGATTCCATCCCTATAAAAACATGTTTTGAAGTCTCTACTAAGGCTTTGAAAAATATGATAAATAAATAGGACAACAATTTTAGAAATATCACAAGGAAGAAGTAGGGGAAAATACTAACTGAATTTAGTTATAATGGTGATCATTTAATAATAAAATATGATGATAATTATTACTGTAGTGAAACAAGTTCAAGATATGAAAAATGGTTCATTGAATCTACTAAAGAAATTTAACTTATGGTTAAGGATTACTTGAATAATGTTCCTATTGAAGTGGTGAACTATATCTTTAAATTAATCAAGATACATCATGATGAGAATTCACAAATTAAATTGTAATCTTATTCCATGGAATAATCATTAAAAAATAAGTTGATTAGATATAACAACCTCACAAATCTTGTGAAATCCAAAGAATAATTTTACACAATTTGAAATGAAAGAGTTTCTTTATTTGATGAATAATTTCAAATATTTCTTTGTGAGAATGAGTTATTTTATAATTTTTTTAAATAGGTGACTCATGATTTATAGAAACTTAATATAGTCTTTATGAATGTTAAGGATTATGAATTAGAATTAAAATAGAAAAGGATAAAGGAACTGGATTTTTATTTCCACGAGACAAATCAAATGCATTAATATTAAATTGTAGAGTCTAATAGTGATTGGGAAGATAGGTTCATATCAGTAAAATATGAAAAGAACACTATCGACTTGAAATTTATAAAGCTTAAAAAAATTGAAGAATTTTGAAAATGAAAAATTAGGAACTTCACAACAAGATGAGAAGAGAGCTACTACTCAAGTATCTGAGATGTTTTTTTGCCTCACAGGGGACTCATACTCATAGAAAATAGAACCTAAGATCATTTATAGAACCCTACACTTTAGTATCATTGAAAAAGGTTACCCTCTATTTATATTTTCATATGTTCACTAAATCTAGTTTTTTTAAAAGTGTAGGATGAAACATAAATTGTGTATAAATGTTAAAGATCACAAATGTTATGAAATACCTTAATATATCAAGGAATGAGGTGATAAAGTATAATAATTATCCCACACAAACTAGAAAAAAATGTTTTCCTTCTAACCTAAAAATCACAAGCATGTTAGGTTATAAAAACTACGCATTCATGCAAAAAAAACCAGGATGATTGGAATACTTTGGTGTTATTAGGGATTTAGGTATAGGGATATTTATTTTTGGTATAATATATCTCTATTTTCAAATAATATAATGCCTATAGAAAAGGGTATAAAGTCTCAAATAGGGAGGAAACATATTGGAATAATTCATAAAATTTAGAAAAGGATAAATATTTCCATGAAGAACAGATTCAAATGCTTTGAAATTTTCTATAATTTGTGAAACATTGATGACCACTACTATAATGAATGTTGGTACAACACTTCTAGATATTATTCATTTATTGAAGAGAAGATATAACCACTGCATACTAGGTATTATTTTAATTAATAAATCATAAATACCTAGGAAGATAGCCAAATTAAATTAGTAAAGATAAATGAACCCAAGAAGACAATGGATAAATATGATTAGGGTGTCAAAAAAAACTAGAAAAAAGTGCTTCTATTGTGGCTATATAGTCCACACCATGGACCATTTTAATAAGTCCATGAATTATCCAATAAATTGAAGAAATATGGAATCATTAAAAAGAGTTCATTCAAGAGATAGATATTAGGAATGGTTCGGTGGTTGTCACACTTTACGAAGAAACTGAGAGGCTTCCCAAAAAGGGTAAGTCAGATTTTAATGAAGATTCATGTGGAAGGTGCAATAGGCTAGAATATATAGCCACTAAGTGAATGACATAGATACATAAGTAAGATAATATCCTAATGAATAAAATACAAGCACCAATGACTCTAGGTAATAAGAAATCTGTTGAAAAGAAGGAGCCAACACACCCAAAGAAGGCTAAGTATGTGAATAAGGAATGTATGATAATATGGACAGGCTAGTTAGAAGAGGCTAAAATTTTGTAGTCTAAAAGAAAAGACAATTATCTAATCTTTCAAGTGAATAATTTCACTAAAACTAAGAAATAAGATGATAATAATAGTAATATCATACTAAAATACAAGTTTAGAGATGGAAAATTAAGGGAGGAGATAACATGAAGAGTACTAGTAGAGACCCGAAGCTTGACGTACATTGACATTACATTACATTTGAGGAATACTTAGTACATAACAAAAACACACACACAAGGATCATAGTAGTTTAGTGTCTTTGGAAACTCATAACGTAATCTTCTAATCGTGGTGAAAGATCTTCTATATCTCCCATAAAGATCTTCCCTTTTTTTTTACCTAAAACCATTATTTATATCCTGAGGAAAAGAAAACATAAAAGGGTGAGCTCAAATTCTCAAAAAGGGTAAAAAAAAGAAAAATCAATCACATCATATTCATAAGAACATAACTTTTAGAAATCTTAACCTGCAAAAGAGATCATAATTTCATAACATGGGATAAATCATGGCAGTGAAATGTAATCACAATAATCATAAATTAAAACATGAAACTTTGTGGCATACACACATAATCATAGAGAATCATTTTTGTTAGTGAAGACTCATTTCCAAGACTATCTTAGTGGACAAAGTCCCTTTCTGAACCGAGTCACCCTCGTTCTAGTCCTGTTTCACTGAACCGGTATAAACTACCGTTCCAGCCATGTCTATCTCATGAGATATAAAATCTTTACCCAATGCATTGGAGGGAGATATAGGTCCCACCCATCTCATAATGATACCATTCTTATGTGTGCCACAAAATCATAAATCATACATCATTGCATAACCCATGTAATAAAAATGGGAATCTTAAACATCGTGACATCATAAAACAATTCATATAAGATAAAAATAATTCCATCACAACATAATCAAATCAATGTAATAATAGGGATAAAAACAGAACCCTTTATTATCTTAGATGGAAAATAATTTTGATAAAACACTTGAACTCCATTCTTGAGGAAAATATCCTTTCTTCTTAAAAAACATTTTTCCTTTCATAACATGTAATACGACATTAAAATAAAAGAAGTTGATTAAAAATAAAATTGAAAACTTGTAAAGGAAGCTTCTTGGAAATAATGTTTTAAAAATCCATTCATGTCGTATAAGTTAAAAAAACATTCTCCTCGTACTTTTGTCAGAAAAGTCAAAAACGTACCTCGTACGAAAAACGACAAAAGATTCCTTTCATATCTTTTACTAAAAACTCACCGAAGGGTAAAATAGGATTTAAACTATTGTAAGTGGATGGAAACAACATTACATATTTAGGGAACATGGATGTGGATGATAAAATACACCCCAGTAAATGCCAATCGTATAAGCAATCTCGGATAAAAATGAGATTGTGATATTTTCCCTTACCTTAGGTCCGACTTGCTTTGTACATGTCCGAACCTCCTGTATAATGATTAAAATAATTTTATTGACTTATTCCAGAATCATATTAATTGTTATTATATCATATATGGTCCACTTATGACTTTATATTACCCTTTCTTTTGTAAATTCATGTTAAAGTAGGGTTTTGGGTAAAATCGTCTCATTTATCGTAGGTGTTTGGACTTGTTGTTCTTGACATTATTATTACTTATATCATTATTTACATACTTCCAGAATATAAAGTATGATTTATATATCATATATATTCAGTATATATATATATATAATAGATAGATAAATGAAAGGAAACACACCATTCATGGAGACGGTAGTCCGTACGTACGCATGAACGCTGCTTTCCTTTCCTTATTATCTTGAATGGAAGTAAGTAGATGACATATATATATATATACATAAATACAGTAGATTTACCATTTCATATATTCCATTATTATTCCTTATATATACTTTATAATCATTCTGGAATGGTTAACATGGATAATGAATCTCATCGCGTCATGGAGACGGTAGTCCGTACGTACGCACGAGCGATGATATTGTTCCCATGGTCATGAAATTCTGTTGAAGTGTATGTATACTATTTCGGTATCAATATCACTTTATAATAATCATATATATTTACTCATTACACTATTATACCCATCCTATTAAGGTGGCGGTGGAAAATAGATTACACCACGGCGTGGAGACGGTATTCCGTAAGTACGCACGCGCGGTGATTTCATTTTCCGTAGGATGGATAGACGGTTAAATAGGGTTGTTTCATACTTATAATAACATATCAGTATATGAATGATACTGATGTTATTACTTCATAATGAAACAACTAAAGAAGAAGAAGTTGAAGAAGAAAGAAATTGGAAAGGATCGGTAATGGGTATTACCTCTTCTTTGAAGTGCTTCTTTGAGACCTCCTTTTAGGGCACTAAAATTGGACTTTTAAGAAGACCAGGACCTCTAGGATGATACTAGATAAGTGGAGAAGATATTTTGGTAGGGGTTGGCCGAGCTTTAATGCTCAAATTTGTGTGAGGAGGAGAGGGAGGAGGTGCCCTTTTATAAGGGAGGAGAGGGGCATCTTAGGAAAATCTCAAAATATTATTTTATATTAAGGTCAAATTCGGTTTATAATGGTTCCAAATGGTCTTATTTAGAAGCTAAAGTAGGGATTGGTCGAAATCCTCTCATCCAATAGGATTTAGACAAGTTTAGGTTATTATTTTAACCTTATCAATTAGATTTAACTCTAAGTTAAATAATTTAACTTTTACCGTGTCTTTTTGTTTTCTTACACTATATGGTTAATAAACTTACTATATGAAGCCAAACGAACCCCAAGTTGTTTATTATTAATATATCTATCCTTAGATAAGTCATTTGGCCGAGCCTTAGATTTTTATGAATTAAATAACAATTAATAATATAATATTTGTTTTAAAAACTAATTTATGTCAATTTTGACACTATTAGGTACATGATTTTTATGAAATTTCTAACAGAATGATAAGTTCGAAAAAAGTTACTTAAATCAATACTAACATGTCATATTAACCTAGAAAATTAGTGTGATTCATAAAAAGTCTCAAATTACATTTATTTTGGTGTTTATAACATCAATTATGTCAATATTTTCTTAAAAAGGTAATTACTGCATCATCGTTGTGTCATAAATAAATTAAATCATTTAAAGTATAAAAATTACAAATAAAATACCATTATGTAGGGAATCGTTTTATCTTTCTAATGAATATTTATAGTTGAAATTATATTATGTATAACCCTATATTAAAAATGTTTTAGTAAATAAACTTTGATTTTAACTCTTTTAACTCTTCTTTGAATTAAATAATAACAAATGTCCTAATCTAATCCAAGTGGGCCTAAATGATAATATTGTATACTTAAGGTTGTTTTTGGTCGAGATAAACTTGTCCAATAGTATTAGGATATGTGTTAGGGTAATATTAATATCATTTTTACCCTTAATTACCCTATTTACTTTTAACCGTGGTAATTAAAAGTAAAAAGTTACTATTCACCAAAAATTATTTTCATCTCATTGAACCACATTTTACTTACTGACATCAACCGTGTCTCTCGGATTTTTAAAATTCCATTCACAGAAGCGGTAAAATTAATATTTATGAAGAAAAATTAATTTTTTAACTACCACTTAGTAGTTTCACTATTCATCAAAAATTGAAGTTTTTCAGAAAAATGCCAAAATTTCACCCTAAGCTATAATTGATATTCCGAATTAAAAAATGATTTCTATTTTACAAAATTCCCAACATATAAGTTGCATTAATTTATTTTATAATTAATTTCCACTGTCACAACAAATAGCGTGTATTTAAGAGATAATAACTATCAAAAGATTAACACTTGTTTATGTCTGGTGTAAATGTGAAATTACATCCAATGACCAACATTGTATTAAATTGTAAAAATATATTCTAAATATACTTTAAAACCACTCAAATTAATAATTTATCACTATTAATTATTTCGATTAAAAAAGTTGTTTTTAATTATAATTTAGTAATTTTCACTATTCATCAAAATATGAAAGTTATCCGAAAAGTACCAAAATTTCACCTTAGGCTAAATTTGATACTCTGAATCCAAAAATGAATTCCATTTTGAATATTAAAATTTACAAAATTTCAAAAAGTGTTTATTACTATTCATAACGGCTAGTTATAATAATGTTATAATAGCATATTGTTGTTTAGTGAAACTCGTTATTGCGTACTACACACGCTATCGAGGAAGGTCGTGATTGCGTGTAATTCAAGGCAAGTCAAGGATGCAAGCTCCTTTTGGTGTAGCGTACAACACAAGACATTAGTGAAATTAAAAATAATATTTTTCATAAAATCTTGGGCTGTTACATTCTACCCCCCTTAAAATGAATTTCGCCCTCGAAATTCGTCGGGGTTATAAATGGTTTACTATTCTAAAGTTTCTTTAATCAAAACCCACATCGTAAAAAGGAATACCAAAACCAATCTTCAAAAACGAAAGTATGAAACGTAACGGTTACCCAAATAAACTAATCACTGGGTTTCCACATAGGTGAAAATATGGATATGGAAGAAAAATCTAACCATCGTGTTCTGATTGAGAGTGGTAGAGAACATAGCTATGGAAAATCTAGCAATCACAAAGCCATAAATTTGTGACGATCTAAGGTACCATCTGATTAATCAGATATAAGAGCACTAGGACAACATTTTTGGTTTTCAAGATCGTTTCCCTAAAGTTAAAGAATTTGAATTTGAATAAATACTTACTTTATTTTGGAACAATCTCACTTTTTTTTGTGCCTTGAACAATTTCCACCTCATCTCTTAAATAAATGAAGTTGAATTTGTTATTCATGAAGTTTTAGCAGATCATGTGATAGAATGACGGGTCATTCCATCTGTCTCAAACAAAAGGTTAGCCAAAGTTATTAAATATACATATGTCATTCTATAGTGAGATTAATCATATATGGTTCCTAAAATGGACTTATACATCATATATCATACTGCTTAATATAATAAAACTAGTTTCTACTAAACAGGGACTTTCTGTAGGCTAGTGGTAGGCGATAAAGGCCAGTCGCACTTCAGTTGTGGGTTCGATTTCCACAGCCTTGTCCGACGCGATGGGCTGTCGCCCATCCTGCAGGTTGTCCTTTTTCAAAAACTATATTACTATAACATCCCATCAATAATATCGAAAAAACTTCTATCCTTAAACAATGCTAACTTATGTCCAACATAGTCCATTCCAATCTTTATGCTTATCCAAAATACTGCAGTCCACTCTCATAATATAGTGAAAACAATTACCAGAGATTTAATACCATCGTTGATCCCCATATATCATAAGATATGTCTTGTTGGTCACATTCCAAACATTCAAAGTCCTTAATCATGTATTCTCTTGAATACCTTAGTGAATACATGAATGCAGTTAAAAGTTGACACCTTCCACATACCAAAATCCTCAAAATTATATATACTCAAACCATGATATCACTTAGTCCTTATATCAATCATGAGCTCATGAATACTGTCAAACATTTCATTTTCTATTTATCCCTTCATTATGGGCATATTATCTACTTTCCAAAATATTTGAATCACTTTTCATGGTTACCGGTACCTTAAAATTATTGAAAACCACAATAGACCAATACATAAATATTTCAATACACCATAAAAGTACCTCAACAACATTATTCCTGAATACCAATACTTAAACACATCAGTCCATCCACTTCAATGATTGTCCTGGAAGAAGTCCTTCCTTGATTTAGAAGTAACTTTTTAGGTCAGGGCATTGAGTTGGGTAATGCCCAGGTTCTCCACAAATAAGACATTGAACTCCATAACTGTCTGTCACTCTATGACCCTTTTCTCCACACAGATAACATCGGTCCCCCCATTTGAGGTATTCCTCAAGGTTCTTCTTCCCTTCTTTAGAAATCTCAATCTTCCTTTGTTTATGCTCCTCAACATGTGAACATTCATAATAGTCTATCTTCCTATTCATTGATGAATTAGGCATACCACTAAATTTCACCTTGTTAATCATATATCGCGATGACTGATTCGGCATAATCACAGCATCTTTCTCTCTAGGCATTACACAATGTTGTTTCTCATAGTCACCAATTTGTCCATTGGATTTAATGTTAACCGAATTCCTTTTGGTTCCCTCCATTAACTAAAACACAAAAATAATTTTTTGAGAGGCAAAAATCATGCTAGAGAAAACAACATAGTAAAGGGGAAGTATCCTCAATATCTAACTTCTTAGGTTAAATTCTATGATCGTTACCGTAGATCTAGGACTGTATCTTATACGTATACTTATCCTTAGGGACATCCCTAGACATACCTTAGAAATATCTCTAGGGATTTCACTAACGTTTTCGCATCCTAGTTTCCAAAGGTTGACTAAACCTTTCCTCTGATACCAACTGTAGAGACCCGATGCTTGACGTACATTGACATTACATTACATTTGCGGAATACTTAGTACATAACAAAAACACACACACAAGGATCGTAGTAGTTTAGTGTCTTTGGAAACTTGGAACGTAATCTTCTAATCGTGGTGAAAGATCTTCAATATCTCCCATAAAGATCTTCCCTTTTTTTACCTAAAACCTTTACTTATATCCTGAGGAAAATAAAACATAAAAGGGTGAGCTCAAATGCTCAGTAAGGGTAAAAAAAAGAAAAATCAATCACATCATATTCATAAGAACATAACTTTTGGAAATCTTAACCTGCAAACGAGATCATAATTTCATAACATGGGATAAATCATGGCAGTGAAATGTAATCATAATAATCATAAATTAAAACATGAAACTTTGTGGCATACACACATAATCATAGATAATCATTTCTTGTTAGTCAAGACTCATTGCCAAGACTATCTTAGTGGACAAAGTCCCTTTCTGAACTGAGTCACCCTCGTTCCAGTCCTGTTTCACTGAACCGGTATAACCTACCGTTCCAGCCATGTCTATCTCATGAGATATAAAATCTTTACCCAATTCATTGGAGGGAGATATAGGTCCCACCCATCTCATAATGATACCATTCTTATGTGTGCCACAAAATCATAAATCATACATCATTGCATAACCCATGTAATAACAATGGGAATCTTAAACATCGTGACATCATAAAACAATTCATATAAGATAAAAATAATTCCATCACAACATAATCAAATCAATGTAATAATAGGGATAAAAACAGAACCCTTTATTATCTTAGATGGAAAATAATTTTGATAAAACACTTGAACTCCATTCTTGAGGAAAATATCCTTTCTTCTTAAAAAACATTTTTCCTTTCATAACATGTCATACGACTTTAAAATAAAAGAAGTTGATTAAAAATAAACTTGAAAACTTGTAAAGGATGTTTCTTGGAAATAATGTTTTAAAAATCCATTCATGTCGTATAAGTTAAAAAAACATTCTTCTCGTACTTTTGTCAGAAAAGTCAAAAATGTACCTTGTACGAAAAACGAAAAAAGATTCCTTTCATATCATTTACTAAAAACTCACCGAAGGGTAAAATAGGATTTAAACTATTGTAAGTGGATGGAAACAATATTAAATATTTAGGTAACATGGATGTGGATGATAAAATACACCCCAGTAAATGCCAATCGTATAAGCAATCTCGGATAAAAATGAGATTGTGATATTTTCCCTTACCTTAGGTCCGACTTGCTTTGTACATGTCTGAACCTCCTGTATAATGATTTAAATCATGTTATTGACTTATTAAAGAATCATATTCATTGTTATTATATCATATATGGTTCACTTATTACTTTATATTACCCGTTCTTTTGTAAATTCATGTTAAAGTGGCGTTTTGGGTAAAATCGTCTCATTTATCGTAGGTGTTTGGACTTGTTGTTCCTGACATTATTATTACTTATATCATGATTTACATACTTCCAGAATATAAAGTATGATTTATATATCATATATATTCAGTATATATATATATATAATAGATAGATAAATGAAAGGAAACACACCGTTCATGGAGACGGTAGTCCGTACGTACGCATGAACGCTGCTTTCCTTTCCTTATTGTCTTGAATGGAAGTAAGTAGATGACATATATATATATATACATAAATAAAGTAGATTTACCATGTCATATATTCCATTATTATTCATTATATATACTTTATAATCATTCTGGAATGGATAACAAGGATAATGAATCTCATCGCGTCGTGGAGACGGTAGTCCGTACGTACGCACGAGCGATGATATCGTTCCCATGGTCGTGGAATTGTGTTTAAGTGTATGTATACTATTTCAGTATCAATATCACTTTATAATAATCATATATAGTTACTCATTACACTATTATACCCATCCTATTAAGGTGGCGGCGGAAAATAGATTACACCACGGCGTGGAGATGGTATTCCGTACGTACGCACGCGCGGTGATTTCATTTTCCGTAGGATGGATAGATGGTTAAATAGGGTTGTTTCATACTTATAATAAAATATCAGTATATTAATGATACTGATGTTATTACTTCATAATGAAACAACTAAAGAAGAATAAGTTGAAGAAGAAAGAAATTGGAAAGGATCGGTAATGGATATTACCTCTTCTTTGAAGTGCTTCTTTGAGACCTCCTTTTAGGGCACTAAAATTGGACTTTTAAGAAGACCAGGACCTATAGGATGATACTAGAGAAGTGTAGAAGGGATTTTGGTAGGGTTTGGCCGAGCGTTAATGCTCAAATTGGTGTGAGGAGGAGAGGGAGGAGGTGCCCTTTTATAAGGGAGGAGAGGGGCATCTTAGGAAAATCTCAAAATATTATTTTATATTAAGGTCAAATTCGGTTTATAATGGTTCCAAATGGTCTTATTTCGAAGATAAAGTGGGGATTGGTCGAAATCCTCTCATCCAATAGGATTTAGACAAGTTTAGGTTATTATTTTAACCTTATCAATTAGATTTAACTCTAAGTTAAATAATTTAACTTTTACCGTGTCTTTTTGTTTTCTTACACTATATGGTTAATAAACTTACTATATGAAGCCAAACGAACCCCAAGTTGTTTATTATTAATATATCTATCCTTATCTAAGTCATTTGTCCGAACCTTAGATTTTTAGGAATTAAATTACAATTTATAATATAATATTTGTTTTAAAAACTAATTTATGTCAATTTTGACACTATTTGGTACATGATTTTTATGAAATTTCTAACAGAATGATAAGTTCGAAAAAAGTTACTTAAATCAATACTAACATGTCATATTAACCTAGAAAATTAGTGTGATTCATAAAAAGTCTCAAATTACATTTATTTTGGTGTTTATAACATCAATTATGTCAATATTTTCTTAAAAAGGTAATTACTGCATCATCGTTGTGCCATAAATAAATTAAATTATTTAAAGTATAAAAATTACAAATAAAATACCATTATGTATGGAATCGTTTTATCTTTCTAATGAATATTTATAGTCGAAATTATATTAAGTATAACCCTATATTAAAAATGGTTTAGTAAATAAACTTTGATTTTAACTCTTTTAACTCTTCTTGGAATTAAATAATAATAAATGTCCTAATCTAATACAAGTGGGCCTAAATGATAATATTTTATACTTAAGGTTGTTTTTGGTCGAGATACACTTGTCAAATAGGATTAGGACATGTTTTAGGGTAATATTAATATCATTTTTACCCTTAATTACCCTATTTACTTTTAACCGTGGTAATTAAAAGTAAAAAGTTACTATTCACCAAAAATTATTTTCATCTCATTGAACCACATTTTACTTACTGACATCAACCGTGTCTCTCGGATTTTTGAAATTCCATTCACAGAAGCGGTAAAATTAAGATTTATGAAGAAAAATTAATTTTTTAACTACCACTAAGTAGTTTCACTATTCATCAAAAATTGAAGTTTTTCAGAAAAATGCCAAAATTTCACCCTAATCTATAATTGATATTCCGAATTAAAAAATTATTTCTATTTTACAAAATTCCCAACATATAAGTTGCATTAATTAATTTTATAATTAATTTCCACTGTCACAACAAATAGCGTGTTTTTAAGAGATAATAACTATCAAAAGATTAACACTTGTTTATGTCTGGTGTAAATGTGAAATTACATCCAATGACCAACATTGTATTAAATTGTAAAAATATATTCTAAATATACTTTAAAACCACTCAAATTAATAATTTGTCACTATTAATTATTTCGATTAAAAAAGTTGTTTTTAATTATAATTTAGTAATTTTCACTATTCATCAAAATATGAAAGTTATCTGAAAAGTACCAAAATTTCACCATAGGCTAAATTCGATACTCCGAATCCAAAAATGAATTCCATTTTGAAAATTAAAATTTACAAAATTTCAAAAAGTGGTTCTTACTATTCATAACGGCTAGTTATAATAATATTATAATAGCATATTGTTGTTTAGTGAAACTCGTTATTGCGTACTACACACGCTATCGAGGAAGGTTGCGATTGCGTGTAATTCAAGGAAAGTCAAGGATGCAAGCTCCTTTTGGTGTAGCATACAACACATGACATTAGTGAAATTAAAAATAATATTTTTCATAAAATCTTGGGCTGTTACAATTCTCAAGCTTTTAAAGCTACCAATGAGAAGTTTCATGGGTTGATAAAAAATTATCATCCCCACTACTCCAACTAATAAGTAAAATATAATACACCTTATTTATACATCAATTTGATTGTGCCTAAGTGTTTTAAATTGAAGTTTATAAAGTTTGGATAGAATCCCTTGAGGGGGATATTTTAAAAATCTCTAATCTTTCTGAAATTATTCAAATTATATGAATATGGAATTCTAGATAGATCTAATAAAAAAATAAATTTTAAGGTATGATTTTAATTTTACTATCACTATTTTAACTTATATTTTATATATTTATCAAGGGTGTTATTATTTAACTGAACTGGGGAGAAATATCTTTCACTTGAAATGTTTTGATTTCTATGTTCAATTCAAGTGTAGGTTTATAAAAATTATCACAAATATATTTGAGTAGGCCCTATACAGTGAAATTTTTAGTTAATTCCACATTGAACTGATTGTATAGACAGCCTTTCTTTCTAAACATTTCACTCTTATTTTTTATAAAGGGTTATCTCATATATACTTATAGTTAATGGGTTGATGGAATATTTATAAGGAAAATGTGTATCCATCCTTCTCTCATGAAATTATTGGAAGAATCAAAAATTAGATGGAATATAATGTGGAGAATATAGATTTATTAAAATTAGAATAGTTAGTTTGAGAGGTGTCATCCTTCCTTTGGAAGTTCTAAGATCAATAAAGTGGAATAAGACCATCCTCAATTCTTCCCTATCATCTCATTAAGGTGGAGAATATTTTTACCTACTTTGCATTTATTTTCAATTAATAGGGAAAAGCTAAATTTATTTTAGAAGAAAATTTAAAATTGAAAACAAATCCAAATGGGGAGATTTAAGTGCCCTTGGTTTTAGATAAGCTTAAGTTATATTTATTTTCAATATGAAGAAATTTATTGTGTGCTAAAGTATAATGAAATTGTTCCCAATATTGATAATATAAAAGGATAAATCATTTGATTATAAAGGTATCCCTCAAGTCAAAGGAAAGTGGTTAAGGTGAAGAAGTAATATCTACAAAAGTTATAAGTGAAGTGGAGAAGTTGAAAAAAGATGGTTTCTGGATTTATGCCAAAAATATTATAAATCAATGTTTAGAATGTGTGAAATAGGTTCAAAGTTATAAGTAATATAGCTTGAATATTGGATAAATCATCCTTATTGATTTATCATTAAGGATATTTATTATAGTTTTTTATATCTCTTGGATTACGATTTATAAAGGCTGAAATGGAGTTGAATTTGAGAAGGTAAAGGTGTTATTGGAAACACTATATCTTAATTATTTATTTTTTTACATGATTTTAGAATATAATTTATTGGTTTTAGTATTATTCTAATAATTCCTAGAATCATTTTACTCTATTCAAAATTGATTTGAGTTGATTTAGAAGGCTCATATCATATTTAAAGAAGTTTTAAAGTCATTTGAATATATTCTATAATTTCTATTCTGGATCTGGAGAGTCAAAAATTAGAAAAGGAAATTTACCTACAAGTATTAGATTTTAGGTTGCATGGTATAATTGATCTATGCATTAGAAGTTTGGTATAGGTCATGTGGTCGAGTCACCATCGCTCAATGGATGACATGATATTATCCCCTTTGAGAATCCCACCCTCATGGTTTTATTCCTAGGGACATCGCACCCCTTTTCCATGGGAAAATGACTCATGTCAAGGGATAGTCCATATCCTTATTATCAAACATTGTTTGAACTCCCCACACCTCAATGTGTGACTCGTGACTTTCAACAACCACACACAAGTATAAAGCATGTTACAAAAAGGTCGCAGACACCCAAAGGGGGTATCATACAATTCTGCGTATAAAAAACTACCCTTCAGTGTTACCATAAGGGAATCTAAAACTTCCCTCACTCTGATATCATTTACAGGTTAAGAATATAAGTCACAAACTCTTATATTTAGACATAATACTATATACTTTCGGCATCCAACCGTCAATGTTTTCTTCCTAGGGACATTTCACCCCTTTTCCATGGGAAAATTCATCATGTTAGAGGAGAGTCAAAACCCTTATTATCAGGGACAATGTCAACTCCCCACATCCTAATGTGGGACTCATGACTTGTAACTACCACACACCAATAGCATACCTATTATGGTCATGTCATGGATTCCCAATGGGAGCATCGTACAACCATTGGTACAATAGTTACAACTCTGTAATAGTTTTCAAAGAACGCACCTATACATTTCATCTTATGAAACATTATTGATAATGATATACAATGTGGGTAAGGATTTGGATGTTAACATATTAATTTTTTCATTCCAGTAAATCATAGGATTTTGGAGTGAATCATACTATATGATTCTACTCATAACACTATCACACAATTCAGCCCAATATTATAATATGATTAGTTATTTCATTGGAATGAAATCTATATTTCATTTCATATAAAAATAAAAAATAATAAAATAATACATATCCAAAACACTTGATATGTTTTTAAGGATCTAGGGAATTTCTTATTCAATATCCCACTTCTAATAAAGCTTCATAGATTTTTTTCCATTTTAACTTATATTATTTTTGTAATGAACCGAACCGGGATTCCATCTAACCCAAAACCCAATGTGGTCCTCCACATGGCCCAAAAGGAATTCATGATCACCATGGGATGAAAACTAGTGTCTTCTCATCATATAAAAAACCTTGGTATTGATTTTTTCCCTTACATAATAATAGCAATGCAGTGGA
This sequence comes from Viscum album, assembly GCA_963277665.1. NCBI lineage: Eukaryota > Viridiplantae > Streptophyta > Magnoliopsida > Santalales > Viscaceae > Viscum > Viscum album. Next base: position 497,328,880 of record OY728153.1, read on the forward strand.
AATAAAATTGATAAACATAAAATTAGAGATAAATAGAACTAAACATCCAATAAAAAGTGTATAATAGATACACATATGGAAGAATAGAAGAAAAAACCATAATTTATAGAATAATATATAGCATTCCAAACGACTTATACGAAAACTCAACATGAATAAAGAAACCCAAACCAGCTCCAATGAGCTTCCATGTGACCCACTATCACCATACAACCATACAAATCTCCCAATAGATACATAGATATAAATACTAACTAGAATGGATGTAAACCTATGAAATGTACGGATGATCTAAAAGATTAGTAGGTCACTATAACCCACTTAATCTAATAAGTCACTTTTATAATACATCCTAACTATTCTAGTTTGATATACAGTATAAAAATAAACATTTTTTCTAAGGTTTTACAAAATAAACTTCAACATATCAACAGTATTCTAAAAAAATATTTTTTATAAGATTTTCATTAAATGAGAATAATATTTTAGAAAAAAATTACCCAACCAATAACTCTTGTAAAAATCACCATTTTAAAGTCTCACATTAAAACCATTACATAAACACCTATTTTAGAAATACAAATTCCAAATACTTAAATGAAGTTCCAAATTTTAACACAATTTTCAAAAAACATCTTTGAAAGCCAATATTTCCATAAAACTAGGATCATCATCCTGAAACCTTGTTTTCAAAACCCACACATATTCGGAGTTTCAAAAATCAAGAAACATACACCTTTATATTAAAACCTTTACAAAACTCTTTGGAAAATAAATTTTCCTATTTTAAACAACATACCCTTACAAACCCATTTAAAAATAGTTTGAAGGTAGTTTAAAATCACCTTTATAGGAGTGATATTTTTGTAACATTTGAAACATTATTCCCAATAATTAGTATTGGTTGATAGTGCTACTTCTATTTATAATTAATTTTCTTAATTATTTTGTCTACTAGTGTCATGAATCTTATATTTATTTTCTTCTTGTTTGTGTTGGGTTGATTTCTTTTTTGATCGATTTTTTCTTCAAATTTTAGCGCTTTCTAATGTTGGAAGATTCTTGAGACTGTAATGGTTCTTTTTATTTACCTATGTTTTGTTAACATCTAAATTATATTGGATTGGTAATTATTGATCATATGAGGTAATATAGAAATTATATTGATGGAATATTGTATATATTATTGGTTTTTTTAGTTCTAACATGCATGCTTATTGAATGCATTCTTTAGGTTTTTATTATTTTTTTGAGAAAAAAAACTATGGTACTTAACATTGAAAATACACTTAACTGTATCCCTATTTCTTATATGTTAAATTAATGTAACTATTTTTTTGAATAAAGTTAAATAAAATATTTTAATACACTTTATTTTGTCTATTATTTTCAATCATTTACTTTCTATTCTATAGCATTTTCATTTCACCTTTAAGAACTTTTTTATATAAGAATCAATTTTAGTGGAAATGGAATGGGAAATGGAACGGTAATTGGAAAGGGAACAAGAGTTTAAAAAAATAAATATTTCATATAGTAGTAAAATTAATGGGAACCAATTAGAAAAATAAATATTGAAATTTAAATAAAAATTTAAATTACACCAACGTCCCTATTTTACCTTATGCGCTAGTGGTATCTCTCTATCTTCATCTCTCTCTCCATATCCCCCCCATCCCTATCTATCCCTATACCTCTCCCTATCCCTCCCTCTCCACCTATCCCTCTCCCTCCATCTCCCTCCCTCCATCTCTATCTCTATCCCTCCATCCCTCTATCCTCTCCATCCCTCCCTCCCTCCCTCTTTATCTCCCTCTCCCTCTCCCTCTCCCTCTCCCTCTAAAAGTTCCTAATGAATCAAGGAGTTAACTACCCTATCTTACCCCGATCTACATACAAGAATCAATGATTTATCACTATTAAATACTATTGAAAATTATGATATGTCGAATAAGTTATCCCCTATATCTAAGATATATTCAATATTCTCCAAAGATTCGGCATTTTTATATCTTGTCACATGTGACTCAGTACGAGGTAGAGACTTATCTAAAGCTCAACCTAAATAGTGGGTTTTGACATAGAAAATCATAAAATACTCCCATTATAATCATATGAAGAATTTATGGATAACCCATAATGGAAAACTAGGGTATCTATCATAGATGGTGGAAATAAATACAACATGAAAGGTTAACACTTCCAAAACATACCCCATTTCTAGATATTCAAATACTTTATCCTTAGAATTATAAAGAAACTCACTAACTATATGAGTTGGTTTAAAATCTTAATATCTAAAGGTACCATCCACAATAAACCCTCCTATAAGAAGGAACTATAATTGGATACTGAATCATAAGTGAAAAATTCCATCCTCTGTCAACCCTTCAAAGAATACCCACTATTAAGGTTTTGCCTTATGGTAAGACTATCAAAATTTACCCACTGACTTCCTAGGACTTGATTTCCCAAATCAAGAATGAGAGTCACCCAATTAAAAACCATGGAATCATCCTATTCCATATGATCTAAGTTCAAACTGACAATTTAACCCATGAATCATATATGATCCTACACTCCACTAACCTATTACCTAGAGATTTTTGAATTACAGTATCCACTGCCCAATTGATCATTGACTACAATACCTATTCAAATCAGTCCTCAGTGAGACTAGACATGAGAATACATGAATAAGGGTCTATAAATAACCCACTAAGCCTAGAGGGTAAGAGTTTTTAAGGTATCTAGAAATGATAACATTCATATTTTATAATAAAATATCTTACACATTTCTAAATCTGGGTAAATGACCATTTACTCACCCATACTCTATAAAACTTTAAAAGAGGTTACCCATCATAAAAATACTAGTGATGAGTCACACCAAATTGAGAAATTTTACCCAAGTTAGTTCTTGAAAAGGAAGGTGAACCATGTTTCCCAATTCCCCCGACTAGATATTTAGTTTCCACATTTCAGTTGGCTATATACAAGATATGGTTCCAACCTATCTCAGCTACTCTTTCCCAATTCATATCCCAACCCCATTGAAAAGAAGATAAAATTTTACAGAATATGATATAATGACTCTCCATGCATATAAATCAGTATGACATTGAATGCAATCAACAAATTCCTTCCCTAGATTTCAATAACAAAACTTCTAAGATAGAAAACTTCACCAAAGATAGACCATGTTAATGGTTATTGATCATGGTGACTACTCTAGATCATATAATATCTTGTTACCCCCAATATGTTTAGGTGATCATCTCATGAGACGTCATTTACTATAAACACATATTTCCATTTTTTGATTATCATGTATATCACATAAAAATAACAACCAAACTATCTAGTTTAATAACCACAAGTAGTATACAAACACCACCTATATATAAAGCATAAAAATTGAAAAAACATAGAAACACAACCATCATATCAAGTGAAACAAGCATTACTAGAAAAACAACCAAAAGAAACAAAACCATTCCACCAATAAAATATCCATCCACAAATTTCCTTGGCATAATAATTCACTACTTCTTGTTCTAGAAAGATACCATAAGGTTTACACCCATCAATTCAGTATTTTATAAAAATCCTAGAAACCAAATGAAAACAACTCAAGTTCCCAAAAAAATATTTTTATAAAACCCCATTTTAAGAAAATTTTATAAAATTCAAACACTTGTACAATCATTCATAAAAACACCTTTTTATATAAAAAAAACTTTAAAAACAACATGCAACAATGTCACCTTTATAAAACAAAACATTCTTAAAACCAAAAAATCATCAATTTCAAAACAATAAAAGGTTTATTGAAAAAAATTGTATAGTAGATAGAATTAATAAGATGTTGATGGAGATAAAAATAAGTATAATGATACATTTTGGAATGCCAAATGAGTTTTGGGAAGAATCATTAGGAAAAAACTTACTTAATCAATAAAATTCCCTCAATATCAATTAGATAGAAATTATCAGAAGAATTGTTGTGCCAAAGAGTGTTTGGTTTCATTTTTTGTCAATATGTGTTTGTAGAGAAAGTTGAGAAAATATATTTTTGGATTTTTTTAGGAAACTTTCCCTATGAAGGTTAAGGAATTTTACTTATGAGGTGTAAGAAACTAGTCTTATGGATTGTAAGAATGTTTCTTAACAAGTCATGTGATTCTATTCTGATCTACTAGTTCCTAACATCATAAATATTTTTTTGATTCATGCTTGAGTCCAAGGGGGGATTGAGGTTACTAGAATAGTGATACTGGATCAATATCATTGAATACAAATCACTAAATAGAAGTGATTGGATGAAGATATTGTTACTGTATAAGGTTATAGTTTCACAATATTATTGGATATAACATAAATAATGTTACTGAATGAAGTCTTCATTGAAAATTATAGATTTTTTACAAGTTTGTACAAAGAATGAGAAATGTATTTCCATAGAAAGATCAAGCTATAGGATGTATGAAGTTGTGCATATTATCAAATGGACTGACCTTATGTTAAAAGTAGTACAAAGGGGGAGGAGAAGAATCATACCAAGAACATCAGTTGGAGGTGCATAAAACAGATCATGTTGGACTGAAGCATAGTGAGAAGCATTTTATGGAGACTAATATAATAGAGTCATCAGATAGAGGTATATCGATGGATTCAAACAGATGAACATTTCTAAGATAGTTTTCCAAGTGAAGTTCTAGAAAAGTTTTGATTAATAATATTCGGGTCTTACTAAGATAATGAAGATGTTTCAAGGATAACAGACTCTTAATATAGTTGTTGAATATCTTGATGATTTTACATAATTAAAGGTGATCCAACTTTCTTGTATAGAAAGAGAATATATTTCTTTAGTAGATATAAAAAGAAGAAGCAAAGAGATTTTAGTTGGGGGATATAACTAGTTTCTGAAAAATATTGTTGGTTGGGGGTATAACCAGTCACGACTTCAAGTGGATGTAGTTAGGATGGTCGGGGGTATGACCAACTTTGAAAAAAGAGCTAATTATTGGGGGGTAGAACCAAGGTTTTTTTAGGAACAATTATTGGGTCGTATAAACATTTGTTGTTTGTGCCTTTGTAATCCTGAAAGAGGTTAGTAAAAGAATCCATGTTGGAAGGAATAACCAACATGGAAAATAGTATGTATTTGTATTGAACCTTATAAATATCATGTGATGATATATTTTTATATGTTTTTTATATGAAAGTTGATTTTGATAATTATATTTGAGTGGATTATAACTCTAAAAAGTTTCAGAGTTTAGGGGAAGTTTCCTTATGAAGTTAAGAAACTTTATAATAAAAGAAAATGAAAATGATATCATTGATTCAACCTCTCCTCCTCTCATTAATCCTACATTGATCTAAGGGAACATCAATTAGTATCAGATAGGGTTCCCTTTGAAATATCCAAATACTGAGGATGGAGAATTTTAATTTAGTGAATAATAGTGGTGTTCCCATTTTTGATGGCAGAAACAATCAAAATTGGAAGAATAGGATGTTACCATAACTTTTATCTCTTGAACTTGAAGATAAAGATTTTGTAACCATTTTATTTCCTCTCATTTATGAAGTTTCAATGATAACTTCTAATAAGAGAAATTTGGAAGTTGATATAAAAGATCAAAATATCTTTTTGATGGCTCTCATAGAGAATGATTATAAAAATATTATGAAGTTTCCAATGGCTAAAAAAATATAGGATAATTTTAGAAGAAGTTATGAAGGAAATGAGAAAGTTAATGAATCTAATATATTAATCTGCAGGAGTAAGTTTGAAGATATTAATATGGATTATGAATAAAGTATTGATGAATAATTTACAATAGGTAATGAGATTGACATCAATATCATAGGTTTTGGAGAGAAGTTGTAAGTTTCTATTATCATTAAGAAATTGATAATAATCTTTCTAGATATATCTGATTCCAAAGTTTCAACTTTAGAAGATTGATAATATTCATATCTAGATGAAATTCATAATATTCATGTGGCACATGAGATGAGGAAAACAATAGTATTTAATAAGAAGGCTAAGGAAGAAAAATCTTTTTAAGTAATGTTAAAAGGAAAGCTCGAAGATAAAGAAGTTGTATAAGAATCAAATGATTCAGAGGAAGAGGAAAATGAATAGGACTTAAACACAATCATCATTATTCTTTCTAAGAGATATAATAAGGGGAACTAGAAAGGTAAACTTACTATTAAATGATGGAATTATAATGATAAAGGCCATTTTGAATAATATTTTCCAAAAACTAAGTATGAGTATTATGAGTTATAAGAAGAAGATAAGAAGTATTAGAAACAAAAGTGGAAGAAACATAAGAAAAGGTTTCCTAGAAACAAGAAGAAAAGTTTGTTGAGAAGAAGAGATCAGGATGATTCTTCGTCCAGTAATGAATATGGTTTTCATGTTAACTTATTGGATCATTTAAGAAGAGAAAGTGAATCATCAGATAGTGATGATTATAGTGAAGAGATAATGGAACCTGATTAGATTCTTAAAGAAAATTTAGAAGATTCTCTTAATTATTTTATATAGCTCAATAAGGAAAGGAATAAATTAAGAAAGTAAGTTTAGAAGATAAATTTTGAGAATAGTGAGTTAATCGAAAAGAAATAGATAAACCTTAATGTGACTATAAATCAAAAAATTATAGTTGGTGAGATTGACAGAAAACTAAAAAGTTATGATGAAACAACAGTTAGGGAGGAGAATCTTAATAGGGTAGAAACAACACTTGTTGAGGAATATAAGTAGAGTAGGTTGAAGTTGGATGAATTTGAGAAGATGATAAATGTTTTGAAAGAATGTTGTGTAAGTAATAAGAATATCTTTTGAATCATAATCAATGTTTCTTATAACACAAAGTGAGTTAAGATATATGAGATAAGACTTCACTAGATAAGTTGAGGTTAAAGGTGAATATTCTCAAGATTGTGAAAACAAAAATTCACTGAATTAGGCTGTTTATATTCCCAAACAATATCAATGTACATCTTCTTTAACTAACAATGTAGTTTCAAAAGTTATGATTTGTGAGAAATAATTTCCCACTAAGAAAGTGCGTAATTCATCAAGAAAGTATCTCCCTAAACAAATTCACTCATTGTTTGTATATATACACCAAAAAAAACTTCAGATAAGTACTACTACCTGTCTAAAATTTAATATTTATAGGACACTACTAGTGTTGTGAAGTTTTTTGGCATAGATCATACTCATGTTGGTACAATAGATCTCTACCAGGAGAGAGGTATGAATCAAGGGGGAGCTATAATAAACAAAGAAGAAAAAACTTTCCAATAAATTATAATGAGGAAGAAAATAAAATTTAAAAGGTAAAGAATGTTAATGCTTCAAAATATATAAATATGAAGATTAAGAAATTTTAGAAAATAAAAAAAATTAAAAATGTTGAGTAGGGTAAGAATTTTCAGCAAGAAAAGAAAAATTCCTTAGTTATTTGGCCAGATCATGTAGACACGACTAGAAAGATAGAGGAAGAAAAAAAATCTACTAAAGAAAAAAGGGAATAAATGGGTTTTAGAAACTAAGAAAAAAGTTGATAACAATTTATCAACAGATAGAAAGTCAAAATTCAGAATAAATTCCAGAGTTACGAGAAATATGGGCATATTAAAAAATTATAGGACTATCTTTACATCCTAAGAAGAAATCCTAAAAATGATATTATAAACTCAAGGTAACAAATATGTTAAAAAATATGAAGAGAATATTCATCTTCATATGAATATTATACATATGAGAAGAAAGAAAGTAAATCCCATGAAAAATATAAGAAAAATAATAAGAAGTTGTGACTGAGAGAAGTTTCTTAGTCCAAACATTACTTCCAAGGAACACTTGGGTTCGTCTTTATTACCAATACTTGTTTACTTGAACTTTATTATAGGTAATTGAAGGATAATAAGGAAGGAAGTTGGATGGGTCTTGTATAAGTTTTTATAGTAGGTTTTAGAAATCCATCATAGAACTTTGTTATCTCCATGATGAAGAATGTTGTGTTACCCTTTAGGGGGAGAAAAGCTGAAATTGAGGTGTGAGTATCTTACTTTTCTTAAAGAAGAAAGTAATTATGTTAAGAAGTTTGTGATGTTAGGGGAATTCTGTTTATACACTTGAACTTTGTTGATATGTTTGTTAATATGGATTTAGATTTTTCCTTAATAAACCTTTTTAGATTTCCCCTAATATAAATTTTTTTAAGAATATTGAGGAAAGTATTGCGTAGAAGTTATGTTATGTAAAACATTGATAACCTTGATTTTACCCTCTTTTTTTCTACGTCGGGTTCACCCATATATACTTTGAGTTGTTTATTTAAAGGATCTTTGTTAAAAAACACATGTGATAATAATTTTCTCTTCAAGAAAGATTTCAAGATTATGAGAAAATAAGATGTGATAATAAGTTCACTATATTTCCTTTGTATTTGACTTTCAATAAAGGGGAGAAGTGACCTAGGGGGAGATACAAACATCATGAAGAAATTATTGATCACACATATTGACTTTGAATATGGTTTAAGATTTATGTAGATATTGAAAATAAACACACAAGGGTGATATTGTTGCGTAAATGTGTGTTTAGTTGCATTTATTGTCAATATGTGTTTATAGAGAAAGTTGATAGAATATGTTTCTGGAGTTTTGTAGAAAAATTTCCTTATGAAGGTTAATAAAGTTTCCTTATGAGGTGTGAGGTAATTTCCTTATGGAGTGTAAGAAATTTTCTTAAAAATTCATATGATGCTTTGTCATTCTACTAGTTTCTAACATCATGATATTTTCATGATCCATGATTGAGTCCAAAGAGGGAGATTGAGGTTACCAAACTAATGATAATGGATCAAGATCACTGTATATGGATTAATTAAACTCAGATTATCAGATATAGATCACTAGATAGAAGTGATCAAATGAAGATGATGCGGTAGTCTAAGGTTGTAGTTAAACAATGTTATTAGATAGAACATAAATAATGTTAGCATATGAAGATAACATTGAAAAATGTAGAGTTTGTACAAGTGTGTGCAAAGAATGAAAAATGGATTTCCTTTGAAATATTGAGTTGCAGGCAGTACAAAGTTGTGCATATTATCGAACAGACTGACCCTGTGTTAAAAGAAGTAAAAAGAAGGTTAAGTACATTAGGAGAAAGTTTTGAATGTTACATAAAGGTAACTCAAGTTTTTCATTACCTACGTAAATATATAAGTAGATTACGTTAAGATATTTAAAGTTCATCAGTGTTTTAATGACATATTTAAAGGTATATATGATAGATTTTCTATGCTATCAACCAGAGGAAATTTGTGTAGACCACCATAAAAACATGTCTATAAATTTACAATGGTTAGAGTTCCATTGAAAAAACATATGAAAGATATAATGGATGGAGATTTTTGATGTCATCGGATGGAGAAATGTGAAGGTTCTCCAAGAAGATAAGGGTGTACACAATTTGAGATGAAATTGAGCATCATTATACAGATGAACATCGAATTGAGGTACACAATGTCATTGGAAAAATGATACTATGGAGATGTAATAGCCTTTCTTTCTAAGGAAGAATGATTGGATAGAAGCTTTTTGAGTCATAGATCAAAGGTTTCATATGAATATAATTGAATGGGGAGCAGTATAAAGATTAACCAGATAAATATATGATATTTCATTGTAAAAACATATGTTGAGTACATTGGAAAATTTTCTCATAACAAAGGGAAACTGAAATAAGGACCATTGGATGATAAAAGTCTCTCAGTTCATTGGATAGAGAATTTTGAAGGTCTACCATCAGACGAGGAAGTACCAATGAAGGAAATTGACAAAAATACTCCAAACTGAGGAGATCTAAGGATATTTCCTAAATAATTTAAGGCCCTTAATATGACGATTTTGAAGCTGTCCATTCAACATTTCCCATATTGACGGTTTTAAGGAAGTTTTTATAAGTTCATTGATACCAAGTTTGAGGAAGTTTGAAGAAATGGGAAGCTTGAAAGAAACTTTAATTTTATTCAAGAATGTTCCATAAGAGTTGATAAGCTCCCAATGAAATTAAATTGAGCAGGACTCTTTGAAATATATAGTTTCATTTAGAAAGAAAATTCATTTGAGTTCCCGCTCAAAATTTTAGAAGTGTGCCTATATAAATGAGTGGAATAGTATGAAGACTGTTCACATGTGGGGGGAGATAAAGTTCTAAAGTTTTTTCTATGATAATCCAACAAATTTTCTACCTAGTCGAAGAAGTTTTCATCGGATGGGGGAGCTTCAATCATAGATCCAATGGGCATAGCACCATTAAAAGTAGGAGGTACATCAAACTGAGCTTGCTTCATTAAAAAGAGAAGTATTGGGGTGATAACATTAGATATAGGTACGTTAAATAGATCATGTTAGACCTAAGCATAGTGAAAATCATCAAATAGTGACCAACTAGATAGATTCATCAAAAGGAGGGTATATCGGACTTAGTCAATTGGGTGAAAATCACTAAGGAAGTTTTTCAAATAATGTTTTGGAAAAATTATGATTGAGAATATCCAGGTCTTTCTAAGATCAGGATTATGTTTCATGGATAATAGACTCTTAATAGAGTTATTGAATATCTTAAATATTAGACACAATTAAAGGTGATCCGACTTTCTTATGGATAAATAGAATATCTTTATACAATAGATCAGAAAGGAAGAAGTAAAGATCTTGTAGATGGGGGTATAACCAATGACTAAAAAGGCCTATTGGATGGGGGTATAACCTGACTTCAAGTGGATACAGTTGGGGAGTATAACCATCTATGGTAGAAGATATTATTGTTTGGGGTTAGAATTATGGTTAATTGTAGGAACGATTATTGGGGGGTATAACTAGTTGCTTCCTATATCATTGCAATTTTGAAAGAAATTAGTAAAAGAATCCATATTATGAGGAATAACCAACATTTCAAGGAGTATTTATTTGTAAAAAACATTATAAATATCATGTTCTAATCACTTTTCATATTTTTTTCATATGAAAGGTGAGGTTGAGAATTACATTTGAGTGGATCGTAACTCTAAAAAGTATCAAAGGATAGGAAAAGTTTCAATATGAAGTTAAGAAACTTTCCTATGAAATAAAAAATAAAAATATATAATTGATTCACCCCCTCCCCCTCTCAGTGGTCCTTCATTGATCCAAGGGGACTTCAAGAACTTAATTCAGGAAAAAAATTGAAAGTATGTCACAAAAAAGTTTTCATAAGTATAACATATATGCATGTTGATGAAAAAGATAAAGATAAGCTGGAAGAATAATCTCGAGAATGTTTCTTCCTAGGCTCTAGAGATGAAGACATTGGTTTTTAGATTTGGGATGATAAAAATAATAAAGTTTTCAGAATCCATAATGTTCTCTTTAATGAGAAGATCTTATAGATATATAATAACTTGAAAGATAAAGAAGTTGAGGTTAAAACTTCAACTTTATTTCAAGTTGATCTGAGTGGTGGTTTTGGAATGTTATGTAATGTTTATATGACTATGTATCTAATATAAGGACTCATATTTTGGATGTAATTTTAGAGTAAAGTGCAGAAAGTTAGTAAGTACAGCGATCAGAAGATATATTTTAAAGCTCAGGAACTATGGAAGCTCACTCCAGAATTCTAGAAGGAGAAGTTATTGAAGGATGAGTTCTTGAAGTATAAGTTTTGAAAGTTATAGATACATAAGAAGATTAATTCTAGGATAATATGCAAATATATTTAAGGATTGGATGATCGGTGAAGTGGTGTGGAGTTAAACTGAGTTTCTCACTACTATCGAGTACATGAGAACTATAGAGTCCAAAATAAGTGACTAATTTGAGATATTTCAGAATGTGAAAGTTATAAATGCATGAGGATTTAGATTCACTAAAAGTGAATAACACTTGGGAGCTGATAGAATTTACATTGGGGGAGAAAACACTTAAAAAGAAGTGGTTATTCTATTAAAAAAATAAGAAGATGGAAGGAGGAGATATATATCTAGGCTAGTTGTGAAGTGATTTTAGTGGAAGGAATATATAGATCTCAAATTTTCTCTATAATTGTAAAACATACTACCATTCAAATGGTTTTAATCTTGGTTGATTCTGTAAATTTGTCCCTTGAACAAATGGATATGAATAAATCTTTTCTTCATGGGGATTTGGAGGAAGAAATTTATATGAAGAAACATGTTGGTTTCATGGACAATCAGAATTAGGGCTTGGTGAACAAAATAAAAAGGTGCCTTTATAGTTTCAAACAAGCACCAAGATGTTGGATCCATAAGTTTGATTCCTTCATGGAAGAAAAAGGTTTCATATGGAGTAACTTGGATTGTTGTTGTTATTGGAAGGAATTCAGTAGAAATTAATTAATAATCATACTTTTGAATGTAAATGATATGTTATTGTTAGGTTTGAATATTCAACTGATTCGGAAATTGAAGGAGGATTTATCTGGAAAGTTTGAAATAAGATATATTGGTGAAGCTAAGAAGATCTTGGGCATGAGGATTTAACATGATAGGAAAACTAGAAACTTATTTTTATCAAAAAAGAATTACATCTGGAAGATCATTGAGATATTCAGAATGATTGGATGTAAGTTGGTTTTAACTCCTATAACTATTCAATTTAAAGCTTCAAATCATTAAGAACCATGAATGGAATAAGAAAAATAAGTACATGTTATAAGTTCCTTATGCCTAAATAGTTGGAATATTGATATATGTTATGGTATGTGTTGCATTTGGTGCCCTAGAAACAACTCCTTTGTACTTTATATTTCCAATATATTCATGAATTTGAATATTAATAAATAAATTATCAAATATTCATTTTTATTTTGTGTAACATTAATATGATCACATCCTAGAGTATATGTCACATTAATAGGTCGTAACAGTTTCCCACTATGATGATAACCTTGATACGCTATGATAATGTCTCTTAAATATCAATCATATTGTCAGGATGAAGAACTATGAAAGGTCACATAGTTTGTCGACTATCAGGTTCGAGTGCTTGTAAGAGTATGAGGCTTCATATCATGAAGTTCTCACTTGATGATATGAGGACATACCCTCCTGTAGGAATTACGCATGTTTATATGTCATCAGATATTCTTATCTACAGGCATGTGTAATGGTCCTTAGACTTTAAGATTGTTATTAATGCTTGTCATTACTCACACACTTTAATGTATTGTCATAAAACATGATTAAAATAGTTCATGGTGAAGTGGGTTATATTGGGTGCATTAAAAATGACATGTTATTAATTAATAAATCAAGGATATATTTGTATCTTCCATATTTATGGAAGTTGATATCTCATCCCTTTAATTGAAATTGAACTATCACATTAAATTTTATGATCGTGATGTAATGACGAGTTTATTCCAGATAGTCAATGAAAGACATATCAAGCATAAGGTTGATGGAATGAGTATGAAACCTACTTGATGATATATTCTGATAAAAGTATTATATTAAATAGTAAACATTTGTGTGTGTGCTGATATTATGACATTAACTTCTTTCTATTAGGTACATTGACTCATTCTTATACAATAATCTCGGACTTTAGTAAATTATATCTAATGTCAATAAGAAATGATTCTAGATGGTCACACACTAAGTGTTTCTATTGATCTTAATTAAATTCTATTTGAATTTAATTATTAGAATAAATATTATTCTCAAAATTGAGGAATAATTTTGTTCGGGATTTATTGATCACAAATATTAAATAAATATTTATTCTCTAGGTAATTGTTTAATTATGTGAATATATAATATTTATTTATTTCTTGTTTTTTGAAAAGTAATAAATAATTTATTTAATTAAATGAATATATAATAAATATATATTCTCCAATTTGTAAATAGAATATTTATTTTATTTATTGAATATTTAATAAATATTTATTCGTCATACTATGAAAAGAATATTTATTTTATTTAGGAATAAATATTTAATTAAATATTTATTCATATATTTGATAAATCCCAAGTATATCTAGTGGATAAAAATTGTATCTAGTGATAAATATTAATTTTCAAACCAGTAAAATAATATTTATCATTGTCTCGGTTTACACACACCATAAAAATTATTATTATTATTATTATTATTATTATTATTATTATTATTATTACACAGAATGGGGTCAGATAAGGTTTAATATATTATTTAAGGGTCTTTGTGAAATTAAATAATATTTTAAGCCTAACTCTATCTCTATAAATATATAATTGTGTTTATTGTGTAAATATTGATCGAGATCAATCAAGTTTGAGAATCATTGTAAACAATGAATTCTAAAGTCATATCTCAAGACCAAAGAATGATTTTGAGATTCTCCTCCCTCCACCCTCTCAAGAACAAGATTTAAAGGACGATTCTTCAAGCCCAAAGGAATCACCACAACGATCCAAATGAACACCATATGAAGATTAACCCTCTGTGCTTGCACCCAGCAATCCTTTTGTGTTGTTTGAAGATTAAAGGAGCATGTGTGGATCACCGTTAGAGGTATTCTGCACTAGGATCCTAAAAACACAATGATGGTAAACTGAAAAGGGTTTCATATGATCAATATCTGCATTGAATAAATATCTCAAGACTAAGGTATTCTTTCTTACAATCTATTTAAATTAATTATAAATATAATGTGAAAAGATATTCTCTTAGTTCTGACAACCTTAATTTTCAATATTCATTGGAAAATCTCATTAGTCATGGAATTTATGTCTTGTACAATATATGAATGATCCATCAAATCCAACAATTTCTGAGTCGAGATCGGCCTTGATAGTCACTTCCACTGCTATTAAAACCAATGGTATATACATGATCAAATATTTCTCATGTAGTGGGAGTGGTCGGTCGATTTATGGAAAATCCAAGAATGGTTAATTGGGAAGCTATACAATTTATTATTTGATATCTCAAAGGAATGAAAGGAATAACCCTTTGTTTTGGAGAAGATAATTTGTTGTTTGGGCATGTTGATGAAGACTTTGGGGGGTGATTCTAATTCTTAGAAGAGAACAACTGTATATGCTTACACATTCAGAGGAATCATAGTGAGTTGGATGTCCAATTTACAGTTGGTGATTTCACTTTATAAAATGGAAGCAGAGTATGTGGTTGTAACGAAACCAATCAAGGAGATGTTATGGTTAATATGTTTTGTTGAAGGACTTGGTTGTAGTTAGAAAGGATTTATTTACTTTGATAGTCAAAGTAAAATTCATTTGGATAAGAATCATGTGTTTCATTCAAGAACTAAACACATTACTCTAAATTACCATTACATATGAAAGATACTATAAGATGTTGATTTGTAGTTATGATAGGTATTTGGAAAAATAGAATCTGATAGGTATTTTTACAAGTTCTTAAGTTCGGAAGTAACGAGTCAACATAATGTCTCAGTTGAACTTGGCTGAACAAAAGGATATGGAGGAACATTTTATGCAGTAGAATTAAAAGGATGTATTGTGGGAGTTAAAGGTGATGTCGTAATGTTTTCTCTAAATTAGTCTTCAAGTGTTATATTTCTAGGAATGTGAAGCCTACTTTATTTTATTGTAATGAGACAAACATAAGGATTGGTTATGAAAGTTCCTATATTTTTTAAGTGGTGGAAGTGGAAAGGGTTTTCCTTCAGTGTTCCAGAATGAGGTTTCTAAAAAGAGGATATTTCTGAAGGAGTAATTCCAATGTGATCAGGTTCATATGGTGTTGTTTAAAAAATTTCATCTTGTACTTACAGAAGTTGGGTATGTTCAGTTTTCTATGGAATTTTCCATTTTAATGAAAGAGGTGGTCACTCGGGTGATTACTATAGGAGATCAAAAGTTGAAATAGTGGAACAGATGGACTCCAATATTTTTTGTAGGTCGGTGCAACTGGATGACTGGATGACACTCTCTATAAATAGGGAGCAAGGGCACCTATGTTTGTACTAAGTGTAATCTGAACAAAGTGATTACTTGAATTATAGTTATCCAAGTTGTAAATATTTCTTCTAAATAAATAAAATGTTGCAATTTTTAGTTATCCGATTCTGGAAGGAACTCTCCACCTATGTTTGTACTAAGTGTAATGTTCATTTACAAGATGGGTAGATTGATGTAGAACCTACTTTGGAAAGTGCCCCTCTTGGGACATTTTAATTATTTTATTTGTTAGTTATTGTTTTGAATCCTCAAAACTATGTGGTTGTTCTAAAAAACCTTCTCAAAAATAAAACCAATTAAAAAAAACTTTTAACATCCATTTGGAAAAGATGAAAAT
Source organism: Viscum album (assembly GCA_963277665.1). NCBI lineage: Eukaryota > Viridiplantae > Streptophyta > Magnoliopsida > Santalales > Viscaceae > Viscum > Viscum album. The sequence continues at coordinate 497,345,257 of OY728153.1, forward strand.
TTAAATGAGATGTGAATTACAACAAGATCTTTATGGATTATATCCTAGCAACTGGGGAAAAGTTCTCACCATAATCAATGTCTTCCTCTTAGTTATAGACTTTAGCTAGAATTCGGGCCTTGTTATAGGTGATATTACCTTTTTCATCTAATTTATTTCTAAAGATCCATTTTGTGTCAATAGTAGGATAATCATTGGGTATTTTCAAGAGTCCAAACATTTTTATGGGTAAATTAATTTAATTCCTCTTTCATGGAAAGAAACCAATTGTCTTCGTTAATAGAAGCATCAAGATTTTGAGGCTCTAGGTATGGAACAAAATCATGATTTTCTACTTAATTTAAAATAGACCTCATAGTACGAGTATCAGATTTCAAATCACCAATAATATTTTCCAGAGGGTAGTCTTTAGATTTAACCCATGCCTTAGGTAAAGGGAAAGGTTATTTTTCAACTTCATTTTATTTAGGATTATAAGGTTTATTTATAGTCAAATTATCAAGGTCCACCTCAACATAATCAATTTTAGGAAGAGGTTTGGACAAATTCTCATTAAATTTGATGTGAATTGACTCCTAAATGGTCTTGGTCCTTTTATTGAAAACTTGGTAAGCTTTTGTAGAAAGATACCTTCATCTGACTTAGGTTCAAATTTACTGAATTTATCTTTGGTATTATTAATAAAACATTTACAACCAAACACTTCAAAATATCTAAACTTAGGTGATTTATTTTTTCCAAATATTATAAGGGGATTTTTTAAGAACGGGTCTTATAAGAACATGGTTAATGGTATAACATGTGGTATTTACCGCTTCTGCCTAAAAATATTGAGTGGGATTAAATTAGTTGAGGGTAGTTTAAGAAATATCTTGAAAATTTTGGTTTCATCTTTCAAAAACCCCTTTTTTGAGTTATATGAGTGGAGAAAGAATTTTTATAATCTTATGATGCATAAAATTCATCAAAATCCTTATTTTCAAACTCTCCCCCATGATCACTCTAAAGGGAAATGATCTTATACACTTTTTCATTTTCAACATTCTTGGTGTACTTAATGAATATTTTACAAGACTTACTTTTATGTTCCAAGAAGCAACCCCAAGTAAATCTTTTATAATCATCAAAAATTACAAATGAGTAAGATTTAACTCCTACGCTATCCACTTGAGTTGGTCCAAAAAGATCTGGGTGTATAAAATAAAGGGCTTTATAGGTTGACACTTACTTTTTAGATTTAAAGGATGGATTGTGTTGTTTACCAAGATGAAATGGTTCACACATAGTTTCATTTTTAAAATGAAATTTTGATAAATATCATACTAGATTTTTTTGGTTAATCTTTACTTGTGGTTGTGTGATGCAATGACCAAGGTGCCTATTCCATAGCTATGACTCACTATTTTGCACACTCAAACATTTAGTATTTTGGATTGTAAGATATTTCATATCAATGAGATAAACATTTTGAAATCTATAATTGAAAAATAAAATCTTTTCATGGGAGTCAAAAACTTTTCAAACATCATTTTTAAATGAAAATCTAAAATCACTATCACATAATTGACTAATGATAAATAAATTATGCTTTAAACCTTTAATAAATAAAATGTATTTAATAAAATAGGAGTTTGAAAATCCAATGGTACTTATACCAATAATCTTACTCCTTGAGTTGTCACCAAAGTTGAATGTCTGCCATCAAGCTCATTAAGGTGGTTGAACTCAGTGCGATCACACCCTTATGTCTCGAGACAAAATATTTTGGTACCCAAAATTGCTTTGAAATTTTTTTTCTAGAATAAACTATTGTAGAAAGATTAACGGATTTAGGCCTTCCATACCGATCATTTTTGCAATCACATTAATAAAGGATATGTTAAGTCCTCCTAAAATAATTGAAAATTTTATATTAAGAGCACCATTTTATAAAAAAGGTAGTATGTTTTAAGGTGTTATAATTATTTGAAAAACCAAACCAATAAGTTTCTTTCCCTTTCCATTGAGAACCCAAAATTAAATTCAATTTTTTCTCACCTTGGGTGAATTTTAAAAGATCAATTTTGAGCTCTTTTATTGTATTTTCAAATTTTTCAGTGTCAGGTTGGTCCTTTATACAAACTATTTTTCCTTGTACTTTATCTAAAACTTTTTTAATCCCTTCATTTTCTTTAAACAATACTTTGAATATTCTATTTTTATCTTCATCATTTTTTGGAGATAAAATATTTGGTTTTTTTATTTTCTTCTTTTAGTTTCTCATTTTCATTAACAACAAGGTTGTATTACTTTTTAATATATTTGAACTTAGAGGTGATCTCACAAAATCCTTCTTGAAGTTGACCTCTTACATATCTTAAATATTTATAAATTATGTGGCTAGCAGATAAAGAATAAATGGAATAATTTAACTATTGACTTACCTCAATTTCATCCATAAGGAACTTGGGGCTTCTTTCACTTGATTCTGATGAAGGGAGGTATTCATCACTAGTAATCCATGTTAATACCTTAAAGACCTTTTTTTTCTTTTTTGACTTCGTTTTTATATTAGTACACTCTATCTTTATGTGACCCTTTTTGTTACACTCATAGCATCTTACCTCTGGTTTATTTTGTTTCGTCTTCTTCTTATCATAGTGATAATTATTATTCTTTATAAATAATTTGTTCATCGTCTTGGTAGGATGTGTAATATCCACTTCAATTATGGACAATTCATCATTATTGGATTTAAAGGATATGGTCTTCTTCTCCTTGACTCCTTTGGCTTCCTTATCCTCTTGTTTTTCATTGTAATCTCTTATGTCATGAGAGAACCTATAAGTTCTTTAACCGGAATGTTTTTGTTGTCCTTAACTTCCTAAATTATCATCACTTTGGGTGACCAAGAACTAGGAAAAAATCAAAGGATATTCTTCACAAGAATCTTCATTGAAATCACATCACCTAAATATTTCATTCCATTAAAAATATCATTGAAACGGTTAAATCTTTCAGTAATAAATTCATTGGAATTCATACTAAATCTTTCAAAATCTTATTGGTACATATCAAGCCTAGTAACTTTTACTTTATTGGTACCCTCATGGGTAACCTATAATAATTTTCCAATCTCATTATAAGTTTTATACATATAAACTCTATTAAATTCATTTCTACCTAACCTACAATGTAAAACATTCATGACTATCCCATAAAGATCAAATGGCGGTATATCATCAGGGGTCCATTTTTCTTCTTTTTCTTGGGTGGTGGTATATCCATGTATAAAAATTATCCAAACTGAATACCCTATACTTCTAAGAAAAGTATACTGTCAAGTTTCCCAATAACCATAATCCAAGACATCAAAAAATGGAGCTTTTCCCATGTAATAACCCTCAGGATCACTTTCGGTATTCGAGGTTGAGGTCATCCTTAGATGATTGTTCCTTTAACCGATTAAGATTTTTGAAAGAATAAAAATGTAGGCTCTGATGCCAATTGTTGGTCCAAGTAAGGATTGAAAGAGGGGGAATTCCTTTTAAGAAACTTTTTATAATTAAAAACTAATTTTGATAGAATTAAAAACAATTGAATTAAAAATAATATTTAAGTGCAAATATAATAATTATAATCAGAATTAATTAAAATAAATAAGATAGTGTAGCAGAAATATAAATAATAAAAATGCACAATTGATAAAGGAGTTTATCAATAATCCCCTGAGGTATCCCTACATCACCTCCCCTCATGTATCCTTGAGAGGTTTTGGTTTAAATATTTCTTTTTAATGGTTATAGAAAAAAACTCAGGCCTTTATTTTTAGCTGTTGTAGCAAGAAACTCGTTAAAAGATGTAAGATCCTTGGTTTTTAGTGGTTGTACCACGAAACCCCAAAACACATCTAGCCTTTTAATGGTTATGGCTAGGAACTCAATATCTACTTGTTTTAATGACTAAGAAAGAACCAAATATCTTGTTGCTTTAAGGAACAAGCAAGAACCAAGAGAAAAACAAAAGAGACTTTCTATATGCAAGCCTAATGAAACAAACTCTTAATCCCTCAACAATAAATGTGTGGGAGAAATATAGACAAATGTGAGAGAGCAATAAAATGAGATAAAAATGATGCAAAATGGATCTAGAATGATTATCCAAGGTAACTGGTAGCTTTGAGGCACCCTTGGGGTGTATTTCTAGCCTCTCATGGCTTTAAGATCATTCTAGAAGTGATTTAAGTCAAATAGATCTTTTAGAAATAGAATTAAAGCACGTGGGTGCCACCACTAACAACTCTGTTTTTTGATTGTATAGGTGACATCAAGTAGCTTGTGGGTGCCACTGGCCAGCTGATGGAACCTAGACAGAACTATAGTTTTGTCCAGACCCCACCGAGTACCTGCTGGCACCTACTGGTGGAAGTCACCAAAAAATTCCTCCTTACTCCTCTTGAGGCCTTTGATTGGTCTGTAACCTTCATGATGATTTTTCAAAAATATAAATACTAAAATTCATCAAAATAAACTATTAGAAACAAAAAAGTGTGTTTTTTATCATTCAAAACTACTTAAGAGAGTGAGATCTACAAAAAAATGAATAAATATAGAGGACCTAGATAGGTGCCTTAGTGTTTTCTCTAGGTGGGGAGTGGTGACAGACTATTTTAGGTCAGCCTTGGGTGTTACCTTAGACCAAAGACTATACCGTGTGAGCTTGGGAGGCTGGAGAGACCACATTGTGTTTGGGTTGAGATTGAGGGATGTATTACCCTTGAGTGACAGAAGATTCCCATGGAAATGTGTTGGCGAGTGATTAATTGATTTTATTAGGATTCTTAATACTTCACCTAGATCTAGAACATTAGTTAAATGTCGTGAACTCAATTAATGAAATTGTTTAAATGTGATGAATATCTTTGTTGTTAGGGAACCTTGATGTGGTTTCAAAGATCTGGTATGCCTGTTCTTATTATACTTTTGTGGGACCTTGATGTGATCCCAAGGATCTGGTGTGCTTGTTGTTTTGATTATATGTTATTGACAAACCTTGATGTGATATTCCCATTCTTATTATACTGTTGCGGGACCTTGATGTGATTCCAAGGATCTGGTATGCCTGTTGTTTTGATTATATGTTATTGATAGACCTTGATGTGATTCCAATGATCTGGTATGATCGTTATTATTATTATACTATTGGAGGATCTTGATGCAATTCCAAGGATCCGGTATACCTGTTATTATGATTATATGTAGCTAGGGGACCTTGATGTGATTCCAAGGATCTATTATGCCTGTTATTATGATTATATGTTGTTGAGAGACCTTATTGTCATTCTAAGGATTTTGTATTCTCATTATTATGATTATTATGGTTGGGGGACCTTTAGGTGATTCCAAAGATTTGATATGCCCATTATTATACTGTTGGGGGACCTTGGACTTAGTCATCAGATCTGGTGAGGCCGTATTTTTTTTATTAAACATGAGTATGGTATTGTGGATAAAGATATTCAACGCTGGTCGAATCAGGTATGGTTGATCCTAGATGTCACGCTTCACCCAAGGATCGACGGTGGTTATTTATTTATTTATCTATCTATCTATCTATCTATCTATCTATCTATTTATTTATTAAATTAGTTAATTATTTAGTATAATCTTCTGTTTTTAGATATTTATTTATTATGCTGAATATGTCACATGCACATATCACTGCCTTTAATGGTTGTGTACGGGACCGCGTTGGGGGTTCCCAATTGAGTTATGTACTCAAACCTTGCTCGAGCATCCATTTCACTTGTGTACTCGAGTAGCCTTCATTGTTTGTAGGTTCAAGTTAGGTAGAAGCCCAAAGTATCTTTACTGAGAAAGATGTCTTATATGGGATCGGCGACTATAATAAGGTCACGGTCAAGGATGTGGGCGAGCCACAATGTATTTTGGTTCCTACTTTTATTTTATATTTGTGACCGGTCTAGTGGATGGTCGGTTTGTGGTACGACTATATGTGGCACTTCATCATTTACTATTGATGACTTCTGTTTATTAATTTCTTCCATGTACTCTAATGTTTACTTACACTACTATAAAAACAGGCTTTATCAGCGCTAAAAAAGCGCTATAAATCTCAGTGCTGATAAAGGGATACTTTATCAGCATTGAAAAAGCACTAATAAAGGACACCTTTATCAGCGCTAAAAATGCACTGATAAAGGAGGATTTATCAGCACTAAAAAGGCGCTGATAAAATAACCCTTTATCAGCGCTAAAAAGGAACTGATAAATGTTCTTTTTATCAGTGCTCGTTTAGCGCAGATAAACTGATCCTTTATCAGTGTTTTTTTAGTGCTGATAAAGGTGTCTTTTATCAGTGATTTTTTAGCACTGATAAAGGATTATTTTATCAGCGCTAAAAAAGCGATGATAAATTCCATGTCTGCTGTAACAAAAAATTCTACAGCAACACACCCAAACAGCACCTACAAAAAATTCAGCATCTCAACAAGTATACCCATACAAAATTAACACATAATTCATAAGGTAATTACACCAAGTATACCCATAAAACAAGTATACCCACCATAATTCATCAGTTAATTAAATACATAAGGAACTCAATTCAGAATTCAGGGGGTTGGGGGCTGTTCAGGGGTTTGGGGTGGCTGTCCAAGGGGGGGTAGGGGGTGTCCGGGGGGATAGGGGTGTCCAGAGGGGTGGGGGAGGTCTAGGAGGTTGGGGGTTGTCCAATGGGGGTGGGGTGGTGTCTAGGGGGTGGGGGGGCTGTCCATGAGGGTGGGGGTCCAGGGGTGGGGGTGTCTAGGTGGTGGGGTGGTGTCTAGGAGGGGAGTGTCCAGGTGGGGGGCGTCTAAGGGGTGGTGGGTGTCTAGGGGGTGGGGGTTGTCCAGGGTGGGGGCTGTCCACGGGGGTGTCCAGGGGGGTGGGCTAGTGTCCAGGGTATCAGGGGGGCTTTCCAGGGGGTGGGGGGTGTCAGGGGGTGGGGTGGTCCAGGGGGTTGGTGGGGCTGTCCAAGGGGGGTGGGTGGTGTCCAGGAGGGTGGGGTGGTTGTCCAGGGTGTGGGGGTTTCCAGGTGGTGGGGTGGTGTTTAGGAGGGGTGGGGGTGTCGTACAGGGGGTTGGTGGGTGTCCAGGGGGGTGGGGGGTCAGGGGGGTGTCTAGGGGGGGCTGTCTGGGGTGGGGGTCGGGGGGGCTGTCTGGGGGTGGGGGTGTCCAGAGGGTTGGGGGGGCTTTCCAGGGGGTGGGGGTGTCTAGAGGGGTGGGGATTTCTAGGGGGTGGGGTGGTGTCCAGGGGGTGGGGGTGGTCCAGGGAGGTTGTGGGGCTATCCAAGGGGGGTGGGGTGGTGTCGAAGGGGGTGGGGGATGTCCATGGGGGTTGGGGTGTCCAGGGGGTGGGGGAGGTGTCCAGGTGGTGGGGTGGTGTCTAGGGGGGTGTGGGCGTCCAGGGGTTGGGCAGAATCCAAGGGGTTGGGGGGTAATCCATGGATCGTTCTCCTAAACGATCAACACAATCCGAATGCGTTTGGTCGGATTTGCATACGTCATTTGTTGTTTTCACTTAAAAGTTTGTCCATTTTAAACGAAAGAGAGACCCTTTGAGTGATACCAGCCACATTGTTCCTCGAATTGAGGCGGGGTTGACTCATACACGTCACAAATGACCCATGGATCATTCTCCTAAAGGATAAACACAATCCGAATGCATTTGGTCTGATTTACATATGTCATTTGTTATTTTCACTTAAAATTTTGTCCATTTTAAACAAAAGAGAGACCCTTTGAGTGATACCGGCCACACCGTGACTCGTATTGAAGTGGGGTTGACTCGTTCACGTCACAAATGACTCATGTATAATTCTCCTAAAGTATCAACACAATTTTAATGAGTTTGGTCAGATTTACGTAAGTCAGTTGTTGTTTTCACTTAAAATTTTGTCCATTTTAAACAAAAGAGAAACCCTTTTAGTGATGTCGGACACACTATGCCTCGGATTGAGGCGGAGTTGACTCATACACATCAAAAGTGAACCATGGATCGTTCTCCTAATGTATCAACGCAATCCTAATGTGTTTAGTCAGATTTTCATACGTCAGTTGTTGTTTTCACTTAAAATTATGTCCATTTTAAATGAAAGAGATACCCTTTGAGTGATATCGGCCACATCATGCCTCGTATTGAGGCAGGGTTGACTAGTACACATTAAAAATGAGCCTTGAATCATTATCCTAAAGGATCAACACAATCCGAATGTGTTTGGTCAGATTTGCGTACGTTAATTGTTGTTTTCACTTAGAATTATGTCCATTTTAAACGAAAGAGAGACCCTTTGAGTGATATCGGCAACACCGTGGCTCAGATTGAGGCGGGGTTGACACGTACACATCACAAATGACCCATGTATTGTTCTCCTAAATGATCAACACAATTAGAATGCATTTGGTCAGATTTGCGTATGTCAGTTGTTGTTTTCACTTAAAATTATGTCCATTTTAAACGAAAGAGAGACCATTTGAGTGATACCGGCCACATCGTGCCTCGGATTGAGGTTTGGTTGACTCGTACACATCACCAACACACCCATGGATTGTTATCCTAAATTATTAACACAATACGAATGATTTTGGTCGGATTTGCGTACCTCGTTCGTTGTTTTCACTTAAAATTATGTCCATTTTAAACGAAAGAGAGACCCTTTGAGTGATACCGGCCACACCGTGCCTCGGATTGAGGCGGGGTTGACTTGTACATGTCAAAAATGACCCATGGATCATTCTACTAAAGGATCAACACAATCTGAATGCTTTTGGTCAGATTTGCATATGTCAGTTGTTGTTTTCACTTAAAATTTTGTCCATTTTAAATGAAAGAGTGACCCTTTGAGTGATACCATCCACACTTTGCCTCATATTGAGGCATGGTTGACTCGTGCACGTCAAAAATGACCCATGGATTATTCTCCTAAAGTATCAACACAATACGAATGTGTTTGGCCATATTTGCGTACATCAGTTGTTGTTTTCACTTAAAATTTTGTCCATTTTAAACAAAAGAGAGACCCTTTGAGTGATAACGACCACACCGTGCCTCGGATTGAGATGGGGTTGACTCTTACACATCAAAAATGACCCATGGATTGTTCTCCTAAAGGATCAACACAATCCGAATGCATTTGGTTGGATTTGCATACGTCAGGGTTGACTCATACACATCACAAATGACCTATGGATCATTATCCTAAAGGATCAACACAATCCGAATGCGTTTGGTCAGATTTTCATACGTCAGTTGTTGTTTTCACTTAAAATTATGTCCATTTTAAATGAAAGAGAGACTCTTTGAGTGATACCAGTAACACCGTACCTCGGATTGAGGCGAGGTTGACTCTTACATGTCCCAAATGACCCATGGACCGTTCTCCTAAAGGATAAACACAATCCAAATGCATTTGGTTATATTTGCGTACATCAGTTGGGGTTTTTACTTAAAATTATGTCCATTTTAAACGAAAGAGAGACCATTTGAGTGATACCGGACTCACCATGCCTCAGATTGACGCGGGGTTGACTCATACATGTCACCAACACACCCATGGATCATTCTCCTAAAGGATCAACATAATCCGAATGAGTTTGGTTGGATTTCCGTATGTCAGTTGTTGTTTTTACTTAAAATTCTGTCCATTTTAAACAAAAGAGAGACCCTTTGAGTGATACCAGCCACACCGTGTTTTGAATTGAGGCGATGTTGACTCATACATGTCAAAAATGACCCATGGATCATTCTCTTAAAGGATCAATACAATCTGAATGCGTTTGGTCAGATTTTCGTACGTCAGTTGTTGTTTTCACTTAAAATTATGCTCATTTTAAACAAAAGAGAGACCCTTTGAGTGATATTGGTCACATAATTCCTCGGATTGAGGTGGGGTTGACTCATACACATCACCAATGCACCCATGGATCTTTCTCCTAAAGGATAAACACAATCCGAATGCGTTTAGTCTGATTTGCGTAAGTCAGTTGTTGTTTTCACTTAAAATTTAGTCCATTTTAAATGAATGAGAGACCCTTTGAGTGATACCGGCCACACCATGCCTTGGATTGAGGCAGGGTTGACTCATACACATCACCAACGCACCCATGGATCGTTCTCCTAAAGGATCAACACAATCTAAATGCATTTGGTCGGATTTCCATACGCCAGTTGGTGTTTTCACTTAAAATTTTGTTCATTTTAAACAAAAGAGAGACCCTTTGAGTGATATCGGCCACACCATGCCTCGAATTGAGGAGGGGTTGACTCGTACATGTCACAAATGACCCATGGATCGTTCTCCTAAAGGATCAACAGAATCTGAATGTGTTTGGTCAGATTTCTGTATGTTAGTTGGTGTTTTCACTTAAAATTCTGTCCATTTTAAACAAAAGAGAGACTCTTTGAATGGTTCATCATTCTTACATGTTGCTGGTGCATTTAATCTGTTAAAATGGGAAAATTAATCATTGGAGAAAATATGTTTTTTTAATAACAATTACAATTTTCCTACAAACATTTACATACAACAATGTTTCATCTTTTGATCCCCTTAACCCCTCTCAAAAATGACCACCAATTGTACACGTCCCCAAGTCAAATCTTCATGCTATTTGTTTACAATCTTCCATTAGGTATGTGGCCCACTCATTTATGAACAAATCTATATCGTCTTGTGAGTATGACGCTTTTCGGCAGTCATGGTAGTACTGCAAAATATAAAAATAAATAATAAATAAATAAATTAAATGAAATAGTTGTTTTTTTTAAATACCTATTTAGGGATGCTAGTTTGTTGATAAAAAACGATCTCTTTCATAAATTTACAAACATAATAACCACAATCATTATCGTTTGTTTGTTTTGGACACTGCAAAAAAATTGATCATTAGGAGAATAAGTAACTTGTGTTGATATGTTTTTGGATAGTGAAATTTTATTATATATACCCTGATATTTGTCCAGACATAGTACTTACTCGCCTCCTTATTCTTAGCCCCTGTACTTATTCCTTTTTTTAGATGATAATGATACACCGCCCTATCATAACAGAATCCTCAGTAAAAGATAATAAAAATTATATTACATGATGTTTAGACCTAAAACATAGGATGTAGTGTCTTACAGATTCATAAACTCCATCATGTGTGGTCGGTTTGATGGATATCCTTGCTTTGAATCCAGAAAATAAATTTTTGGAGTATCCAAGTTCACCATAATTAGCTATCAATGTTTCCTAAAAACACAAAAAGGAATAAGTAATCAAAGAAGTGAAAATATAATTGATATGCTTTAATTGTAGAGTTTTACCCCTGCATGGTTGGTATTAGGAAGAGTCTGTCATCTGTAATCTTGCTTTCAAATGTTTTCAGCAAGACATTCACTATTTAATGCTTTTTTGATGGCTCTAATTTCGTTAGATGTGTTGATGTGGTATGAGGACTAACGAGTCTTAATTTTGGCTCATGGGAAAATTCCTTCAACTATTTTTCATATATACATCTTTCAACAATATAAAATGCATTTAGTTATAATTTTCACATTAGATCAGCTTTTAGAAAATCAATTAATGAAAACATACCTCATATATATATTTACAACTGTGACGCCTTGCCAACTGTTTTCAAGGATCTCATTTACATTTTTAGCAGCAACGAAATCTTGAATTTCCTCTCCGTGTATATTCTTTTTGAAAACCACTATATGACTACTACCACCTCTTAGCTTCTTATCCACATGAGTCTTCAATGCTAGTAAATGTGGATTGAGAATAGGTGGTGTTATTGTGATTTCATTATCTCTTTGGGATCGGTTGTTCGATCCTTTAGATGGTTCTGAGCTGATGTTTATCACCCCCTTCCCTTTCTCCGTCTATAATAACATTCATTTGTTTAGACCCTTTTTTCACTAACTGTTAAAGGTTTAGCTTGAAAAAAAGGAAATAAATACCTATTTGTCTACATGTACTCTTACAAGTTGTGATGGTCATTCAATGAATATCCCAATAGCCTTTTCAACCGTATGAATATCATCGTCATCAAGTGGAATAGGTAGCTCTGCATTTGGCTCATGAGCTACAGTAATCTTCACTTTCAGATGATCTTTTGAAAGTGGTCTATTATGCAGCTTGTCATCTGGGATATTGAACACTGTAGTCCTCGCTACAAGGTGATAGGTGGGTGTTGACAGATATAAATCACAGTCATTATCACCCTATAGAAGATCAATACAGGAAAAGTGTCAGTGTTTGTCTGATTCACATTTAATGGGAACAATTATTAAAATATTTATTACCACGGCTAAGACAGCTCTTTGAGGGGAATGGCTCGCCCAAAAAGCTGGTGGGGGGTGGGGCGGGATCTTCATGCGCTGGTTGTTCCTGAGTTGTGTCTTCTCCTTTCTTCCCACCCATAAAAGTTGCTAGCAACTCTCCCTTCCATTACAATCGTTCTTTAAGAGTTTCTAGTCTTTCACTCATTTGTTTCATTTTTTCATCTCTATCATCCATTTCTTTTTTTTCTCAAAATATACTCTGGGTATTGCCCCAAACCCCGCACCTCTGACACGGCCGTATTGTTATGGATGCTTCAAAGTCGTCGATAATAGGTCTGCATCTGCTATAGGAGTAGCGGATTCCTGTGACTATTGGATATAGAAAAATAACTATTATTTTTATGTAATAGAAATTTAAAACAAATCTTTTTATCATCGTGTCATACTTACACATATTTCCCACACTTTTTGTGTGTTCTCATCTACTAGCTTCCCTTCCTTGTTCACATGTGCCTCCTTCCATAGCACATGATGTGGGATAGAAGTGTCTTTGGTTTTAGACTCATAAATCTACATATAAATATAGAAAGATGATTATGATGTTGTTTATTGTCACCTAACAATATTACTGTAAATTTAAAATACGTACTATTTTCTTTTCTAGTGAAGCGTACCACATCCTTTCTTTACAATAGGGGTGTGTTGGTTTTGATGCACGTTCATTATTTTTAGTACAGAGTTGTTGTTTCATAAATGAAATATTGACAATCAAAGTGATTAATACATGTATCCTCAAACAATGTATTATCACCCACAATGTACCTGAAACTTCTCATCTCCACAACGGACAATAAATGCATCCCATGATTCTTGGGATATCAGGTGAGCGTAGACAATGGGTGGGTGCATGTTTATTTTACCTTTGGAATCTTTCGGGTGACATTTTGTTAAAATAGTTCGAAAACCTCAATGAATCCTTCCTGTAAGCCTTAGTACATAATTCTTGTGTGAATCGTCTACTATAAATGTACTCTACAAGAGATTGAGAAGTGTAAGACATTGTTTCAATATTTTATTTTCTAGTAAATTAAAGAAATAATATCATAATATTACCATAATTTTTTCCCAGATCACAGCCTTCAGCCCTGACACAACATGGTGTCATGAATCTATGTCAATCGACACACGTTGCCGAGTGACAACTCCAATGTAACTACTAAACATATCCTTGTTGGGATTCACATGTTGGTCTCGTGCATTCCATCTGACATCAAATTTGATGCCTTTGCTTTTCACCTTAAGAAATTTGACTAACACCGTCAAACTATGACGCACCTATATTTTCTGCGACGTCGGTCCTTCATCCCCGACCATTTCATCGATATCAACATCATCTATATGTTCATCCTAAATGGTAGCAATGGAATGTGCTGGTGGTTGTTGGACCTCAACACTAGGAGCATCAACAGGTTCAGAAACTTGTTGTTGCTCTGCACTGTGAGCAGCCGCAACAGGAGTAGCAGTAGCAGCAGCTTGAGAGACTTGTTCAGCCTCAAGGTTAGGAGCACCAGAACGTACAGAATTCATTATCTGCAAAAGTGGTTGAACACTTAATTTAGATTACATAAATTCAGTAATGATAAGATAATAACATGAGATAACAATATCTATATTAGAAATAAAATAACATGTTTATTGAACTCTATTTCTTTTTTTCAAAGGCTGAAGGGATTTGAAATCTCTATCGACTATCCAAATCCCTTCATTGTGGTCTCCTCTAACATATAAAACATCATTTGTATTGGGACCACTACGAAATGATTGCAACGTACCACTGAAAGGATCGTTCTCAATTGAATTTTCATTAAACCCTTCAGTAGTTTTGGACGATAACAGAACAATTGACCACTTTCATTTTGCGAGATCTGAAACATAAAAAACATGTACCACTTGTGATGCCATTATAAATTTTTCTTCTTTGTACCCTTCTTTACTAAAATCAACTTTCACAAATCCTCATTCATCTATTTTAACATCACTGTTGTTATCAACCCATTTTCATTGAAAAATCAGCAATTGGAATGTCGTATAATCCAACTCCCATATTTGTTTGATAATGCCAAGGTATGACATATTTTCATAAATTGGATTTCTGTCCTTACTACTATAAACATGCATCGCTTCATCCACAATTGTAACTCCACTATTTTTCATGGTATTATCTTCATCATGTTAATCTGTATAGAATGTATAACCATTAATTACATAACCATTGTAAGATAATACATACACACTTGGTCTGGCAGCTAGCCATCATAGTCATTCTGAAATTGAATTCAGATTTTCATCCAACTCCTTAAAAATATGGTCCTGAAACCATCATATAAACTGTTGATTATATGTATTTGATATCCATTTTTCAGCCCTTGATGGATTCAACTACCTAATATTTTCTTTGTGAGTTTCAATATATGGAGCAACCTCCCAACTATTATGCAAAATATAAAGGTGGGTCTGCTCCCGATCTATAATACTGATTGTCACAACATCTCTTCTAGAAATTCTCTCACCCTCAATGCATCCAGTGTGACGAGATTTCGGGAAACCAATGTTTTCCACATCAGATAGGTATTCGGTACAAAATTCAATGGCTTCCTCAACAATATATCGCTCCACTATACAACCCTATGGATGACTTCGATTTTTGACATACCCTTTAAAAATATTCATATGCCGTTCAATGGGGTACATCCATCTATAGTGCATAGGACCACAAAGCCGAATCTCTCTCACCAAGTGAATCATCAAATAAACCATCATATCAAAGAATGTTGGCGGGAAGAACATTTCTAATTCATATAATATGATGAAATTTTATTTTTCCATAGATAGCAATTTCGCTGGGTCTAAAACTTTGCTACATATATCTTTGAAAAAGAAACAAAGTTTAGTTAACGTATGATGAACATTCTTGGGAAAAATGAAATGTAAATCTGTAGGAATTGGATCTTACATCAAAACATGACAGTCATGTGATTTCAAACCTTTTAATTTCAAATCATTCATTGACATAATTTTCTTGATATTTGATGAATACCCCTATGGAACCTTTATATCATTGAAGAAGTTGCAAAACTGATATCTCTCCTCCCTAGAAAGAGTGTAAGAAGCTGGAGGAAAAAACATTCAATTTTCACCCTTCACGGGAGCCAACTCTTCTCATACTCTCATGTCAACCATGTCCAACCTTGCCTTAATTCCATACTTTGTTTTGTCAGGGGCATTTAGCAACGTTCCGATAACACTGTCACATACATTTTTTTCCACATGCATCACATCAAGAAAATGTATGACGTACAAACAATTCCAATATGGTAATTCAAAAAAAACTGATCACTTTTTCCAACTAATTTTCATAATGTTTTTTGAAAATGGCTTACCAAAAACAGTGTTCATATCTTTTACTTATCAAACAGTTGATCACTTGTTAGTGGAGATGGTGTTACGCATTGTTCTGAACATCCATTGAATGATGTCGTCCAAGATTGGTACTTATGCCGACGAGGTAGAAATCTACGATGTCCTAGAAACACGATGAATGTTTCAACCTAATTGATTTTGTATCTTCCTCGCACACGGGACACCCTTGAGTTCCTTTAATGCTATTGCCTAAAAAATTTCCATAAGTAGGAAAATTATTTATTGTCCCATACAACATTGCTCTCAATGTGAAGTATTAACTTTTATAAGCATCATACAATATAACACCTGAATCTCACAATAACTTCAAATCCTTGATCAAAGGAGCCAGATAAACATCAATATCATTACCTGGTTTTTTTGGTCCTGATATAAGCATATATAACATGATTAATTTCCACTTCATGCATAACTAGGGTGGAAAGTTATAATTTATCAACATAACAGGCCATGTACTGTGATTACTGGTTTGAAAACCAAAATGATTCACTCCATCTGTAGATAACGCAAGACGAAGGTTTCTCGGCTCTTTTCCAAATTCAAGATACTCATGAACAATTTTCTTCCATTGAGGAGAGTCGACCGGATGACGTAATTTCCCATCTTTATTTCTTTTATCTGCATGCCACGACAATTGTCTTGTAGTTTCTTCACTTACATATAGATGCCTAAACCTTGGAATGATTGGAAAGTATCATACAACTTTCGTAGGATTGGATTCATCTTTATTGTATCGAGAAGAACCACACTTTGGGCATTCTGTAAGTGATTTGTTCTCCTTGTGAAACAATATACAGTCTTTCGGGTAGGGATGTATTCTTTCAGAAATAATACCCATCAAGCATAGCATTCGTTTAGCTTCATATTTCTGGTTTGGGAGCTCATTATCTTCCGAGAACATGTCATTCAAGAGAGCAAGTAGTTCCATTAAACTGACATCACTCCATCTGTTGCCTGCTTTCAATTTATACAACTTTAGTACAGCTGACAATGCTGTATATTTAGTGCAACCAACAAACAATGGCATCTTTTCACAACTCTTTAACTTCTCAAACAATTTTGGGCAATCATAGAGTTCATCTTCAATTGTCTTTTTCATTTCCTAAATATGATCTTCATCATCATTGACATATTTAATCACATACTCCATACGGTCTTCTTCATTACCCATATTTGTATTCATATCTGATGATCCATAAAATGTAGTTTTATCCCAACCAGTAGCTACATTCGCTTTTTCTCCGTGTTTATTTCAACATTTATAACTCTGATCTATTCCATGACATATCAAATGTTCTTCCAACTCCTCTGAAGTAAGTAGTCTAAAATAACAACAATGTAAACACGAATAAAGGATTTGAGAAGGATCCTTTTCGTGATCCTTTGCAAACTTGATGAACTCTTTCACTCCGTTCTCATACTCTATTGTCAAACGATTAGAATCCATCCAATCTTTATTCATCACTATCCTATTTGAATCTCAAATATTAGTATTTATGGTTCAAATACACAAAACAAGACTTCCAAATACATTAGAAGAGAACCACTTATAAAAATATATATTAATATAGCCTAACCATTTCCAATAATGATTTGAAAATCTACAAAACCAGGATAGACCCCCCATCAAAATCAACACAGTTTCCAAACACAAAGGGGTTCGTAGGGATAATCACTTGTGTCATAGATGGTAAAACTCACACGGCATCATCATCTATGGCTCATCCTCCTCTATCGGGTCAACCCTACTATGGTCAACTAGTCCATCCTTTTATACCTCACCAACCTAAAATACATATGGATGAAAACCAGTAGCCAACTCTTTATGTAAAGAAAGGATTATCATAATCTCTACAATATGGAATTAATTAAATATAATTACTTTAGATTCATTATAGTTTCCTCAAATCACCCCAGTCCAAACACAAGAATAATCAAGAATGATACATCTATCACTCTTAGGTCTCTACCCTACATTCAATATCATCATGCCTAATATTTTTGGTAAGCTCAAGTTGCTTACTTTAAATCATAGGGGGGTGATCACTTGTGTCATAGATGGTCTCCCATGTTATTCCATATGAAAATTTTAACAAATATTATTGACCTATCATCTCATTCAATCCTCATGAGTGTCTAATTACAAAATCCATCTTAAGTGTAATATCAAAAGAATATATATTAATAAATTACCTCACATCCACTTCCCCACTAATCTGGTCATTCTCACACTCTAATGGAATATTTCTTATGCTTCAACCCCTTTTATATAATCTCATAACCATATATCCACACATACACATGTCACAAACACATAAAAAACCATATCCACATCACAACCACACATCACATCCTCATCATAGTATGATATCGTGAACATTAAGGACATAAACATCATACTCTCCTCATACAATGCACAACCTCCACTATGTATCCACACCAAATACACATAATCATGTTAACAAGAATATATATACACAGAAACCTAAAATCGTTATAGGTCGTATATATACACCCATTTTGAGACATTACAACTCATACTAAGTGTGAAGGGGGAGAAGGGAAGAGGGAGTGGTTTTATATGTGTTCCCTCTATAACCTATATATTGAGAAAAACACTTAGAACCAAAGTAACCATATGGATTTCAATCAGGTTACTCGACTCAAGTGGTGGTATATGTGTTCCCCCCAATCCCGCGCGTCTAGGGTTTCTTCTAGGTTCTCCTCCCCTTCCCCCTCCGGAGCGTCCAGTTGGCTTGGCATCGTTGCACGAGATCTCGGTTGGGCGTCGGAGCGGTCAGCAGCCAGGTTCGTCACCGGCATGGTCAGAATCTTGACGCGGTGGCCTCTCGTGTTTCGGAGCTCTGCGACGGTTTTCTTCGGGTGGTTTTCGGCTCAACGTCGTGCAGAGAGATTTTCGGATTCGGGGTATGGCTTGGCTTCAGCGCGCTTCGGCATGGCTTGATGATGGATTCCAGACTGCGGATATGGTCTCGGCTGACCTTCGGCTTCAAGTGAGTTCCGGTGTACCTCTACAACTTCTCTGATGCGATTCGGAGGGGGGAGGTATGGGTTTGATTTGTTTGTTTTGATTTTGGTGCACTGGTGGTGTTCTTGCGGTGGGGTCTCCGGAGGGGCCCCTGTCTCCCTCGCTGGTCCCTTCTACCTCATGTGGCTCGACCGTTCTAGAAGTCGGTGGGGGTTCCTCCACGGTTTGGTTCTATTTGGCTCCAGCCCAGAGTGGCATTGTCTGGTCATGCCTGCTCTGATCCCCTCGTTGGCGATATTCCATTGATGTGTTATTAGATCTTCAAGTCCTGGGTGACGAAGATTTGGCTTCATCTCTTTGGTTTGTCCTCCTTTTGGGTTGTTGCGGATATTTTCGAAGGGTACCTTATGGTCAAGATGAGGTTCTTCTGGTTACGGTTCCAGCAGTGATTGTTGTGGGAGTGTCCGACTTGGCTCTACCCTTTGGATTGTCTTCCGGTTTCTTCTGGTGATTTGGATAGGGGTGATTTCTTGATCTCAGCCTTGATGGCCTCTTTGATTGATGTGTTTGATGAAAGATTTTTGTTTGATTTTGAACGTGGAAGGTTAGTACAGCTGGACTCGATCACTTGGAATAGGCCCAAAGGAGGATTCAGAGCTGGCATTTCATCGTTGTAGTGCTTTTCAGATTTGGTTGTTTGAGAGGGTATGGCGGTTGCCATCAGATCGGGCTTATGCTTTAACAAAGGACACTTGCTTTCCGATTTGTATCGCAATGCTGCAGTGTTTCAACATCTTATTATGCTAGGAATGGGCTGCTCTGGTTTTCCTGTTTGGTTTTCACTTTTTTTGTCTTCAGGAGTGATTGTCCTAAGTCTATGAAGTCCTTTGGGTTCTCCCCCCTTCATCCCTTAAAAGGGGGCTTTATCAATAAATAAAATATTTGAAGTCCTTCGGGCCGTTGGATGGATGGAATAAGAAAATATAATAAGTATATAGTCACACATAAATCTTTCCTAAGGATTTCCACCAAACTAACACTGCAAACACCCTCGTCAACCATTGCCTTGTTACTACCACCCTCTTATAACCACTTTCATTATAATGCCAAAAATAATCCCTAACAAATCACCTAAGCATCCATATCAACATTACCAACTTCTCATTTCATTTAACATTATAATTTCTTGGATTTTTATTACCATATGCATTTCAATTTTTAACCATTTTAATGTAAAACCAATCATTAAATGACTACCCACTATAATTCATTCATTAATCATTAATAACATTTATTCTATCTTTAACAATTTATTAAACATAATTATTCCAATCATTATCATTAATCATTTAACAAACCATCATTTATCATTTCCAACCCATCACCCATTACTGTAAGAACCCAGTTCTTAGTTTTGAGGTATGGGATTCTTCTTTTTCCTTTTCCTTAAGTGTTTTTAAGAAAATATGGAAAATGGAGAAAAATCCTAAATTTTCGAACTACACGCCGTGTACTTTTGGCCGTGTTGGGATGAGTACATGGGGCATGTAGCCATGTCGGTGACGAGGGGTGTAGGAACCGACTACACATCATGTAGTTGTACCTTACACGCCGTGTAGTTAATCGGCAGGCTTAAACAGTAAGGCGGTGGAGTCACCGCCAGCTGGGTGGTAGTACACGCCGTGTACTCGGGATTACATGTCGTGTACTCATGTCGACGGATGAACAGTGTGGCGGTGCCGCCACATGAATAGTTAAATGAAAGAAGTACACGTCGTGTACTCAGAAGTACACGCCGTGTACTCAGAAGTACACGTCGTGTACTTTGTTTTTTTCGGCTTAAAACAGGCAGTAGCCTCCTCATTTGGCAGAGGAGACACTTGAGCCGATTTGGATCCAAAGGAGGAGGTCAGACCTTTGAAGATCCTCCGGGTGTTCGTTTGGAATCCGGTTTGGCTTTGGACCATCTCGTTGGAACCGCACGGGTAAGCCCTCTCCTCTCCTGGTACCGTTCTTACCAATTCATTCCCTAACAGAAGTTATTTACGTTTTAATGGGTTTGGTTCTTCTTCAGATCTACGCCGTTCTTAGGAGTTTCTGGAGTTGGTGTTCGGGTATAACGTTCATTGGCGTATAAGGTATGTGGGTTTGTGTTTATTTTCCAACTTTCGTGCGTTTTTGTGCGTTTTTGTGCCACGAACCCATGATGGGGTGTCGTGTGGCTGAGGGCGTTCTTATATTTAATGACTAGAATTGCATAGGTGATTAAATTGTGATAATAAAATGCTGGTTGGGATCGTTACTTGGATCTGGAACCACCCCAGGGGTGTGTTTCACTGTTTTGCTATTTGGTCAGGATACCTGAGGGTATGCCTTTAATGTAGTATTTGTAGAATTGTCTTGAGAGGAATTGCTTATGTAATGCATTTGACATGTTGGGCATGTCTCGGTTACCTGTTTAGCCTGAGGGTGTTGTTGAGATTATCTTGTGGGCACTGCACTGTTTAGCCTGAGGTCAGTAGTTACTTCGGCCTGAGGGCAACTTCTTCAGTACCTGAGGGCAATAGACTCTGTGCCTAAGAGCGACACTACCTACGCCTGAGGGTAAATTCTGTTATGCCTGAGGGTGGATTCTTGTGTTGGACACTCCTTAGCTAAGGGTAGGGGTTTACTTGTCTGAGGACGTGGATTGTTTACTTAGAAATGCACTGTGGTGATTTCTAATATTTAATGGATTAAATGAATAATAAAATGGCAATATAACTAGTAATTAGTTACTTTTGAGTACTGCTTACTTTATTGCATTTTACTATTGCACACTATCATTGCATGCTTACACGCAGTTGGGCACGGGCCTTTGGTGGGTACCTATTGAGATCTATTTCTCACACCCTGTTTGGGTCACGCTTTTTGGCCCAAACAGATTACGTTACTGCAGGTGTAGATAGGGGCAAGAGTCCCTATACAGGTACAAGATTGCTGTTGAGGAGTAGGTGGGCATGGGACCGAGCCTAGGCTCGTGATGCCGCTGCCAGCTATTTTGCGTTGTTTTGTGGTACTCTGCTTTTGGTTGTATCATATTGATGTATAACATGTTCTGGCTGTTTTCTTAGAACTTGAGACATGTAGCATCATCATCCATATATTGTTGGTTATGTCCACTGATGTTGTTTATTTCAGTTGTGTATGGTTTACTGTTCCCACTGTTTGTTGTATGTTTTATCTCATTTCGCTGCGCTACTCTTTGACAAATGAGGGCATAGTTTTCCCACTATCAGACCTGGGCCCTCGCTGATAGTCGGCAACCTCTGGCGTTTTGGGAAATGCGCTTGAGGTCACGTGGTGAACCGGGTTCGGGGTGCCCGTTGAGTGGCACCCGGAACCGGGACGTTACAAAGTGGTATCAGAGGGCAGGTTCTTTTCTTGGACTTACTATTTGGAGTCGTAGTCAGGGATAGGACGGAAACGGTAGTTGGTAATAAGTTGTGCCCGGGCGTAGCTAACCCGTGTATAGAGAAAAGCCAGTCTACCCCGTGTTTTTCAATTCTTTTGATTTTTCAATTTTACGGTTGATATGTTTTCACCGTTGGGTGACGCGCTTGAGATTGTGCTGTTATAATTTATCTGTGGGTTCTATTTAGTTGCAACCCGATGAGATGAGGGTATGTCATCTCATGCATCATTTAGGAACATGCTAGAATCACATGCCATGCATAGTTTCCTTGCCATGTAGGAGCATTAGAAAATCTCATGTTGTTGTGATAGTTGTTGTGCTAGAAAAGCATGTTGTTGTGATAGCTGCATTGATAAAATACCTGTTGTTTGATATGGTAACTTTTGTGCGAGCGGTTCATAGAATGGGCACTAAACTTTGGTTTTGGGGAGTATGGGCCCCCAATTACCGGAATTTGGTGGATCATTGACTGTTTATTATGTTATAACACAGATAAGCTGTCAAACTTTGATCTGTGGGGAGTATGGGCCCTCACGGGTCGAAATTTGACACTTATGTGTGTTTTTTCGGTATTTTCTGGGTTCTGGGGAAGTTTCGGAGGCATACTGTCCGGAAAACCCAGTATACATGCCGTGTAGTATTTTTATACACGTCGTGTATGTTCTACTGTTCAGGAAGAAAAATTAACTTTTTAAGTACACGTCGTGTAGTCTCTTCCCGTGTCATAAATCGTGTGGGCGGCGACACGGGGTAGGGAAGTACCTGGGTAAAACACGCCGTGTAAATGATCTACATGCCGTGTAGTGTTGACCTGGAGTCTGGTCGTGTAACTAACAAACACGGGTCGGTGAACTCCTTGATAGAACACGTTGTGTCAATTATAGACACACCGTGTAGTGTGACCTGGGGACTCGTCCGTGTAACTAACAACACGGGCCGGTGTCACCTCTCATTGAACACGTCGTGTACCTATGGGACACGCCGTGTAGTCTTGTCTGAGGACAGACCGTGTGGAGTTAGCCGTGTGGCTGAGAAACAGGGTGGTGAACACGCCGTGTAAGGGTGTAACACGCCATGTAGTGTTAAGCTGAGTAGTCGGTCGTGTCACAGACGACACGGGTAGTTGGAAAATAACACCGTACACGTCGTGTAGATATTATACACGTCGTGTAGTTTTGTTCGACGGAATCCGTGTGTCTTAGCTATGTAGAAAGACCCAGGCAGGGGAAGGAAAGTCAAGTACATGTCGTGTAGTCAGTGTACACGCTGTGTAGTCTTGTTTTGCAAATTTTGAAATGCCTTCTTCCTCTTGTTCCTTTGTGGTTCCTTCACTTTTCAATCTTAATAATCTTGAATCTGAGGTGTGCTTTTGACCATGTAGTGTCATGCTGCCTAGATGAAAGAGAGTTGTTCTCCAGGAGAGCGGCGACGATTATACTCCGGAGATGGTAGGCCATAGGCTACCAGTTCATCCTCCATCAGAGCCAGAGGCAGCGCCAGCTGCTATACCGGACACAGGCGCGGAGGCGCAGTTCCGTGAAGGCTTTATGCGGTTCATGCAGACCTTTCAGGGAGCACCGCAGGCTGCTACATCTATGGTCGAGCTGACGCGTATCTTCCAGCAGCAGCATCTGCCTACGTTTTTAGGGGATGGAGGACCATAGGCTGCGGAGTCTTGGCTGGGGTCGATGCAGACTATTTTTGAGCATCTTGAGAGGCCTTCATGGTGGAGGGTCAAACTCGCGATGTACATGCTGCGTGATTCCACCAAGAGGTGGTGGGATGTTACCACCCAGTCAGAGCATCACAGAGACATGGCGTGGGAAGATTTTCAGGCAGTCTTCTATGACTTTTTCTTCCCGGAGACTCTGAGGGCAGATAGAGCTCGAGAGTTCATGAATCTACAGTAGGGCACTATGGCAGTGATGGACTATTCTGCTCATTTTACATTGCTTCAGGGCTTTGCACCCGTGCTGGTGGGTGATGAGACGTTGAGAGACAGACGTTTTGAGGATGGTCTTCGGTATGACATCTGATCGCTGGTGAATGTCTTCAGGTTTCCTATTGTACACGTTATTGTGAACCAGGCACTGATAACAGAGAGGAACCTTCAAGAATCTAGTGGTGTGGGCCAGGGCGGTTCAGTACCAGTTTCTGGTACTATTTTTGCTGGCAAGATGAAGAGACAGATAGACTTCTCTCAGGGCAGCAGTACCAGCCAGGCAGCTTCTTCAGGTTGTCCGGTCAAGTGCTACTAGTGTGGCAGAGAGGGGCACAAGAGGCCGCAGTGTCCACGAGACCCAGTGGAGTGTCGAGCTTGTGGAAAGATGGGTCATCTGTAGTGCTTTTGTAGGGCGTTTCCACCAGTGGCTAGTGAGAGGGGTTCTGTGCAGACTCCGCGTGCGGAAGCAAGACCAGTGGCTTCTTACCAGTCAGGGAACTGGAACACGTCAGGGCGTGCAGGCAGAGATGGTGGTCGTGATCGTGGTAGCCAGACACCAGGATCTCAGTGGCAGCAGGGCGGGACAGCTCGGGGTATCCAAGCTGTATCGTAGGGTCACAGCACTGGGCAGGTATATGCAGTGCAACAGACCCAGCAGGAGCAGGAACCCGCCACATGAACAGTTAAATGAAATAAGTACACGTCGTGTACTCAGAAGTACACACTGTGTACTTTGTTTTTTTTGGCTTAAAACAGGCAGTAGCCTCCTCATTTGGCAGAGGAGACACTTGAGCCGATTTGGAGCCAAAGGAGGAGGTCGGACCTTTGAAGATCCACCGGGTGTTCTTCTGGAATTCGTTTTGGCTTCGGACGATCTCGTTGGAACCGCACGGGTAAGCCCTCTCCTATCCTAGTACCATTCTTACCAATTCTTTCCCTAACAGATGTTATTTACGTTTGAATGGGTTTTGTTCTTCGTCAGATCTACGCCGTTCTTGGGCATTTCTGGAGTCGGTGTTTGGGTATAACATTCGTTGGCGTATAAGGTAGGTGGCTTTGTGTTTATTTTCCAACTGTCGTGCGTTTTTGTGCGTTTTTGTGCCACAAACCCATGATGGGGTGTCATGTGGCTGAGGCCGTTGCTATATTTAACACCTAGAATTGCATAGGTGATTAAATTGTGATAATAAAATGCTGGTTGGGATCATTGGTTGGATCCAGAACCACCCTGGGGGAGTGTTTCACTGTTTAGCTATTTGGCCAGGATGCCCGAGGGTATGCCTTTAATGTAGTATTTGTAGAATTTCCTTGAGAGGAATTACTTATCTACTGCATTTGACATGTTGTGCATGGCCCGGTTAACTGTTTAGCCTGAGGGCGTTGTTGAGATTAGCTTGTGGGCACTGCACTGTTTAGCCTGAGGGCAGTAGTTACTTCGGCCTGAGGGCAACTTCTTCCGTGCCTGAGGGAAATAGACTATGTGCCTGAGGGCGACACTACCTACGCCTGAGGGCAAATTCTGTTATGCCTGAGGGTGGATTCTTGTGTTGGACACTCCTTACCTGAGGGTAGGGGTTTACTTGTCTGAGGACGTGGACTGTTTACTTATAAATGAACTGTGGTGATTTCTAATATTTAATGGATTAAATGAATAATAAAATGGAAATATAACTGGTAATTCGTTACTTTTGAGTACTTCTTACTTTATTGCATTTTACTACTACACACTATCGTTGCATGCTTACACGCAGTTGGGCACGGGCCTTTGGTGGGTACCTACTGAGATCTATTTCTCACACCCTGTTTGGGTCACGATTTTCGGACCAAATAGATTATGTTGCTACAGGTGTAGATAGGGGAAAGAGTCCCTATACAGGTACATGATTGCTGTCGAGGAGTAGGAGGGCATGGGACCGAGCCTATGCTCGCGATGCCGCTGCCAGCAGTTTTGCGTTGTTTTTTTGTACTCTGCTTTTGGTTGTATCGTATTGATGTATAACATGTTCTGGTTGTTTTCTTAGAACTTGAGACATGTATCATCATCATCCATATACTGTTGTTTATGTCCACTGCTGTTGTTTATTTCAGTTGTGTATGGTTTATTGCTTCCGATGTTTGTTTTATGTTTTATCTCATTCCGTTGTGCTACACTTTGACAAATGAGGGCATAGTTTTCCCACTATCAGACCTGGTCTCTCGCTTCTAGTCGGCAGCCTCTGGCATTTGGGGAAATGCGCTTGAGGTCACGTGGCGAACCAGGTTCGGGACACCCGTTGAGTGGCACCCGGAACCGGGACGTTATAAATACTATTTTCATTTATTCAAACCATATTCCATGCCAAAAGGAAACTATAACACCACCTAATAACAACTAAATTTTCATTACATAAAATACAACTAAACACATTCTAAAATCCATAAACCACTTATTTTCTGCCTAAATAGTCATATCCTTGCTATCATAACCACACAATAATCCATCAATCACTACTATATTAATTACCACACCACATGCTCCCAACCACATCAATCAACCATCACCCTTATAATCATAGTGATAAATACCCCATAGTAGCATGAAAGGGAAAACATATAATAAATTCACACTAAAACTACCCCTTAAACACTCTATCGAATTAAAGTAGAATTTATAGTTTAAATATAACAATTTAATCACAGATTTCCATACAACCAATTCATTACCTACCTTAAGTGACTAGAAAATAATGAAAGATGATTATAACATATTATTAATAGTATGAAATTTCTTTCACAACATCAAGAATAGATCACTTAGCAACAACACCAATAAATCCATAAATATATAAGAAATATTATGGAACTTCATAAATCACATGCAAAACTCCCTATTCACTTTAATTTCCTTTAGTGTAATTCATTATAGTATTTAGGTTAATCGGTACTATCTATCCAATGGAAACAAAATAACATGATAATTCCACAATTTACACATAATAAAGAAGGAGAAATTTCATGTCCCCAACCTCAACTAAAGATTTAACAAATATTTCATAAGAATGAGAAGAATAGTCAAATAAAACATGACTTAACAAATGAGGATAATCTAAAAGTCCTATGTATGACCATTAACCATTAAAACCATAACAAAAAAAATACAAAAACTGATTCAGCATTGTTGTCACATCCTTCCTAAGAAGAAAGTTCAAGAAGAAAATCAAGAAGAAGAGAAAAGAAATTCACCTTAGAGGAGGAGAAGTAGGGAGCCTTCTACGCTATGTCGGGAGGGGAAGGCGCGACCGCCAGAGGGGGAGGTGCATGGGAGGAGCCGCCAACTGTTGAGAAATGGAGTAGGGTCAAGCGAAGAGGAGGAGAAATGGAGTTTGCGGGGAGGAGGATCCACTGAAGGGGTTCGAGGGGTTCGAGGGAGAGGAAAATCTGGAACCAAAGATTGGGGTTCGAGGGGTTCGCAGAGAGAAGAGGAGAAGTAGGGTTTGGGGGATCCGCTAGAGGGGGAGGAGCACGCGAAGATCGGGGGGCGGCGGAGGTCCGACAATGCGAAGATCGGGGGGCGGCGGAGGTTCGGCACGCGAAGATGGGGGGGGGGGGCGGAGGTCCGACAATGCAAAGATCAGAGGGAAGGAAGTTATCGCAGGGGTACAGTACCGCGAGAACTTTAGGGCGCGATAAACAGAGGACACTGTGCGACTAATTTTATAAAATATGGGACTATGGTTTTATCAGCACTTTTTTAGAAGGGCTTCTTTATTATCATTTTTTTCTTAGCGCTGATAAAAGGTTGCACTTCCATTGCCTGTTTTTGTAGTAGTGTTATTATTGTGGATGATGTTTGAGCTATTTTCATTGTTATTGATACTCTAATATGAGGATATAGTCACTCCACTGTCACATCTTAGACTCTCACTACTAGTCAGCAGCCTATGACGTATGGAGACGCATGCCTGAGGTCATGTAGTGACCTGATCCAGTTATTTATTAGAGTAAACTGAGGTGGGGACGTTATAAGGACAAGGGTTGTGTGCGAAGGAGTAGGATGTGAGAAGAGGGAAATTTATTTTCTTTGTATATCCTTATTTCTACTTCTTTGTTTAAGTTTTATTTAAAATTTCCTATTTGATTTTTGGTTTGGGCGTCTGACTTACGAATGGGTCATGATGGAACTGCTCCCAGTTGACACCTAAAATAATGAAAAATCGAAGAACATTGACCCTTGCAAAGTCCTTCAAAGTCTCAACGATAATGCTTATGTGGTGGAACTTCAGGAAGGATGAGAGATCTCTCTGACATTCAATGTGGCGGACTTGAAGTTGTTTGCTCCAAATGAGCTGCTTTATCCAATGTCAGACTCGAGGATGGGTCCTTTCCAAGATGGGGAGATTGATGTAGTGCCTTATTTGGCAAGCTCCCCTCATGGGTCATTTTAAGTCTTATTTGTTCATTATTATTTTGCTCTTAACCTTGGATATTTTTAAGGGTGAATTAGTCTTATTTTGTTTTTGGGTTTTAGTCTATAAATAGGGTGTCTAGTGTCATTTATTTCAAACTTTTGCCATATTAATTGAATTCCATAGTGTTCTCTCGGGAAAATTTAGGGCAGGGGGTTTTTTTTGTAAAATGGGTTAGCCAATTTTTTTTTAAGGATATGGGTCAGTGTAGCGCCACTTGAAGTGGCGCTAATGGAAAAAAACGCCATAGCGCCACTTCAAGTGGTGCTATCCGGGAAACCGGATATTATTGATCAGCGCCACTTCAAGTGGCGCTGATAGCTTTCGGATAGACGGATCAGCGCCACTTGAAGTGGCGCTGATCCCTTATCATTATGCCGATCAGCGCCACTTGAAGTGGCGCTGATCTCAACCCCCAACTATAAAACCCCCCTCCCCCTCCTCCTCTCCTCATTCCTTCCACTCCACTCCTCTCCTCATTCTCCCTCTTCCCTCTCTTCATTCTCCTTCCTCCCTCTCCCTCATCCTCATCCAACCGAGGACGTTTTTGCAAATTTGAAGTTCTGCAAATTCAAGGTAAGTTTTTATTTACATTTCTTTAATATTTTAAATTGTTTATTTAATTGTTTAGTTAATGTAATTAGATTATGGAATTTGTTTATTAATTTATTTGTTTACTTTATAGAATTAGTTTAAAACCTAATTATGTAGTAGTTAATAATTAATTATAATAGTGAACTAATTATTTTTAAGTAGCATGTAATTAGTTAATTAATCAATTTTAATTAGTTAATTAATAGTAAGTAGTTAATTTTAATTAGTTAATTGTAATTAGTAATTAGTTAATTGTTGTTAGTTAATTAGTTAAATGTAATTAGTTAATTAATTAATTATAATTTGTGAATTAATTAATTATAATTTGTGAATTAATTAATTATAATTATTGAAATAATTAATTATAATTAGTGAATTAATTAATTATAATTAGTGAATTAATTAAATATAATTAGTGAATTAATTAATTATAATTAGTGAATTAATTAATTATAATTAGTGAATTAATGATTTGTAATTAGGTAATTAATGATTTGTAATCAGGTAATTAATGCATTATAATTAGCTAATGAATTATAATTAGTGAATTAATGATTTGTAATTAGGTAACTAATTAATTATAATTAGCTAATTAATTATAATTTGTGAATTAATTAATAATAATTAGCTAATTAATTATAATTAGTGAATTAATTAATTATAATTAGTGAATTAATTAATTATAATTAGGTAATTAGTGAATTAATTATTTATAATTAGTGAATTAATTCATTATAATTAGTGAATTAATTAATTATAATTTGTGAATTAATTAATTATAATTATCTAATTAATGATTTGTAATTAGCTAATGAATTCTAATTAGTGAATTAATCAATTATAATTAGTGAATTAAATATAATTTGTGAATTAATCAATTATAATTAGTGAATTAATAATTTGTAATTAGGTAATTAATTAATTATAATTAGCTAATTAATTATAATTAGCTTCTTAATGATTTATAATTAGTTAGTTAGTTAATTATAATTAGTGAATAAATTAATTATAATTAGTGAATTAATTAATTATAAATAGTGAATTAATGATTTGTAATTAGGTAATAAATGATTTGTAATTAGGTAATTAATGATTTGTAATTAGGTAATTAATTAATTATAATTTGTGAATTAATTAATTATAATTTGTGAATTAAATAATTATAATTTGTGAATTAAATAATTATAATTTGTGAATTAATTAATTATAATTTGTGAATTAATTAATTATAATTTGTGAATTAATTAATTATAATTAGTGAATTAATTAATTAAAATTAGTGAATTAATTAATTATAATTTGTGAATTAATTAATTATAATTAGTGAATTAATTAATTATAATTAGTGAATTAATTAATTATAATTAGTGAATTAATTAATTATAATTAGTGAATTAATGATTTGTAATTAGGTAATTAATGATTTGTAATTAGGTAATTAATGATTTGTAATTAGCTAATTAATGAATTATAATTAGCCAATGAATTATAATTAGTGAATTAATCAATTATAATTAGTTAATTAATGATTTGTAATTAGGTAATTAATGATTTGTAATTAGGTAATTAAAGATTTGTAATTAGGTAATTTTAATTAGAAAATTAAAGAACACTAATTATGTAATTAATGAACACTAATTATGTAATTAATGAACACTAATTAGGTAATTAACTAAGTTTAAGTAGGTAGTTAATTAAATCTACTTAGTTGTTAATTAAATCTACTTAGGTAGTTAATTAAATCTACTTAGGTAGTTAATTAAATCTACTTAGGTAGTTAATTAAATCTACTTAGGTAGTTAATTAAATCTACTTAGGTATTCAATGAAATCTAATTGGGTAATCAATGAAATATAATTCGGTAATCAATGAAATGTAATTGGGTAATCAATGAAATCTAATTATCTATGTAGTTACAGTAATTAGCGAAGTAGTTACAGTAATTAGCGAAGTAGTTTAACTAATTAGCAAAGTAGTTACTGTAATTAGAAAAGTAGTTACAGTAATTAGCAAAGTAATTATATTAAGAATTTTTTATATAATATATATTTTCATTCCATTCTAAGTATGATAATTTATTTAGTTTGTCATCTACCTTGACCTCAGTTTGTAATTGTAGTTATGAACTTGAATTTAGTAGTTGAAAATATTTTTTACATATTAAGTGTTAGAGTTGTCATGAACTGAAATTCTTTCTTGAGTAAAGTATCCCTGGATAGAGGGGCTTTGGGTCGGACCACCTACTTTCCTGGAGGCTTGCCTTGTCTAGGAAAGTGAATGGGGTTGGCTATCTGTCGCTCCGGGCTTATTCATGTTGAGTTTTTCAAGTTCAGATAACTCTATGCTTTTACATGACGTGTTCATGTACCTCATCCATATGATGGATGTGGATATGTATGAATATGTTTGACTTATTATTTTTGGATAAATAACCCAAACTTGTGGGTTGTGTAAAGCGAGTTACACATCAATATGGTTTGAACATATTGATTTGGTGGAGGGACTAGGATTCCAACATAAATTCTAAAAGCATGAAGACATAATGAGATTGTTTGATCATATGTGATTAATAACGAAGGTTTATTTTAGATAAAAAAGATGGTTGCTTATATTTATTGCAACGGACAAATAATTGAGACGGAACAATGATGTAGTTATAGTATACAACCAGAAGCTGTTGTAATGCTTGGAGGCTGTACAACTTTGGGAACTCTTCTGAGGAAAATTCATCGAAAGTTGAAACTGACGAGTAACCAAGCAATAGAATCTATCATATACAGACATCTACAATATGTTGATAGATTTTGGCATGTGGCCTATCCGATAACTGATTATGAATAATGGGAATATGTACTTTCATTAGTTAAGTTTCTACCTGCCAATCAAATGATGGGGTTGTATGTGACCATATCTACAATGGAGATCCCATCGACATTGGAAGTTGGGTGATCACAATTTCACGAGACAATGTCATCTGCTCCTTTTAGAACACATCAAGAAGTTCCATCAGCATTGGTACCATCATTTCCCTCGGCCACAATTTCAATAGATAGTCCCCCACATACTATAGATGTGTTGGTTGATAATTTTGAGGACGATGACAATTTAGAAGAAGAAGATGAAGAGGAAGCTGAAGATGAAGAGGAAGCGCATGCGGAAGAACAACTAGTGCCTACTCATGTGAGGTTTAACCGACCATTGAACCACCCCCCACCATTGAGTTCATGGTCGACAGAAGGCATGAATCGCTTGCCAGAATTCAATTGGTCAGTTATTACTCCTACTTCAGAATTTCCAGGAATCATTGGGGGAACAGATCGAGTGGCAGATGAAGGTGTTCTGTATATTGGAAGAGAGATCGACAGTAAAGATGCAATGAAAAATGTGATAAAACAATATTACATTGACATACATTACTCTTATGTTGTAGAAGAGTCAAAAAGATCTTATTATTTGATCCGTTGCGACAAATATGATTCGAACTGTCAAATGCATATGCGAGCTATAATTGATAACACTTTTCACAGCTGGCGCATCACAAGATTTACTCCACACACATGTGTGAACCCAAGCTTGTCACAGGAACATTCTTCATTAGATGTTGACTTTGTTTCAACAGTTATTGTTGAAATGATTAGAGCTTATCAAGATGTTCCTGTTGTTCTTGTGATGGAGCGAATCAAACAACTTTTTGGGTATCAGATCTCTTGTTGGAAGGCATGGGCAGCATGTCAAAAGGCTATTGTGAAAGTGTATGGTGATTGGGATGACTCTTATCGATTTTTACCACAACTTTTGGAGCTTTTACGCCACAACAATCAAGTGATCTATCAGTTAAATACCATTGAATATGTTAACCAATACAACCAAGTTGACAAGTCAATGGTTATTTTTGATAGATTGTTTTGGACATTTTTACCATGTGTGGCTGCTTTTAGGCATTGCAAGCAGTTTATACAAATAGATGGCACATTTCTCTATGGAAAGTATACAGGAACTTTATTGATTGCTGCCACACAAGATGGAAATAGAGCCCCTCTACCTTTGGCATTTTCAATTGTGGAGAAAGAGAACTTCTCGTCATGGAGTTGGTTTCTCACATGTCTTCGTGAGTTTGTTACGGGCGAGGAAGGGATTTGCCTTATCTCAGATCGTCACCGTGCAATCAAAGAGACAGTACAATCTGAGGGACTTTCATGGAGACCACCTTATCCCACCATCGATACTGTATTCGACACATTGGTAGAAATTTACGAAAGAGATTCAAGAATGAGTCGATGAAGAAAGCAATCTTGAAAATTGGTATGAAAATCATTTTTTGTATTAACAAATCCTATCATAGTTATGATCATTATTTGTTCAGATTTTTTCTTGTATGATAGCATATGAGCCTCAACAACAAAGAATGGAAGAGCGTCTTCAAGATATTCAAAGAGTTAATCCAGAAGTTTATCATTATATGATGAAAATTCCAAAACAGAAATGGTCGTTGGCATATGATGATGGGAGGAGATATGGTCATATGACTACCAACATCGTAGAATGCATAAATGGGGTCTTCAAGGGAGTTCGAAAATTACCAATCACAGGTAAATATGAATATTTAATTATATGTTGATCAGGAAAACATAATTATAATATACTATTAGTATAATGACTTAAATCTAAATTGTAGGTTTGGTACAAGAGACCTTCTATAGTAGTGTCAAGTATTTTCTGGAATGGGGAAAGCAAGCTGAAGAGGGCTTGAACAGAGGGATGCGTTATGGACACCATTTCCAACACGATTTAGATACAGTTCTTCACGAAGCTGCAACTTATCGTGTCACCGCATTTAATCGTCCAGAGCAACGATTTGAGGTCGCTGAGCCCGGTGATGCTGTGGCTTGTAGCAATGGTCGGATCCGAATTGTTTTACTGGAGAAGCGTTACTGTGAATGTGGCAAGTTTCAAGCATTGAGATATCCTTGTGGTCATGTGATTGCAGCCTGTGGTTATGTACATGTATCTTGGGAGCATTTTGTTGATCCAGTGTATCAACTTGATAGTATCAACTCATGCTACAATACTCCGTGGATGCCAATCGGAGAATATCAGAATTTTCAGCTCTCTGATGACACACCCACGCTTCTACCGAACATCAGTAGACTTCGACCTAAAGGGAGGCCAAAGTCGACTCGTATTCGGAATGAGATGGATTGGCCTACTGAATAGGCACCTAGACGAAGGTGCAACATATGCCTCCAGG
Source organism: Viscum album (assembly GCA_963277665.1). NCBI lineage: Eukaryota > Viridiplantae > Streptophyta > Magnoliopsida > Santalales > Viscaceae > Viscum > Viscum album. Next base: position 497,379,717 of record OY728153.1, read on the forward strand.
AGGGTCATACGAAGACGCGTTGCCCTAGACACATAGGGAAATCATCTAATGGTTAAAATTATTTTTGTACTCCATTAGTTACTGTAAACATATTGTACATGTAATCAATATTTTTCCATCGATGAGTTTTGAAATCATTCATAGTGAATATATCATCATCATTTAAATAAGTGGTTGTTGTTTTAGAAAAATAACAAGAAATTTTAAAATATATAAAATATAAGATCGAGAATTTAACAAAATCTGAGAATTATCTAGAGTGAATAATAGTGAAGAATAAATTGAGGATATAACAGAATATGAGACTACTATCCTAGAAAATGACAAATAAAGATATTCAAACATTATGCCCCTCTCATCCGTTTCTTTATAATTGTTAAATAGAATGATGAACATAAATAATTGATATTCTTGAAAATTAATAAAACATTATGCCCCTCGTTTTCAACCATGAGAATGGGTTTTCTCCAAAAAAACATTGATTCATTCTGCAACATTGGCATTTCCCCTCTTTAGTCGACCCAGTGAAGAACCAACTTTCAGATATTCATTCGGAGGTCATGAATATGTGACAGTTGGGTTTTTACTGGGTCGACTAAAGCTACGATGCAGAAGGAGGATGTTTTTTCATGTCAACCGTACATGGATCAAAGGTTTTTTCATATTCCTTCTAAACGATGTTGACTGAGCATATTGAGTTGGAGAATCAATCCAAAACGTTATATGTTGAACATATCATTAATTCCTTTAATAATTTTGGTCAATTATTGTGATGTCGACATCTTTCAAAATCCAATGTCATCGTTGAATTTTGAAATCATCCAAAGTGAATATATCATCAACTTTATATGTTGAACATATCATAAATTCCTTTATATATTGAACATATCCTAAATTACTTAAACACTTCTTTCATACATTACATGATAAATTTCATACATTAAATGATAAATGTGATGACTAACATGAAATTAATGTTTTACTATTTGTACAATCAGATGGAGCAGCCACTATTATCTGGTCAGGAGACGCATGTGTCACGTCTTGTGTTGGCGCGACGACCTGTTCGACAGCTTGCTGTTCGGAGAGCACATCATTTTCATCACGATGCGCCCCCGGTAGCTATTTCTCCATACCTTAGACGTGCGGGATTTTATGGAGTCGCTATGTGTGACTTCAAGACTATTGATCATCATTTGATTGCAGCATTGGTTGAGAGATGGCGGCCAGAGACACACACTTTTCATCTTCCAGAGGGGGAGATGACCATTACTTTAGAGGACGTCATCTACATGCTTGGTTTGCCCATCCATGGACAGGCAGTTACGGGTGCCACTAGTGGCAATTGGGCTGTCGTCATACAACGACTATTAGGCGTTGATGTCGTTGGCGTACAAGGTGTCCTCATGGGTTCGCGATTGCGCATGACATGGATTGATGAGCATTTCACTGTCATTCCTGATGACGCAGACGAGGAGACGCTCATTAGGCATACACGTGCATATATTTTGCGACTACTCGGAGGCATGTTATGCGTCGACTACTCCACCCTTTTGGTACACATGATTTACCTCCCATTACTTGAGGATCTTGATCATACAGCTACATACAGTTGGGGATCCGCTATATTAGCACATCTGTACAGATCCCTTTGTACCAGTTTTCAGGCAGATTCACATTAGATTTCTGGTTGTATGGCTTTAGTACAGATGTGGGCTTGGGAGCATTTTCCATGCATCGCTCCTCGAGCTATCGCACCTCTTGCAGCAGATCTATTTCAGGATTGTCCTCGTGGACGGTGGTATGTTTACTTCATTACTTTCAGTTATTTAGTACTTCTGTTTTTTTTATCAACTTACAGTGTATTACTATTTTGTATCCAGGTGGAGTCAGTCTCAGAAGCATGCACACACACCGAGAAATAGTGTGCACAGCTTTCGACAGATATTCGATGCATTAGTGCCAGCTGATGTAAGTCAAACAGTAATTTTTTATATTTCGTTATCACTATTTTAAGTTCTTACAATGTAATCTTACCAACATTATCTTGCTAATATGTCACTTACTTTTTGAGTTTACATTTCAGGTTTCGTGGACTCCATATACAGGTTATGTCTATGCATCACTTCTACCATACTGCACAGCTATGATTGGAGATCGTGCTGCAGTGGTGCCACTCATCCACTTCCATATCATTGAGTGGCACCAGCCCGATCGGGTCATGCGCCAGTTCGGTTATATACAGCATATCCCGATGGCACCAGGACAGCCAGAGGGGTTTCATTCGATTGTACTTACAGGTAGACAGTCGACGAACTGGCGGCAGTTTCATGCATCTCATATTGAGTTGTGGGACGTGCGTGCCCGATATGGTATTTCTCGATATGGATATCCCACAGCACAGTATCAGTTATCTGCCCAGGGGGATTATGCAGATTGGTATCGACGTCATACCATCATGCATCTTACACGTCAGGGGATTGGCATTCAGCAGATGGTAAACTTATTAAGATATATTATATTTGTTTAACTCTTTTATGGTATTAATTTGAATGTCATTTCATTTTCAGACAGACAGCATTGATCATCTTGCACATATCACACATCCTCAGGAGGAGGCATATATTAGACGTGATGTAGTTCATCGAGATGTGTTGGCTCTCTACGACCATCTCCGGATGATACGAGACAGTTTTTATGACGAGGAGCCACAGGTATATCCTGATCCATATCCTCCAGCTGGAGCTCCTGAGGGTGGGGGTGATGATGTGCCTGCTATGCCTGCTGATGACGATGTACCACCACCACCGCCGCCAGCTGAGAGACGGAGACGAGGACCTCGGGAGGGGCAGAGGCGGCGAGATAGACATCCGAGAGCACCTCCTGCAGAGGTGGCAGCACCACATAGAGATGATCATGCCCAACTTATTGATGAGGTTGCACAGCAGGGAGACGTTTGTAGACCACATCTATCATCTCCGATGACTACTATGGACTACGAGCTGGATCAGGTGACACAGCTTGTGGCAGCCCCCTCTCCTCCCGGCGAGGACTTCTTTAGTATTCCATTTCTACCATTTTTAGGAGCCTCAAGACCATATGGCTCGACGCATGATTATGGGCAGTCATCCACGTATGATTTTGGGCAGTCATCCATGCATGATTTTGGTCAGCCCTCTACACAGCATCATGAGGAGGCACCGGATGCACCAGTAGCAGAGGATCCCGTTGATAGGACACCGGAGCGACATGTACGTCGAACACGGGGAGGACGTGAGATTCAGACTCCACGTTGTGGTACCGGGGGGCATCGACGTTGATTTATTCAGATGTCATGATATATTTGTTAAAAACCCTCTTTATTTAGAGAAATGAATGTTATTTAGACATATAATTAGAAAATAAAATAGATAGTATATACAAAATAATATAAATGAAACTTTTAACATTGATTAAACGTATAATAAATAATCAAAAACAACATAAAACATGGATTAAACATATAATAAATAGTTGAAAACAAAAGGATTTTCCAAAAAAATTGTTACTGAAAAGTAATCTATAAGCTTTCAAAACTGCCTACTTGAAACATAAAATTGGTTCAAGTACGTGACATTGAAAGACTATAAAATATATACTATGAAACGAATAAAAAACAGAAACTTTAAACATATAACAAATAGTTAAAAAAAGGAATTTCATAAAAAACGTCGACGAGAACTATTTTTTAAGAAATCAGACACTTATTTGAAACTTAAAAATGTTTCAAATACTTGTGTTTGAAAGACTATAATAGATAAACTATAACACCGATATAGATTAGACTTTAGTCATTGATTAAACATATAATAAATATTTGAAAACATAATGAATTTAATGAAAAATGTTGAGAAAAAATAATTTATAAGATTTCAATTTGAAAGACTATAAAACATAAACTATTACACGGATATAACTGAAACTTTAAAAATTGATGAAACATATAATAAATAGTTGAAAACAAATGGAATTTCCAAAAAAAATGTTAGTGAAAGATATCATTAATTATTAAATTTAAAATAGAGAACTTTAAAACAGTAGAAGGGTTTTAGATAAAACAGTAAGTGTGTCTTCCTCCACTCTCACTCAGAGGTTTACCATGGACGTCTCTCCTTCGTTAAACGGTACGAACCGAGGGGTGTCAGAATTGGGGGGGTTAATTTGGATATGTGATTGATATTTCGGTAAAAATGGGGGTCTGTCCAGATTTAACGAAACTGAATTGAACAGTTAAGCTGCATGTAAGACACTATGGTGGTGTTCCCCCCAAAACGAAAGGCGACTTCAACCTTTCTTGATATCCAGTATAGATTTTGATATCCAATTCACTGCAACAAATACCAGAAATGGTGTGTTTATGTGTTTAATCAATGACTAAAGTCTAATCTATATCGGTGTTATAGTTTATCTATTATAGTCTTTCAAAGACAAGTATTTGAAACATTTTTAAGTTTCAAATAAGTGTTTGATTTCTTAAAAAATAGTTCTCGTCGACGTTTTTTATGAAATTCCTTTTTTTAACTATTTGTTATATGTGTAAAATACAATTATTACAAATTGTTATAAGTAATTATATTTGTAACTATTACAAATTATTATAATTATAAGTTATTATAATTATAAATTAGTTATAAATAATTAATTGTCATTAATTTAATTACAAATTATTTATTATTAATATTTGAATATTACAAATTATTCTATCTTTATATATACATTATATATTTATTCTATTTATATTTATATAATTATAATAAATATATAATTATAATTATAAATATTATAAATATATACTTATAACTCTAATTATAATAAATATATAATTAAAATAAATAATTATTATAGGCATATATTAATTATAATTACATATTATTTATAATTACATATTTATAATGTAAAAAATATATATAATGTATATATATAGAATTATATAATATATACATATATACTAATAACACTAAATATAATAAATATATAATTAAAATAAATAATTATTCTAGGCATATTTTAATTATACATTATATATAATTGAAATTGCATATTTACAATACGAAAATATATATGTAATGTATACATAAATATATAATTACATTTACTACATTTATTATATTTATTACATTTATAACTTTTATTATATTTATATAGTTGTTATATTTTTGTATTTACTGTATTTATAATTATATAATTATTATAATTTTGTTTTTACTATATTTATATATTTATTATTTTTATATATTTATCATAATTATTATATTTATAATTATAAATTTATTATAATTCTTTAATTAATATTATATTGAATATATATATATTTATATTATGTAATTATATATTTATATATACATTATATATAATTAAAATTGCATATTTACAATGCAAAAATATAAATGTAATGTATACATCAATATATAATTACATTTACTACATTTATTATATTTATTACATTTATAACTTTTATTATATTTATATAGTTGTTATATTTTTGTATTTACTGTATTTATAATTATATAATTATTATATTTTTGTTTTTACTATATTTATATATTTATTATTTTTATATATTTATCATAATTATTATATTTATAATTATAAATTTATTATAATTCTCTAATTAATATTATATTGAATATATATATACATTATATATAATTAAAATTGCATATTTACAATGCGAATATATATATGTAATGTATACATAAATATATAATTACATTTACTATATTTATTATATTTATTACATTTATAACTTTTATTATATTTATATAGTTGTTATATTTTTGTATTTACTGTATTTATAATTATATAATTATTATATTTTTGTTTTTACTATATTTATATATTTATTATTTTTATATATTTATCATAATTATTATATTTATAATTATAAATTTATTATAATTCTATAATTAATATTATATTGAATATATAATAATTATAAATATAATAATTATAATAAATATAAAAATTATCTAATTATAGTAAATATAACATAATAAATATAAAAAAACAGTTTAGTTCCACTTGAAGTGGCGCTATTCATTTCTTTGAATAGCGCCACTTGAAGTGGCGCTAAAGGCACCCATTTCCCTAAATATTTTCTACCCTACCCCTTTAAAATAAAAAATAAAAAAAATTGACCCTCTCCGCTAAAATACCATGTTCTCTCGTGTGTGGGTGTTCTGTCTGTATTCATCAAGGGCTCCTCATGAAAGGACTCAATTTATCCCATTGTGCTACATCAAGAAGGCAAGATGTATGATTGTTTTGAATCATGAGTTTCACTTTTTAGAAGTAAATGAATCATGTTCTGCCTATATATATATATATAAATGTTATAACATCTTTATTTATTGCATAATATTGTTAATGATAATGAAGTATTCTTCAGCATCTAACATTAAATGATAAAATAGACATATGGTGTGCTTTTGTTTTATGAATCATAACACATTTTAATCATAGTGACGTCATTGATAAATACACTATATTTTCATTTCATTGTTTTTAACTTCGGTTTTTTTCTGTGGAGAAATGGAGGGATGGGTGATCACTAATGGACAAAGGGGGAAGTCACGCTGCACCAGACTTTGTTATCCGTAATAGCGGGAAGTAACGCTGCTCTGTGAAACCAATCTCACGTGATCTCTTCCGTTACAGAAGCCAACCATTACAAAGACTTTAGTTGTGGTTGAATTATAGTACACAATGAATAATTAAAACATTTAAAACACTTTGAATTGTTATGTCGGGATCGCTGAAGCACATGCTTGATCTAATCTTATAGTTTCTTCGAATGACATCTAGCATTGATGATATCCAAGTTGAAGTGTGGTTGTTGAACACATGGTCTCTCACAGTGATGTTCTACCCGTATTCTGAATGGCTTTTAATTTATCTCATATCAAGAAGGCTAGAGGTATGATTGTTTTGAATCATGAGTTGGGATTTTAATTAGTCGAAACCTTCACTAACTTGTCACATGGAATTAGACACTTAAGACTGGATAGTGTGGATCACCAAAAATGTCTTGTTTTGTTTTTTTTAAGATAGTGTGGATCAAAAAAATGGCGTTTGAGTTGGTAGTTATTATTGTATTTCATATATTGTTTTTTAGTAGAAAGTATTTGTAGAAATGGAATTGATGAATCATAGAAGATACTAAGATAGTAATTATATGTCATTGATAGCCGCAAGATTTGATGCGCGGCATACAGAGGGAGTGGGGGAAGTGCCACTGTTCCCTTGCGCTATAGAAGACAGAGACAGCCAGCATAGAACATCAAAAAGTGTGGGTTCAAGGGAAGCGGCGTGAGCAACGTGAACTCTTAACGGCACCGGACGTCCGTTATCCGTGCACTGCCAGAAGCGGGAAGTAGCGCTGCCCTGTCAAACCAGTCTCACGCGGTCCCCTCAACTTCAGAAACTAACCAATACCATGCCTTCGCATGGGGCGAAGAAGATTTACTTCAAACTTGCAAGCGGGCGAACAGGTTAAACCGTAAAGAATTCGAACCCACAAACCGCACAAAGTCCCCACACCTCACGGCCCTCTGCTAGAGTGACAGGCCCTCGCTACTGGGCTCGGCGATGAGTTTCCTCACCCGTAACCATTATAAACTATAAACGTTTCTTAGGGATCTTCGGTGTGGGTTTCGAGTACAATCAGGAGGTGAGCATCCTTACCTGGAGGCCACGCGGCTGAGGTCGGCGCTGCCGGATCTGCAACTCAAGGGCAGCCATCTTCCTGCTGCCAATCTGAAATCCCCAACGCATCTTCGCCGGCGACAATTCTGAAATCCCCAAAGTCATCAGTCTCCCCATCTTCGCCCAGCGGTGAGTTTCACGCTATGGATTTCTGGTTGAGAGAGACAGGAATTTTTGAATTGGTGTTTGGAGGGATCGTAGGGAAGATGGATAGAAAGAAAAAACCCAATGAAATTAGATTGAAGTAAAAGATAAGAGTGAAATGACATATATAAAAAAAGAGTATATAAACGGGGAGGACACAGCCAGCGCCGGGTGAAGGCGGTGAAGAAGCAAAAGAGGTCTTGCAGATGGGACGGTAACGAAGGCAGAGAGGAAGACGAAACAGAGCATCGAAACAGAGGAAGAAGAAGCGAAGAGGAAGAGGAACCCTAGGGAGCGGTGGGTGAAACGTCAAGCAGAGGAGGTGATGGTGTGTCAGTCAGAACATCGAGCCACACGCCCGAGGGACCGCTGTGTCTATCTATACCCTCGTAATTGTGAATTATAATAATAATTAATAATTAAAATACTAAATAATAATTTCTTCGGGTTTACAGGTACCCAATCTCAAGTACTGTATTTAAAACTATAACCCTGCCTGTCAAAACCTGATTTTTTCATAATCAGGTGAGAGCAGCTCCAACACGTTGCTTCATTTTAGATTAGTATTACTCCATTTTCAAATATGAATAATAAAATCCAATTCAACCCAATTAATTCATTTTACACTCAAAAAACATTATCCTTTCAATGTTCCTATCTATATTTTTTATTATTACATTTATTTAACACATTATATTAAAATTAATATATTTTTCATAAAATTATTTAATAAGGTCAATAATTAAATTAAATTAAACATTGGTTAATAATTAAATTAAACTAAATTTGATATATTTATTTAACATCATCAATTTAAATATAACAACTTGTGCTTTATTTTCATTATAGATTAATATAATGTATTTTAAATTTTGATTTTTTTATTATTATGTATCATTAATTTTTATTGATTTATCTATGATATAATTTTAATTTATGATATATGTATTTTGAACTAATTATATGATCATAATTTTAGTTATAATTACATGCGTGTGATCAAATTAATTAAGTGGAAACTTTAAAAAATAGTTTAATCATTATTGTTTATTTATATATTAAAAAATCAAGTTTGATACCGTCATAAAATTAACTATGCAAATAATTAATGATTAAATTAAATTAAACTTGTACTCGTTATTTAATAGTATAAAATTTAATAAAATAAAATTGTAATCAATTTAAAACAACATTCAATAAAAAATATAGAAAATTACAATAAATACTTTATTACAATTAATTTTCTAAATCACCATATCGCTGTCATAGATGCTCAATTAATGCATTGCATAGTGCGATATGAGCGTCTTTATCATTGATTCTTTTATGATGATTGAGTAAGTGATGAAATCAAACATTTTCATCTATCGTTATCTCAACAGTTGGATGTGACACTTTCATCGCATCTATAATCGGAGCATTCTGATCATGTTTGTCCTCAATTATCATATTGTGTATGATAATGCATGTCATCATTGTATCATGTAATACATGTTTTCTCAAAAAACGTATAGGTCATGTGGTGATTACAAAATGTGACTGTAAAACTCCAAATGCGTATTCCACATTTTTTCTACATGCTTCTTGATTCATTGAAAAATACATGTTCTTCAAACTATATGGCTCATGGATACTTTGAACAATACCTTGAGCGAGACTAGAAAACAAATGTGATGGTTTAAGCACATGGATGTCATTGTTTGTACCCAACATATCAAAATATGTATGTCATACCCAAAGATCATAATCGGGTATTCATTGTCATCCCTAACTAAAAGATATTGATGAAATCACATGAAAACAAAGAATATTATAATTTTTTATTGTTCTTGTTATTGGCCCGCTGGGTCCGCTCGAGTGGTTTCGCTCCTACAACGATGCGAGAAGCTCTCAGGTTCAAGTCTCCTCTGTTGGAGGAACTTTTCCTGTGTCATGACAATGATGGTGTCCAATATCAATTTTTAGGTTTGACTCTAGAGGCTGATAACTCCCTACGCATCACACTCTCATTTGATGGCAAGTCCCGCGCATCTTGTCTGAGACAAACAGTGGAAAAAATCCATTAATTTTTTTCAAAAAGTAACGTTTGGGGGTTTAAAACTCTAGATCCTTAGGATGCCAAACAAATGGCCAGGACCACTATCCTAGGTCAAGCTGACAAACAACTCATTTATGTATCTTATAAAACATATAAACAAAACACATCAATGAAACTAACATGAATCGACCAATGATATGACTTCAAACCAAAATTTTCATCCATTTATAAGAGAGATTGAGTGTATAAATTTTAGAGTTGGTATCTTTTAGAGTAAGAGAGAAAACTTGTGACATCTAGCTTTAATATCTTTCTTGGGAAAGTGAAACATTTATACTGTTCCAAAAACCCCTACACGTAGCATAAAAGTAACGCAAGAGATATGACCAACCAATATTGAGTACGATTACTAGCTCCTCCATCATGAACTATAATCATGTCTTAAATTATATGGATTTGTGTTTGTTGTGTGTTTGGAGCCTTCCTGGTTAGCGCACCGCGTAACGGCTCCTCAAATGGTGCCAACACGATTTCTCTCTATTAATGAGGTGTTTTAATGCGGGTCAAGACTGTGTAAATTAATCCACACGGAGACACGTTTTTGACGTGGAGACACATCTTCACGCGGATTCTTTTTCCTATATAAGGAGGCAGCGACAAGGCTTTTCAACATCACCAGCATCAACAACACCGAGAGCAAATCTAATCTGGTGATTGCCTTTCTTCGACAATCATCTTTCTTGCTCTCCCCCTTTTGATCCATACTTTTATTTTTGAGTATTACTTTTGAGATCCCTTCAATTATGAGGAGTCTCTATCGTGTACCTCTTGATTTTAGTGGATCCCTCTTTCTAGACTAGGTCCCGTGGTTTTTCCTTTTTTTTGGGTTTTCCACGTAAAAATTTTCGGTGTCAACTTTTTTTTCCTGCACTTAATTTTGTCATTGCACATCTGCGTTTATTTTTTGTGGGAAAGATTTTATTTCCGCTGCGCGTTCACTTTTCTTTTGTTTGCGCGTTCGTTGCTTTTCAGTCTTTCCCAACATCTGGTATCAAAGGGATTGGTTGAAGTACTCGGTTTCAGAACATGGTGGCAAACATCTGTTGGAGCAGTTTTTCAAGGACTCGAAGGACGTTATCGGAAGACAGCGGCGGTACCGGAGGTGTTTCTGGGATATCAAAAGCCTGATTGACTAGTAGGATTCATGAGGCGTGTTCCGTTGTTGATGATAGGTAGAGTTTGGTTTTTGATTTCTTTTTGCAGGGGAGAATGATATTTTTTTATTAGGATTGCAAAAAGGTTGACAATGACCCCTACTTGAGTTAGAGGGGGAGTTTGTTGGGCGCCTTTCTGGTTGGTGCACCGCGTAACACCTCCTCAAATGGTGCCAGTGCGGTTTCTCTATTAATAAGGTGTTTTAATGTGGGTCAAGACCGCATGAATTAATTCACGCGGATACGCGTTTTTGACGTGGCGACACATCTTCACGCGGATTCTTTTTTCTATATAATGAGGCAATGACAAAGCTTTTCAACATCACCATCATCAACAACACCAAAAGCAAATCTCATTTGGCGATCGCCTTTCATCGACGATCATTTTTCTTGCTCTCCGCCTTTTGATCAACACTTTTATTTTTGAGTATTGCTTTTGAGATCCCTTCCATTTTTGGGGTCTCTACCGTGTTACCTCTTGATTTTAGTGGATCCCTTTTTCTGGACTAGGTCTCGTGGTTTTCCCTTTTTGAGTTTTCCACGTAAAAATTTTCAGTGTCAACTTTTTTTTTCTGCCCTTAATTTTGTCGCTGTGGATCTTCCTTTATTTTTGGTGGGAAAAATTTTATTTCCACTGCGCGTTCGCTTTTATTTTGTATGCACGTTCATCGCTTTGTCATCTTTCCCAACATTATGTTATTTGATCTAAATTAACTTAAAAATCAAATTATTTTAATCATGCAATCCAACTTAGAAACTAGATGTCGTTCAGCCCAAAATTCTTCTGCATGCCCAAATGACATAAAAAGTTGAATAATAGCTTATTACCCTCATCTTGCTTCGTTGATGATTTATTTGCTCCGATGTTTCTTTTAATTTTATAATTTTACTAAAATATCCCATTTATGTTTCATTGTTGTTTGTGTGCATTTTTATTTGGTTTTCGATGTTAATATTTTGTAATATGTTCAACATTTTCTTTCTCGAGATATTTTTGAAGGATATATGACCTAAATCCTTTACACATATGATGTGTTATGACCTATATCATAGAGTGTGATATAAACATGTTGTATGACACGACATTAAAAAACAGAGGGTATGTTATATACCTTGGTATAGACATATCATCTTTTACAACATAGTCATATCACAAGGCACTACCACAGATCCGGGCAAGGGATGCGTCGGGTTTTATCAGCGCTAAGCAGAAATCACTGATAAAAGGGAAGTTTTTATCAGCGTTAGAGAAAAGCACTGATAAAAGTTTTTAATAAAAAATATTATCAATTTAGATAAAATTATTATATTTATATTCAAAAATAATGTTTATTTGTATATATTAAATAAAAATGAATGTTTATAATTAATATTTTTTTAATAATTCAAATAAATATAATAAATTTCATTAAATAATAAATATATTCAAGTACTGTATTTAAATCTATAACCCTGCCTGTATCAATTCCAACCTATCAAAACCTGATTTTTTCATAATCAGGTGAGAGCAGCTCCAACACGTTGCTTCATTTTAGATTAGTATTAATCCATTTTCAAATATGAATAATAAAATCCAATTCAACCCAATTAATTCATTTTCCACTCAAAAAACATTATCCTTTCAATATTCCTATCTGTATTTCTTATTATTACTTTTATTTAACACATTATATTAAAATTAATATATTTTTCATAAAATTATTTAATAAGATCAATAATTAAATTAAATTAAAAATTGGTTAATAATTAAATTAAACTAAATTTTATATCTTTATTTAACATCATCAATTTAAATAAAAACAACTTGTGCTTTATTTTCATTATAGATTAATATAATGTATTTTAAATCTTTATTTTTTTATTATTATGTATCATTAATTTTTATTGATTTATCTATGATATAATTTTAATTTATGATATATGTATTTTGAACTAATTATATGATCATAGTTTTAGTTATAATTACATGTGTGTGATCAAATTAATTAAGTGGAAACTTTAAAAAATAGTTTAATAATTATTGTTTATTTATATATTAAAAAATCAAGTTTGATACCGTCATAAAATTAACTATGCAGATAATTAGTGATTAAATTAAATTAAACGTGTACTCATTATTTAATAGTATAAAATTTAATAAAATAAAATTGTATGCAATTTAAAACAACATTCAATAAAAAAATACAAAATATTACAATAAATACTTTATTACAATTAATTTTCTAAATCACCATATCACTATCATAGATGCTCAATTAATGCATTGCATAGTGCGATATGAGCGTCTTTATCATTTATTCTTTTATGATGATTGAGTAAGAGGTGAAATCAAACATTTTCATCTGTCGTTATCTCAACAGTTGGAGCTGACACTTCCATCGCATCTATAATTGGAGCATTCTGATCATGTTTGTCCTCAATTATCATATTGTGTATGATAATGCATGTGATCATTATATCATGTAATACATGTTCTCTCAAAAAACGTATAGGTCATGCGGTGATTAAAAAATGTGATTGTAAAACTCCAAATGCGCATTCCACATTTTTTCTACATGCTTCTTGCTTCATTGAAAAATACATGTTCTTCAAACTACATGGCTCATGGATACTTTGAACAATACCTTGAGCGAGACTAGAAAACAAATGTTATGGTTTAAGCACATGGATGTCATTGTTTGTACCCAACATATCAAAATATGTATGTCATATCCAAAGATCATAATCGGGTATTCATTGTCATCCCTAACTAAAAGATATTGATGAAATCACATGAAAACAAAGAATATTATTATTTTTTATTGTTATTGTTATTGGCATGTTGGGTCTGCTCGAGTGGTTTTGCTCCTACAACGATGCGAGAAGGTCTTGGGTTCAAGTCTCCTATGTCAGAGGAACTTTTCATGTATCATGACAATGATGGTGTCCAATATCAATTTTTAGGTTTGACTCTAGAGGGTGATAAGTCCCTACACATCACACTCTCATTTGATGGCAAGTCCCACGCCCCTTGTATGAGAAAAACTGGGGAAAAAATCCATTAAATTTTTCCAAAAAGGAATGGTCGAGGGTTTTAAACTTCAGATCCTTAGGATTCCAAACAAATGGCCAGGACCACTATCCTGGGTCAAGCTGACAAACAACCCATTTATGTATCTTATAAAACATATAAACAAAACACATCAATGAAACTAACATGAATCGACCAATGATATGACTTTAAACCCAAATTTTCATCCATTTATAAGAGAGATTGAGTGTGTAAATTTTAGAGTTGGTATCTTTTAGAGTAAGATAGAAAACTTGTGACATCTAGCTTTAATATCTTTCTTGGGAAAGTGAAACATTTATACTGTTCTAAAACCCCATACACGTAGCATAAAAATAATTCAAGTGATATGACCAACCAATATTGAGTATGATTACTAGCTCCTATATCATGAATCATAATCGTGTCTTAAATTATATGGATTTGTGTTTGTTATGTGTTGGGAGCCTTCCTGGTTGGCGCACCGCGTAACGGCTCCTCAAATGGTGCCAACACGATTTCTCTATTAATGAGGTGTTTTAATGCGGGTCAAGACCGTGTGAATTAATTCACACGGAGACACGTTTTTCATGTGGTGACACATCTTCACGTGGATTCTTTTTCCTATATAAGGAGGCAACAACAAGGCTTTTCAACATTACCACCATCAACAACACCGAGAGAAAATCCCATCTGGTGATTGTCTTTCTTCGACGATCATCTTTCTTTCTCTCCACCTTTTGATCTATACTTTTATTTTTGAGTATTACTTTTGAGATCCCTTCCATTTTGGGGAGTCTATATCGTGTACCTCTTGATTTTAGTGGATCCCTCTTTCTAGACCAGGTCCCGTGGTTTTTCCTTTTTTGGGTTTTCCACGTAAAAATTTTCGGTGTCAACTTTTTTTTTCTGCACTTAATTTTGTCTTTGCGCATCTGCCTTTATTTTTTGTGGGAAAGATTTTATTTCCGCTGCGCTTTCACTTTTCTTTTGTTTGCGCGTTCATCGCTTTGCCGTCTTTCCCAACATCTGGTATCAAAGGGATTTGTTGAAGTCCTTAGTTGCAGAACGCGATGACAGATATCTGGTGGAGCAGTTTTCAAGGACTCGAAGGACGTTATCGGAAGACAGCGGCGGTACGAGAGTTGTTTCTGGGATATCAAAAGTCTGATTGACTAGTAGGAGTCATGAGGCGTGTTCCATTGTTGATGATAGTTAGAGTTCGGTTTTTGATTTCTTTTTGCAGGGGAGACTGATATTTTTTTTATCAGGAGTGCAAAAGGGTTGATAATGATCCCCATTTGAGTCAGAGGGGGAGTTTGTTGGGCGCCTTTCTGGTTGGTGCACTGCGTAATGCCTCCTCAAATGGTGCCAACGTGGTTTCTCTATTAATAAGGTGTTTTAATGCGAGTCAAGACCGCATGAATTAATTCACACAAAGATGCATTTTTGACGTGGAAACACATCTTCACGCAGATTCTTTTTCCTATATAAGGAGGCAACAACAAAGCTTTTCAACATCACCAGCATCAACAACACCAAAAACAAATCCCATTTGGCGATCGTCTTTCTTTGACAATCATCTTTCTTGGTCTCTGCCTTTTGATCCACACTTTTATTTTTGAGTATTACTTTTGAGATCCCTTCCATTTTGGGGAGTTTCTACCGTGTACCTCTTGATTTTAGTGGATCCCTTTTTCTGGACTTGGTCCCGTGGTTTTTCCCTTTTTCGGTTTTCCACATAAAAATTCCAGATGTCAACTTTTTTTTTTCTGTACTTAATTTTGTCGTTGGGCATCTGCCTTTATTTTTTGTGGGAAAGATTTTATTTCCGCTGCGCGTTCGCTTTTCTTTTGTTTGCGCGTTCGTCGCTTTGCCGTCTTTCCAAACATTATGTTATTTGATCTAAATTATCTTAAAAATCAAATTATTTTAAACATGCAATCCAACTTAGAAACTAGATGTCGTTCAGCCCAAAATTCTTCTACATGCCCAAATGACATAAAAAGTTGAATAATAGGTTATTACCCCCATCTTGCTTCGTTGATGATTTATTTTCTCCGATGTTTCTTTTAATTTTATAATTTTACTAAAATACACCATTTTTGTTTCATTGTTGTTTGTGTGCATTTTTATTTGGTTTTTGATGTTAATATTTTGTAATATGTTCAACATTTTCTTTCTTAAGATATTTTTGAAGGAGATATGACCTAAATCCTTTACACATATGATGTGTTATGACCTATATCATAGAGTAGGATATAAACATGTTGTATGGTACGACATTAAAAAACAGAGGGTATGTTATATACCTTGGTATAGACATATCATCTTTTACAACATAGTCATATCACAAGGCAATACCACAGATCCGGGCAAGGGATGCGTCGGGTTTTATCAGTGCTAAGCAGAAAGCACTGATAAAAGGGAAGTTTTTATCAGTTTTAGAGAAAAACGCTGATAAATTTTTTAATAAAAAATATTATCAATTTAGATAAAATTATTATATTTATATTCAAAAATAATGTTTATTTGTATACATTAAATAAAAAATGAATGTTTATAATTAATATTTTTTTAATAATTCAAATATATATAATAAATTTCATTAAATAATAAATATAATAAATATAATAAATATATTTTATATTTATATATTTATATGTTTATAATTATATATAAATACTTTTTTAAATATGCATATTTATAATTATATTAAATATGTATATTTATAATTATATTAAATATGTATATTTATAATTATAATTATAATATATATATATATATATAAATATATGTTTCCAACGAATTTGGTCAATTGATGCGTGAATATAATTGACGTTCATATATACGTTATGTATTCGTCACAAATGTTCATTTATACATCACACCCTCATTACTATTCATGTTGGCTATATATATGATGACCTGTTTTTATGATCTATATTTTACTCTGTGTATATGATTCATTCATGTTTCCATGAAGCTTTGTCATAAATATTTAAAATCATGATAAATATATTTAAATAATATATGTATTTATTATATTTATAATTATAAATATTTAGTTATATATAGATACTTTTTAAAATATATTTATAATTATAATTATATATAACTATATATATATATATAAATGATTATAAAATTACATTAATATTTTTAAATGATAAATATGTCTATTATATTTATAATTATATATGAATACCTTTTAAATATATTTATTTATAATTATAATTATAAATAAATAAATGCATATTTAAATAAATATGTCTTTAATATATATATATATATATAAATATTTATACAGATATACACATATATATTTATAAGTATAAATAATATATATATGTAAATAATTATAAAATTATAATAAATATATTTATTACATTTATAAGTATAATTGTAAATAAATATATATTTATTTATAGTCATAAATATATATATATATATACACATTTAACTAGTTTATGAAATTAAAATGTATATATTAATTATAATTATTTAAATATAAATATATATATATATTTAAATAATCATGAAATTATAAAAAATATATATAATTAATATATTTATTTTAATCTCATAAATATTTAAATAAATAAATATTTATTTATATTTATGACTATATTTAATTAATATATTTATTTATAAATTTTTGTATATATTTATAAATATATTTATTTAATTATATATATTTATTTAATAAATATATTTATTATAATTTTATAATTATTTAAATAAATATATATTTATATATTTTTATAATTATTTAAATAAAAAAATATTTATATTTAAATAATTAAAAAATTATAATAAATATATTTATTATATATATATAATTAAATATATATATATTTATAAATATATACAAATATTTATAAATAAATATATTAATTATATATAGTCATAATTATGAATATATATATATATATTTAAATACTTATGAGATTAAAATAAATATATTAATTATATATATTTATAAAATTACAAATGTAATAAATATATTTGTTATAATTTTATAATTATTTATATATATATATTTATGATTATAACTATAAATAAATATGTATTTATTAGAACTATATATATATAAATAAATTTATAGCTATTAAATAATTATAAAATTTTAATAAATATATAAAAATATTTACAATTTTAATTCTAAATAAATATAGATATATTTAAATAATCATAAAGTTATAATAAAGATATTAATTATATATAATTATAAATATAATAAATATATTTATTATAAATTTATAATTATAAATAAATATATAATTATAAAGTAATATATATTTATTATATAAAGAAATATATATTTATTTATAGCTATTATTATAAATAAATAAATTTATATTTATTATACATATAATTTTATAAATATATATAAAAATATAAATAATTTATTATCATTATAGTTTTATCAACGCTTTTGTAGTGCTAATAAAGGTCTATCTTTATCAGCACTAAAAAAGTGCTGATAAAAGGTGTCTTTATCAGTGTGGAGAAAACCTGCCTTTATTAGTGATTTTTAGATAGCACTGATAAATGATTTTCCCGGTTTTATAAAAAAATCCTAATAGTCTTCTCCTTCCTTCACATGCCTCAAGCTCTCGTGGAAGCCTTACCCTGCTGCCGCGAATCATCATCATCCTCCTCCTCGCTGCCGCCGCCACTCCTCATCCTCCTCACCGCCGCCGTGAATCCTCCTCCCCCTCCTCCTTCGTTGCCGCCGTCGATTGCTCCTCCTACTCGCTGCTGTGAAATTTCGTTCATCGCCCCTGTGAATCCCTGCTCCACCGCTGCGCGGGTCCTCCTCCGCCCTGCCGTCGCGAAGCTCGCCTCCGCCGCTGTGCGAAGCTTGGGTACTTTTTAAATCTCCCTACATTTTGAGTCCCTTATGCATTGCCTTTTGAGCACCCTTACACATTTTCTTCTGAGTTCCCTTATGTATTGACTTTAATGAATTGTGATGACCCTTATGTATCAAGCAACCAACTCTTACATATCATAATGGCACAAGTACTTTGTCAAATTTTATTCTATCAATAGATTACCTATATGAACCCCTTTGAAGATTTTTTTAGTAATGGTTGGAGATGTACAACTCATTTTATTTTAATATGCATGAAATGTGTCGCAGTAAGGTCAACATGTATATTGTTTAGGGTGAATTGGACACTGCAATTGCTAGGTATATCTTTTTTGGTCTCCATGTGGCAGAGTTGTATGGCTTGGATCTGGAATACTGGAAATTTTAGCTGTTATCCATTTGTTCTGCATGGTGGGTCTATCTGCTGCTATAAGATTTGGATGAGAGTTATTACAGTTTGTCTTGGGAACTTTTATTATGATTGTGTTTTTTTATGGGGGATTCATCCTCATTCTATTGTAGGTAGATGAGATACTGTAGGTTGGTTTATAAATTAGGATGATTTGTGAATTGAAGCATGAATTGTCCAGTGAAAGAACACTAAAAAGGCATGATGTGTTTTATCTAGTACCATGTGTTTTATGGATTGGATTTTTATCTTGTGTTGAAGAGTTATATAATACTGTAGTCTCCATGAAGTAGTCTTCAAGCATGAAAAATATTTGGAATGCGAATCCTTACTCTTTTTTTGATTAATTCAACCAAAAGGAGAGGCTCCAGAACATTGCCTCAATTCTTTTATACAGGAAGTAGTTACAAGAGGGTCAACCAGGATTCTTCCTGATTGGAAGTGCTAAGGACTTAACAAATAATGTGATATGGTTCCATTACTTAGATTTTCATGAGATACCATTCTAATATCTTAATGAGAGATTGATGAAAACACCAATCTTTACCATAAATGAGTTGGGTAATGAGTACGACTTATATTGTGATGCATTGGGAGTTAGGATTTGAACAGTTCCAGTCCATGATGGTCATGTGGTTTCTTATGGGTCCAGATAGTTAATAACACATAAGAGAAATTTCCCAAATCCTTTCCTTGATTTGTAAATAGTGGTTCTTTCCATGAGGTGTTATTGGAATACACTAAAAAAAGCGTTTGAAATATATTTAATCAGAGAGTGAAAATAACCATTTATAGCAGAGAAGGTATGAGTACCTATAGTCCCTTAACTTCGACTTAATGTATACCCTCAAGAAATGGAATATTTTTCTAATGTACCGTATTGGAAGGATCAAGATTAGGTAGTACATGATTGATACATCAAGTGGAAGATGGTTTCCCACTCTAAGGAGATGTGACTTTATGTTCAAAACTATCATGGCCAAGTGACACTTATGTATTTATCTATCACTTATTCATTCCTCAGTAGTATTACGAGAGTAAACTATAGGATTCATACTATTTATTCATAAGATACATGATAAACCTTTTATAGAATTATATTTTATAAAATGTTGGTTATTTTTGATTCATGTATCCTTTATAAAGTGCCTCTCTTGGGATTTATGTATTTGTGAAAATGCCTCAGTGGCTCTTTTAAAATGATTCAAGTGTTTTGAAATGTTTCTTAAAAAATTATATGTGTTCAACATACATTTTTTTGGTTTTAAATAGCTTTAAAATGATTTACACACTTGGCATGGACTTAGGTTGCATTCCAAGTGTTTGTCAACTCACCTGATTGACTTTCAGAAAGGGATGTGAATGTTTTTAATGTGTATGTAGTGTTGGTTTCATTTTAACAAGGGGAATGTGAAGTTTTAAATGAAAATTTGTTAAATATAGAGGGTTGTTGTTAATTTTAAAGGATTAAGATTGTTGGGTCATGAAGTTGCCTTGAATACTTTAAAAAAAGGAATTGGGGTATTGATAAAGAGTGTTTGAAACTGATTGGTATATTTTATAAAGGGAATGTTATTTTAAAGACGAATTTGTGTAATTGGCTGGTTTTTTAATAAGATTTCAACTGTGATTTTATAAATAGTTTTCAAAGGAGACTTAAAGTCTATAACTTTTTTGAGCCTTGGATAATTTTTATATCAACATTTTTTGTATTTATTTTGTTAAATATTAATATCACTGAATCAAATAGGATGGATATGAATAAAATGTAACACCCGAGACATTTATGTTATATAAATCATCAAAGGAATCTTTTTCTACACAACACTTGCTTGTCTTGGTTTACACGTAATCGCGACCTTCCTCGATAGCTTGCGTCGTACGCAATACCGAGTTTCACTAAACAACAATATGCTATTAAAACTAGCCGTTATGAATAGTAATAACCACTTTTTGAAATTTTATAAATTTTATTTTTCTAAATGGACTTCATTTTTGGACTCAGAATATCGAAATTAGCCTAGGGTGAAATTTTGGTATTTTTCTGAAAACTTTCAATTTTTGATGAATAGTGAAACCACTAAGTGGTAGGTTAAAAACTGAATTTTTCATAAAACTTAATTTTACCGCTTCTGTGAATGGAATTTCGAAAATACGACAGGCACGGTTGATATCAGTAAGTAAAATGTGGTTCAATGAGATAAAAATAATTTTTTGGTGAATAGTAACTTTTTACTTTTTTTACCGCGGTTAATAGTAAATAGGGTAACTAAGGGTAAATATGATATTAATATTACCCTAACACATGTCCTAATTCTATTGGACAAGTGTAATTCGACCAAAAACAAACTTAGGAATAAAATATGACCATTTAGGCCCACTTGGATTAGATTAGGACATTTATTATTAATTTATTTAAAGAAGGGTTAAAACAGTTAAAATCAAAGTTTAATAAGTAAATCATTTTTAATATGGTGTAATACATAAGATAAATTCGACTATAAATATTCATTAGAAAGATAAAAAGATTTCCTACATAATGGTATTTTATTTATAATTTTTAGACATTAAATAATTTAATTTATTTATGACACAATGATGATGCAGTAATTATCTTATTAATGAAATATGGGCATAATTGATGTTATAAACACCAAAATAAATGTAATTTGAGACTTTTTATGAATTCCACTAATTTTCTAGGTTACTATGATATATTAATGTTGATTTAATCAACTTTATTCGAACATATAATTCTGTTATGACTTTTAAAAAAAACATATATCAAACAGTGTCAAAATTGACACAAAAGAGTTTTTAAATCAAATATTATATTATTAATTGTTATTTTATTCCTAAAAATCTAAGGTTCGGCCAAATAACATAGATAAGGATATATATATTAATAATAAACAATTTGGGGTTCGTTTGGAATGTTATAGTAAGTGTATTAACCATATAGTGAAAGAAAACAAAAAGACACGGTAAAAGTTAAATTATTTAACTTAGAGTTAAATCTAATTGATAAGGTTACAATAATACCCTAAACTTGTCTAAATCCTATTGGTTGATAGGATTTCGACCCATCCCCACTTTACCTTCGAAATAAGACCCTTTGGAACCATTATAAACCGATTTTGACTTTAATATAAAATAATATTTTGAGATATTCCTAAGGTGCCCCTCTCCTCCCTTATAAAAGGGCACCTCCTCCCCCTCCTCCTCACACCAAATTGAGCACTAAAGCTCGGCCAACCCCTGCCATTTTCTCCTCTCCACTTCCCTAGAATAATCCTAGAGGTCCTGGTCTTCTTCAAAGACCAATCTTAGTTCCCTAAGTGGAGGATTCAAAGAAGCGTTCCAAAGAAGAGGTAATATCCATTACCGATCTTTTCAATTTCTTTCTTCTTCAACTTCTTCTTCTTTAGTTGTTTGATGATAAAGTAATAACATAAGTATTACTTACATACTGATATGTTATTATAAATATGAAACAACACTAATTCACCTTCTATCCATCCTACGGAAAAATGAAATCACCGCGCGTGCGTACGTACGGAATACCGTCTCCACGCCGTGGTGTAATCTATTTTCCACCATCACTTTACAAGGATGGGTATAATGGTGTAATGAGTAACTATTTATGATTATTATAAAGTAATATTGATACTGAAATAATATATATATACTCCAATACAGTTCCACGATCATAGGAATGATATCATCACTCGTGCGTACGTACGGAATACCGTCTCCACGATGTGATGCGACTCATTCTACATGATCATCATTACATAGTAATTATATAAATTGAATGAATAAATATGATATATGTTACACTAATACCATTCTGGATATAAGGTATCTATAACCTTAAAAGAAGAATAAGAATGTATTCGGCAAAACACGCATAAGAACAAAAGGCAATAAAGACCCGAGTAACAAGTAACAATGAAATATTACTATCAAGAAGCTAAGAATATGACCATATATGATATCATATCAATATGTATGATTCTGGAATAAGTCAATAACATTATTTAAACCATTATACAGGAGCTTCGGACACGTACAAAGCAAATTGGACCTAAGGTAAGGGAAATATCACAATCTCATTTTTATCCGAGATTGTTTATTCGTAAGTATTTACTGGGGTGTATTTTATCATCCACATCCATGTTACCTCAATATGTAATATTGTTTCCATCCACTTACAATAGTTTAAATCCAATTTTACCCTTCAGTGAGTTTTTAGTAAAGAATATGAAAGGAATCTTTTGTCGTTTTTTTCGTACGAGGTACTTTTTGACTTTTCCGACAAAAGTACGAAGAATGTTTTTTTTAACTTATACGACATGAATGGATTTTTAAAACATTACTTCAAAGAAGCTTCCTTTACAAGTTTTCAAGTTTATTTTTAATCAACTTCTTTTATTTTAAAGTTGAATGACATGTTATGAAAGGAAAAATGTTTTTGAAGAAAAAAGGATATTTTCCTCAAGAATGGAGTTCAAGTGTTTTATCAAAATTATTTTCCCTCTAAGATAATAAAGGGTTATATTTTTATCCCTATTATTACATTGATTTGATCATGTTGTGATGGAATTATTTTTATGAATTCCTTTATCTTATATGAATTGATTTATGATGTCATGATGTTTCAAGAAACCCATTCTTGTTACATGTGTTATGCGATGATGTATGTTTTATGATTATGTGGCACACATAAGAAAGGATTCATTATAAGATGGGTGGGACCTATATCTCCCTCCAATGCATTGGGTAAAGATTTTATATCTCATGAGATAGACATGGCTGGAACGGAAGGTTATTTCGGTTCAGTGATACAGGACTGAAACGAGGAGTGAACTCGGTTCAGAAAGGGACTTTGTCCACTAAGATAGTCTTGGAAATGAGTCATGACTAACAAGAAATGATTTTCCATGATTATGTGTGCATGCCACAAAGTTTCAAGTTTCATGTTATGATTATGGGGATCTCATTTTCACTTCTATGATTTGTTCCATGTTAAGATATTATGATCTCTTTTGCAGGTTATGATTTTCAAAAAGATATGATATGATTTTTATTTCCTTTATTTGCCCTTGCTGAGCATTTGAGCTCACCCTTTTATGTTTTCTTTTCCCCAGGTCAGGAAGATGGATATTAAGTAGAATATTCTAAAAGGGACCCTAGATATGATGAAATAAATGGGAGACACTGTAGAAGATTTATGAACCAGTTGTTTATGTTTCCCAGTTTCTAAAGACACTATACCTATACGGTCCTTTGTGGTTTTGTCATATGTTGTAATAAGTGTACTTCAATTTTGAAGTATTAACAATGTATGTAAAGTATGGGTCGTTATAGTTGGTATCAGAGGAAAGGTATAGTCAACCTTTGGAAACTAGGATGTGAAAGCCTTAGTAAGAACCCTAAGGATAAGTCTAAGCATAGAACACAATCTTAGTGTTTTAGAAATGGCCATGAATAACCTAGGATAAGACCTTAAGCGTGAAAATTTTATTCTTGAATTATGTGGTTTTCCTATTATAATTAGTGTTGCTCACACTATTCTTCTTGGTTTTAGTCAATGGCTGGAACCCGAAGGAACCGTGTTAATGCGGAATGCGATGGGCAATGCAATGATTGTCCCCCTGAGAAACCAAACGATATGGGAGCTGGAATGCAAAATTTTGTAGCCATGCTCACACAACTTTCTCAAGCTATGAATCATGCAGGACTTCCAAACGAGCAAAGGAAGGAGAAACATTCTGTTGAATCCTTCATGAGGCAGCGTCCACCTTCTTTCAGCGGGTCTACTGATCCATTAGTTGCTCAACAATGGATTAGTACTACTGAAAAGATATTTTCAGTTCTTCAATGTTCTGAGCATGATAAAGTCATCCTAGCAGTGTATCGTTTGGAAGGAGATGCTGATCAATGGTGGAATCTTATTAAGAATACGAGGAAAAGGGATGAAATTGAGTCCATGGAATGGGACGAGTTCAAGAACTTATTTTTCAATAATTACTTCCCTCGTATTCTTCGAACAAAGATAGAGAAAGAGTTCCTTGAACTGAAGTAAAGGGATGATGAATCTGTTGGTACCTATGAAGCAAATTTTACAAGACTTGCAAGGTACGCTTCTGGTATTATTATCCAACCTGAGAGTAAGATCGATCGATTCTTTAGTGGCTTAAAACCAAGTCTTCGAAGGGCGTTAGCCATAAGGGACTTCAATAGCTATGAGGAAATCGTTCGATGTGCTCTCAAAGTCGAGATGGAGATTGGAGTAACCCATCAGTCATATGGTTTTGATAAGAAGAGGAAAATGGAATTCAAAGGAAAATCTAAAGAGCACACTAAAAAGAAGATGAGCTTTCCCTTATGCTCAAAGTGTGGAAAGAAACATGGAGGGAGTTGTCTTAAAGGGACAAGTAAATGTTTCAAATGTGGAAAGGAAGGTCATCGGGCATTTGAATGCCGCGATAATGGGAAGAAGATGTCTAATGATGCAAACAAAGGAAGGGATACACAGAATGAACCTACTACACTTCAATGTTTCAAGTGCAAGGAGATGGGGCATTATGCCAATCAATGCCCAAATTCAAGGCTTGATGATGATGGTCGACGTCAACAAAATCTTAAGGCTAAAGACAAAGGAAAGTCACATGCAATTTCTATCAGTGATGTGGAGTACGATAACGAAGTGGTGAAAGGTACACTTACCATCCACTCTAAAGTAGCAAATGTTTTATTTGATTCTGGATCCACCCACTCTTTTATTTCTAAATAATTTTCTAAGGGTATCACCGTATTATCTCAACAATTAGATGTTGAGTTAGCTGTGACAACACCTAATGGCACAACAGTCGCATCAAAAGTTTATAATTCTTCTCCGATCGAAGTTTGTGGGAAAGTGCTTCCTGCAAATCTTGTGATCCTTCCTTTAGTGGAATTTGATGTGATTCTTGGCATGGATTGGCTTTCTCTACATGGAGCTCATATCAATTGCCAAAGAAGGGAAGTCACATTTCATATTCCAGATCAATCTACGATCGTCTATCGATGCAAGGATGAATATAACCTTCCAGTGGAAATTCCTTCCATCTTATGGGTCTTGATTCCACTAAATGAAGGTTATTTATCTCAAATGGTTGGTGAGAAACTCACGATTAAGAATATGCCCATCGTACGGGAGTTTGATGATGTCTTTCCGGAGGAATTACCAGGTCTTCCACCAAATCGTGAAGTTGAGTTTTCAATAGAACTCGTACCGGGTGCTTTGCCTATTTCAAAGACACCTTATAGAGTGGCCCCAATTGAGTTGAAGGAATTGAAGAAGCAACTCCAAGAGAATCTTGATAAGGGATTCATACGCCCTAGTGCGTCACCTTGGGGAGCACCTGTTCTATTTGTTAAGAAGAAAGATGGATCAATGAGACTCTGCATTGATTATCGAGAACTTAACAAGATCACTATCAAGAACAAATATCCTCTCCCACGCATTGATGACTTATTTGACCAACTACGCGGAGATCAATACTTTTACAAGATTGATCTTCGTTCAGGGTATCATCAATTAAGGGTCAAAAGGGAGGATATACCAAAGACGGCTTTCCAAACAAGGTATGAACACTATGAATTTATAGTGATGCCATTTGGTCTTACTAATTCCCTTGCTATCTTCATGGATCTAATGAATAGAGTCTTTAGAGACTATCTTGATCAATTTGTGGTAGTCTTTATAGACGATATTCTTGTCTATTCAAAGAGCAAGGAAGAGCATGAAGATCACTTGAGAATTATATTGAAGACCCTGAGAAAGGAGAAGCTTTATTCCAAATTTACCAAGTGTGAATTTTGGCTTCAAAAAGTTGCATTTTTGGGTCACATAATCTCAAAAGAGGGGATATCTGTGGATCCAGCAAAAACAGAGGTTATCGAAAGATGGTCGAGACCAACAACAGTAACTGAGATTCGAAGTTTTCTTGGTTTGGCAAGATATTATCGATGTTTTGTAAAATATTTTTCACGATTATCTAATCCACTCACCAAGTTGACTCGGAAAGGAGTTAATTTTGTCTGGACAGAGGAATGTGAAGAGAATTTCAAGGAGTTGAAAAGAAGGTTATCCAGTGCACCTGTGCTCACACTGCCTTGTAGTGGAGAAAGGTTTGTGATCTACAGTGATGCATCCAAGAAGGGATTGGGGTGTGTTCTTATGCAAAATGATATGGTCATAGCTTATGCCTCACGACAGTTGAAAATCCATGAGCCAAATTACCCAACACATGATTTGGAGTTGGTTGCGGTAATATTTGCATTAAAGATTTGGAGGCATTACCTTTATGGTGAAAGGTGTGATATTTATACTGATCATAAAAGTTTAAAGTATATTTTCACACAAAAGGAGCTGAATATGCGCCAAAGAAGATGGTTGGAGCTGATTAAGGATTACGACTGCTCAATCCATTACCACCTTGGGAAAGCAAACAAGGTGGCAGATGCATTAAGTCGACAAGACCATGCTAGTTTATCCATGATGAGGATCACAAAGGATCTAATATTTATGGATTTACAAAAGATGGATCTTGGAATTATAATGGAAGGGGAAAAATCTTATCTTTCTCAAATGAATGTTCAACCATCTATACATGCGAAGATTAAGGAGGCACAAAAAGAAGATGCCGAGTTACAAAAGAAGGTGAGAAATGTTCCTGAATTCAACCTTGATTGTGATGGGATAATAAAGTTCAGGAATCGGGTTTGTGTTCCTCCCATCCCCAAATTAAAGAAGGAGATGCTGGATGAGGCTCACAGTTCTTCATTCTCTATTCATCCTGGAAGCACAAAGATGTATAGGGACTTGAAAGAGTACTTCTGGTGGGATGGCATGAAAAGAGATGTTGCTGAATATGTCTCTCGATTCTTGGTTTGTCAACAAGTTAAAGCTGAGAGACAGAAGTCTAAGGGGATGTTACAACCATTACCCATACCCGAATGGAAATGGGAAAACATCACTATGGACTTTGTCACAGGACTTCCTAAAACATCCAAAGGCAATAATGCTATTTGGGTCATAGTTGATCGTCTTAAAAAGTATGCACACTTCATTGCTATTAGAGAGGATTTCTCTCTAGATCAGCTTTCCAGGATATATGTAAAGGAAGTGGTAAGATTGCATGGAGTACCACTTTCTATTATATCTGATCGGGATCCGAGATTTACCTCGAAGTTCTGGCGAAGTCTTCAGCATACTCTGGATACAGAGTTGAGTTTCAGCACTGCTTATCATCCCCAGACAGACGGTCAGTCTGAGAGAACAATTCAAACCCTAGAAGATATGTTGAGAGCTTGCTCTATGGATTTCAAAGGAGGTTGGGATCAACACCTACCTTTGGTGGAATTTTCTTATAATAATATCTTTCACTCCAGTATTCAGATGGCTCCTTATGAAGCTCTCTATGGAAAGAAATGCAGGACTCCAACTTGCTGGGATGAAGTTGGGGAAAGAAAGCTGTTAGGACCTGATCTCGTTGATGAAATGGCAGAAAAGGTCAGATCTATTCAACAACACATAAGAGCAGCTCAGAGTCGACAGAAAAGTTATGCCGACAACCGAAGAAAAGACCTAGAGTTTGAAGTGGGCGATAAAGTGTTCTTACGAATATCTCCCTGGAAGAGGGTTATGAGATTTGGAAAGAAGGGGAAGTTGAGCCCTAGATATATCGGTCCTTTTGAAATACTGGATCGTGTTGGGAAGGTAGCTTACCGATTGGCGCTTCCACCGAATCTCTCTCAAGTTCACGATGTGTTCCATGTATCTCTCCTGAGAAAGTACATACCAGATCCTTCACATGTACTCAGCTCAGAAGTTGTACCGCTGGAGCAAGATCTTTCTTATGAAGAACATCCGATAGAGATTCTGGATTGTAGCGAAAAAGTCCTACGAAACAAGACCACTCGCTTGGTGAAAGTTTTATGGAGGAACCACCAACTTGAAGAAGCTACATGGGAGCTTGAGGATATGATGAGGGAGAAGTATCCTAATCTGTTTGTTACAAAGTGATGAATTTCGAGGGCGAAATTCTTTTTAAGGGGGGTAGAATGTAACACCCGAGACTTTTATGTTATATAAATCATCAAAGGAATCTTTTTCTACACAACACTTGCTTGGCTTGCTTTACACGCAATCGCGACCTTCCTCGATAGCTTGTGTCGTACGCAATACCGAGTTTCACTAAACAACAATATTCTATTAAAACTAGCCGTTATGAATAGTAATAACAACTTTTTGAAATTTTATAAATTTTATTTTTCAAAATGGACTTCATTTTTGGACTCAGAATATCGAAATTAGCCTAGGGTGAAATTTTGGTATTTTTCTGAAAACTTTCAATTTTTGATGAATAGTGAAACCACTAAGTGGTAGGTTAAAAACTGAATTTTGCATAAAACTTAATTTTACCGCTTCTGTGAATGGAATTTAAAAAATCTGACAGACACGGTTGATATCAGTAAGTAAAATGTGGTTCAATGAGATAAAAATAATTTTTTGGTGAATAGTAACTTTTTACTTTTTTTACCGCGGTTAATAGTAAATAGGGTAACTAAGGGTAAATATGATATTAATATTACCCTAACACATGTCCTAATTCTATTGGACAAGTGTAATTCGACCAAAAACAAACTTAGGAATAAAATATGACCATTTAGGCCCACTTGGATTAGATTAGGACATTTATTATTAATTTATTTAAAGAAGGGTTAAAATAGTTAAAATCAAAGTTTAATAAGAAAATCATTTTTAATATGGGGTTATACATAAGATAAATTCGACTATAAAAATTCATTAGAAAGATAAAAAGATTTCCTACATAATGGTATTTTATTTATAATTTTTAGACATTAAATAATGTAATTTATTTATGACACAATGATGATGCAGTAATTATCTTATTAATGAAATATTGACATAATTGATGTTATAAACACCAAAATAAATGTAATTTGAGACTTTTTATGAATTCCACTAATTTTCTAGGTTACTATAATATATTAATGTTGATTTAATCAACTTTTTTCGAACATATAATTCTGTTATGACTTTCACAAAAATCATATATCAAATAGTGTCAAAATTGACACAAAAGAGTTTTTAAGTCAAATATTATATTATTAATTGTTATTTTATTCCTAAAAATCTAAGGTTCGGCCAAATAAATTAGATAAGGATATATATATATTCATAATAAACAATTTCGGGTTCGTTTGGCATGTTATAGTAATTGTATTAACCATATAGTGAAAGAAAACAAAAAGACACGGTAAAAGTTAAATTATTTAACTTAGAGTTAAATCTAATTGATAAGGTTAAAATAATACTCTAAACTTGTCTAAATCCTATTGGTTGATAGGCTTTCGACCCATCTCCACTTTAGCTTCGAAATAAGACCCTTTGGAACCATTATAAACCGATTTTTGACTTTAATATAAAATAATATTTTGAGATATTCCTAAGGTGCCCCTCTCCTCCCTTATAAAAGGGCACCTCCTCCCCCTCCTCCTCACACCAAATTGAGCACTCAAGCTCGGCCAACCCCTGCCATTTTCTCCTCTCCACTTCCCTAGAATAATCCTAGAGGTCCTGGTCTTCTTCAAAGACCAATCTTAGTTCCCTAAGTGGAGGATTCAAAGAAGCGTTCCAAAGAAGAGGTAATATCCATTACCGATCTTTTCAATTTCTTTCTTCTTCAACTTCTTCTTCTTTAGTTGTTTCATGATAAAGTAATAACATCAGTATTACTTACATACTGATATGTTATTATAAATATGAAACAACCCTAATTCACCTTCTATCCATCCTACGAAAAAATGAAATCACCGCGCGTGCGTACGTACAGAATACCGTCTCCATGCCGTGGTGTAATCTATTTTCCACCATCACTTTACAAGGATGGGTATAATGGTGTAATGAGTAACTATTTATGATTATTATAAAGTAATATTGATACTGAAATAATATATATATACTCCAATACAGTTCCACGATCATAGGAATGATATCATCACTCGTGCGTACGTACGGAATACCGTCTCCACGATGTGATGCGACTCGTTCTACATGATCATCATTACATAGTAATTATATAAATTGAATGAATAAATATGGTATATGTTACACTAATACCATTCTGGATATAAGGTATCTATAACCTTAAAAGAAGAATAAGAATGTATTCGGCAAAACACGCATAAGAACAAAAGGCAATAAAGACCCGAGTAACAAGTAACAATGAAATATTACTATCAAGAAGCTAAGAATATGACCATATATGATATCATATCAATATGTATGATTCTGGAATAAGTCAATAACATTATTTAAACCATTACACAGGAGCTTCGGACACGTACAAAGCAAATTGGACCTAAGGTAAGGGAAATATCACAATCTCATTTTTATCCAAGATTGTTTATTCATAAGTATTTACTGGGGTGTATTTTATCATCCACATCCATGTTCCCTCAATATGTAATATTGTTTCCATCCAATTACAATAGTTTAAATCCAATTTTACCCTTCGGTGAGTTTTTAGTAAAGAATATGAAAGGAATCTTTTGTCATTTTTTTTCGTACGAGGTACTTTTTGACTTTTCCGACAAAAGTACGAAGAATGTTTTTTTAACTTATACGGCATGAATGGATTTTTAAAACATTACTTAAAAGAAGATTTCTTTACAAGTTTTCAAGTTTATTTTTAATCAACTTCTTTTATTTTAACGTTTTATGACATGTTATGAAAGGAAAAATGTTTTTGAAGAAGAAAGGATATTTTCCTCAAGAATGGAGTTCAAGTGTTTTATCAAAATTATTTTCCATCTAAGATAATAAAGGGTTATATTTTTATCCCTATTATTACATTGATTTGATCATGTTGTGATGGAATTATTTTTATGAAT
Organism: Viscum album; assembly: GCA_963277665.1. Classification (NCBI taxonomy): domain Eukaryota; kingdom Viridiplantae; phylum Streptophyta; class Magnoliopsida; order Santalales; family Viscaceae; genus Viscum; species Viscum album. The sequence continues at coordinate 497,412,141 of OY728153.1, forward strand.
TCCTTTATCTTATATGAATTGATTTATGATGTCATGATGTTTCAAGAATCCCATTTTTGTTACATGTGTTATGCAATGATGTATGTTTTATGATTATGTGGCACACATAAGAAAGGATTCATTATAAGATGGGTGGGACCTATATCTCCCTCCAATGCATTGGGTAAAGATTTTATATCTCATGAGATAGACATGGCTGGAACGGAAGGTTATTTCGGTTCAGTGATACAAGACTGAAACGAGGAGTGAACTCGGTTCAGAAAGGGAATTTGTCCACTAAGATAGTCTTGGCAATGAGTCATGACTAACAAGAAATGATTTTCCCTGATTATGTGTGCATGCCACAAAGTCTCATGTTTCATGTTATGATTATGGGGATCTCATTTTCACTTCTATGATTTGTTCCATGTTAAGATATTATGATCTCTTTTGCAGGTTATGATTTTCAAAAAGATATGATATGATTTTTATTTCCTTTATTTTCCCTTGCTGAGCATTTGAGCTCACCCTTTTATGTTTTCTTTTCCCCAGGTCAGGAAGATGGATATTAAGTAGAATATGCTAAAAGGGACCCTAGATATGATGAAATAAATGGGAGACACTGTAGAAGATTTATGAACCAGTTGTTTATGTTTCCCAGTTTCTAAAGACACTATACCTATACGGTCCTTTGTGGTTTTGTCATATGTTGTAATAAGTGTACTTCAATTTTGAAGTATTAACAATGTATGTAAAGTATGGGTCGTTATATAAAAAATGGACGGATTCCAATCATTTGAAAAAAGAGTATGAAGATGAAGTGAAAGAGTTCATCAAGCTTACAAAAGATCATGTATATGAACCTTCTCAAATTCTTTGTTCATGTTTACATTATTGTTATTCACGTAAATTTAGTCCTGAAGAGTTGGAAGAACACTTGATATTTCATGGAATAGATTGAAGTTATAAATGTTGGAATAAACATGGGGAAAAAGCAAATGTAGCTAGTGGCTAGGATAAAACTACGTTTTATAGATCATTTGATATGATTACAAGTGTGGACAATGAAGAAGACCGTATCAAGGATGTGATTACAGATACAAATGATAATGAAGGTTGTATTGAGGAAATGATAAGCATAGTTGAAGATGAACTTAATGATTGCTCAAAATTATTTGAACAATTAAAAAGTTATGAGAAGACACCATTGTATAGTGGTTGCACTAAATATACAGCATTGTCAGCCATATTAAACCTGTATAATTTGAAAGCAGGTAATGGATGAAGTGATGTCAATTTTACAGAATTACTTGCTCTCTTGAATGACATGCTCCCAAAATATAATGAGTTCATGAGCCGAACATATGACAGAAAACGAATGCTACGCTTGATGGGTATGATCTATGAAAGAATACATGCCTACTCGAATGATTGTATACTCTATCTTAAGGACCAAAAATCACTTAGAGAATGACCAAAGAGTGGTGCTTCTTGATAAAAGAAAGATGAATTTAGTTATACTAATGTTGTATGGTAATTTCCAATCATTCCAAGGTTTATGTGCCTATATGGAACTGAGGATACTGCAGGGAAATTGACATGGCACACAAACACAAGAAATAAAGATGGGAAACTATGTCATCTAGAAGACTCTCCTCAGTGGAAGAGAATTGATCATGAGTATCCTGAATTTGTAAATGAGCTGAGAAACCTTTATCTTGTGTTATCGACAAATGGAGTGAATCCTTTTGGTTTTCAAAGCAGCACTCATAGTACATGACTAGTTATGTTGGTAAATTATAACTTTCCACTGTGGTTATGCATAAAACAAAATTACATCATGTTATCTATACTTATATCAGGACCAAAACAACCAAGTAATGATATTGATGTTTATTTGGATCCATTGATTGAAGATTTGAAATCATTGTGGGATTTATGTGTTTTTTTACACAAACAGAGACATGAATCGGTCACCCAATTCATGCCCCCAAAAGATTTATTAAATCAAAAGCATTACGATACATGAACGAGGTGTAGTGAGTTTACACCAGCACAAAAATGAGAGCAAAACGTGATGATATAACCAAGAAGCTCAATCACATCAAACTGCGAGTGGAGAAACTTCGGGCAAGCTAAGTCCTCAGGATCTTCAGTCTTCAAGAGGCATGAAAAGTGAAATATCCTGCTCTAAGTGGCTGAATCTGCTATACTTTGAGATTGTAGTGTGCATGAGGCAACAAAAAACATGAAGGGGGACGTGCATTAAAGACTGTGAAAAAAGCAGAAGGTAGTGCACCTTCCGACTGAAAAAACAAAGCCACACTGGTCAAGAATCAAGGAGTTTGAGAGCCAGGTTGTACATGACGATAATTGACTTTCCTACTTATGGAATTTTTTTAGGATATAACATTAAAGGAACCTAAAGGTGTCCCATATGCGAACAAGGTACACAGTCAATTAGGTTGAAACATTCATAAAAACTGTGTTTTTAGGACATCTTAGATTTCTACCCTAATGATATAAGTACCAATATTGGATGACATCATTAGATGGAAGTTCAGAAGAACGTACAACATCGTCTCCACTGATAGGTGATCAACTGTTTGAGAAAGTAAAATATGTGGTCACTACTTTTGATAATTCGTTTTTGAAAAACCTTACAAAAACCAGTTGGAAAAAGAGATCAGTTTTTTTGAATTACCATATTGGAATTGTCTGAACGTTATACACTTTCTTGATGTTATACATATTGAAAAAAATGTATGTAATAGTTTCATCAACACGTTTCTAAATGCACCTGACAAAAAAATAGACTGAATTAAGGCTAGTTTAGACATGGTCGACATGAGAATACGAGAAGAGTTGGCACCTGTGAAGGGTAAAAAATGAAATTTTCTTCCTCCAGCTACTTACACTCTTTCCAGGTGGGAGAGATATCAATTTTTCAACTTTTTAAATGGTGTAATGGTTCTAAAGGGGTATTGATAGAATATCAAGAAAATAATGTCAATGACCGATTTAAAGTTAAAGGGTTTGAAATCACATGACTACCATGTTTTGATGCAAGACCTAATGCCTATATATTTACGTTGTATTTTTTCCAAGAATGTCCATCATACATTAACCAAGCTCTGTTTCTTCTTCAAATCTATATACATCAAATTTATAGACCCGACGAAATTGGCGAGTATGGAAAGAGAAATTTAATTCATATTATGTGAATTATAAATGTTCTTCCCACCAACATTCTTTGACATGATGGTTCATTTGATGGTTCACTTGGTGAGAGATATTTGATTATGTGGTCCTGTACACTATAGATGGATGTACCCCATTGAATGGTGTTTGAAGATTTTGAAAGAGTATGTCAAAAATCGAAGTCGGACAGAGGGTTGTATTGGAGAGTGATATATTATTGAGGAAACTGTTGAGTTCTGTACCGAATACCTGTCCAGTGTGAAAAGCATTGGTCTACCAAAATCTCATCACACTGGATGACTTGCAGGTGAAGGAATTTATAGAAGAGATGTTGTCACAATAAATATTACAGATCGAGAGAAGACCCACCTTTATGTTTTTCATAATTGTTTGGAGGTTTCCCCATATGTTGAAACACACAAAGAAATTATTAGGCCTTTGAATCCATCAAGGGCTGAAAGATGGATATCAAATACACATAATCAACAGTTTATAGGATAGTTTCAAGACCATATTTTAAAGGAGTCAGATGAAAATCTAGATTCAATTTCAGAACGACTTCGATGGCTAGCCGGAGGACCCGGTGTGTATGTATTATCTTACAATGGTTATGTAATTAATGGTTATAAATTCTATAAAAATGATCATGATGAATAAAGTACCATGAAAAATAGTAGAGTTACACTCATGGATAAAGTGATGCATGTTTCTAGTACAAATGACAAAAATCTAATTTATATGAATATTTTATATTTTGGCATCATCAAAAAAAATATGGGAGTTGAATTATATAACATTCCAAGTGCCTATTTTCAATGAAAGTGGGTTGATAATAGAAGTGATATTAAAATAGATGAATTAGTATTTGTGAAAGTTTATTTCAATAAGGAAGGGTACAATGATGAACCATTTATAATGGCATCACAGGCAGTACAGATATTTTATGTTTCAGACCCTGCAAACCTACAGTGGTCAATTGTTCTGCTATCAACCCAAACCAATGAAGGGTTAGATGAAAATTAAACTGAGTTTGACCCTTTCATTAAGAAATCATAATCATTTCATAGTGGTCCCAATGTAAGTAGCGTTTTTATGTCATAGGAGACCACAATGAAGGGATTTGGATTGTCGATAGAGGGGTAAAATCCCTTCAGCCTTTAAAAAAGAAAAAGAGTGTTAAATAATCAGGTTACATTTTTTTGTAATATATATCATGTTACCTCATGTTATTATCCATTTTCTGCTGTATTTATGTAATCTAAATTAAATGTTAAACCACTTATGTAGATAATGACTTTTGTATGTGATAGTGCTCCCAATCCTGAAGAACAACAGATCACTCAACCTGCTGCTGCTTGTAGTGTAGAGGAGCGACCTTCTATATGTGTTGGTACTCCCATTTCCTAGGAAAAGCAAGTCTCTCAACCTACTACTACTCACAGTGCAGAGAAGCGACCTTCTGCACGTACTGGTGCTCCCAATCCTAAGGAACAATAGGTATCTCAACCTGCTGCAGTTCGTAGTGTAGAGGAGCGACCTTCTACATGTGTTGGTGCTCCCATTCCTGAAGAAAAACTGGTTTCTCAACCAGCTACTGCTCACAGTGTAGAGGTACAATGACCATCTACATATGCCAATGCTACCTCCCTAGAGGAACATATTGATGATGTTGATTTCAGAGAAATTATAGGTGATGAAGGATCAACATCACAGAAAAAATAAAAGCGCCATAGTTTGATAGTGTTAGCAAAAATAATTAAATCGAAAGTCAAAGGAATCAAATTCAAGGCGGGATGGAATGTGAGGGGTTAACATATTAACCCAAATAAGGCCATGTTCATCAATTATATTAGAATCGTCCCTCAGAAATGCCCACCAACTGATGTATATTCATGGCACCATGTAGTGTTTGGGCTGAAGACACTAATGTGGGAAGAGATTACAATGACTTTATGATATCATTTATTTATTTTACTAGAAGTTAAAATAATAAAACATTGAATTTCTCTTCATCATCCATTATAGAGTGCATTTATAGTAGATGACTCTCACAAGAAGTTCATATTAATGCTTTCTTGAAGGATTCACAGAGGATTTTTCATAATTCTAACAAGACATTATCTTAAAGGTGCTAAATGGAAAATAATCCCACACCCACCATTTATCTATGCACACCTAATAACCCATGAAGCATGGGATACATTTACTGGACATCGTGAAAATGTGTCTTTTTAAGGTACATTGTGTTTAGTAATACATTGTTTGATGATATGTGTATTCATCACTTTGATTGACACTTTTTTATTTATGAAACAAAAATTGAGTGCTGGAAATAAAAAACAAGCAACAAAACTAGCACACCCCTACCATAAAGTAAGGATGGGGTACACTTCACTTGAAAAAAAATTGGTAAATATTTTAAATCGACAATAATATTTTTATGTGACATGAAACAACACCATAATTATGTTCCTCTATTTATATTCATATTGATGACTCGAAATCCAAAGACACTTTCATCCCACACAATGTGCTATAGAAGGAGGCACGTCTAAATAAAAACACGATTCTAATAGATGAAAACAAACAAAAAGTGTGGGAAACATGTGTAAGTGTTACATAATAAAGATTTGTTTTTACTTAAATATCTATTACTTAACAATGATCACTTATTTTTCTTTATTTTCTATCTGACATATTCACAAGAATCAAAAACACCTATACCAAATGAACACATACTACCAGCGACCTTGAACTGGCAGGAATAGTATGGCCGCGTCAGAGGTGCGAGTTTTGGGGTGACAACCCAAACATATTTTGAGAAAAAAAGAGGATGATTAAAGTGAATTAATAAAACAGACAAGAGAAAGAATATCTACCCCTAAAGGAAAATTCCAATACCATAGATAGATGATGGAAACTTTAATGGTGGAGAGATAAAGAGAAGAAGAAACTCAAGAACAACCACTATGTGGAGATCCCACCCACCCCCACCAGCTATGAGGCTAGCCATTACCCTCAAAGAGATGTCTTAGTAGAGGTAATCAATGTTATAATAAGTTTTTCTATGAAATGTGAATCAAACAAGCACTGATACCTTTCCTGTACTAATATTCTACATGATGATAATTGTAACGCCCCGACCCCAGTTACTCAAAGTTGGTGCATTATTACATAACATTGGCATGATCACAAAAGATCAAGTCTCTAAAGACTGATTAGTTTAGTAGCATTGGAATACTAGATACATTCATAAGTTTTACATTACATTATAAAATGAAAAACTACAACATAGTCTCCATAGGCCACACTCATATCCCATAGACTATCCCTACAGGTCAATCATAATATCTGCAAAAAATAAAACATAGAAAGGGGTGAGCTCAGATGCTCAGTAAGGATAACAATATAGCAGAAACTTTTATAAATAAGCATAAACATTTAAAGAAATGTATAAAACAAAAACAAAATCCTTATAAACTTGAACTTCAGTATAATATGGAAAAGATTAAATCAAATAATGCCATTTACTTATTCACATGGATATTCTACTAGTCTAATAATCACATGCAATATCAATAGACACTTTCATAATGATGAAATGCACAATGCCAGACTTTATAACCACATAGTCAAGGCCTTGTTCCAAGACTACAAATAAGATTTTGTCAAGGCCTTTTTCCAAGACACTAGTTTGTCTCATGATACCTACCGATGCATCGAGGAGCTATAGCGGGATCCACCCATCACTTACTAAGTCCAATGCAATCCTCATAGGAAAAGGTTTAAGCATAACATAAACATTTGTATTAAAACTAGCATATAAAATGTCAATACTTAATCCATAAACCATGAATGGTATAAAATAACACATCCATAGTCAAACATATCACAAAATCTTCAATAAAATATGGAAGATTTGTATCATAATAAATCAACTTCAAACAAGTTTAAAATCCATCAAAGGATGTTGACATAGATGAAATCAAAACCTTTTTTAGAGAAATATCTCTTTCTATTTTGAAATCATTTAAAAGTCATATAATTATAAAATAAAACATTTATTTTGAAAATATTCTTATAATATTGTAAGGGAAGCTTCGATGATGTTATAACGGTGTAAAATAGCCGCACCCACTGTATAAAAAACATTCTTACCTTAATTTTGTCAAAAAGGTCATAAAGTACTTTGTTTGGAAAACGACAGAAAGATTCCTTTCAAAAAATATAAGGTCAAATAAGGGTATAAATGAATTTAACCCATTGTCTAGTAAATAGTAAAAATGTTTTGAAATACATTTTTAAGAAACATGGATGTGGATGATAAAGAGGTCCCAGTATATAATTACGTATAAACAACCTCGGATAATGAAGAGATTGTGAAATTAACCCTTAACTTGTACTTTTCCGTGGTCAAGAGTAGGTTAACCTCCTGTATAATAGTGAAATAATTGTTATTAAATTATACAATAACCATATACATTAATATGATATCACATATGATCTTCTAATATTACTTTATTAATGATATTTCAGTAGTATCATCATTTCGGGTGTTAACTGATTCGTTTTCCTTTATATTCTTTGTTACATAAGCCATGTTTGTTATGGATAGGATATATCTTATTAATATTAATAATGATATTAAGTCTTTAAAAATTATTATTTAATCATCAAATGAAAATTATTCTTGAATGGATACGATGGGGAATGAATCTCATCGCGTTCATGGAGACGATAATCCGTACGTACGCACGAGCAACAATATCATTCTTTTGATATTAAAATCGTATATAATTGGATGGTATATCATATATACATAATAATTATCATTTTATATTTATTATTTACATCATTTATACTCATTATTATACCCATCCAAATGATGGAGTGTTTGAATAACAAACTACACCACGACGTGGAGACGGTAAGCCGTACGTACACACGTATGGTGACTTTGTCATTCATAGGATGAATAGAATAATGAATATGGTTGTAACATTTTTATAATAATATCACAGTATATATAAGATACTAGAGTTATTATTTTATAAAGGAAACAAAAAAGAAAGAGGAAGTGGAAGAAGAAAATAACTTGAAATAGGTGATGAACTATTTACCTCTTCTTCGGGTTCTTCCTTTTGATTTGATCAAAAGGGATCTTTAGGTTGGCTTTCAGACTAAATGAAGGACTCCAGGATGAAGGGAGGAAAGTTGAGAGGATATTTGGGTAGGGTTTGTCCGAGTTAAATTGATTTGAAGGTGTGAATTTGAGAGAAGGGGAAGTACCCTTTTATAAGAGGGGTGAGGGGCACCTCAGGAAAAGATTGAAATATTATTTTATAATAAAACCATTTTAGGTTTATAATGGATAAAAAATGATTTATTTATAGGATCAGGTAGGTATGGTTTGAAAACTACTCAACCAATAGGTTGTAGACAGGTTTGGGTCACTATATAAACCTTATCTTTTAGAGTTAACTCTTAGTTAAATAGTTTGACATTTATCACGTCTCATTGTATTTTTATATTATATGGTTAATAGACTTACTATAAACTTCCAAGAGAACATAAAGTGGTTCATTAATGACATATATAATATTATTTAATACCTTTTTCCGAATCTTAGATTTTTAGGAATAGAATATAAATTAATAATATAATATTTGTTTTAAAAACTCTTTTTTGTCAAATTTGACACTATTTGGTATTTTGTTTTTTTTTAATTTATAACAAAATTTTTACTTCAAAAAAAATTAATTTAATCAACCAAAACATGTCATATTAACCTATAAAATTATTTTAATTCATTAAAAGTCTCAAATTACATTTATTTAGATATTTATAATACCAAATATTTTAATATTTCATTAATAAGGTAATTACTGCATCATCATTGTGTCATAAATAAATTTAATTATTTAATGTATAAAAATTATAAATAAAATACCATTATGTAGGAAATATTTTTAGATTTATAATTAATATTTATAGTCGAATTTATATTGTGTGTATCTTTATATTAAAAATGTTTTAGTTATAAAAACTTGAATTTAACACTTTTAACTCTTCTTTGAATTAAATAATAATAAATGTCCTAATCTAATACAAGTGGACCTAAAGGATCATATTTTAATCCTAAGGTTGTTTTTGGTCGAATAAAACTTATCCAATATTATTATTACATGTGTTAGGGTAATTATGATATCATTTTTACCCTTAATTACCCTATTTACTTTTAACCGTGGTAAATAAAAGTTAAAAGTTACTATTCTCCAAAAATTATTTTCATCTTATTGAAACACATTTTACTTATTGATATTAACCGTGTATCTCATATTTTATAAATTAAACTCATAGAAGTGGTAAAATTAAGTTTTATGTAAATTTACAAATGCTCATAGGAGGTGGGTAAAAGACGGTAAAAAGTTCAATAAAATTTTTATATATCTAAACATAATATAATATGACTCCAATGAATTAAATTGAACATATATGGGTATTATGTATCTATTTTGAACTAAAATAAGTTTAAATAAAATAAATAATTATTTAAATAAAAAATTTGTTTTAAACAATAACTTAGTGTTTTTTACTATTCATCAAAAATTGAAAGTTTTCAGAAAAATACCAAAAATTCACCCTAATCTAATTTCGATATTCTGAACCAAAAAATGAAGTGCATTTTGAAAAATAAAATTTATAAAATTTGAAAAAGTGGGTATTACTATTCATAATGGCTAGTTTGATTGGTCGTGGTGTGTTAAAACTCCAAATTACGTACAACACAAGCTATTGTATTATTCAAAGGGAAACGTGCCATGGAAGCTTGGGGTGTTACAATAATGACTGTGATTTATATCTAGTAACACCAACCCATCACCTTGTGGTGAGTTCTATGGTGTTTAATATTCAAAACGACATGCTATACACCAGACCACTTCCAACAGGGCATGTGCGAGTGTCGATCAGCGTATCCCATGATCCGAGCACCAAACTACCTATTCCAATTCCTAAGGATGATATTAATATGATCTAAAAAGATGTTGGAATATTCATCGCATGGCCATCAAATCTTGTAAAAAAACATGTCGACAAAGAGGTATTCATTTCCAATTTACTTTTTAAGTTAAACCTTTAATAGTTAATGAAAAAGTTCTGAACTGATGAATGTTATTACAGATGGTAAAAGATAATGGGATGAAATGAACGAAAATCTCAAAACCATCTAAAGGATTTATCAACTGATCAAAATGATCTACTGAAAGCACCATTACCCCACCCGTTCTATATCCACATTTACTATCATTCAAGGTTCATGTGGATACAAAGTTAAAGATGATGGAAACCACTTAGTTGATTTTGAATAAAATATGTACATAGAGAAAGATCAAGACTTCATTGGTCTTGAGAGTGCAACTGAAATCCTTTAATATGATTATCTAAACGCCTTATTTGTAAATGTATACATGAGGTATGTTTTCATGATTTGATTTTCCAAAAGTTGAGATACTGTGTTAATTATGACTAAATACATTTCATATCTTTGGCAGACATATATATGAAAAAAATTGAAGGTATTTTCCCATGATAGAAAATTCGGACTAATTAGTCCTCACAAATTCTCTACAAAACAAATGAAAATAAAGACAAAAAAGAAGGCCAAAATAGTGAAAGGTCTGATCATATTGTTTGAAAGAAAATTATCAGATGACAGACTCTATTTAATATCGATGATGCAGGGTTAAAACTCTACAATTTAATAATATCAAAAATATTTTCATTTCTTTCATTACTTATTCCATTTTGTGTTTTTAGGTAGCATTGGATGCTCATTGCGGTAAATTTAGATACTCCAAAGATTTATTTCTTGGATTCGACACATATATATCCAAAAAAATGGATATGTTTTATATGTGTGCATTATATATAAAAATGCATTGATTACATATATGTGAAATCAATATAACACAGATTTGATCTATGTTAAATTGAAAAATCAAACGACATTCATTTATATGTCGAGTACTATGCAATTAGTCAATATTTTTAATTCATATTAATTTTTAATTATAAACCGTTATTCAATAAATATATGACTATTTAATGTAAAGCGGATAAATATTTTTTAATATATAAATCATATTTATATACTTTAATATATATTTATATATATAATATAATTTAATAACATTAATTATCGAAATTATCTAATTAATTAATATCTAATATCAAATAATGTATAATCAATTTATTCAATTTTATCAATAATTATTTAGTTAATAAATTTTTTAATATTTTTTTAATAAACTCAATTTTTTATTTTTTATTTATTTAATTATTATGATGAAATAAATATTTATCAGTGCTAAAAATAAAGCGCTGATAAAGGGTACCCTTTATCAACACTAAAAATAAAGCACTGATAAATGTTACCCTTTATCAATGCTAAAAATAAAGAACTGATAAGGATACCTTTTATTAGTGCTAAAAATAAAGCACTGATAAAGGTTCCCTTTATTAGCGCTAATAAAAGGTTAAATTTATCAGAGTTTTTCTTAGTGCTGATAAATATTCCATTTATCAATGTTTTTTTCTAGTGTTGATAAATACCAGGGTTATTAAAGGCCAGTTCTGTAGTAGTGTATCCGTGTTATAGAAATTATTTATTAGGTTTTGAAGGGTATATAATACCAACTATATGTTTTATAGGTGTTGTAAATATACAAGAGTTCAAATTTAAGGAATGATTTGATGGGAGTGTATAGTCTACATTCAAATGATGAAGAAAGAGTTTCTACATCAAGGATTTGAATATATCATGTTTATATGGAACTTAAATGGATGTGATCTAGTAATCTACATTCAAATGATGGAGCTAGAGTAGCTATATCAAGGACTTGAATATATCAAGCTTAGATGGAATATAGAAGGATGCATATCTTCATCTAATTTCTCTTATATTACAAGATAATTTTTTTACTTACAATGTTTTGTTATGAAAAATATGATATTATTAATTATATACTAATGAACCCCATGGATTTATGGCTTGGTTTGAGGAATCTTGAAGATTTCATGGTTCTTAGTTAGTATGGGTTATTGTATTTGTTGACAACCTTATATGAGGATCTCATAATTCTGATGATTCTTAATCTAGTTAGTATGAAATTAAATATAATAGAATAAAGGTTCATGATGAAAAATGTGTTTTTGATAAGGGTTGGAGATCTATTTAGTTCGTTCTGTTTGAGTTTGAGTGGTTTCCTGATCCACATACCCGATTTTGTAAAGGGTACAATCACACAGTCATTTACATAGTTGATTTGGTGCAAAGGAATTCACATAGTTGTTTCCACTATGTAAGCGAATCATGTAGCTGAATGATCCACATAGCCAAATGATCGATATATCAGAATTTGGAATCCACGTATCCATTTTCAGTCATGTAGCTGATTTTCTAAGAATGACATAACCAATTGGAAATGTATCTGAATGAAGATTCACGTAGACGATTCACATAGGAAAACATGACATATAGAGGATATATCTTGAGAACTAAATAGCTAATTTATTTGTAGATGATTTTTCTTCATGTATCCAATTCAGTTTTATCTCTACGTAGGGATTGGTTTTTCCACAAGTTTTTAGAATTCAAATATTCTGATGAGAATTAATTATCATGATGCTTGAATGGTTTCAAAATATTTTGTAATCAAATGATTAACTTTTCAAGACACTATTCAAGTGTATTTTGAAGAAGATTTTAGTAATTATTAAGGAGTTTTAAATGGTTATTTTAATATTCAATAAAACATTTTTTGATCCACAATTCAGATACAATCATTGTCAGCTATTATAGAGATCATGGGGTATTAAAAATAAAGATATAGAGATTGTGGAGCATAATATCTATGGAATAAAAATATATAGAGAATGTAGATTGTGGAATGTGTCCTCTATATGGAAACAAAAATTTAAGGCCCATTGATGCACACCAGAGAGTTGATAGGAAAAAATATTGACGTGTAGTGGAGAAAAAAGTGTGAGAGAAAAAAAACAATCGAGAGAGTCCAAAGACATTTTTTTTCATTAGTGATCAATATCTAAGGAAAATCACATCTTCAAAAGATTGAGTTTTGAGTCTAATAATATTTTTGCATCTCTTTCAATACTACACCATGGGAAATACTTAATTTCAAATTCTGGAGGCTAATGGAAGGATATTATATTCTTTATTGTTGAAGAAACCTGGTTGTTCTGGCGATCTTCTTCAGTTCTGTAATCATCTTTTATAAAGTAGTTAAAAGTTGTGTTTTTGGGTGTGACTCCTGACATGTGTTTTGGGATTCCATAGGTATTATTTTAAGAGTACTTCACTTGGAGATATTGTGAAAATAATCCATGGTTAGGGGGGATAACTAGGCATGGAATGGAGTAGGATTCCACATTGGATCCAAACCTTGTAAAAATATTATTATCCTATGATATTTATCTTTATTGTATTCAATAATGGTTGAGTAATCTTAAGAGTGTATTGGATCATAACAAGTAACCAAATAATTATTTCAAAAGAATGAAAATTAATAAAAGAGAACCATTGATTCAAACCCCCTTCTCAGTGGTATAACTCCTCCTTGGGCACAACTGGTATTAGAGCACAGATTCCTCTGCAAATATCCATTAAGTGTTGAAGATGGATAATTCCAATTTTTTCAATAATGGGGGTTCCCCTATATTCAATGACAAGAACTATCATAGTTGTAAGAATAGGATATTTCCCCATCTCTTATCTCTCAGACTTTAAGTTAAAGATACAATAATAGTAGGATTCCCACCTATTGATGATGATTCTCCTATGAAATTTGATGATAAGAGGAATATGGAAGTTTATGGGAAACACAAAATTACATTTTTATGTATCTTTGAAAAAAGTTTATACGAAGGTTATGGGACTAAAAAATTCCAATGAGATTTGAGATAAATCGGAAAGTTGTCATGAAGGAAATGTGAAAGTCAAGGAGGCCAAATTAAATATTTAGGGAAGAAAATTTGAAGATATCAAGATGGATGAAGAATAAAACATTGATGAATACTTTACAAGATTTAATGAAATTGTTATAAATATTCATGGTTTTTTAGAAAATCTAGATTATTCACCTATTATAAAACAATTGATGAAAAATATTCCCGATAGATTTGAACTTAATGTTTCAACTTTGGAAGATAGAGAAGATATTACTCATGCTGAGTTACATAACATTATAATTTTTTATGAAATGAAAACAACCACAAATTTCAAGAAGAAGATTAAATATGAGATGTATTTTGAATCCATGATAAAGCTCAAAATCAAAGATGATGAAATTCCCAAAATCAAGTGAATATGATGATGAATATAAAGATGAATATTATAATAGAATCATTGCCCTTGTGTCAAAGATATTCAATAAGAGAAAGCTTAAGGGTAAAGGTAAATTACCATCAAGGTGTTACAATGATAATGAAATTGGAAACATTATTTTAAATTCTACTAATAAGAAGTTTGTTGAATCTGAGTCAGATTATGGGAAACCTATTAAGAAGAAATGGGGTAAAATATCAAAATATTTAACCAAATATGGTGGAAGAAAGAACATGTTATTTAAAATCAAAAGAATAAACTATGTGATTAAATAAGAAGAAGTGGACTCCACATCATGAAACTAATCAGAAGATGAAACCAATTTCATAGATCATGTGGAAAAAGGGTTTGTCATATCTTTAAGTGAAGATGATGAAAGTGAATGAACAAAACTAGAGCATATGTTTAGGAATGAATTAGAAGATTATCTTGAGCAAAACATGAAGCTTAAGAAGGATAAGAGGATGTTATTGAAATAAATATAAAATATAGCTAAGGTAAAGGAAGAATGTGCAATTAAAGAGGCTATTTACATTGTTGAAATAAAAAAAATACAAACTATAAGTGGTTAAAATAGAGAATATGGTAAAAGACCTTGAAGAAAATATTTCTCTCATATAAGAAGAAAATTCCTAAGATCGATGAAAATTTCTTGAAGCACTAAATAGCTTGAAAAATATTAAAGAGGATTTCAATAAGGCTATTGAGGTCAAGAACGAATCATCACGATCTAGAAAAAAGAGAGTTTCAAAGAATCATGTCAATTCAAATCTCTATAAATCTCAAAATAAATATGTTATCTCTAATATTACAGGTCCTAGAATTAATTTTGGATGAGTCTGGAGCATGAATACTTATGATAGATCCTCTTATAAATCAAAAGTAGAGAGAGAATATACAAGAAGATATTTTCCCCCAAATTAAAGGCAACCACATTATATGGAAAAAAAACTTCATCAATATTCATGGTAGAGTTATTATCTATGTGCAAGGTCAAGGTTCAGAGGATACTATCGGTGTTGTGGAGTTTCTTGGCACAAATCCTACTCATGATGGTATAACATGTCACTACCATAGATGATACATGAACTAAGTGGTATATATTCTGATAAAAGGAGAATAAATTTACAAATAAATCAAGAATTTATCAAGAATTCATCTTATTCACCTACATAGAACAAATTTTACTTCTTAGAAGAAATCTGTGGTGGGTATGATTAACAAGGTCATACTGCTAAAATTTGTATGAGTAGTCTTTTTGAATAAATACATAATTTTGATAAAGAGAATGAAATCCAAAAAATAAATGAAGAAAAATCATGTTTTTCTAAAGTATCTTCAAAGGCTAGTAGAAGAACCAAGTAATGGATACTTGATAGTGGATGTTCTTCACACATGATTTGTGGCACAAAAATTCCGAGAAACATTGAGAATCATAAAGGGGGAAGATTGTTTTTTGGTGGCATGTAATTTTTTAATTACATTAATATATAATATTTATTTATTTCTTGTTATTTGAAAAGTAATAAATAATTTTTTTAATTATATGAATATTTTATAAATATTTATTCTATAAACCATAAATAGAATATTTATTTGATTTATTGAATATTTAATAAATATTTATTCTCAAGACTCTGAATTGAATATTAATTTTATTTAGGAATAAATATTTAATTAAATATTTATTCATATATTTGATAAATGATAAGGAGGATGAGCGGATCAATATTGTATCTGGTGATAAATATTAATTTTTAATAATTATCATTTTTCCTGTTTATGCACACTATAAAAATTAATAATAATAATAATATTACATGGAATGGGGTCAGATGAGGTTTAATATATTATTTAAGGGTTGTTGTGAAATTAAATAATATTTTAACCCTAACTCAATCTTTATAAACAAATGAAAATGTTTTTTCTATAAAGATTGATCAAGGTAAATCATGATTGAGAATCATTGTGCATAATGAATTTTAGAGTCATATATCAAGACCAAATAATGCTCTTAAGATTATTCTTCCTCCCACACCCACTTAAGAATGAGAGTGAAAGGATGATTCTTCAAGCCCGAAGGAACCACCATAGTGATCCAGATGAACACCACATGGAAATTAACCCTCTACTCTAGTACATGGAAATCCTTCGGTGTTGTTCGAAGATTAAAGGATCACGTATGGATCACCACTAAATAGATTCTACACTAGGTTCCTACAAATGCAATGATGATAAATCGAAAAGGTTCTTAGATGATAAATATATTCATCGAAGAAAGATATCAAAACAGAGTTATTATTTATTAATATCTATTTAAATTAATTATAAATATAACATAAAATATATTCTCTTAGTTCTGAAAACATTAATTTTTAATATTCATTGGAAAATTTTTAGTCATGGAATTTACGTCTTGTGAAATATATGAATGATCTATAAAATCTGACAATTTCATAGTTGAGATTGGCCTTGATAATCGCTTCCAATACTATCAAAACCAATGGTATGTACACACTCATATATTTCTCATACAGTTGGAGTGATCAGTTAGTTTATGGAAAACCTAATAAAGGTTCACTGGGAAGCTATAAAATTGATTATTTGATATATCAGAGGAACAAAAGGGACAACGCTTTTTTTTCAAAGAAGATTCTTTGTTGTTTGGTCTTATTGATGTAGACTTTGGGGGTGATTCTAATTCTTATAAGAGAACAAATGTATGTGATTTCACATTCAGAGGAACCATAGTGAATTTGATGCCCATTTTATAGCCAGTGATTTCACTTTCTACATTTCAAGCAGAGTATGTGGTTGTAATATAACCAAGAAAGGAGATGGTATAGTTAATATTTTTAGTTGAAGAACTTCGTTTTATTTAAGAAGGATTTCCCTAATTTTTTAGTTAGAGTGAAATTCATTTGGATAATAATAACATGTTTCATTAATGAACTAAAAAAATTGATTTGAAGTACCATTAAATCTTGAATATTTTGGAAGATGGTGAGTTGGAGTAATGAAAGGTATTTGAAAAAAAAATCCGGAAGATATTTTTTACAAGAGTTCAAGTCTCGAAGTACTGAGGCAACATAAAGTCACGGTATAACTTGGGTGAATAGAAGTACATGGAGGACCATTTTATACACTATAATCAAAAGGATGTTTTGTGTGATTTAATGGTGATGTCATGATATTTTCTATGAAGTAGTATTCAAGTGAGAGATTTCTAGGAATCTGAATCCAACTTTATTTGATTGTAATGAGACAAACAGAAAGCGAGTTTATGAAAGATCCTTTATTTTTTGAAGTGGTGGAAGTGGAAAGGGCTTTCCTTCAGTGTTCCAGAATGATGTTTTTGAAAGGAGGATGTTTCATAAGGAGTTATTTTGATGTGATCAAGTTCAGATGGTGTTGTTTTAGAAGTTTCAACATGTACTTTAGGAAGTTGGGAATTTTCAGTTTGATATGGAATTTTTTGGTTTACCAAAAGAAGCAGTCACTTAGGTGATTACTACAGGTGATCAAAAGTTGAAATAGTGGAATGGATGGATGCCTGCATTTTGATATGTTTGGTGTAACTATATGACTAGATGATACTCTCTATAAATAGGGAGTGGGTCCACCAGTGTTTGTACTAAGTGTAATACGAACAAAGTGATTAATTGTATTATAGTTATCCAAGTTGTAAATATTTATTCTTAATAAATAAAATTTTGCAATGTTTCATCCATGAATATAGGACTATAAGTCTAAACCATGTAAAATCTGTGTTTTATTTTACTTTCTTACTTTTACTTTACTTTTATTGAATGATATATCTGTTGGAGTGAAAATGGATGAAGCGAGGTTCTTCAACTTAGTGTAGTGATTTGGGTGAACATTGTTTCTACCATATTCTAGAACATTAAGTTAGGAGTGTTCCTTTTAGAATCATACTCCACTAGGTGGTTCTAGAAAGACTGCTTCTGATTATTTTTGGAAGGATGCTTAAGTTAATTATCAACACCCATGACTCTGTCTTTGTGGTGGTTGAAATATTATCATAGATGGTGTGGTTAATTTCATATAAAAGTATATTTGGTGCTTATTATGTGGCTATTTTTTTCCTTCAGATAAGATGTAAGACTCTATAGAATTCTAAAAATCATCAAATATGACTAAGATACCTATTTCTTTATCTATTTATAGAGAACAAAGTGAATAATTTTTCAGAACGAGTTGAATTTTAGCTACTCCTTCCACCCACAATAGATGGATAAACTAAGGTTTTCAATCAAACCGTTAGTAATCTTATCAACTATTAGTGTGGGGATCATCCTATGTAATGGGATATTTTTCTTGCCGTAGCTGAGTTTTCATTCAATAATGTGGTAAATCAAACCATGGGGAAAACTCTCTTTGAAGTGTTGTACCAGTAGCTGATGAAGGAAATTCTTGATCTAATCCACTTTCCCAAGAATACTAGGTATAATGTAGCTACTAAACACATGGTCTTTCACATTTATGATATTCAATGTGAAGCATTTTGTAACATTGAAGAATCAAATGCATCGTAAAATGTAGTGACTGAAAGAAGGTGAAGAAAATATATTTTCAAAGGGGGGGGGGTCACATATGAGTTTATATCCAAAAGGAATGGTCCCCAGTTGACATGTACAAACAGATGAAACCAATGAACATCATCCCTTGAAAATTCTGTCAATGTCTTAATGATAATTTTTATGTTGTGTAACTTTTAGAAGGTTGAGATATCTCTCTGACATTCAATATGGAAAAAATGAAGTTGTTCACTACAGATAAGCCGCCTTATCTAGTGTGAGACTCAAGGATGGGTCCTTTCCAATATGGGGAGATTGATGTAGTGACTGATTTGTAAAGTTCCCCTGATGAGCCATTTTATGTCTTTTATTTGTTAGTTTTTGTTTTGAATCCTAAAAACTAGGTTATTATTCTTCAAAAACCTTTTCATAAATAAAACCATTTAAAAATTGACTTTTAACATCCATTTGGAAATGATTAGAATTTAAATGATATGTGAATTCCAAAAATATCTTTATAGATTCTATCATAGAAACTGGGGAAAGGTCTCACCATAATTAATATCTTTCTATTGTCTATAGCCTTTAGCTATAAGTCGAGCCTTGTTATGTGTGATATTAACCTTTGCTTCCAATTTATTTCTAAAGACCCATTTTGTGCCAATAACGAGATGATCATTGGGTATTTCCAAAAGAGTCCAAACATTATTCCAAGAAAATTGATTTAATTCCTCTTTCATGTAAAGAAAACAATTGTCATCATTAATGGAATCATCAATCTTTTGGGGATCTAGGTATGGCACAAAGGCACGATATTCTACTTAATTTAAAAAGAACCTCATAACAGGAGTATCATCTTGCCAATCACTAATAATTTTTTTCCAGAGGGTGGTCTTTAGATTTAACCCATGCCTTAGGTAAAGGGCTGGGTTCTTTTTCAACTTGATTTTCCTTAGTATTATAAGGTTCATTTATGGTCAAATTATCAAGTTTAACCTCAAGATCATCAATTTTAGGAAGAGTTTTGGACAAATTCTCATCAAATTTGATGTGAATTGACTCTTCAATGATCTTGGTCATTTTATTGAAAACCCAGTAAGATTTTCTTGAGTTAGAATACCCAAAAAGATACCTTCATCCAACTTAGGGCCAAATTTACCAATTTTATCTTTGGTATTAATAATAAAATATTTAAAAGTAAACATTTTAAAATAACCAAACTTAGGTGATTTATTTCTTCCAAATATTATAAGGGGCCTTTTAAGAAGAGGTCTTACAAGAACATGGTTAATGGTATAAAATGTAGTATTGACCACTTCTACCTAAAAATATTGAGCAAGATTAAATTAATTGAAGAAAGTTTGAGAAATTTATTTCAAAGTTCATTTCTATATTTTAGAAACTTCATTTTTTTGGGGAGTTCTATGAGTGGAGAAAGAATCATTGACAATTAAAAATGAGTAAGATTTACCTCCCATACTATCCACTTTGGTTGGTCCAAAAAGATATAGGTATATAAGTTCAAGGTATTTATAGGTTGACACTTTATTTTTAGATTTAAAGGATGGCTTGTGTTGTCACGACCCGTCCCCCAGGACCTTTTCCATTACTAACCCAAGCCCGCCTTCCATATGCCAGGGGATGACGACTTGCACCGGAAAGGCATATCCCTAAAATAGGGAAGACATTGCCTTTTGACCTGCAAACTCACACAATCCAAGCACACAACAACATACAAGCACAAGGTAAACTATATAAGTAAAATTGAAAACATCTCCTATGAACACCTGTCAAGGATCCTACCTGAAGGGTAGGTACAACTCTCGAATAGTTGTCTTTGCGATACATCTCATCTAATGGTCCACCTCTGAGAAGCCTCCAGTCCTAGCACCATCAACCTTGATCAATGCTGTCCACCATTTGCATAGGACACAACAAGGTGCGGGCATAGCCCATGCAGGGGTGAGTATAACAATACTCAGTAGGGACCCCGAGACCCCCAAAGGTCTCTCAAAATCCACAAAGGATAAACCACAAAGCAAGGCTAAGTTCACAAGAACCAAAACAGTAGTCAACACTACTTAGTTATATGCCCATACATATACCTAAGTTATCAAGTATACGCAAACCGTTTATGAGGAAACAAATGGACCAACTCTCTAGCCAAAAGCACAACTATTCCATGAAGGAAAGAATACCACGAAGGTAACACCACCAAGGTAAGTACCAAAAAGGTAACGCCACACAGAAGAATACCATAAAGGTATCACCACTTAGAAGTGTACCAAAAATGTAAAGACTCATCTCACACCAGGTATAACTTAATAATATAAGTATAGATGATTAGCTGTATTTCTTGATCATCTTACTTCATCGAGAAGCACTGCTTTGACCCACAGAAGATCGAAGATGACCCACACAGGATCCGAAGATGCTGACCCACATAGTATTCGAAGATGACCCACACAGGATCTGAATATGAACCACACAGGAGCAGAAGATGACCCACACAAGATCTGAAGATGACCCACACATGATCAGTAGATGCTGACCCACACAGGATCCGAAGATTCTCCAAGTACAGCCAGCCACAGGGTTCCCGCACTAAGCACACTTGATTCCGGGAGAATCCTCTCCTCAAGACATCAGTCAATACATAAATTACTAAAAAGTCCCATGAAGAAGTATCACGAAGGTTTGTTATGTCATAAGGGACCCAACACGACTGACGACGTGTCAATCGGATGTCCGGTCTACAAGTTAATAGCGTTTCCATTACGAGGGCCCAGTTGGATTCATGTTCAATAAAACCTATCCATACTCCAACTTTATCCAAAACTCAGTTGGAGTATACCAAAAGGACTATGTTGATCAAAGGATTTCGGCATCGCAGACAGTTGGTCAAACAGATGCTTGGTTCTCAAGATATGGAAAAAAAGGTGTATCTAGGTCTAGATGGGCCTGGGTCCGGTCCGACCTGGCCTGGGCCGACCCGACCCGGTCTGGGTCTGGCCCGACCCGCAAAGGGGGGCGGCCCACAGGGGTGATCGTGGCTGGGGGGCTCCTCCGTGGCGGGGTCCGCCCTAGCCGGCACCCGGGGGAAGCACCCCCCTGATTCTGGAACGGCCCAAGGTCCGTTCAGTTTTGTCCAACCTGGCAGTGCCACGTGGGGCTACCTGTTGGCATGTGGGACCCGTCGGAGTGGGTCCTGCTCGGTGTGACACGGCCAGCCGGCTCCCCATTCTAGCAGCGCGATGGCGCCGCTACACCTCCAACAACCGGTCGGGTTCCAGCCGCCCTCCGGTTGTGCCGCCACGGCTCAGCAGCCGCGACCTCCTCCTCTGCCGGCAGTGTGGAAGCGCGCCGCCTTGATTCCATGCGGCTGGCTGTGGTGCCGGCCGCCACCTTCCATCGCTGCGGTCGACGGGCCACGACCTCCCTCGCTACTAGCGGCATGGATGCGCGCTGCCCCGGTTCCATGCGGCCGACTGGCGTGCCGGCTGACCCCTTCCACTGCCGCGACCGATGGGTCGCGGCCTCCTTTGGTGGCGCGATTGTACCGCTGCCACCGTCGCGGCTGGCCGGTGTGCCGGTCGCTGCCTTGTAACCTGATGGCATCGATCGCCGGCAACATGGTCGGGTTCTGCTTAACCCATTGATCCGCCTGCGAAGAACATATCAACAAAGAAGCAGTGGAGGGATCAGATCGTGTTCATTTGGACCGCACCCTCCATGTTAAATTGATAATAGGCGGTTCATAGGTTGGAAACCATGATTAATCACAAAGAATGATATGAACTATTTCCCAACCTTGTTTGTTCGTTGGAGGGGTGTGAGGAAGTTGATGAAGACGTTGAAGGATATACTGACGTTCGTCGCTCCCACAACATGCTTCCAATCCGAGCTCGGGCATCGGTTCCTTGTTCTTCATTGGAGGTTCGTTCTTCGTTGAAAGAGGTTCTTCCACCAAGAGTTCTCCCAAATCCCTTCTTTGCCAATGATTCCCCACCACGAGTGGTGAGGAGCCAACATAATTAAGATTAAGTTAATTAATTTATCATTTAATGTTGGCTCATTAATTGGGATAATTCCAAGAGTTACAAAGGTTTCAAGGTCGGGTGGTTCCCACTACTAAATTCAAAAAGTGGTGGAGAGGAAAATAAAACAATTTTTTATTTTTATTCCTCCACAAAACCTGAAATTCAACTTCCACCCTCGATCTACTGCGGTCGAGGTGAAGGTCTCCTTAAGCGAATATCAGCGCTGTGAGTCCTTAAGCGAATATCGACACTGTGAGTTCAATGGTGTCCTCATATTTTAATTCTGAGCACCGATTCAAAATTTATAAAATGCCACTCACGTGTTTACTGAACGTACCTGAAAAAAAGTTTATAAATTCATTCTAGGCACACCGGGCCTCAGAATCATGTGTCGTTAATTTTATCAGATTCGTAATATTTTCATATATTTAAAAAAAATCTACATGGAAAATTCCGAGTCTTTACATTCTCCCCACCTTAGGGATTTGCGTTCCTGAAATCCACAATACAAACTAGGGAAACAAGTGTGCGTACTATGCACGAATCTGAGTCTCCCCACTCCTATGTGCACTCATGGAGTTTTCCATGCTGCCAATGTATGCGCACTAGAGGTATCGATCACCCATGAAGGACTCTCTCCTGTTGATCCTCAATCTCTACCGAAACCTCCGAAAACGTTTCCCCATCGTCGATGTCCAGCTCACCCCAGTCAATGATGCGTGAAGGATCATGTACGTATCTCCTCAGCTAGGATACATGGAAAATGTCATGCACTCAGTGCAACTGAGGGGGAAAAGCTAGGTGGTATGCCACCTCACCTACTCTGCCGAGGACCTAGAAGGGTCCGATAAACCTCGGAGATAACTTGTCGCCCCGACCAAATCTCCACAAACCTCGTTGAGGTGAGACCCATAGAAAGACATGGTCACCATCCTCGAACTTGAGAGGTCTCCATGTTCTGTCAGCATAAGACTTCTTCCTACTCCGTGCAGTCTTCATCCACTCCTGGATGATCTGCACCTTCTCCATGGTAGTCCGTACCATCTCTGGTTCCATGAGTGCTGACTCCCCTAGGTCATTCCAGCACAGAGGTGATCTGAAAGGTCAACCGTATAATACCTCAAATGGTGCCATACCGATGGTGGATTGATAAGCTGTTATTGTATGAAAACTCCACCAATGGAAAGTGATCCTCCCAACTGTGGCCAAAATCAAGATGAAAGTACGCAACATGTCCTCAAGAGTCTAAATGGTCTGCTCTGTCTGATCATTCATCTGAGGATGGAAGGTGGTGCTCAATCGAAGCTAAGTCCTGAACACCTCCTATAACCCCTTCCATAGTCGGGAAGTAAAACGTGCATCATGATCAGAGACAATCGTCAAAGGCACTCCATGAATCCGTACAATCTTCTGTACGTAGAGTCATCCCAAGCCCTCTACTGCTCCCTACTCTCTGATAGGTAGGAAGTGGGCCGATTTGGTGAGTTGGTCAACGATCACCTAGATAGAATCATGAACCGTAGATGTGTGTGGAAGTCCTATCACGAAGTCAATGGAAATTCCATCCCACTTTCACTCTAGCACCTCTAGTGGCTGAACTAAGCCTGCTGGAACCTGATGCTCTGCCTTGACTTGCTAACAAGTGAGGCACCGTGAGACAAACTCTGCCACTACTTTCTTTATTCTCAGCCACCAGTGCTGACGATGGAGATCCTGGTACATCTTTGCCACTCCTGTATGTACTTCTAGAGGGGACGCATGTAACTCCCTCAACACTTCCTCCTGTAGCACCACCAGTACCATAGTATGCCCTCTAAAGAGGATGACGTGCTCCCCACCTTCAGAAAATCCATCAGGTGCATGTCCTGTGGATATTTGAGCACGTCATGCCTTGCATTCAGTGTCCCCAAGCTGCGCCTCACTGAATTGCTGAAGGAGTGGGGGAGTGACTATCAGAGACTGAAGATAAGCTAATCCATCTCGGTCTATGTAGGATATATGCAAAGCGGCTACCTTCTCCATCACCTCACTCAGAAACTATATACCAGATCTCCTGCTAAGTGTATCTTCTACAACGTTCCCCTTCCTAGAAGTATAGACTATCTCGAAGTCATAGTCCTAGATGAACTCAAGCCAACGTCACTATCTCAGGTTCAGGTACTTATGAGAGAAGATATACCTGATACTCTTGTGATCAAAGTAGACTATGAAACATTCACCCATCAAGTAATGTTGCTACATCTTCAAGGAGAAGACCACTGCTGCTAACTCCAGGTCATGGGTAGTGTAGTTCTACTCATTCTATCTCAGTTGTTGAGAACCATACACGATCAATGCTCTCTCCTGCATCATGACACATCTGAGCCCGATCCCTGATGCGTCGCAGTAGACTACATACTCAATGCCCTTATCTGGTAGTCTCAAGATGGGGTTAATCGTCAGTCTCTGTCTTAGCTCTTAGAAACTCTGTTGGCATCTCTTCGACCACAAGAAGGGTTTCCACTTATTTTTCAACACTGATAAGGGTGCCAAAACTCTAGAAAAGTCAGGCACAAACCTCCCGTAGTAACTGTCCAGATCTAGAAAACTCTGCACCTCCGTCACACTCCTAGGTGGCTACCAAGAAAGAACAACCTCTATCATCACCGGATCCACTGCAACTCCAGCCTCAAAGATAACGTGTCCCAGAAAGTGAACCTCTTGGATCCATAACTGGCGCTTCAAGAGATTACCATAAAGCTAGTGCTCTCAGAGGGTGTCAAGAACTATCTACAGATGATAGACATGCTCCCCCTCTATAGTTGAGTATATCAGGATGTCGTCGATGAAGACTACCACAAAGAGATAGAGGTATGGCTGAAATATTTTGTTCATGTGTCCCATGAACACTGCTGGAGCATTGGTCATGCCAAATGGCATAACCAAGAACTCATAATGGCCATACTGACATCTGAAGGCCATCTTCTACACATCCTCATCTCATAACCTGAGCTGGTGATTGCCTGATCTGAGGTCTATCTACGAAAACCACTGTGCTCCCTTCAGCTGATAAAAAAGACCATCAATCCTTAGTAGTGGGTACTTGTTCTTCACGGTCACCTGGTTCAGGCACCGATAGTCCACACAGAGTCTCAAACTCCCATCTGTCATCTTGGAGAACAAAATCGGGGTTGCCCAAGGTGAAACACTGGGCCTAATGAACCCCTTCCTCTGCAAGTCCTCCATCTATACTCGTAGCTCTCGAAGCTCTGCGGGAGAAATATGATATGCTGGTGTAGATATTGGTTCCATCACAAGGTACAAGTCGATATAGAAGTCCACCTCTCTACGAGGAGGTAGACCCGGAACATCATCAGGGAAAACATCAGCATACTAGTCCACCACTATAGGATAGCTCAGACTCTCAACATCAACCACTCCGAGGGTAAGGATAGGTAACTAATGTGTGATTGGATACACCCTCCTCTGGGTAAGTCCATCCTGTGCTGCAAAGGTTACCTACTCACCAGTGAAGGGAAACCTAGTCCCATCCTCACGAACACACCAAACTTTGCGCCTAATACAGTCGATCTGAGCATGGACTGTAGATAACCAATCCATACCCAAGATGATGTCATAAGGCCTCAACACTGCTACTAGAAGATCCCAGTCGAAGCTCTCACCTCCTATAGTAAGCTCACATTGCAGGCACCAATGTGTAATTGTCGAATCATCTCATGTAGGAGTCTCTAACCATAAGGATCGAGCCAATGGCTCCACCAGAATCTATGAGCCCCGAACGAGGGTCATGGCAATAAAAGAGTGACTAGAAACTGTGTCTATAAGAACTGAAGCTAAGGTGGAGTAGACATAGATCATACCTCGAATCATCTACAGAGCGACGTGGTCATAGGCCTCAACTTCCTGGAGCTAAGATCGTCCCTGTCCACCTGCTCCCTGTGGTCGGGGTGGACCACCTGGAGGTGGTGGCGGCAGAACCTCAAATCACCACCCACCGCATGTTGCATGACCAGATCCTCTGCTATGTCCGCCTGCTGCCTGTGGACCTCCTCGATCGAATCTTCACCTCTGCCCAGGTAGTCCTTTGACTGTCTGATGGTCATCCGTATTGTGGGTCGGCCAGTAGCAAGCCATGTGATCCTACCCGCCACACGAGTAAAATTGCCTGCTCCTTGCCTGTCCGGATCTGTCTAGAGAACCCCGCACAACCAACCCTATATCCTACAACCATCCACCTGTAGGTCTGGTCCTCTTGGACCTCTACATCATCTGTCTATTACTAGCTATAGATGACTCAGCTACATAATGTCAGGTGGTGGGTCTCGATGCCAGTAACTGCTTAGCAAGGAACTTCTCCACTAAGAGTGCTCGATCTAACACCCCATCATGCGTCAGGATGATGAGAGATATCATCGAAGCTCTAATATCCCGTCTGAGACCCTACTTGAATTTCTGGGCCCTGAAGAAAGAGCCCCGCACCATGTCAGTGGAGTAGCGCGAGAGGTCAGTGAACCTCTCTGAATACTGAGCTATGGTCATGTTGCCCTGCTATAAGTGGAGAAGCTCCTATATACGCACAGAGCGTAAGGTCGCTGGGATGAACTCTTCCCTAAAAAGGCTTTCGAAGTCTGCCCAGATGAGAGTCACCTCATCATGAACCTGGAGCATCAAGCTCTACCATCTGCCCGCTGCTTCCTGAAGAAGACTGGCGTCATGGATCACCATGAGATCAGATAGTGTCCCTACTAGTCGAAAAACTCTAACCACGACCTCTAGCCAGTCCTTAGCCACCTGTGGATCCATCTCTCCCCAGAACCTTGGTGGTCACTGGCACTAAAACTTGTGTAACGCGCTCAAGCGGCGTGCACCCTCTACTGCTGGGGCTGGTGGTATCAGCTACCCTACAGGTAGTGGTGCTGCTGGTATACCACCCGATGGTACAACTACTGAAAGGGGGACCTGTACTGAAGCCTCATAGCTCAGTAGGCCGTCATCGCATACTCTACCCCGAACCCTAGCTAGCTGTCTGCTTGGAGGCATCCTGAAAATAAACAGGTGCAGCACGTTCAATAAGTTATAATTGGTGAGATGACTCAAATAGATCACAAAGAAACCTTTTCAAAAACACACTCACAATCAGTGTTTTCATGCACTGAGTCAGAAATCAGAAGTCAGGGTCCTGGTGTATGGATACGTTAGCCGCCGCACCAACACTGGATTCCCCAAACTGAAAACCACACTCACAACACTTAACAAAATTGTTGATTAAAAGATAAAAGTCCAAGTTCTTTGGTATAACCAACTCCTTTGATACCAATATGTCACGACCCGTCCCCCGGGGCCTGTGCCATGACTACCCCACGCCCGCCTTCCATAGGCCAGGGGATGGCGACTAGAACCAGAAAGGCATATCCCTAAAACTGGGAAGACATTTTCCTTTTCACTTGCAAACTCACACAATCCAAGAACACAACAAGATACAAGAACAAGCTAAAGAATATAAGTAAAATTGAAAATATCTCCTGTGAATACCCACCAAGTATCCTACCTGAAGGGTAGGTACAACTCTGGAACAATCATCTCTACGGTACATCTCATCTAATGGTCCACCTCCAAGAAGCCTCCAGTCCTGACACCCTCAACCTCGATCAATGGTGTCCACCATCTTCACAAGACACAACAAGGTGCGGGCGTATCCTGTGCAGGGGTGAGTATAACAATACTCAGTAGGTACCCCGAGACCCCTGAAGGTATCTCAAAATCCACAAAGGATAAACCACAATTCAAAGCTAAGTTCAGAAGCATGAAAACAATAGTCAACCCTACTTAGGTATATGACCATACATATACCTAATTTATCAAGTATACCCAACTCGTTTATGAGGAAACACATGGCCCAACTCTTTATCCAAAAGTACAACTATTCCACGAAGGAAAGAATACCATGAAGATAACACCACGAAGGTAAGTACCACAAAGGTAATTCCACACAGAAGAATACCACGAAGGTATCAACACACATAAGTTTACCACAAAGGTAAAGAATTAGCTCACACCAGGTATAACGTAAGCACAAAAGTATAAATGATTATCTGTGCTACTAGATCATCTTACTTCGTCGAGAAGCTCTGCTGTTGACCTAAACAGGATCAAAGATGACCCACACAGGATCCACAGATGCTGACCCACACAGGATATAAAGATGACCCACACAAGATCTAAAGATGACCCACACCGGATCAGAATATGACCCACATAGGATCTAAATATGACCCACACAGGATAGGTAGATGCTGACCCACACAAGATCCGAAGATTCTCCAAGTACAGCCAGCCACAAGGTTCCCGCACTAAGCAAATTTGATTCTGGAATAATCCGCTCCTCAATCCATTGTTAGATACTTCAACTTCCACAAATTCCCATGAATAAGTATCACGAAGGTCCGTTATGTCATAAGGGACCCAACGCGACTGACGGTGTGTCAATCGGACACCCGATCTGCAAGTTATCAGCGTTTCCGTTCCGAGGGCCTGGTTAGATTCATGTTTGATCCAACCCATTTGTACTCCAAATTTATACAAAACTCAAGTGGAGTATACCAAAAGGACCCTCTCGATCCAAGGATTCCAGTGCCTTATACGATTCCTCAAACAGACGCTTGGTTCTCAAGATATGGCCAAAAAGGCGTATCTGGGTCCAGATGGGCCCGGGTCTAGCCCACTAGGCTGCGGTCCAGCCCGGCCCGCAAAGGGGGGTGGTGCGGCCCATGGTGCGGCCTGCGGCCGAGATGGCCCACCGTGGTGGGGTCCACCCTAGCCGACACCCGGGGGAGGCACCCCCCCGGATTCCCGAATGGCCTAAGGGCCATTCGGTTTTGGACAACCTGGAGGTGCCATGTGGCGCCGCCAGCTGGCACGCGGGACCCGCTGGAGCGGGTCCTGCTCGGTGTGATGTGGCCGACCGGGGTTCTGGCCGGCTCCCCTTTCCAGCAGCACGATGGCGCCAATGCACCTCCTGCGGTCGGCTGGGTGTCGGATTCCCTCCGGTTGCGCTACTGCGGCTCAGTAGCCACAACCTCCTCCTCTACTGGTGGCGCGGACGTGCGCCACCCTAATTCCATGCGGCTGACCAGGGTGCTGACCTCCACCTTCCACCATCTCGGCCGATGGGCCGCACCCTCCCTCACTACCGGCGGCGCGGACGCACGCCGCCCCGATTCAACGTGGACGGCCGGCGTGCCGACCACCACCTTCAACTGCCGCCGCCGACGGGCCACGACCTCCTTCGGTGGTGCTGTTGCGCCGCCGCCACCATCATGGCCAGCTAGTGTTCCAGTCACCTCCTTGTAACCTGCCGATGTCGGTCATCGGTGATGTGGTTGTGTACTTCTCAACCCATCAATTCGCCCGCAAATAACACGTTAACAAAGAAGTAGCGGAGGGATCAGGCCATGTTTGTTTGGCCCACACCCTCCGCATTAAATCGATAGCAGGCAGTTCATAGGTTGGAAACCATGATTAATCACAAAGAATGATATGAACTATTTCCCTACCTCTTTTTTTCAATGGAGGGGTGTGAGAAAGAGGATGAAGACGTTGAAGGAGATGTCGGCGTTCGCCACTCCCGCAACACGCTTCTGATATGAGCTTGAGCATTGGTTCCTCATTCTTCATTGGAGGTTCGTTCTTCATTGAAGGAGGTTCTTCCACCGAGAGTTCTCCCAAAGCCCTTCTTTGCCAACGATTCCCCAACATGAGAGGTAAGGAGCCCACATGATTAAGATTAAGTTAATTAATTGATCAATTAATGTTGGCTCATTAATTGGTAGAATTCTAAGAGTTAAAAATGTTTCAAGGTTAGGTGGTCCCCACCACTAAATTCAAAAAGTGGTGGAGAGGAAAATAAAACAATTGTTTTATTTTTATTCCTCTACAAAACCTAAAATTCAACTTCCACCCTCAACCTACTACAGTCGAGGTAAAAGTATCCTTAAGCAAATATCTATGCTATGAGTTCAATAGTGTCCTCATATTTCAATTCTGAGCACCGATTCAAAAGTTACAAAACACCACCCACACGTTTATTGAACGTACCCAGAAAAAAGTTCATAAATTCATTCCGGGCACCCCAGGCCCCAGAATCATGCACCGTTAATTTTCACAGACTCATAATATTTCCATATAATAAAAAAAATTACATGGAAAATTCTGGGTCTTTACATGTGTTGTTTACCAAGATGTCTTGGTTCACATACAAAATCATTTTTAAAATGAAATTTTCATAAATCACACACTAGATGTTTCACGTTAATCTTTACTAGTGGGTGTGTTCTACAATGACCAAGGAAACTATTACATATCCATGAATCACTATTTTTCACACTCAAACATTTATCATTTTGGATTTGAAGATATTTCAAATCAAGTAGATAAACATTTGAAATATAGAAGTAAAAAATAAAATCTTTTCATGGGAGTCAAAAACTTTGAAAACATCATTTTTAAATGAAACTTTAAAATCACTATCACATAATTAACTAATGCTAAGTAAATTATGCTTTAAACCTTTAATATATAAAACATATTTAATAAAATAGGAGTTTGAAAATCCATTGGTACGTATACCGATGATCTTTCTCCTTGGGTTATCACCAAAGGTGAATGTCTACCATCAATCTCCTCAAAGTGGTTGAACTTAGTGCGATCAACACCCTTATGCCTTGAGACTAAATATTTTGGTACCTAAAACTGCTTTGAATTTTTTTCTATAAAAAAATCTTGAAGAAATATTAATGGATTTAGGCCTTCCATACCGGTCATTTTTTGAAATCACATTCATAAAGGAGATGCCCGGTTTTATAGAAATAATTGAAAAATTTATATTAAGAGCAGCCTTTCATAAAAAGGTATTATTTTTTAAGGTCTTAGTATTATTTGAAAAACAAAAACCATAATTTTATTTCCCCTTCCATTGTGAACCCAAAATTAAATTCAATTTTTTCTCACCTTGGGTGAATTTTAAAAGATCACTTTTGAGCTCTTTCATTATATTTTCCAATTTTTTAGTGTTGGTTTGGTATTTTAATCAAACTCATTTTTCCTTTTACTTTATATGAATTTTTTAAGCCCTTTAGTTTTTTCAACAATGATTCAAATATTCTATTTTTATCTTTATCAATTTTTTTGAGGGAAAATATTTGGTCTTTTCATTTTCTTCTTTTAGTTTCTTGTTTTCATTAAAATCAAAGGTTGTATTCCTTTTTAAGCTCATTTTACTTAGAGTTAATCTCAAAAAATCCTTCTTGACATTTACCTCTATAATATCTTAAATCTTTATAAATTAGGTCACTATAAGAGCAAGAAGAAATAGAATAATTTACCTCCCTACTTCCCTCAATGTAATTCATGAGGCACTTGGGGCTTCCTTCACTTGAGTCTGAAAAAGAGAGGGATTCATCACTAGAACTCCATATTGATACCTTTAATAAATTTTTGTTTTCCTTCTTTGACTTTTTTTATATTGGTACACTCTAGATTTATGTGACTCTTTTTGTTACACTCTAGATTTATGTGACTCTTTTTGTTACACTCATAGTATCTTACCTCTGGTTTATTTTTTTGCTTCTCATTTTTATCATGGTGGTAATCCTTATTCTTTTTGAATAATTTGTTCATCATCTTGGTAGGATGTGTAATATCCTTTTCAATTCTAAAAGATTCATCATTATTTGATTTTAAGGAAATGGTATTATTCTCCTATACTTCTTTGGCTTCCTTTTAATCTTGTTTTTCATTATAATATCAAAGGTCATGAGAGACCCTATAGTTCTTCAATTAATATTTTTTTGATGTACTTATCTTCTTGAATTATCATCACTTTGGGTGACCAAGAACTATGAAAAACCCAAAGGATATTCTCCACAATAATCTTCATTGAAATCACATACCTAAATATTTTCTTCCATTAAAAATATTAGTGAAACAGGTAAACATTTCAGTTATAAATTCATTGGATTGTATATTAAGATTTCAAAATCTTATTGGTACATATAAATACTAGTATATTTTACTTTATTGGTACCCTCATGGGTAAACTCTAATAATTTCAAAATCTCATGAGAATTTTTACACATATAAACTCTATTAAATTCATTTTAATCTACCCCACAATGTAAAAAATTCATGAATTTTTCATCAATCTCAAATGGTTTTATATCATCGGGGGTCCATTTTTCTACTATTTATTCGGTGTGAGTATATCCATGAATAATAATTTTCCAAATCATATATATTATACTTCTAAGAAAAGAATACATTCAGGTTCCCCAATAACTATAGTCCAAGCCACCAAAAAATGGATCCCTTCCCATATAATAACCCTTTGGAGCACTTGGAGTATTCTAGGGTGATGCCATCATTAGATGATTATTACTTTAACTGATTAATTTTTTTGAAAGAATAAAAAAGTAGGATCTAAAACCAATTGTTGGTCCAAGTATGTATGGAAAGAGGCCGATGAATTTCCTTTTAAAAAACTTTTTAGTATGAAAAACTAATTTTGGTAGAATTAAAAACAATTGAAGTGAAAATAAAATTTAAGTGCAAGTATAATAATTATAATTTTATGTAATTAAAATAAATAAGATAGTGTAGGGGAAATGAAAATAAAGACAAGTCACAATTGATAAATGAGTTCAGAAATAATCCCCTAAGGCATCCCCATGTCTCCTCCCCACAAGTATCCTTAAGAGATTTTGGGGTAAATATTTCTTTTCAATGGTTATAGAAGGAAACCGAGACCTTGATTTTAAGTGTTTTTATAAATAAACTCATTACAAGATGTAAGATCCTTGGTTTTTAGTGGTTGTACCAAGAAAACCCAAAACACGGATATCCTTTTAATGGTTATGGCTAAGAACCCAATCTCTCCCTATTTTAAGGACCAATCAAGAACCAAATATCCCCTTGATTTAAGGACCAAGAAAGAACAACAAGGTAAAAAAAGAATCTTGATACATACAAGCCCAATGAAACACACTATCAATCCCATAATAATAAATGAGTGGGATAAAGATAGAAAAATGTTACAGAGCACTAAAATGATAGAAAATTGACACAATATGGCTCTATAATGATTCTACAAGGTAACCAATAGAATCAAGGAACCCTTAAGTGTGTATTTATAGTATCTCAGGGATTTAAGATCATTTTGGAAGCGATTTAGGTCAAATAGATTTGTTATAAGTATAATTAAATCACATGGGAGCTACCACCAACAATTATTTTTTTGTCTTTTTGGGTGACATTGGGTAATTGGTGAGTGCCACTGGCCAACCGACGACAACTGGATAAAACCATGGTTTTATCCATACCCCATTGAGTAGCCACTGGAACCTACTGGTGGAATCCACCAAAAAGTTCCTTATCACTCCTCTTGAGGCGTCTAATTGGTTTGGAACCTTAATGATTATTTTTAAAAAATATAAATACTAAAATTCATAAAAAAAATATTAGAAACAAAAAAGTGTGTTTGTGATAATTCAAAACTTCATAAGTGATTGAGATCTACAACAAAAATGAATAAAAATAAAGGACCTAGATAGGTGCCTTAGTGTTTTCTCTAGGTGGGGAGTGGTGAGAGACTATTTTGGGCTAGCCTTGGGTGTTACCTTAGACCGAAGACTAGATCGTGTGAGGTTGGGAGGATGGAGTAGCCACGTTGTGTTCGGGTTGAGATCAAGGGATGTATTACCCTAGAGTAAATCAGGGTGGGTATGTTATTAGGATAGGGTTTGTTGTGTGCGAGGGAGTAGAAGGTGAGAAGAGGTAAATTTATTTTATTTTTATATGATTTATTATAATTCTTTGTTTAAGTTTTATTTAAAATTGACTATTTTATTTTTTGTATGGGAATCCAATTTACTAATGGGTAATGCTGGACTTTTTGGTTAAATTCTATTATTTATTTAATTGTTTTCCTTTGGGAAAACCATTCCCAAATGGTGTTTCCTAGATTCCCAGGCACTTGTTCCTCCCTATGAGGATCAGGAACACCCTTTAGGTTTATCAAGTGAAGGTCTGAGTGCTAGGTTTAGGGGTGGCCCAAATCATGTTTGTGATAGAAAAAATTTCCACTGCTCCACTTTTGGCATTAAAAATATTCATTAATCCATTAAAATTAGAAAAAAATGTGTCTATTATCAGAATTGTCATAGTTTATTCCCAATCTAGTCAACCAATTGATTTTATGAGAAAGAAACTTAGTGAATCACATCATAAGTGGGATGTGTATGAGATTTATTTATAGTCCATGATATGATTTGTGAAACATTTAGAGAAGTACCATTTCCAATATGAATTTTTGATCCATAAAAACCATGAATCCCTAAAATACATACATTATTAGAAGAATAATAGCCGAATTCATGCACAATGGGTCAACTTTTAGTATAAATTTTCTTTTTTCATTAACCATAAGAGTGGTCAAAACAATCAAGTGACAGGCACATTAAGCAGGCATGTTCATACAGTAATTACCATGAAGAATGAGATGATTGTATTTGAGTGATTAAAATACCAATACCTAGACGATGAATATTTTGATGAAGAATGGTCATGTTGCTAACAAGGTACATTTTTACCCTTTTATGCTATAGGATGGATTGATTTTCTTCTATAAATGATTTTGAATTCCTCAAGGGTTGGAATGGGAGAGCATAACTACTACACTACACCATAATGATCACTTTGGGATAAAAAAAATCATTTATCCAGTGGTGAAAAAATTCTTTTGGGTATAGTTGAAAGGATATGTAGCTAAAGTAGTGAAATGGTGCATGACCTACTAGGAGAACAAGGGGCATGCACAAAATACTGGTTTGCATATGTCACTCCCTATTTCAGATTCCCCCTAAGAAGATAACTCCATGTATTTTGTCTTGGTAATACTCTGTACACAATGGTATCATGAATCCTTCTTTGTGGTGGTCAGATGATTCTTGAAGATGACTAACTTTATTCCTTGTAAAAATGCAATTTATTCTTCTTATGTGGCTACATTGTTCTTTTAGGAAGTGACACAAATCCATGAAATTTTGAAAACCATAATTTCTGACTAAGATACCTATTTATTTTACCATTTCTAGAAAACAAAATGGAGAATGTTTCAGACTGAATTAAATTTTAGCAGCTCCTTCCACCCCTTAGACAGATGGGAAGATAGAGGTTGTCAATTTCTCTCTCAGCACTCTTATCTTCTGCTTGTGTGGGGATCATCCTATGTAATTGGAACTCGTTATTTCCTCAACTAAGTTTACATTCAACAATGCGATGAATCAAACCACCATAAAAACTCCCTTTGAAGTGTTGTACTAGAATCCACTGATGCACATTCTTTATCTAGGTATAGTGTGGCTTTTGAAGACATGGGATCTCACATTGATGGTATCCAAGATGAATTGGTTTGTAAAATTGAAGACTCAAATGTATAGTATAAAGAAGTGACTAAGAAAAGGTGGAGGTGAGTTGTTTTCAAAGAGGGGGTCTCATCATTATTCACATATAAAAGTAACTAATCCCATTTGATACCTACAATAAGAATAAACTGAAGAACATTGACCCTTGAAAATTCCTTCAATGTCTTAATGATAATTTTTATGTGGTGTAACTTTAGGAAGGATGAGAGATCTCTCCCACATTAAATGGGGTGGACTTGGATTTGTTCTCTCCAAATGAGATGCTTTATCCAGTGTCAAACTCAAGGATGGGTCCTTTCTAATATGGGGAGATTGATGTAGTGCCTGCTTTCCCCAGTGCCCCTCATGGGTTATTTTAAGTCTTTTATTGGTTAATTATTATTTTTCTCCTAACCTAGGATATTTTTTAGGGGGAATGTTTCTTATTTTGTTTTTAGGTTTTAGACTATAAATAGGGTTTATGTTGTCATTTTTTTCAAAAATATTCCATATTAATTGAATTCCATAGTGTTCTCTCATGTGTGGGTGTTCTACTTGTATTCATCGAGGGATCCTTGTGAAAGGACTCAATTTATCCTATTGTGCTGCATCAATAAAGCACGATGTATAATTGTTTTGAATCCTGAGTTGCACTTTTTAGAAGTAAATGAATCAAGTTTGACCCATATTTATAGTTTTATTATATATATATATATATTAAATGTTATAGAATCTTTGTTTATTGTTAACGATGATGAAGTATTCTTCAACATTATCCTTAAATGATAAAATAAAAACATGGCATGATTTTGTTTTATGATAGAGTACCCTTATTGTTGGTGAAAAAATATAGTGTTTGACTGGTTGTTATTATTGTATTTCTTATTCTTGAATATGGGCATGTAAATCAAATTTTATGAATTGTGAACAAAATAAATATTTTTTTGATAATATATATATATTTTTAAAATAGAAATTATTTATATAAATGTAACGGATAAATCCTAAAACATATTAATCATAGTAATTTCAATGATAAATACACTATATTTTCCCTTCATTTTTTTAACTTTGTTTTTTTTGTGGAGAAACAGAGGGACGGGTGATCACTAATGGGCAAAGTAAGGGGGAATTCACACTACACCAAACTTTGTTATCCATAGCAGTGGGAAGTAACACTATTCTATGAAACCAGTCTCATGTGATCCCTTTGACCATATAAGAAAACCATTACCAAGACTGCACATAAGTTGTGGTTCAAGAATAGTACACAATGAATAATTAAAACATTTAAAATACTTTGAATTGTTTTATCGACAACTGCTAAAGCACATGCTTGATCTAATCTTATAGTGGCCTGTTACATTGAAGACTCGAATGGAATATCACATTGATGATACCCAAGTTGAAGTGTTTTTGTTGAAAACATGGCCTCTTAGATTGATGATATCCAAGATGAAGGGGTTAGTATCATTGAAGACTTAAATGCATGATACAAATAAATTACTGATAGAAGGTAGAGGTGAGCTATTTTCAAAGAGAGGGGTATCATCATGGTTCACATCCAGAAAGAATTGTACCGAGATGACCCCTATAACAATCCAAAACCAAAGAACATCAAACTTTGAAAATTCCTTCAAGGTCTCAACAATAATGCTTATGTGGTGTAACTTTAAAAATAATGAGAGATCTCTCCATTGTTCAATGTGTAAAACATGAAGTTGTTCACTCTAGAAGAGTTTTTTTGTCCAGTTTCAAACTCAAGGATATTTCATTTATAAGATAGAGAGATTGATGCAGCACCTAATTTGACAAGCACCCCTCATGGGACATTTTAAGTCTTTTATTTGTTAATTATTGGTTTACACCTAACCTAGACAATTTTTAAAGGTGAATTAGCCTTGTTTTGTTTTAGGGTTTTAGCTTATAAATAGGGTGTATGGTGTCATTTGTTTCAAACATTTTCCTTATTAATTGAATTATATAGTGTTCTTTGTGTGTTGGTGTTATACTCATATTACTCATAGGCTTTAATTTATCTTATTGCATTGCATCAATAAGAATACATGTATGATTATTTTGAATCATGAGTTGGAATATTTAGATGTAAATAAATGATGTTAAACCTATATTTATAGTTTCATTATATATATTACATGTTATAACATATTATTAATTGTACCATATTGTTAATGGTGATAGAGTACCATTTTTATATGTTCTAGTCCAAACCTTCCATAACTTTTCATATGGAATTGAAAACTTAAAATTGGATAGTGTGGATTACAAAAAATTCCTTTTTTTTATTTTTTGAGATGATTAGTGATCAAATTAAATTAAGTTTTGATGGGAATAGTATATTTAAAAGAAAAAATATGCCCCATTAGCACAACCTAGTAGTTTTATCCTATGAAATTGTTTGGGTGGTCTTAGTTTCAAGCCTCCCCATGTACAATTTGGTTAGATTTTTGTTTGTTTCATCTCCTTTCCCCGATCGATGTAATAAAAGAAAAACTATTTTTTCATGAAATTTAACTCAACAATGTCCAATTGAAATTTAATTAACAGATTGGATGGGGGTAGATCAAATTTTCTTGTTGCTGAAAAAATATGGCATTGGAGTTGGTGGTTGTTATTTTATTTCATATTCTTGAAAACAGTTATGTAGATTATATTTTATTAATTGCAAACAAAATAAAATTTTTTTTTGGAAGTATTTTTGTTAAAGAAGTAGAATGTATTTATATAAATGGAATTAATGAATCATATCAATATTAATTACACTAATGGCATCGACGAATACAATATTATTTACCACTGATATATTTGAGGTGTAAAGCCCATATTTTAATTGGAAAAGCTGAAGTATTGGTTTAAAGGGAAGGGGAAGTGATGTTGCTCTACGAAACCATTGTTCCCTTACACTATAAAAGAAAACCAACATAGAGATTAAAAAGTACGGGTTCAATTGTATTGGAGAGATGAGCATCATGAACTCCTAATATGACCAAACATTTATTATCTTTTCATTTAGAGGATCAGGAAGTGACACTACCCTGTGAAACCGGTCTCACTTGGACCCCTCCACTTTAGAAGCCAACCAATACCAATCCTTTTCATGGAAAAGATTAAGTATTGGTTCAAAGGGAGGGGGATGTGATTATACTCTATGAAACCATTGTTCCCTTTTACTATATAATCCATCCAGCATAGAGATTAAAAACTATGGTTTCAACGGGAGGAACGAGATGAGCATCATGAACTCCCAAGTTCCCACACCTTTATTCCCTCTGCTAGAGTGAAAATACCTTGTGACTGGGATAAATGATGAAGATATTTGCCCGTAACCATTATAAACTATAAAAATTTCTTTGGGATATTCGATGTGGGTTTCGAGTACAATTAGGACTTGAACATCCTTACCTCGATGCCACACGGCTGAGCACAGTGCTAACAGATCTGCAATGCAAGGCCAACCATCTTCCCACTGCCGATCTTAAATCCCAATGCATCTTCTCCAGAGAAAATTCTTGGATGTAGGGCTCCTCAAACAGCATGGGATGATTCATGGAAACCTCCTAGTAGATTTTCTCTACCCATTCTGAAAGTTC
The DNA here is from genome assembly GCA_963277665.1 of Viscum album. Classification (NCBI taxonomy): domain Eukaryota; kingdom Viridiplantae; phylum Streptophyta; class Magnoliopsida; order Santalales; family Viscaceae; genus Viscum; species Viscum album. Next base: position 497,452,368 of record OY728153.1, read on the forward strand.
TGAAGAGGAGAGAAGTTGGAGGTAAAGGAAGCAAGGTTTATCTGTGTGGTGAGTTTCATGCTATGGATTTCACCAGTGATTGATGATGGTCAAGAGTGATAGTAATTTTTGAATTAGTGTTTAAAGGGACCATAGGGACAATCTATGTAAATAAGAAACCCAATGAAATTATATTGAAGTAAAATATAAGAGTGAAATTAAATGAAAATGAATATATAAATAGGGTGGACACAACCAGCTCTATGTGTAGAAGGTGAAGAAGAAAAAGTGGGCTTATAGATCTAAGGGAGAAGTATGATAACCAAGTTATAAAGTAATATGAAACAAAACATCTAAATAGAGGAATAAAATGATCCATAAATAATTTATGAAATGTAGGAACCATCTGCAGCTTAATCCGATGTACGATGTAATTAATATGACTAATAATGACTCCTTCGATTTAAAATTGAAATTTTAGTAAAAAAACAAGTGACAAACTCAAAACCAAGAAAAAACATTCATATTATTTATATAATTTATGAAACTATATATAAGTCACTTTTAACATGTGTGGATCATCCTCACCTCAATTCGATACATGGCGTGACCAGTATGACTCAAAGTGCGTATTTTTATTTAAAAATGATATCAATTTTAGTAAAAATGAAAAGTGACATACTCAAAACCAAGAAAACACATTCATATTGTTTTGATACTTTAGGAAAATTATTCATATGTAATTCATGACATGTAGGAATCAATCATAGATCAATCTGATACATGGTGTGCCCGATATGACTCAAAGTGGTCATTATCAGTTTAAAATTGAAATTTGAGTTCAAAATATGTTCAAATCACTAAAAATACAGAAAACACACTCAAATTGTCTTAAAAATTTAGGAAAACTATTCATAAGTAATTTGTGACGTGTAGGAATCAATATCACGTCAAACTGACATACTATGTGACTGATATGACTCAAAGTGCATGTTTCCAGTTTAAAATGAAATTTTAGTAAAAAGGACAAGTTACAAACTCAAAACTAATAAAATTCATTCAGATTGTTTTGATACTTTAGGAAAATGATCCATAAATCATTTTTGATGTGTAGGAATCAGCCGCACCTCATCCTGATACACGGTGTGTCCAGTATGACTCAAAGTGTGTTTTTTTATTTAAAAATGATATTTTAATAAGAAAGACAAGTTACATACTCAAAACTAAGTAAAATACATTCATATTTCTTTTCTACTTTTGTAAAATTATCCACAAGTCATTTTTGATGTGCAGAAATTAGTTTCACCTCAATCTAATACACGGTGTGCCCATTATGACTCAAAGTGACTGTTATTAGTTTAAAATTGAAATTTTAGTTCAAAATGCATGTCACTAATTGAAAATTGAGAAAAAATTCTCTAATTGTCACAATAATTTAGGAAAAATAATCATAAGTCATCTGCAACAAGTTGGAATCAACCTCACATCAAACTGACACACGATGTGACCTGTATGACTCAAAGTGCGTGTTTTCAATTTAAAATGACATTTTAGTAAAAAACACAAGTGACATACTCAAAATTGAGAAAATTATTTTGTATTGTTGTGATATTTTATGAAAACATCCCATAAGTCATTTGTGAGGTGTAGGAATCTTCCTCAGCTCAATCCAATTCATGGTGTGATCGGTATGACTCTAATTGTGTCTTTTTTATTTAAAATTGATATTTTAGTAAAAAATACAAGTCACACAATTAAAACTGAGAAAAAACAATCATATTGTTTTTATACTTTAAGATAATTATCCATAAGTCATTTTTGATGTGTAGGAATCATACACACCTTAATTCGATACACGGTGTTCTCGGTATGACTCATAAGTGTCTGTTATTAGTTTAAAATTAACATTTAAGTTCAAAACATGTGTTACTCACTGGAAACCAAGAAAACAATCTTTGATTGTATTGATAATTTAGGAAAACGATTCATATTCCATTTATGATGTGTAGGATTCAATATCATGTAAAACCGACACATGATGTGATAAGTATGACTCAAAGTGCGTGTTTTCAGTTTTAAACGACATTTTAGTAAAAAACACATGTAAAATACTTGTTGGAGTTGGTGTCCTAGGAACAATTGTTTTTACTTTGATTACATGTATATTCAATGTATTTAATATTAATAAAAATTTATATTATATATTGATCATTGTTTTACATGACTCTAATGTAATAATGTTCTAGAGTATACGCCACATTGATAAAATCATAATAGTTCCCCACTATGATAGAATCTTGATGTACTATGAGGATATTCTTAAATAATGTTCTAATTTTGGATAACATACTATGATGGGACACATAGTACATATACTGTTAGGTGGGATTACTCATAAGCAGATGGGGTTTCATCTTATAAATTCTGCACTTGGTAATCTTCAAGATGGGAGATTATGAGAACAGACCCACTAGTAGATTTTCCTCATGTTTTGGTGTCATTGGATATTCCAATCTGTGAGTGTGTATGATGATCCTTAGACCTTAATATTATTATTAATTCATCTTAAAAATCATGTACTTAGATGTATTTCATAAACCATGATGATAACAGTTCATGGCGAAGTTAGATATGTTGGGTGCATCACAAGTGTCCTATCATTAATTGATAAGTCAATGAAGGATTTGTCCCATCCATATTTATGGACGCTGATATCTTGAACATTTGATTAGAATGGAACCGTCACCCTAAATTCCATGTCCATTGTGTAATGAAATGTTTATTTTATATAGTCAAAGAAAGACGTACCAAGTATATAAGTTGGTGACATAGATGTGCAACCTACTTGATGAGATATTGAGAAAAATGGATTATATTATGCATTGATCATTCATATGTGGTTCTCATCATTGAGATATTAAGTTATTTCTCTTGAGTTCCTCGAATCATTTCTAGATAGTAATCTTTGACTTTAGGCAAGCCCACCTAATACCAATGAGAAATAATACTAGAGGGTCCTACACTAAGTGTTTCCATTAATCTCAAATAAATTCTATTTGAATTTAATTATTGGAATAAATATTATTCTCAATACCAAGGAATAATTTTATTGATGTTTTATTGATCGTTAATATTCACAAGGTAATAAATACTTTATTTGATTACATGAATATATATAATATTTATTCAATGAATTGTGAATAAAATATTTATTTTATTTATTGAATATTTTTAATAAATATTTATTCTCTATATTGTGAATAAAATACTTATTTATGAATAAAATATTTATTTGGTTGTTCAATAAATGATAGAGGAGTTCGAATGTGATGAAAACCATATTAAAGGCACCGAGTCGATTGCGTGGGAGGAAGAGTTGGATTTGCAAGGCCCAATGATGCGAGGGATATTAAAGAGGCTCAATGCTATAATGGGCGCACATCTTGCTTCATTAAAGGCCTAATGGATCTTTCCTTTCATGGATGGAGCAAATGGGTCTATAATCTCACTTATTCAAGCCGAAACATGATGCTTAAAACTTGGACCACATGGTTGCATGAATTTGGAATCCTTGCCCACATGGAGGATTCTAGAAATGGCATCTTTTGACACCAAAGTAAAATATGGTGGGCTATGCACTCAAAGTCAAATCTGGTGTTCTATAGTTGGAATGTTGTGTGCCACTTTTCCAAAAGTATTTGGTAGAATTTATCTTTTTTAATTTAAGGTAACAAAGTAATTTAACCTTTATGACTTTAGGGTATTAGACCCTTGACTATTGTACCACCCCCTTGGCTATAAATAGCCACCCCCATGGCACTTGTATGGAATTAAATATTTAATTAAGAGATTATGCTTTGTTTCTCTCCATTGTGTGAGGATTGTCCCAGGTTTTCTCCTAGATCTTGTGCATTCTTTCCTTGTCAATCTATAAGTTAGATTGGTGATCCAAGATCACAAAGCCCCCAATTCCATGTCTCAACCCAAGTGCATTGTTGTGTGGATTGGGGATCACATCCCTCCCTTGAGTGTGTTTTCTAAGTAGTAGGTTTCCCTCCATATAGCATTGATTGACTACTTGCATCCACTATCCGTACCCATCATCCACAACTTAGCCACGAATCACATCTTTCATCCGCCACCCTACGTCGTGAAGATCAGGCCACCCCGTGCATCTCACATCAATTGGTATCAGAGCTCCGGTTGACATGGTAGGAATCTATCCCTTCATTTATTATAATTTTTTCCATTAACCTTCTTATCTTTCCTTATTATCCACCCATTAAAAAACCCTCTTCTTTGAAAACCTTTAGAATTAGCCTTTTTTGTGCAAGATTGAAATATTTTTACATTGAGTCAATTATTCATCCATCTTATTTTTTCCTTTAATTATCTATATGTGATTTTTATCCTAAAAAAAACAAAAAAATCTCTCAACTCATCATTTTGTGTTTTTGAAAATTAAACACATCCTTTATTTGAGATATTTCAAAAAAAAATTGTCTTACTCTTTGTTCATCATATTTTATTTTAAAACTCCAAGCAGAACACTTTTTGTGAAATATTTGACAGGAAAAAAAAGTGGATACAATTACTTCATCATCGTGCGTTGCATTATTAGCACTTTCCATTTCCGTACATCACATTCTCCATAATTTTACTTCATCCCCGTATTATATTTGGCTCATATTTTTATTAATTTTTCTTATCTTTCACAATAGAGAAAAATCCACATACCACCTCTCTACCCCTTCTTTCCACCCTCTTTTGACCCTTTACCATTTTTAAACCCTTTACCACTCAAACGAGTTGCGTTAAACCATCTCCTGACACAATCTTGATTGGGGAAGGATAGGTGGAACGTGATCGCCATAAACAATGTATTATATTTCATAATAGATTCAGATTTAAATTGTGTTTTGAGAGTGGAGAGAAATAAGAAAAAAATCATTATTGAGTGTGTATCATTGTGTGTGTGTGAGTGTGAGTGTGTACATCTTGTGTGTTCACGTGTATCCTTATGTGTGTGAGTGTGTATATCTTGTGTGTGTGTGTGTGTACATCTCATTTGTGTGAGTGTGTATCCTTGAGTGAGTGTGTGTGTGTGTATCTTTGTGTGTGTTTGTGTAATATATCATGGCCGAAGATCGTGGGAAGAAAATCTTTCATGCAAGTGATGAAGGAATCTGAATTAGGTCTCCCACATCGGAAGCTTTGCAACTCCAAATGCAAGATTTGGTGATCCATTTCAAGAAGCTTCTTGTTCGGATGTTGGAGGTGCTACATGAGAGGATTGATAACCTGGAGAATCAACCAAGCCCAAGGATGGTCCATGATAACCCACGGCGAGCTCCGACACTCCGTCGCCCCCACATCATGGAGGAGGAGATAGAAAACCTTGATGGTGATTTTGTGGATGTCCCACAAAGGAGGAGGTTGTACCAACAACTTAGATGAGGCCAAAGGAGACCACATGATGATGACCTACTTGGTATCATCAAGGTGAAGGTCCCTTCTTTTCAAGGTAAAAGCAATCCAGAAGCATACTTGGGGTGGGAGATGCGGATCGAGCAGGTGTTTTCATGTCATATCTATTTTGAGGAGAAAAAGGTAAAAATTACAGCCCTTTAATTCATTGATTATGAATTAATATGGTGGGATCAAGTTTAAAAGGAGAGGGCAAGATATGGTGGACGTCCCATCAACACTTGGGAAGACATGAAGTTCACCATACAGAAGTGGTTTGTTCCCACACATTACTATAGATATCTACACAACAAACTTCAACACCTCACCCAAGGGAGTAAGATTGTAGAAGACTACTATAATGAGATGAAAATTTCCATGATTCAGGAAAACGTTGAGGAGGATCTGAAGACAACCATGGCATGGTTTTTGCATGGGCTCAATCGGGAGATTTCCGATCAAGTGGAGATGTAGCACCATGTGGAAATACAAGATATGATCCATCAATCCGCCAAGATCGAGCAAAAAATAAAAAGGAGGAGAAACATGAGGAAACCCACTACCCCTTTCACGCCATGGAGAAATTTGAGGAAGGATATTGGAGAATAATCAAAGCCAAAATAGGTGGTAGATTGAAAAAGTGACAAGGTAATTCTCCCACCTAAGAAACCTAATTTTGAAACTAACCAAACAAGGAATCAGGATATTCAGTGTTTCAAATGTAAAGTAAGGGGTCACATCACTAGTGAATTCCCAAATCACCGCACCATGACCATAAAAAAGTATGGAGAATGGGAGACTGATGGAGAGAGATCGAAAGAGGAGGAAGAATATCTAGAAATTGATAATGGCGAATTTGTGGAATATGATGAGATTCTTGTCACTAGGAGACTTCTAAGCGCACAAATGACCATAGGAGAGAAGGATCAGTGAGATAAACTTTTCCATACATATTGCAAGATACATGGGAAGGTATGTAGTGTTATTATTGATGGAGGAAGCTGGAGTAATGTTGCGAGCACTGAGTTAGTAGAGAAGTTGGTACTTCCTACTTTGAAGCCTCAAAATCCATATCGGCTTCAGTAGTTGAATGATTGTGGAGAGATAAAGGTTACAAAACAGGTGAAGGTATTGTTATCAATCGGTAAAAACAAGGATAAGGTATTGTGAGACATTGTTCATATGAAGGTGTGCCACTTACTGTTGGGTCGACCAAGGAAGTACAATCGGCGTGTCACTCATGATGGTTTCTTGAACTGTCACTCTTTTGTACTACGAGGGGAACCTATAACCCTCATCCCCATGACCCCAAAACAAATTATGGAAGATCAAATTTTGAGAGAAAATAAAAAAATGAGTTATTAAGAAAAAAATAGTGAAAATGAAAAAGGAGAGAATGAGGGAAAAATAGAAAATGAGAGAAGAAAAGAAATGGAGAGCAAAGAAAAATCAAGAGGGGAAAAAATTTGAGAGGAGAGAAAAGTGTGATGTTCACAAAAAAGAGAGGTTAAAGAAGCTTTGATTTATAAACAAAATCTCTTAGTAATTATGTAAAAAGAGGTGATGTTGAACACTAACTACTTAACATATCCTTTGCTACATGTTGTTGAGTCTTTGTTGCAGGAATTTGAAGATGTGTTTCCCAAAGAGGTGCCACCTGGTTTTCCACCCATTAGAGGTATTGAGCATAAAATTGAACTCGTACCTCGAGCATCACTACCAAACCATCCTGCATATCGAACCAACCTGGAAGAGACAAAAGAGATTCAAGGTCAAGTTGAAGAGCTGTTGTATGTGGGATATGTCAGAGAGAGCCTTAGTCCTTGTGTTGTACCATTGCTTCTAGTAACAAAGAAGAATGGAACATGGAGAATGTTCATTGACTGTATATCCATAAATAACATCATATTCAGGTATCATCATCATATCCATAGGTTAGATGATATGCTAGATGAATTAAATGGTTCAACTATTTTCTCAAAAATTGATTTAAGAAGTGGCTACCATCAAATTAGGATGAAAGAAGGAGATGAGTGGAAAACTACATTTAACAAAAAAACATGGACTTTATGAATGGTTAGTCATGCCCTTTGGTCTCACCAATGCACCTATCACATTTATGAGTTTAATGAATCACATCTTATATGCATATATTGGAAAATTTGTGGTAGTTTACTTTGATGATATTCTGGTGTATAGTAGGACTTTTCCTAAACATGCATATCACTTAAGAAAATTCCTAGAGGTGTTAATGAAAGAAAACATGTTTGGAAACATTAATAAGTGTGAATTTTTCCTCGATAAGATTGTTTTAATTGGATTTGCTGTGAGCGGGAATGGAGTTGAAGTTGACAACGAGAAGATCAAAGCAATACAATAATGGCCAACTCCAACCTCCATTGGGTAGGTAAGAAGTTTTCATGGACTTTCTAGTTTTTAAAGGAGATTTGTGAAATACTTTAGAACACTAAAAATTCCATTGAATGAATTGAAAAAGAATAATGTTACTTTTAAATGGGGGACAACTCAAGAGAAGGCTTTCCATGCTCTCAAGGACCGACTCACCCATGCCCCTCTACATTCACTCCCAAACATTGGTAAGACCTTTGAGATTGAATGCGATGAAAGTGGAATTGGTATTGGTGGAGTACTCATGTAGGAAGGTAAGCCTATTGATTATTTTAGTGAGAAGTTAAATGACCCAAATCTAAACTATGCTACATATGATAAAGAGTTGTATGCATTGTTTAGAGTACTAAAGACATGGCAACACTATCTTTGGCCTAAAGAATTTGTGATCCATTCTGATCATGAGGCTCTTAAGTACCTTAGGAGAAAAAATAAACTAAATAGGAGACATGATAGATGGCTGAAATTCATTGAATCATTTCCATATGTCATCAAGAATAAAAAGGGTAAATAAAATACTGTGGCAAATGCACTTTCACATAGATATTCTCTTTTATCCTTGTTGTATTAAAAAATCCTTGGTTTTGAATGCATTAAGGATTTATATGCCACTGATAGTGATTTTAGAGAACCTTATGAACATTGTAAACCTAGTGTTAGTTGGGAAAAGTTCTATTTGCATGATGGATTCTTATTCTAGATTGATAAGATTTGCATTCCCAATTTCTCCATCCATTTACTTTTACTGAAGGAGTCATATTCGGTTGGGTTAATGGGATATTTTGGTGTTGCAAGAACTCTAAGTGTTATTAATGATAATTTTTATTGGCATAGGATATCTAGAGACATTGAGAAATTTGTGGGAAAGTGCATTATCTTCCATAATGCCAAATCAAAACTAAACCCACATGGACTATATCTTCCTATCCCAATCCCCCAAACCCATTGGGAGGACATATCAATGGAATTTATTATGGGGTTACCATGGACCAAGAGGGGAAGAGATTCTATTTTTGTTGTGGTGGATCGGTTTTCAAAAATGGAACATTTTATTTATTGTCACAAAATAGATGATGCCACTAACATTGCAACACTTTTCTTTTAGGAATTAGTCAAACTCCATGGAATGCCAAGGACTATTGTGTCAGATCGAGACACAAGATTTATTAGTTACTTTTGGAAGACCTTGTAGAGAAAACTAGGAATGAAGTTACTATTTTCTACTACTTTTCATCCACAAACCGATGAAAAAACAGAGGTGGTGAATCAGACACTATCATCTCTTCTGTGAACAATTATCAAGAAGAATATCAAGAATTGGGAGGAGTGTCTACCACATGTGGAATTCTCATATAACAGGGCCAAGCACTCTACTAATCAATATTCTCTATTCAAAATTGTTTACGGTTTTAACCCTCTTGACCCTATTGATCTAGTTCTTTTGCCTTTATAGGAAGCAACTAATATGGATGTGAAAGGGTGTGCAAAATTCATCAAACAACTCCATGAAAAGGCAAGGGAAAATATCAAGCAGATGACCCATAAATATGTTGATCATGCAAACAAGGGTCACAAACAAGTGTTGTTCAAGCCCGAGGACTTGGTCTAGATTCATATGAAAAAGGAGAGATTTCCCGACAAGTGGAAATCAAAACTCATGACATGAGGAGACAGTCCTTTCCGAGTGCTTGAGAAGATTCACAACAATGATTACAAGATAGATTTTCCAAGTGAGTATGGTGTAAGTGCCTCTTTCAATGTTTATGATCTTTCTCCTTTTTTGGGTGTAGAGGATGAAGAGTCAAGGATGACTCCTTTTAAAGAGGGGAGGATGATGAGAATTATGTTAAAGGCACCGAGTCTATTGTACAAGAGGAAGAGTTAGATTTTCAAGGCCCAATGATGCGAGGGAGATTAAAGTGGCTCAATTCTATAATGGGCGCACATCTTGCTTCATTAAAGGCCAGATGGATCTTACCTTGCATGTATAGAGAAAATGGGTCTATAATATCACTTATTCAAGCCCAAACATGATGCTTAAAGCTTGGCACACATGGTTGCACGAATTTGGAATCCTTTCCCACATGGAGGATTCTAGAAATGACATCTTTGGACACCAAAGTCAAATTTGGTGGTCTATACACTCAAAGTCAAATCTGGTGGGCTGTAGTTGGAAAGTTGTGTGCAACTTTTCCAAAATTCTTTAGTAGAATTTATCGTTTTGAATTTAAGGGATCAAAGTAGTTTAGCCTTTATGACTTTAGTGTATTAGACCCTTGACTATTGTACCACCCCCTTGGCTATAAATAGCCACCCCATGGCACTTGTATGTCATTCAAGATTTAATTGAGATCTTATTCTTTTTTATTCTATCCATTGTGTGAGGATTGTCCGGGGTTTTCTCCTAGATCTTGTGCATTCTTGCCTTGTCAATCTACAAGTTAGATTGGTGATCCAAGATCACAAAGCCCCCAATTCCGTGCCGCAAACCAAGTATGTTATTGTGTGGATTGGTCATCACATCCCTCCCTTGAGTGTGTTGTCTAAGTAGTAGGTCATGCTCCATATAGTTTTGATTGACTACTTGTATCCACTATCCATACCCATCATCCGCCACTTAGCTACGAACCACATCTTTCATCCACCACCCTATGCCATGAAGATCGGGCCACCCCGTGCATCTCACATCAGAATGGATCAAGACCGATTCTGGTGGAAAATATTAATTAACAAGAACATTACATAATATTTATTATTGTGTATGTTGGTGCATGCCACAAATTAATAATAATGATATTATTATTATGTGGTATGGGGTTTATTAAAGGTTTTAAATGTTATTTAATGGATGACATGCAATTAAATAATATTTTAACCTAAAAACTAACCCTATAAATATAAGGTTATGTCTATTATATATAGCATCCAAAAATTTAGAATAGGTAATTGTTGTGCACAATGAATTATCTCACAACTCCTCCTTCTCCCTCCCCCACCACATCAAAATTTTTATTAAAAATGGTAAATGAGAACAAAACTATCAAGGAGGCCTATATAAATGTAAGCCAAGGGAATCCCCAATAGCAATGTCAACACCTCCTAGGGGAAGGGACCCTAAGGTAAAAAATTCCATGAGGGGGAGGTCCTAGGAAGCCTTAGAATCCAAGAAGTTAGCCACATTATTCCCTTCATTCCACGTATGGAGGATCTCAATGCCATCAGAGAGAAGGTCATTTCACTTATGAGTCAAGTATATGATTTTCCAAGGAGTATAATAAAGTCCTTTAAGGGAGATTTAATTTTTTTTGAGTCTGTCTCCACTGTAATCAAAGAGATTTATCTTAAGTGGCATAATTCAAGGCCATTAAGCACAAACTTAGATTTTTACCTTAAGGATTCACTAGCCCCATATGAAGAACTAAAGGAAAAAAACATTGAACCAGTGAAGTCATGCCCTAATCCCATGTTACCTTGACTACAAGATCCATCAGTGTTAATTTTGAGGACTGGGGGGGGGGGAGACTGGCACACCCAATTCCCCATCTGCTTAGATCTAGGTGGACCTAAGGGAATCCATCTAGCCATGAACTGGATGAGAGAGGGAGCCTCCTCCAAGCACTTCATACGTATTGTGAGGTCATCAATGAGGAATTTAAACCTCAACACAAAATAAAGTCTTCACATAGTGGGGCCATTATGGAGTGATTGGTTGCGTGCCTACCAAATGTACAGACAAGCAGTTGCTAGGAGAATCATTCGAGCCTTCTCCTCATGGTTGTTCTTACTCATACCACCAAAAAAGTGCTGAGAGAACTCCCATAAGGACTCTAATACCCCTGTATAATCATTGAACTCTCCCATCACTCTCCATAACTTGCCTTCCCAATCACTTTGAAATAATTGGTGCATTGCGGTCTCCTCCTTGGGAACCAAGGAGCAAGAACACATAGAGGATAAATGAATCCCCTTGACCTTGATAACTACATCTGTACGAATTTCATGGTTAAAGATTCTACAAAATATAAAATTAAACTTCAATGGGATAACCTTTCACAATAGACCACTTTTCCATGTATCTCTTTTAGGCTACTTGTGCATCATCTTTTTATAGACCTTAGTAGTGAACATACCCGATGAGGAGCCCGTAAAGATACACTGGTAAGAGATTTACTCTAGCCTAATACTATAAAACAAATATTTATGTATGGGTTTGATAATTTCCTAGATGGAGGGATAAGAGATATAATAATTGAAGGTTAGGTCAGGCATGGGGCATCCTAGAAAGCCCTAAACCCCGCTAACCTAGTTTCACTCCTAGAAGTTGATGTTTCTATGCCCAAAAATCCACTGAAAATGATATTGGAGCACCGAGATATAGCCTTGTATTGATTTATATTAGGAGTAAGGGTAACCTATTTTTTTATCTCAGACTATATCTATATTTTACTTTTATGAACCTGATCCAAAGGGACCGACCCTCAATAACTTCTGATATCATCTTTCCCTGAAGAAAGTACATTGCCTTACACATATTCCTCACGTTGATTCCTCCATGATCCACTTGTCTAGAAATCCTATTCCAAGATGCCCATTAATATCTTCTATCCCATGATCATCCCAGATAAATGAGTTTAAGAGGTTCTTGATCTCCCTAAGAATTAACTTGGGCACTTTGAGCACTGAAAGGATATGCATGGGGATTGAAAACAACAAACAATTGACTAAGGTAATTATTCCACCAAATGAAAGAAATTAGTTATTCCAAATACTGATAAAATTGGTAATATTACTAACCATACCTTAAATATGCCTGACACATACTCTTCCAAGGGAAATTGGTGCACCCAAATATTCCATGGGGAACTTATTTACATGAATTCTCAATATGGATTCAATATCGTTCCTTCTCTTATCTGAATAAGAGGGTGGAAAGAATGAAAAAAATGTTTCTCAGTTGATGGTTTTCCAACTCCATCTACTATATTATTCCATGATATTATCAAGTGATGTTTCTCAGAGATCATTGGAGTACATGTGGATCAGTGCTAGAGGGATTCTATCCTTGGATCCTCACAACGCAATGAAGACAATCCAAAAGGGTCTTTTCAGATGATCAAAAATCTTCAAAGAAGAAAGTTCCTAAGCACAAGTATTTATTTATTCAGATATTAAACAAATTAATTATAATTTTTATGGGTAAGATCCTTTCTCATGGTTTCAATTAACAATGATTAAAATAAATTTTAATACATCTCCCATCACTTCATGATTCCACTACACCTGGAACCATAAAGTGGCGTTAGAGCAGTAACATTTAAATTTATAATTATTTATTTGATTGTTGATATATGCACAATTGTGGTTAGATTTTTATTTCATGTTATTCATTATTTAATATGATTTGAATTTAATTTTATCAATATATTAATCATATTCATTCATTGTATCATTTTTTAAGAGTTTAAGAATAAATTAAGAACAACTAGAGATGCCATTGGGAAGTTCCAAATCTTTTGCTACTAAAATTGGAATGCACGGTGTGTAGCTAGAGTACACATCATGTACCCATGAGAATTGTACCTGGATGCGTCGAGCAGTTAATTACACGTGGTGCCTTTATTGCACATCGCATATTTATTGGCCCAACCTGGAACATGGAAAGTAGGTACATGGCATGTAGCTGACATGTACACTGTTGAGAAAGTTTTGTTTTCAACAATACATAATTTTTGAAGGGGGAGATTGTTGAGAACAATACTCTATCTCTTTATGATGATTTTGATGGTCACAGATACCCTTATTTGTTATTCTAATGATTTTACTTTAAGTATATTTTAGGAAATTTATATTCTTTATATTTTTATTTCTGTCGAAATATTAAAGTATTTAATCCACATGACTTTTCATGCACTACATGTTTCAAAATCACTTTAGCATGTTCTGGAAACACTGTTCATGTGCTATGTGTTCGGAAATCACTTTAGCGTGTTCTGGAAACACTTTTCATACCCTATGTTGAGAAGTATAGCGTAAGGATGGAATCTGATGTTTACTTTATGAGATATCAGAAAAGTATGGTTAAGAAACCATACATTATTGGAAAAGTATGGAAGAAGAACCCTACATTTGGAAGGAACATTACGTTTGGGAAATTAGAAAAGTATGGAAGAAGATCATTACGTATGTATGGAATGTTAAGTTTGTTTCTTAAAAGTATGCTTCATCAACCTTACTTTTTTGAACAACCGTATGTTTGATTGAAAATTATGGATCATGAATGTTACATTCTGAAGCTGAGAAAAGTATGGATTATATACCATATGTTTGAGATTTGAAGAGAAAAGTATAGATGATCAACCTTGAGTTTGTTATCAACCTTACATTGTGAACCTTACATTGTGAACCTTACATTGTGAACCTTAAATTGTGAACCTTACATTGTGAACCTTACGTTGTGAACCTTACATTTAGAGAATATATTCTATGCAGTTCAACCCTATGTTTGACGTCGAAGATTTAAATTACAACTTTATTAAAGCAACGATATTTATGTAAATTATTAGGATGATTTCAGGCCAGATTAAAAGCCTGAATTTAAAGTGCGTCTTTGACTAATTCAAATCCATTTATTTGTGATTCAAAGGATCAATTTAAGAAGAGATTTTCATGCTGAATTTTTAGGGGAGTTATGACCGATCTGTTATTAAAACTTTTGAATATCGCGATTCTAAAGGTGACTTTTGTGGATCTAAATTTAAAAGGATAATGCTCATCTTTATTATATATACCTGTATTATTTTTCATTACAGATATAGAGGAGAATCATCAAAAAGAAGAAAATATATATATATATATATATATATCAATATCTTGAGTTTTTTACTGCTATAATTTACAGAGATAATCGAGACTTATAGATCTTCTGTTACAGAGAGCGACAAAGATACGTTTTTTGAAGAATAAGAAACATGATTGAAGATTACCAGATTCTATATAGAATATATTTTTGTTAATAGACTATTGTTAAAGTTACAAATTATATTTCAAGATCTAATGCAACCATATTGACTCAGATCTACTTCTACCTGAAGACCATTCTTTCTGAAGACTACGATTCATCGACTGTCAGTTGCTTGCTGTTGCAATTGTGAAAAACAACTGGAAAGTATTTAAAGAACAAATACTTTTTTTATTTTGAGTGACTAGATTATCGTACTAAGCTATGTATTCAGTTCTGTGTATGAACCAGAAGGCTCTGTTTATCCTTAAACATGTAAAGGTGTCAACTGCCTGCATTCAGTTGTGGAACAGTCTATTGATAAGAGGACTAGATAGTGAAAATCACCAAGCTTGTGGAGTAGAGCATTGTTGGAGTGGACTAGGGGCCTTTTGTTCCCCGAACCACTATACATCATGCATCTTTTGCTATTTATTTTCCATTAATTAATCATTCTGATAGAATTAAAAGGACATATCACGATCTCGCAAAGAAATTGTAAAAGACACAATTCACCCCCCTATTGTGTATATTTGGTATAACCTGAACCAAAAATTGGTATTAGAGGAGGAGTTTTTGTCAAAGATATAACAAGCTGAAAGTATTTGGATTATACAGAGCACAATGGATGATACATGAGAGGGTATGTCAATGGTTCGAGCTTCTTACTTCAATGGTGAAAATTATGGATTTTGGAAATCAAGAATGATCATTTATTTAAAAAATATTGGATACAGAGTCTACTAAAAAATCTTAACCCCCTATGTGATTATAGAGAAACCTGAAACATGGAGTGCTGATATAGAAGCAGAGTATGAAATAAACTTGAAATCTTTGAATGATATCATCTATGGTATTGGACCAGATGAATTCAATAGAGTATCTCAGTGCTTGACGACTTATGAAATGTGGCAGACAATTGCAGTTGCTTATGAAGGAACTGACAATGTCAGACAGATGAGGTATGCTATTGCTAACCTTAAATTCGACACATTCAGGATGTTTGAAGCAGAAATAATTACCCAAATGAATGGAAGGTTGATGGATATTTTTAAAAATATCACTGACTTGGGAGGTCCAATAAAACAAGCTAATCAAGCCCTAAAAGTACTAGGAGTACTACCACCTAGATGAAATGGAATTTCTGCTGCTATCAGACAATCATCTCCTGTCAAATATTTTATAATGAGAGAGTTAATTGGAACTCTTATGATGTATGAGGTTGAGATGAAGGATGAAGAAAATGAGCATAAGATTCTGATCAAGAAAGAAGACACTACTTTAAAATTAACCTCTCAAAAATAAAAGCAAAAAGATGAAGAAGAAGGAAATAAAAGTTAAATCAGAAATTTTTGATTCACCCAATTCATATATAGAACTGTCTCAACTAGCCAGAAAATTCAGTAAGTTTTATTGAAAGAAGAAAGGTTTTATAAAGTCTTTCAAAAAATATGAAAATGAAGTCAGATGCTATGAATTCAAGAAGATGGGTCATATAAGACCTGACTGTCCTCAATTAAAGGAAGACAAGAAAAAAAATTCTTCAAGAAAAATGACAATGAGTAGAAAGAGAAGAAAGCAATGAAATCTACTTGGAGTGTATCTGGAGACTCCAGAAGCTCATCAAAGTCTGAATCAGAAAAAGTGGAATCAAATATGGAAGCCAATATGTGCTTTATGGAAGAAACTGATGTGGTACAATCCTATTACTCATCTGACTCTAATTCAAACTTCTCAAATGATAAACTTGCAACTTAATGCAATATTATTGAAAATAAGTATGATTCTTTATTTAAGAAACACAAAGTAATATTCATAATACTGTTTTAGGAGAGATATATACTCTGCTAAATCAACATAAGGAATTTATGAAAAAATATAACTCATCAAACACAAACTTTACAAATAATGAAACTAAAATAAAAACACTACAAACAGAAGTAGAAACATACAAAAGTGCAACTCTTATTTTTTAAAAAGGAGAAAATTTACTTAATGAAATACTTGGAAAGAATGTGATTAAAAAAGAAATATATGGAATATGAAGTAAAGGTGAGAAACCTAAACTATATAAGAACTATTTTTTCCCAAGTACAAAAGGAAAAATTTGTAATTATTGTGGAACAAAGGCCACATATCTAAAAACAATTATTTAAGGTAAACTCAAATAAGTGGGATTAATAAAGACTTTGTTGCAAGCAGTTTATATGATTATATTGATTATATAAAAACAAATCATGTCTAGATTCCCAGGTCTTTTCTAGCTAACACAACTGGACCTAATAGAATATGGGTACCAAAACAAATCCTTATTTAAATGTCATTACAGGAAGCAGGTCACAGAAGCCAAACTGAAATATGGTACATGTACATTGGCTGATCTAGACATATGAGTGGAAACTCATAAAATTTTAGAACTCTAACTCAAAATTATGGTGGTCTTGTCACATTTGGTGGCAATGAAAAAGGCAAGATAATTGGAATTGAAACTATTGGATATTCAGAAGCTGTCTCAATCAATAAAGTACTCTATGTACAAGTATTGAAATATCTGATAAGTATCTCTCAACTATATGATGATGGTTATATTGTTGATTTTTCTAACAATTTTTGTTCTATTTTCAAAGATAAATTGTTTAAATTTAGAGCACCCAGAAATGATAATGTTTATAACTTGGACTTAAATTCCTTGTGTAAACAAAAAGTAAAATGCTTATCTACTAAGATAAATGAATCATGGATTTGGAATAGGAGACTTGTACATTGCAATGTATATGATTTAAATAAGTTATCTTAGAAACAATTAGTTTTTGATTTTCCTAGTATAAAATTTGAATGTGATAGATTCTGTGATGCATGTCAACTTGGAAAGCAGTACAAATCATCCTTCAAATCTATTAACAAAATTTCTACAACTATGTGTATGTTTTAGTTAATGACTATTCTAGATTTACTTGGATTTATTTTATAAAATATAAAAATTAAAATTTTACTATATTTGAATGTTTTTGCAAAGATTTTAAAAATGAAAAAGATTCTAAAATAATTTCATTAAGAAGTGATAATGGTGGAGAATTTTAGAATCTAGATTTTAATTACTTTTTCTCAAATATGGGTATTAAACACACATTATCTACACCAATAACACCTCAAAAAAATGGAATTGTTGAAATAAGAAATAGGTCTATTCAAGAAATGTCTAGGACTATGCTAAATGAATACAGTCTTCCTACCTATTTCTGGGCAGAAGCTGTAAGCACAACTTGCTATATAATGAATAGAGTTTTAATCAGAACTATTTTCAAAAAGACACCCTATGAACTCTAGAATAACAGAAAACCTAAAGTAAACTACTTTAAAGTTTTTGGATGTAAGGTTTACATCTTAAACACCAAGGACAATCTTGGTAAGTTTGATCCAAAATCTAATAAAGGCATTTTCTTAGGATATTCTGCTACTTCCAAATATTATAGAGTTTTTAATAAAAAGTCACTGATTTTTGAAGAATCAGTTCATGTGAAATTTTATGAATCTGATCCATTTGAGAAAAGAAAAGACCAAATTGATGAATCTGACTCTAATGATAACATGAGACTTGAAAACTTGAAAGATGATTTTGAAAAATATATAAATGAAATTCAGTCCAGTTCAGAAGAATATGACATTGAAGAACCTAATAGTGTACTACCTAGATAGTCTAGAACCCTAAAGAATCACCCTTTAGAAACTGTTATAGGAGACCAGGACACTGGAATAAAAAATAGAAGAAATGTAGGAAATCATGTTGAATTCTCTACCTTTCTATCCCAATTAGAGCCTAAGACATTAGAAGAATCCTTAGTTGATGAAAATTGGATGATAACAATGCAAGAAGAACTAAACCAGTTCAAAAGAAATGAAGTTTGGAATTTAGTTGAAAGGCCTCAGAACTATCCAGTTATAGGAACCAAATGGGTCTTTAGAAATAAACAAGATGATCAAGGAATAATAACTATAAATAAATCAAGACTCGTAGCTGAAGGTTATAATTAGGAATAAGGTATAGATTATGATGATACCTTTTCACCTGTATCTAGATTAGAAGCCGTTAGGATCCTTTTAGCCTATGCATCTCATATGAACTTTAAATTATTTAAGATGGATGTTAAGTCTTCCTTTTTACTGTTGGAATGAAAGATCCAACACTATTTAAGAAAACTATCAACTATAATATTTTATTTGTTCAAATTTATGTTGATGATGTAATTTTTTGTTCAAAAAACAAAAAAAAATTCATGAGTTTTCAAATTTAATGAAAAAAGAATTTTAAATGAGTATGATGGGAGAATTAAATTTCTTTTTAGGACTTCAAATTTATCAAAAAGATTTTGGAAATTTTTTAAATCAAAGAAAATACATTACTGATTTACTAAAGAAATTTGGAATTGAAAACAACAAGACATATTCAACTCCTATGTGTACAAATATAAAACTTTATTTGGATGAAACTAGAAATTCAGTTAACAAAAAGTGTTATGGAGGTATGATTGGTAGTTTATTATATCTTACTACTAGTAGTCCAGATATAATGTACTCAGTATGTATTTGTGCTAGATTTCAATATGATCCTAAAGAATCTCACCTAAGTGCTGTCAGAAGAATTTTTAGATATTTAAAGGGGATTCTTTTTCAATCTATTCTCTATCAAAAAACTTCTGATTTTAATTTAATTTCATATTCAGATATAGACTTTGGAAGTTGTAGATTAGATAGAAAAATCACCTCAGGGACTTGTCACTTTTTAGGAAAATATTTACTGTCATGGTCTAGTAAGAAAAAACACTCAGTTTCCCTATCAACAACCAAAGAAGAATATATATCTGCAGGCAGTTGTTGTTTACATGTTTTGTGGATGAAAACACTCTTATGGATTTTGGATGAATTTTAACAATACACCTATTTTATTTGATAATACAAGTGCTATAAATATTTCAAAAAACCCTATTAATAATTCTAGGACTAAGAATATTGATATTAGACATCATTTTATAAGAGATCATGTTCTTAAAAAAGATATATTCATAGAGTTTGTAAGCACTGAAATTAAATTAGATTATATTTTGACTAAACCACTTCCCACTACAAGGTTTGATTTTATTAAGGGGGAGCTAGGTTTATTTATTTTTAAATATTTTTTATCTGTTTTTATTGATTACTTGTTTTTAATAATTTAAATTTTTTGTTGGTATAGTTTTAAATTTTTTCCATGTAAGTTTTTACTTTTAAATAATGTAATAATTACTATGTGTGTAATGACACAAGAATCAAGGATGTCAAAAACCGATTCCACTTCCAAACCCGTTCATTTTCTCAGAACCCTTTGAAACCTCAAAAACTTATACCGATCTTCTCTACACACACCTAAACCTTCGAAACCCTAACCTTTCAAATCTTCAGAAATCTACATTAGAAATGGAAAAGACCAAGAGGACCAATGATCCAGAGACCAGAACTACTAAGCATCAGTGCACGATAGGAAGGAATATTCTATAAGGAAAGGTAATTGATTTAGAATGGATATATCAGATAGATCTGATGCTACGACAATCCCTATCTTTTCAGAACATGGAATAAAAATTTAATGGAGAGAACACGAAGGTTCTATATGAGTTAGAACTTCATCACTTCTTTAAATCTTTTCAGTTTATCCTGGGAAAGGTGGAAGATACTGTGATAGCAAAGATCGAGGACATAGAATTTTCAATTTCCTTTATGGAAATTTCTCGAATTCTTAAATGCCCTCATGAGGGATTATTTCACTTTGATTTAAAGAATATAGGTGATAATGTGCATAATTCAGAGGATATTATATCCTTTTTCTTGATCAACGAATGTAAGGAAGATGCTAGTGAAATATCTGGAGCCAAACCAAAAGATTTTGGTTAAGTTTATGAAAATAGGGATTGCACCTCGTATGTTAGAAATCGAGAAAATTTTATATCCTGACATGTATATCATGTTTCTCTTGATGAGTGATATCAAGTTAAACTTTCCGAGATATATGGTGAGATATCTCAATTACTGCTGCCAACTAGAAGCGAGGATAAACCTCTATCCCTTTGGAAGATTCATTTCAAATATTTTTTTAAAGAAAGATATGATAAGGCTAGTGGATACTCGAGTGAAATTCAACCACAAAAAAATTTTCAATGCTGGAACGTTGAGAAAAATTCATTTCTTTTGGAGCGCAATAAAAGGAAAACTCATGCCTGTTAGAGTAGAAGAAGAGAAAGAGAGTTCTCAGGAGCTACCTGAAAAATCAAAGGAAGGAGTAGTTGAATCTAGAACTAGTGGAGTATAAAGGAGGATATGGTTTGAAGCAGTTGATCCACCTATAGATGAGGAAATTCAAGAAGGAATTCAAAGGAAAATGTATAGAGTGGCTCAAGCTAAAGAGAATCCTACTCACACAAATTTATATAAGATTGAAGCTATTCTAAGATATAGACTTATTCGAGAATTTGTAGTATAGAACATTGAAAACCCAATAGTTTCTCAGATTGAGGTGACTCCTCAAGTAGACTAAGAAATTGTGCCTTAGGCAAAAGTAGAGGCAGAGGCTGCACCTGGAACTAATCTTCAAAAGGAAGTTGATTAAGAGGAACCAATTTTAGAGGAACCTGTATTGGAAGAGATCAACGAAGAAGATTCTCAGAAGGAGCAAGAAAAATTTCATATGGATAAAGTAGAGAACCCTTCTGAGATTCATACTGAAGTACTTAATGAGAATTCTTCTATGGATAAGTCCCTTCAAGACTCTAAGGAAAAATCAGTGGAAAATCCTGTATAGAGGAATTATGAAGAGAATTTAGATGCTGAATCCCTACCTCTAGATCTAATAAATCCTGTGGAAAATCAGACTAAGAATCAAGACCAAGGTGCCTCTGATTCTGATAGAGATCATGTGGATGAGTTAATCAGAATGTTTAAAAAAGTTCAAGCTGAAAATGTATCTTTGCGAAGTGCATTACCAAAGGAGAGGTAGAAGTTTCAGAACCTGAAAGATAGTTATGTTTCTAAGAAAGAAGTTGAAAATTTTAAGAAGGAAATGTTGGATGAAGTTTAAAATATAAAATCTGAAATGGTAATAAATTCATATTTACTAGAGTTTAAATCTTTCAGGGAGAAAAAATTCACAGCTATCAGAAATAGTGAATCCACTTCATCAGGTACTTCACTTGATCTGATAAGACGATTTCAGGCCATTGCAGCAGCTATGAGAAATATGAATGACAGATTTCAGGACATTTAAAGCAATATTACTCCTTTATCTATGTTGTTGGAAAATTAGGAGTTTTTTTGACCAGTTTATTTCAAATGAACCTGGAATTAGAACTTTTATGAATCAGTTCACTGATAAGTTAACTGTTTTTATAGAGAAGGAAGAGAGGATACATGAGTTCTTCAGAGTCAAATTGTTTGAAGACATTCATCTAACTTAGGAAAGCCAAGATCTAATAATCCATTTAGGTGATGGATTGATGAAAAGGTTGAGACTACAGTTTTCAGAGACCAAGGATGTCATTCCAAGGCACTAAAACCTGTTTCCCAAAACCTTTTTTGCTCAACCTTGATTCTTGTTGTCTTTACTGTACTTGTAATTATATTTTCAATAAAATATATTTGCATCCCATGTGTTTCTTTAATTAATTTGTTTTACTATCCTGTCTTTACTAGAATGCCAGCAAATCTATATTCATATGTTGATAAATAGTTTATCATATCATTTACTTAAGTTCAGTGCTACATTAAAATGTGTTACATTCATTCTTATATCATTATTTTTTATATCAAAAAGGGGGAGAAATATGGATAAACACAACATTTTTTATTTAAATCTTTTAAATCTCTTATTGGGGGAGAAATTTTTAGAGAAATTTAGATAAACACAAAATTCTTTATTTATAAAGGAGGAGAATTTATTTTACTTCATAAAGGGGGAGAAAAATTAGGAAATAATTTTGTTAAAATTAAATATTGTTTTATCTTTGTAAAAATATAAACTATATGTAATTAATTTTATATGTTAATTTCATTGGTTATTTTATGGGTTTTGTGATCATAAAAAAGGGGGAGATTGTTGAGCAAGTGTTGTTTTTAAAAATACATAATTTCTTAAGGGGGAGATTGTTGAGAACAATACTCTATCTCTTTATGATGATTTTGATGGTCACAAATACCCTTATTTGTTATTATAATGATTTTAATTTAAGTATATTTTAGGAAATTTATATTATTTATATTTTTATTTATAGATAAATATTAAAGTATTTAATCCACGTGACTATTCATGCACTACCTATTCGGAAATCACTTTAGCGTGTTCTGGAAACATTGTTCATGCACTACATGTTCGGAAATCACTTTAGCATTTTCTGGAAACACAGTTCATACCCTACATTGAGAATCATAGCGTAAGGATGGAATGAGATGTTTACTTTACGAGATATCAGAAAAGTATGGTTAAGAAACCATACATTATTGGCAAAGTATAGAAGAAGAACCCTACGTTTGGAAGGAACCTTACGTTTGGGAAATCAGAAAAGTATGGAAGAAGATCATTACGTATGTATGGAACATTAAGTTTATTTCTTAAAAGTATGGTTCATCAGCCTTACTTTTGTGAAAAACCGTTCATTTGATTGAAAAGTATGTATCATGAACATTATAATCTAAAGCTGATAAAAGTATGGATTATATACCGTATGTTTGAGATTTGAAGAGAAAAGTATGGATGATCAACCTTATTTTTGTTATCAAACTTAAGTTGTGAACCTTACATTTTGAACCTTAAATTGTAAAACTTATGTTGTGAACCTTATATTGTAAACCTTACGTTGTGAACCTTACGTTTAGAGAATGTATTCTATGCAGTTCAACCCTATGTTTGATGTAAGAGATTTAAATTACGACTTTATTAAAGAAACGGTATTTATGCAGATTATTAGGCTGATTTTAGGGCAGATTAAAATCCCGAATTTAAAGCGCGTCTTTGACAGATTCAAAGACGTTTATTTGTGATTCAAAGGATCAATTTAAGAGGAGATTTTCATGACGAATTTTTAGGGGAGTTACAACTGCTCTGTTTTTCAAAATTTTGAATATCGCGATTCTAAAGGTGACATTTGTGGATCTAAATTTAAAAGGAGAACACTCGTCTTTATTATATATACCTTTATTATTTTGTATTACAGATATAAAGGCGAATCATCAAAAAGAAGAAAATATATATATATCAACCTCTTGAGTTTTTCACTAGTACAATTTACAGAGACAACCGAGACTTATAGATCTGCTATTACGAAGAGCGACAAAGATCTGTTTTCTGTAGAAGAAGAAACAAGATTGAAGATTCACCAATTCTACATCGAATATCTTTTTGTGAATTGACTATTGTTAAAGTTGCGAATTATATTTCAAGATCTACTACAACCAGATCAACTCAGATCTAATTCTACCTAAAGATCATTATTTCTGAAGACTACGATTCATCGACTGTCAGTTTCTTGCTGTTTCAATTGTGAAGAACAACTGGAAAGTATTTAACAAACAAATAATCTTTTATTTTGAGTGTTCATCTTCTTGTACTAAGCAGTGTATTCGGTTCTATGTATGAACCAGAAGGCTCTGTTTAGCCTTAAACTTGTAAATTTGTCAACTGCCTGTATTCAGTTGTGGAACGGTGTGCCGATAAGAGGACCGGATAGTGAAAATCACCAAGCTCGTGGAGTAGAGCATTGGTGGAGTGGACTTGGTGCTTTTTTTCCCCTAACCACTATACATCATGCATCCTTTTCTATTTATTTTCCACTACTTAATCATTCTGATAGAATTAAAAAGACAAATAATGATCTCACGAAGAAATTTTAAAAGACACAATTCACCCCCCTCTTGTGTAAATTTGGAATAACCCGGTCCGACATACACATCATGTAGTTTGTCCAAGTAAACATGCAAAATCCCCAGGCGTGTTACTCAGATAAATGAAAATCAAGGTACAAGACATGTATCTAGATTGTACATGTAGTGGAGTCATCCATTAAAGGAAAGATTCAAAGATTACATTAAATTGAAAGTTACAACATTAAAAGCTTATTTTATTGATTAAAACATAAATGTGTGTTTGAAAGTTTAATGGTTTTAAATAATATTAAATGTTCAAATAATTTATTGTAATTAATATTTTATTATTGGTTTTTTCATTTATTTTCCATGAATGATATAAATGACGGATATCTTCAATTAAGATTAGATGATCATTAAGATGAAAGGGAATTAATTAATTTATTTACTAATTAATCAATGAAAGAATGTTTATATTAATAATAAGGAATGAATAAATGAATTAATGCTATCCAGTTACTTTTTTATATTTGTTGCATGTATGATTGATCATGATCTTGACCAAGACCTATGTATGTGTTGGAATTTATTTAATTTAATTTTTTCATGAGTGTGAAATTATTTAATATTAAAATAAATGATATCTTGTGAGTCATCCCTCCCTACATTATTATATAGGACCTGAATGTCCAAGTATATTTATGTAATCTCCTTTAACCAATCCTTTGGTTCTCCTAACCTGTGTCTGAGTAATAAATACCTGTAATTACAAAATCACCCAAGGGAATAGTGGTAGTTTGAGATAGAAACATGATGATGAAAACTCAGTGATACATAGATATATAGGTGGAATGTTTTAACTCATGCCATGGATGAGAAATGGACTTATTCCCCTAGGTCATAAGTTGATTTAATATCCTCTCATTAATTAAACAATCAGATAAGATCATGATTGGTTCATTTAATTAATTAATTTATTTCTATCTATGGATTACTTATTTTATGTATGAAAGACCACACTCACATAAATTAATGAATTCATATGAAAAAATGAAAATTAAATAAATGAATTATTCATAATTTTTTTATCTAACATGGTTAATTAATTTAATAAAATCCACTGAATATTAAAAATAAATGTAAAGGATAAAACAAGATAAAATTTATGCATAAATTAATTAAACCCCCTCAACCTAATATTAGGTCATACTAAACCTTATATTACTTGATTGGGAATGAAACTATAGAACTAAGTGTCATACATATCTAGAGTCTGGACACTTACTTTTATCATAGAAATATCATGAGAGTTTTGGGTTGACTTAACTGAACTTGTTTTGAGTTTAACAACCAAATTATGTTCAATAAAAATTTGGAGGAAAGTGTTGAGGAAATCCACGTCAGGATTTCAGGATAGGGGAATCCACTCAACGGATTAAGGAGCTGCAAGTCTATAGTTGGAAAGACTTGTAAAGACCCGTAAAATTCAAGGGAATTTTTTTTTTCTAAACTTTCTTTGGGATTTTACAAGAACGCAATTTCTGACGGCGCCTGATTCTGAGGCCCAGTGTGCCCGGAATTAATTTCCGAAGTTAGGCTCGGGTACGTTCAGTGAACGAACGAGCGGGTTTTTCTAACTTTTGAAATAGTGCTCGGAATCGAATTCCGAGGGCACTGATGGAATCACAACACCAATATTTGATTATAAACACCTTTTCCAGAGTTGCGTTTGCTCGGATGTGGTTTTTTTGGGGTTAAGTTAAGAAATAAAATGAAAGTGGTGCAACCGGTTTTTATTTTATTTTACTTAACTTAAGTTAAGTGGATGATGTGGGACCCACATTATCCTACCCACTTGGTAGGATATTTGTGAGGTGGGGCCCACACGAGCCCCACCGTTTCTTTTCTTCTATGTAACGCACCTGCACCCCCTATTAATGAAGTCAACTCATGCGTTTATTTTGGTTAATAAATGCCTCATTAATTTGGGCGGTTAAATCGTTGCAATTAATTCATTGAATTGATTGTTTCTTTTTGAATTTCAAACGTTGGCTTGTGCGTTAATAAAAATAAGACAACTCTTATTTTTATTTGGGGTTGGAAATTGTTGCGTGTAGAGGATTTGGGAGAAAATCCTTCCTCTTCGACGAAGAACGCGAAGAACGTGAAGAACACACCGATCTCCATAGAAGAACGCCAAATCCTCGGAGATCAACTACATGATGCCGTGTACCGCGACGCCAGCGACGCTTCTTCCACGACACTTCTTCCGCGATGCTTCTTCACGACACGACGATCCTCCCTCCGCGACGCCTTTTTCTGCGACAAATCCTCACTCATCAAATTCTTCGAGGTAGGGTTTTTAATTAAGTATGATTTTATTCCCTTGATTCATTCATTCTAATGAAAACAAAGAACACAGATCAACTTATTATCAAGTTGATCCGTGAATTTTTCCTTGCGGGTTGGGAATAAATTTATTGCGGGAAGTTGTAGGGGTTTATTTATTATTGAGCGTGATCTCATCTGTCGCCTTTCTTGGTTTCAATTGGGCCGCCTGTTATCGTAATAATGGGAGGAGGTCGGACAGCACGAACACGGCTGACCCTCCTCCCCCCTTGTTTGTTTGAATTTGTTGCGGCACGTGAAAGGCGGAGCGGTGCGGTTGCACCGCGCGGAAACTATGAGAAAGGGCGAAGAAGCACGGTGCCGTCGTGCGGCGCCGTTGAAGTCGAACAAGCCATGGCGCCATCACGCCGCGCCAGAAAACCACGAAGAGGCCGCAGTTTGATTATTGAACGTTGTGCGTGGATTTACGGGAGACAATAAACGGGGCCGCAAGGTAATTTTGAATCTTTCGCAGTAAAGTTCGAGACCCGAGAAGAACACCGGCACAGACGGATTTGAAAACAGACCACCAGAGCAACTCCGGTGGCCCGCGGAAACCCTGAAGGCACGGGTTGCCGGCGCGGCGCCGCCAGCGACCAGGGGCGGCGGCCGGAGCCGTCCGGCCGCCAGGAGGTGGCGGCGCCCTGGCGTGCCGTCGGAGGAAACAAACAGCCACGGCTTGCCGCGGCGGTGCAGCACGGGGGATCCCGTGGCCGTGTAGGATCCCAGATGAACGACGGCGGCGCAAACCGCCGCCGACTTCAATCAGCGGCGAGGGGGTAGCGCAACCCCCCCCCCCCCCCCCCCCCCGCTCTGCGGCTTCTGCTCGGCCACGCTGGCCGAGCCATGGCTGTCCATGCGGCCGGGCCGCGCCCCGATGGGCTGGACCCAGACCCGGGTCGGTTCGACCCGGTTCGGGCCGACCCGGGGGGGGGGGGGGGGGGGGGGGGGTTGGGTCGGGCCCAGACCCCCCATTTCGGATTGTTTTCGTTCGAACGCCCATAACTTAGGCTACGGACCTCCGATCGACGCACCATCAGTTGTGATGCAATCCTTGTATTGAGACGGTCGTATTAGTATATTATACTCAAGATTTCGGAGAGCTTTGGGTATGACCGGGTTGGTTTGAACCTGAAACCAATCGGGCCCTTGGAGCGGAAACACTTATAACTTAAGCTTCGGACGTCCGATTAACGTGCCGTCGACATTGTTAGATTTCTCTTGATGAGAAAAAACTTTTGTCATACTTCTCCTGAGGTTTGGATGAAGTTGGATAGTGGCCGGGTTGGATTGCACACGAATCCAACCGGGCCCCTGGAATGGAAAAGATGATAACTTTCAGACTGGACGTCTGTTTGACAAACCGTCAGCGGCGTTGGTGATCACGTTGAGAAACGGTCCCTATGAGTATACCCTATGAGAGTTCGGGGTACAGTTGAGATATGGCCGGGTTGGTTCGCACACGAAACCAACCGGGCCCCTTGGACGAAATGGCTAATAACTCACAGACTGGGCGTCCGATTGGCGCACCGTCAGTTGCGTTGAGACCCCTATGACGAGGTGGTCCTTTGAGATACTTATTTGTGGGACTTTGAGATACTTGGAGTATCGACCTGTAGCTCATGGAGCGGACCCTCCCAGAGACGAGCGTGCGGAGTACGGAGACCGTGTAGCCGACTGAGACCTAACGACTGCTTGACCGACTCGACTTGGAGTGAGTCGACTAGCCCAGTGGACGAAGCACTACATTGTTTGGGTGCAGACCCATGGAGGATGGAGCACTACCTGTGTGACAGTGCAGACCCGCGGTACTTGTCCGGAGAGTACCTCTGCAGGCTATTAGGTGGTGTGCACTACTGTGTTTGGGTGGCATACCCCGGCGGGAAGCACTACTGTGTCTGGGTGGCTGACCTGCGGTACTCGACAGGAGGAGTACCTCAGCAGTCTTAGGTTAGTGAACAGTACCTCAGAGTCATGACAGGACCACTGTACACTCCAGATAAGGGGCTCTTCAGTAGTTACTATTTCGATAATGAAAATCCTGGTTTGAGCTGAGTCTTTGATCTTTGTGTATACCTCATGTTTGAGATGGGTCACTTGATAACTTAGGTATAGGTATGAGCATATACCTGGGTAGTGGTTATCCGTTGATTTCTTAATCTTTGTGTTTCCTCATGATTGAGATGGGTTACTTGATAACTTAGGTATATGTATGGGCATATACCTAAGTAGAGGTTATCTATTGAGATCTTCTTTGTGGTTATCCATGTTGGTTTTAGTGAGACTTTGAGGGTCTCGGGGTCCCTACTGAGTATTGTTATACTCACCCCTACATGGGCTATGCCCTCACCTCGTTGTGTCGGTTGCAGACGACGGGCAGTGCTGACGGAGGCCGAGTGTTTGAGGACTGGACGGTACCCAGAGGTGGACCACACGACGAGTCAGTACCCATAGGTGGACCACACGACGAGTCAGTATCCGGAGGTGGACTTCACGACGAGACGACACACGAAGGAGGTTGACGGGAGAGAGCGTTGTGGAGGCTATCTGTACCTACCCTTCAGGTAGGATCCGTGGTGGACGATCCAGGAGCTGCGCCATCTGTACCTACCCTTTAGGTAGGATCCGAGGAGGACGACCCAGGAGCCACTTCCGTTCTTCCAGCTGTTGTCTTTTTCTGTTGTACTTTTGTTCAGTTGTAGCTGTACTTTCAGTTGGGTTTGTATTCTGGACCATTTATTTTTCAGCACTTTCTTTTGTACTTAGTGTTTTACTTCCGCTTGTACTCTGTGGTGTTTGTTTGATTTTATAAAGGCAATGCCTTCCCAGTTATCAGGATTTATTTTTTTGGTGATAGTCTCTAGCCCCTGGCCTACGGAAGGCGGGCTTGGGGTAGTCACGGCACTGGCCCCGAGGACGGGTCGTGACAAATTGGTATAAGAGGAGTCGGTTCTACCACATAACTTATAACTCTGATATTTTCTTTCTGCAAAGCGATAGTGTTAAGAGTACTGAGTGTGGTTTTCAGTTCAGGGAGTCCAGTTTTGGTGCGGGCAGCCAACGTATCCATACACCAGGACCCTGACAACTGATTTCCGACTTTGTGCACGAAAACACTAATTGCGTGTGTGTTCCCAGAAGTTTTTAAAAGTCATATCAAACCAGGTCAGCTCACCAGGTATAAATCATTTGACCATGTCACGTTGTTTCTTTCAGGATGCCTTTTCACAGACGACCAGCTAGAGCCCAGAGGGATGTGCGTACTGACAGCCTGCCGGGCGATGAGGCTTCGGTATAGTGCCCTCTTCCAGTTGAGGCACCAGTGGAGGCACCAGCGGTACTACCATACATTGGGCCACCGATGCCACCAGCCCTAGCAGTAGGCGATGCACGCCACTTGAGCGCGCTGCACGAGTTCCAGTGCCAGAGGCCACCCAAGTTCCGGGGAGAGACGGACCCGCAGGCGGCTGAGGATTGGCTGGAGGATGTGGTGAGAGTCTTCAGGCTAGTGGGGACGCCAGCAGACTTCATGGTGATCTTTGCTGCCAGCCTTCTTCAGGCAGTAGTAGGCAGGTGGTGGGGCCACTTGTTCTAGTTTTGTGATGTGATTACCTTCACATGGGAAGACTTCGAGAACTTCTTCAGGGTGGAGTTTGTGCCAGTAGCTCTACACCCCGAGCGTGTACAGGAGCTGCTGCCTTTGCCGTAGGATTTTCGATCAGTAGCCGAGTCATATGTGGGCAATAGACAGATGATGCATAGGTCCAGGAGGACCAGACCAGCAGGTGGGTGACCTCAGGTTATATGATCAGTAGTGCGGGGCACCCGGGGTGGAGTCAGAGCTAGGCGTGCCAGAAACGGATAGTGGTTCTCCTTTGGCAGGAAGGGTCACATGGCACGTGACTGTCCGACTCCTCGTACAGTTGATCCGCAGGTGTTGGAGGAGCTACCAAGGCAGAAGTAGCGGTTGGTGCTTGAGCAACAACCGAGTAGTGGACAAGGCAGTAGAGCTCCGGGAGCAGGTGGACAGGAGCGGAACCAGTGGATACGTCCCTTGTACTTCTAGTTCCATATTGCTGTTGTATTCGTGTCTTTGTACTATGAGCTGCAATAATAAAAAGACACTTATCTTTGTGATAGTTGCTTTCCTGTCCTTTTGTTTGGTTGATACTGAGTGATCCCAATTAAGACTTTTGACTTGACCCTCACTTTCGAGATTTCTACTGGAGGAGACCCAGTTACCTCACACTGATGTCAACAGTGTGACTCGACCCTTAGAGGCGAGAGTGACAGTTGGACCTCTTGGTAGTTACGCCGAGGCCTTACAACGTCATCCATGGCATGAATGCATCATTCATGTCAGGATTGACTGTATTAGGCAATGGGCGTGGTTCATCCAGGGGATGAGACCGAGTTTCTCTTTTCGTCAAAGGAGAAATTTTAGCAGCTCTTTCAGATCGTAGGCAAAGAAGGTGCAGATCATCCAAGAGCAGATGAAGACTACACAGTGCAGTAGGAAATAGGAAACCGGTGCCAGTATTAGAGACTCGGGCGTGTTAAATGTTTCCATATGAGGAAGCTTTAAGGAGAGATGAGTCTGCGAAGCCACATACGTGGAGGCAGAGCTAGGAGAGCAGCATGAGGAGGTGTACATTTTAACATGCTACAACCACCTGCCTTAGTTGTCCCAGCTAGGATCAGGGAGCTGGAGGACGGAGGAAGAGTGCAGCTGCATGTGGTCAAGGAGTGTGACCCAATGGCTCTAAAAATGATTCAAGGGATAGTCTGTATCCACTACTAGCTGTTGTAGTGACAAATGTCGATATGAATCATTCCTTCCTTCCACAAATCTTATCCTAGACCTAGAGTTTCTGATAATCCGTAGACTTGACCCTCACGTCTGGAGATACCTTGGGAGAAGACTCGATAATCACACTTACGCCGACGGTGTGGTCAGACCCTCGAGGCGATAGTTTCGGTTGGAATCTATTGGTGGCAGCATCGAGGCCTTACGACGTTGGTTTGAGCATGGACTGGGCAATCATAATTCAAACACAAATTGACGGTATTAGGAAAAAAGGTTGTGGTTTAACTACGACGTCGGGATGGGTTTTCCTTGGTCGGAGAAAAGGAAACCCAAGGCAGCACAGGATAAAATCATGCACAGGAGGGTCCGACCGATCATTCTTGAGTCGGTCAACCTTACCCTCATGGCATCAATCGTTTTGAGTTTCAGTTCAAACAGAAATTGGAGGCCTCTTGAGTTCGAGGATGATGATCACGTCTTTATATGGGTCTCACCTCGACGAGGTTTACGGAGATGTGGCCAAGGCGGAAAGTTATCTCCGAGGTTCAACAGACCTTTCTAGGTCCTCAGCTGGGTAGGCGAGGTGGTTTACCGCTTGACCCATCCACCTCAGTTGCACCAGGTGCATGAAGACTTCCATGTATCTCAACTGAGGAGATACGTGCTCGACCCTTCACATATCATCAACCATAGGGATCTGGATGATGGTAATGGGGTGAATTTCACAGAGGTTCCAGTGGGGATCGAGGATCGACAGAAGCGGATCCTACGAGGATGGTCGATTCCGCGGGTGCACTTTCTTTGGAAGTACGGGAACCTCCAGGTGAGCACATGGGAGCGGAAGGCTCAGATGCGTGCTCAATACCGCTTTTGTATCCCTAGTCTGTGTTAAAGCTTTACGACGACGTAAAGCCCTGAGGTGGGAGTAACGTAAAGACCCGTAAAATTCAAGGGATTTTTCTTCTTCTAAATTTTCTTTGGGATTTTAAAAGAACGTAGTTTCTGACGGCGCCTGATTCCGAGGCCCGGTGTGCCCGGAATTAATTTCTGAAGTTAGGCTCGGGTACGTTCAGTGAACGAACGAGCGGGTTTTTCTAACTTTTGAACCGATGCTCAGAATCGAATTCCGAGGGTACCGATGGAATCGCAGCGCTGATATTTGCTTATAAACACCTTTTCTGGAGTTGCGTTTAATCGGGTGTGGTTTTTTTTTTGGGGTTAAGTTAAGAAATAAAATAAAAGTGGTGCAACTGGTTTTTATTTTATTTTACTTAACTTAAGTTGAGTGGATGATGTGGGACCCACACTATCCTACACACTTGGTAGGATATTTGTGAGGTGGGGAACACACGAGCCCCACCATTTCTTTTCTTCTAAGTAACACACTCGCACCCCCTATTAATGAATTCAACTCATGTGTTTATTCTGGTTAATAAATGCCTCATTAATTTGGGCGGTTAAATCGTTGCAATTAATTCATTGAATTGATTGTTTCTTTTTGAATTTCAAACATTGGCTTGTGCGTTAATAAAAATAAGACAACTCTTATTTTTATTTGGGGTTGGAACTTGTTGCGTGGAGAGGATTTGGGAGAAAAGCCCTCTTCTTCAACGAAGAACGTGAAGAACGCGAAGAACGAACCGATCTATGACGAAGAACGCCAAATCCTCGGAGATCAACTACACGATGTCGTGTACCGCGACGCCAGCGACGCTTCTTCCGTGATGCTTCTTCCGCGACGCTTCTCCGCAACGCGACGATCCTCCCTCCGTGAAGCCTTTTTGCACGACGAATCCTCGCTCATCAAATTCTTCGAGGTAGGGTTTTTAATTAAGTATGATTTTATTCCCTTGATTCTTTCATTCAAATAAAACAAAGAACACGGATCAACTTATTATAATGTTGATCAGTGAATGTTTTCCTTGCGGGTTGGGAATAAATTTTTTACGGGAAGTTGTAGGGGTTTATTTATTGTTGAGCGTGATCTCATCTATCGCCTTTCTTGGTTTCAATTTGGCCGCCTGTTATCGTAATATATAACGACCCATACTTTACATACATTGTTAATACATCAAAATTGAAGTACAGTTATTACAACATATGACAAAACCACAAAAGACCGTATAGGTATAGTGTCTTTAGAAACTGGGAAACATAAACAACTGGTTCATAAATCTTCTACAGTGTCTCCCATTTATTTCATCATATCTAGGGTCCCTTTTAGCATAATCTACTTAACATCCATCTTCCTGACCTGGGGAAAAGAAAACATAAAAGGGTGAGCTCAAATGCTCAGCAAGGGCAAATAAAGGAAATAAAAATCATATCATATCTTTTAAAAATCATAACCTGCAAAAGAGATCATAATATCATAACATGGAACAAATCATAGAAGTGAAAATGAGATCCCCATAATCATAACATGGAACTTGAAACTTTGTGGAATGCACACATAATCATGGAAAATCATTTTTTGTTAGTCATGACTCATTGCCAAGACTATCTTAGTGGACAAAGTCCCTTTCTGAAACGAGTCACCCTCGTTCCAGTCTTGTTCACTGAACCGGTATAACCTACCGTTCCAGCCATGTCTATCTCATGAGATATAAAATCTTTACCCAATGCATTGAAGGGAGATATAGGTCCCACCCGTCTTATAATGAATCCTTTCTTATGTGTGCCACATAATCATACATCATCGCATAACACAAGTAACAAAAATGGGATTCTTGAAACATCATGACATCATAAATCAATTCATATAAGATAAAGGAATTCATAAAAATATTTCCATCACAACATAATCAAACCAATGTAATAATAGGGATAAAAACAGAACCCTTTTATTATCTTAGATGGAAAATAATTTTGATAAAATACTTGAACTTCATTCTTGAGGAAAATATCCTTTCTGCTTCAAAAATACTTTTCCTTTCTTAACATGTCGTACAATTATAAACTAAAAGAAGTTGATTAAAAATAAACTTAAAAACTTGTAAAGGAAACTTCTTGGAAATAATGTTTTAGAAATCCATTCATGCCGTATAAGTTAAAAAAAACATTCTTCGTACTTTTGTCGGAAAAGTCAAAAAGTACCTCGTATGAAAAATGACAATAGATTCCTTTCATACATATTACTAAAAACTCACCGAAGAGTAAAAATGGATTTAAAAAATTTTAGGTGGATGGAAATAATATTACATATTGATGAAAAATGGATGTGGATGATAAAATACACCCCAGTAAATACTTACGAATAAACAATCTCGGATAAAAATGAGATTGTGATATTTCCCTTACCTTAGGTCCGATTTGCTTTGTACATGTACAAAGCTCCTGTATAATGGTTTAAATAATGTTATTGACTTGTTCCATAATCATACATATTGATATGATATCATATATGGTCATATTCTTAGCTTCTTGTTAGTAATATTTCATTGTTACTTGTTACTCGAGTCTTTATTGCCTTTTGTTCTTATGCGTGTTTTGCCGAATAAATTCTTATTCTTCTTTTAAGGTTATAGATACCTTATATCCAGAATGGTATTAGTGTAACATATATCATATTTATTCATTAAATTCATTTATATAATTACTATGTAATGATGATCATGTAGAACGAGTCGCATCACATCGTGGAGACGGTATTCCGTACGTACGCACGAGTGATGATATCGTTCCTATGATCATGGAATTGTATTGGAGTGTATGTATATTATTTCAGTATCAATATTACTTTATAATAATCATAAATAGTTACTCATTACACCATTATACCCATCCTTGTAAAGTGATGGTGGAAAATAGATTACACCACGGCGTGGAGACGGTATTCCGTACGTACGCACGCGCGATGATTTCATTTTTCCGTAGGATGGATAGAAGGTGAATTAGGGTTGTTTCATATTTATAATAACATATCAGTATGTAAGTAATACTGATGTTATTACTTTATCATGAAACAACTAAAGAAGAAAAAGTTGAAGAAGAAAGAAATTGAAAAGATCGGTAATGGATATTACCTCTTCTTCGAAACGCTTCTTTGAATCCTCCAATTAGGGAACTAAGATTGGTCTTTGAAGAAGACCAGGACCTCTAGGATTATTCTAGGGAAGTGTAGAGGAGAAAATGGCAGGGGTTGGCCGAGCTTGAGTGCTCAATTTTGTGTGAGGAGGAGGGGGAGGAGGTGCCCTTTTATAAGGGAGGAGAGGGGCACCTTAGGAATATCTCAAAATATTATTTTATATTAAAGTCAAAATCGGTTTATAATGGTTCCAAAGGGTCTTATTTCGAATCTAAAGTGGGGATGGGTCGAAATCCTATCAACCAATAAGATTTAGACAAGTTTAGGGTGTTATTTTAACCTTATCAACTAAATTTAACTCTAAGTTAAATAATTTAACTTTTACCGTGTCTTTTTGTTTTCTTACACTATATGGTTAATACACTTACTATAACATGCCAAACGAACCCCAAATTGTTTATTATTAATATATATATCCTTATCTAAGTTATTTGGCCGAACCTTAGATTTTTAGGAATAAAATAACAATTAATAATATAATATTTGATTTAAAAACTCTTTTGTTTCAATTTTGACACTATTTGATATATGATTTTTGTGAAAGTCATAACAGAATTATATGTTCGAATAAAGTTGATTAAATCAACATTAATATATCATAGTAACCTAGAAAATTAGTGGAATTCATAAAAAGTCTCAAATTACATTTATTTTGCTGTTTATAACATCAATTATGTCAATATTTCATTAATAAGATAATTACTGCATCATCATTGTGTCATAAATAAATTAAATTATTTAATGTCTAAAAATTACAAATAAAATACCATTATGTAGGAAATATTTTTAGCTTTCTAATGAATATTTATACTTGAATTTATCTTATGTATAACCCCATATTAAAAATGTTTTAGTTATTAAACTTTGATTTTAACTATTTTAACTATTCTTTGAATTAAATAATAATAAATGTCCTAATCTAATCCAAGTGGGCCTAAATGGTCATATTTTATTCCTAAGTTTGTTTTTGGTCGAATTACACTTGTCCAATAGAATTAGGACATGTGTTATGGTAATATTAATATCCTATTTACCCTTAGTTACCCTATTTACTATTAACCGCGGTAAAAAAAAGTAAAAAGTTACTATTCACCAAAAAATTATTTTTATCTCATTGAACCACATTTTACTTACTGATATCAACCGTGTCTGTCGGATTTTTGAAATTCCATTCACAGAAGCGGTAAAATTAAGTTTTATGCAAAATTCAGTTTTTAACCTACCACTTAGTGGTTTCACTATTCATCAAAAATTGAAAGTTTTCAGAAAAATACCAAAATTTCACCCTAGGCTAATTTCGATATTCTGAGTCCAAAAATGAAGTCCATTTTGAAAAATAAAATTTATAAAATTTCAAAAAGTGGTTATTACTATTCATAACGGCTAGTTTTAATAATATATTGTTGTTTAGTGAAACTCGGTATTGCGTACGACGCAAGCTATCGAGGAAGGTCGCGATTGCGTGTAAAGCAAGCCAAGCAAGTGTTGTGTAGAAAAAGATTCCTTTGATGATTTATATAACATAAAAGTCTCGGGTGTTACATTCTACCCTCCTTAAAAAGAATTTCGCCCTCGAAATTCGTCACTTTGTAACAAACAGATGAGGATACTTCTCCTTCATCATATCCTCAAGCTCCCATGTAGCTTCTTCAAGTTGGTGGTTCCTCCATAAAACTTTCACCAAGTGAGTGGTCTTGTTTCGTAGGACTTTTTCGCTACGATCTAGAATCTCTATCGGTTGTTCTTCATAAGAAAGATCTTGCTCCAGCGGTACAACTTCTGAGCTGAGTACATGTGAAGGATCTAGTATGTACTTTCTCAGGAGAGATACATGGAACACATCGTGAACTTGAGAGAGATTCGGTGGAAGCGCCAATCGGTAAGCTACCTTCCCAACACGATCCAGTATTTCAAAAGGACCGATATATCTAGGGCTCAACTTCCCCTTCTTTCCAAATCTCATAACCCTCTTCCAGGGAGATATTCGTAAGAACACTTTATCGCCCACTTCAAACTCTAGGTCTTTTCTTCGGTTGTCGGCATAACTTTTCTGTCGACTCTGAGATGCTCATATGTGTTGTTGAATAGATCTGAACTTTTCTGCCATTTCATCAACGAGATCAGGTCCTAATAGCTTTCTTTCCCCAACTTCATCCCAGCAAGTTGGAGTCCTGCATTTCTTTCCATAGAGAGCTTCATAAGGAGCCATCTGAATACTGAAGTGAAAGCTATTATTATAAGAAAATTCCACCAAAGGTAGGTTTTGATCCCAACCTCCTTTGAAATCCATAGAGCAAGCTCTCAACATATCTTCTAGGGTTTGAATTGTTCTCTCAGACTGACCGTCTGTCTAGGGATGATAAGCAGTGCTGAAACTCAACTCTGTATCCAGAGTATGCTGAAGACTTTGCCAGAACTTCGAGGTAAATCTCGGATCCCGATCAGATATAATAGAAAGTGGTACTCCATGCAATCTTACCACTTCCTTTACATATATCCTGGCAAGCTGATCTAGAGAGAAATCCTCTCTAATAGCAATGAAGTGTGCAGACTTTGTAAGACGATCAACTATGACCCAAATAGCATTATTGCCTTTGGATGTTTTAGGAAGTCCTGTGACAAAGTCCATAGTGATGTTTTCCCATTTCCATTCGGGTATGGGTAATGGTTGTAACATCCCCTTAGACTTCTGTCTCTCAGCTTTAACTTATTGACAAACCAAGCATCGAGAGACATATTCAGCAACATCTCTTTTCATGCCATCCCACCAGAAGTACTCTTTCAGGTCCCTATACATCTTCGTGCTTCTAGGATGAATAGAGAATGAAGAACTATGAGCCTCATCCAGCAGCTCCTTCTTTAATTTGGGGATGGGAGGAACACAAACCCAATTCCTGAACTTTATTATCCCATCACAATCAAGGTTGAATTCAGGAACATTTCTCACCTTCTTTTGTAACTCGACATCTTCTTTCTGTGCCTCTTTAATCTTCACATGTATAGATGGTTGAACATTCATTTGAGAAAGATAAGATTTTTCCCCTTCCATTATAATTCCAAGATCCATCCTTTGTAAATCCATAAATATTGGATCTTTTGTGATCCTCATCATGGATAAACTAGCATGGTCTTGTCGACTTAATGCATCTGCCACCTTGTTTGCTTTCCCAGGGTGGTAATGGATTGAGCAGTCATAATCCTTAATCAGCTCCAACCATCTTCTTTGACGCATATTCAGCTCCTTTTGTGTGAAAATATACTTTAAACTTTTATGATCAGTATAAATATCACACCTTTCACCATAAAGGTAATGCCTCCAAATCTTTAATGCAAAGATTACCGCAACCAACTCCAAATCATGTGTTGGGTAATTTTGCTCATGGATTTTCAACTGTCGTGAGGCATAAGCTATCACCATATCATTTTGCATAAGAACACACCCCAATCCCTTCTTAGATGCATCACTGTAGATCACAAACCTTTCTCCACTACAAGGTAGTGTGAGCACAGGTGCACTGGATAACCTTCTTTTCAACTCCTTGAAATTCTCATCACATTCCTCTGTCCAAACAAACTTAACTCCTTTCTGAGTCAACTTGGTGAGTGGATTAGATAATCATGAAAAATCCTTTACAAAACGTCGATAATATCCAGCCAAACCAAGAAAACATCGGATCTCAGTTACTTTTGTTGGTCTCGACCATCTTTCGATAACCTCTGTTTTTGCTGGATCCACAGATATCCCCTATTTTGAGATTATGTGACCCAAAAATGCAACTTTTTGAAGCCAAAATTCACACTTGGTAAATTCGGCATAAATCTTCTCCTTTCTCAGGGTCTTCAATATAATTCTCAAGTGATCTTCATGATCTTCTTTGCTCTTTGAATAGACAAGAATATCGTCTATAAAGACTACCAAAAATTGATCGAGATAGTCTCTAAAGACTCTATTCATTAGATCCATGAAGATAGCAGGGGCATTAGTAAGACCAAATGGCATCACTATAAATTCATAGTGTCCATACCTTGTACGGAAAGCCGCCTTTGGTATATCCTCCCTTTTGACCCTTAATTGGTGATACCCTGAACGAAGATCAATATTGGAAAAGTATTGAGCGCCGCGTAGTTGGTCAAATAAGTCATCAATGCGTGGGAGAGGATATTTGTTCTTGATAGTGATCTTGTTAAGTTCTCGATAATCAATGCGGAGTCTCATTGATCCATCTTTCTTCTTAACAAATAGAACAGGTGCTCCCCAAGGTGACGCACTAGGGCGTATGAATCCCTTATCAAGATTCTCTTGGAGTTGCTTCTTCAATTCCTGCAACTCAATTGGGGCCATTCTATAAGGTGTCTTTGAAATAGGCAAAGCACCCGGTACGAGTTCTATTGAAAACTCAACTTCACGATTTGGTGGAAGACCTGGTAATTCCTCCGGAAAGACATCATCAAACTCCCGTACGATGGGCATATTCTTAATCGCGAGTTTCTCACCAATCATTTGAGATAAATAACCTTCATTTGTGGAATCAATACCCATAAAATGGAAGAAATTTCCACTGGAAGGTTATGTTCATCCTTGCATTGATAGACGATCATAGATTGATCTGGAATATGAAATGTGACTTCCCTTCTTTGGCAATTGATATGAGCTTCGTATAAAGAAAGCCAATCCATGCCAAGAATCACATCAAATTCCACTATAGGAAGGATCACAAGATTTGCAGGAATCACTTTCCCACAAACTTCGATCGGAGAAGAATTATAAACTTTTGATGCGATTGATGTGCCATTAGGTGTTGTCACAGCTAACTCAACATCTAATTGTTGAGGTAATACGGTCATACCCTTAGAAAATTCTTCAAAAATAAAAGAGTGGGTGGATCCAGAATCAAATAAAACATTTTCTACTTTAGAGTGGATGGTAAGTGTACCTTTCACCACTTCGTTATCGTACTCCACATCGCTGATAGAAATTGCATGTGACTTTCCTTTGTCTTTAGCCTTAAGATTTTGTTGACGTCGACCATCATCATCAACCCTTGGATTTGGGCATTGATTGGCATAATTCCCCATCTCCTTGCACTTGAAACATTGAAGTGTAGTAGGTTCATTCTGTGTATCCCTTCCTTTGTTTGCGTCATTAGACATCTTCTTCCCATTATCACGGCATTCAAATGCCCGATGACCTTCCTTTCCACATTTAAAACATTTACTTGTCCCTTTAAGACAACTCCCTCCATGTTTCTTTCCACACTTTGAGCATATGGAAAAGCTCATCTTCTTTTCCGTGTGCTCTTTAGATTTTTATTTGAATTTCATCTTCCTCTTCTTATCAAACCCATGTGACTGATGGATTACTCCAATCTCCATCTCGACTTTGAGAGCACATCGAACGATTTCCTCATAGCTATTGAAGTCCCTTATGGCTAACGCCCTTAGAAGACTTGGTTTTAAGCCACTAAATAATCGATCGATCTTACTCTCAGGTTGGATAATAATACCAGAAGCGTACCTTGCAAGTCTTGTAAAATTTGCTTCATAGGTACCAACAAATTCATCATCCCTTTGCTTCAGTTCAAGGAACTCTTTCTCCATCTTTGTTCGGAGAATACGAGGGAAGTACTTATTGAAAAATAAGTTCTTGAACTCGTCCCATTCCATAGACTCAATTTCATCTCTTTGCCTCGTATTCTTAATAAGATTCCACCATTGATCAGCATCTCCTTCCAAACGATACACTGCTAGGATGACTTTATCATGCTCAGAAAATTGAAGAACTGAAAATATATTTTCAGTAGTACTAATCCATTGTTCAGCAACTAATGGATCAATAGACCCACTGAAAGAAGGTGGACGCTGCCTCATGAAGGATTCAACAGAATGTTGCTCCTTCCTTTGCTCGTTTGGAAGTCCTGCATGATTCATAGCTTGAGAAAGTTGTGTGATCATGGCTACAAGATTTTGCATTCCAGCTCCCATATTGTTTGGTTGCTCATGGGGACAATCATTGCATTGCCCATCGCATTCCGCATTAACACGGTTCCTTCGGGTTCCAGCCATTGACTAAAACCAAGAAGAATAGTGTGAGCAACACTAATTATAATAGGAAAACCACAAAATCAAGGATAAAATTTCACACTTAAGGTCTTATCCTAGGGTATTCATGGCCATTTCTAAAACACTAAGATTGTTTTCTATGCTTATACTTATCCTTAGGGTTCTTACTAAGGCTTTCACATCCTAGTTTCCAAAGGTTGACTATACCCTCCCTCTGATACCAACTATAACGACCCATACTTTACATACATTGTTAATACTTCAAAATTGAAGTACACTTATTACAACATATGACAAAACCACAAAGGACCGTATAGGTATAATGTCTTTAGAAACTGGGAAACATAAAAAACTGGTTCATAAATCTTCTACAGTGTCTCCCATTTATTTCATCATATCTAGGGTCCCTTTTAGCATAATCTACTTAATATCCATCTTCCTGACCTGGGGAAAAGAAAACATAAAAGGGTGATCTCAAATGCTCAGCAAGGGCAAATAAAGGAAATAAAAATCATATCATATCTTTTGAAAATCATAACCTGCAAAAGAGATCATAATATCATAACATGGAACAAATCATAGAAGTGAAAATGAGATCCCCATAATCATAACATGAAACTTGAAACTTTGTGGCATGCACACATAATCATGGAAAATAATTTTTTGTTAGTCATGACTCATTGCCAAGACTATCTTAGTGGACAAAGTCCCTTTCTGAAACGAGTCACCCTCGTTCCAGTCCTGTTCACTGAACCGGTATAACCTACCGTTCCAGCCATGTCTATCTCATGAGATATAAAATCTTTACCCAATGCATTGGAGGGAGATATAGGTCCCACCCATCTTATAATGAATCCTTTCTTATGTGTGCCACTTAATCATACATCATCGCATAACACATGTAACAAAAATGGGATTCTTGAAACATCATGACATCATAAATCAATTCATATAAGATAAAGGAATTCATAAAAATATTTCCATC
Organism: Viscum album; assembly: GCA_963277665.1. Taxonomy (NCBI): domain Eukaryota; kingdom Viridiplantae; phylum Streptophyta; class Magnoliopsida; order Santalales; family Viscaceae; genus Viscum; species Viscum album. The sequence goes on from OY728153.1 coordinate 497,495,428, forward strand.
ACAACATAATCAAACCAATGTAATAATAGGGATAAAAACAGAACCCTTTTATTATCTTAGATGGAAAATCATTTTGATAAAATACTTGAACTTCATTCTTGAGGAAAATATCCTTTCTGCTTCAAAAATACTTTTCCTTTCTTAACATGTCGTACAATTATAAACTAAAAGAAGTTGATTAAAAATAAACTTAAAAACTTGTAAAGGAAACTTCTTGGAAATAATGTTTTAGAAATCCATTCATGCCGTATAAGTTAAAAAAACATTCTTCGTACTTTTGTCAGAAAAGTCAAAAAGTACCTCGTATGAAAAACGACAAAAGATTCCTTTCATACATATTACTAAAAACTCACCGAAGAGTAAAAATGGATTTAAACAATTGTAGGTGGATGGAAATAATATTACATATTGATGAAACATGGATGTGGATGATAAAATACACCCCAGTAAATACTTACGAATAAACAATCTCGGATAAAAATGTGATTGTGATATTTCCCTTACCTTAGGTCCGATTTGCTTTGTACGTGTCCGAATCTCCTGTATAATGGTTTAAATAAGGTTATTGACTTGTTCCAGAATCATACATATTGAAATGATATCATATATGATCATATTCTTAGCTTCTTGTTAGTAATATTTCATTGTTACTTGTTACTCGGGTCTTTATTGCCTTTTGTTCTTATGCGTGTTTTGCCGAATAAATTCTTATTCTTATTTTAAGGTTATAGATACCTTATATCCAGATTGTATTAGTGTAACATATATCATATTTATTCATTAAATTCATTTATATAATTACTATGTAATGATGATCATGTAGAACGAGTCGCATCACATCGTGGAGACGGTATTCCGTACGTACGCACGAGTGATGATATCGTTCCTATGATCATGGAATTGTATTGGAGTGTATGTATATTATTTCAGTATCAATATTACTTTATAATAATCATAAATAGTTACTCATTACACCATTATACCCATCCTTGTAAGGTGATGGTGGAAAATAGATTACACCACGGCGTGGAGACGGTATTCCGTACGTACGCACGCGCGGTGATTTCATTTTTCCGTAGGATGGATAGAAGGTGAATTAGGGTTCTTTCATATTTATAATAACATATCAGTATGTAAGTAATACTGATGTTATTACTTTATCATGAAACAACTAAAGAAGAATAAGTTGAAGAAGAAAGAAATTGAAAAGATTGGTAATGGATATTACCTCTTCTTTGGAACGCTTCTTTGAATCCTCCACTTAGGGAACTAAGATTGGTCTTTGAAGAAGACCAGGACCTCTAGGATTATTCTAGGGAAGTGGAGAGGATAAAATTTCAGGGATTGGCTGAGCTTGAGTGCTCAATTTGGTGTGAGGAGGAGGGGGAGGAGGTGCCCTTTTATAAGGGAGGAGAGGGGCACCTTAGGAATATCTCAAAATATTATTTTATATTAAAGTCAAAATCGGTTTATAATGGTTCCAAAGGGTCTTATTTCGAAGCTAAAGTGGGGATGGGTCTAAATCCTATCAACCAATAAGATTTAGACAAGTTTAGGGTATTATTTTAACCTTATCAACTAAATTTAACTCTAAGTTAAATAATTTAACTTTTACCATGTCTTTTTGTTTTCTTACACTATATGGTTAATACACTTACTATAACATGCCAAACGAACCCCAAATTGTTTATCAATAATATATATATCCTTATCTAAGTTATTTGGCCGAACCTTAGATTTTTAGGAATAAAATAACAATTAATAATATAATATTTGATTTAAAAACTCTTTTGTGTCAATTTTGACACTATTTGATATATGATTTTTTTGAAAGTCATAACAGAATTATATGTTCGAATAAAGTTGCTTAAATCAACATTAATATATCATAGTAACCTAGAAAATTAGTGGAATTCATAAAAAGTCTCAAATTACATTTATTTTGGTGTTTATAACATCAATTATGTCAATATTTCATTAATAAGATAATTACTGCATCATCATTGTGTCTTAAATAAAATAAATTATTTAATGTCTAAAAATTACAAATAAAATTCCATTATGTAGGAAATAGTTTTAGCTTTCTAATGAATATTTATAGTCGAATTTATCTTATGTATAACCCCATATTAAAAATGTTTTAGTTATTAAACTTTGATTTTAACTATTTTAACTATTCTTTGAATTAAATAATAATAAATGTCCTAATCTAATCCAAGTGGGCCTAAATGGTCATATTTTATTCCTAAGTTTGTTTTTGGTCGAATTACACTTGTCCAATAGAATTAGGACATGTGTTAGGGTAATATTAATATCATATTTACCCTTAGTTACCCTATTTACTATTAACCGTGGTAAAAAAAGTAAAAAGTTACTATTCACCAAAAAATTATTTTTATCTCATTGAACCACATTTTACTTACTGATATCAACCGTGTCTGTCGGATTTTCGAAATTCCATTCACAGAAGCGGTAAAATTAAGTTTTATGCAAAATTCAGTTTTTAACCTACCACTTAGTGGTTTCACTATTCATCAAAAATTGAAAGTTTTCAGAAAAATACCAAAATTTCACCCTAGGCTAATTTCGATATTCTGAGTCCAAAAATGAAGTCCATTTTGAAAAATAAAATTTATAAAATTTCAAAAAGTGGTTATTACTATTCATAACGGCTAGTTTTAATAGCATATTGTTGTTTAGTGAAACTCGGTATTGCGTACGACGCAAGCTATCGAGGAAGGTCGCGATTGCATGTAAAGCAAGCCAAGCAAGTGTTGTGTAGAAAAAGATTCCTTTGATGATTTATATAACATAAAAGTCTCGGGTGTTACATAATAACGGGAGGAGTTCGGACCGCACGAACACGGTCGACCCTCCTCCCCCCTTGTTTGTTTGAATTTTTTGCGGCACGTGAAAGGTGGCGCGGTGCGGTTGCACCGTACAGAAACTATGAGAAAGGGTGAAGAAGTGCGGCGCCGTCGCGCGACGCCGTTGAAGTCGAACAAGCCGCGGCGCCATCGCGCCGTGCCAGAAAACCATGAAGAGGCCGCAGTTTGATTATTGATCGTTGTGAGTGGATTGACGGGCGATGACAAACGGGGCTGCAAGGTAATTTTGAAGCTTTCACAGTAAAGTTTGAGACCCGAGATGAACACCGGCACAGACGGATTTGAAAACGGACCACCGAAGCAACTCCGGTGGCCCGCAGAAACCCTGGATGCACGAGTCACCGGCGCGGCGCCACCGGCGACCAGGGGCAGCGGCCGGAGCCATCCGGCCGCCAGGAGGCGGCGGCACCCTAGCGCGTCGCCAGAGGAAACAAACCGCCGCGACTTGCCGTGGCGGTGCGGCGTGGGGGATCCTGCGGCCGCGCAGGATCCCAGAGGAATGGTGGTGGTGCAAACCACCGCCGACTTTAATCAGCGGCGAGGGGGCCATGCAGCCCCCCTGCTCTGCGGCTTCCGCTCGGCCACGCTGGCCGAGCCGCGGCTGGCCATGCGGCCGGGCTGCGCCCCCGATGGGCCGGACCCGGACCCGGGTCGGGTCTCCCCTGTTCGGGCCGACCCGGGGGGGGGGGGGGGGGGGGGGGTTGGGCCGAGCCGGGCCGGGCCCAGACCCCCCATTTCGGATTGTTTCCGTTCGAATGCCCATAACATGGGCTACGAACCTCCGATCGATGCACCGTCAGTTGAGATGAAATACTTGGATTGATACGGTCGTATCGACTCAGGATTTCGGAGAGCTTTGGGTACGACCGGGTTGGTTTGAACCCGAAACCAATCGGGCCCTCGGAGCAGAAACACTTATAACATAAGCTTCGGACGTCCGATTGACGTGCCGTCGACTTTGTTGGATTTCTCTTGATGAGATGGAACTTTTGGAATACTTCGCCTGAGGTTTGGATGCAGTTGGATAGTGGCCAGGTTGGATTGCACACGAATCCAACCGGGCCCCTGGAATGGAAAAGCTGATAACTTTCAGACTGGACGTCTGTTTGACGAACCGTCAGCTGCGTTGGTGATCACGTTGAGAAATGGTCCCTATGAGTATACCCTATTAGAGTTCGGGGCACAGTTGAGATACGATTGGGTTGGTTCGCACACGAAACCAACCGGGCCCCTGGGACGAAAAGGCTAATAACTCACAGACTGGGCGTCCGATTGACGCACCGTCTGTTGCGTTGAGATCCCTATGACGAGGCAGTCCTTTGAGATAATTCTTCATGGGACTTTGAGATACTTGGAGTATCGACCTGTAGCTCGTGGAGTGGACCCTCCCAGAGATGAGCGTGCGGAGTACGGAGACCGTGTAGCCGACTGAGACCTGACGACTGCTTGACCGACTCGACATGGAGTGAGTCGACTAGCCCAGTGGACGGAGCACTACTTTGTTTGGGTGCAGACCCATGGCGGACGGAGCACTACCTGTGTGACAGTGCAGACCCGCGGTACTCGTCCAGAGAGTACCTCTGCAGGCTATTAGGGGGTGTGCACTACTGTGTTTGGGTGGCATACCCCGGCGGGAAGCACTACTATGTTTGGGTGGCTGACCCGCGGTACTCGGCAGGAGGAGTACCTCAGCAGTCTTAGGTTAGTGAGCAGTACCTCAGAGTCGTGACAGGACCACTGTACACTCTAGAGACGGGGCTCTTCAGCAGTTATGGTTTCGATAATGAAAATCCTGGTTTGAGCTGAGTCTTTGATCTTTGAGTATACCTCATGTTTGAGATGGGTCACTTGATAACTTAGGTATATGTATGGGCATATACCTAGGTAGTGGTTATCCGTTGATTTTTTATCTTTGTGTTTTCTCATGATTGAGATGGGTTACTTGATAACTTAGGTATATGTATGGGCATATACCTAAGTAGTGGTGATCTGTTGAGATCTTCTTTGTGGTTATCCATGTTGGTTTTAGTGAGACCTTGAGGGTGTCGGGGTCCCTACTGAGTATCGTTATACTCACCCCTGCACGGGCTATGCCCGCACCTCGTTGTGTTGGTTGCAGACGACGGGCAGTGCTAACAGAGGCCGAGTGTTCGAGGACTGGACGGTACCAGGAGGTGGACCACACGACAAGTCAGTACCCGGAGGTGGACCACACGACGACTCAGTATCCGAAGGTGGACTTCACGACGAGACAACACACAGAGGAGGTTGACGGGCGAGAGCATTGTGGAGGCTATCTGTACCTACCCTTCAGGTAGGATCTGTGGTGGACGATCCAGGAGCTGCGCCATCTGTACCTACCCTTCAGGTAGGATCCGAGGAGGACAACCCAGGAGCCACTTCCGTTCTTGCAGCTGTTGTCTTTTTCTGTTGTACTTTTGTTCAGTTGTAGTTGTACTTTCAGTTGGTTTTGTATTCTGGCCCATTTATTTTTCAGCACTTTCTTTTGTACTTAGTGTTTTACTTCCGCTTGTACTATGTGGTGTTTGTTTGCTTTTATAAAGGCAATTCCTTCCAAGTTATTAGGATTTACGCCTTTGGTTCTAGTCACCAGCCCTTGGCCTTTGGAAGGCGGGCTTGGGGTAGTCACGACACGGGCCCCGAGGACGGGTCGTGACAAGACTGCCTTCCTAAATTACTTTCTTTTGGTTTTCATGGTCAAATTATGGATCATTAAGAAAAGAAATGGGGATCCTTGCCACTATATTTTCCTAGAAACTAGACATTCTATGTTCAGTGGTGAGGGATAATGGTACTTGATAAAATAGTGTTAGATTCAATAAAATTAATCAATTAATTTATTATTTGTCACATAATTTGTAATCAAGAAAAATTACTAATAATATAATATTTTAATTCTATAATAAAATGGAAAACTCATTATCCACACTATCCCTAAGATCAATATTAGTTAAAGACAACATCCTAACTACCAGTAACTTCCAGGAGTGGTTTAGATGCCTCTGGGTTGTGCTTCACCATGAATGGAAATATTATGTTCTAGAATCCTCAATGCCTGATTCGTCAAATAAATAGGTGAGTTATGAAGAGTTCCTTTCCTATAAAAAACATTTGAGTGGGGTGGTTGACATTCAATGTTTGATTCTTTCATCAATGTATAGTTAAATAATAAAGTATCACGAAAACATATATGTGTATATCATGATAGATCACCTCTCTGGTCTATACAAGGAGAGAGTTAGATAGGAAAAATTTTAGATTTACAAGGAACATTTTCATATCATTTTTGGAGAGGGTTCCCCAGATGATCCTCATGTAGTCATGATCATTGGATACATTGAGTTCCTAGAGGTTCTAGGGATTAAAATCCACAAAGAAATGGGCACTGATATCATTCTGGAATCTCTCCCTCAGATATTCTCTTACTTTGTTGTGAATTTTAATTTGAAAAACATCGAGAAGTCTCTTCTAGATATTCTTAGACTTATTCTCCAAGTTGATAAGGATACGAAGTGTGAAAATCCTTATGTCCTTATGGTGAACAAAAATAAAGGGAAAGCAAATAACTCTAAGTCCAAATACTCTTCACACCCTTCCAAGAAGAGGAAGATCAAGGGGAAATAAAGGGAACGAGATGTTGTCTATTTTTCATGTGTCAAGAAGTACCATTGGAAGAAAAACTTCACCCAACCAAAGAGGAAAGGGAATGCTTCATCTGAATTTTTTATTGAGTGAAATTTATCTATTTCTATAAATTGTGTATTAGATAAAGATTATGGTTCTCACATATGTATTCGAATATAGGAACATTGTAGATTTAGAATGATTAGATGGGGGGAGGTTGATATATAAGCAGCTAATAGAGCTAAATGTACTGCTATTACTATCAGGGACTACCACCTCACACTACAAACTATAATGATATTGGTTTTAAAGGGTTATTATTATGTGCCTTCAGTTACCAAAAACATTATGTCTGTATCGAGACTTGATATAGATGGATTTATTTTAAAATTTGGGAATAAATTTTTCTTATTTTATAAATATAGATTTTTATGGTCAGAAACATTTAAATAAAGATCTTTATGTGTTGTATTACAGAAACCAAGTAATTATAATCATTAAAAAAGTTACATCTCATGACTCATACCGCACCCAACATTGGCATCACCATCTAGGTCATGTATATGAAAAGTTATCGACTAAATTACATCAATATGTACATTTAGATTCTTTTTAACTAAAACCACTTGGTGTATTTCATGCATGTTTACAAGGAAAAATGGACAATTCCCTATTTAGTGGAAAATGTGAAAGGGCTAAATAGATTCTTGAATTAATTCATACCAATGTGTGTGGACCATTTGCTATTGAGGAAAGGGGTGGTTACTCATACTTCATAACTTTTAATGATTATTTTAGTAGATATGGATATGTATACTTAATGAGGTATAAGCCATATTAATTTGATAAATTCAAGGAAAACAAGAAGGAAGTTGAGAACCAGCTTGGTAAGAATATTAAGAAACTCTTATCAGATCATGGTGGAGAATATATTAATCAATACTTCATTGATTATTTACTAGAGTTCGTGATATTATCTAAACTCACTCTTCTTTATATGTCATAGAGGAATGGTGTAAGAGAAAGGAGAAACCAAACCTTGTTGGACAAGGTGATATCAATAACGAGTCATGCGAGTCCTCCATAATCCTTTTGTGGATACACATTACAAACAGCATCATACATACTAAACTGAGTTCCAACTAAATAAATAGATGGTATACCATACCAATTATGGAATGGAAATAAACTTATATTGTCTTACCTACATGTGTGGGGCTCCAAATCATTTGGTAAGGCCTCTTTAAGTAAAAAATATTTCACCCTAAGGCACAAAGTGTAACTTTATAGGATATCCAAAAGAAATAAAGGGATACAACCTATACAATCCTTCAGACAAAAAATTTGTGGTTGAAAGATATCCCAAATTTATTAAGGAGTATCTTATATCTAAAAGAGATGGTGGGAGCGAGATAGAATTTGATGATGTCCAATATCATGATACACAAGATTTGGTATAGGAACAAATTCAACAAATCCCCATGGAAGAAGAAATTTTTCTAGAGACACAATTACTATGTAGAAGTACTGGAGAGGTTAGAGAACCAAAACTACATGGTTTTCTACTAATCGATGATGGTGACTCATTATTAGTTGATAATAATGAATCTCTATCCTATAAGGAAGAAATATGTGGAACAAATGTTTCCAAGTGGAATGAGGAAATGAATTCTAAAATGGATTCTATGTTCCAAAACCATGTTTGGATTTTTGGTAGACCCTCTATTAGATGTAAAACTGGTTGGTTTCAAATGTTATTCAATAATAAACTAGATATGGAAGGACAATTCAAAACGTATAAGGTACTACTGGTTACAAAAGGGTTTAAAAAATGTCAAGTAACTGACTACAACTAAAGATTTTCATTAGTTTCAATCCTAAAATCCATCAGAATTATACTTTCCATTATGGATTTCCATGATTATGAGATTTGGAAAATGGATTTAAAAACAACCTTACTTATTGGGAACCTTCAATAAGATGCCTATATGATAGAACCTAAAGGGTTTGTGACTCCAAAGGATTCCAAAAAGTTTTGAAAGTTTCAAAAACCATTTATGGATTAAAGAAAGAATATGGGGCATGGAAAATTCATCTTGATGAGGCAATAACAGAATTTGTTTTCATAAGAATGAATGTGAACCGTGTGTCTAGAAACAGTTTAGTGGGAGTAAAATAATTTCCTTAATGGTATATTTTGATGACATATTACTCATTGGAAACAAAATACCAATCTTATAGTCTGTTAATGCATGGTTGAATAAATTCTTATCTATGAAGGAATTGTGTGGGGTAGCATTAATCTTAGGATCAAGATTCATCATGATTAATCCAATAGGTTTCTCATCCTAAGTCAAAGTACATACATTGAAAAGATACTAAGAATATTTAGTATAAAAAAATCAAAGAGGGTATTTTTCAAACACATGACGAAAAAATATACTAGAAATAATTTTATATGATTCAGATATTGGGTCAGTCATTTATGCTATGCTATATACTAGGCTAGATGTCTCATACACATTAAGTGTGGTAGGGAGATATCAAGATGTTCCTAGTGACTGCCATTGGATGGCAGTTAATACTATCCTTAATTATTTGAGGTTTAAAAAGGATATGTTCCTGGTTTATAGAGGACATGAGAAACTAATCATAAGATGATATGTAAATATCAGTTTACAAACTAATCAAGATGACATTAAGTCAAAAATGGGATACATTATCACTTTGAATGAAAGTGTTGTGAGCTGGAAGATCTCAAAGAAATATGTGGTTGTAGATTCTATAGCATATTTTGAGCATATTTCGACTTATGAGGCAACTAAAGAAGAAGTACATATGTAAAAATTTGTCCAATATATAGACATTTTACCTAGTATTAAAGATCTTATCACACTATATTGTGATAATACTATAGCGGTGGCTCTTGAAAAAGATCCAAGGTCACATTAGTGTACAAATCACATACTTTGGAAGTATCATCTTTTGAGGTATTTTTCTCAGATATGTGAAGTTGCAGTGAATATTATTTCCATGGAAGGCAACATGGAAGACCCCTTGACTAAATCCTTGAATCATCAGAAACATGACTATCATGTGATGTTTAATAGATTGAAGGTCATAGGCAGTTTACTATAGTCTAAGTGGGGGTTTGTTGGGGTTGGTATCCTAGGACCAACTGTTTTCACTTTGATTACGTGTATATTTGATGTATTGAATATTAATAAAAATTCTTATTACATATTTATCATTTCTTTCATGGATCTAGTGTAATAATTTCCTAGAGTATATGTAGAATTTATTAGGTCATAGAAGTTCCCCTCTATTATGAGAACCTTGATGTGTTATGAAGATATTATTAAATAATGTTTTAAGGTTGGATAACATACTATGATGGGATACATAGTACATAGACTATCATTTAAGAGTAATCATAAGAAGATGAGGCTTCTTATCATTAAGTTCCCACTTGAAAATCTTCAATATAAGAGATTATGAGAATAAACTTTCCAGTAGAAATTCCACATTTTTTGGTGTCATTGGATATTCCTATCTATGAGCATGTATGATGGTCCTTATAATTTAATATTATTATTAATTCATGTTTCAACTCACGTACTTAGATGTATTTTTCAAACCATGATGATAATTGTTCATGTAGAAGTTGGATACGTTGGGTGTGTCATGAGTTACATGTAATTATTGGATAAGTCGAGGAAGGATTTTTCCCTTCCATCTTTATGGAGGCTGATATCTCAACCCTTTGATTGGAATGGAACTGTCTCACTAAATTCCATGGCCATGGTGTAACGACATGTTTATTTCAGTTAGTCAAATAAAGACGTATCGAGAATATAGGTTGGTGATACCTGCTTTATGAGATATTGAGACAAAGAAATTATATTACAAAGTGAACATTCGTATGTGGTTGTCATTTTTGAAAAATTAAGTTCTTTATATTGGGATCCTTGACCCATTGCTAGAGAGTAATCTTGAAATTTAGTAAAGTCAACCTAATTACAATACAAAAATCCAAGAGCTTCACATACTAAGTGTCTCCATTGATCTTGATTAAATTATATTTTAATTTAATTATTTAAATAAATTTAATTCTCAAGACCTTGGAATAATTTTATTGAATTTTTATTGATCTCTAATATTCAAAATGTAATAAATAATTATTTTTTATTAATAAATAATTTATTTTATTACGTAAATATATATAAAATATTTATTCATTGGATCATGAATAAAATATTTATTTTATTTATTAGATGTTTTTAATAAATATTTATTCTCTAGATTATAAATAAATTATTAATTTGTAAAGAAAATATTTATTTGGTGTTTCAATAAATGATATAGGAGTTCGAATGGACTATGAATGAGTCCGATGGAAAATATTAATTAACAAAACCGTTATATAATATTTGTTATTCCGCAAGTTGGCGTGCACCATAAAATAATAATAATGATATTATTATTATGTGGCATGAGGTTAATTAAATGTTTTAAATTTTATTTAATGGATTGAATCAAATTAAATAATATTTTTAACCTCACCCCCAAATTTATAAATATTTATTTATGTTTATTGTATATTAAATCCAAAAATTGAGAATATAGAATTATTGCACAAAACAAATTCTCTATCGAATCCTCTCTCCCTCTCAGGAATGATAAGTCCAAGTGAGATTTATTAACGTTTAAAGAATGAGTGATCAAGAACTAATGCAAGAAATTCAATTTTCCATTCTAGAACCTATTGATTGGGTGGTGTTGCATGAAGATCATTGGAGTACATGTGGATCACTGCTAGAGGGACTCTATCCTTGGATTATCCCAGCACAACAAAGGAAACCCAAAAGGGTATTTTCGGATGATCAAAAATCAACAATGATGAAATTTGTTAATCTTAGCTATTTATTTCTTTAGGTATTAAATAGATTAGTTATAAATTTGATGTGCAAGATCCTTCCTCATGGTTTCAGACAACTATGATTAAAATAAATTTTAATATATCACTCACCACCACATGCTTCCGCTACACCCAGAACCATCAATAATAAATACCAATCAAACAAATTCATATTGTTTTTATACTTTATGAAAATGATACATAATTCATTTTTGAAGTGTGGGAATCAACCGTACCTCAATTTGATGCACAGTGTTGTTGGTATGACCCCAAGTGTGTCTTTTTATTTAAAACTGACATTTTAGTAAAAAATAAGATTGACATGATCAAAACTAATAAAACCCATTAAGATTGTTTTGATACTTTTGTAAAATGATATATATTTCATTTTTGATGAGTAGGAATCATCTACACCTCAATCTGATGCACAATGTGCCTGATATGACTCAAAGTTCCCGTTATCAGTCTAAAATTGAAATTTTAGTTAAAAATATGTGTCACTCACTGAAAACCAAGAAACAATTCTTGGATTGTCTCGATACTTTAGTATAATAATTCATAAGTCATTTTTGATATGTACGAATCAGTTCAAACTGACACATGATACGATTGGTATAACTCAAAGTGTGTGTTTTCAGTTTAAAATGACATTTTAGTAAAAAAGACAAGTAACATACTCAAAACTGAACAAACATATTTGAATTATTTTCATACTTTAGGATAATTATATATAAGTAATTTTTGATGTGTAGAAATAAGTCTCATCTCAATCCAATGATCGGTGTGACCAGTATGAATCTAATTGTGTCCTTTTATTTAAAATCAAAATTTTATTAATGTATTGTTTCATATCATGTTTAATTTATTTCTTTATAGTATTAATAATATAAAAATTGTTTTCATATACTGGTGGATTATTTTTCTTGAGTTTGGGACGTTTTTTAGGAGACTGATACCATAATCATTCTTTTTGAGAGGGGCTTATGTGCCAAAGAGATTGAAACATTGATGTTTTTTTAATTTTTGTTATAGTAATTACTAATGTAATTATAAAAAACATTGTTTGAAATATAAATAATATAGTTTTTTTATGTATTTGTGATGTAATTTTTATTTAAATTAAATTATGAATTTTTTATAAATATAGGTTGCTGCTGTAGTGTGATATAATTTAAACATAACACTGTAACCTTTAGTCCTTTATCATTTTTGAAGAAAGTACTCATAAAGGGGTGCCCTTTTAATGGCTCTTTGGACAACATTGCTTTTTTTTGTGCCATTGAAACCCATTTTTCATGATCATGAAGGGTCAATCTATGATATTAAATTTTACAACATCTCATTTATTATAAAATATTGTTAACGGTGATAGGAAACCCTTTTTATATATGCTAGTATAAACCTTCTTTAATTTTTCACATGGAATATAACACTTAAAATTGGTTAGTGTGGATCAAAATAAATGCCTTGTTTTGTTTTTTTGAGATGATTAGTGGTCATATTAAATTAAATTTTTATGGGGATTGTATATTTAAAAGAAAAGATATGTTTTTCATGAAATTTAACTCCATAATGTCCAATTGAAATTTAATTAATGGATTGGATGGGTGTATATTAGATTTTCTTATTGCTATAAAAAATATAACGATTGAGTTGGTGGTTATTATTTTATTTCTTATTATTTAAAATAGTTATGTAGATGAGATTTTATGAATTGTGAAAAAAATTAAAAAAAACATGTTTGAAAATATTATTTTTTTAGAAAAATTAGAAAGTATTTATAGAAATAGAATTAATTAATCATAACACATATTTTAATTGGAAAATATGAAGTATCTGTTCAAAGGGAGGGGAAGTGATGATTCATTGTGAAAATAGTGTTTCCTTCCAGTATAGAAGCCAACTAGTATAAAGATTAAAAAGTGTGGGTTCAACGGGAGTGGTGACCTAAGCATCATGAACTCTCAATGAGACCAGACATTCATTATCCATTAACTAAGAGGAGAAGACAATAACATTTCCCTTGCGAAACCAATCTCACGCGGTCCCCTCGACTTTGGAATCCAACCAGCACCAAGACTTCGCATGGGATAGGATGATATACTCTTGACTTTCAATGGGTGAACAAAATCTGTCACGGCACGACCCAAACTGGGGAACGAGCCACAAAAACCATAAGTCTATCTCCATAGGCCATGGGGTGGAGACTAGTGTTGAAAGTCATATCCTAAATGACAGGACTTTGCATAATGTATATATATGAACAAACCCATCCATTTCAATATAGAAGTGTAGAGGAATAATAATAAAAATATGCAATATCTAGAAGGTAAACCAAGCACTAAAAACCACTAGAGGGTACATGAGTATGATAATACAAACTGAAAAATAAAGGAGAAAAATACACACCCAACCAGAAGATGTCCAAACCTAAAAAAACTAGAAAGAAAAACACCAAGAGAGCCCAGCTCCCAATCTCAAAGATATGACCACCTTATGTGGTCCCAAGAACCCAGTATCCCTAAGATCCTCTGAAGTCATTGTCGATATATCTATCATCTATATAAGACACAATAGGTGCAGGAAAATTCCATATAGGGGTGAGTATATACAGACCCAGTATGATTCCTTGAAAGCTGAAGGGGGATCTATAAGAGATACAAAAGGTATAAACATACAGCAGATAGTAAATAGTGAACACGATGCAGAAAATAGCTAAACTCAAACCAAGAGACAGATAATAACCTTATCCAAACACAAGGGGATCAAAATGAAATATAGATGGACTAAACATTGTGTCTTTTCAACCCATAGTAGGAGAGTAACCTTATCCAACTACAATACGCTAAACACCTAAAGTAAGTGGACTACCATGTACAACTTCATACACCGTGGCAAGAGAGTAACCAAATCCAACAACATGGATAAACATACACACAAATATATATATATATATATATATATTCTTAGAAAAATAATCCCAAATGAGATAGATAGGGGATATCCATATCATAGTCCAGCACAAAAAAAGAGTCTCCAACTGTTCCAGAAGTCTATAAATGATAACCATAATCGTGCACATTTTCCTAATAGAAAACATCCAAGTCAATCCACACCTCACCACTGTGATACACAATCGAGGGGCCACAATTTCTAGCTAGAGGACTCATGACCTGGTGAAACAGGAGGGTTCCATGATAGATAGAGGACCCATACCCCATTCAAACATGAGGGTTCCACTCTAATAGTAAATAGAAGACCCATGCCCTGCCCAACAAGAGGGTTCCACTCTAATGGACGATAGATAAAGGACCCATACCCTATTTCAACAGGTTGTTTCTAATCTAATAGTAGATAGAGGACCCATGCTCTACCTATCAGTAGGGTACCACTCTAATGGTCAATAATAGAGGACCCATACCCTATTCCAATAGGAGGGTTCCACTATTATAGTAGATATAGGACCCATTCCTGGCCTTGCAGGAGGTTTCCACTCTAATGGTTGATGGATAGTGGACCCATACCCTATTCTAATAGGATGGTTCCACTCTAATAGTAGATAGAGGACTCATTCCCTACCCATAAAGAGGGTTCCACTATAATGGTTGATAGATAGAGAACCCATAACCTATTCCAACAGGAGGGTTCCACTCTAATAGTGAGGACCCATGCCCTGCACAGTAGGAGGGTTCCACTCTAGTGTTTGTTAGAGGACCCATTCCTATCCCAGCTAGAGGTTTACACTCTAAAATATGGAGGACCCATACCCAATCCTAGCAGGAGGGTTCCACTTCAATAGGTAGGTAGAGGACCCATGCCATATTACAATAGGAGGGTTCCACTCTTTTATGCCAGAGGATTCATGCCCTGACTCCATAGGAGGGTTCCCCATTGAAACCATATGATTATCCTGTTTGATCACTACCATCATCGAACATACCCTTAATAAGTTCCATGCCCTGAACATCTCTCATCATATCTCAAAATACACAATGGATCCCACCACCATGTTCTATGTGAAAAAACACTCATGATTGGATACTCATGAGCAAAAATCCGAGTTCAAATGAAGGAGATACGAGTGGTTGAAGTTTCATCAAAAGGAACCAAGGGGTACTTTGTGTGTGAGGAGACCCACATGGAGTGTGGTTCTAATACATAGCTTGGCTGTGTCTCTGGAGGTACATGATTCACCAATTGACAAACTAAAATAAATTCGTACCCACCAGCTGGACCCAAGTTCCCACACCTTCATGCCCTCTGCCAAAGAGAAAACCCATCATTATTGGGCTCGATGATGAGGTTATCCTCCCATAACCATTATAAATTATAAAAGTTTATTAGGGATATTTGAATTGGGTTTTGAGTACAATTAGTACTTGAGAATTCTTACCTCAAGGCCACACAGATGAGCTCAGAACTTTCAGATCTGTAACACAAGGCCATCCATCTTCTCGCTACTAATATGAAATCCCCAATTCATCTTCGCCAATGAAAATTATGGGATGTAACACTCCTCAACCAGAATGGGATGATCAGTTGAAACCTACCAGTAGATTTTCACCGCCCATTCTAAAAGTCCTAGAGAGGAGAGAAGTTGGAGGTAAATGAAGAAGGGTTCGTCTGCATGGTGAGTTTTACGCTACAGATTTCACCAGTGACCGACGGTGGTCGAGAACAAAAGGAATTTTTGAATTGGTGTTTGAAGGGATAGTATGGATGATGGATATAAAGGAAAAAACCAATTTAATTAGATTTAAGTAAAAATAAGAGTGAAATTACATGAAAAAATAGTATATAAATGGAGAGGTCACAACCAGAGTTTGGTGCAATAGGAGAAGAAGAAAAAGAGGGTGGCTATATGTAAGGGAAAAGGATGCTAATGAAGCCATAGACGAAGAAAAAACACAACATCTAAATATAGGAAGAAGAAAATTTTTTGGAGAATCAAAGAGTAAGTATAACCCTAGGGACCGCTGGTCGAAACGTCAAGTAAAGAAGACGGAGTTGGTATGTTGATTTTTATTTACATCAGTCCGAACATAGATCCACCCACCCTAGTCATGCTTTATATGCCATTTCCGATTCTCCACTTTGTCAATATAAACCCTTGTAATTATGAATTATACAATCTATCAGGTGATGACCACTCTAAACACTTTTTTTGAACTTCTCAATGTATTTTAATATATATATATATATTATAAAAAAAATTAATTATAATAATAAAGGATTTTTTTTTCAGGTTTATTATAGGTACCAAATATTAATCAATTAATTATCAATCAATCCATTTAAAACTAGAGGTGTCCATGGGTTGGGCTGGGTCGGGTCAGATGGGTTTTTAGACCTGACCCAATGAGAAGAGGTCGGGTCGGGTTGGGGGTGTTTTTTTTATTTCTGACCCGACCCGACCCGAACCATCTCAGATCAGGTTGGGTTGGGTTGGTTCAACTGGGTTATGGGGAAAAAAATTTGGTCTCTTTCTGGACAATAAATAAACTAAACTTATGTGGTATTTCATATCTAATAAAAAGAACCGATGCACAAATGTCTTCTATCCTTCTCCCGCAAGCTTCATCTGAAACTCTACTCAGAGAACCTCTAATTTACAAGTAGATTAATTTTCTCCATGAGTGAGCAATGCAACGATGTCATCGATGGAGTTGTGACCCATGGGAAAGAGGCGCAATAGTCATCAATGACATGTGTTGTGGTTAATGTGTAAGCAAACTGCAGAGGGGGGGGTGGGGGGTGGGTGATGCATGGTAGGCTTGTAGCGATGACTTGACTTGAGAAAGAGATGTAGAAGCAATACTATAAGGATGTTGATGCATGATAGTACAACAATGATGGCATGGAAGACTACATGATTTAGGCTATAAGTGGTAACAAAGATGTCAGAGCAGTGCTGAGTCTGATGTGAAGGCCTTACAATGAGGAGGTAGCGACCGATGGTGGAAGGGGGGGGGGAGGCGGAGGCAGCAATGTCAGTCGGTAATCAGGTTGGTTTAGCTGGGTTGGGATGTGGGAGTGGTGTCCATGGAATTTTTGGACGAGTGGAGAAGATATTGACATGAGAGGGATGGAATATCGAAGGAGGAGACACATATAGTGTGGCGGAGGCAGGTAGTTGTTTAGGTCAGTGGGTCAGGTTGGATCATTTTTTTCCAACCCATGACCCGACCCAACCCGACCACATGTCAACCAAAATCAACCCGACCTATGCATATACATTTTTAAACCTGATCCAACTTGACTCAACCTAGTTGGGTTAGGTTGGGTTGGTAGGGTTGGGTCGGGTTTGGACACCCCTATTTAAAACTAGAACCCATACCTAAATCAATTCCAACCTATCAAAAATTGATTTTTTCATAATCATGTTAGAGAATCTCTAACCCATTCATTCATTTTAGATTAGTATTAGAGTTTTTTTTTTCAAATATGAAGAGTAAAATCCAATTGAAACCAATTAATTCATTTTCCAGTCAAAAGAGGTTATCCTTTCAATATTCCTATATATTTTTTTATTACTTTTATTTAACACATTATGTTAAAATTAATATATTTTTCATAAAATTAACCAATGTGATATATTATAATATTTAATAATATAAATAATTAAATTAAATTAAATTAGATATTGATTAATAATTAAATTAAATTAAATAAGATATCTTTATTTATTAGTATCGATTTAAATATAACAACTTATGGTTTATTTTCAATATACATTTATATAATGTATTTTAAATTTTTATGTTTTTATTGTGTATCATTAATTTAATTTATTTGTCTACAATATAATTATAATTTATGATATGTGTATTTTGAACTAATTATATGATTATAATTTTAGTTGTAATTACATGTGTGTGATCAGATTAATTAAGTGGGCACTTTAAAAAATAGTTAAACAAATATGATTAATTTATATATTAAAAAATAAAGTTTAATAAAATGATAAAATTAATTACATAAATAATTAATGATCAAATTAAATTAAAATTATACTCGTTATTTAATAGTATAAAATTTAATAAAAATAAAATTGTCTACTATTTAAAATGATATTCAATAAAAAATGTGTAAAATTACAATGGATGCTTGATTAAAATTAATTTTATAAATCATCATATCACTGTCATAGATGCTTGATTAATGCATTGTGGAGTGAGATATGAGCATTTTTATCATTGATTATTCTATGCTGATTAAGTTAAGTGTTGGAATCGAACATTTTCATCTATCATTATCACAACAATTAAAGTTTTCACTTCCATCACATCTACAATTTGAGCATTCAAATCACTTTCTTCCCCACCTATCATATTGTGCATGATAGTTCATGTAGTCATTATATCATGTAATATATGTTTTCTCAAAAAACATGTAGGTTATGAGATTATTGAAAAATGTGACTGTAAAACTCAAAATGTATGTTCCACAATTTTTCTAAATGCTTCTTGCTTTATTAAAAAATACTTCTTCTTCATAATATATATATCATGGATAATTTTCACAATTTTGGACCACTTTATAAATATATTATCACCCAAATAATATATCATATCATATTATTTTCCTTGAATGACATAATGAGCTAGATGAGAAATGGAAAAGACCACTATCTTGGGCCAAGCAGATAAAAAAACATTTATGAATCTTATAAAACATATAAACAAAACACATCAATTAAACTAACATGAATTTATCAATGGTTTTAATTAAAATATAATTTTACATCCATTTATAAGAGATATTGAGTGTGGGTAAATTTCAGAGTTAGTATATTTTAAAAAAAGAGAGAAAAATTGTGAAATTTATCTTTAATATATTTTCTTGGGAAAGTGAATCATTTATACTATTCGAAAACCCCTAACACTTTGCATAATAATAGTGAAAGAGATATGACCAACCAATGTTGAGTATGATTACTAGATCTTCCATGATTGAACAAAATTTTGTATTAAATTGCACAGACATGTATTTTTTATATTATTGAATCTAAATTAACTTAAAAATGAAATTATTTTAATCATGGAATCCAACTTACAAACTATATGTCGTTAAGACCAACATTATTACACATGGAAAAATGAAATAAAAAGTTAAATAATAGGTCATTACCCCCATTAGGCTTCATTAATAATTTATTTGTGCTAACATTTATTTTTAATTTTATAATTTTACTAAAATACCCCTTTTATGTTTCATTTTTGTTTTTGGGAATTTTTATTTTGTTTTTGATGTTAATATTTTGTAATATGCTAAAAATTTTATTTATTGAGATATTTTTGAAGAAGATATGGCTTGAAGACTTTACACATATGTTGTGTTATGATCTATATCATATAGTATAATATAAAAATGTTTTATGATTCGATGTATAGAAACATAGGGTATGTGATATACCTTGGTATAAACATATTGTCTTTTACAATATAGTCATATCGTAAGTCCCCACTTATGAAATTGTATACTATGATTAGGCATAATCATAAAAGCATAAAATTTGATCTTATAACTTTTCCCATTTCAATCATAAGGTATGATTGATGGATATCATATAACCATTTTCTACATAACTGTAGAGTGCATATTCAATAGTACTAGAGGAGCATCCCTGAGGCTCTATATAAAGAACCCAACTAACTTGAAATGACTATATACATGCTTTATAAATACTCAACTGAAACTCTTATATCCCATATCTCTCATCTCCTACCTCCATTGCGCCATGAGGTGCTAGCACACTATGGAGGGTGGTGATTCATTTTTATCTGAAAAGTGATCCATTCGGCCCATGGATATACCACAAAGAAAAGAATCCTTTTATTGTTCCTTAGTTTCCATTATCATAGGGGATGAAGAAGGACCAATGAGAACTATGATGTACAATAAACATATTTACAGTTTCTACATTTCAATTTTATGAATGTTTTTCCTTTATCTATGCATATAAATCTTGGTTTGGGTTTATATATTTTCCATTACCATTAATAACTATTATTGGATCCCTATGAAACTCATTAGTGGTATGAGAGCTTACCATGGATTTATATTATCAAAATAATGTTGAGAAACAAAGATTTTTTATATCCTATAATTTGTCGTATTTCAATCATAAAGTATGATACGATATTTTGTTCTGGATAATCTAGTCATGGTTTATGATAAAGAGATATAATAACCAAAAATACTTTATAAATCAATGCATTTATACTAATCATAACATATTATGTTATCCTATCTTATCCTACAATTAGCATTGCATCATGCACTACACCGTGGTTTCAATCACTACACTATTTTCCAAAAAATAGAGCATCGTATCACTATTATGATATTGATGCATATCATTAAATATGATATTGTATTTTAAGAGTAGATATGGATTTCTATCATAATATATGACTAATAGTGATATTATATTTTAATACCACCATTCTATCAATCATAACATATGACTTGAGTTGAATGGTTAAATATGATTCATGTAAAAAACTTCTTTTTTCTTTATTTTAAATTATGAATTGAATTATATTATTTATAAATAATGATAAAAGGTATTTTGGGGATATTTATCAAATTATAAAATTTTTATAAATTAATTAATTATAAATATTTTATAATTAATTAATAAATTTCCATGAAACATTTATTATTAGATATTCATTAATATTAAATATTGATATTAAAAATACCTTTTCCAATTTATATCATAGGGATTATGCCTTAGAAATGAAGTGTTTATTTAGAAATTAGATGGGTAATTTATAAATTTCTTATAAATTACAAAATAAGGCTTAAATATAAAGTGTTTATATATTAAGATTATGATTTGTTCATAATACTTAATTTGAATTATTCAAATTAAGGGCCTTATTTGAGATATTTTTTAAACAAGATCAAAAGGAATTTTGATGATTGATTTGTTCAAGATTTAAATAATGATAAGTATGTGATTATAAAGTATTTATATTAAATATTATGGAATATACATAATGAATAACTAAATTATTAAGTGTTTGTAATTAGATTTTGTTTATGAATTGCTCAGTTATTTAAAAGTTATTCCTTAGTTTATTATTCACAGATATAAATTGTTTATATTGAGAATATATGTATGCATATGCTTTAGTTTAGATTTGTTAAAGTACTTTTTATAAAGTTTTAAAGATTTGAATTACATGCTTGGTATAATTTCATAAGATTAAGTTTTTAAAGGCATAAGGTGAAAAATGACTTAAGGAATTTTAATCTTGACTCATATGCACAATATGATTGAGTATGATAATGACTTGGTAAGACTACAAGTTTTTTTTAAGTTTTACTATAATTAAGGAATCCATTTCGTCGTAATCTATGGAAATGTTATGATAATATCAATGAATTCAAGAAAATTTTACCCGATGTTTTCAAAGTGATGAGAATAAATGAATTAGGAATATGATGCCTAGGTTTTGGTGATGTGTTGATAGTACAAGTGGGTGAAATTTCAAACTAAAAGAAGAAAATTTTGTTGGAGAGTCCAAAAATATTTTTTTGGAATCCATTCTAAGTCCTTGACACCTAAGGGTATTATTTGGAAGGAGTAATGATTTTATGGGATGAAATTATTTGTAATTCCTAAAGGGGTTTTGTAACACCATGGAATGTCTATTCCAGGTATAAATGTTATAGAGATTAATTATTTGGTTTTGAAGTGTATATGATACCAACTATATGTTTTACTATTGTTGTAAATATATAGGAGTTCAAAATCAAGGAAATAATTGACAGGAGCATATAAATGGCATTCAAATGATGAAGATAGTGTTTCTACATCAAGTATTTGAATATATAAAGCTCATATAGATCTTAAAATGATGTGATCTAGTAATTTGAATTAAAATAATGGAGAAAGAGTTTCTATATCAAGGACTCAAATATATCAAGATTAGCTGGAACTTAGAAAAATGTGTATATTCATCTAATTTCAATTATTAGGAAAGAGAATTTGTTTACATACAAATAGTTATTATGAACAATATGATATGATTAATTATATACTGAAGAACCCCATGGATTTGTGGCTTAGTTTGAGAAAGTTTGATGATATCATGGTTCTTGGTGATTATCAGTTATTGTATTTGTTGAAAACCTTATCTGAGGATCATATAAGTTTAATGGTGATTGATTTAGTTAGATTGGAATTAAATATCATGGAAGAAAGTATCATGATGCAATCAAGTGTTTTTGATAAGGAATGGAGATCAGTTTACTCCTTTTGTTTGAGTTTGAGTGGTTTCCTGATCCACATCCCCAAATTTTTAAAGGGAAGAATCACGTAGCCATTTATTATACTTATCCGATTTGGTGGGGAGGATTTCACATAGTGATTTTCACTATGTAGGTGAATCACAGATATGATTCATTCATATAGATCAATGACCCACATAGCCAAATTATTGACATAGCCAAATTTGGAATCCACACGGCCGTTTTTAGTCACATAGCTGATTTTTTGAGAACAATGTAACCAATTAGTGACGTAGACGAATGCCGATTCACATAGAAAATTAGAGTTTGAAAATATAACACATAGAAAATATATCTTGAGAAAATATCTGATTTCTATATAGCTGATTATTCTTCATGTAGATGATTCATATTTCTTGCTATGTATCGTTTGGTTTTCATAGAAGTTTTCAGAATTCAAATATTTTGATGAGAATAAATTATGACGATGCTTGGATGGTTTTGAATTATTACATAATCAAAGGATTCAATTTTCAATCCATGATTTAATAATATTTTTAGTAATCTTGGAGTGATTCTTAAGGAGTTTTAAATAGTGATTTTATTATGCAATAAAATCCTTTTTGAGCCACAATTCAAATACAGTCTTTTTTAGTAATTATAGATATCACGGGGAGTTAAAAATAAATATATTTATATCGTGGAGAGTGATCTATATAAAATAATAGAAGATATAGAATGTATATCACAGAATGTGTCTCCTTTATGAAAAAATGCATGTCTTATTAATGCACATCAGAGAGCTGATAGTGAAAAAATATCAATGTGAAATGGAGAAAAAAAGTGTGAGAGACATAGAAAAAAATTGAGAGAGTCTGAATCCAAGTTTTTTGTTCACCAATGATCAATATATGATGAACTTCACGTCTTCAGAATATTGAGTTTTTAGTCCAAGAATATTCATGCATCTCTTTCAAGTCTGCACTGTAGGAAATTCTTCCTTGCACATTTTTTTGGCTCATGGAAGAAGATCTACATTATTTGTTGTTGAAGAAACCTGGTTATTCTAGAAACCTTCTTTAGTTATTTAATCATCTTTTTTACAATAAATAAAAGCTGTGTTTTTTGGGTGTGACTCTGAAATGTGTAGTGGGATGCCATAGGTATGCTTGTAAGAGGATTTCACTTGGGTATATAGTGAAAAGAATCCATGGTTGGGGGGAATAACCAGCCATGGTAGGGAGTATGATTACACATTAGATCCTAACCTTATAAAATATTATGTTCCTATACCATTTATCTTTACCAAATTCATGAAAGGGTGAGTATTATTAATAGTTTATCAGATCCTAATAGGTCAACAAATAATTATTTCAAAAGAAATAAAACCAGGAAAAGAGAAAAACTGATTCAACCACCCTTCTCTATGGTACAACTCCTCTCTGGGAACAACTAGTATCAGAGTATATGTTCCTCTATCAAGATCCACTAATTGATAAAGATGTATAATTTTAATTTTCTCAATATAAGGGGTGTCCCTACATTCAATTCCAAGAACTATCATAGTTGGAATAATAGGATATTTCCCTATCTCTTATCTCTTGGCCATGAAGTTCAAGATGCAGTAACAATAGGATTACCACATATTATTAAATATATTCCTAATAACTTTTATGATAAGAGGAATATGGAAGTTGATGAAAAAACATAGAATTCCATTTTTATGTCTCTTAAAAAAAATTATACAAAGTTTAATGGACTAAAAAATGCCTAGAAAATTTAAGATAAATTAGAAAGCTGTTATAATGAAAATGTGAAAGTCAAAAAGGCCTAATTGATAATTTAGAGAATAAAATTTGAATGTATCAATATGGATGAAGAAGAAAACATTGATTAATACATTACAAGATTCAATGAAAATTTCAGAATATTCAGGGTTTTAGTGAAAATATGGATGATTCAAATGTTATAAAAAAATTGATGAAAAATTTTCATGATAGGTTTGGCCCTAAAGTTTTAGATTTGGAAGATAAATAAGATCTTAATCTCAATGAATTTCATAACATTATCATTACTTATGAAATGAAAAAGATCCTAGATTTCAAGAAGAAGATCAAAGATGATATGCCTTTTGAGGCCATGAGAATGCTCAAAATCAAAGATGATAAAATTCCCAAATCAAGTGAATATGATGATGAATATGAAGATGAAGATTATAATAGAATAATTTCTCCTGTTTCAAAGATATTAAAGAAAGGAATGTTTAAGGGTAAAGGAAAATTACCACCAAGGTGTTACAATTATAATGAAATTGGACACTTGCTTTTAAATTGTCCTAAGAAGAAGTTTTCTAAACCTGATTCAAATGATGGGAACAATCATAATAATAAATGTGGTAAAAGATCAAAATATTCAAAAAAATATAGTGTAATCAAGAAAAATTTCTTTAAAAGTAAAATAATAAGCTATGTGTGAAAAGAATAAGAGTTCGACTCCATATCGTACAACCAATCAGAATATAAAACCAATTTCATTGATCATGTGGAAAAAGGGTGTGACATATTTTGTAGGGAAGATGATGAAAGTGAAATAAAAAAACTAGAGTATATGTTTAATAATGAATTGTAATCATGTATTTATAAAATCAAGGATATTAATAAGTTGTTAAAGGACCATGAAGAAAAAATTTCTCTCATAGAAGAAGAACATTCCAAAACTCAATAAAAACATATTCAATCAAAAAATAGATTGAAAAATATTAGAGATTATTTAAAGAAGGATATTTAAGTCAAGAATGAATAATAATAATCTAGAAAAAAGAGGTTTTGAAAGAATCATGTTAATTCATCCCTCTATTAATCTTCAAATAATTCTATTATCTCTAATAATATAGGTCTTAGAATCAATTCTCGAAGATTATAGAGCACATATACTTGCGAGAAATCTTCTTCTAAATAAAAATAATAGAGAGAATCTTCAACAAGACCTTTTCCCTTAAAGTATAGGAAACCACATTATATGAAAATAAAACTTAACCAATCTTTAGGGAAGAGTTATTATCATTATAGAAGTTCAAGCTTCAGAGGATACTATTAGTGTTGTGGAGTATTTTTGCACAAATCCTACTCATGCTGGTATAACATGTCACTACCAGATATGATACATGAACTAAGGGGGATATATTCTGGTAAAAGAAGAATAAATTAAAAAAATAAATCAATCAGTTACTAAGAATTCATCTAATTCTCCTACATAATTTTTTTATTACTTAGAAAAAATATGTGGTAGATGTTATCCGCAAGGCCATGTTCTTGAAATGTGAATGAGCATCCTTCTTGGATAAATACCTAATGTTGATAAAGACAAGGGAATCCCAAAAATGAATGAAGAAAGATAATGTTTTTTTGAAGTATCTTGAAAGGCTATTATAATAATGAAGTAATGGATACTTGATAGTGGATGTTCTTACACATGATTGATGACACAAAAATTCTGAGAAACATTGAGAAGCATGAAGGGGGAGAAATGACTTTTGGTAATGTTTATTACCTAAAAATTAATGGAGTTGGCTCAGCATAAATTAAATCCTAAAATATGAATTCTAATGATGTATTCATTATTGAAGGTCTAAATCACAATTTTCTTATTATTAGTCAACTTTGTGTTGATGGACATGAGGTGATATTCAAAAAGATAAATGTATTTTCAAAAACAAAAAGTATGGAAGTATCATTACTCAAGGGAGAAAAACCAATTAAAATCTATTTCAAATTGGTGATCCTAGTGATTCTTATTACCTAAGTTCCAATGATGAAAACAAATTATGGTATAGAGGGCTTGTTCATCTTGTCTAAAGAAGTATGCATAAAATTTTGAATCATGATGTTGTAAGATATTCTCCTAAGTTGAAGAGAGATAAGGATTAAATCTATTATCAAAAAGAAAAAATGGAACAAGGTTCGCATAAAGTAGTATAAATTATTTCTTCAAGACCATTTGATCTCATTCATACTGACTTATGTGGTCTAATGAGAAAAATACTGCCAATAGTGATTTGTATTTTATTACATTTATTTATGATTATACTCTATTGACTAATGTCATGTTTATAAAATAAAAGTAAGAGGAAATCAAAATCTTCAAAAAAATTTGAAGGTAGGTTGAGAAGGAGTTGGGTCTATATATTAAGAAACTAAGATCAGATAATTGCAGGGAGTTTACATGTGATGATTTTGAAAACCATATTTTAAAACATGGAATAAAGCATCAATATTAAACACCATATACTCCACAAAAAATGGGGTAGCTTAAAGGAAGAATAAGAGCATAGTTGAGATGGGAATATCCATGTTGGATGAAAACAAAAACTAAAAGTTTTTATGGAGAGAAGCTATTTATACCACCATACACATATAGAATAGGTGTTTACTGAGACAAAAAAAAGACACCATATGAAATTTGGTACAAGAAAAATACAAATGTTCAATATTTTTTTATAGTTTTTAGATGTTCTTTCATTATAAAATTAAAAAAAAGAAATCTAGAAAAAATTTAAGAGAAAATTGAGGAAGAAATATTAATGGGACACCTATCAAATGACAGTGGATACATTTGTTTAAATAAGTAGCTATTCAAGTTAGTTGACTATTGTGAGGTCAATATTATTAAAAACAATCACAAATCATACATAACAGTTTATTAAACTTTAGAATATTCAGTAGAAAATGACATGTATATGTTTGAATAGAATAATGATAAAGTTATTGAGAAGGAGAAAATCACTACTGATATTGATTCTAAATAAACCATTGATTAAGGTGAAGCTACTGTAAATGATATAATATTATACAAAAAATTAAATAGGCATGTTGAAACTGAAAATATCACTGACAACCCATATGCTCCAGTTCAAACTAGATGAAGACTGTGATTGGAAGATCAAAATGAACTTATTTCACAATAGAACATATGATGGTAGAAGCAGTTTACTATCAAGATCAGATATAATATATGAATGACTAACTTGATCAGATTGATACGAACTACACATAAGATCTTGTTCCAAGTCTTTAAAATAAAAATTTTATTATAACCAAGTGGGTTTTTAGGAATAAGATAAATAATAAAGGTGAGGTATCTAGGAAAAAAGATAAGATAGTGTGCAAAGTATATTATCAAATGGAAGGTAATGAATTTGAAGAAATTTTTTCACTAGTAACAAGATTGAATACTATCAGAACACTCTTAGAAGTGTTAGATCTGAAATATTATAAAGCTTATCAAATGGATTTGAAATATAACTTTTTAAATAGTGATCTTGAGGAAGTAGTTTACATTGAACAACCTGGTGGTTTTATCTTAGAAAATGATGGAAGCATGGTATAAACCTTTTTTTGGTTTTAAGTAGGCCCACAAATCTTGGTATTCTAAATTGGATGGATATTTAATGAATATGAAGTTTACAAAAGGTAAATTTAGAGATAACCTTTATATGAAAGAAATTAGTAAAGGGACTCTCATTAAAATTATATATGTGGATGACATCATATTTTATGGTGATAAAAAGTGTCTTAGTGAAGAGTTTTCTTAGAATATGAGGAATAATTTTGAGATGTACATGCTTAGTGATATGGCATACTTTTTGGGATTTCATATTGAGAAAATCCTAATTACATATTTCTATCTCAAGAAAAATATATTACATATTTTCTAAAAAAGTTTGTAATGGAAAATGAAAAAAGTCTCAAACACCATTTTATTTGGAAACAAACCATTCAAGGATGATGTTAGAATGAGTTTTTACCAAAAATAATTTAGAAAATTCATTGGTATAATACTTTATTTAACAACATCAAGTTCATATATAACTTATACAGTGATTTAATGTTCCAGATTTCAGAGTGATCCTAAAGAGTCTCACTGGTTGGATTCTAAGAGAATACTAAGATATGTGAAAGGAAATATGAACTACATATTTCTATATATATATAGTACATATCTGAACTTGCTGGGATTCATAGATGTAGATTTGAAAGGTGACTATATATATTGAAGATCAAATTTCGGTGAAAGTTTATTTCATGGAGAGGGTTTTGTTAGTTGGTATAGTAAAAAGAAGAATTCAGTGGATCTGGGAATATTTGAGGAATAATATTTAGTAGCTATGCATTCATGTATGAAAATGATTTGGATACAAGTGCAACTAACAAAGTTTAATATTGAAAATGAGATATTGTTAAAAATTCATTGTGATAATAAAAGTGATAAGGATGTTAAAAAAATATAGTACCCCATTAAATATTAAATAAAATTGATATATGATATAATTTTATCAAATATAAGGTATTCAATAAAGATATCAAGCTAGATTACATTTCTACAAAATATCATATCGCATATATTTTCACCAAAGAAATTCCATGTGAGAGGTTTTTGGAATCAAGGATGAAATTTCATGTTTAGCCTTCCACGCATAGTTATCTTTTTGATTGTATTGAGACTACCCATGGTCCTTTGGATTCTGTTTCTAAAGGGTTATAGAATTCCATAATGAATGGGGAGTGAGTGTATGTTATAGGGGGAGTTTTAAATCTGAAAATTCTAAAGATGTTCACTCAATGATGTTAAATCATGAAATGAGTATGAGATAAAGGTAGTGAGGAAGACTGTAGCCCACCAATGTAGAAATAGTGGTCTTCAATAATTATCCTTATTGGTGATTATTTCATGACACCTCTAACCTCTAAGATTAAAAACAATGGTCTTTAATAAATCTCCTCAGTGACAATGATGTCTGTGACACCTCAGAGAGTCGAAATAATGGTTTTCCATAATTATATCTTCTCAATGATACTGAAATAGTTGCATATCTTCACAAAACAAGTGTCTTATTAAGTAATGGTAAGATAATGGGTTTCCATTGATTGTAAAAAATCAAAATGTGGAGATTGAATAACACCATGGATTTGTTTATTAGTTTGAGAAAGCTTGAATATCCCATGGTTCTTGCTGAGTATGGATTTTTTATTTATTGAAAACCTTATACGAGGATATTATAAGTATAAAAATGCTTTATTTGGGTACTATGGTGTTAAATATCTTTTAAGAAAGGTTTAAGATCCAAGCAAGTGTTTTTTAGAATTTTTTGAGATTGGTTTAGTCAGTTCTATTTGAGTTTGAGTGGTTTATTAATCCATTTACCCGATTTTGCAAAGGGAAGAGTTACATAGTCATTTTTCCTACATAGTCGATTCATGTAGGAAAATATACCACATAGATAATATCTTATGAGAACCACATAGCCGATTTCTATGTAGTTTATTATTCATCACGTTGCCGATTCAGATTTCTCACCAAGTATGGTTTGGTATTTCTACAAGTTTTAAAAATTAAAATATTATGATGAGAATTAATTATGAAAATGATTGAACTATTTTGAATTATTATGTAATCAAAGGATTCACTTTTCAAGCCACGATTCAAGTTTATTTTTAATAATATTGTAGTGATTCTTAAAGAGTTTTAAATGGTGATTTTAATATATAATAAAATACTTTTTGAGCCATGATTTGGATACAGTCTTTATCAACTGTTATAGAGATCACGAGTCATTAAAAAGAAAGATATGTAGATCATGGTGAGTGATCTATGAAGAATAATAAAAGAGGGATAATAGATATTTTATAATGTTTCTCCTATAATAAACCAAAAAAGTAAGACTTGTTGACACAAAACAGAGATCTAATAGTGAAAAACCCGTCGACGTGTAGCATAGAATAAAATATCCGAGAGGCACAGAAAACATACGATATAGTTTGAAAGTAGCTTTTTTATTCTTTAGTGATCAATATTTAGTGAAACCAATATATTTATAAGACTATGTTTTGATTCTTAGAATATTTTTCAACTCTTTAATGATTTCACTATGGGAAATACTTCCTTGCACATTATGGAGGCTCTTGGAAGGAGATCTACATTCTTTATTGTTGAAGAAACCAAGTTGTTCTAGTGATCTTATTTAATTTTATAATAATATTTTTCACTAAAACGTGAAGATCAATTATTGGGTTTTAATCTTAACATGTGTAGTGGCATTCCACACATATTCTTGTAATAGTATTTCACTTGGAAATATAGTGAAATGAAACCATGGTTGAGTGGAACAACCAGCCATGACAAGGTGTAGGATTCCACATTAGATCAAAACCTTGTAAAAAAATTTTGTTCCTATTCTATTTATCTTTATAGCTTTCAATAAATGTTGAGTAACCTTAAATATTAGATTAGATCCTAATAGGTGAACACAAACTTGTTTCAAAAGAAATAAAATTAAGAAAAGAGCACCACTGATTCGACCCCCACTTCTTAATGGTAAAACTCATCATTAGGAACTTCAAATATACATTATGGTTCAGAATATTCTATAACATGTTAGAAAATAAGAAAAGGATAAATTTTTTTTATCCAGGATTAAGAGTTTATCCAATTTTTTAAAATATGAGGGAAGATGTTCATGCCACCCATTGGTGAAATATTTTACAATAAAGTATTATTTTTAGATAAAAATGATCTTTAACACATAAAATACCATATTTTATATGAAAAAATTGTTTATTTGTTATATATATATAAATCCTACAAAAAGTAAATAACATTTTTTCTTAAACACCAAAGATTTTGTGTATCTTATTATGATATTCTGCAAATAATATAATGTCTAAGAGGATTTTGGGAGTATATTTGAACTCAAAGAAGTTAAAAGTTAACAAATGAAAGTTTATACCAGTTTAAATTTAAATTTATTTCTACTTAACAGCCTAAATATTTAGGAAATGTGGTGGAAATGAAAAAAATTAAGAGTTACATTAATATTCCATGAGAAAGAGAATATCACTATTTAATAAAGGATTACACTAGTAAAAAAATTATAATTTCACTTAGTATACTAAAATAGATTTAGGGTATGGAGGTAAATATAAATTTAATGTGTTAATTTAGTGAATGTAACATAAGTGAATTTCACTTTATCTAAAGGAGTTTATGATGTGTTGGTAAGTAATAATGTAAATAGTAAAAATATTTATCAAATGATTTGAAGGAAAATTTTGATGGAAAGAGCACCAAGGATAATGATGTTAAACATAGAAACAGTTCTAAATAGACAATATAAGTTGACATCATAACATTTGATGTTATGAAGTTAAGTAGTTTGGATATGTTCAAGGAGTTTAAAAATATGATTATAATTCCTAAATCTCACAATTATTCAAAATTTCTTTCTCCATGGATGTTACTCACTAAAGAATTTAGTGGGAGGGTTTTATCATAGAGTCACATAAAGATGTGGTAATAATTATATACCGATGCAATAATTCAACATAACCCTAGAATTTGCAACAAAAATATGGTTGATATGGAAATATATCATATCTGATATGATATGTAGGTTTTTATGTTGGGTTTTGTTAAGTATTCTTAAAAGAGTTTTAAGAGTATAAAATGTATCATATAAAAGGGAATATACAATTTATCATTCTTTCATGCTATCTATATATATTAATTTATCGATATAAATTTTGGGACGTGTAATGGTAACTAACCTATCAAAGTATGACTTTTAGTTATCCATAAATAATGTTCATCATGAATTATGAAAGGTTATAATGCAATGTTAGGGTTAACATGATTGGGATTCTTATATGAGATACATATCATGTTTTTAAGGCACAAAAAGTGTTTTTTGTGTGTTTGATGACCCACTAAGTATATCACATTGAGTGTTATATACTATTTATTTGGTATATTAGGGGTGGTTGGATCATATATTCCCTTTTACCCGAGGTTGGAGAGATATCTTACATGATAACTATAATGAATCCTATTTTTATAACTATACCCATTGGATATTTTAAATAATATATTTGGAACTATTCATGGAGTTATCATGGAGTTTTGAGCATTTTATAACTCCAATGTTGATATATTAAAAATATCAAATTAAATTAACACACACACACACATACTCATAATTTCAGAAACAACAGGTTATCTCATGAATAGAGCCTCATATGGGGAAACTTAGAACTTTGTTGAACCTGAGATGTGGTTTTTACCCAAGGTTCAACATTAGTTTTGTTTCACATCGCATTTCAGAATGATGAAAAGTTACGATACAGAATAAAATAAATAAAATAAATAAAATAAATAAAATAAATAAAATAAATAAATAAAATAAAATAAATAAAATAAATAAAATAAATAAATAATTTAATTATTATTATTATTTTTTTTATTTTTTTTCATTAACATAAGTGTTTCCTATTTAGTAATTTCTATTATAAACCTCTAGGGTTAGTGATCGAAACCTATAGATTTTTATGGAGGTATATATATCTTTTTGTGGGAGTTTACATTGTAAAATGACTTGGGATTATAGAATTTCCATAGCAGATGATGAAAGATTCTCTTCTTTGTGAATCAATCATAAATCTTAATGGATCTGATGAAGAACAAAAAAAAATTATTTGATGAAAATGCTGGTGAATTTGTTCTTAACCAATGATTTTTTTATCAAGGTAGGTATTTTATTTGATAATTTACCCTTACTTTGGTCTTTTTTTGATTGGGGATAAATTCTCAAGAATTTAATCTGGAATCAATAATTACTAATCCAGTTAATTTATGTTTTTGATAATCATTGTTCTAGTAGTGATTATTTAATTATTGTTTCGTCCCATATCCTTGAATTCCATTAGATAATGGAGGAAAAACTAAACATGGACATGGATCATCTTTCACTTTAGCGTTTTTTGGGTTTCTCCCTCCATTCTATGCGTGTTCATTGCTGATATTCAATTGACTAGTGGCTTAACAATTTTTATGGAACCATTTAATTGCATAATATATCACGGATTCCATGGATTTATGTTTCTTGTTTTGAATCATGAATTATGGCATCATTGAGGTTCAACAACAATGAAAAAAATCCAAGGAAGGATCTGGGATGGCCATCTTTATGTGACGAGGTATCAGGATGATGAAACTTCATTAAAAGTCATGATAATTCAATTATATGATGAGGTATAGATGAAATATGAATTTAAACTGAGCATTGATGATGGTGAAAACAATTATGGTCATTTTGGATATGATTTTAGGTGAAATCGATGAAGGATGAATTGGAATTTGAATACGCATCATAAATCTATAATGCTAGAAAATTCCTGACTACACATTGTGTGTTTCAAAAGAACATACATCATGTAGTCTATTTTATGTGGTTCTAGAGTTTATGCTAGATTAAAGTAGCACAAAACCATATTGATAACAAAAACACCATATAACCCGTACCCGAATATCTCTGTGTGTACAAGAAGTATACAATTAGGGTCCCATGTGGCCCCACATGCCATATGTGTTAGGACACACCCTGTGTACCCTCAAAGGTACAAAACATAGGAAGATTAGGTACACACCAAGTACCTACATGGACATGGAACATCATGTAACCCCTCTATATTCCATGTAGTTGGGATAAGACATGATATGTGGAACGATATAACATGGAAAGATGTATGACTCATGACAACACACCATGTACGCATAAGATACACCATGTACACTTAGTAAATGTTGTATACTCTCCCTTGGTGTGGGATAGTTCTTTAAAATGTGGAAATTTCCACTCATTTTTCCCAGGTGGAGTTGGTATCTCACCCATTAGGATTGGGGTCCTCTAGGGGAGTCTATATTTCACCCATCCAATCATGAGGCTGGGATCCTCTACCTGAAGAATCAGACAGAGTCATAATTTCACCCACTTTCTGGGGAAGGGATCCTATATCTATTGAGTTTTTATTTTACCCATTTATATAGATCATATGGGACAAGGATCCTTCATTGTATTCATTCATTCACCCATCATCATGGGGAATAGATCATCTAATATTATATAAGGGAATTACTACATGGGTTGTTTGAGACTTATTGATTTATAGATGAAAACAAATAATTTGTTTGGTTGGTTGAGCATTGATACTTCACTCTAGGACATGAGTATCTCCATTGAGAATATCTAGGTTTTCCCTTATCTTTCCTTATTGGCTGTGGTTTTGAGATGACTCTTACTTTGATGATTTAATTATTGATGTTTTTTGGGTTCTCAACTAGGTAAGTATATACTCACCCTTTCATGGTATCTTCCCACACATATCTTGTCTTATACAAATGACAGACCATTTTATGGAGATACAAGATAACCTGGTATGGGCGGTGCTTATTGGCCCTTGGTATCTGTGGTAGAAGGACTGTTGTCAGACTTGTGGTTGTGTTCTAAAACTATTTCCCTACCCGTTGTTAGGTTGGAACTAAAATCTTGTTGTTAGGCCTGTATTTTCCCCTTTTAATTTGGTTATGTACTATCATACTTGGTTTTGGGATATTAGAGGTTGTGCATGCATTTATTTTTAAAATTATTTACTTTCCACATTACTCTAGTTTGTGTGTGGATATTTGTGCATGTGTATAAGTGTATTAGGCTAAGGACTCCCAT
Source organism: Viscum album (assembly GCA_963277665.1). Classification (NCBI taxonomy): domain Eukaryota; kingdom Viridiplantae; phylum Streptophyta; class Magnoliopsida; order Santalales; family Viscaceae; genus Viscum; species Viscum album. The sequence continues at coordinate 497,530,673 of OY728153.1, forward strand.
ATATGTGATATTCCTACTTAGTGTTATTCACCAACCCCTGGCCCATTGGAGCTAGGATTGGGATGGAACTCTCATTTTACCACAGTCCAGTTGGGCCCTGGTGGGTCAAGTCATGTCAATAACCTTCATACACACAAGCCTTGAGGCCTAGCTAATCAAGGGGTGATTGAGTATGTTTTTTATCATATTATTGGTTGGAGATCAACCAAGATGGGGTTTTTATTATTATATGATGATAATGACATATGGGACCTTGATTGAGATATACTAGGAAGTGTGCAGCTGCACCTAGAGAGTATATATGATGTAATTATCTATTCGGTTGAGGGGATGTGATGTGATCATCCAAAAAGGTGAATGGCATGTGATGTATTCATCAAATTTTCCAATCTATATTCATAGATTCAAGAATGTTTGAGTATCCTATAGGGGATTTACATGATCCATGTCCCATGGTCACTCAATGTCTTGGATAATGGGAACAAATGAGAATGCATGCTAGCATTTGACATGGCTGCTGGACATAAGTATAGATATATACGTGTTTGATAGAGATCTTGCTAGATCTCTTTACAGAGTGAGTTTCATTGATTCATTGTTAGAGTACACTCCTTTATTAGATATATGGATCCATTTATTCATATTTGTTTTTATTTCTATAAAGTATCATGATTTATAACTTTGTGGTTTACTGAATGGGGATTGATTTAGACACAAATATATGCTCTAAAAGTGTTTTAGAGTTAACCGAAAAGTGTTTTTGAAGGGTATTCACAAAGTATTTCATATGCTGTGATAAATAGTGAAGTTGATGATTTATTTACAAAAGTATTTTTAAAGATATATGATAGAGTTTTGGATATGAATTTAGAAGTTGTTGTATATGGTATAATATAATGTGAAAAATCGCTAAGTATTCTAGGATTTAGTGTAAGTGGGAGATTGAAGGAGATGAAATTTTCGAAATCCCATTTGTATGTGATATAATAATCCCAACTATATTTTATGATTAGAAGGATATAATATGGAATTAAATTATTCATTTCATGACACTAACTAGTTCAATCATATTGTATGATTAGATTCTTTCATAAGGTGTTTTCGATGCAAGTAATAGGGTATGAAAACCCATAGTATATGGAATCTGCATGCAATTGTCTTTGATAATTTTGGCTGGCTGAATGATAATAATAATTATTCTATGGATTTATTCTATATATATTATTATTAAAAAACCATTATATGATATGTTACATGAAGGTTTTTTTTTCAATCATGAATGTGATACATGAATTGGTTGAGGAAATAAATCATGCATTATAATGTATTAGTTAATTCATTCCTTTTCAAGGAGAATACTTGAAGGCTTTATAAAGACAACTACTATGAGATGCTATGTGTACATGATCATAATCATGGAAAAAAACTTATGATTCTCAACTATCTCTTTTTATACCGCTTTTATAATCGAGGTGCTAGTATGTCGTGTAGGATAGGGGGGTTTTCTTGAATATTGGGCATTTGTTTTCAACTTGTTGATACCTTTATTAGTGGGATTAATTCGATTACCGCACTTGTGATATTCATCAGCCACATATGATGATGTTGATGCTGCTACTACTTTAGTGTAAAATGGAAGAAGGAACCTTATTCTTAGCTAATGTGATCAATATGATTGGGCACATCAATGACATGGATATGCTGAGTATACCTCTTAGGCTCGATCTAGCTACAAACTTCATTATGAAATTACTTCCAGAAAGGTTTCATACTTTTATTATGAATTTTAATTTGAATTAATTAAATAAAATTTAACCTAATATCCCCAATATATTAAGTATAAATAAGAAATAAATATGTGTTCTAAGCTTAAGTTCCATCATGATGGCACATAAGGATAAAGGTAGAATTTTTGGCTAGAAAGAGAATAAAATAGGTCGTGGAGAGTACATAGTGCCACCTAAACCAATAAATAGAAAGGAGGTGATATGATTAAATTGTAGAAAATAAATAATGATAAAATTATTCACAGTAGTTGTGTATTTTATTCCTGAAATATCATCCAAAATATTCTCCAGGCAATGATAATGAACTTCTTTAATGTTTAAAATAGTTTTTTTAAATTCTTAAAATGTTCATTAATTGATTTTTATATTTGATGAGCATGTAATCTGAAATAGAAATTATTAAATATTTTTAAAAAATTTCTTTAAAATAGAAAAAAATATTCAAAACACACACTGTGAATATCTTCATAATTACAAGAAATAAATAATGATAAAATTGGAAATTTGAAGAAATTCATAAGATTAAAAATAATTGGTTTAACACTTAGAAAACCATATAGTTCATTTTTTACATCATAAAGGTCACAAAAGAAAATGTTAAAATATATTCAATACTTCGATTAATTTCAAGTAAACACATTTCATAAGGGTAAATGTAAATTTCATAAGAATAAGCTCTATATTAATAAGGGTTATTACTTAAAAAACAAAACACAAGAGTCTTTCCTCAAATCCTAAAGGTAAATTAATTAGAAAAAATTTAAAATAGAGAGACAATGTTAGATATATTATGATGTGAAAGATATTTTATATTTATAAAAAAACTATTATGTAATAAAACATTTCATTTGTAAGATATTTAAATTTACTGATTTTTTTACATAATTTTTTTGCAGATATAAAAGTTTTAACACTTATCAAGAAAACAAAAAACATCAATATGTAATATAATCCTTACTCAGAAGAAGATACGTAATAAATTTAAATATAAGATAAGAATTATATGTAATATATTTGACTAAACTAAAATTTCATACAGAATATATTAAGTAATCATGAATGGAACATACAAAATTAGACTTAGTTTGATTTCCAAAATATTGATATGTAATATATATTTATCTTAGGATTTAAGATACATAATTTATTATAATTAATCTAATTTTCAAAACATAACACATATAAAAAATTAAATATCAAATATCGGGTCCCATACTTAGAGAAATACTTCAACATGAAAATATAAAAAATAATAGAATAATAAAGATAAACAAAGAACACATCATAGTCAAAACCATTTTGAAAAAAATAAAAAAAAGAATAAACACAAAAAAGGAGTTTTTTAATTATTAAAATAGAAAGGTAAGAGGTAGAAGAACCACTCTAACAATCTTAACCATTTTATAATTACATAACCAATCACCAAAAACATGAAAATTATTCCTATCACGACCCATCTAAATGGGGTCTATGCCGCGACTACCCCAAGCCCACCTCCAATAGGTCATGGGTTGGAGACCAGCACCGCGTTGACATATCACACATGCAGGAAGAATTAACCGAATGTACTTGTACACATGCACACATCTCTAAGACTATACAATGTTGAAATATAAAACAACTGATAACAATGGATTAATACATCTATAATCCCATAATCAGAGTAAGAAAATAAGCTTCTAGAAGCCATGCCCAAATAAAATCCCAAAAAAAGAAAATGAAGGCAAGACCAACATATAAAGTAAAAGAGGACTACTATTATTGCAAGCACCATAACACACCTCAGTCTTTCTATATCACTAAGATCTTCCTAGTCCTGTTCCTTCTTGGGCTCTATAAAATGGTTAGTCATCTATATAAGACAAAACATGTGCGGGCAGATCCCATGAAAGGGTGAGTATTAAAATACCTAGCAGGACACCCCAAAATCACTAAAAACATAACATCAAGAATAGTAAGATAATAACATGGATATAATAATCAATGCATAAACAAAAACCTAGATATACTCAAGAAGGATACCACACCTCCAGGCGGTCACAACAGAACTCCCAACCATAGTATTCTTTTCAAATCATTTAGGAAATGATCATTCTGGTAGAACCCACTCCATGATCCATGCTATCAAAATACACTCATCTAAGAGGTCATGATCATTGAGACCTACCCAATAAAACTTACCCATCTTTGAAGAACCCATTACTCTAATAATGGATTCTACTAAGGACTGCCGAGGGACACCACAAACCTAATCTAGATCAACCTACTATATAGAGGATTGTACATCAATGATAGTAATAACCCTACTAAAATATCCTTCTAGATAGAGGATCAACTCCCTGCACATAGAGGTCATGATGAATCCACAAACCCCACATAGGGTATAAGAAAAGACGATATAGAATCACACTCCAATCTCACAGAGGAACAAAATAAACTATATCTGAGACTCATACTTCAGAGGGGATCACATTCCAAAGATGTGGATGTAATTCCGCACTGTACCCTTGAGAGGATGGACCCTGGGAATATAATAAATCGATATTGGTCCAAACTAAGGAAATGAATGGATCAAAAAATCCTCAAATAAGGTACATGAAAAGTACCAAGAATCACATAACATGAAAATTCAATCCTTGATCTACCTGTGTGTCTCTTACTCACACAAAATGTAAATATATATATATATATGGTGTGTAATTAATAATACACAGTATGAAGAGGTCACTCAACACCCTACCCGTGTTGTCTGTCCATTCCCATGTACCATTGGTTGTGCTCGTGTACCAACACTTGTACACCTAGATGTGCCAATGTACAACTGGATGTGTCCAAGAACATGGATCTTCCCATGTACTCTAGCTGCGTCTATGTTTCACGGTCTTCTGATGCCAATGTATCCTCTGAGATACATGCCTAGTCTCCAAATCAGGTCACACGATATGTGACAGGTGACACATGACATGTGATCTTTTTCCTCTCTAAAAAAACCCTAGCACCACATTGGGGGTCCCAAATGGTGTGTAATTTCATATTACACACCATATAACCTAGGATTTTCTAGAATACTCAAGTTCTCTACATGTCATCTATGTGTGCCTCAAATACTATGATTCTAGTTGGGAATTTTTGATTTTAGGTCACCCAGCCTCTTCATTGCCCGCTCGTTGGATTCCAACCCTTTATTTTCTCAAAAATCGATCCATTGAGCTAAATATATTTCCACATCAAGCCACCACCACATATCCATCATGGGAATGGAACCCTCAGTCCGATCCAGTTTCATTCCTCCTCGAATCATCTACAATCATCATTAAACCCCAAATCGCAACCTCAATCAAAAGGCTCACCCGTAGTATTGACCCATTTCATCGAAGAAAGGTCACACAATGATCGAATGTTGGATATTCATAAAACTATTTTCCAAAGAAAATACCAATTATTAATGTGAAATGAAATGGGGAAGAAATCCATAAACCATAAGATGTGATGAATGATCCTTAGAATTTGTTTGTTTTGGCCTCGATATATTGTTTAAGAATTAGAAAAATGATGAGGAAAAATAATTAATGAACAAAATAAATCCATCACAATAAAATCTACCATCGATGCGTGAATCAATTAATTTTTGTGTAATTGTTATGAATTAAACTAGTATAAAGTAACTAGATGTAATTAGAAAAATAAAATTTCATACCTGGTGGTTGGATCGATTGCTGATAAAGAACACTCCTACGTTACCATCATTAGAGAGATCCATGAACTCCAATGGTGAAATTATCCTCAATTATATCCTGATCCGATGTATTACTCTAACAATCCTACAATGGTCCTATCAAATGGATCCTATTAATTTTTAGGGTTATACCGATAACCCTATAAATTGGACATAAATGCATATTTATAGGGAATCATTAGGATTAGGATTTTAATCAAATAATTAAATAAATATAATTAAATTTATTTAATTATTATCCCATGAAGGTTATCAAGACTAATTCATATAGATTATATAGATTATATCAAAACTAGTGTAAAATCCACTCTTAGAATTAAATAGTTCCTCAAAATTAAAATCTGAGCCCCTGTTTGCTAGTTATTATTCCTTTTCAAGAAAATTACACACACATGAAATTAATATTTTTATTAATTTTAAAATATAAATTTCGATATCACTGGGCCTCAGAATCTCATGCCACATTATCATCTGTCTCTAAAAATAATATATATAATATTATAAAGTAATACATAGAAAAATTATAGTTGTTATATTCTCCCCACATTAGGAATTCTCATCCCAAAAAGAGAAAAACCTACTAAAAAGATGAGGGTATTGGAATTAAATATGGGTCTCCCACTCCTAGGTTCTCTCCTAAAGATTCCTGTGCCATCAAACATACAACAAGGGAATCAATCAACCATGAAGGATACACTCCTACCAATCCTTAATCTTCATCAGATACTCAAAAAAGGTAGCGTCATCCTCGATGTACAACTTGTCCCATTTGATATCATGCGACAGGTCTTGCAGGTACCTCCTCAACTGAAAAAAGTAAAAGACATAATGTACATGGTCTAACTATGGTGGTAAAGATATATGTAATGACTCCTAGATAACTCTACATAGTATCTAGAAAGGGAAAATGAATCTTGGATATATCTTTCCACCCTAACCAAATTTCCTTAATTCACATTGAGGTGAGACCCTTAGGAACACATGTTCTCCCTCCTATAACTCCAAAGGCCTCCATCATCATTCCTCATAGGACTTATGATAGCTCTGTATGGTCCTAATTTTCTCCTGGATTATCTACACCTTTTCTGTAGTATCCCACACCAACTCTGGGCCCATGAGTGCTGATTCACCTAGATCAGTCCAACAAAGTGGTGACCTGTAGGGTTTCCCATACAAGGCCTTTAAGGGTTCCATATTTATGGTAGAATGTTATCTATTTTTGTATGTAAAATCCACCAAGGGTAGTTGATCCTCCCAAATATGACCAAAATATGACATACTAGCCCACAACATATCCTCCAGGACCTGATTGGTCCACTCAGTCTGGTTGTCAGTCCAGAGGTAAACCATCGTGATCAAATATAATTGAGTCCTAAAGACCTCTTGAAATACTATCCATAATCACAATATGATGTGAGAATCAATTCCCAACATGATTATCGAGGTAACTCCATGGATCCGATCTATCTTCTGTACATACAAGCATCCCAAGTTCTCTACTAAACTCTGCTCTCAAATGGATTAGAAGTGGGTTGACTTGGTTAGTCAGTCTACAATAAAATAGATGACATCGTGCCCCCTTGAAATATGTTGTGACCCCTTAATTATGTCCATGGATATCCCAACCAACTTACTCTCTATCACCTCAAGGGGTTGTGCTAAACCCACTAAAACCTGGTGCTTAGCCTTTACTTACTAATAAGCGAGGCATCAAAAGATGAACTCTGTAACACTTAACTTCATTATTGGACTCCAAAACTGATATTAGAGGTCCTGATTCATCTTTGATACACCTAGATGTTCTGCCAAAGGGGATTTGTGAAACTCTCTAATAACCTCCTCTCACAACATCAGTGGAACTATCCTCCATCCTTTGAAAAGAACGACATGATCCCCAACTTCAGAAAATCCATATGGAGCATGTCTAGTGGATATCTGAGTATGTAGGGTCTCACAGTTGGTATCCCCATGTTGTTCCTTCCTAACTTAATATAAAAGAGGAGGGGTAAAAACCATTGATTGGATGTAAGATGTTCCATCCTTATCCACTAAGGACAACTGTAATGAGGCTAAATGCTCTGACACTTTGGACAACAGCTAAGAAGAGGATCTCCTATTGAGAGGTTCTACCACCATGTTCCCCTTCCTAGGAGTATAGATAATATAAAATACATAGTCTTAGAGGAACTATAGACATAGGATCTATATCAAGTTAATTTACTTTTGAGATAAGATATACTCGAGACTCATATTTTGAGAGTAGGTGATAAGTTGCTCACCCATAAGGTAGTGTTTCCATATATTCAGGGTGAAGAATACTACTTACAGCTCAAGATCATGGGTCACATAGTTCTACTCACGCGGTATCAATTTCCCACACCCATATAAAATCACTTCCTACCTTTGAATGATAACACCACCAAGTTTGGTCCCTTAGGTTTCATAGAACACTACATACTCGACACCATCCTCTAGAAATATCAATATGGGAACACTCATAAACCTCTACCTCAACTCCTAAAAGGATTTTTGGAACCTTTATTTACAAATTAAAGGTTTCCCCTTTTAGGCCAAAGATATCAAGATGTGCTATAACTATGGAGAAATAGTTTACAAACCTCCGATAGTAACACACCAACCCAAAGAAAATCCGCACCTCGGTAACACTCTTGGGTAGATCCGAAGCTAGAATTACCTCAATATTCATTAGGTACACTAACGCTATTTCCTCTGAGATGATGTGTCCTAGGAAGTGGACCCCTTGAATACAAAAATAACAATTTGAGAGATTACTATAAGCTGTTTATCTCAAAGTATGTCTAGGACCATCCTTAAGTGTCTTGCATTATCCTCACCAGACATTGAGTACACTAGGATATTTTCAATGAATACCACCATGAAACAGTATAATAAAGGCTGTAAGATCCAGTTTTTGAGTCCCATAAACACTAGTATGGATTTCATCATGCCAAATGGCATCACCAAGTACTCACAGTGACTATAGAGACATCTGAATACCATCTCCGGTATATCCTCATCTTGTACTCGTAGCTGGTGATATCCTCATCTAAGGAAAATATTTAAGAACCATCATGAACCAATAAAAGAGGTCTTTGATCCTCAGTAGTATATACTTATTCTTCATGGTTAGTTGGTTCAAGAGCTAGTGTTCCACAAATAACCTCAAGATCTTGTTCGCCTTCTTGAAAAAAAACATTGGGACTGCCCAGTGGGGAACACCGGGTCTCACGAAGCCATTCTTCTGAAAGACATCTAACTTCACCCTCAACTCATTAACCTCTATATAAAACAACCAATATTCTAGTGCAGATATTAGGGCCATATTTAGGTGTAATTCAATGAATTAGTCTAGCTCTCGATGTGGAGGTAGGCCTAGAATGTCCTCAGGAAAACTTCCTCATACTCCACTACCACCGCAAGGAACTAGTAGCCCATATCATCCACTACTATAAGATACATGATTTATAACTAGTGTATAATTTTCTACACTACCCTATAACCAATACTATCTTTCTCTACCAAGGTTTCCTTTTCACCCATAAAAGAGAAACTCATCCCATCACTACAGACACAACACATCCTCCACCCAAAATAACCAATCTAGGCATGAACCATGGATAGTCATTCCTAACCTAAGATGACATCATAATGCCTTATTACTCCTACAAAGAGATCCCATTCAAACCAATCACCTATAAGAGTTAGATTACACTATTAGTAAAAGTGCGTAATCGCTGACTCACCTCCTGTCAGAGCCTCCAAGTGTAAATCTCTAAGTCTCAAACCAGAGAAGTTGAAATAAATGAATGAATTGTATCTTTTTATATCAATACTATAGATATGGTAGAAAATAAATAGATCACACATCATATCATCCCTATAGCCTCTAGGTCATAGGCCTCTATAGCATGGAACTATCCTCATCCCTAACCACCAGCTCCCTGATCCTAGCATGGACCTCCTGGGGGTGGTGGTGTTAATAGGTCAAACCTATGACCACCTCCTGTTACTCTACCTGGCCCTCTACCATGTCAGATTCCCTTCACAAATCCCTGATTCAGCCTCTTTCTCTACCTCATGGGTCCCTCAACCATCTTTTGATTAGCTGTATGATGGATCAAATAATCCCATTCCATATGTCCCCGACCATTGTAGGAGAAAAACCACCTCCCCCTCGGTTGAATTGAGCCATATTGAGATCCCTGTACCACTGATCCTCTATATTGAGATTGGCTCCTGAAGTATCTATCATGACCAGATACCTGAGACTACCATTGGTTACCTGATGCCGAGGTCTCAGCTCCTGGGTTCCCACTACCAACACTCACTACTTGTGCATTCTCTTCAAAAAATCTCTCTACCACCAAGGCCTTATCCATCACTCTAGAATCTGTGGGAATACTAGGAGATATCACTGAATCTATAATATCTTAGTGTAAACTATTCTCAAAGAAATTTTCCTGGAAGAACAGATCCCACACTATATCCATGGAGTATCATGAGAGACTAGTAAACCTTTTCGAATACTCCTACATGGTTATACTACCTTACTGTAGATGAAAAATCATCTAGATACTCATAGATCGCAATGTATTTGGATAAAAATACTCCCTAAAGATACTCTCATAGTATGAATAGGAGAGAGATGTCTCATTGTGTGACTAAGTCATAAAACTCCACCATCACCCAATAGAGCCTTAAAGAAAACTCATCGTGAGGACTAACACATAATCTTTAGGCATCCTCAAAAGGTAGAAAACTTGAGTGACTGCCTCTAGACAATCCTCATCCACCTAGGGTTCTGTCATGCCCCGAAACTTGGGAGGTTACTACCTATGGAACTCATTAAACACACTCATCCTACATTCACCCTCTACTGGAATTTACAATGCTATTTGTTACTCAATGGGTGGTGGTGTAGTTGGTAAACCACTCAAAGGTACTATCTCCGGTTCATGCCCCTGTACTGAAGCGTCGTTACTCTCCAAATCATCCTTGTGATCATGAAGTGTAATCTTGGATGGATTTCTTCATGGTGGCATCCTGAAATAAATAATATGTACCACGATCAAAGAGTATATTTGTAGAGATGAATTATGAAGGCCATGGAAACCAAAAACCATTCCTATATGATGCATGTAAAAATGTTGTCCCTATAACCAATATCAATATGTATTGAGATGAAAGACAGGTGATTGAAGTCCTAGTGTATGGATACATCATCCACTAAAACAACACTAGTGTCCTTGACCTAAAATAAAAACTCGAAAAACTTAATATTGTTTCCATAAAACCCAAAACAATCTCACAGACTCTGATCCTAAAAGAGAAACAACTCCTTTGACACCACTATGTCATGACCTGACCCAATGGGGTATGATCTGTGACTACCCCAAGCTCGCCTCCTACAGGCCAGGGTTTGGAGACCAGAACTAATTAGGTATATCATACACATGGGTGGATTTATCCTAATATACCCCCACACATCTTCAAACACATACAATGCTGAAATGTAAAATAGATTATAACCATACACACATACATCTATAATCTCAAAATCAGAGTATGAAAACAAGGTACTAGAAGCAAGGGAAAAATACAAGACCATAAAAAATTGAAAATAAGACCAACCTATAAATTAGTATAGGATTACTAGCAATGTAACTACCAAAACACACCTCAATATATCTGGATCACTAAGATCTTTCTATTCTAGATCCCTCTAGAAATCCATCAAATGGTCGGTCGTCTGTATGAGACATTACACGTGCAGGCAGATCTCATGCAGGGGTGAGTATAATAATACATAGTAGGACACCCAAAAAACACTAAACACATAGCATGAAGAATAGTCAGCTCCTAATAGAGATATAGAAATAAATTTAAAAATAAAAACCCATATATACTCAATAAGGACACCTCACCTCCTGCTAATCACAACCAAACTTCCAACCACATGATTATGCTCAAATATTTTAGGCAATGATCATTCTAGGAGAACCCATGATATCATTAGAGACCCTCATCCAAGAGGTCATGATCATTGGGACCCACCCAAGAAAACTCAATAGTATCTAAATTCCCTAATACTCAGATAAGGGATCACACCCAGGACTGCTTGGGGACACTGAAAACCCAATATAGATCAACATTCTATGTAGGGTATCATACACCGATGATATCATGAACCCTATTGAAATAGACTACTAGATGTAGGATCAACTTCATGAAAATGGAGGTCATGCTAATTCCAAAAACCCCACCTAAGGTATAAGAAGAGATGCTGGAGGATCACACCTAGATCTCATGGAGGGACACCACAAACTCTATCTAAGACTCACTCTATGAAGGGGATCACAATACAAATATGTGCATGTATGAAACACTTTACCCTCTAGGGGATGGACCAAGGGAACAAAAAAACCTGATACTTGTATAAACTAAAGAAACGAAGGGCTCCAAACACCCTCAAAGGGGGTGCACAACATGTACCAGAAATTACACGATGTGTCTAACCAACTCGTGATCTTTTCATGTATCCCTAGCTCACACAGAATGTAAAACTCGATATACATAGTGTGAAAATAATAATACTTTATGTGTATAGGTCGTTCAACATCTTGGGAATGCCATCATTCCATACTAGTGTACCACTGCCTGTGCTTGCATACCAACCCATGTAAAACTGGCCATTACCGTGTACACCTGGGTGTGTTTGAGTACACATATTTTACCATTTACTCTAGTAGTTTCCATGTATCTTGGTCTAACTATTCCTTTATATCCTCTGAGATACACACTAAGTCTCTAATATGGGTCATACAATGTGTGAAAGGTGTCACACGATGTGTGTTCTTTTTCTTCTCTATGGAAACCCTAGCGCCACATAGGGGGTCCCACTTGACGTGTAATTCCAAATTACATGTTATGTGACCTGGGATTTTCCATCACCCTTAGGTTCTCTCCATGTCATTTGTGTGCACCTCCACCGTAGCGATTCCAACCGAGAATCATGGATCTGAGGTCGCTCGACCTCTCCATCACCTACTAGCTAGATTCCGACCCTCAATCCACTCAGAAATTGACCCACTAAGCCAAATCCATTGCCACATTGAAATTCTATCATGTATCTGTCACAGGAATGAAACCCTAAGTTTGATCTAGTTTCATTACTCCTTGAATCATTCACTACTATCATCGATCCTCAAATAGCAACCTCAATCTCAAGATATACCCATGGTATCAACCTATTGTGTCAAAGAAAATTCACACAATGATCGAATACTAGTTATTCATCAAAGAATTGGCTAAATAAAATACCAACAATGAACATGTGAAGAAATGGGGTAGAAATACATAAACTAAAAGATATGAGGAACAAAATTTGCCTTTTTTTTCATTTCAGCCTCAACCAATTGTTGAAAAATTCGAAAAAGGAGGTGGAAAAAAAATCAACCAAAATAAATCCAACACAAAAAAATTTACCATTGATTCTTGAATAAATTCTTGTTCATGGAAGTGATATGTGTTTGAATATGATAAAATAACAAGATGAAATTACACAAATAAAATGTTCTACCTAGAGTTTGGATTGATCTCTAACAAAGAATGTTCAAGAATTGTCGTCACTGCTGAGATCTATGAGCTTTGATGGAGCAACGATCCTCAATATGATCCTGATATGATGTCATCCACCAATGATCCTCCAACGTTTCTATCCAATGGATACTATCAATTTTAATGGTTATGCGAATAACCCTGAAAATTTTCCATAGAAGAACATTTATAAGGAATCATCCACTTTAGGCTTTTGATCAAATAATTAAACAAATATAATTAAATTTATTTAATTATTCACCTTAGAAGGTGCTCAATCCCAATACCCGATGCCAACATAGATTATGTCACATCTAGGTTAAAATACAATCTATAAACACAACAAAGGCCCCATAATTCCGATTTGAGCCTCATTTTGGAATTTATTTGACTTTTTTAGGAAACCAAAATGTGTGTGAAATTAATATTTTTTTATTAATGTTGAAATATCAATTCCAAGCTCATGATGGCTTGAAATCTCATGCATTCTTAGTTCATAGCTCTGAAAATGATCTATATAATATTATAAATTAATAAATGAAAAAACTATAGATGTTACACTCCAAATTTTTTAATCATCCAAACAAAAAGGTAAGAGGGAAAAGGAATATTAAATTTTTATACCGTTTCAAAATCCAAAACACATAACAAAATACTAGTTCAAGAGATATGGCCAACCAACAATAAGTATGATTACTAGATCTTCAATCATGGACTGCAAATCATGTTTTAAATTATATAGATGTGTGTTTTTTATATTATTTGATCTCAATTAATTTAAATTTCAAATTATATTAATTATGCAACCCAACTTACAAACTAGATATCATTTAATTTAATTTTATTCCACCTATCCAAATGACATAAATTTGTAAATAATAAATTATCACCACTATTAGGTTTCATTACTGATTTATCTTTAATCCAATGCTTCTCTTAATTTTATAATTTTACTAAAATACCCATTTTATGTTTCATTATTATTTGCAAGAAATTTTATTTAGTTTTATATGTTAATATTTTGCAATATGATCACTATTTTATTTCTTGTGATATTTTTACCACCTTTTAATTTCACTTGGCCACTTTTTTGGATTGATATTATGATTTGGTCGTTCTTTATTGATTGAAAATGACTGGTTATTGAATTGAAACTTTTTCAAAATAATTTTTTCACTTAATTAGATGTTTTTTCTTCGTTTTTGCTGTTGATTATTGTTTTTTTGGATTGTTAATGATAGTTTTTATATAGTTGTTTGGTTAAATTTTTTTATTTTTTCTTTGGAATAATTTTCTTTTATATTTGATTACTTTGTTAAAATTTACAAGTATTAGTTGATTATTTTTTTAAATCAAGGTATGTTTGTATTATTTATTAAATTGTTTCTTTGATATTTTTTATTATCTTTATGAATTTTGTATTATTTTTACTTAATTTTTATGATTTTTTTGAATAATTGCATTATCTATATTGAGTTTGTAATTAATAAACAAATGTTTTATTATATATGATCAAACTCTAAGTTTCATTATTAAATAAAAAAGTGTGTGTTTATACAATGTTCTTAGGAATAATTATTTTGAGCTTGTTCAATTATTATATATGGTAGTTTAGTAATTTTTGTTGTTTGAGTCCTTCTTTTCAATGTTCTATAACACTATTTTTGTTTTCATTTGAATTATGCTGAAAAAATATTGTTTAATAGTATTGATCTTGGGGAACTTTATTGAATAATAAATAAAATGATATTATTATTATTTTATTATATTAATATAATTAAAATACAAATTGTACTGAAATTTCAAGAAAAATGTGGCTTTGATTCAATCATTTAATATATTTTAATGATTCCCAATTTTGAAACCTTTTCATTTCATCACTGAATGCATCTTTGATAATACTAATGGGTTTCATATGATGGGTTTTTTGGATCATCACATGATCATTCTAATGGAAAAAACCAAAATTTTGACCAATTTATCATCACCGAAACAACATGAAACATGAAGAACATAAATAATACAGACATACCTCAAACATAATGAGTTCAATATTTTTCAATATTGATAGAGAACATTTGATATGGATCATAAAGTGATATACATCATACTCTTTCCTCTATAGGGATAACACTGACCGATAAAATCCTTATCTACTATGTGAGGACCCCCCCAAATACCAAAGGTCTGCTAACACATTATCCTCTAATAAAAATGGATTATAAGGGAAGAAGCGAGTATCAAATATGGATTTAATTATTATCATACCCAACAATAGGATCCCTATACTTTATGTAGTCTCCTTCATTCAATGAAGGAGGTCGAGATTTGGCTTCCATCACGTGAAAAATGACATACGTTACAATAACGTATGCCTATTGGGGTTTAATAATCACTGAACACTTTAAAGATTATTATATGCTTCTATATCCACAAATAAATCAACCCATTGATTCATGACTTATAATATACCACTAGGAGAAATGTAAGTGGCCATAAAACAGAGATACACTCAACACAATAATCCCATTTATTTGATACACGTCATATGTATTTTACAAGCTATGACTTAGGAGATATCATAAGCCCATATCTGCATATGGGTAATCCAATGTTTTGTATTGCTTCATAAATTTAAGTAAAATGGATTACCCATACATAAAAGTGTTCTACATAAGGTCCATCCTATATTAACCATATACAGAAGCATTCTACATAAGGGTCATCATGGATTAACCTTATTCAGAATCATTCTACATAAGGTTCATCCTGGATTACCCTTATACTGAATCATTTTTTATAAGGGGCATCTGAACTTACCCTCATGTAGAGTGGTCTAAGTAAGGGTCATCCTATCTTAGCCTTATGTAGAGAGGTCCATGTAAGGGTCATAAGTGATTACCCTTATATAGAGTAGTCTATGTAAGGTCCAAATTAGTATACCTTTACATAGTGTTGTGTAATGGTAAATGACTTTACCTTTACATGGGCCACCCCTGCTGCATAAAGGTAAATAGAAAATATTAAAAAAAAAATACTTTGTTAAGATTTATTATAATTTATAAATTGTTTATAAATTATAATAAAATGAATGTTGGGGTTACTTATTAATAAATAATTTTTAATTAATTATTTAATTATAAAGGGTTTATAATTAATTACTAAATTTTTAAGAAAAATTTATTAAAAAATATTCCTTAAATACTAAAGTGTTAATATTTGAAATACCAATTATTAAATTATATGTCATGTATTATGATCTAGAAATAAAAGTGTTCATTTAGATATCATAAGAGTAATTTATAAAGTGTTTATAAATTACATAAATAAGGATAAAACATAAATATGTTTATATTTTTTTATCAACTGTACATAATTACTTAATTTATTTTTTTCAAATTAAAGGGCCTTATTTGGGATATTATTTAAACCATATCAAAACGAGTTTTGATGATTGTTATGATTAATGTTTAAATAGTCATTAAATATGTGATATTTTGATCATGTAAAATGTTCACATAATAGAACTTGGATTATAAAATTATTTATAATTCATGATAATATCATATATTTAAAATTTCATACAATGAATAATATGAAAAAGTTCATATTGAAAGTGAATATAAAGTTTTTAAATTCAAAATTAAGGAATTTCTATAATATAAAGCTAAAATTATAAAATTTTTGTAGTTATATTTTATTTATGAATTGTTAATAAATGGTTATCTAATGTTTAAATACTTTAATTATCCATTTATTTAAAGGTTATTCCCTATTTTATTCATAGTTTAAACTTTTTTTATATTATGAATCATGTATCATTTAGTTTATGTTGTTAAAATTCTTCTATATATTATCATACACGTATCTAAGTTGTTACATGCTAGGTATGATAATGAATTTAGTTTTTCATCTACCTTGACCTTGGTTTGTAATAGAAGTCATGAAATTGAATTTAGTTATTGAATATAGATTCTATATATTAGGTTTTAGAGTTATGATGAATTGAATTTTATCTTGAGTAAAATATCCCAGGTAGTGGGACTTGGTGTAAGGCCACAACCTTAAATATTAAATAATCTTGATTTTTGATCAAGAATTTAATTTATTTCACATTGAGGATCTTTTCAAGTTTAGAGTTTTATAGAATTATGCCATAACTATTACATTACATCTAAAATATTAAAATGTATAAACTTATACTCTATCCAATTTTTTTCACAAAAATAAAATTCATTACAAAACCAATAATTATTTTCCTGATAAAAATCTTCTTGAAGTATTCCTTTCTCTTTCCCTTACTTATACCCTGTGAAAAAGATTTCAAAAACTTGGGTGGAGCATAAAAATCTCTACAAGAGATATAAAATAAGGAATGAAAATAATAGTCCAGGAATACATAAAAATTAATGAAATCATAATTTTTTACTCATAATACATAAGCCTTTAAACATACCTCATGAAATCATAAGATTTATTAGTAAATCATAGAAATAATAAATCATAATGGAAACTTGTGGCATCCATGACATACTTACATTGTAGCATTCACATCCACATAGGGAGTAACCTTGATGGTTACCTTTGAAATACCCATCACAGTATATTCCCTAAATATCTTAGGAAAAACCTTAACAATACTGGGAAGTTGGGTTTTCCCAATGATTTTATACTAAAGGTTTAACAGAAACATTGGTATAGGGGTCCTTTACCAACGGTTTGAATAAACCATTAGTAAAGGTTGAGTTATTGAATGATTTCCCAACGGTTTGAAGAAACCGTTGAGAAATCTACAAAATTTCCGCCCTTAACCAACAGTTTGTACAAACCTTTGGTAAATTCCATTCTTTTCCCAACAGTTTTTAAAAACCGTTGGGAAAAGCCCACTCAAATGCAGAAAAACCACCCCTGATTACATAGAATCATATAACTCAGCATTTGCCCTGATTTCCAGAACCTCCCGCACAGGTGAACCCTAATGCGAGGTCTTCCATCCGATCAGATGCAACTCCCCCATCCATGTTAGACTCCTTAAACCTCTTCCCAAATACAAACATAGAAGCCCTCTTCCCCCGATTTCTCCATTTATTTCACTATCTAGAAATATCATGTCATTATTCTCTATTTCTAGGGATTTTGGAAAATTTTATGATTCACACTATTTGATATTGAATCAATGACTAATACTTGATTGGTATATGTATATGAGTATATAGAATATGGTTTATAAAATATCCCTTAAAAGTATCACTATTTTTTGTTCTTAATGATGTTTAGTATTGTTGACATACTTTATTATTAATCTCAAATTTAAAAATAAATTATTTTGTCTATAGTTTATGAAATTAGACCTCTTTATGATCCATGAACAACCTATTAGTGTAGAAGACTAAACTTTATCCGCCCATGGGGTGCGCTTGACATGGGGAACTAATTGGGTAATGAAATTTATGACCATAGGGGTTCCAAGAATGAGTTATTGAACATGAGTGAATGATTTGGGATTCCTATAACACATAATGGGACCTGAGGCATGTGCCTCTTATATGATACCTATTGGAAATTAATATAAATAAATTTTAATTTAATTTTTCAGTACATGTTCTTTGATTAATGATTTGGAATTCCTTGAAGAAACCAACCAAGGATTCATGTTAAAAACATATCTTTTAATTCCATTTGGAAACCCCCTTGGATTCATGATGATTTGGTTTAGAATACCTTGGGGAAATATACTTTGGATTCATAGTGATTATGATTTTGGAAGCCTTGGGGAAGTCCCCCTTGGATTCTAAACTAGAGGCCTCTCTCTTTACATAGGCTGGGAACTCCTTCCTCCTTATAAATCCATTCGAAGTCAATCAATTTTTTAGTTCTACACTCCAAATCTGTAAGGCTTAACTTAGTTTTAATGTTTTGCATCTATTATTCTTTGTTTCTATTTTGATTTGACCCAAACCAGGTGGTGACGTGTGTGGCATGACATACCCAATAAGTGTAGTTTGATTTGTTTTCTATTTTCGTTTTATAATTCAAGTGTCATGATTATATGAATCAACTTGATTTGAAGTCTTCATAGCCACTCCTTTTATGTAGTTAGTGAATCATATTGACCAATGGAGGTGCTGGTGAGATGTATCCCCACTCAAAGATGGTAAATATTTTGTTCAGTCATATTTTCTCGAGCTGGGTAATGGATAAAAGGATGATCCATGTGAAGGGATTGGGGATGGTTGGGGTAGTGGGGTAGATGGTTTTCTGTTTTTTTAGTGGGGTGATATGGTACTTTCTATGGACTTTCATTTGGGTGTTATGAAATGTACTAACTTTTCACAATATTTCCATTTTTAGCATCAATAACTTATTTAAAAAACTCTCTTTACACATTCTGCATCTTTCATAAAAAGCCTTCACTTTGTAATATCTTGAACAATGTTCTATCAGGTCTATGGTGTCTTCTAGTATGTGATAAATGAAAAAATTATAAAAGACATCTCACCTCAAATTTAGGCACATATAACTAAATTAATATATCTTTACATTGTTTTAATTGTTCACTACATCAACTAGAAACTCCTTCCTTTACCATTTACTTAAATATATTTTCGATTAAACTTTAATCTTATTGAATTGCTTATGACGAAATGACTTATAAAAATTCTTTTTAAAGAATGGATATAAGTTGGATGTATGAAACCCATCTGATCTCAAGAGATTTTCAAAACAATTTGGAGAGATTTTTAGATTTTTCATTTCACAATGATTCAGGTAGTGGTCACATACACTTCCCATGTTCCAATTGTGTTGGTAGACCTTGGTTGAGCCATGAAGATGTCAGCTACCACATAACCAAATATGAGTTTCAAGAAAACTACTATGTGTGGTATCACAATGAGGAGAAAATGAAATCTCAAATTACTGATGATTGAAATGAAAGGACTGGACTGGAGAATTTGTTAGATGACTGGTTTCCATTTTTTTGTCACCATGAAAAAGAAAAGATTTCGACTCAATAAGACTTCGATATAAGGAAATATGATGCATCTAATGAAAATGATGATATTGTCATGGTGAAAAAATTGAATGATGCTTCTACGACTCCAGTATATCGACAATGAGATAAAATAAAAAAGCTGTCATTTTTAATCCGATTGTTTCATGGGAAAACTATGTATGGGATTTCTAATACATAAATCTATTACATTCTTATATTCTTGAAGTATTTACTTCTAGATGATTTAGATATTCCCTCAAACCATTATATGGCATGAAAGTTAGTTGAGGAACTTGGATTTTTAAGAAACAAAATTCATGCTTTCTCGAATGATTGTAGTTTATTATAGCAGGAAACCACTGAATGAAATGATTGTGTAAAATGTGGCACATCCTGCTGGAAGTCAAAATCTGATGGAACACCATCCCATGTGCCACAGAAAGTAATGTGGCACTTTATATTGATCCAAAAACTCCAGAATCTTTTTATGTTTGATGAAATATCAATAAAAATGAGATGGCATGGTACTGAGAGAAAGAATACCAATGATGAGTTGGTTCACCCTGCAGATGGATTTTCATGGAAGATATTTGATGCTCAATATCTTGATTTTTTAGTTGATGTGTGTAATTTAAGTTTGGTTCTTTCATGCGACAGTTTTAATCAGTTTGGGTAGATGCTTACTTCACACAACACATGGCCAGTTTTTATACACATTTTTAATCTTCTCCCATGGTCATGTATGAAAAAACCTTTCACTTACATGAGTATACTCATATCTGTCCCTTCTTATCCCAACATTGATATTAACGTATACATGCAACCTTTAATAAAAGAGTTGAAACTTCTTTGGGATGTCGGTGTGCACACATACGATGCATATTCAAAAGACATATTTTAGATGCATGATGCACTTATGTGGATGATCAATGATTTTCTAGCTTATGCAATTATTTATGGATGGAGAATGAATAGAAAACTATCATGTCCTGTTTTTACGAATAATACACAATCCAGAAGACTGAAACATCACTGTAGTTTCAGTTTTATGGGACATCGATGATTCTTTCCAATAGACCATCCATATAGAAATAATCGTCGAAGATTTAATAATACCATAGAGACCAATGATCCACCTCAGAGTATGTCTAGAACTGATGTGCTTAATGAATTGAAAGATTTCAGTTTTTCATTAGAGAAGGGTCAAATGAAATTTGGAAAGAGAAAGAATGTTTCCACTAAAACCTGTTACAATTGGAGGAAGAGGAGTATCTTTTTTGATTTTCCTTATTGGTCAACCAATTTGTTACGTCATTTCTTAGACATAATGCACATTGAAAATAATATATGTGAAATGTTGCTTTCAATACTTCTAAATGTTAAGGGAAAGACAAAAGATGATTTACGGTCTCGGTGTGACTTGGTGGATTGGGGCATTAGACCAGAATTGCATCCTGTTCATATCGGTGAAAATAAATGGCAAGTTCCATGTTCTTCTTATGTGATGACACCTATGAAAAAAATCAATTTCTGGAAGTATTAGAGACTATTAGAGTTCCTAATAGTTATTCAAGCAACATATCTAAATGCATCAACAAAAGAGAGTTGAATCTAAAATCTTTGAAGACTCATGATTATCACGTTATTCTTCATGAGTTGATTGCAACAAAAATCCGTTATATTTTGTCCAATAATGTAAGGGTGAATATTATTCAGTTATTCTATTTGTTTAGAGATCTTTGTGCTAAGAAGGTGTCTAAGTCTTTCTTGCAAAAAATGTTGACAGATGCCCCATTAATTTTGTGTGAGTTGGAGAAAATATTTCCTCCATTATTTTTCACATGCATGCTACATCTGACTATCCATATTCCCACTGAAATACTTCTCATAGGACCTATTTATTTTCTTTATATGTATCCAACTGAAATAAATATGTACACATTAAAGTCTTATGTCTGAAACAGGAATCATCCCAAAGGTTCTATCGTGAACGGTTACTTGGATCAAGAATGTATGGATTTTTTCTCAATGTTTTTGTCTGATCTTACTACAAGAATGAACAGACCAATGAGAAATGAAGAATAATAGTATAAGAAAATTGAACCCAGTTTTCCATCACTTTCTCAAAGAGGAGGAATTATTGGATCATATACATTGAAGACATTAATCCTTGAAGAGAGGGAGATGGCACATCCCAGAGTTTTTTTCAACTGTGATTTGTTCCATGACTATATCAGGTAACTAAATTGAATATGTATATCTTATACATATATCTGTTCAACTATTCATATTATTTTATCTATAGGGAACATAAAACAATAATAAATAGAAATCATCGTTCTTTATCTTTGAGAAGGAGAGATACTTTTCTTAGCAAAGAGTTTTCTTCTTAGTTAAAATTAAAGGTAAAAGTATTACTAATTAAAATAATTAAATCAATATTTAATTAATTTTAATATTCATTTATATTGCAGGTATTGAGTTTTACCTCTAACTCTGTCTCTGAGGAAATAAGAGATTTGGATTTTAGTCATAATACCATGGTTCGTGACTGTAAATCAATTGTTATCAGTGGGTACAAATTTATTTTCACTGAACGAGAAAAGGACATGAGAACACAACATGATGGTGTTATGGTTACTACCACAACAGATTGTTATGCCAGTGCATCAGATAGTAGACCACGATTTGAAAATGTGGGTTATTATGGAGTCATTGAAATAATAATAATATTGTATTATTACTCTCATGGATGAGTCACAATGATGAAATTCCATTAGTTTGATTCGATGACTAGACAAGGCACATTTATTGATGATTATGGATTTCGAGTAATTAATATAACTCACACTCTTGTTACTGAAGAACCATATGTATTGAAATAAATGGATAAACAATATTTTTATGTCAAAGACCAACTTCGACCGGAATTTGGTGTCATAGTGGAAGTAATTCCAAGACATATTTTTGATGATGGTGATGATGGAATTGACACTTTCCCTACTTCCATTGAAATCAATCCATTTATTTCTTTTGATGACTCTAATAGATCAATTGTCAGAGTTGATTGTGAACCAGAAGTTGTGGTGGAAAATATATAGAATCATCCATCCAGGTAATGAACATGATGGTTTGTATTCTTCTGCAAAACATGTATTGAAACCTTCATCATTTACCTGAGCTAAAGAAATTAAAGTTTTCCTTAATTTTGACAACTCCTTTACCACTTATGAATTTGGTAGAATCAATGTTCCATGATTTTAATAGACTGATGACACTTAGTAAATAATCATCATACTAAAAATTAAATTTCTTTATTACATCTTGTACAATTTATTGACTTCATTATATATTTATTCAGGCTCACCTAAAAATTGTTTAGTTAAATTATCCATGAATCCCCCTATTCCCTCTCATTTATTTTGTTTTTTGGGTTACACATTAGTTATCCTTTTCTATTTACTTCCATATTTGTTTTCAAATGCAGGAAATGAAACCAATTGAAGAGAGGCAATGAAAACAGATCATGGACAACAATCGTTGCATGACTGAGTTGGGAATTCCACCACTAGTGCCTGCAGTGAGTATTTTATTTCAAATATATTTATTTAAATAATATATAATGTTATGTGATTATTTTTTTTAAATTTTTTTCAGGATCCATTTATTAGGCAATAGTTATTTGATGAGCAGCCTAGTAGTGGTCCCAGTACTCGGGGTGTTCGTATGAGGAGGGGGGGGGGTACAGGAGCTAGACGATCTGGTCGGCATACCCGATTAGACCCTACCCCTCCAACTGACATACCATCCATCCCATATTCTGATCCCGGTGTACCATTAGGGACACATGATATATTTAGGCCTCCCATGTTTTCCCCACCCTTTACATCTAATCCTCCTCACCCATCTGTACTATATCTGATGATGATTCCCACTCCCCATCCAGCATTTGGCTAGCCATCCCTGTCATCTTCTTTTACTTCTGCTTCCTTATCTCCAGGCTTTTATATTCCATCTTCTTTAACTCATACTCCACTAGAGTCTGTCCCTGCGGAGCATACATTGGGACCCACTCCATCTGTATAGGGTGTTCCTTTAGTTTCTGTTGATCCAGTGGCACCCATTGATCAGACTAACACAGGTATACTTATACAACCCTAACAGATTGTTACACCATTATTTATTTTCATTATAACATGTATTGATAAAATATTTGTTTTTCTTTCATAACATATACATCTACTGATAGGAGGTGGGGGAGGGGGCGTACACACATGCGTTCGGTGTGGAACCACCACACACAGTTGATGGTGGACTATAATGAAGATAGTCAGATGATTGAAAAATTAGGGCAGTAATATCGGAGTGTTTTGGCGATGCTTGCCAAATACTCCGACATCATTCCTGTCAGCCCACTCTCATGAAGACAACTTCCAAATGAAGTCAAGGATAAATCTTGGGTAGAGATATTGGTAAAAAATCTGTTGTATTTAATGCAATATATTGATTTTTTTATTTATATGAATTAATATTTTG
Organism: Viscum album; assembly: GCA_963277665.1. NCBI lineage: Eukaryota > Viridiplantae > Streptophyta > Magnoliopsida > Santalales > Viscaceae > Viscum > Viscum album. The sequence continues at coordinate 497,555,343 of OY728153.1, forward strand.
GTGACAGTTGCGGTTTAATTTCCCCGATGGTGAGGGTGCACATCCATCATGTCTAAAGGATTTAGGCGAGCTTTGAAGAGATTATAAGCATGATTTGTACATTGGATGGCATGCTAGAGTGGGAACATAGTTTGAGGAGGTCCCTGTTGTGGATGATTGTATGTTAGAACAATACCGACAGATGATTACTCATGGGAAGACTAGCCAATTTACGGTATTAATCAAATTAGATGTATTTAAATGAAAATTTTTATGTTTTTCATTAATAATAATTGTTGAATTTTATTTAGGATGCATATAGAAGAAATAAAAAAACATTTATGCTAAGAAATATGTCCACACATTGGGATGTACTATGATTCCAGATCATGAGAGACAACAGGTATGACAGTTTATAATCTTTCTTTACAACTTGCACTTTCTATTTCTTCCTCCATAATTTATTTGATTTCTAAAGTTTTTATATAATTGTATTTATGCAATTACTATTTTTTGGTATCCTATTTTTAATTATGGTTTAGTACATTCAATGTCATTGTAGAGGCATAAATTGAATATAGAAGAACGTGTGCCTTGAGCAAAACTATTTTGCTCGAGTAGAAAGAAGAATGATGGAAGTGCAGTTAATGAACCGACTCAGTAGCAGATTGTAAGTTTTACTTTATAGATTTAAAATTTTAATCTCTATTTTGAAACTTAATAATCTATTTATATTTGAAACATGCTTCTTTAGAGGCCCTTGATTCCCAGGAACCTAACAATTTTGGGCCAAACGATCACTTACATAAGGTGTTTCGAGATGAGCACCTCGGTAGAGTACGCTGCGGACCTGGGAAGAGTATAGTTATGACGAGGTATTAGCCCTACATAGGTATGAGTTGTAGTGCCACTGAGTTGCAGCAGGTTAAGGCACAGGCAGAACGGGCTAAAAAAAGGTCCACAGAGATGGAAGAACAGTTTGCTAGGGCAAACACTGCATTTATGAAACTGATGGAAGTTTTACATCCAACACTTCCACCAGAGGCCAACACTGCTTGTAAAAAATATATGTCATCGATGTGTTCTATATATGGTGCACCGAGTGGTAGTTCTAGTGGTGGTTGAGATGATGGTGAGGAGGAGGAGGGCGAGGAGGAGGCGAGGCGGAAGAGGAGGGTGATGAGGAGGCTGAGGCTGAGTATGAGGGCAAGGATGATGATGGGGATGATGATGAGGATGAGGGTGAGGGTGATGATGATGGTGATGATAGTGATGGTGATGAGGGACAGATAGATCCGTTACATTTTTGATTAATATTACTGACCTTTGATGTTTATTGATTTGTTGTTCTTGAATATATGTGTGGTTAGGTAGGTTACATTATCTTTATTTTTTTATCTATAAATAATAAAACTTGACTTGATGATTTTTTGTGACTGATTCACCCCTCCCCTAGAAAGCCCCCACCCCCTGGACACCCCCACCCCCCTGGACAACCCATACCCCCTAGACAACCCCGCCACCCCCGTGGACAACCCGACCACCCCCTTGGACAACCCCCACCCTTTTTTAATGGGTTTTCCAGTTGTGGGTGTTGATTTGAACATTGATAAAACATCGGGGGTTCCATAATATTTTTCTCCATAAATGAAACCTTAAATTTAATGATTGATAGGAAATGAGATTCTAAATGATTTAAATGATTATTTATATATTATGAATGTTTTACTTTTAAAAAGCATGGATGTTGTTAAATCCCCCTATTTTAATGAAATTTTAATTTTTTAGTGGAATTTAGAAAATTGGTGGTCTGATTAGAAGTTGATATAGTGAAATTATTTTTTTAACCTTGAAAGAATTTATTTAGAAAATATTTAAATACCATACCATGAACCCGGGAAATCCCCCCAGATAGCCCCTCGTACATCCCCCCACCCTCCTCCCTGGACCCCAGACAGCCCCCAGACAGCCCCCAGACAGCCCCACAGACAGCCCCCCACCCTTCTCCCTAGACCCTAGACAACCCTCCGGACAGCCCCCACCCTCCTCCTTGAACCCTAGACAACCCCATGGATAGCCCCCACCCTCCTCCTTGAACCCCAGACAACCCCCTGGACAGTCCCCCAGATAGCCTCCCCACCTTCATTCCTGGACCCCAGACAACCCCTCGGACAACCCCCCAGATAGCCCCCCCGGATAGCCCCCGGACAGCCCCCCGAACAGCCCCCCGAACAGCCCCCCAAACAACCCCCACCCTCCTCCCTAAATCTCAGACAACCCCCTCCTTCCAAGACTCTGGACATCCCCCACCCTCCTCCCTAGACCCCTGACATCCCCCACCCTCCTCCTTGGATCCCGGACAGCCCCCTCCCCTCTCTCTGAACATATGTGTTTTTTTGTGCTATTGAAGGTGTTTTTTGTAGTGTTTGAAGTTTGTTTTTATATGCTTTTTGTGCTGTTTTTTATGCTGTTCTATGCAGTGAGGTGTATACGGTGTGTTATGCAGTGTGTTATGCAGTGTGTCAATTTTTTGTTCTCTTTTTATGTGTGTTTTTTATGTAGGTGTATGTTGTGTATTATGCAGGCTAGGCCATTTTTATGTGTCTATTTTTTATGAAAGGATATTTTATGTGTCTGTTTTTTAGGCATGTGTATCTTGAGGATGTTTGTAGAGTTTTGTGTGTTTGGGAACTCCTTGGACATTCCCCTCCTTCCTGGACCCTGGACACCCCCCCCCCTCCTCCCTGGACCCTGGACAACCCCCACCCTCCTTTCTGGACCTCAAAAAGCTCCCCAAACAGCCCCCACCCTCCTCCCTGGACCTCGGATAGCCCCCCGACCTAACACCCCAACATTGGTAGAGTGATGATTCGGCATATATAAAACATCATGACAATTTACGTAATGCTAATGACCACCTACCTTGATTTTGGAGACAATCACACTCTTAATTCGGCATCTCAGATCCCAATCTAAGCTCTCTTCAAGATTCACCCTAAATCCCAAAGGAAAAGAGGGTTTTATAGCTTCAAAAGAAGACAAGAAAAGAGTGTAAACCCTAATCAAAATGAGGAATCAAGGAGGGGATTAGACTCACCTGGATCTTCAATCCGCACTTAACGACACTCAAAACGCCCAAGGATCAAAGGAGATCTACCCTTAAGAGCTCTTGGTAGATTTGTATTATGTTGATACTTTATAAAAAGGATCCATGGGTCATTTGTGATGTGTACGAGTCAACCTCACCTCATTCCAAGGCATGGTGTAGCCGGTACCACTCAAAGTGTCTCACTTTTATTTGAAATGGATAAAATTTTAAGTGAAAACAATAGCTAACATACGGAAAACCAACCAAACACATTTGGATTCTGTTGATACTTTAGGAAAACGATCCATGGGTCATTTGTGATATGTACGAGTCAACTCCGCCTCAATTTGAGGCATGGTGTGGCCAATACCACTCAAACTATCTCACTTTTATTTGAAATGGACAGGATTTTAAGTGAAAACAACAAATTGCATATGGGAAACTGACCAAACTCTTTCTAATTGTATTGATACTTCATGAAAATGATCCATGGGTCATTTGTGACGTTTACGAGTCAACCCCGCCTCAATCCGAGGCACGGTGTGGCCGGTATCACTCAAAGTGTCTCTCTTTTGTTTAAAATGGACACTATTTTAAGTAAAAACAACAAAAATATGAAAAAATGACCAAATTTATTTTGATTGTGTTGATAATTTAGCACAATGATCCATGGGTCATTTGTGATGTGCATTAGTCAACCCCACCTCAATCCGAGGCATTGTGTGGCCGGTACCACTCAAAGTGTCTCACCTTTATTTGAAATGGAAAACATTTTAAGTGAAAACAACATCTGGAATACGGAAAACTAACCAAACACATTCATATTGTGTTGATACTTTAAGAAAATGATCCATGTGTCATATGTGATGTGCAATAGTCAACCCTGCCTCAATATGAGGAATGGTGTGTCCGGTATTACTCGAAATGTCTTTCTTTTGTTTAAAATGGACACCCTTTTAAGTAAAAACAATTGGCATACGGAAAATCGACCAAACTTATTTGGATTGTGTTGATACTTTAGCATAAGGATCCATGGTTTATTTTTGACATGTACTAGTCAACCCCGCCTCAATCCAAGGCACGGTGTGGCCGGTACCACTCAAAGTGTCTCACTTTTATTTGAAATGGACAACATTTTAAGTGAAAACAACAACTGGCATACGGAAAACCGACCAAATGCATTTGGATTCTATTGATACTTTAGGACGATGATCCATGGGTGATTTGTGACATGTAAAAGTCAACCCAACCTCAATCCGAGGCATGGTGTGGCCAATATCACTCAAAGTGTCTTTCTTTTGTTTAAAATGGACACTCTTTTAAGTAAAAAAACTGGCATATAGAAAACCAACCAAACGTATTCAGATTGTGTTGATACTTTAGAAAAAGGATCCATGAATCATTTTTGATGTTTACAAGTCAACATCACCTCAATCCGAGGCACGATGTGGATGCTACCACTCAAACTGTCTCACATTTATTTGAAATGGACAACCTTTTAATTGAAAACAACAACTGGAAAACAAAAAACCGACCAAACGCATTTGGATTCTTTTGATACTTTTGGAAAACGATCCATGGGTCATTTATGACGTGTATGAGTCATCCTTGCATCAATCTAATGCACAGTGTGGCTGGTACCACTCAAAGTGTTTCACTTTCATTTTAAATGGACAACATTTTAAGTGAAAACAACAATTGGCATACAGAAAACTGACCAAACACATTCAGATTGTGTTGATACTTTTAGACAATGATCTATGGGTCATATGTGACATGTACGAGTCAACCACGCCTTAATATAAGGCACGGTGTGGCCGGTATCACTCGAAGTGTCTTTCTTTTGTTTAAAATGGTCACCCTTTTAAGTAAAAACAACTTGCATACAGAATATTGACCAAATGTATTCAGATTGTGTTGATACTTTATAAGAAGGATCCATGGGTCATTTTTGATGTGTACGAGTCAACCTTGCCTCAATACAAGGCACGGTGTGGCCAGTACTACTCAAAGTTTCTCACTTTTATTTGAAATGGACAACATTTTAAATGAAAAAAACAAATGGAATACGGAAAAGCGACCAAACACATTTGGATTCTATTGATACTTAGGAAAATGATCTGTGGGTCATTTTTGATGTGTACAAGCAACCCCGTCTCAATCTGAGGCACGGTGTGGCCGGTACCACTAAAACTATCTCACTTTTATCTGAAATGGATATGATTTTAAGTGAAAACAACAACTTGCATATAGAAAACTGACCAAACTCTTTCATATTGTATTGATACTTCAGGAAAATGATCCATGAGTCATTTGTGACGTGTACAAGTCAACCCCGGCTCAATCCGTCGCACGGTGTGGCCGGTATCACTCTAACAGTATCTCTTTTGTTTAAAATTGAGATCATTTTAAGTAAAAACAACTGGCATATGGAAAACTGACCAAACATATTCAGATTGTGTTGATACTTTAGCATAACGATCCGTGAGTCATTTGTGATGTGTATGAGTCAACCCCGCCTCAATCCAAGGTATGATGTGGCTGTTACCACTCAAAGTGACTCACTTTTATTTGAAATGGACAACATTTTAAGTGAAAACAAAAACTGGCATACGGAAAACTGACCAAACACATTCTTATTGTGTTGATACTTTAGGACAATGATCCATGGGTCATATGTGATGTGTACGAGTCAACCCCACCTCAATCCGAGGCATGGTGTGGTTGGTATCACTCGAAGTGTCTGTCTTTTGTTTAAAAGGGACATCATTTTATGTAAAAACAACTGGCATATGGAAAACTGACCAAACGTATTCAGATTGTGTTGATACTTTATCACAAGGATCCATGGTCTAGCCTCACACAATCCACTTCTCATGTCAGGAACTCCTACCTCTATTCTAAAACACATGACACTTAATATGACAAGGAAAAATACATTTCCTAAGTCACACAAGCTCATTGATACACACCCATTATCATTATCACTAAGTTCAAAGACACACACCTGAAACCATGGGACATTATATTTGTGTTTGGTTGAAGTTATTTATCCATTTCCTTATTTTGGGATTATTAGCTTCTAATTTCTGAATTCAATCGTGTATGTGTTATACAAAATGCAAATTTTTATGTATTCTTAATTCTGTATAACACATATAATTACGTATTCCGTTTTCTATGTATTGTATTCATAATTGATAATTAAATTATGTATGTATTCAATTCAGTATTCAATTATGAATTGAATTCCGGATTGCACATGTAATTGTCATCTCAATTCTGAATTGTATTCTAAATCAATTATGTATGTTTATAATTAACTTATGAATTATTTTTTAATTATATATATGTATATTTGTTGGGTGCATTATGTGTTAAATCTATATGAATTAATTGTGTATATTTATGTGTTAATTGGATTTGGGGAAGTTGGAAATGCAGAAAGGGAAGCCTGCGAATGGAAATCACAAAGCAGCACAGAGCAGCAGGCTGCTGCCTGAATTGCACAACAAAGCCGATGCCAACAGTTTACAACCGTTGGCATAGGGCTATGAATGTGTTTTATACCAATGGTTATAAGATAACCATTTTTAAAAACACTTTCCCAATGGTTTACAAACCGTTGGGATATATGTGAAATTTTTAGATATACCAACGGTTTTTGTAAACCGTTGGTAAAAAGCATTACAAAACTATAATCTAATGGTTTGAAACTATTGTAATAGTATGTTTACCAACAGTTTCAAACCATTGGTGAAAAGTTATACCAACGGTTTGACATAACCGTTGGTATAGTGTAAATTTCCTAACATATAACAACAGTTTTCCTGAAACCATTGGCACATGTTTTTCCCTATGACTTACTTCCATATGGTTTGGATAACCGTTGGTATATATTATACCAATGGTTATCCAACCTTTACCAATGGTTTGGAACCATTGGTAAAGGGTTCATTTCCAGTAGTGTAACGTTTACCTCCATCACGTTACCCAATGCATTGGAGAGCTATCACGGGCTCACCCGCCATCGTTTTATCACGAAACCACCCGTATACATACATAATTCTAAATAAACATAACATAATCATAACACATAAATCAATCATAAAGTAAAAAATAGAATTTACACATTTCAATCACAACATATCATTTCAAGATATTGATATAATCAATTCATTTAAAACATTCAAAAAGAAGAGTTTTGAATCAAAGTGTCCCATACCAATTTGAAACATTTGAAAGTAATTTAAACTTTAAAACAATAATTTCCATATAAATAAATTCTTAAAACCATTTTGAAAACATTTATATTAATGAAAAATATTTGGAACTATAAATCTTTAAAACATTTAAAATGATGTTTTAGTTAAAGAGCCCCTTACCACATGAGAAAATACTTGAATGAAAATAATTAAAGAATAACATTAAAAAAATTATAATATCATTAGAATAAGGATATTCATGATATAATATGTCAAAGGGTAGTATATACACCATATAAAAGTGATTTGGTTCATAACAACAAATAAGTCTCAATGGAATGTAAATTGAGACAAAATCCCTTAGAAAGATTATATCCTTAGATTAAGGATAAATCAATGACATAATTATGTGTGAAAAATATAAACACAACCAATATAAGTGGATAATAAGTTTAAAATAATCAGAGGTCATTTACACATATTCTTGAAAAAACAAAACCAATGACATTGATATTTAACTCAATGAATGCAGATTGAGTTAAGATTTCCCTTACAAAGTTCATATAAATGATGTAAGAATTTATCAATAGGGTGATTATGTGTAGAAACAGTATATAAAAACAAAGGGAAGTTGAAATTACAACATAAATAAATAAAAAATGATTCCAAATAAAATCTTTTCAAAATATAATCAACAAAGTGTGCATAAAACCTAATGAGTGGAAATTGGGTTTAGAGATTCCCTTACCTCGAATCTGAATTTTATTGTTCGTTCTTTACATTCCTTAATAATAAAATTAGGTTAATTTATACTTTTTTGAGCAAATTTTTCATGTTTATTATTCCTTCTATATTACTTATTACCATGTCATAAAAATTACATAATTATTTAAGTTCATATTGGTTGTTTTGTCAATATTTGGAACTTGCGTCGAAAATGAACTTGTTTGATGTAAATTATCCATATGGTCGAAATCCCATAATATCCAAAATGTTATTAATAATTTAAATACATATATATCCAGTATATATGTGTTTATAATAGTCCATAACATTTTTAGATAATAAATGAAATGAACCGTTCATGGAGACGGTAGGCCGTACGTATGCATGAATGCTATTTTCATTTCTTTATCATATTTAAGAAATGAAAACTAAATGATATATAGATGTATTATAAATAAAGTATAATATTTATGTTATATATTCTACATAATTTCATTAACTTAATCCTTTATACATTCCATTTATGGAATGAACGGGCCATATCACTTTGAGGGGGTAGTAGTCCACACTTCCTCAAATGAAATTATCATATTTACACATTATGGAAAGAATATTGGTATGTTGTGAATAAAAATTATAGAAGAATAAATTCAATATAAATATAATATATATCATAATTATTCATTCCATTTATTTATATAATCATGGTTTATTGAAGATCTTGTAGAATGAATCACATCGTATTGTGGAGGCGGTAGGTCGTACATACGCATGAGCGACGATATAATTCAATTAATGGTTAAATGGTATATAATTGGATTGTATATTAATTATACATAATAATTATCATGTTATATTAATTATTTAAATCCATTATACTCATCAATATACCCATCCAAATTAAGTCTTGTAGAATAACAAATTACACCACAGCATGAAGATGGTAAGTTGTGCGTACGCACACATGGTGATATTGTTATTAGTAGGATGGATAAAAGGAGGTATAAGGTTGTATCATAATTATAATAAAATATAATAATATATAAGATACTAGATTTATTACTTTAGTATATAAATGACATAATAATAGGAAATTTAAGAAGAAAAGAATTTTGAAAGAGGTGATAAAACAAATACCTCGTTTCGAGTATCTTCTTTTGATTTTCATAGAAGGTCTCCTTAGGATGGATTTATGACAAAATTGTGGCCTCTAGAAGTAAGTGATAGATTTTGGGAGCTTATTTTAGCATAATTTGTATGATCCAATGAGATTGAGAGGTGTGATTAAGTGGGTAGAGGTGGTAGCCTTTTAGAAGAGGGATGATGAGCACTTTAGGAAAGTCTTGAAATATTATTTTATTATAAAATTATTTTCGAATTATAATAGTCCCAAAGTGATAAATTTCTAGGATAATATGATTATGGGTTGAAATACTCCAAAAAATATGTTTTATATAAGTTTAGGTCCCAAAATTAATCCTATCTTTTATCTTTAACCCTTAGTTAAAAACATTAACTCTTACCATGTCTTCTTGTATCTTCATAATATATGATTACTATAGTTACTATAAAATACCAATAGTACCAAAAGTGGATAATTAATGAAATTTTTAACATTATATAATTCATTTGGCTGAATCTTATATTTTTAGGATTATTATATCATTTAATAAAATAGTATTGTTATTAAAACTCAGTTATGTCAATTTTGACACTATTTAGTAATTGATTTTTGTTAAAGTCATAACAACTTGATTCTTTCGAACCAAAGGCATTAAGTCATCCCTCACATATAAATTTCATCTGAAAAATTCTTTTATGTCATAAAAATGTTCAAATTTAATTTAATTTAATATTTATAATATCATTTATTTGAATCTTTCATTAATAAGGTAATCACTACAACATCATTATTTCATAAATAAATTTATTTATTTAATGTATAAAAATTATTAATAAAATATCATGATGTAGTAAGTATTTTTATATTTTTAATTAATAAATATATTAATATATATAAGTTATATAACTATATATTAATTTTTTTTATTAAAAGATACATGTTTATGTTATATTTCCGTTTTCAATAAATTAAATATTATAAAATTTAATTTTCACACCCAAGTGACTCCCAAATTCCAAAAGTTCATCCTAAAGATTCTCATGGTCTGAAATATATCATACAATAGGATTAAGACATGTTTTTGGGTAGTTTTATATTATTATAATATTATTTTTTACCCTTATTTACCTGATTTACACTTTAACCATGGTAAATAAAAATAATTATTGAAGTTACTATTTATAATGTCAAAAAATAATGGGTACCTATTTATATAAATCGTAACTTCTCATTATAAATATGGAATCCAATTTTCAAAATTCAAAACATATAATTGAAAGAAATTAATTTAAAATTAATTCCAATTGTCAAAACCAGAAAACGAGTTTTTAAGAAGTAAAAACCATCAAAATATTGACATGTGTTTATGTCCAATTAAAATGTGAAATTACTTCAAATGACCATGATTAGATTAAATGATAATAAAATAATCCAATTACACTTTAAAACTAATTAAAATTAAAATCTAACAATATAATAATAAATTAGGTGAAAAGAAAATTTTGAATTAAAATCCAGTATTTTTCATTATTCAATAAAAAATAAATGTTATCAGAAAAATGCCAAAAGTAAATTTTGAGGTTCTGATTCTAAGTAAGAAGTTTATTTTATCATATAAAACTTATAAAAGTGAAAAAAAATATTTTTTAATAATGTGATCTCCATCAAAATGTGGTAAAACAATATTTTAAAAATATTAGAGTACTTTATGATTAAAATTGGATTCATTCTCATTTTAAGCGACTAAAATTCATTAAAAAAATGTATAAACATTTAACAAATTTGTAAAATAATAATATAGTTAATTTTTTTCATTACATCCAATACAATAGGTAGGTTTCAACTACCATTTAAAATAATAATATTATTTTTGTATTATTTTTTGGTTTAACTTAGTGTTGTGTGTAAGGTAAGATTTCAGAGAAACCTGTTGTTGAATGTCAGGTACACTATCATACATAGTGTCCCATTTAAACTAAAATTAATATTAAATTCAAAAATATTAATAGATATGAAAATGTATTATTCTATAAATACCTGGGATGTTACATCATTACCCCCTTTTGGAAACTCCATCCTCACAATTTTAAAATTAGGCTCGAAAACTTCATTAAAAATCCCACACCGGAAAAAGAGTCAATAAAAATATCACTTTAATAGAAATATAGAGAAGTAAAAAGTTCACCCTAGATAACACATACTAGTATTCCATGTAGTAAAACATGGATATGGAAGAGAAACTAATCATCTTGTTCTGATGGAGAGTAAAGAAAACATGATTAGGAGAAAGTTAACAATTAGAAAACCATAAACTTATGATGAGTTAAACGGTATTTGATTTCCCAGTAAGAAAATTAAACAAAAAAAGTTTTTGTTTTAAGGTCCTTTAAATAAAATTGGGTAATTTATTTATGATCTTGAAGAAGTACATTAGGAAACATACTTACTTGTCAAGTAGAGTTTCATCCTTTAATAAATATCTACCACAAACTCATCTTTTCTATAAACAATGAGTATTCAAGATGACATGGTCACACCTGAAGTGCTAGAATCAACTTATAGAGAATAACATAATCCAAAAAGATGAACTATATATTTACCCTATCTTTAGACATTAAACAAAACCAAAATGGGTAGTACAAGATCAGATAATCTCAAAAAAGGATAATCCTTTATAAAAATAAATAATACTCTTAATCTATAAAATTCAACAAACAATGCCCAAAGTTCAACAAAGAACATTCAATAAAAAATTTTCCTTAAATTCTTCAAAGTAATCCAAACTAAGATTGAAACCCAAAATTCAGAAGGATTTGATCACCTAGTCTTTCATGATAAATCATTAAATTTACCTCTAAATAAAATCTACCACTCTTAAAGTCTCATATCTAAAAGTAATTAACCTAATCACATATTCTCCATGATAGGTTAATCATTTCCATAAATAACCTAAACCAACATATGTTCACAATAAAAACATTGATTCTTCCAAAATAAAATTCAACCATTACTCCTCAAATTAAATCCCATAGTATTCTATTTTACTTAGGAATATAATGTTCCCAAAAGAGAAAACATCTTCAAAAATAACATTTATCACTTAATCACAAAATAATTTTCCAATACTAATGATATCCATTTGATAAAACATAAGTTCCCAATATAAAATTATTCTTGATCTAAAAAATCATTTAACTAAAAAGAATAAGTCATAATAACTAGGGACTTCATGTAGGCTAGTGGTAGGTGATAAAGCCTTATCACACTTCGGTTGTGGGTTAAATTCCCACAACCTTGTCAGATGCGATGGGTTGATAACATTATCACAGGTTTTCATTTTTTTAAAACTATATAATTCTTAAAACAATCCAAAAGTGAGATAAAATCTTCAAAAATAACCAAAACAAAATTTAACCTCATGTTTAAGCCTTTCATTTTCCACCTCAAAAATGTAATAAACCATAATTACTTCAAAATCAAGGATCATATAAACACTAAAGATTATTTATAATTATATCCACAAAATAAAAGGTATTTATTACTCAAATAACATTTTCACATAGCAAAATTTAGGGTTACACAGACTAGAGAAATGTCTTCCAAAGTAATCCCCTCAACAAAAGAGGAGTGATACTTTTAAACATTTCATCACCCATATATCTAACATAACTCTTAAATTTATAAAATGTAGACATCTTAATCATCCAATATTCTTCATTATCCCTTAACCATGATTTTCCAACTTATTCCATAATATTTATACCCTACAAAAAAATCATGAATCATGTCCTAAGATTCAATAATTTCAAAACAAGAGACAAGAAATAATCCATACCTTTCATATGCCATTTTTAGTTTCTAATATTAAATTATAATGGCATTAGGTATTTCTAAACATATATTTTTAGGTTCATATTGCTCCTATTCCTAAACCTTCTTCATTGTATGTCTATTTTCACAATAACCATACTCCCCAAATTTAAAACATTCAATTGACAACTCAGAAAGAACTTGTTTTCCTTTCCTAGAGTCAAAAAAATTCTTCCTTTTCCATGGTAGGTTATTTCTTTATGAACTTAATTACCACATCTATAACATATTAACATACCTTTGAAAAAATTTCCCAGGTGTTTCTTTTCACATCCTTGACACATAGGTTTTTGAATATACTTACCTTTATTATTATTACCTGAACTTACATAGGGATTCATTTCTCACATATATGATGCCTTAGAAAAATAACTAAGGTTCAAGTGGTCAATCATGACTCCAGATAGTTGGTTAAGAATAAACATAATATTTCTCATTACTTCTCCCATTTAATTTAGTTTCTTATTCAGAAAACCACCACAGCTTCCTTCACATCCATTGTTACTTTGGAAAATACCAGATCCATCCATTTACTAAAACCAAAACTTTTAGTGTGATTAGATTAGTAAAATCATCATATAATATCTTATTATGAGGTTAAACATTAAGATATAATTATTCATGTTATATTAAAATCATTCAATTTATCTAAAATAACTATGAATCTTTCTAATATGCTAACCATTATGGTTATATAAAACATGTCACGTATGCTTAAAAAACACCCTAACATCTAAAGATATCTAAACCGACCTCCGATACCAACTGTAAGTCCCCAGACATAAACATTAAATAATCTTGATTTTTGATCAATAATTTACTTTCTTTCACATTGAGGATCTTTTGAGGTTCAGATTTTTTTAGAATTAGGTAATAACTATTACATTAAATCTCAAATATTACAAAGTAGACAATTATACTCTATCCAATTTTTTTCAAAACAATAAAACTCCATAAAAGACAAGAATTCTTTTCTTGATAAAAATATTATTGAATTCTTCCTTTATCTTACCATTTCTTATACCCCGTGAAAAACATTTCAAAAACATGGGATGATCATAAAAATATCAGTAAGGGATATAAAATAAGGAAAGAAAACAATAATCCATGAATATATACAAATAAATGAAATCATATTTTTTACTCATAAACATAAGCTCTTTAACATACCTCATGAAATAATAATATTTATGAATAACTCATAGAAATCATAAATCATAATAGTAACTTGTGGAACCAATAACATACTTATATTGTAGCTTTCATAGCCACATAGGGAACAACCTTCATGGTTAATTTTGGAATACCCATAATAGTATATTCCCTAAATCTCTTAGGAGAAACCTTAATGTTTACCTCCATCACGTTACCCAGTGATTTAGAGAGCTATCACAGGCTCACCCGCCCTCGGTTTATCACAGAACCACTCGTATACATACATAATTCTAAATAACCATAACATAATCATATCAAATAAAACAAGAAAAAAGGAAAAATATCATTTCTAAATTGCAATCACAAGATATTATTTCAAGATATTGATATAATCAATTCATTTAAAACATTAAAAAAGAATAGTTTTGAATCAAAGTGTCCCATACCACTTTGAAACTTTTGAAAGTAATTTATAATTTAAAACACTCATGTGCATATAAATAAATCCTTAAAACCATTTTGAAAACATGGACATTAATGAGGAATATTTAGAAGAATAAATCTTTAAAATATTTAAAATTATGTTTTAGTTAAAGAGTCCCTTACCACTTGAGAAAATACTTGAATGAAAATAATTAAAGAATAACATTAAAAAAAACTTATAATATAATGAGAATAATGAGATTCATGATATAATATTTCAAAGGGCAGTATATACACCATACTAAATTGAATTTGTGCATAACAACAAATAAGACTCAATGGAATGTAAATTGAGGTGAAATCCATTACAAAGATAGTATCTTAAGATTAAGGATAAATCAATGACATAATTATGTGTGAAAAATATAAATACACCCAATATAAGTGGATATTTAGTGTAAAACAATCATAGGTCATTCAAAAATATTCTTGTAAAAACAAAACCAATGACATGGATATTTAACTTAATGAATGGAGATTGAGTTAATATTTTCCTTGCAAAGTTCATATAAATGACGTAAGAATTTATCAATAGGGTGATTATGTGTAGAAAAAATATATCCACACAAAGGGAAATGGAAATTACAACATAAATAAATAAACAATTATTCCACACATAATCTTGGTATAATATAATCAACGAAGTGTGCGTAAATCCCAATGAGTGGAAATTGAGTTTAGAAATTCCATTACCTTTAATCCGACTTGTCTCGTTCATACTTTATATTCCTAAATAATAAACTTAGTTTACTTTATAATTGATTGAGAACCTCATAAAGTTTATTATTCCTTTATATCACTTATTACCATGTTATAAAATTTACACAATTATTTAAGTTCATATTGGTCGTTTTGTCAATATTCGTTACTTGAGTCGAAAATGAACTTTTTTGATGTAAAATTTCCATGTGGTCAAAAGTAAATAATCTACAGAATAATATTCAAGATTTAAATATAATATATATCCAGTATATTTTTATTTAGAATGGTCTATAACATTTTGAGATAATAAATGAAATGCACAGTTCATGGAGACTGTAGGCCGTACGTACGCATGAACGCTACTTTCATTTCATTGCAATTTGAAAGAAATGAAAAATAAATGATACATAGGTATATTATAATTACAGTATAATATCTATGTTATATATGTTACATAAGTTCATTAACTCCATACTTTATACATTCTGTGTATGGCATGAATGAGTCATATCACTTTGAGGGGGCAGTAGTCCACACTTTCTCAAATTAAATTATCATATTTACACATTATGGAAAGCATAAAGGTATGTTGTAGATAAAATTAAAGAAGCATAGAGTCAATAAAAATAGAATATTTATAATATTTATTCATTCCATTCATGTATATAATCATGGTTTAATGAATATCATGTATAATGAATCACATCACATCGTGGAGAGGGTAGGCCGTACATACGCATGAGCGATGATATAATTCACTTAATGGTTAAACAATATAGAATTGGATGGTATATTAATTATAAAAAATAATTATCATGTTATATTAATTATTTAAATCAATTATAATCATCATTATACCCATCCAAATTAAGTCTTTTTGAATAAAAAATTACACCACAACGTGGAGATGGTAAGCCGTACACACGCACACATGGTGATATTGTTATTGATAGGATGGATAAAAGGAGGTATAAAGTTGTACCATAATTATATTAACATATAATAATGTATAATATACAGTATTTATTACTTTTTTATGGAAACAACATAATAATAGGAAGTATAATAAGAAAATAATTTTGAAAGAGGTGGTAAAACAAATACCTCTTTTTCGAGTATCTCCATTTGATTTTCACAAAAGGTCTCCTTAGGATGGATTTCTTATGAAAGTGTGACCTATAAGAGTAAGGGATGGATTTTGGGAGCTTATTTTAGCAGACTTTTTGTGAGACAATAGGCTTGAGAGGTGTGAATAAGTGGGTAGAGGTGGTAGCCTTTTATAAGCGGGAGGAGGGGCACTTTAGGAAAGTCTTGAAATATTATTTTATTATAATATGATTTTAGAATTCTAATAGTTAAAAAGTGATAAATTTCGAGGATAATATGTGAATAGGTATAAATTTTCTCAATCGATAGGTTTTAGACAAGTTTAGCTCACAAAATTATCCTTATATTTTAGCTTTAGTCCTTAGTTAAAAACATTAACTCTTACCATGTCTTCTTGTATCTTCATAATATATGGTTACTGTAGTTACTATAAAATGAAAATAAAAAAAGTGGATCATTAATTTTTTCAACATTATATAAGTTATTTAGACGAATTTTATATTTTTAGGACTATTATATCATTTAATAAAATAGTATTTGTTTTAAAAACTCATTTATGTCAATTTTAACACTATTTAGTAATTTATTTTTTTAAAGCCATAAAAAATGGATTCCTTCAAACCAAAGGAATTAACTAGTAAATAACATGAAAATTTAATCCAAAAAATTCTTGGATTTCATAAACATATTTAAATTACATTTAATTTAATATTTATAATATCATTTATTTGATTCTTTCATTAATATGGTAATCACTCCTTCATCATTGTGTCACAACTAAATTTATTTATTTAATGTCTAAAAATTATAAATAAAATACCATAATGTATGAAATATTTTTATATTTAAAATTACTATTTATAGTTAAATATATCAGTTATATAACCCTATATAAATTTTTTTTATTAAAAGATACATGTTTATGTTATATTTCCCTTTTCTTTAAATTAAATTTTATATAATGTGATTTTCACACCCAAGTGGCGCCCAAATGCCAAAATTTCATCCTAAGGATTATTATGGTCATTAATATCTCATAAAATATGATTAGGACATGTTTTAGTGTATTTTTATATTATTATAATATTATTTTTTTACCCTTATTTACCTGATTTACCCTTTAACCATGGTAAATAAAAATAATTACTGAAGTTACTATTCATAATGTCCAAAAATAAAGGGTTAATATTTAAATAATTTGTTCCTTATGATTCTAAATATGGAATCCACTTTTCTAAATTCAAAACACATAATTGGAAGAAATTAATTTAAAATTAATTCTCGTTGTCAAAACCAAGAAACGGGGTTTTAAAAAGTAAAAAATATCAAAATATTAACACATGTTTATGTAAAATTAAAATGTGAAATTAGTTAAAATGAACATAATTGTATTAAATGATAAAAACATAATCCAATTACAATTTAAAATCAATTAAAATAACAATATAACTATATAAATAAATTAGATGAAAATGTTGTTTTGAATTAAAATCCAGTGTTTTTCACTATTAATTAAAAAATGAATGTTATCAGAAAAATAAAAAAAGTAAATTTTGATGTACCAATTATAAATAATAATTTTATTTTATCATATATAAAATGTAAAAGTGATAAAAAATATTTATAAAAAAATGGTTCACCATCAAAAGGCAGTAAAACGACCTTTTAAAAATATTTGAGTATTTTTTTTCTTAAAAGTGGATTCATCCTCATTTTATGACTCTAAAATTAATTGTATAAATACAAAAACATTTAAAAAATATATAAAATCATATTATATTTTTTTTCATTCTTTACAATACAATGGCTAGGAGTTAACTACCATTTAAAATAATAATAATATTATTGTATTATTTTTTAGTATAACTTATTGTTGTGTGCAACGTAAGATTTCAGAGAAAACCATTATTGTGTGTCGGGTATGCTATCGTACATAGTTCCCCCTTTAAACTAAAATTAATATTAAATTCAAAAATATTAATAGATATCAAAATGTATTATTCTATAAATACTTGGGATGTTACACTTGGGGTCGTACTGGCTACTGACCTAGAGGCTCATACCTTCTCTAGAATGGTGAATGGGGATGGATATCTATCAGTATAGGCTTACTCATATAGAGATTCTCAATATCATATAACTCTATTCCTTTATATAAAAAGTATATGTACCCTACGAATATGATGAATTTTGATATGTGTGAATATATTTGAATCCTATATTTGTGTGAGTAACCCAAACTTGTGGGTCATGTAAAGAGGTACACATCAATATAGTTTGAACATATTGATTTGGTAGAGGGAATAGTATTCCAAAACTAAATTATTATAAACATGCATACATAAAGAGAATAATATGAGATAAGATGATGAGATTAAATCCCCTAAAATACTAAGTGTGAGGTTCTTTCAAAATTAAAACATTTCAAGACCTCAATCAATCAACTAGGTATTGTTGAGCTTAACAAGATTACCCCCAAATTATCTTGTATAAGGAAAGAAAGTTATAAGTGACATGAGATTATCTTGTTTGGTATTATCAATATCAACATGAGTACCCCTTGATTATTATTTTTAAGACTATTCTTGGCATTTTATTAGGGTTACACAAGCTGGGAAACCCTAATAGTAGGATATTAGAGGAATGAAATTGAGTATATCCATATAATGGATTGGATAAAGAGTTATCCATTAAACTATCCAAGAGAAAGAACTATTGTGATTTGGATGATTCCATACCTAAATAGTCATGGATTATTTATGTTAACAAATGAGTGTATATCTTGGTGAAATATGGATATTGGATCATTAAATAGATATGATGAAATTCAAATATGATTCATCATTTTAGTGGGATCCCATTAAATAGAAGTCCTTATTAAGTGGTAATAAAACATGATACTTATATGATAAATTCCTTTTATTTAGATGAATAACATCATCATTATAAAACTAAAATTTAATTATTAATCCTTAGAAGGAGAATATTAATATAAGCTGCTTCTAAGACTGGTAAATCAAAAAAATTTCTTAAGTAAGACTAGCGATTGAATAAATGTTCTTAATAAGAAGAAATATTCTATGTGTTAGTGAAACACCTTCCTAAGTTACCAATTATTGAAATTGTTTAATAAGTTAATGTAGATAATTTTGGAAGTATAGAGTGATTAATTCTAAATTTTAAATGAATTAGATGAAAAATTATCAAAGGAAACTTAATCTCTAGTCATGTACTCTATTTTATTGTATATGTTATTGTTTTGGAAAGGAAAATGCCATCATTGTGAAAAAATTGGCTATTTGAGAAGATATTTTCTAGATTACTGAAAGGGTTGTAATAATCCTAGTGGATATTCCTCATCATGTATAAATGTTATAGAATTATTATTTTTTATTTTGATATATATATTATTGCAATTATATGTTTTACAAAAGTTTTAAATATATTGAAGGTCATAAAGAGAAAATAATTAAAGATTGGAGCTTGAAGAAATGAGGTAAATGAGTTTCTACATTGAAAACTTGGATGCTTAATGTTTAGGAAAACTTATCATAAGATGTGTATTATCTCATTTTTTTAAAGGAGCAAGTAAACAATTATTTTTTAATAAAAGGGGTGTTTTTAATATACATAGTTTATGATTTGTTTAATTCTATAACATGCTTCATGGGAGATAAAAATGGTTTTTTATGGTTAGTAAATTAATCATATTTTCATTTGTGGAAATTTCCTAAAAATATGATTGAATTCTAGAAAATATTACTAAATGTTTTTAAAATAGTTATTATCTACACTAAGAATATGATGTCTATGTTCTAAGCGATTTATGGCCAGTAGTAGTGGGAAAAATTTTAAACCAGAAGAAGTTAAGTTTGTTGAAAAGTTCAACAATGATTATTGAAGAATATAGTCAAGATAATTTAAACCTAGGGTTGTTAATAAGAAGTATTAATAATTCTATATTATGGATTATATTGAATACTTAAATGAGTTTTAGGAACTTTGTGTAATTTCCATGTCAAGTATAAGGGTTATATAAATCAATAAATTAATTTTGAAGTGTTTGTGATACCAAATATATATTTTACAAGTGTTCTAAATATACAAGAATTCAAAATCAATGGATATATTGAATTATCTTTTAGTTTTCATTAAAATGATGAAGCAATGAGTTTCAAAAATAATATTTGATTATAAAATAATTTATCTGGTACTTAAGAATCTATGTTAAGGATGTTTATCTTCATCTCAATTCTATTATATGATAAAAGAAGTGTCTTAATAAAAAAGTGTTATTATTAAAAAAATTATATGATCAATTATATACACATGATTTATGATTTATCAAATTCTATAACATACTTGAAAATAAGAGAAATTTAAATGTTTTTATCTAGTTATTTATTCAAATATTAAATAATGTGATTCTTCCACCCAATAGTGGCATATATTTTAAAGTATTATCTTATTTTTTTTAAACAATTCTTCAAACTCATAGAATTTCATATATGATATGGATACAATATTTTATTTGTTAAATATTCCTACTAAGAATAAATAAGTTTTATTTTCTAGCACAAAAGTATTTTTGTAGCTTAAAAAGATATTTGAGAAAGAATATAGTGACTAAGCAGTTAGTGTGAGTATGTTTGAACTTAGATAAGTTCAAAGTTAACAAAAAAATGAATATAACCATATAAGATTAAACTATTTTTCACTTAATATCCTAAAAATTTTAGAATATGCGATGACAAAGAAAAATAGAGAGTTACATTTATATTTCATGAATAAGTGAACTTCATTATTTCATATAGAATTATACCAGAAAAATTAAAAAGTGAATTACTCATTATATTATAAATAGATTATAATATGGTGGAAAAGAGAAATGTAAAAAGGTATATTAGTTACCATAACAATGTAAATGTCACTTTACCGTAAAAGAGTTTAGGATATTCTCGTAAAGTAATAATGTAAAAGTTACATTATTTTAAAATTTTGAAGGAAATGCTTGATGGAAGGGGTTCTAAGGGTGTTGATGATGAACTTATAAAGAGTTCCAAGTAGACAACATAGTTTGACATCATAAAATTTGAAGTTATGAAGTTAAGGAGTTTGAATATGTTCATGTAGTTGAATAGTTAAAAGAATGGTTTCTAAATCTCACCACTATTCAAATGGTCTTACTTTATAGATGTTTCTCACTAAAGAGTGAGTGGGGGTTTTTATCATATAGACACATAGAGATATTTTATGAATTACATATGGATTTAACGAGTTATCAAAACCCAGAAAGTGGAGTGAACATATAGTCGTTTTAGCAGTCTATTATATATGATATGAAAAACCAGTGCTTATTTCAAGTTTGTTAGATATTCTTATAAGGGTTTTAGATTATTGGATGTATCATATTATAAAAAATGGTGGTAGTATCCAAATTACCACTCATTCACATTGCATATATTAATGTATATATTGATATATATTTCGTGATGTGTAATGATAAATGATATCTAAAAGTATGACTTTGAGTTATCCCCAACCGATGTTCTTCATGGAGTATTATAGGTTATGAAAAACTGTTAAGGTTATCATGAGTATAATTCTTATATAGAGATACAAAATATTCTCATGAGGTATAAAAATAATGAGTTTTTGTACATTGGATGACCCACTATGTATACCACATGTATTTTCATACATATGTCTTTAGTATAATAAGGGCGTGTGGATCATATTTGGGTCCCCACTACCTAAGGTTTTAAATATAACTAGCATGAGAAACTTTACACATTTATACACTACTTAGTAAAGTTACATGTTAACTTAGCTAATCATGGGCTGGTTGGGTATGTTGTTAATCATGTCTTTGTTTGGAGCTCAACTAGATATGGAATTTTTCCTCTTGTATGAAAAGTATGACATCAAGGCCCTCAATTGAGATAGAATATGGGAGTGTACAACCATATCTAAATATTGTATATCTATTGGGATGAGTGACATGTGATGTGCCTATCCATGTAGATGAATGACATGTGATGTATTAATTGACCAAGCCACTCTATATTTCAAGAACTGAGAACAGATGGGTATCATTTTTGAGATTGACATGATTCATGTCTCATGCTCACTAAATGTATTATATAAAGGGAAATATACGAGAATTCATGTTTACACATGATGAAAACAGGTGTAAGTATGTATAAATATACATGTGTTTGATAGAGATCAAAATAGATCCATTTATAGATTGAGTATGATTGATTATTTCCAAGAGTCTGCTCTTTGATTACACTTATGGATTCAGTGATTCATATTTATTTTCAACACATAAAAGGCTTGTGGGATCACAAATTGTGGTTGACTAAATAAGGATTGATTTCGAACCAGATATCTACTCTAAAATTGTTTTAGAGTTGATTCAAAAGTGCTTTGGATGGGTATTCAAAAGATATACATATGATGTGATACAAGGTGAAGTTAATGATATATTTCCAAAAGTGTTTTGGAAGATATCCATAAGGAGTATTGGATAAAAAATTACAAGTTATTATACATGATATAATATAACGTGAAATTACATAAAGTCTATTAGGATTTAGTGAAAGTTTGATATTGAAGGATATATATACTCTAAAGCTAATTTTTATATGATACAAATGGGTGAGACATATGAGCTACAACCTACATGTGATGCTTGTATATATCATGTGTATAGAATACCCATGCTATTAGATTCAATGAATTAAGTAACTTAACTCTTCCATGTGGATTTAATTTAAGTAACAATTTTATAAGATGAAACATATACGGAGTTCCATTCATGTATGTGATACATGAAATGGAACAGGTATTTACTCATGCATTACAATTCACGAGTAAATTCATTAACACTAAGGAGTTTCCTCAAGGACACATAAATACAAAATAATGAAATGGCTATGTGAGTGATTTATTTATGACTAGATGATATTCTTATTCACCCAATGATCTCTTAATCTTCCTACTTTGTGTTAGAGGAACTAGAATTTTATGGAGAAAGGATGGATCCCATCTGAACATCATATGATTTAAGTCAACTCATGGATAACTCCATGGGTAGGAGGCCTTCGTTTGACACTCCAATGATCTCTTTCAAACCCATGTGATGAAGATTGAGATGTTCTAGTGGATCTTCAGTGAATGATATACATATTTCATGCATTTTTAATTTCCAGTTTAGCGTTGTTTAATATTTACTTCCTAGAAATCCTAGGATTGGGGATTAAATTGCTTTAACTACCTTTAATAATTGTTATTAGACCCTAATGAATCCCTTCAATACCTTATAATTAACTAAAATTTCATATGTAACATATTCAGTATTCAAGAATGATACCTAATAAATTATACTTGGGATAATTTCAAAAATAATTATATATAATATATATTTATCTCTCACTTCAATATATAAAATATATTGTACTTATCATAATTTTCAAAACTCAGTGAACATATGAAAATAAATATTTCAAATAAGATCATATACATAGATGCATCGTTCAACAAGAAAATATAAAAATTATATAATAATAATGATAAATAAAGAACTCATCACAGTAAATACAATTATAAAAAAATTATACAACAATTATAAGCATAAAAAATAGAGTTTTTTAATTATCAAAATAAAAATTTCAAAGGGTAAGAGCCACTATAACAATGTACCCTTTTTTATAATTAAAAACTAATAATATAAAACATGTAAATTCATTTCCTTTTGAAAAATATAAAAAAATTAATAATATAAATCTTCGCAACATTCTTAGAGATAGTAAAAGGAATTAAAACATGTTTAAACTGAAATAAATCAATAAGGACAACTTTACCTGAATTAATAGATACTTAAAAACAATAAAAAAACTTTTAGGAAATTCTTAAATATTTAAAATAATGATAACTTCCCTATAATTTCTACTTTCTCTTTCTAAAATAGATATAGTAGTGAATATACAAACTTTCATAAAATTACTATATAATAATAAAATAATTCTACAAATCACTATAAAGGATCCAAAAAAATAGTTAGAAAGAATTAATAATAGTAAAAAATAATTTATCAAAATTCTTCCAATACACATGCTAGGTTCAAAAATTAAACTTCCACCAATATAATTTCATAATATTCTCAAACTTCATCACATCCAAAGGTTTGGTAAAGATATTTACTAGCTGATCATGTAATAACCCATAATTCTATCAATGGAAATCACCTTTTCAAATTATACCATATAGTATAAATCACATAAAATCACATAGATAACACAAAACAAACATTATAAATAAATAATGGATGTCATAAGATGCTTTTTCAAAAATCAAAGAACTTATTCTAATGGAATAGTAACTTGACATTTGGAATAGTAATATGAAAATTATGAATATTAAAATGGATAATAGAATAGAAAAGTCACAAATAAAAGTATAATAAAAATTTTGGTATCTTAAAAATGAAAATATGTCATAATTATATCATAGTATAAGTAAATAAATGTTTTGAAAATGATAAATTATGTTTTGTTATTTTTGCGAAACGTAAATATTTATTTAAAATTTTATAATTAATATAATGATTTAAAAGATATTTATTTTCATAAAATAGATTAATAAATTAATATTTTGTGGTCTTATGATTATGAGCTAATTTTTTGAGACCCTAAGTAATTTTTCAAAGTGTTATAAAATCAGTTATAATCTTAAAATCAATTTTTTCCATGTAAATGATGATTTTAATTAAAAATTAATTTTCTCATATTTAGAAAATTATTTTCATAAAACAGACTTCATTTTGGAATTATTCACGTTTTAAAATGATTAGGGTTAATTTTTTTTGGATTTTTCTAAAATACTTGATTTTTTTGTGAATAGTAAAACATGATAATTTACGATAAAAGCTAAATACATAAATTTTTAACTCATAGATGATGTATAGATGATTTATGCCCATAATCTCTAACTCTGCTTAATTATTTTAATATATTTAGTGATAATTATCTAGATATTCACATTCTTAAGGAAAAATAATAAATTAATGAATAAAATAACGAGAAAACACCCCTCTCCTACACTATAAATACCACCCCTTCTCATCAAACCTCTAAATATTTAAAGCTTGTCCAAATTATATGGAATCATCTCCAAATACTCTCTCCAAAAATTCAAGAGCCTTTGGTCTCAAAAAAATTCCAAAAACAATTCCCCTAAGGAAGTTCTCAAGGAGGAGAATTCAAGAGGTAAAACATCTCTCTTTTTATTTTAATTTTATTTTCAATTTAAACTCTTTTCTTATTATATAATCATATAACCTTATCCAAGTGACATGATAACTCCATTATCTTTTATATACCAGAGTTTTATTATGTAAATGGAATAAACCAACATCATTTCTCTACCCCCTCCTTCTGTACTAAAAATGAAAACATCATCTGTGATGTGTTGATTTATCACATTCAAGGATGACAAGTTTTATATTTCCATTACCACCTTCAAAGTTGGTCATAAATCCATTTTTATGTTTAATAAATATTATAATAAATTTATTAAATCCTATGTAATTTTATGGAACTATTATATATACATTATATTAATTAATAAAACAAAACTAGTCTGTGATGAAAAAACGCCAAAATAATCTAAATGCTTATCATTAACTTTTTATATAATGAATCATCCTCACATGTAGAAAAAATTTATATATAATACCATTTAATATTATCTAAGTTCATTAAAAACATAAAATTTCAATTTTTTACAACTATTATCATTTTACACGATTTTCCTTATATGTACACAAGTAAACCGATCATGAAGACCAAAGAAATGAACGCCCCTGAATGATAAAACTGCATATTATAACTCATAAAAAAGGACATAAATGAACTTCATAAAATTATAGTAAATCAAATACATATATAAAAAGGTTATGCATTTTTTAATTAATTGATTTAATTTTATTATCCTGGATATTAAGATCAAGTTCAAGACACTTTCAGATATAAGGTAAGGGATTCTACCCAAACCCCCATTTTTTCCTTTGGGTTACTCTTTTCTCTCTTTACACAAATGTATTTTTTATTTATATTTTATGTACTTATTATAAATTATATTTATATGTTCAAAACTCATGTATCCTGATCATATCGGCTTTATTTTATAGGGAAATACATGTTTTAAAAAATTCCCTTCTCAATTCTTCTCGATAAGCAAGGCCAATTAAAGGGAATTACCTGATTTCATACCTATTTTCAAGTGAAATCCATAATATGTTTTAATCCAAAATTATTTTTCTTAAATCACTAATTTTTTTATGAAAAACTATCTTGGGTCATTTCTGGTTTTATATAAAAGATTGTGCCTTTTCTGATTTAAATTCTCTTTAATATTTTCCTTAAACTCACTAAAATGTTTCGTTTCTAAAGTTTCTTTAACACCCTTTTTACATGTTTTTAGTTTAGTTTAACACCACTTACCAAGATCTATTCCTATTTTACATTATGAATTTCAATGTATGATTTAAATATATTCTTTCATGGACACTTTTATGATACACCTATTTATTTTTCTTTATGACTTGATTATGATACTCAT